>HG993124.1:117841583-119239823 GCA_905231855.2 Eristalis tenax
CATCCTCGTCCTCATCCTCGTCCTCCTCCTCGTCCTCATCCTCGTCCTCATCCTCATCCTCGTCCTCATCCTCGTCCTCATCCTCGTCCTCATCCTCCTCCTCATCCTCGTCCTCATCCTCATCCTCGTCCTCATCCTCGTCCTCATCCTCGTCCTCATCCTCGTCCTCATCCTCATCCTCATCCTCATCCTCACCCTCATCCTCATCCTCATCCTCATCCTCATCCTCATCCTCATCCTCATCCTCATCCTCATCCTCATCCTCATCCTCATCCTCATCCTCATCCTCATCCTCATCCTCATCCTCATCCTCATCCTCATCCTCATCCTCATCCTCATCCTCATCCTCATCCTCATCCTCATCCTCATCCTCATCCTCATCCTCATCCTCATCCTCATCCTCATCCTCATCCTCATCCTCATCCTCATCCTCCTCATCCTCATCCTCATCCTCATCCTCATCCTCATCCTCATCCTCATCCTCATCCTCATCCTCATCCTCATCCTCATCCTCATCCTCATCCTCATCCTCATCCTCATCCTCATCCTCATCCTCATCCTCATCCTCATCCTCATCCTCATCCTCATCCTCATCCTCATCCTCATCCTCATCCTCATCCTCATCCTCATCCTCATCCTCATCCTCATCCTCATCCTCATCCTCATCCTCATCCTCATCCTCATCCTCATCCTCATCCTCATCCTCATCCTCATCCTCATCCTCATCCTCATCCTCATCCTCATCCTCATCCTCATCCTCATCCTCATCCTCATCCTCATCCTCATCCTCATCCTCATCCTCATCCTCATCCTCATCCTCATCCTCATCCTCATCCTCATCCTCATCCTCATCCTCATCCTCATCCTCATCCTCATCCTCATCCTCATCCTCATCCTCATCCTCATCCTCATCCTCATCCTCATCCTCATCCTCATCCTCATCCTCATCCTCATCCTCATCCTCATCCTCATCCTCATCCTCATCCTCATCCTCATCCTCATCCTCATCCTCATCCTCATCCTCATCCTCATCCTCATCCTCATCCTCATCCTCATCCTCATCCTCATCCTCATCCTCATCCTCATCCTCATCCTCATCCTCATCCTCATCCTCATCCTCATCCTCATCCTCATCCTCATCCTCATCCTCATCCTCACCTCATAACGAGTCATCGAGCATCGCCCACTCAAAATCATTACCGATTGTTTTCCTTTCCCCGAGCGCCAGAAAGCGCTCGCTGTTTATACAAATTCGCATGGCTGATTTCAATTTCCAGTGAATATTCAATAAATATGCGAAAAAATACCGCTGTTGGCGAAAGTGTGTCGGCCGGAGCGGTTATTTACCAAAATTTTAAATTATAAGTCTTTGTAGGCGAAAATTTAGTTTTATTCATCAGCTAGCACCTATTTTGCAACGCAAGGACAAACAAACTAACCACGGTGCTCCTTCTTCGCATGAATATTCTATGAGTTTTGGGTGTGTGTATAATCATGTTAGTTGATTATGTTTTTTTTTTTTTTTTTTTTTGGTTTGTTGGTTGCATATGCAGCGAGATACATGGTAGCTCAAGGGAAATTTTTTCATCATGGTATCATTCATCACTAAACTTACCCATGCTCATGCAGCATTATCCTGGCGAAGGTTTGCACATCGGAAAATCAGAAGTGGAATACCATTATACATTCAATAGCATCACGGTTCCAGCCAGGAGTCAGTCAAAAGCATTGCGTGCAGATGCTGAATAAAGGCGAGTTCCTATAAATATATCAAACCCACAAAATTTCACCAAAGCCATGGGCATTCATCCGGGATGACAATCCGATAACGCTTACTTATCTAAATCGCAGCTCGTTTAAATAAATTGCTATACGACTTCGAATGGAAGAGCGCAAGCAAGGGAGAGCAAACCAAAACAAAAGCGGATCTAATCCGCAAACCGACCAAGCAACAAATTTAAACTTTACTCACAGTAATTTTACTAGTTTTATTTTTATTGTTTTCCTTCTCTGTCTTTCTTCGTATTTGCCTCGGAGTTTCAGTTGTTGGAAAAACGCGATTGGTTTTCGTTCAAGGGAACGTCATTATCGAGAAAGAGAGAGAGAAAAAAAATAACAAAAATGAGGGAGAACGGAAGAAATAGTCAGAAAATCAAGCCGGATTTTGTTGCTCAATCCTGATCCTGGAAAATCTATTCACAGAATAGTTGTGTTCTGTTGGAGGCGATGAAATTGGAAAAGTATTTCTTCCTGGTTTTATGGATACTTTTTTGCTTTACGTGACTTACCTGAGTCAACATTCACCCAATCCGCCAGAGTCCAAGTATCCAGCGCGTCGTGCTCTGGAAAATGCTGACTGAAGTTTCTTGACGTTGTTTTTTTTGTTCGCCATTTAATTCGATGCCTTGTTATTGTGTATCCTCGAGTATGCCACCACCACACTTTCAACTGAGATGTGCCGGCTGTACGGTTTCTATATTCCCGGCAGTGTTACGTGACGACAGCTAATCAAAGTGTCATCAGCTCGCAGCGCTCAAAAGTGAGTCGAAAGGTGAATGTGTATACACGATGGATCCGTTCACTGTCAAGTGGCAAATGGCTGAGAGTGAAGCAGCACTTAGGCAATTCCCAATTTCCTGTTACAGGCATTTGTGACGTCTTAGTGCTCCGCCTTAATCCATCAATATAAGCAAAATCATCAGGTTGGTAATGGTAAACACTCGCCCTGGGACACACACGCCCTGTACCCCTGAGCAAGGATGTGGCAATGAATATGCATATGTATGAACAAATGTCTATGCAATGTCACCTCAGAGCTGATTGTTTCTGCTAGTATCTGAATGAAGCGTTGCACAGTCCGCCGGCAATGTGGGGAGCGCACAAACAAGATGACAGTCGATTCATTTCATCATGATGGCAAGGGCGGTGGTAATAAGGACGAATATTGACGACGCAAGTTTTAGCTGCACGAACATACTCACAAGTGTGTGTTTCAGGTGTCAGACTGTTTTGCTGACATTAGTAAATCTCAAAATTTATGGGAATAAATTTCTCCGACAGCAATATCATGGTTCTTTCCTATCAACGCTTGTGCCATGTCTGGGTTCTTCTTAAGCCTATTCGTAAATTTGTATTTTGCCTTGCCGCTTCAATCTGTAATCCTTTTCGTAAGTTGGTAGTTTTGTGCTGCTTGCTGCGTGTGTGCACGTGAATGGGTGTGTGTTGACGAAGCTGTGAAATAAATAATCAGCAATAAATTTGAATTAACCTGTTGTTGAATGATAGGAACAGTTCTATGGTATTAAAGGAAGTTGTAAATAAAGATAGATAGGGCGAAGTGTTGCCCTAAGTGCGGATTACGTACGTAAACATGCATTTCTCTGAAGATTATTTATTTCAAATAAGCATAAATGTGCTACCAAAGTTGGCAGCAATGACATCCGCATTTGACATCACAATGACCTGAAATAGTTTTAATTGCATTGAATACGAGCAGTGTTGATGGTTTTACTTACAAAATAAATTGGACAATATTTCCGAGTTATATGTGTGATAACCGATACCGATTGACGACAGACAGTAGTGGGTGATGCAGTTCCATTCTTTCTAGGAAATGGTGCACAATTAATTTGCATCCTTATATGCACTTTAATTAACAAATCAAAGATGCTTTGCCACCACGAACGCTTTAGTGGATCATGCGCGACGCTAAAAATGAGATGAGATGAGAAGGATTAAACCTTCGTATTAGCACTTAAGCACAAAATATTTCAGTTTACCGCAACACAAAGCAACTTTTTGGTATGTGCTATAAATTGATCTTTTCCAGTAAGGATGACTCGAACCTATTGTGGGGCCATAAATGTATGGTCTCATTTTAAAGCCCCTTGACTTGTTGCAGATTAGTACTAAGTGAATAATAATGATTTTAAAAGAGAAACAATTATAGTATTTTGTCCAGCTCGCGATAATTGCCTAAAAAATATACACCTTCTCCCAATGAAGAATTTGATACCAGTTTGAACAACCAAATGAATGGAAAGATAACAGTATAGTTACAATAACCACATCGAACCCAGTGAAGAACAGGAGAAAACAAAACCATCAAACCCATAACAAGTTATCATAAGGACACTAGTTTTAGACGACACAAATCGAGTCGAATCAAGTTGAGCAAATGACGTATGTTATAAGGATACGTTTTATAAAACCTTTCGCAGCTTACTTATTAGGTCAGCCACGCATGGAGGATCTTAGCCTGTACAATAGCCGTCTTGCATTGATGACGGTCCATTCATCAGTCTCACAGAACGTGTGATATGCACCTATATTCTCTGTGTTCCCAAGACGTGTTTTTGTGCCTTACCTTGGAGATGATACCTGAACCAATTGCTCCTACTATGAGATTGAGTCGTGTTTAGTAGCTAGCAAGCAAAATATGTATGTGCTGCGATTTCCATTTCGAGATTAGCGGATTACAACACAATGGCCGAAAATTCAGTCTTTCGATCTTCTCAAACTAGATGGGTAAACACTTAGGCCAAAAACAGGTCCGTTGTGTTATCAAAAGATCTACTATATCCTAATCCGTGAACCATTTGGGACTCTTAATAAAGCCATACAGCTGACCGATGCTAATATTGCCCAGATCTGTCAAGTCGTAAAAATATGGGGCGTCCAAGTGACTGAATCTGCGAGATGAGAGGGTATTGCAATTGCATAGAAGGTGTGAAATAGTTTCTCCTCCCTTTCTCCCTTCTCCTTCATTCTATTACAAACTTTTTGAAACACATATTAAAGGATTTTTGTAATTGGCTGGTGAGGGTATATACAGGTCACTATAGGCTTACAGCTATTGTCTTATAATCATCATCATCATCATCTTCTGACCCGCATGCTCCACTAAATGGGTCGTGGGTGTAAACCATGCACTAGAGTTCTCCAGGCAACTCGATCCTCCGCCATTGATTCTAACTCATCAGGACTTATACTCAAGCGTGACCAAGCGAGTTTTTGGACTTGGTCCAACCATCTCGCCCTGAGTCTGCCAAGCGCTCGCCTACCTGATGGAATTGCATTCAATGCCCGCCTCGGAAGTCGTGATGAAGGGGACATTCGTGCCACGTGACCAAACCACAATGTTGATCATCAGCAGCTTGTATTCGCGATGTTCTTTCATGACCATAGGTGAGAGTTGGAATAAATACTGAGTTGAAAACCACTAACTTGGTTTGGACACCAAACTCGGCCTTCCTGATTACAGATCTACCAAGCTGTTTCAAAATTTACCTAGCTTGAGCCATCATTCAGGAAACCTCAGCCTTACTCCTTCCATCACTCGTGAAAAAGACCCCGAGATACTTAAACTGCTTCAATGGGACTCCACTAACCTGTAGAGTGCATTGAACAGGCGTTCTGGAGATAACCATAACCTCCGATTCGTCCACGTTGACCTTCATTCCAGCATCAGCACATACGGCCACAAAGCATAGAGTTCCGTCTGGAAAGATTTGAGGATCAGCAAGTCATCTGAAAAAGAAGATGACTTACCCTCAACTCTCCCAATGAGACACATTTCTCGCCTCGGTTGCGCTGCAACATCCAGTCCATACAATGAAAAGGAGAGGTGACAAGACGCACTATTGTCGAAGTCCAACGTCCACGGTGAAAGGTGTTGATTTAGCACCGTTAACACGAACACAGCTGCTACAGTTTGTGTATAAAGACTGAATGGGCCTCGGAAGAACACCTTCAATGCCATTTTTCTTGCAGAACACTCCAGAGTTTACCTCGAGCAACTCGGTCGTATGCCTTTTCCAAATCCACAAAACAACTGTAGATGGGCTTGGCATGCTCCCAAACCTTCTCAAGTACTATTCTTAGAGTGAAAAGCTGGTCGGTTGTACTTCTACCGGGACGAAAGCCGCACTACGCATTCCCCATCCTGGGCTCGACCATAGCTCTAGAACACGACTTTCCCGGGGAGACTTTAAAGAGATATACCCCTGTAGTTGGAGCAATATATTTTATCCCTCTTCCTGAAAAGTGGAACAATCACCCCAGTTTGCCAATCGCTAGGTATCTCACCACATTCACAGGCCACTTTAATGAGACGAGAGAGCCATAAAACTCCCTCTTTACCTATTGCCTTAAGCATTTCTGGCCGAATTTCATCCACACCAGCGGATTTGCCAACTTTTAGCGATTCAATTGCCCACATGACTTTGACTATTAACCTCAGTGCCCTTTTCGGGATTAAGCAGCTCCAAAAAGTGCTCACTCCATGTGCGTAAGATGTCCACCTCATTGGAAAGCAGCACACAATCTTCGGATTTGACTCCTTCGATGATGTTGAATTTCCTTCCTCTCAGTCGACCGATGGTTTGCCAGAACACCTTTTTCGCAGATCTATGGTCGCTTTCCAACTTCTCGCCGAACTCCTTCCAAGACTGCTCTTTAGCTGCTCACACAGCCAATTTGCAAGTTCTTCGCGCCTCAGTGTACCGGTCACGAGAAGCAGAGTCCCCCATATAACCCAGTCTCAGTAGGTGTTCTTCTTCTCTCCGATGGCTTCTTGAACTCCGGGCGTCTTAAACCCCGCAGTTCTTTTCTCACCACCAGCCGCCACTCCAAGCCCCTTCACTCCACAAACATCCTGTGCAGAGGCAATGACAGCTGTTGAAAATCGCAATCGCCATTCTTCCTCTCCACGCGATGGAACAGTTGGAAGTCGCTCAAACCTTTCAGATGTGGGCCGCGCAAACTTTAGCCGCAACTTACTGTTCTGCAGTTTCTCCCACCGTATGCGTGCAACTACTCTTAGTTTCCGCCTTGCAGGAGAGGTACTTTATCAGTGAGGTACAGCGTACACAACACCAAGTGATGATCAGTTGACAGTTCAGCCCCTCTCATCACACGAACATCATAAACCATCCGCTTCACACAAGATGGTACGACAAAGAGATCTATCAACGACTTCTGTTAAAGACTCTGACGGTACCATGTATATTTATGTATGCCTTTGTGTTCATTATGGACATGCAATTTGCACAGCAAAAGTCCAACAGCCTCGTAAACAGACAAAAAAACCAATGAGAAAGGTTAAGTAATGAACCCCAATTTTTAATGCATCGAATTAAATTTTATGTCAGTCCATTATGTTCGAATTCATTTTAATACAACATTTCACAATAATGTTCCCACCAAAACAGGAATACGTGCGGTCTTGTTCAAATCTTAGTCCAGTTCCAACGCATCACACATCGCATCGAACCAAGTGAAAGTTTGGAACACTATAACCAGCATTCAAACATTCCGACATGAAATGTATACTCTATCCACATGGACCCAACAGTTTTGATAACATTGCCTTAGGCAGAATTTTTGTGTTATTAGTGTATGTCATAAAATGCTTCAGTTGTTTCCTTGAAAGTTAAGAGATGTACTTAGTGAGCTCATACACCTTATGAGGATCCTAATTACAAACACTTCAGGGATGTACCTTTAAGTTGTAATTGGAATCATCACTCCATGAGAAATCACCTTCCCAGGAAAATTTAAGAGTACACTTGTGGAATACATCAGTAGACTGCTATGGCTGCGTTCACACTTGCAACTTTTTGAGCAAGATTCTTTCAATGTGTGTGTGATTTAGTTTGTGCTATCCTTTGCGAGTGTGAAAGCGGCCTTTGGACACTTCCCTATATTTATTACTCTTCAGCTAAGCGTAAACGTGCCTTTTTTGTATTGCGATTAGCCAAGCCAAACAGATAGACATGTTTTACCATTGCATCTGTTAACGACACCGTAGTCAGCAGATACTCAAATTCCAACAGAAATTCACTGCACATGCATCAGCCAGCTCTTGCTAGTCGGCTGATTGCTTAACCTTGGCAGAGTATCAAGAATCACTGCAAGAAACTGCAAACCAATATCATTTCAAGCTCAAAAGTTTGCATGTCCGAAAGAAAAAAAAACCGGTATTGTTCACCAACATCTCTGGCTGCATTTTAACAATATCAATGGCCTTTGCGGCCAATTTAGATTGGCTCCGACTTATTGTTACATGGTTTCGTTTCCTTTCGACGCAATTGTTTTCAACGCGAGTTATTCATCAACAGCTAGGAGGAATTCTATCAAAGTTTTTTCAAGTTTTCTTTTTCATGTTGAGCAATCTTTTGAAAAAGTTTGATCAATATTGAATCAGAAAAGTTTTCCTTCAATCTATCTGTACGTATTCCGGTGACATACCACCATATTGTCGGTTTATATCACAGGGTTTCCCTTTCCTGTATCACTCTGTGCGAAACTTAAGTCATTTAAATTCGTGAAATGAATGGTGGCATCCAGTTACTGTCATTGCTACGTTATTTAACGAGACCGAGAGGAGGTCAACACCATGGCAAATGGCAGCCAAGTGGAAAGTATTAAACGATGGAAGTAAGCGTTGCTTCCTTCTTCTTCTTTAGCATTTCCTAATAAATCGCATGTCGCTATGGGTAGACACATCCCGTTAGCAAGGAGAAAGCAAATAAGGAAGAAGGATTTAATTTTGCGTGCATAACGACATAATCAGGCTGTGCGCTTTTTTCAATTTTCATGAATTAAAATATAATTGGAGGGAAGGAATAGATTGGTTGCGGCGTTACTTTACTTTCCTTTCTATTTTTTTTTTTCTCGCTTAAACCCTGCAGCGATATCCTTGTTCCTAAGTAAATGAATTCAATTGGAGGTTCTATTTCAACGTCAAAGACAATTTATAGTTCACTCGGTAATGAGATATTGGTGTTATGGTGCAAATTACAACAGAGCACCCTAATGAGCTGATTAAATTAATGTTTATTTATCTCTGGTGGTGGTTTTTCAGTGGAGGTAACGTTTCTGTTAATTACATTTACATTTGTTTGAACAGACAAGGCCAGGCCAGGTACACGTTGATACACATGCACAGGTGAATATTCAGTTTTTTGTCAATTAATCACTGCTCGTGAGTATAGATTCAAAGAAGAGGCGTTCTGTTGACTGCGGCTGAGGCTGATGATGGGATTACATTGTGTGTATAAGGCTTTTCACTAGTGCATTCATTAGCCATTATTTTTGGATTTGGCAACTGGTGAAATGTTGGCAGGTACTGAAAATGATAAATGATGCTGTACATTTTTGGCAGATTATCGAAGTGAAAATTTCCAGAATTTGTTTTTTGTGATGGGTTTCTTTTTTTAGATTATCAGCTTCATTTCTCGTCTTTTACTTACAACTAGACTTATAACTAAGATGGGACTGTCGGCTCAACAATGGGGGCCTGACTTCTTTTCACTTGACACTTTTAACTTTTTTTTTGAAGGAATACATTTTCGGTTCTTAATTTTTCTTTTAAAAAAGGGATAAGAAAAAAAGATATATATTTAAAAAAAATATAAAATACTTTCAGAGGGGACTAGCCTCTGTAGTGTCCTGTGTTGCTTTTTAATCAGAGCTGCGTGCTGTCAGCATTGAATAGATCATCAAATCCAGGATGTGTAATTGCTGTGGTTTATAATTGTCGATGACTCCACTCGAGTGGAGGTCGTTGCAGTTCTTGTATTTTCGGAAGACTGCTAATTGTACAGCTTCTTGGAGAGCTACAGGATGCACTTGTCTATCGGCAATATCTTGGCTTCTTCATAGAACCTTCTGGTCGGTATAGACTTCTGTGTCGAATGGTCTCTATGGAGATCATTGCACATTCTCCGTTCGAACAGACTGATTCTCTCCATTGCTGTCGTGTTTATTGTGTACCAGATCGGGCAGATAAGTTGCTTATAGAAAATCATCTTAGTCTTCTGGCTAAGGCCAGAGCAGTGGATGTACAATGGATAGCATTAACGTGGTTGTTAAATCTAAGCCTGTCGTTGATCAAAATTTATAGACATTTTTGTTCTACGTTGGAGTAATCAACCTGTTGTCTGGAAGTGTTGTCTTAAGACTGTTGCATCTACTGACTAGCATCCTGCCCCTGTTTCCTCGGACGTCTGCTGCCGGTGTTCTGAAGCACATTGTCTTGTCGCTGTTGATTTTCAGTCCCCTATGAGGTTGTATTCCCATTGTTGGATGGTGTTCTGTCCAAGTCTCCTTGTGGCTATCTCAGGTGAGAAGGAGGTAGAGAACGTAATGGAGTCATCGGCATATAAGAGCTCATTGCTTCCACTTGCGTTGGTTGGTTAGTCTGCGGTATAAAGATTAAATAGGGCTGGTTACGTCCTTGATCCTTGTGGTACTCCCGCGTTGATACTCTTCACTGTTGATCTGACACTGTTTAACTGCACAAAGAAGATTCTATTAGTGAGGAGGTTGTATATGAGTCTTACGAGACACGTAGGGATTTTGTGGTAGAATTTGGGTGAGGGTGCTAATATAAGTGATCTGATTTTTTTTTTTGCTAAAACTTCATGTTTTCGTAGACAAAATTAAGACAAAGACATTTCATTTGGGTCACTGTTGACTTGGGTGTTGCTTGTATATTTTATTTTGTAGGGATGCATTTTGGGGTGGATCAGGTTTATGACCTAGTTTTTGCAGAAGACTGCAATCATTATCTCCGCGCATTGCCATTGACTTGAGAACTACGTAAGACTTTTTATATTGCTTTTCAAATAAGTTATGACCAACAGAGGACAATCCGTATTGTTCTCTAAAAAGAAAGGAAATATAAAAGTGCAGCGTCGGTGGGGGGCATTGTAACTCTTTCTCTTCTTTCGTACATATTGTGAAGTGTGATGACCAGTGGCAGTATGAACCAGAAAGAATAACTTGGGTATAAATATCGGAACGGCGGTCGATGCCGACAGTTCAGTGGGAGAATTATTACAGGAGTGTTCAGGATAATTAGTACCGTTAAGTTTGGGAATTTAAACAGTGTGTTCGAAAGCGTTAATCGGTTCGGCTTCAATGCAGCAAAGAGTGTCGTAGTAAAGTAATAGTGTTCTTTAAAGTGTAATAAAGTACAAAAAGTAAACCAGTGTTTATAAAGTATTAATCGTGAATAGAAAACTTTTGTGCTTCATTCGTCACAATTTATTGTATATTTATATATATTGCATTTTATTTGTCCTCAGATCTTTCATAACTTTGTAATAAAATATTAATTATTAAGTTTTACCTTTTTGTTTCTTTGGAATAATTACGAGTAATAAGCATTCATTCTTTCGGTGTCTTAAAACATTTTTACCAAGCTGAACGAACTGCTGGCACAACATAGAACGCGACCGATAACGTTTTCTACACCCGATCGATTATATCGATCATTTGTTATAAAAAATTAGTGTGGCCACAGGGAAGAAAGTGCCAATAGAAAAAGGGGGGTTTTAGAACCTATTTGCAAATTACAATCCACTGCTTCGATAACACTTTTTATAAATAAAAATAGGTGGATGAACTATTACTTATATATCACCAAGAATTCAAAATGAGTTCATTAATATTTTATTATATAACGTTGGTCAACAAATTTTCTGTCAGAAGCCCGTTTTCGCAGTGCCAGCTTATGTCTCGATCCATAAACTCAGAATCAGTACAAATTTCGCATTCACAGTGGATGTGTAAAGATAGATCCCACTTAAGCAGTGTTAAGTGTCCATCCAGAGAGTACAGAATTGCCAGTCGTGTATTTAAATAATCTTAACACCAAAATACCTATGTGGAGAAAACCCACATAAGCAACCAAATATTTCGTCAGATAATCCTGTTGAAGAGAAGAAGGCACACAAATTTATTGATGCACACATGCTATAACAATTGGTGATGTGTATAAAAACTGAGAAGCACTCCGTGTTGAGTATATTCGTTAAATGAAACACTCAATTTGGTGTGAATAAAAAATGTGCTCAAAGTAGGTTCTTACCCTCAAGTTGACGTTTGAATGTTAGGCTGGAGAGCAGTCTAATTCATTTGTCAACATTCTTGAAATTTATAATATGTTGCCACTAGACGAGAAAATTTCGGCATAGCAATTTCGAAATTGAACAAAGTGTTCATACTACGATTGGAACAATTTGGTTTGACAGCGCAATATCTTTACGTCGACATTGTATGGACAATTGTATGAAAAAAGCACAATCTGTCAGGAATCTGCTAGTTAACTGGCATAATGGTGAAAAATCTGCTTGTTATTACTGGAAGGAAACTGGGATAATTAGTTATAATACTCAATTTGGTTGGCAATTTCATTAAAATTGAGGTAATTCAGCCAATTTTGAAATCGGTTCATTGTATGGAAAATTAGGCAATTCCGATCCTAATCCCGAAGAAAACTACTGAAATTACTCAATATAGTCTAGTGAGAACATACTATTAGTCAACAAACGTACACAGACGAATTATTAATTTTCGATAATGTTATTAAATATATAAACGGAAAACAACAAAACACTACAACACTCACTGCTTTTTGGAGACACAGTGGATAATTTTAATAACCTGTACAGATTCGAGTTTCGCAACATGGAACGGTTAACCAATCAGTTCCTTTCCGATATTCCTGGAGAAACCGGTGGTGGTACTACACCAAGAATTGAGAAGATGAAGATATTCCTTCGATCCTTCGGCACATCACATTGATCTGCACCTGTAACTCATTTAAGTGTTTTAAAGCATATAAAATTGTAAATAGCCACAATAATTGTCAATATAAATACATACATACCTGGTATTTTATTCCAAGCTGGATTGTTTTTATAATCTATCAAATGCAGTAGCTGCTTTGCGTGTTCTTTTAAAATAGGAGAACTGAAAGATTGCCCGTATTTTTCTTATCTCCTATTGATTTGACGCCCTCCTTCAAGTTTTGAATTTTCTTCCTGATTCGCAAGATGTTTAAATTAGCAAGGATAAACATTTAAAAACTCGATTAAATCATCATAGCCCCTATTAGATTTCCCTTTTTTTAGGATTAAGGTTTAATCCGTCAAAGTTCCGATACAGTATTTTCCATTACTTTATTTTTTCTTTTTCAATTTTGACATCACTTTCCATGGACACTCAACTTCTGCAAGTGATCTCTAAATACATTCCATCTTTATTCACACCAAAACGGAGATAAAACTCAGCTGTCAGAATATGAGTGTAGGGGTTTCGTTAAACTTAACGAAATACATTCTTATTCACACCGATGGAGTGTTTCCTCTAAAAGGCCGAGGGAACGCAACACTCTATTTTTACTCACACCTCCCAATATCTTTACATGCCTGTACTTTCGCTTGTTGAGTTCGAGTGTTCTCTCTTCCACTCTTCTGTGATTGAACAGTTGGGACAGGCCCCAACTGTTCAATCACAACCACAATTTTATTCATGGTTCACATGGTGGGTGGACTCAATAGTTCACAATGCCACTCAATCCATGGCTTACCTAAACCACCCTTAAATATTGACTGCGAAAACGAAATCATCTTGAGTGTTTCTTGAAGTTTATGTTCGGTTCTAGAATGGGCATTAAAGAATTCTGTTGCATCTACAAATTGGAGAGCGTGGCAACATCAACCAACCTAAGATCTGTAATAGCTCCAGGGATTTCCCTGATACCAGCAACAATTTTAAATTGAAAATTGAAATTCGAATAAGTTTTGATTCTTCCCAGAGCAATGATTCCATCTGATATGTCATTTGAATTTAAGCGTCTTCAATACCCTGTTCGCCTTGCATTCGCCATTGCCATTAATAAGCCACAGAAAACCTTGGTACTTTTTTCCTGTATTGTGCACATTTTATTGCATTAATTCATCGACTCTTCATTTGTTATGATGACTTTTGAGAGTAACGTAATGAAACTGAATATGGCACACTTAAGTCATCGATTTCGTTTAAAATACGAATCTGTGGTGGGCAGCGGGTCATAGAAAAATCATAGCAAATTGAGAAGCGCTCTTTAGATGAACATATAGGCTACTTGTAAGCCGTATTGAATGAGCCAGTAATCAAGAGGACCAGCTGGTTGAAAGGCGCTAGTTGTTCTATAACCAGGATTATCTGGACGAAACGAAACCACGAGCGCTCCATGACTGTCCTCAAACAGATTCAAATATACATAGCTGATGTGGGTGCTGGCCACTGTCTACTTGAAGAGCATGCCATATGGATATTAGCCCTGATTAACGAACGAAGTAGACAGTATCTCACACCTTTTATGCCACTGTTCGGTTGTCTCGATGCTCAGACACAGAACAATTAACTTTATTAACGATCTCTGCGATTTATGGAATATCCTTTTAGAACAATTACATTTACACTTGATCCTGCGTGGCGGACAATAGGATGATAGGTCTACCTATCCGTGTCCTTAAGGTAGCTTAACCGTGTCCTACACGGTTTTCTCTAAGTTGTTTTTACCCAGAATGTGTCGATTTTATTCTCTATAGCGCTGAATAAGAGTGACGCAAAGAGAAGTTGGCCAAATAATTTTGTTTGGAAAGTAATAAGTACTTTGCGTCAGTGCAATAATAGTCAACGAAGACATGAAGCAGGACACGAAGGTAATGTTGACTAGTTATTGTATCTTTTGCCATGCAATTTATTCTATACAGATAAAAAAACAAAACAGAGGAGGTACAAATTCGAAGTAGTTGTGCACCTAAAGCAAGGACGCACATAAAGAGAATTGCTAACATATGAATGTATGTGTATTCAGCCTTATCATGAATCTCGCCCGAACAGCATTTCGCCCGAATAATTTCTGTTCGCCCGAAATACTTGCTTATGCGGCCGAACTACGAAAAGGTTATCATGAATTTCGCTCGAACAAAATTCCACTTCGAATCAGATGTGGGATTTCGAACAAGCGTCTTTTTGACAAGTAGTGAGAAATGCAACATGAAAAATAATTGAACAAAGTTGCACAGTATAGCCATGAGGATTTTATCTGAGCAAGTAGAAACTAACCAAGTGAACGTTTTTCGAAGATATTTAAGAGATTATTCTAACCCTTTGGAGTTGCGTGAATCCTGAAATGTTTAGCGTTTGTTAAAATAAATCAACATCTTTATATTTTACCAGATTTTGAAAATACTATAAGCTAAATAAATCAGCCTTTCAAGTATTTGCTAGATACACATGCGAACTTTTCGGTCCCAACAAAAAAAAAAAAAAATGTTACTGTTCCAACAATCAGAAAGGAATAGGAAAGGATCATGACGTTGTTCTGAAACAATCCTCTTTCAGGGCAATACTTACCGAAGTCTTCCAAATAGACTAGGGAAATAGAACTTTGACAGTTGACTGAAATTTTGAAGAACTTTTGAAGAACAATTTAATGAGATTCACTCCCGTTGCCGTAACAAAAATCGAAAGAACAAATGGTGTTATAAACAACAGGTGGAGGTGCTTGTTGAGGGCTAGAGAATTATATTACGCCCCACTGAAGCAGTTGAAAACGTCCATAGTATTGGATCAAATTGAAATTTCAGAACAAAATTCGAAAACAAAAATTAGATATTTTTATTGAAAAAAAAAAAGAAAACGTCACATTCGCTTCTTCACATTTAGCATATTTCTGCAAATGTTCTCTGTTGTTGGCGGTTCTTCTTGATCCTCCGTATGTTTGATAAGCGCTTGCAGTTGGTTGCGGAACTGGATTTTTTCAACGGCGCTGTTATTCAGATTGGTAAGACCTGTACACAGATTATGGCTGGCTAATATACTTATTTTTTGCCTCTAAATTAGCCGTTAGTTGTTTTTTGTGTTTATTCGGATCCATGGCGATTCGCCACATGTTCGCCTGCAAAATGCTAGGGAACATTTTAGTTTGGTTGGACATTTGTTTTCGCCCGGATTTGCTGTTCGCAATATTTATCTATGTACCAATACAATTCCGCTGCTCTAAAGAAGTCTACACACTATCAGCTTTTAAATTACATTCCTGGAATACCATTTCTTATCACTCCAGGTCATTGTTCCATCAATCCGAAGAATGGATTCATTTGAAAGGATTCCTTTGCTGCAGTCTTCACACAAAATAGCTTCGGTTTTCTGTAAGCTAGGTCGAATTTAAAAGTTCAATTTTGACTTGTCCGTCACTTTCAAATTCTTGATCGTAGACTTCTGACCAGGCAGGCGGTGGTCTGTTCGATGAAGTATCATTCAATAACGCACATAAAGACTAACATTTGAGGATAGTAAAGGCAGTAAGGACTAGGAAGGCCAAGGGGCAGCATACGTTGGTAGAAGACATGTTTCACATAAAACTTCTGTGATCTTAGTGAGGAGTATGTCTTTCCATGAATATTTTAAGGAATAACTTGACACCCTGCCGTATGTTATGCGTGCTAAGTCAAAACAAAGTCGATTGAAAAGAAAAAGAGGCCAAAATGAATCACCTGTTGCTTTATATTGGAGCTAACATGTAACATCGCAGCTATACAAGACAGCAATGATTTTTGCATTCGATTTGAATTGACACTTCCCTTTGATAGCGTAAGTAAGATTGAATCATCTCGTCTTTAATTATCCAGTTTTGTAGTGCAAACCCCGCGGCAACAAACTCAATATTTTATTCCTTAAAGTAGTCTGGAGACGATTTGTTTACGACAGAATTAGCGATTTGTTATCCTCTGACACTTTTTTCGAGAACACTTCTATATTCCTTTGCTTGCTCCTTTCACACTCCTCAAGCTAAAGTATCTCCACAGTTGTCGTCGCAGTCAGTGGTTGGGGTGGCGAAGTGGGACGTCTTTGCGAAAGCTTCGTTCGTTCACGTCGTACACAAGCCCCACTGCTTCGTCTGCATGACAAATCATGACGTTATATCTATTGTAATTAATTAATAACATTCTTATGACAGATGAAATACTAACTACGAGCTGAGAATTCATACAACGCCCCGCACAAAAACAGAAGAAAAACTAAATAACTAGAACACACAAACAGATTTCATTGAATTGCAGACCTTTAATATTGTTTGGTGAATAAATTCGTTGGTCTTGTTTTTTGTTTCATATGTCTGTTGTATGATTGATGCCTTTGTTTATTTATTTCAACCACTAGGCTCTAATCCGATTTTCTTATGCTCCACGGCACACGTTGGAACTCCACTCCATCAAGTTCTGCTGAATGAGACATCTACTAATTATTCTACTTTCATTAAGAATTCCCAATTCTGACTGTTGGGGCAGAGTATGTATACAAGTGTATGGCACTCGTTGTGTCTTATGCCTCTCTCCTTTTGTGTTTGTAAATTTCTGAAGCACTTTGCATGAGAAGTAGTGTAATGAATACACAGAAATGATCAGAAGAGGCTCAGGTTATTCATGTAGTTTTAATGTACATTTAACATCTTGATACCTCTGGTACTTGTGTATAACTCAAGTGCCTTGCAGAAATGTAATAATGGTCAGTAATATCTGCAGTTGCTGAAGAAAATGGGGAGTGCCCATGTCTTACTTGTTCAGGCAGATTTGGAAGATACTTTGTGCAAAGAGAAAACTTTGGTACTCAAAGTTGTTAGAATTTTCTGTGCAGCATAAATAAATGCCATGGTTTATTTGCACTCTTCCTCCTCGCTGGTGGCATCTGACAATGTTATCAAATGTACCTTTGTCAATAGTAAACGCAGCTGGGGCAGTGAAGTCAAGTGAAAATGGGTACAGTGTGGCGTGAAATGAGGACACTTGTTATTAAACTTTCAATTGTTTTCTGTTGCTTAAAGCAGTATGTAAGCCTTCCGTTGACTTATTGGCACATCCTACTCACCTGCTATGACTTTTTATGAACTGCAGTCAAGACTTGATGAAACAAGTGACGGATTGCGGACTGCGGCCAAGTCAAAACGCAGATAAGACATCTATATAGAACTCCTTAAACCAGTTGTTGCTTCATAGCTATACACTAAACTGTTGAATAAGCTCCCAGCAGAGTAGTCCCACAAGTATCCACGGCATCGATGAATTTCAAAGCGATGGTATATAAGTCGTGCCATGGTATAGGTTGACTATGAAGTTGACTGTGAGGATGAACGAGAAGAATTTAAGTTATATGTGCTGAAAAGAAGGACACACCCTCTAAAGATATTTGATAATTTACTAAGACACCACAACGGACAGGCACGATAATCACGTCCAGCAGGCTAGGGGTGCAGTTGGGAGCAATACAGTCCAAAAGTTGTTTGAGATCTAATATCCGTTTTTAAGACGTCAGCACTGAAATCTCTTTAAAAAACATTTTGTGTTCGTAGTGAGCAGAGAAACAATGAATTTCTGAGAATAAGGGCTCAGTGAATGTCGTCGACAACACCAACAACACATTTAACGGGTCCATCACTGATTTCAATAAGAAGATATTCTATACATGTTACAGGCCACGAGCACCCTGAAATACCAATCTGACAATCGGTAATATTAGGTATGAACCATGTTTCAACATCTCTACGCCAGCAAAAATGTGATTAATATTGTGACGTGAATAGTATAACGTGTATAACATGAGATAATCAGGGCACCAACCACCACAAAAACGCCATCTATACGCAACGAGAAGAACTATCAACTCCGAAGAATATTCTCGAAATTGTTGTACATACTGCTAGAATGAATATCGCAACCTACACACGGATTTATTACAAAGATTCATGTTTATAAGCATCAGCGGGAAATTACACGGACTCGTGGTGACAGTATGATCTAGAACCGATACTTGGAGCATAAATATCGGCACAGTGGTCGATGCGAGTTAGTTGCAGCAGATGACTCGCTGACTTATGCCAGCTCGACGCCACCACAGATAGCCGCGCTAAGGATGGACATCCAAACAGCGAAAAAATTTGATTACTACACCAAATGGGGTATTCGTATCAATGCTGGGAAATCGGTACTTATGTGCTTAAGGAGACCATCCAAAGGTGGATGCAGATCAGCAGCCAAATGTCGAAGCATGAAGTAGTGCTCCCTAACGGTACAGAAATATCAACACACGAAAAGGCAAGTGCCTTGGCGTTAACTTCACGGAAAGCTTGATTCGCAAGCAAAATGGACTAAGCCAGAGGACAAAACACTTGTTATACAAACAGCTTATACGGCCGATCTTAAGGTACGGCTTCCCAATCTGGCACACCATCTCTATTTTTGGAAGAAAAATACTGCGAATATGTAACGACTCACTTTCGACAGGGACCGGCAAAGGCACCACAGAAACAAAAGGCTGTACGACCAAGCACGCATCATCCTCCTGCCACAGTACATGGTAACACTGTTCAGAAAGCAGCTACTAGAAATCAACAACCATCCTTACGAGGAAATCAGGAGCCTGAGAAACACAATTCCCGGACAACGCTGCATCAACGCGTTAAATCAGCTAATCGAGCAAAACTTTCCAACGACGTCGAACAACGAGCTGCATGGATTCTACCAGAGCAGCAACAACAATCACCATCTAGGCTAAGTCGGCTACAACACCACCACCCCATCCCAAAAAGACCACCATGGACACACGGACTTGAACAATCAAAAAATCAGATGTAAGCACCAGCCATTGTAGGACATAAAAAATAAACAATAAACCGACAATAATAATAAACATTAAATTAAACAAAGTACATCTGTTGAGCCCCTGTTGTTGAGCCAATACCCTAACCTGTAGTTTGTAAGTCTAGTTGTTAACTCAATTGTAAAAAATAATTCCGTTCAAATAAATTTTTAAATCGCTTTCTTTAAATGGCGAGTTAGTTCAGTTGGAGAATTATTACAGTGCGGCTAAGTTGAAGAATTAGTCAAGTTCAGTTTGAGATTTTGTAGTGTTCAAAGTATTAATAGGTTCAGCCTGAATGCCAGTATAAAGTTAAGTATAGACATAAATCAGTGATTGCACAGAACTGGCAGGGCTAGATAACTATGATGATAAATATTGTGAATGGAAGGTATTGAAAGGAAGTGAGAATTTATGGAGGATGAACAGAGCTGGAGAGGCAAAAAAAAGAGAAGGGGTGTAGGTGCAAAAAATCGTACAATTTGACTAACAAATACATAAATGATCCAATAATTGCTCAAGGCACCAATTAATGAGAGCGGGGGCGGCATTCAGGAGAGATTTGTTGTGGATGATATTTTTAATTCAGCACCGTCTTTATTTATTCTTAGTTCTTGCGGGATACAGCAAATCCTCTCTTCGCAGGCGAAGAGCATGTCTTAGCAGAGAGCTGTTCTCTGGTGTTAAGATTTCATTCATATAAATTCGATCCCTGGCGTAGAAGGCAGTTTTTAGCGCTAATTCATACGCACGTCATCTTCTGCGCTCTAGCATGTTGATTTTCTTTTCGAATGCGGTTCACCAATATCTCACCATTACGTCTAATATAAATAGCCAGAAACCATTCGAGGCTGTAGTCCCTATTTGCACCCAATCCGCCTTTTGCAGCAGTAAAAAACCGTGGAGGCCTTCTTGTTCACATTCTTGGATATTTATCTTTCAACTTAGCTTCGTGTCTAATATAAGACCTAAAAATTTAGCATAAATGGTAGCACATATTGTGGGAGTTTAGAAGTTAGTCCACGTCACTTGTTCACCGCCACAATGCACTTGCAAGGTTTGTACTTGAAGATGGTCTCGGCGCACTGCAATGATTTTAAGGAAGATCAGAACTGGCTTTTTAAACCAGCTGAACATTTTCTTATGAGGTGTTATTTTCGAGGAAATAGTCTTGAGCCTAGTGGAGTGCGGACTAGTGTACATTTGCGATTTACTGGAAACACCTTTCCGTTATGGGAAAGCCTCTCCTTACACTGTCAAAGTTTACAGACACAGGGATCGGTATCTTCACTGTGAAATACAAAACGCGACCTACTGACTCCTCACTATAGGCTCGAGCTTTTCACTCTTTGGTGATCTCTGGGACTCAGCATTGACTATAAGGTTTCGATCAGAAGTCAAAAATAGCGGAAAAACTTGGATGGTTTTGATTCCGACCTTCACTAGCCGAATAAACAACTTCGTAGTGGTCAGTGACACACCAGATAAAGATGTACACCAACATACCCTACTAAAGGGTCAAGTGCGTATCAAAGAACTTCAACTTCAAATGCAGAAAAATACATAGCTGGTCTATTTGAGGCTCTAGCGGTGTTAAACTTGAGTAAATAACGGTTAATGCGGCAAAAAAAACATAGCTATTGGTTTTACATTAACGTACGAACAACAAAACCTCGAGGTAATCCCAATCACGTGAAATTGTGAATGATGACGATGTCAGGCTCTGGTAGAGTCACTCAAATTTGATCAAAATAACACACGATATTCTTAATTTAAAACATGCTACTCGAGAAGACCGTCACACATTTCTTCATCACAAGAACTGCATAAATGTCATTTCGAACCAATCTTCGACTTTAAGCAACAAAACGTAGAAGGACCACGATTAAACTGAAGCACCTACCCAAATGGAAAGTAATGTGGTCAGTGCCTTAAAACGAAGACATGCATGGAATACCAACATGCTGTGAGGGACGGAATTTCGTTGGCCCCAGTTCATTTGTAAAGAGCAAATTGTGATGTGCAACGAATTAATTTCATTTACTTTCAATTTGATATATTTTCTATCGTTTTCTTAGTTCCATTTCTTTCACTGTTGACTATACCCCCACACTTCGGAGCTTGGAATGCTTGCTGTTTGTGGATATAACGTGAATAGATGAATCATTCGCCTCTGCATTTGTCATAACTCATAGATGTACACTTGATATTGGGGTAGTGTGAGACGGTAAGAAATGGAAGAATGGAGTTGACGTCTAACCACATCAGCTTGTGCTTCACTTTCTCCTGAGAGTGGCATTTCTTGGGATGCTGTGTGATGGTCGTACGGTTCTCAAGAATATAATTCTCCTTTTGTGCGGTACACTCTGACATGCCTGCATACGTTGCACAAATGATATCAGACATAATTCATCGTGGCGGATGTCGGGTGTAATCTATGCAGAGTGTGTTCTAATCTTCGATATGTCGAAACAAATGAAACAATTCACTTGGTAATCAACTAATTGATGATTTTTGCCTTTTAGCTTACAGCTTGAATACAAACCTTTGTCTTAACCTGAGAGATGGTTGGTAGATTTGAATTCTGAGTTCTCAATCCGTAAATGGTGGATTATATGCAATTTTCTCAAAAACTAGAACACTTAAACTATGCAGTTTTTTGTGTTCGATTTGGAATTGATATAAGCGTTGACTACAGAAAGCCAATTTTGTCTCTACTGGTCAAAGCTTTTTTTCCATTTTTATCAGAAATTTTAGTTTGCATGCGAATTGCTCAAAAACTATTCACATGAATAATTGGATGTCAATTTTGTATTATTGAAGATATTTCTAGCTGTGTTCTGCGTAGCACTTCTAGTGTATAACACTTTTTCAGAAATTGCCATTGACTCCTAAATGGGGAGAGATGAATCCCCCACACCACCTCTCCCATAGGCAAAAATAGTCCTCCACAAAAAACCGTTTTCAATTCTTAGCGCCAAAGCTATCGTACTCGTGCTGTTTGCCGGGGCGATACGTGGCTTCATCGCAGAAATTTGCATTGCCATCATCATCATCTTCTGACCAACTAAAGGGGTAGGTAACACACGAGAGATCGACAGGCAACTCGATCCTTTGCCATCGACTCTAAGTCATCAAGTGTTATGGCAAAGCCTAACCAGGCGAGTATTTGGACTTGGTATAACCAGTTTGTCCTGGGTCAGCTAAGCGGTCTCTACCTGATGGAATAGCATTCAACGCCTGCCTCGGAAGTTGTTATGAATTAGACATTCGTTCAACGTGACCAAACCAACGAAGCATAGCCCTCTCCATTCCAAGGGAAGAAATATCATCCCATCAGCCAGTATTCTCGATCTTATTCTTTCGGTCGGACTTAGAATACATACTGAGTGGAAATTTGCGAATTAACGTTTCCTATAAGATGAACAATACGATATCTACTGAATAGAGTTAGTTTAAGAACCACGTCTTCGTCTTCTTCTGCTGACAATACAGTCCGGGGACCTCAGCCAACAAGTTTCACCTGCTTCAGCCAGTTAACACAGAACAACATATTTTTTTTCAGATCGTCTCAAACAGAGGCATTTTAGACGCTGCAAATTTTTTATCACTGCGACACATGACAAGAATTTGAATTGCAACTTGTGGAAGGTGTTGCCTTTAGTGTTGGCGTGTAAGTTTCTTACGATTGCCTCAAGAATGGCGTTGAAGATGTCTTCTGGTCTAAAACTGATTTAAATGTTGAAGGTCTCGGTGACTTACACGCCGGTGAGATCGTTACCGACATTCATAAGACAGCGATAATTCTCTATCGCCATCCTGTCCAATTAACGAGTTTAGCAGGAGTGTCAAAATTAGACATTAGAGTTCGTCGCTATAACCGCTGTCGTATGCGGCATTGAACACGAAGATTACTCAGGATTTGCACTTCAAGGGCCGATTTTAAGCACAATAGTAGACAAATCTGGTCTACTGGTGACTTCTGTGTCATGATGCTACTCTCATAAATACCTTTCAGACTGTTTATGAACGCCTTTAAGCGGGCACACAAAACTGCAAATTGTTTAAATTTGTTTTGGAAACCATGGTTCAATTCGACAAGCTCAAGCTATAGGAACTGTCGAAACACCATACATTGGCTGTCGTTACAGCACGGCGTGGATGTGGGCCTCAGCCAATATGTATCTCCATTCAGCACGGTTCTCAGCTAGTTGCTTAAAGATACGCTAGGTCAGCTGACGGAGGTTCCTTTCCAGCTTTGTACACTACCGGAGGCGTGGTCTTACTTTGTGGCATTGTCCCTTGTGGTTGAAGTCGAGGACCTTCCGAGCCTGAGCATTGACGTCCATTCGCTCTATATGATCTATCCATCTGAGACGGGAGACTTGAACTCGTTTGACATACAGTTCACCATTCAGTTTCCTCCTCTATACACCATCAACACATTCCGGACTAAAGATTAGTAGAAGAACTTTCCTCTCGTGGCGACCAAGCATCTCTTCGTCGGCTTTAGTTAGTATCCACGCTTATGCGCTAGGACTTCAAGACGACTGACACAATTAGCGCACTATATACGGATATCTTGGTCTCTCCATTCTTCTCGATGCCCACAAAGGCCATTGATGGTCCGCTATGTTCTTCCGATGATGTCAAGGTTTTCAGCATACGCGAGCAGTTGTATAGATTTGATGAAAATTGTGCCTCTGGTGTTGACGCATGTCATCTTCTCATGAGTGATGTGAAAAAATCATATGAGGCCATGGTAAAGACTTTAGCAACGGACATTCTCTATCACAATGGGCCTACTTTCGCCTAAGTGTGACTGCCGTCAGTACAACGTGCATTATTCATCGTCATTCTGCAAAGATGGATGAGTTTGACAGGGATGTCAAAACTAGACGCTGTATAGCTCGTCCTTTTTAGTCATTTAGTCCACAATATAAAGCCTTTAAAGTGGTTAATAGATAGTGGATATCGTTGCAACTTCTGGGACTTTTCCTAGATCTGAAGCAGTGAATGTTCGGTCGATGATGGATTTCTGGCGCTTACACAAGGGCCAAGAATATACTATATGCGGTGTTTATTAGAGTTATACCTCAGAAGTTTAGAGGGTCTCCTCTCTTTAGGATCGGGCAAGCAATGGCAAAATTCTATCCGTCGGGCATACTTTATGTATGTACCCGACTGCAATTATATACAATCTTCTGTTTGGTGTCCATAAACTTGGCTTGTTCTCGAACCTGTTGGTAGAGTTACCGAACGTCATTCTTGCAGTAACATCACCCTGGTTCCTCAATATCTCCAAACGTAATTTCTGCAGTGACATTTCTCCATCTCCACGATCGTGTGCTTTTCATTCTCATTCTCCACTAGTACTCTTCCTATCATTTCTGCTAGTGGAGCTCGCGAGCTATCGAGTTAACGATAAAGACTCAAGAAAACGATGAGGTTTATGGACAGGCCGAATTATTGGTCCATATGTCTTCAAAAGTAATGATGCTCAACACAGACTACTGTGATCGGTGAAGTGACATGATTACTAACTTTTTCATGTAACACTTGGACTTGGAAGCCAACATTCGACGCGTTAGTGCCGAAAAACAACCCGATGCACTGCGAAGAATATGCAAACTGGATCAACAGATTATGCCATCTATGTGATGGCTGTAGAGCACAGTGTGTTATTTTGCGAATCCAGATACTTGTGGCAGCTAGCCAGAGACCGTGCTAGTTGGAGAGGCTTGTTGGTTCAGGCCAGAGCCACCCGGGACTGTAGCGCTAAAATAAGAAGAATAACCGTTCGTCTTTTTATATTAAAAACATTCTATGCGCATTTTTATAAAGCAGACAAAGATACTTCGATGCTAAACGACTCAAACTAAATTCTTCCCAATAACCAAACGTTGCTCTGTACCCACCTTCGTTAAAATACGAGTACGTCACCTATATCAATGTTGACACATCAGTTGCAGGTAAGAGATGATTCAGCAATGTTTTCATATCAATATTCAAATTCAATCAGCGTTTCAATTTGCCTCTAAATTGAGCTTAAAGTTAACTCTTGTCAACGTAAAGGCACGCAAGCAAAATACAGATAACGTCAGGCAGCCCTTATTCAATTCAAACTGAAAAAATCAAAACAAAATAAATGTCAAGGAAAATCTTATTTCACCCTTAAGTATCTGGCAATATGTTTCACGGTGTTTACCACAAAACTGGATTCTGGAAGTCTGCCAGGTTTTATCGGGTCTCGCATCCTATTTACCTCATTTTTGTCTGCTTCGTTGACATGGCTTCCTCGGGTCCTTTATGTGTGTACTCAATATGCTGTGATTGTGGATGCTCCACCGGGCCATTTATGTTATTTTCTGTTCTTTCTTATTTTTTTTATTATCTCTCAAAGTTTCTGCACTATGCATAGAAGCTATTACAAACGTATGACAATTTTCCACTTCAAGAGAGACGATTTCTTTTTTGAACGAAACTGCAGACATTCAAAGATTTTAAATAAACGACCTTCAAGCATCTATGGCCAAAGGGCAGCAGATCAAGAGCATGTGCCGTCGAAAAGGATGCGAAAAGATAGTGTTTGTTCCTTTTGCCAAGAGAATGCTTAGTTACCTTTTGGGATTTTGAAATGCTTGGCCAATTTTACGCCGCCGTTGAACGTAAAGCGTGCAATTTCCTGGCAGGAAAATTGTTGCCAAGATGATTGGTGTTCTGTGTGTTTGGGGAGGGGAAAAGCGCACTAGACACGTAGCTTCTGCATAAACCTTGTGCATGTGCGCAATTGCTCGGGCAAACGGATGACAACTTTGAAGAGGAAAATTGTTGCCTTCTTATGGTAACATTAGGTGTTATTGTGGGATGTGACCACAATGGATTATTCGTTCAAGCATGTGGCAAGCACTGGATTTTCTACTTTACCCAAAATTTGTTCCGGATGCAATGTGCAATGAAGACTTGTCAGCGCAATTGTATTTGCGGGATACGTTCGCTTGTGGAGCGTGATTTGAAAAACACTTTGAGAAAATTGAATTTTGCTAAACTATTGCATTTACCATCGGCGATGGTTGAAACGATTCGAACGTTGTTTACTTATTTTGGCAACGGACGAGTACTTTTCGATCAATAATTCAAATAGATTTTTGGTCAGAGTATTCAACTTGTGCACTACGATGAGAAGTTTAAGAAGAAAGTTCACAAGTACATTATGTTTCAGACGTCCCCTCAAGGTTGATTCTTTATTGGCTAGTGACGCTTTTACCGGAAGGAGGTCTTGGTTTCACTTGCAGTACCAACTGCACTAGCATGACACGTGATGCTTGTTTTCCTCATTAGATAAGTAAACGATGCGATGCGTACATCTGTGTGCTTAATGCTTTTCATTACCGAAAGGGAATGGTTGAGCTGGCAATATCTGCGTCTTCGTTTGAATAATGTGCTCGCGAATAACTGCGGTAATATTTCGAGAACTATGCAATACAACACAGAGAAATGGCATGGATTTCCCTAAAATTAAATTTATTTGAAATACAATTTAATGCCATTTATCTTTCAATTTGTTCGGGCATGCTACAGCAGTACACTGTGTTATATGGCGAATCAAGCGGAAGTTACTTCTAAAATTAAAATCGTCCGAATGGTAAAAGTTTGGTATCAAACGGCAGGTAAGACCGCAGGGCTTAACGTTCTACACCGTTGTGTGTCATCTTAAACAGCTAACATTTCGCAGCAAGAGAAATGTAAAACATCAGTAGCATTACGTGCGTCAAATTCATCGCGTTCATGTGAAGTAAGTTCCTTCTAATTTTCGAATTTCTTGCCTGTCATTTAGCAAGTTAGATACCCATATCACAAAGTCACGATAGCGCGGTCGTGCTCTGACATTTTAAGTACGATACACGTAAATCCAGTCACAATGCAGCGGTCATTTTTGTACATTTTTAAAAGCTATGCAATGTCACAGTGTATAAAAAGAACAGAGAAGCCTAAGGTCTTCAAGTCGAACGATGACTACTACCGGTTGCTGAGGTCGTACAATGTTCATGGCCAAATCTCATATCGCGCTTGGGCGGTCAGGGGTTGAGCTCCACGCGTTTTATCGAGTATACGAGAGTGTGATGTCATGGTGCGACTCCCTCACTTTAGCAAATCACAATGAAAGTTCCGCGTTTCACAGACCCTAATATTGTAAGCGCGACGGAGTCGCACCATGACATTACATTCTCGTCTATTAAAAAAGAGAAGATAATTTTTCAAATTAGGAGTGCAGTATTTGTAAAATTCAACCGGTATACCGTCAATGCCTGGTGTCGAGTTGTTATTCATTTTTGAAGACTTGCTTAAAGCCCAGCTTATACTGGCTTACACAGCATAAGCCGAAGGTGGCGGCTGAAAATTAAAAAACAACACTTTGAGTTCGATCGGTTGGAGTCTGAGTAACGGAACACGTCCGCTCTCGTTCAAAATTATTTTCGAACTACCACTGTTCTTCAAAATTACGTAGTTTCTATTATGGGATGACGTATACTCTATGGGATGAGAAGACATTAAAACGCGATTGATGAGTTTAGGGTCCTCTCTGGACCGAATACATAAAAAATAATATTTATCGTTTCTCTTAGTTCTTGAATGATAAGATAGAAATAAGAAGTACAATGGTACGTTAACTTGCATACACAACACCAATCATCTCCGTCCAGATTGATTTTCATCGTGCTACCAAGTTCTTCTTATTCCTAGTCTTTGTATGTTGCTGGAGTTTAGAGTGTGCCTGGTCCTCACACTCAAGGTATTTTTGTAGCTGTCCCCAGTCACCTTTTCCACTTGTCTGCGTCACCTTAAGTGCGGGCGTCATTTGTTGTCTCACCGGTTCAGTTCAGAGCCGAAGACAATTTATCAGATAGGACCAAGTAGCATGGAATAATTTTAAGATGAATTACGTTCGGTAGCACAACATTTCATGAAATGAGATACCAGGATTCGATTCTGGTATAATCCCTTCAAGAATCGATGTGAAAGCTAATCCAAAATATCTCTTAAATACGTCTGTTCTGATCCTATACGTACCCATCCTCCATCTATCTCGAACAAATACATAATTAACCAAATTAAATTTACCTCATTAGCATTGCTTCTTCCAACGTCACACGTCATTTAACACTTTGGGCGACATCTCTTCTTGAAAGAAAATCCATTTTCGGGCATCGAATACCGGATCGCGAAAGGAGATAAATACAATTTATCTCTCTTATAATGACGCTAGTGGCATCATTTTACCTCAAAAACAAAATGTAACCCTGCTGAGTGCTCCACACAACATACGCGCGTGTGTGTGACTAGGAAGGCGTTCACTCGGATTTGCGTTCTTTGCTGACTCGCACGCATGTACAAACAAACCAGTGTATGTACTCATACAAAACATTTTCTATGTTCCCTGTGCATACAGTCACCGAGAAAAAAGAACCGAAAAATACATTATCCCCCAAACTTGTTTCCTTTTTCTTTTCAATTCAGAAAATGAAATACAATACATCCACCTTTAATCATCTGGCTGAAAGCAGTTTTGTTGGTGCTAAGCGAATGATGCCTTCCGAGAATTGTCGCCATGAAAGTTTGAATCAGAACTTCCTCCGGCACTGAGAGACATCAGCATTTATGCAACTGTTCTGAGGGTGGAAATTTATGAGCAAAGACGCATATAGAAATCAAGGATTCATTTTGGATTCTCCCATTTTTTTCTTTTCAAAGTACATTTTATAATTCACATTCCGAAGTTGGTAACGACTTAAAAGTTCGGAGCCCCCTTGATATATGATAGTCTTTTCGAAGTGCGATAGGGCTGTTTAAAAGGATACGAACAAATACTGCACAAATGATCGATAGGGCGGATAAGTTTAGTCCTTTGCTTTCTTGGAGGTGCTGCGTGTGAGATAAATAGTGGAGCGCTGACATTGGAATAGTTGCGGAGAGGAAAGTGCAACAGTCTTACCTCAAACCGAGATCGCATTCACCTTTAAACCGGGTAAATTTGTATGTTCGAGGAATAAATGAAATTTTCTGTTGTCTTTGAAATCGAAGATTTACATAGAAATGCAGGTCTTTAACAGAAGGCATGTATAGTAGTTGTTGAAGTTATCATGGGGTACACATCGCCAAAAATAAGCTCATAAGTTAAATTGAATTGCAATTGCTCTCCAAAAATACCTTGTGATGATTGTAGGCACATTTTCCATTTAAATTGTGCAAATATCACTAGAGATGATGTTGAATTTTACAAATCTAGTGGTAATGCCTATCGAAGCGACAAGTGTGCAGTTTTACGAGGACACTCTCTTCATGACCAAACACCAGCAACGTGCATCAACAACAAACACTACTTCTCTCCCAACTACAGAATCCAACACACAGCAGCCAAATAGTGCCTCATCAGACAGTTGCGTCAATAGCGGGAGTTAATGTGCTCTCCAGATGTCACAATTAGAAGACTGTAACACCCGCTTTCTCCACGAATTGACCGAATTGAGAGAAGAGAATGTAGAGCTTAGAGCTTTAGTGCAAAATCTAGAGTCTAATTTAAATTGGAGAGAATCGCTAATGAACTCTATAGACATTGTTGGTGTCACAAAATGTCAGTGACACCAATACAATTGAAAAGGCAAAACTAATTTTCAGTGATGCCCTATCCATAGATGTTGCTGAGAGGGAACTTATGAGTTGATATATAAAAAATGGCGCTCAAAATCTCACCCTAAGCCAATCAATTGTTTTCAGTTTTGCCAACGAAGCAACGCATAATTTGTGCAAAGAGGACGAACACAAACAAACTCATCTCTCAAGTGGTTCACCTCTCCAGCGGGGATGTAAGCCGAAGCAGGAAGAACCCTTGGTTATCTAATTATTAAATAAAGTAAGAACTAAAAACAAAGTTAAAAATTCCCTAGTAATGCATTCCTCAAAATGAAATTTCAAAACTGAGCTGGTGGCCGCCACAATCAACCACCTCAAGTACATCATCAACCAACACTTCCTGTCCATAGCTAGTAGAAGGTGGACCAGGTCATCCAAGTACAAATTTTCTAGAAAACCTGGCCCTCCTACACAAAAAATAGGACTGGTGACCTCCTGAATAGAAATCGCTTCGAAATAGCTAGAGTCGTGGCTGTAAGTACTAGGCAGACTTTCCCATAGACATCTATTGGCATCCACGCTGCTAGACTCGGAATACCGTTCATTCCACACTGTCGCAGTTGCCTCGACACCCACTCAGAGGAAAGTCTGCCTCACTTTCTCTGTGAATGTCCGGCACTAGCCAAATATAGATAAATCGCAAACTCTTCCTAAGGGACCTCTCCACAATAAAGTCTATCGGACATAATCAAGTTAATAAACTCCGCAGGCTGGATTTAGCTAACCCTAAAAACCTAGGTTTACGAGGTGTGGTGTCAAAACGGCGCGCAGCTGAGCTGCCTTTACGGTTTGAGCCATATCGGGTAGCCACTTAAATCAACCAACCAACCATGAATAAAAAAATTTGCGTATTAGCGAGTAGATTCTGAATATGTACCTTGGACATGACTTTTGAGGCTTTACCGAGGCTTAAAGATCTCAAAAAATATATTTTACTAACATTTAAGATCATTAAGCCTCGGTAGGGCCCCATAAGTCATACGCAACTTTTGATACCGGTTTAGATAAATAATTCGAGAAATTGATTTTTGGTTCTCATAATTGGCAGTTTGGAATCTGTATAAAACTGAAAGTCCCTCAGTTCCATTCGTTAGAGAACAATAGCTTGCAGAACACGAGTGGCTGCCGTAGAAGCTAGACCCTGGTCCTGGGATGTAGCGCCACCCATGTTATCGTTATTATTCTCCATAAATGTGACTGAATTTCGTTGATGCAGCCTATGGGCTTGTTAAAATAGACCTTTGACATCAAATAACTAGATAAAAATAAGAGAAAAGTGAACGACTGAAGCTATTAGATTTCTGAACTTCTTCTTTTTGGAAGACCAGTGTGCTTAACGTCGCCAACTGATCGAGTCTCAATGAATTTTGCAATTAATTTGACTGAAGCACAGTTTAAAATATTCCGATCGTATGTTGTATGAAAGTTTCGAATTGTGGCCACCAAACTCTTATTATTTTTGAGACATAAACACAAACATAAAAACACACAAATCACGTCGTTGTATCGTACGACGTTTCATTTTTTCTGATCCTTACTTTTTTTTTTAGTGTTACCAACATTTTACTGAAACCATTCCTAAATAGCCTGACAGGTCTTTATCAGAGCGATTTCGGACCGGCGAACTCCGCATATCCTAGAAAACAAGGAAATGCAGAAAATGCTAATCGACACATACCAACTATTCGTCGATTACAAGGCCGCATTTATGACGTTCGTGCCTATGGACGAGCTATGCAGAATGACGACGGAGAATTCTAGCTGTTCTATCAATCGGTAACGAACTTACCGAGACCTTCAATGTCAAAAATGCATTTAAACACCTGGACGCTCTGTCATGTGACTTCTTTAACATCATCCTGGAGAATAGCAGGCAAGAGTCACACGCCAACACTAGAGACACTGTCTTCCAGAAGTTCATACAATTGTTAGTATACGTTGATGACATTAACGTGATTAGGCGAACACAGCGAGTAGTCAGTGAGTCGTTTAATTGCAATGAGACGGAAGTGGGTAAAATGGGTCTACCGGTGAACGAGGGCAAAGTATATGGTATCCTCAAGAAAAGACACAACATCGACGTCTTGGACAGAGCTTTACAATGGTCAAGCGCAGAGTAGCTCAACCGCTTTTTCCATGGGCTCAAGAGGCAATTGCATAATAGAGCCATCTATAGAAAGGCCAAGCTGACTTGATACTAGTTGTACAGGTGCCGTCAGTTGCGTCAATTCTCTAATCCAATTATGGCTTTATTTTACCTTTGAATGTGAACTAAAGCCATGTGGCGGTAGTTCATTTCAAGAAGGCCTTAGTTCTCAATTGGATGCACAATCGAAATATGACCAATTTGGGTTTATTTCGATATGCAAACGGAAATAATGCCCAATAAATAATGAAATAATGCCAAAGCAAGTGGAATGTATATGGGGGCATGTTGCCAACACTGCAACCCCCATGAGTCACTATAGGAATTGCGGTACGTGCGAGGTTCTGTGCAGGCAAAATTTCTTTTCATTCAGGTTTTCCATAGACTAACAAAATGTGTTAGTTATAATTGATTTGGCTGAAGGGGCCCGCGTGACAGTTGTTGACATACCCTTAGAGGAGCGACGAAGTCGCCCGAGCGGGTTAAATCCTGTGGAAAAAATAAAACTAATTTACCCTATTCCCATTTTCAAATCGAAATAAGGCCAAATTTGAAATTTACCCTCCAAGAAAGTCTGTACTATTTAAGTGGTGGCTCCCATCGCTAGTTAGGCGCCAGGAGCTAGATTAATTTTATGGGATAAGTTCCCAGGTGAATTAACACCATATGCCGATAGTTCGCATTTAAAACTGAAATAAGGCCATAACTGTATTATGATGGAAATTCTCACTTTAATGAGAATTAACGCCAAATGGCCTTTGTTCACGGCACCTAGAAAAGTTCTGCATACGGTCTTTGGTCGTGTCTGCGTGGCATTTGGAGTAGAAGGTTCAACCACGAACTGTACGGGCTGTACAGCGATTTGAGCTTCGTCAGACGTCTACGGATCCAACGTCAAAGGTGGCTGAGCTATGTAGAGCGTATGGACAACATATATCCGGCCCGAATCTTCGACGCCCACGTAGTAAGTGGCGAAATTTGAAACAGCTGGCGAGAGATCGTGCGGCTAGAGAGGCATGTTAAGTGAGAACCTGATCCACCCCGGTCTGTGGTGCCGTAAGAAGAAGATGAGCAGTTTAGGGCACAAATGGCGGCAAATTCAGTTGCTGCTTTAATTATGGAACACCCTTGGACGAGCAGGCTTATGTGTAATACCGCCGATATCAACCGAATGTGATAAAAAGTCTTCGCTTATTTTCCTGCAATTACAAAATCGTTTGATCCATGATTTAATTGCTTCAAACCCAGTGAATCTTGTTGAAGCGAAATTATTTTATTTCTACAAAAACGCACACACACATACACTTGCCCCAGTCTAGTTTAAACTCAATACAGCTTACACGCGAGAAGAGCACAAACAAATCACTTGCATGCAAATCCATGCAATTTGTCCAAAAATACCAACAGCATGACTGATTTGGCAAATGGATTTTGTTAAACAAGCGTTGCTTAAGTTGGATTTAGGAGGACATTCATTTGGTTGAATAGATTAATTCGCTGCGGTTACGGCTTGATTTATTGGATACAATTTTTTTCACCCACACTCACTAAAATGTGCAGATGGTGAAAAAAAAAAAACTTTGCGAGTACTTTAATGTTATGATTTATTTGACTTTTTTATTTCACACACTCCCAATTATAGCAAAAAAAAGAAACATAATGCGTACACATGAATGCGCTGCGATGCTAAGTATGGTGATTGAAATCCTAATTAGTTGGACCACATATACGTGACGTAGTCAGTATTTAATTTTTCGAAGTAAAACCACCAGCACCACCAATGTTTGATACAGCTGTCTTGTTAAACGCATTATACCCACATCTTGCAAACGTATACACGCTAAAATCATAAGTGGACAAAACACGATCATCGGCGCTTAATCAGACTTATCGCGAGTAAATTCTTCTCCAGAAATGTTTCTCCATATAAGATACTCTAAACGATACTCAATCTAAATCTTCGAAAAAGGAAAAACTATTCTGTTGTGGCATCGTGAAGATATTTTCGGTATCAATCGGAGTAGTAATCACAATTAAAAACATGGAATCGTCTTATGTTTTGGCAATAACAATTCAAGGTACCGTGAGGCAATTGGATATGTGATTTCAATAATTTATGCAATCTATTGAATAATCTTAATTCAACTGAAATCATGTTGAGCAATTTTAATGGAAGAATCGGTATGACGAAAAATAATTTTGTAAATGAAACGAATCCAGTTTTAGAACTAATCAACGATTTAAAAAGTTATTTGAACAGAATTATTTTTTACAATTGAGTTAACAACTAGACTTACAAACTAAAGGTTACGGTGTTGGCTCAACAATAGGGGCCCAACTGTTGCAGTTTTTATTAATTTAATGTTTATTATTATTGTCGGCTTATTGTTTATTTTTTATGTCCTACAATGGCTAGTGTTTACATCGGGTTGTTCGAGTCCGTGTGTCCATGGTGATCCCTTTGGGATGTGACCACCGACCACCTATCGCTGCTCTGGTAGAATCCATGCAGATCGTTGTTCGACGTCGTTGGAAAGTTCTGCTCGATTAGCTGATTTAACGCGTTGAGGTAGCGTTGTCCGGGAATTGTGTTTCTCAGGTTCCTGATTTCCTCATAAGGATGGTTGTTGATGTTTAGTAGCTGCTTTCTGAGCAGTGTCACCGTGTACTGCTGCAGGGGGTTGATGCGTGCTTGGTCGTAAAGCCTATTGTTGCTGTGGTGCCTTTGACGGTCCCTGTCGAAGGTGTATCCGGTACATATTCTCAGTATTTTTCTTTCGAAAATTGCGAGCTTTGTCATGCTAGTCTTAGAGATGGTGTGCCAGATTGAGAAGCCGTACGTTAAGATCGGCCGTATAAGCCACTTATTGCCCTCTGGATTAATCCATTTTCCTTGCGCATCAAGCGATAGATGCGATGAATGCCTAGGTTGACCTTCATAAGGATCAGTTTCGAATGACTGTTGCTAACGCCAAGACACTTGCCCTTTTCCTTTGTTGCTATTTCTGTATCGTGAAGGAGCACTATCTTTATGCCTCGACATTTGGCTGCTGATCTGCATCCACCTCTGGATGGTCTCCTTAAACACATATGACAAATTTGTTCGCTGCTTGGATGTCGACCCTTAGCGCGGCTATCTGTGGTGATGTCGAGCTGGTTTAAATCAGCGAGTTATCAGCAAATAGACAACAGTTCATTGTGTCGTTTGGATGTAGTTGATCTGCCGTGTAGATGTTGAAAAGTCACGGTCCCAGTTTTGATCCTTGCCTTGGTGTTCCGCTCTGTTGATTTGCTGTATTGCTGTCGTGACTGTCACTATGCTATGTAATTATAAGCAATGTAATAATGTACAATAATGTACATACATAGCCGATTGCGGTTGCATCACTTTGCACCCCTTTTACATAGTTGTTGAATGAGCTTCTCTGAGTTCTAGAAGATGTACCCATGTTTCCCCTTTTGATCGCTAGTGATATGATGCAAAATTAGAAAAACATGTGTACGCTCACTAGAGCAAACGTTGACGCCACGTTCACAAATACAACCAATATAAACCCCATCTCAAATTATTGAATTTTTAACTCGGTTAGCTTGTGATTATGAAATATTAATGATGAAGTGATATCATGGAAGCCTTGCGTTTCCGCTACAGTGTTTTAGTCTTATGGATGTAATTGACATGTTTTATTTGATTAGGTTTATTTTTCACGGAAATGACTAGAATCAATTTTAGCATGCTAAAATAATCAAATTTTTTCCCAAATATTCTGGTTTCATTTCCTTGAATTGAATATTAACACGTTTCGTACACCCCACATTCTATGTTATTTAGTTTTATTGTTTCGACTGAACGTGTTTGCTTCCGGTTGCGATTCAAAAATAATGAACCATTTGGATCTCACATTCGTATGCATAGCTAGAGGTACGAATTCGGATTAAATTAATTGTATTGTACTGCGTTTTTAGATTTTCTTTTTTGAAAGTTTTCATTAATAAACCACACATATCCTGAAACTTTATAACTAGGTATGTGCGTGGCTTCATCTGTGTGGTGGGAATTGAATTATTTGGAATCTAAAGCGCATTTGTCAGTACATAGGTCAATGTAATTTTGGCTGGGAACATAATAGGCTTATACAATTTATGTAGATATTTAGCATGTACAGTAGGTAAAAACTGCACTCACCACCACGGCACCCTTCCACTGATATACCGAGACTGAACCTGAAAAACTGAATGAAAATGATTGGTCAGTGAAGGACGTGTATATTAAATTCTACGTTACAGTTGTAGTACGTCTGAATACGATAACTTCGATTTTGAAACGAAATATCCAATCCTTGGTAAACAAATTCTGAATGGTACAAGATAAGATACACTCGATAAAACAAATAATTATAACGGAAGACAAATACATTGAAAACAACTAACCAATTGCTAGAGCAGGACTTCAGGCCTTTGCAATCAGCCCTTTTGCTTTTTCGGAATGTTCTTTAAGCACGGCAACTCTTTGCCAATTGATATTTTGATGAGAAAATTGCTAAATTAAAAAAACACAAAAGAGGCCTTTTTTGTAGGTCTTGGAAAATTAGTTTTATTGGGTCGAGTAAAAACGCAAAATGTAGGTCGCCGTGGTGTCGTAGGTTGGTGCATCGATTCCTACACGCAGGGGTCTGGCTCTTTCCTCGAATTTACCAGTCCTCATTTTTTGTTTTGTATGTGTCAAGGATAAGTATAATTAAGAAGCATGTTTGCATACAAGTAATCACGAATTTTCAATTTTGAAAAAAAAAAAAAAATTTCAAAGAGGTCAGAAAAAGGCAGCAACGCCACAGAAAGGCAATAATGGTATAAAAAGGCAAAATAAAATACATGTATTTTGAATTGGAAGGACATGAAATGTGTTTGCATAACTTGGCACCAACTTCCGATTTACCAAAAAAGAGGCAAAGTTTTCACATGATCTTACCACAAATCCGGACGAAGAAAATCTTTCTTCATTATCAGCGATAGGATGCGATAGGATTCTTTTACCTAAAGTCATAGACGCATACAAAAAATGAGGACTGGTAATTTCGGAGCTCGAACCTGGCATCCTCCGCGCAGGAAATGCTCATGTAGTCATTAAATTGGTTCTCTGGCTTGCAAGGAAACAAAATTGAAAAATTTTGTATTGAAATCGGGACAAGATTATTTTTCATCTGACGGAAAAGTGCGTTTGTTCATATTGTGTCTTTTAAATGTTAATCATGAAAAAAAAAAATACTTTATTGGACATCATATCAAGGGATCAAAGCACCAGCCATTGCTTAGGCTTTAAAGAAAAAAAAAACTCAACAAACAATTACTTCTTTCGTTACTGGAAATGAAAAAAATTAATTGTACAGCGATATGTCAAAAATGTTGTTAGCTTATGACATACTGTTGGATAAAATCAATAAACCCGAGTTCCAGACTTTCATAGAGAAGTACGCACAAAAAAAAGTGCCAGATGAGTCAACACTAAGAAAAAATGACGTTGGCTACCTCCAAATGCTCCATGAAATCTGAGCTGAAGTTGGTGACGAAAATATTTTTGTATCCATCAATGAAACGACGAACAAATTAAGTTGCAGTTGCAAAGGAAGTTACTGCCGTTTGCAATGCAAATATGGGACTGAAAACTATTGAGCAGATAAATTCTGTAATGAATGGCGATGTGAATTCTAAACTCGCAGAAAACATAATGTTGAAAGCTTTAAATGGGCTCCACTTGTTTGAGCTGAAGTTGAAAGGTCATTTAGCTCTTTCAAGGCGCTTTTAAGAGACAATCGGAGAAGATTATTGCCAGGGAATTTCAAAAAACCCTTGGTAGTTCATTGCTAATACGCGCAGTTACGTTAATTTTCTTATTTTTCAATAAATGCCTTGTTTGCTTTTTTAAGTGTTTTGGTTTGCCTTTTTTTACTTTCTTAGGTCAACAAAATCCAGTCACTGGTCATTATCCATTGCCCTCTCCTATTTTTCAATTTCCAATAGCATACTGGAAAACGTTCCTATAGCAAATAAAATTATCACACAACCAGCACTGCATCGACCGCTGCGTACAACCACCACAGCCACCACTGTTACAAGCTTCCGCGTCGCATAAGTGCGGAAAATGTACCGGCATTCGAGAGAGCTTTAGTTATTTTTATTTGTGCATGAGAGATCGTATCAGGGAGTGAGCTTCTGCACTTTTGCTTTCTTTATTGTATTTTTATTGTCAGACCCAAAGTGTCGAATGCATGACGCACATGTGTGAGTGAAAGATAACGTGTGTGTGGTATATCAAAAATCATATGCAAGTTGAATTTGACCGTGTGATGAAAATTAAACGCGATAAACGGCGGAGTTTGATGCGTACAAATTTGACCTTTTACACGGGGCTTAGTGACCGTTTCATTTAGCGATTGTATCTCATGTGGTGCGTAAATGAGTAACCCCTCGAGGCGGCATGGCAATTATTGCTGGCGTTGACATGTTTATGACTTGCGCGACTTGTCCTCTGGCAACGGGTTCTACCTTCGTATCTGTATATGTATCTACAACAACAATTTCAGACAACACCATAAGCCATCTATGTAGGCAGAGAGGGTGTCCCAAGCACCCTGGATATTTTTGAATCCATTTCAATCCCTGCTTGCGTGCACAACTGACACACATCGCGGTCGGCGACATGGGTAGACCACAAGAGAGGGTACTTATTATTTTTCAAACTTCTACAATTGCGGTGGAAATTTGTCTATAGCTCAAGTCTGACATAAGCATACCAAATAAAATACAGACTAAATTTCATCAATAGCTGTCCAGCCGTTTGGCCATGATCTTCGATCCAATATCCAAACTTTCACATTTATAATATTAGTAGTGGAATTCGGAGGTTAGACAGAAACAGGAACCCCTTCCGAAAGGCTCAGGAATGACGAAGCCCAGAAATTAAGTATTATAGAGATGGCCAACTTCACAGCTGATTGACCACTAGTCCATCGACGAATTTGAGAGGTTTCTTGACAAATATTCATGCATTTTTGACGGTTATTCAAGAAATAACGTCAATTTCGTGCTCTGATTGGTCAGTTTGGCTTTAGAAAACGATATAAAAAATGGTTGTCAAACATTTTCAGGGGCAAGAGAGGTAGAAGTTGGACATCTCTACCATACTTCATTTCTGGGCTCAGCTTACAATACGACATTCCAATAGTAATAGGAACCAATCATGTGTCACATCACAAATCACCTACCCACATCAGAAATTATGTAGGTGACTTGTGTTCGGACGAAAACACCTATCCTTTGCTTCCTTCGCATGTCGCTTTTGTGTATCTGTAACCAAAAATAAGAGATGTGACACACACACAATAGGCCACAATTACGAGGTGTCCACGACCGCGAAAAATCAGAGAGTTGTGGAATGCTGGTGTCGATTTTTACACATAGTTTTACGAAACCCATGGTTGAGGCATCACGTTAAAAACGCAGTCAACAAGAAATTGAGCATGAAAGTCTTTCGAACGCATAATTGAACTTATAATTTTAAATAGAACCCAGCTAGGTGTCCATCGCATTCCTTCATGTACATATAGAAGGTCCACCTTCTCGCTTTATATTTCAGCTGTAATTGCAAGAAAGACTTCAATTGCTTGCATCACAGCGGTGACTTAAATTTTATATGATAGTCAATTTCAGACACAGGCACACACGATTTTCTTAGAATTGAAATTCAAAGGAATTTCCCTTTTGATTGAATGCTTCTTCTTCCTCATTTGACATTTTAACCATTGGAAATTTGATTTGACATTGAAACTCACATGTCATTTCACATGTACATAAAAAAAATAAATTCTTTTTTGCAATATTCGATTTGTTTACACACACTCGGTTAACCATGGCTGTGTCAGTAATGTGTCCCCTGCGGGTGTGATAAATAAAGTCATATGCGAAACAGTTGGTGTAGACGCGACGGAAAGTGAATGCAAAAAGTCCTGATGGATAAGTGTCACTGCAGCTGAAAGGGATATGGCAATTTTATTGTAACTGGGCTGGTAGAATATTTTTGACACTGTGAAAAGGGTTTCGAAGTAGAAAAAATTCGTGGTATGTGGTTGTCATGCATCTGTTTGCCAACAATCGCTCCCTGATTCTTAGGCCTTTGCTCAAAACATGTCACTGTTTGGTGCAGATTTTAGCCTGGACCATTCTCCTAGTGAAATGTGTTTATTCTAGTAAAAGCAGTTGATGGAATTCATTTGTATACTACTTTTTAAGTTTAAATTGCCGGACATGGATTTGGAAGGCATGTACAATGTACACGCGTCAATTTAAGGTTGTTTAATGTTGATTTTATTGTGTTTATGTCATTAGCTGATTAGGTCTTGACTGGACTTCATTCGAGTTGTTGGAAGTCGAGAGCTTTATGCCCCCACCTAGCGAATATATCATGTGCATTGCGTGGTGTCAAATCTAAACGTGCGTGCGATTTGCTGTATGCAGGAAACAAAGTATTGCCCTGTTTCCAAAGTTCTTCAGCTACGAAGGGTACTCATTCAGACAAATTTTGAAATGACAACCCAACCTCTTTTCGGGGTGCATAATAGAGGCGCACTGAACTTTTGTTTCCTAGCTTAAAATGGTCTAAAAACATAAATTTTTCACGCTTTCCTCTAGTATGTTTAACCTTGCCCAGCACCTAGGACACATTTTAAAAATAACCAATGGAAAAATAAGACTCGCCCTTCCAACCAAACGTTTGGTTTATTAATGACAAAAATCATTCTGTATTCCATATACAAAAGTTTTCCAAGTCCTACAAACAGCGTTGGGGCTGAAAAATTTGAGAAAGTCGCAAAAAAATGTGTGGAGTGGAGCTGTCATTTAGATGCATTTTCTTATAATTAGTATTGCATTTATTGCTGAGAAACCTAACGACGTATTTCTTGGAACAAATATGTTTCATATAAAATAATCGCCGGAATCATTGCATGGTCTCCCGGCACAACGCGGACTCAAAAATGGGTCAAACTGCGACTTAATTCGCTTAGCGGCAACCCCGCCTACAAACATTGTGGGGGTACGGATCTAGGGATGAATGAAGTATATTACAATTTAGTAATAACATAAATATATTTTTTAGGAAAATATTTTTTCTGTTAGTTTTATTAAAATTTATTTAATTTTTATTTTTTAATAAAGCTCTTTTGTTCATAGAACCATGTTTATGTGACTCATGCAACGGTCTTTCAAACCTATTTTCCGAAATCTCAATAGACATGCACCACTGCTTCAAGTAGCCCTTCAAAGGGACCTATTTCTTTTTTTATTTTGCTCTTAAAAAACAAAACTTAGTTCGAACGGTTTGCTAAGAGATGGCGTAAATTGTATTATTCCACTGGAACATGCGTTGCAAAGCTACTGTTATTGTCCGTCATTTCAGTATATATCATTCGTTTGAAGCGTAAACAAGAATACTTTTTTTCATTCAAATATGTCGAACTTTGTGTCGGGGAGTTCTTCTTCATTACTTTAATATAAAGAAAACTGCTGCCGAAAGTCATCGTATTTTGGATGAAGTTTATGGAGAACATGCGCTAGCTGAGCGAACGTGCCATAAGTGGTTTGCACGAATTGGTGATTTTTGCTTGCCCAACCAGGAAAATGAACGGCAAAGGCGAATATCCAAGGCGCGAAGGTAATGCTCTGTAATTGGTGCGATCAGAAGGGTGTGCTGTATTATGAGCTACTAAAACCGAGTGAAAATAGACAACCCTACCGAACATAATTAATCCGTTTAAAGAGAGCAGTAGCCGAAAAATGACCGGAAAATGCGACCAGACACAAGGCAATAATTTTCCATCATGACAACGCTCGGCCCCTCGTTGCTCATTCTTGGCTGCCAAGCTGGCCTAGTTATTTTGGGATGGGATCCACAAATTCCCAGAGAGATGGAAAAAAGTCCTAGCTTCAGATGGGCAATACTTTGAATAATCCTATTGCACATTTTTTCTTAAATAAACTTTCAAATTTTGAAAAAAAAAAAAAAAACCGAATTAAGTCAATGTCATGTCCTTGTTTTTTTTTCACATTTTCCTTATTGCTTCCCAAGATGTGATAAATGGTCTCTATTCTTACTCGTGGTTAATCCAAGTCGGTACTCAAGAGAACAAGAAAGGAGACAAATTAATGTAACTAATAACCACTTCGTTAAGTTTCGTCAAGTTTCGCTCATTTTTACGGGAGCGAAATCATCATCTTTCTACATAAATTTGAAGCACAATGCATTTTAGTTTGCTCGCGTAAATTCCCAGAAGCAATTATATTGTTGGATAACGTCAGGCTTCCAACAAATTAATTGTTAGGATACTTCAGGTTGTTGAAAACGTCAGGTTTCCTTAAGTTAATGCTACAGTCCTATCTCGATAATTCGAAACTCGATAATTCATCATGTTCGATAATTCGAACTGATTGTTAGGTCTCCTGGAAAAACCTTGATAAATCGAACGAGAGCTCTGTGTTTTGTTACGTAAGTAACGTGGTAAGCTATGTTATTCTAGGCTCTGGCTGTCAAATACAATGCTCTTACCCAAGCATGCTAGAAGTTATAAAAACATGAAAAATCACTGATTTCCAACTGGACAATTTTTTGTTAATTCGAACTCCAGTTCACTCGAATTTTTCTGTAAGGCCCCTTGAGTTTCGACTGTAATATTTTTTCCAAACTGATTTTTAATTTATAGACCACATGCTTAATCTCCCGATCGACCTAAAATGCCTTTCCGTGGAGAGCACCTAGGGGTAGCTTGTTTCCTTGTAATTTATATTGACAGCTGAATGATTTGTTCACATTTTGATTTAAAAACTCGTTTTGTATTGTCAGTGTACATTGCACTTCGATTGTTCATCATTTCCAAAAAGAACAGTTGCCATTGGCAATGTTTTCGCATGGCATATATGTCCCCCATTTTACGCACGAGCGCATCGCTGTCCTTTTTATGTCATCCAGAATATTGATCTACGCACAGAGCTTTTTATTATAATTTTCCTTTGTCTACTACCCGCATCGAACGTATGTCGGTGTCGAACCGAGAGTTGGCATGTGACACTGAGTTATTTGGAAGACATATATTTCTCTCTTGCTTTAATTGGTTTACTTCTGTAAAAGCACCGAATTGAAATTCAATATAGATGTATTATTGTCATTATTTAAGAAAGCAAATACTTTTTATTCAAGAAGCAGCTTAAAATCGGGCACTATTCACGATTCTTTGACCAGATAATACGATGAGAGAAATGAACAGCGGTCTGAAAATTCATTTTGGAGCCACAGTGATTCCATTATGTATAGAGTACCATATCGGCTACATATGCCCGGTCTTATTCGGGCAATATATAATATTGGTGACCCTACAACTCGTAGAGGACCAGGGCCCAGCGTCTGAACAACCGCTCGTGTTGTGCTTGTTATTGTTCTTTCGCGAGTGGCATTGACCTACAATTTTATGCCTACTCCGAACGACCAATTTGCGAAGATTTTTCTAGACAGCTGAGCATTGTCAGTGACTCGAAAGAGGTGGGGCCGTGAAAAATATTTTTGCTCATCCCGGAGATCAAACCTGGGTAATGTAGGCTCAAGTGCGCTTCAACACACACATATGGCCGCCTTTACAAGACCAAAGTTGTCGTCTCTAGCAAGAATGGACAGTATTGATAGGTGAGGTAGTGTGGTTAACATCGTAATTGATGGATTCACTTAGATTAGATTAATCCTTTTTACAGATCGCTAGCTCTATGATTTTGATTTTTTGAGTTTCTATTGGAACACAGATGTTTTCAACCTTTGCTCCATTGATTGTAGTTCCGTTTTTAGCTAGCTCGACTGCTGCACAGTTTCGTGGAATATCTCTGTGTCCAGGAACCCAGCACACCGTCAGGCTGCAATGTCTTGACATCTCGTTAAGAGACATACCGCAGAGCCTTACCAATTTTGATCTTAAACATGGTGAGTCGAGTGCCATAATTGCTGCTTGACTGTCGGTGTTGATGACGTTGCTCTCGTTGGATATCGCCCTCATCAACAGCCATTCAGCGGCTTCACGAATAGCCCCTATTTCTACCTGGAAAACTCTACAGTAATGTGGTAGTCTAAAAGCACGGCTGATCTGGAGAAGTTCCAAGTATATACCCGCTCCCACTCCACCAACGGTTTTAGATCCGTCAGTGTAGATTTCGTTGGCGTTGTTATTGTTCACTACCAAGTTCGTCTCCCATAATGGTCTACTCGGTAGTCTAAGATCGGGGTTAGGTAGGCCTTGTGGTAAAATTGTATATGTTTAGAATACTGGCGTGACCTGTGAGTTTGCCACAGATGTTTACAGGAATGAGGTGTAATATCCTTTCTAGCGCTGTGGTCTCTAGCAAGAATGGACAGTATTGATAGGTGAGGTAGTGTGGTTAACATCGTAATTGATGGATTCACTTAGATTAGATTAATCCTTTTTACAGATCGCTAGCTCTATGATTTTGATTTTTTGAGTTTCTATTGGAACACAGATGTTTTCAACCTTTGCTCCATTGATTGTAGTTCCGTTTTTAGCTAGCTCGACTGCTGCACAGTTTCGTGGAATATCTCTGTGTCCAGGAACCCAGCACACCGTCAGGCTGCAATGTCTTGACATCTCGTTAAGAGACATACCGCAGAGCCTTACCAATTTTGATCTTAAACATGGTGAGTCGAGTGCCATAATTGCTGCTTGACTGTCGGTGTTGATGACGTTGCTCTCGTTGGATATCGCCCTCATCAACAGCCATTCAGCGGCTTCACGAATAGCCCCTATTTCTACCTGGAAAACTCTACAGTAATGTGGTAGTCTAAAAGCACGGCTGATCTGGAGAAGTTCCAAGTATATACCCGCTCCCACTCCACCAACGGTTTTAGATCCGTCAGTGTAGATTTCGTTGGCGTTGTTATTGTTCACTACCAAGTTCGTCTCCCATAATGGTCTACTCGGTAGTCTAAGATCGGGGTTAGGTAGGCCTTGTGGTAAAATTGTATATGTTTAGAATACTGGCGTGACCTGTGAGTTTGCCACAGATGTTTACAGGAATGAGGTGTAATATCCTTTCTAGCGCTGTGGTTGGTAAAGTGCGCATTGCGCCTGTTATTGATGTACACGCCATTCTTTGGACGCTGTTTATCATATTTGTGTAGCTGACTTTATCCAGCGCCGGCCACCACACCCCGGTGTAAAGCCATCTCATAATCTTGAGATTGATTCCCTAGTCTCTACATAAGCCCTTTTGCACGTATAAAGTGCGGAGTTTGATTTCCTTGTTCTTTCTAATGAGATCTGTTTCCAATTGAGCTTTCTGTTTAGTATAACGCCGAAATATTTGGCCTGATCTGAGAAAGTCAGTGGAGTTCCATTTATTTTTGGTTGTATTATTTGATGATGATTTCTCGAAAAGAGTACCATTTCAGTTCTTGCTGGATTTACATCCAGGACACATTTTCTGGTCCAGTTCGATAACTCTTTGAGAGTGTTGGCGATGACTTTACAGCCACACCTTTCCAGTGATAGAGGTAGTTCGTTTACGGCAGCCAGCCAAAGTTGTGGGGAGAACCAGCTCCGTGTAGGGTACCACTTTTCACTCTTCTTGCTATTCGGCTAAGGCCGAAATCCGCTCGGAGATATATTGTTGAATGCTCCTTCTAAATCGAGGAAGCTGCTAGAGTATATTCCTTGTAGGATAGTAATTCCTCTATATTGCCTACAATAGTATTCAGGGCTGTTTCGACTGATTATCCCATGCTGAGCTGCTAAGCGTTTCTGAACAGTATTGATCCACCTTCTCGTTGATCTTCCTTCCTCTTCATCCTTAAAACCAAAGTTCACAATGCGGTCTGAGATGGAAATGAGAACACAACCAGTGTGCCTATGTGCACGTTCCTCTCTAGCTGATTCATTCATTACGAATTATTTATTTCATTTTATAATCCACATCCTTTCTTATCATATATCTAATAAATTATAGTAATAGGTGTATGCAAGGATTTCGGAAAGTGATGTAATGGATTCATGGAATGAACGTACATAGAATAATATTCCAGCACAACACATTGCATTATACTTACCTCCGAGTGGGTACGCACTCAACCCTATTTAAAGCAAAAAAAAAATGATCCAGTAAGCATGAGCTGAATCTTAATACAGGTAGATTTTCGTTCGTAGTTTTCCTTAGAGTATTTCAGATTGCTACCTAGTATCCTCCTTGCGTACTCCATCACAAAATGTTATGGCGGAGTGGAACATGACGCTTGCACCTGTTATATCAGTAACCGGAATTAATGAAATATTCCCCATGATATTGAAGCTGCTCCTAGGGAAGAACTACCACTGTTGTTTCTTATTTATTGTCTACAGAGATTTTATGGATAAAGGTGTAACTTAATACATTATCGCAAGGTATCTGCTTCGTGCACAAGACGTCGCGCATATTTTTTTCACTCAACCTGCGGTTGGGTCTGTGTGGTTTTTGCACATAGTAATATCGAAAACTTATCGCAGTGCATGCAAGTTATTGCCAATGTTTTGCAGTTTCTGCGGTCAAAGTTTAATTAATTTCGAAATTTGTGGCATGCACAGTCTACATGCCATCATTTATCAGTGCGGAGTTGAACTTCATAATGATTGTTATGACGGGTACTATACGGTCAGCCGACAAGAGGGATTGTTTTAAATTAAGTAAAATTTAACCTGACCAAGCTTTAAACCACTTTTATATTAATTTAAACTCTATACATCGTGTTGTACACACCCCATCGGAACAAATGAAATGCCGTTAGAAAGTTAAGAAATATAATAAAAAAAACCTTTACGGGAAGTAATTTGATTGTGTCGTGAAAGTGTGTACGCTGCTTCAGTGCAACTGCTTAGCAATCAAGACTCCGCTCAGTGTTACGTCTAGTACATGTGTAACGTATTAACGTTGTTGTTAACGTCTTGTTTCAACGACATCTTTATTAAGAGTGGCTGAATGTCATTGTAAGCAAAAATCAGCTAACATAAAATAAACTGCGCTTAATCGTTAGAGTTTACACCTACTTACATGAATATAGTATTTCTTAACACTGATTTGGCAGAGTGTGTGTATTTTATTTCTAAATCAAAGAGAGGGGCGCCACTGAATTCTAAACAAATTTGGTTCATTATTGATTAGCACATTACATTATTCTTATTAATTTGATAATCTGTAGACAAAAGTCAAACAAATCGATGTCGCGATTGTAGCTCTTATTGACTGGAAATTGTTAACAACATCATATGTACGAAGATTACAGAAAATGTTTGCCAAAGCTCTCTTATTTCGCAAGAAACATATTCAAATTGTGTAATGCAGGAAGCTTATTTGCACACATTTGTTGGTTTCAATAGCGTAACCGCTGCTGTAGCACATTTATTGTCGAAGAATTGTTAAATTCAATGTTGGACTAATGAATTCAGTACTTCAGGTAAGGTATAATATTTTTATATTTTTATTGCGAAGAAAATGTCCTTCGGATTAAAAAGAAACATAAGCCTGTGAAACACTACCTGTTTTGTAGAAATATAACGTTCGGGAAAAGTTTTTACTAAATGTTTTACTTTGTACCCGGGCTTTTATTAGTGAACTTCATCAGGTACAACACGTTTTTTCGTAAGTTTTCTAAAATTGACTTTTTTAAAGAATTGGATTCGAAAGATGACAGGAAGACTCAATTATTTTGTTGGGTTAGTGCTTCGATCCCTATGCGCTTGAGTCTACTTTACCCAGCTTTCGAAATCCTATCTCAGCTTGCGCCTCTACCGAGTCACAGACAATGCTCAAGGAACATAACTGTCTGTAAAAAGCTTCTCGAATTGGCTGTTCGGAGTCGGCATAAAATTGCAGGTCCCAACAATAACACGCGGTTGCTGAGAAGCTAGGCTCTGGCCCTCTACGGGATATAGCGCCACCCATGTTATTACAGTAGACGCTCGATTTAGTGAACTTATAAAAACCGTGCCCGTTCACTGTAACGAGCATACACTCCTTGAAGTAAATTTCACCAAAACGTGTTCGTATTTTACGTACAATTCAAAAAAAAGTAAGATAAATATAAAAATATAATAAATATATATACATTATTACGATGATCTATTTTTTTTTTTTTTGCATTTTCTAAAAGAAAGATATTTCAGAAAGAAAATTATATTTTTATTATGTTATTTATGGAGGTAAATGGCATTGAGTGGAGTCATCTCTATGTGCATGCTATAGGTACTCAACACTTTAAACACGTTTTCCTCGAAACCGTGTTTTCGAAGTCGGTCACTGCAATCTGTAAACGAAGTTTGTTTTTGGACTGTTCGCTTTTTTATAACTGAAAATGTGAGAGAAACTTGGGTTAAAACAACAAACTCGAGCTTCAACTTTGGCCATTTTTAGAGAAATTTAAATTTCGACAGCACCTTTAGAGATACTGGACACATCGGATGAACTACATTCGGTTTTTCCTTTTCGCCTTCGTTCTTTTTCTTCTTCTTTATCTAAAGATACATGAAGTTTGTTCCAATTTTTTAAATCGGTATCATTCTCAAAATCGTCTTTCGCGTCTTCTTCAAACGGAAAAGTTGGCCGTCAAGTTGAAAACAGCAAAACTCTGACTTGAAGCCTTTTTTCCTAAAAGGTTTTAAGACAATACAAACCCATGCGTTCACTATAGCGAGATTTTATTTGTTCACTATTTAGAATTGCCTGTATAAAATAGTGTGTTCACTATATTGGATTGTTCACTATATTGATGTTCACTATATCGAGCGTCTACTGTATTATTATTATTACTCGGCATTATTTGAAAGCTAATGCAAGCAAATGGTTGACTGGTGACGAAAAGTGGAAAAATGGAATCGCGGTGAGTCGCCGCGATAACTGTCTAAGCTAAACTTGAGCCCTTCAAGTTCTTGATGTGTGTTTGGTGGGATGAACATGGAATCATCTACTATGAGCTGATCTTCTAGAGTGAAACTCTTAATTCGGAGCCGTATTGTCAACAGTTGGAAGAAGCATTCGGTCAAATGCGACGACCGATAGGCCTCACTTACTGATAGCGACTCGCCAGAAGCACCGATGTAATTACATATTGCCTATTTCGGTTCTCAAAACCAGAAGCGGATTTGTATTAGTCATAGATAGATAGAGAATCGTTATTCATTCGAGTGATGTTAACTCACAAACAAAATTTATTGGGTGGGCAACTGAGGGCAAAAAGTGGAAACGCATTTTGAAAGGCAACATCCACGAAAACATTTTAGACCTTATTACCCTGTGGGTTCATTTGGGTACATTTTTAAAAGCTATGCAAAATAAGAATGTACAAAAAAACGGAGAAACTTAAGATCTTCAGGTCAAACGATTATTACTGCCAATTGCTGAGGTTAAGTCATGCTCAATTTACAATGTAGCGTTCGGGCGGTCAGACATTGATAGGCTTTAGTACGCATTTTATCGAAAATACTAGCATGTTATGTCAAGGCGCGGCTCCCTCACTTTTCCAAATCACAATGAAAGTCCCGCGTTTCTCTACCTCGAAATTTGTGCTCGAGCTTACGATATTACGGTGTGTGAACTATCAAAGCGCTTGATTAGTGGATTAACGCGTATCCTACTTAAACTGTCAGAGCACGACCTCTCGAACGCGACATTATGATATGGGTATCAAACTTGCAAAACGACAGGCAAGAAATTAGAAATTTAGAAGGATAGCGTTAATATTTACTTCCTGACGCAAGTAATGCAACTGATGTCTTACATTTATCCTGCTTCAAAATGCTTGCTGTTTGAGATGACACACAACGGTAAATACCGTGAACGCTAAGACCTGCTGTCGTTTGATACCAAACATTTGTCATTCGGACGACTTTGTCCGAAATTTAGTTTCTCTAGATTCAGAAAATAACATACTTTGCACCGGTCTCAGAGACGGCAACGATTTTTCACTTGAATGCTTTTTAAAAATACATCGACATGTTACATTAGTTGATGTCCTGAAAATAACTTAAGATCATTAAGAACAATTCGATTAATTTTTTTATTTAGTTGATACCCCAAATCCCAAATTTCTGTCATATTCTGTGGGCGCTCTCTAGGACTTAAAGAATGGTTAATCTACTTGTGAATCGACTGCCATCAAATCTGCGATTGCTGTTAGAATCGATTCGGTTTAGTCGTAACACGAAGACCTGACAATTATTTTCTAGCATAGTTTTTCAAGAGATAATTAGACTCAAAAATAAACTGACAGCAATAATGGGTGCTATGACATTATTGCCCAGTTCTGTTTGAAGTTGCATTTGTAATGATTTCAAATTGGCCCTTAAGTACTATTAGCTAAGACACTAATTGGCTCACTTATAAGTAAGTTAGTATCCACTCCGTGGCCGTGGCATACACCCTAATTGGTACGAGTATGTCACTTCATTTTGTCTTTAATTAATACACCGCGAAAGACGCTGAAGTGTGAAAACTATTAAGAGATTACCTGAGAGATTGCAATAATCCATTACCGGTTGGAGTGCAACACTGCTCTTGGGGCACTCAGGCAAAAACTTTCTCCTTGACTAGGTTACCATTGAACTTTTCATATGACGTTCCACACGGTGATGGTTCAACATGCACGGGTAGTACGTCAATGCTTTGATAATGATTGTACGCTCCATGCTTTTGAGAGCGTTGAATTTTCTCCACAGTTCGTACATATGTACGCATGTGTACCAAATATCTTTCGAACAAAGGCCAAAGATAAATTGAATTTCGTTCCTACCGGACGTGTATATAAAACACTACAACTTTTTCATTGTACCGTCTGCACTTGCGAACCCTTGTGCATGCGTATGTTTTCCGTCCAATTCACATTGAATTCAGGATACTGTCCCCTGCAAGAAAAAAAACATAGTTTTCAATGAAACTCATCTTTCTTCAGTAAACTGTTTTCAACAAATCTTCTTATTGTATATAATAGAAAACTCACAGAAGCCCTTTTCATTCTGACTGAAGTCAGCGTTTGTAGAATGAGAAAAACTGGAAAGAGATTCAAGACTTGAAAAGAGCGACGACAAGACACAAGACGAGGCAGCGGACAATTGAATTGGGGTAAGAAGGTATAGCAAATGTAGCGCATCAATTGCATCCATAAGAATCGTTTCTTCTTTGCTTTCGTATTGTTATATTTCTGGAAATGATGATTTCGACAAGGACCAGAAGGTAGCTTCTATTCATTTTCGATAAATATTGTACACATTCAAGGCAACCGAGTTATCAATGCATCCCAGGGAGGAGCAGTACTATTAAATCCCTGAAATCAACGCCGTAACATTGTTGAATGTTGGCCGCAATTTATGAGTACAAAATTCAGTCTGAAAATGACGACGTTGGCGAACAAAACGAAGTCAACCTTGTTTGAGGAGCTGTTGTTAAGACAAACTGTTTGCTTCGTCCTTTTGGATTTTGCGAATCTAACAATTGATTATTGTACTTTGTCCATTGACATACTGTCGGTCTGAGCGTGGTTGGGCATCCGTACATTGCTTTGACTGTAGCGACTGCCTTTACATTGAGTGCTTGGCAGGAACATCGATTTTTAGTAGCGGTTCAAGATGGGTACACAATGTCGCTCTTCCACATTGTCCAGCTTAATTAATGAAAATGAATAGTGAAAGTCTGTGCGTGGACGTCGGTAAGGGTCGTTAGCAGACCAATAAAGAGCGCACTGGATTGTGGCATCTTTTCTATCGCCGAACAATAAAATGAGCAGGCTCGCCAGTAGTTAATTCGGGAAAGGTATCATACGTCGAAATATGGGATATGCAATAAAAGATGCAACGATTTCTGTAAGAGAACAAATTTTTTTATGTAACCAAGAAATACTAAGATATGACGATGACCAACGTTATTGAAGCCCTATTTTTAATGGTTTCCCCTTTCAAAAGTGGAGACGTTCTAATTCAACGCATACCGAAGCGGACGTCTATCGAAACCGAAGGGGTAACGCCACTTAGTTATAATCTCAAATTTAAAAAAATGTTTTGATTTTTGAATTCTCACTGCAACGGCAAATTGATCTAATTTTGTTTCGGATCCTGTGTTATTCCTTTCCGCCTTACTTAACAAAACCCAAGGAACTAGTGCTGGATAAAAAAACCTGTACAAAATGACCTAGTATTCTATTAGAGCCTGTCAAAGAAACATCTTTAATGAGCGACTAGACCACTTCGCGTTAACATTTCCAGCCTTATGAGAGCTCTTCCCTCTCGCAAAATATTTTATGCTATGTATCCCATTGTGCGCCCCATTAAATGTTTGCATACACTATTTCTTTGAGAAATAAATTATGCAGCTCAAATTATGTCAGCAACAATTTGTCACTATGCAAATGCATGCATGAAAAATCAAAGCTGTGTACACATCGCGACGCGATTCGCACCCCGCAGCCCCAGCATATTCTGCCAGCACCCTCGATGTATAAATAACTTTATTCGCGTTTCGTGATCCGAAATAATCGACAAAGTTGACGTATTAAGACATCATAAATAAAAATGCAAATCACTTCATGGGTCTGGAAAACAGCACAAGGAACTTATCATTAATTAGAATTCAGTCTGCGCGACCACCCACTGGAATGCCGGGAAGTCGATTGCTTCAGTGGTACTTTTATCAATGTCAATGAAGAAATATTGATGTTAAATTGTGTCACGATATGACTGGCGACCAGGGGACATCCTACACACGGAACAATGTGGTGTAGTCCCTTCACCAAAGCGTGACAAATCGAGGAGCGGAATAGCTGAACTGAGTGTTGAGTTGTTTGTTAACCGTTAATAGTATTTCACGCCCCTCATTTCCCGACGGACACGGAATGGGTGAACCTTAAATGATTTATTTCAATGTGGTTGCGTTAGAGATTGTATCTGACCCTATTGGGTGGCAAGGGGAGTGTGAAGGGTTGAACCCTAAAATCAACCGTAGATTGTACGTGAAAGGCGTAACCCCTAATCGCGTTTAGAGAGAACATAAGCAGAACTGACCCAAATATCCCAGTGTCCCGCCTAAGGGAGTCTTGCAGATGATTACTGTGCAGGGGTTGTTTGTGCTCCTAAATACCTTATCTGCTGAGTTTGTATAGGGTCGTCCAATTCGTGGTCCGGATTTTAAATCCCTGCTTCTTACATATACCTCAAATCAAACTGCCATTCGAGACTATGCGTACTCAGATTTTGCTTGCCATTTTCCAATACAGATCGTTAGGCAATCAGTGAACTGGCTTTAATTGTGAAAACTTGCTGCAGATTGACCAGATAAGAGCGATGGGAAGGGAAAGGAAACAACAGGGGTGCGAGATATAACATTTTTGTGTGGCTTTAGTTTGAATTTACATTCATGCCAATATGCAAAGAAGGCCGCATCAATCGGTGTTTCGATGGTAGTGTTGGACTGACCATATATGCGTTATTATTCTGGCAACAGCGCTTCGAAGGTTGACATCGATTTCGTCAAAAGGTAGAGACTAAGGATTTGAGCGATAGAGATAATCCCCCTTATTTCCTTAGGCTTGGCACATGTAATTGTGACAAATGTCTATTCAATTAGTCACTTAAATGGCACATTAAGCGACTATGGCGTCGCACATGTGACACGACTAAGAAAATAAGGGGGGGTAATAAAATAGTTTCAAGTATCATCATAGCGGCGGCTCATTGATGAACGCTCGCGGTGGGATGACCCAGTCGACAAAATTTCTTTTTCAAAACTTCAAGCATTGCGCCGCTATGTACTACCGTCTTGTTTAAATCGTGCATCGCTCTGTACCTGAAACCACTTACGATAATGGTGACATCTTCCTCATTTCGAAAAAATAAGGTCCGATGATGTCGCCCTGCCATACACCGATTGATTGACCGATTTTGACACATATGGTTCCAAACAGATGCCAAAAAAAACATCAACTGATTTGGCTGTACTGCAAGAATATTTCCTGAGTCAGTTACGTTGTGATATGATGATGATAACGGGCAAGATCCCTTGAAATAACATTTTTATGAAAATCCAAATCATAAATATGTTTTTTAAAAGTTTAATTTCTGAACCGCAAAATGGATGTGTTCGAGAGATTTAAGGATGCTTCGAAATTATAAAAGAACTAAAATACGTTGAATCAAATGGACTCGGTTTTTATTGTAAGAACAAAATGGAGAGTGATATTAGTTGAGTTAGTAACTAAAGAACTAAAGAGTTCATAGAAATTAGGGCTTAGCACATAGAATTTAGAATAAAGTATTATAGCATGCGATCTTAAGCTGTACACACTAGAATGTATTATGTAAGCATAATTTAACAGGATGCACTGTATACACAAACCAGTTCTACTTTCCTACCTATTTTCTTTTTTATTTTAACAGCAGTCCAAAAATATGTAAATTATCGCATTGTTGATTGACGCATTGACGTATTTCAGCTCATGGTGATAATTAATTTTAAGACGAAAGCAGTAATTTTTTGCTGTTTTCTATTGAGTTATTTCAAAAAACAAAAAAAAAAAAAAAATAACAAGAAAATAAACGCCCTGCGCCAAAATCGCCACGGAAAGGCATGAGTGATTTTAATGAATTCATCAATGGGCTTGATTACGAGTGCTCGCGGGCTCCAATTAACGTTTCATTTTAAAAATAAGCACCACTGTGTGTTTCAATTAGACCGCTAACATTTGCCGGAAAGCAATTGCAAAAAAAGGACGTACCACAAAATATATGCATTTTCTCATCGATGTATGTTTTTGCTTTTATTTCACTTTCAATAACCACACTTTTGTACTCTCTACTATGTGTTTTCACACATTATTCAACAGGAGGACTACAATTTTTTTCTGACGAAACTGTTAATGTGGCTTACTTGAAAATGATAACGATTCCTTTTTTTCACTACATCACTGCAGGTGTTTTGATAATTGAACTCATTTGGCATAACTGAACGCATTTAAATAAATGTGCAGTTAGAATGAAAGAAAAGTTATTCGTTTTATTTGAAGTGCACTATCGACAATTACACATCATTGCTCGATTGCATGCATGAATGGACACATATATGGACTTCCGTAGTACAATATTGTTTGGTTTTTCTGTCTTGTCGAGTGGAATAGGGATCGAATTGAAATAGAGCTTGCGGGCATATGACATTCTGATGTTATTACACACTGTGTATAGTTATCGAGACGAAACTTGTTGATAACCGAGATAACATTATATATATAACTTTCGAGGATTTCGTCGACTTCTCTACCTTAAACCAAAAAATGTGGATTCATGTCAAAAATGTCTTGCATCAGGCTCCATGCACTTCACATGAGGGGATTTCGTTTGAGTTCATAATTGCAATATTGTTGCCGCTGCACTGCGGAAAACATTCTCCCAATACATTTATGAACACGAATGTTGCCGGAAGCTTGTTTTGTCAAGAAAGTATTCATAAATGCAACAATTGCCGGCGATACGACAAGTGATTGGTTTACATTTGTATTGCTAAAATTAATGTCTACACCATGTCTAAAAAAGGTATTATTATACCTAGGTTGAATGTTTGATAAATATAATAACCTGATACATATAATAACCTGACAAACTTTCAAAAATATTTAAGAAAGAAACAATAGCAAAATTCGCAGTAAAATGGCCATGCATTGAAATAAAAAGAATTCGAAGTCAAAACATTAACATAACGTTAACATAATAAGAGAATTTCCGTAAGATGTTCTTAGCAACTTTTTTTGCATGAAGATGTCAAATTTTCGGTTTCCCTGCAATCCTGACACAACACAAAAAATACTGCCAACCTTATCGCATTTTAACTGTCACATTGCTTTTATGAACGCAGCTGCCGACTGATCTCATGCTCAGACACTGTAGTTTGTTTACATTTTTTATTATTTATTTTGTTTATCTTCTTTATTTTATTTATTTTATGTATTTTATTTGTTTTATTTGTTTTATTTATTTTATTTCAATGAATGGATATTTTCATTTTTTGATCACAATGATGATGAGTTTAATAAATTCATAATTGTATTCTTAAAACTATCCCAGCTCAATTGCAGATCGACTTCATAACAAATAGAGTTGTAACACCATGTTAATTTGTTCTATGACTGGGAATGGAAAGCTCATTTCTTTTTGGGACATACAAATTGACAAGTGCGAGCAACTCTTCAGATTTAATACTGTTACAAACAATGTCTTTGAGAAAAATAACTCTATGGGTTTGTCTGCGGCATTCTAAAGCTTTTAAATTGATTAGCGTGCATCTTGAAGAATAACCAGGCATTTCATCGGACCATCTTATATTTCTGAAGGCAAACCGTGTAAACCTCTTTTGTATTCTTTATGGGGACCGGACAACACAGCAATATTCTAATGTTTGCAGCACCAATGACAGGAAAATTGCCTTTAATGTGTACACATCTCTAAAATCCCCAGAAGTTCGTCTGAGAAAACCTGAAAGTGAATTCGCTTTCGATATAATAAAATCGATATGACCCGAAAAAGTCAATTTCGCATCAAAGGTAACACCACGATCTTTCACTTGACAAACTATTGGAAGTTTATCATCTCAGAGCTTGTACTTGTGTAGAACTTGTATAATGTTCACTGGTACCTCCTCTCCCTTTCTCCTTCTACACTTTCGGCCCGTGCTGTGTCTTGAACCCGGCCACTTAAGGGTATTAACAATCCCTTGTGCGCGCTCAATTTATAAAAAAAAACTAAAAAATCATGAAATTAACGGGTAACAATGTTCTGTGTTCACGGAACATGTTCATATATTTAGCATAAGATGATTGTACTCACACCAGTTCAAAAATGAGAGTTAATATCTTTTTGGAAATTCAGCCAGTTCTGAATAGAAGATATTACACTAAATAATTGTATCTGTCATCTGCAATCATTAAACAGTCTGAATATTTTATGACACCAGGCACATCATTCACGAATAAAATTAACAAAAATGGTGCCAAATAACTACCTTGGGGAAACCGGACTCTATATTTATGAAGGATGAATGAAACCCAATTTGTACAACTTGCTTCCTGTTGGACAAATAAGACTTTAGGTACTTCAAGAAGCTTTCATTAAGTCCCAGCTTTCGAAGTTTTTGAATTAAAAATCCCTGATGAACTCTATCATATGCCTTAAAAACATCTGTATATCAACTTCTTTTCTTTTTTCTATAGCACTTAAGCAGTAATATGAAAAAAGACTAGTTGCAGTTGAACGGCCTCTTACAAAACCATGTTGCTTTGATGAAATTGACTCTCTCACAGAAAAGTATAGCCTCTGAGTAACGAGCTTTTCAAAGAACTTTGGTATTGCTGAAAGTTTGGAAATTGGCCTGTAGTTTTTTACTTGGTGTTTAAGACCACTTTTGTAAATTGGATTAATGAAAGATATTTTCCAATCATCGACAAAATATTCACATATAATAGATTCATTAAAAATTATTTTTAGTGCACATTTGGATAACAAATGAATTGAATCCACACCCGATTTCTTGGTAACTTCGAGTTCAGTCTGTGTCTGTGTCAGAGAAACAGTTGAACTTGAAATTCGTAACAGGTGTTACGTGAGGATACGACTCGTTGTGATTGGAGATAGTATCATTGTTGTGATTCAAATGAAAATGTTTTGCAAATAGGTTGCACGTAGATTGTATATCATTGGAAGTTTCATGATCGACATCCTTGCTGGTGGAAGAAAGTAGCTTTATCGTTTGGAATTTAAGAATATCTAAAATGATTTGCTGTTTTTCTTGAGGTTTCTTTCAGTTGAACTAACATATTGATGGTATAAGAATCTATTTAAAAAGAAGATAAGAACGGTCCTTAGGATTGCTTGAATTCTTAAGGTTTTCTGAATTTTTTAATCTCTTATTATACCATGGGAGCTTATAAGATTGCCTCTTGTTAAAAATCGGAACAAACTGATCAATGCCTTGAAATAATAAATCCTTAAAAATCTCGAAACTTTCAGTGAGAGATTTGTTTCTAAGCCTGAGTTGAACACATTTAGTATAAATCCCTTTACAATATCTTTCTTTACAAATTCAAAATATACTATTAACTATTTATGAATAGAATAAGAAATTCATTTGACATTCTGTATTTTAACATTAAAGTAAAAAAATAGTGTGGAATGATAACGCACGGCATATTTAATGCAACCTAAAATTGATTATATATATGGGTGATTATATAGGGTGGACCTTAAGTGAGAGCAACTTACACTCTTGATTAATATACCAGTTAACTTGTAAATAAAAAGTTACAGAAAAAATAACAATTAAAAAATTAAAATCTTGTCCATAACATTTGGTCAGAAAGTCAGAGACATTAGTTTCTATGCTATCGAAGTTAACGGTGAAAAGCCACCTTTTTACGAGCTTGAGAATCATATCTGCTAGTATAATCGACCTGATACATTCCAGAAGTTTATCGAATAAGCGACAAGGCAAAATAAAAACTACGGAGAGCAGAGGTATGGAAGAAATGCAGAATATGAGAAGTTACCATGAAGATTATGGTTAGAATTCAATCGGAAATTACGATAACCAGTCTTCATAAAGACAGACTTCAACGCCCTAAAACAATATAGATGACGTACAGGAGGGATCATTAAGTCACGGAATAAAGACATTCTTCGTCTTCTAGAGGTTCGTCTTCTTCGTCTTCTTTCTATTGTAATCTTGAATGAAATATGCCGTAGTTTTATATACATTTATGATGGCAAATTTTGCAGAGCTTCCGCAGTGTGACAATTATGAACTCGGCCTTCATAAGGGCAATGGTGCATGTTACTTGTAAAAGGGACAGTCCTATGCCGAATTTTAGCGCAGCACTAACGCGCTTTTCCCCGTTGAACATACATATGTAGGATAGTTACGGTTGACTAGTCGCTACTTCTCAGTTCGGCCCTAATGAAAATTGTGTTGCGACGGGAATGAAAGTTCATGTGGCTTTTCTTGTAAGTTGCAGCAACAATGGCGGTGTTCAGTGAATAACAGGGTGAAACAAATGTGCTATGTACGTGTTGGGATGCAAACAAGAAATCGTTTCGTTCATGAACATCGATGTTAACATCGTGGTTTTGAAAACCGATACATCGACGGCAAAACTGTCAAATATCGACATCGTTCATATAACATCGCACATATAAAATGTGGTTGTATTTCTCTGTAGTATAGCACCCATATACCAACGACGCGTTTGCTCGTGCGGTCTTTGACATGTTACATGATCGTGACACGTTAATAATTTGAGTATTGCGGAATGGGTCTGTCGCGCGGTAAAATTTCACAGAACGTGTAAGCCATCTCCTCTCGCCCTGGCTTTTTGACATTTGTGAAACATTTTTATTTTTAATTTACATATATCTCTGTTTGAAATTTTGCCAAACTGAATTTTGTTTAGACCATAGAGTAGGCTAAAGGCGCGTGTTAATTTCTTTACGGAAAACTGAGGCAGCCGCTTTCTGACACAACATTGTCGTAATAAACGCGCAACAACACCTGCCAAAGAATTACGATATTTTATTATTATATATTTGCCTATACCCATACGATGTTTCTTCCATTTTTGTGAACACATGTGTCCCGGAGTCCTTTTTTGGTTTATAATTAGCTTGCCACGTCTGTTCCAAGCAGGCGTCTATTCTATTTTTTTTAGATGTATTAAAGCATCTCGGAACCATCGATGTTTTCAAGAACGATATTGCATCCCTATCTATGTGGTCCTTATTTGACTAGTCATGGCTTAACGTTTTCTAGAGTGCTTCAACCTGACTGCTTCCTATATGGAAAAGCTGAAAATGAGAGATTGTAAATTAGGCTTTTATTTACATTAACTGGGGCAAAGACACCAGTATGCAGTAATATCCCCCATATCGTAGTCGGTCCTCCCATTCCCAAATTTCGATATTTTAAAGTTTGGTTTTGATGTGACCACAATATCCACTTCGCTTATTTTCGTTCATCCTTTGCGTACATCAAAGTGAAGTGAATCACTCTATATGTAAGTAAATAACTTCTGGTGTTGGGATCTTTCTAAAATCAATTCTGGGAACTTTGAACCTTTCCGATTTCTTTTCGATTCTGAGACAAACTTAAGGCCATGCCAAATTTGAAAAAATCTCCGAAAAGCTTCCTTTATTTATAATTTTGATCACAAAAAAACTACAAAAGATCAACATTAAATATATTCGCAAGACATCCTGGACGTCCTGGACGTTCCAGGCAATCAAAAATGATACAACATGGCTTGCTTAGGTGGTGTTCTAAATTTTTTTTCCAATCTCCAGACAAAAATTATACCCGTTGTCCGCACTAAAATTGTTTGATTTGTATGAATAATACAATTATGAATAATACGAATCGTTGCGTTGTGGATATAGCGTCTACCCCAACGCAACTGAAACTCACTGGCTGGATACGATTCCCGGCCGATAAATAAGATAAAAAAATATTTCACGGCTCTACCTCCTTCGAGTCACTGACAATACTCAAAGAGTAATAAATAGCTAGAAAAAAGCTTCTCAAACTTGGCCGTTCGGAGTCGGCTAGTCCCTGGGCATCTACGTTCTGTAGCCCCACCCATATTATTACACGTCATCTTCACTGGACATGAACCATGAACTATTCATGAAATGTTTTTCTTATATTATAAGCTAACATACATTTTTTCTTTCAGAATTTGACTTCTTTCATAATTTTGGGCACAATTCGATAAGTTTCCCTTACTTTCTTAAACTAAACAGTCGTAGTATCGTGGGGTATACCCCCCAAACATCGTCTCATACCGGATTTGTAAGTAGTGGCTATAAATTCTGAAAACCCGAATCTCATTGTATGGGCCATAACATTCGATAGGCATGGCAACTGATGGGTTACCAATGGGTGATTATAATTAGGCGTTGGTCAAAGCCCAAAAGCATTATTCTTCACTATACATTATGCTTCATTTCTTAACACAAGCAAAGTCATTTTATTCCTGCTAAGCTAAGATCTGAGTAGAGTTCTGACCTTAAAATCCTTCTTTGTACACCCGGATTATAATTTACATTAAAAATTTTAAACGCATTGTTTTGTCAAATTGTCCGCACAACAGCGTTCTATCACTGGATTGCTCCTCTTGTAAACCTTTTTATCCCGCCTCCAGCGGGTAATATGAAACTCAAAAGTGCGAAATTATTACATTTTAAAATTAATACATTTTAAAACTTCCGTTATATTTTTTTTCGCTTGTTCGATTGGTCATATCATGCTCGCAGGCTATTGCTCATATGAAAATTGAAACTTTATCATTCCCAAAGTGTTTTTTGTCCCTTTTTGAGCATGCTTGTGCATGACAGTAATATTTCAACCGTGTGAAAACTTTTAAATCCTTGGATTTAATTTAAAAAAAACTGTGTACAATTGTATTGATAGCCTATGACAACTGTCATATGGAAAATATTTTGTCTTTATAAATTAAAGTTGATTAAATCGAAATACAGTAAAAACTCGTTAATTCAGAGGTCATGGGAGGTCAGCCCGAATGAACGAATTTTCCGAATTAATGAGAGATTTGTGTCTATGCACTAAACGGGTTTCAGACGCGGTAAGACCAATGGACTGAAAGAATTCTGTGGGGAAACTTACATATTTATTTCCGGGCTCCCATAAAAAGCGAACCACTACACGCCGTGCACTAACGAGGAAACCTAAAGAAATACCGTAAAGTTTTAAAACTTCTCACATTTCTGTTTTTTCTTCATTCTTTTGTTGACATTTGATTGTTGAGAAGCGAGTTATTGGGCAAAAAATATTCAGAAACAGTTTAAAGTGATGTTCCGATAATCTTGTAGAGCTGTTTCAGTCATCAGTGAATACATAAAATAAGTAATTTTCATTTAAGTTTGTCCACTAACGGCCGTTTGCTTATACTCAACCTAGCGATTTTAGTTTCACTTAACAGTTAAGATGGACTTATGGTAAGCACGAGTCCAAAAGTATATCATAAAGTCGGAGAACTTAAACTAAGTCGAAGAAATAGTGAATCTTTGGATAAGACTTTAAGTTTAACTCTAATACTGACAGTGCCATAAAATCGTGGAGACATTTGTGAATAAGAAAGGAATTGTAGAATTTGAAAATTATAGTATGGGCTACAATACGAATTATTTGAAGATAATGTGGAAGTGGTAGATATTTTTACAAAATTAATATTGGCATGGTTTTGAGAAACTTTCGTTTTACAAACGTTTTAGGCTGGCCAGAGACATAAACAAGATTGTTGTAACGCAGATTTTCAAATTTAGAATGTCCTTTCAACTCGTACCAATTCAATTTCTAATAGAAATTCACATTTCATTTTCACATTTTGAATAAATAATTGAATTGCTCCCACCAATCAACAACTGTAACATTGATGATTTTTGATAAGAACTTATTTACACAGGATTTCTCTTCGGAGGAAAGCTGTGTTATGTTTTGATGAGAAATATGTTTTTTTTCAAATAGCCTCCGTTCTAACTTTAATTGGCACCATCTATGGATCAAACAAACAAATTGTCAGAAACACACTTAAAAATACAGAATTTGACATTTAAAATCGAAGTGAAGACCGAGTACCGAGAAATAAGTAAGGTTGAACATGAGGTTTATGTGTTACTCGGCTGTGAAGCAGATTTACAACCGCCCCTAAGTTGTTAAATATATTATTGTGCACCATAAATTGTATTTTGCGAATAAGTCAAAACAGTGGGAACATCAGAGGTAAAAATTATTCTTATTATTTATTCTTACGAAATTTTGCAGTGCTGTGTCTTTCACCAAACTTTCTCCACAGACTAGTCCATGGTGAAGTACTTTGTGTGCCATCCGATGAAACATTTCGTACGGTGCAATCCAATGCGATTCGGTTACAAAAAAATTGGTAAAAGGAAACACTGGTTTAAAGAGCTGAAGCACGTTTCGTGTTTTATTTTACTGTCAAACATCTTCAGTTTGGTCTATAATTTAACCATGTATTTTATTATCAAAATGCGTGCTCTGTTAAGAAAGTTCAGATCCACTTTTTTACCGAAAATTTGTGTTCAGCGAAGAAGCTCATTTTTGGCTCAATGGGTACGTAAATAAGCAGAATTGTCGATTTTGGAGTGAATATCAGCCAGAAGCATTGCAAGAGCTACCAATGCATCCAGAAAAAGTCACAGATTGGTGCGGTTTATGGGCTGGTGGCATCATTGGACCGTACTTCTTCAAAGATGATGCGAATCGTAACGTAACTGTGAATGGTGAGCGCTACCGTGAGATGATATCCAACTTTTTGCCGAAAATGCAAGAGCTTGACTTGCATGACATGTGGTTTCAACAAGACGGTGCGACATGCCACACAGCACGCGCAACAATGGACTTATTGAGAGGCGAGTTCGGTGAACATCTTATTTCACGTTCGGGACAGGTTAATTGGCCGCCTAGATCGTGCGATTTAACGCCATTAGACTATTTTTTGTGGGGATATGTTAAAGCTCATGTCTATACAGACAAGCCCGCTTAAATTGACGACATTGAAGCATTTATTCGTGAAATACCGGCCGAAATGTTGGAAAGAGTATGCCAAAATTAGACTAAGCGGATGGACCATTTGAGGCGCAGCCAAGGTCAACATTTGCATGAAATAATCTTCAAACATTAAATTAAATGGACCGTACTATCGATTCAAATAAAGATTTCATGCATTTTTCTGAATTTTGTGTGCTTTTTTTTTTTTTTTGAAAAACTTTCCTATAGATTTTAAAAAATCACCCTTTACAAGACTCGTCAAGGTTTTACTCGACAGACCAGGCACAAGTGCTAAAAACCATGTGGTGTACATTTTATCACTAGTATCGATTTCCTCCGAGACTTACGTTAAGCTGGTTTTCGTGCAACAGGTACAGTGGTCTAGGTGTAGTGAAGAGAATGAAGAAGTCAACACAATTTCATTCGTTCTTTAGCTGGACAACAGTAACCGCACCATGGGATCGAACTATGAGTTAGTTGGTTAGTTAAATGACTTTTGTTTCAATTAAATGGTAAGCAATGATTAATTAAAATTCAATGGCTTGGCCTATAGTCGTCTACGAGGTTGACAATAGTATTAAAAAACTGAACTAAATTCTGTTACCAAACGAGAGTAATGTGTCTCCATTGAATATGCACACCAAAGCAAGAATTCCTTTGAAAACTGGGGATACTGCAAAAAAATGGAACACATCTTCCCTAGTTTTCACGTTGCAATGTTCGCATAGTGTTGGTAGATCCATGCGGTGGGGTATACAATTTAAACTGACTTCTCTCTCATTCTGAAAGCAGTACGATCCTTTTATCCACAAAATAGCAGGAAGTATGTGTTTTCATTTAGATGATGTAATTCCTAAGCAAAGATGTATCGGCATCTTCTGTATATTTATCGTATGCCACTTGATTGAATTTCCTCAACAACGAATTAAATTACACTCTTAGAGAGGAAGGTTGTTCATCTGTCTGAATAACAAAGAGCCTACATGACGTTCCTTTCAATTGGTTAAAACGGTATCTGTATAAGTGGTATATCATCTTCGTCCTCAAAATCGTCTTTCGGGTCTGCCTTCCATACATTGCAAATAACTCCGCTCGTTCTTAAAATGCTTTGCAATATTATGTTAGGTATTCTTGATCCTTCCATCTCCAGTGCCTTTATAATATAATTGAAATGCATTCAAGGTATGCAATAACAAGGGTGGAGTACCAGTTTCTATATGCAACATATGATTTGGAGTATCTGTCGGTATCCGGAACATCCTCTTTGAAAAATAACAACATGACCAACGGATGACCTGAACTCCGTAAAGTAGGACTGATGCAGCAGTCAAACGAAAGACCATTTGAAAAAAAAGAAATGGTTTGTATAGATTTGTGTCCAAGTCACATTTCGATGAAATAGCTCGCTTAGGATCTGTTTATTTTTCTTCAAGGTATCTGCTTACATTCAAATTTGCTCATACTTACATTCCGAGATATTTATACATGGTCACGATCTCAACGATCAAACCATTGAATTTCCACCTCTCCCACCTCCATCTCTGAGCACCATGATTTCTGAATTCTGCAGGTCCGCCTTGTTTTCAATTCGCACGCTCATTTACAATGACATCCCAGCTGTCAGCTATTTAGACAAAGCCAAAATGCTTGCGGCGGACCTTGCAGCCAGCTCAACACTGCCAGAATTAATAATGGCTCTACTTCATGGAACAGATCCACTTCTGCACTTGTACAGCTGCAAGAGTACTTAAAGATCTCGACGTGCACAAACCCGCTTGCCCGGATGCTATTCCCCCTATACATCTGAGGTGGCGGCAAAACCACTGCCTAAGCTTGTTCATATATCCTTCTCTTTAGGTCTCTTTCCGAGCAGAACGAAAACAGCATTTGTCCAGCCATTCCCTAAAAAGGGCGAATCTTTGTCACCCACCTCGTACCGACCCATAGCACTTACGTCTCTTCTTTCTATGATCATGAAAACGCTGATAAATCGTCAGCTTAAAAGATATCGTGGAATCGTGGAAGCTTCTTAATGACCGGCACTACGGTTTCCGCTACAGCACCGAAAAGTGGAACCAATCTTTGCATAATGCATGTGAAAGCAAGATCGTTGCGCTTGATATTTCTAAGGTATTTGACAGAGTTTGGCATCGAGCTCCCTTGTCGAAAATGCATGCTTATGGTATCGCTGATGACAGCGCACTCAGATTTTCATATTCGTTCGACGACCCACTTTTCGGCCGTACAATTGGAACGGCAGCGTATGTTAAGCACATTGAATTCCCATCGTGACAGCATAATGCTTCAAAAACCCAATGCTGTCTGCTGTTACTTAAGCTAACCCTTGTCAGCCATTATCCATGAATGGCACCTGTGTCGATGAAACCGGAAAACTTTCCAGCCTTGGTGCGTATATCAACACAACATTTATTTGGAACGATCACATTTTTGGGGTCGCCAAAAATGCTGTCAAATGTTTAGGTTGATGATGCAAGGAAAACTTCACTCCCTCTGATTTGGCATGGATTTTTAAAGGCGTACATACGGCCCAAACATACAACGCTCATATATGGTCTGGTGCCCCAAGACCACCCTGCACCTCTTAGATGGCATCCAAAAGCGAGCGATAAAACTTATAGGGGACACCAATATTGCAGAGTCCTTAGACTCGCTCGAAAATCGACGTACCGTCTTTTCTTTGAACGCATTTCATCGCTATTTTAACAAACAATGTTCAAGTGAGCTAGAAATTGCATTCCTCCTTCCCATGAATTCAGCCGCAATACGCGTCTCGCGAGGAATGCTCATCAATTTACCCTTAAGCCTACTTTCGGACGCACACTTAAATTTAGAGACTCGTTCATCAGCCGCACGACACGAATAGGGAATGCTCTTCCAGCCCAATATTTCCCCCAGAATACAATCCGCAGTTATTTAAGACCATTGTTCACAGCTACCACCTTTCCCTCTCTCCCTCTGTACATTATGTCCGTGCTGTGCCTTGATCCCGGACACTTAAGTTTATTAACAATTCCTTGTGCTCGAACAAATTACAAAAAAAATGTGTTGGCTGTTAGATTCCCAGTGTGAGAACACCGGAAAATAGAAAGAGACAAAATGAGGGAATTAACCCAATGACCACCTCTCATGGACGGATGAATTCCAAGAGGCTGCAACGAAGTTTATCGAAAACCAAGAGGTTTGCAGTCCCCGAAAATGTATGGCGGAACCTGGTAGGTTAGAAAATTGATGGAACCTCGCGGTTTCGTTCGGTGGAAACGCAGCATAAAAGAGTGCTTTGCGGGGTATCCTGTGATGCATCGAACTGATAGTTTCCTCCTTCTGGGGAAAGTGAAGAGATGGAGAGGTGGAAAAGAAAAATGCAGACGTTGTCATTCCGGATGCTTTTGAAGGCTGCAACAAGGACATGAGCTGAAGATCAATCTAATCAATCAATTTTATTGTAAGTGATGGTGAAATTTGTTTACGTCCATGCTGGATCTAGCCGTGTTAAACGCATGGCGCCGAAACGAATGATGACAAGCTACTTCAATCTTCTCTGTGGCTTCGTCGCTACATTGATTGTCACTATTTGAGACACACAAGCAGTGAACATTTGCGACCAACAGCTTCTGTGGAGCCAAGTTTACAGTTTGATGGGGTCACTATAGAGTAGACTGATTCCGATTTTGTTACAACATTTACATACCTGGATTGTCAATAGTCTAGCTATAAAGAGTCAATTACTCACATTCACATATTTATAAGAAAAGTTGATCGTCCGGAATAACTAGACTAAATTGGCTTGTCAGATAACATCGAAACATCCGTGGGATTGTCTCCTTTCAAGTCTGTCATAAATCCAACTTCAGCATCCACCATTTTCATGCGTTTACCGCAGGGAGTTGACAACTTCAACAGGCAGTCAATACGACCATAAATATATATTGATCAACCTTCTGTAAGAAATTCGTCGAAATTAACTTTTATGAACACGCATTAGAATAAAATGACGCAAGGTCGCCTGATGCATCACAATGGGGAAGTTCTCATTTCCATATTCTCTGGATGTTAATCAAACCCAAGTCAAACACTTGTAGAGAGAACTGTTTGCTGTTTTATTCCCATTGTCCTTCACTTTATTAAGAACAAGGCTCATTCGACCCACACTCTTTTCATTTGGACATTTTAAATAATGGAACTGCTGTCTACTGTCATACTGACCATATGATAAAGAATTTTTTATTTTTTCGGTTCGGCTTCCTTTTGAACGTCCTTACGAATGACTTTCAATGGCAAGCTTCTATCCTCCAGAACAAACGAAAACTTTTTGCGAGTATTTGCATTTTTTTTTTCTTCGTGTTCGGACGTGCAGTCGTTGTCTGGCAAAGAGCCAATATCTTTGCTCCAGCGTGTATAAATTTCATTTAACGCCAAGGAATTTTCACTAAACGGAAGCTTTATATGTGCAAGGGAAAAATAATATAATAATTTAATTTAATAGACTATGCAAAATTTATTGACCCACCACCTCACATATCTTTCAGAAAACGTATGCACATGTGTGTGTATTGGAGAGTTTATAGGCGCGTGTACGCAGCATCGACGGAAAAGGCATCGATTGAGATACGGGGTTTTACTTGGTAGAAAGTGTACTTTAATAAAGAACGAACTGAAAGCTGAAGGCATTAAATGTTCGTCTTTGTTGGCAGGGAGAGGATTATTTCACATCGCAGTGTAGGGGACGCCCTGTGCATATTGTCCTTACATGGACATGCAGGAAAGTCGTGTCAACTACTCGTATCTTGTCCACATACGAATATAGACTTTTTTGATAAAAGTCGTGATCAGGCTGTAACTGAATGAAATAGTAATTACACTCTGCCAACAGTCTAAGCGTCAAAGTAAAGGAGTCGATCCAGTTCAAAAGGGCTGTGGGACGTGTGGCGTTAGGGAGGGATGCTTGCAGTGCCATCGTGTACTTCTATCTGGGAGCGATTCAGGGGTTAGTTTTATTTGGCAGCTATTTCATGCTTGCTACTCCATTCCCTCTTCCTTCGATTTAGTCTAGGGATGTGTCCGCCAATAACCTAATGGAGTAGTTTCGCCCGGTCAAGTCCACTGTTTTGACTGTCCTCTTGTTTCTAGTGGGTAGTAATGGATCCATCAACAGCCACGAAATGCTTAACAGGAATTGGTAGAAGAAGTTTTTTTATCTTAAAGTTAAGAACGGGAACCAAAAGCTGCCATGGGAAATTATTTTTACACCCCAGGACATTGATTTTATGAACCACATATATCCGAACTAGGTAGCCTCCACAACACGCCTAGTCGCAGTTGCGACAACATAGCTGAGAAGGTGGACAGGTAGGGTAGAGATGGGGGCTGCTAGTGAATTCACCAAAACACTTAGACCATGTTGGTCCATTGTAATACCCACAGTCTACTACCACTGATTGACTCCAGTGGTAGTGGCGTGAATTTAATCTAAACGTCAAATGGTCACTGGACCGAATTTTTATTAACTTTACTTTCACTGGTATTCGAACCGGGGAAACCACTAACCAAGGACAGGCACTTAACCAAGTCTCTAGTGGTCTCTAGCTGAGAGGGAGACTTTAAAACATTTCATGTGTCCCTGATTCTGCCAATTCTTGCTAGTCAGGCGACAAAAAAGTCTGCAAAGAACATAGAAACTGGACTGCTGAAAACTACAAAAGAGTTAAAACAACCAATTTCAGACCGACTGAAACTTAGAATTTCTGTCAATTCCGTCGTAAGGAAACATTTTTATGGATGAAAAGCCACAAAAACTGATATGATGTTTTGGCCGGTTTTCGTCGCCACTGTATATGCTGTATTCAGACTGTTGCGATAGGCTGTAGGTGTATTTTGTTGTCGAAAATTCACTCATCATGTAGTTTTACATGCATTATAAGACGTATTACCTTTGGATGCATTTGAGTAGGTTTATCCACTGGGTTGAGTACACTGCCTTAAAGGGGGAACGCTGGTGAGAGCACCAGAAAATAGAGAGAGAGATGAAATGAGAAAATTAACTTCAAAATAAATTGAAGTTCAAGCTTTAGGCTTCTGTCTATTCTGTCTGTTTGGCAACTTCTCACGGACGGAAGAACTCAAGGGGCTGCGTCTCGAGGTTTCGATAACCTGCAAATGTATGACGAAAACTGATAGATTTGATATTTGCTCGTGATTTGGTTCGGTGCGACCCACAGTGGGACGTCTCGTGTGTTTAAGGATTGCACTTCGTGATTTTTCAAATAACTATTTATTACATAAAAATCTGTGTTTTAACATAAACGGTACATCAATAGACGGGTAGTATTTGCCCGTACAAGCTATAGAAATATAATTAAAATATAACAAATTGATTATTAAAAATGAATCACCATCGCTCTCTGATGTGGTATTAATATCGTTCAAGTTTACATTCACTGGTAATGTTAACACTTCCAAATCGTTTTTATGGATGTACTGATCAATGTCTGGGTCGATCTTAGTCATATGCGTGCTTTTGGAACGTATATTTGAAATATACGGATCTGATGTTATTAACAAGTGATTAATTAAATCAATCATTGTACTGATCCCGGAGCATTTTCGACTGTGGTCTAGTCTTGCCTTTCTAATTTCTTTATGTCTAGCTTCCAATGCTTCTTCAGAGAGTCCTTAAAATCATTCCAAAATTGCGGATAAGTTCCGTGTCCACCCCTTGCTATGGATCGTCGCACTGTACGACCGTAGGATCTGACATTAAAATAAATTAAACTAGGATTTAAAGTACATATGTTTTCATGTGTGTTGGATTTGTAAAAGCTCGTCAATGACCGAGGCAGGATTTTTCTTTGCATGGCAGGTACAGTTTTAGCCTTCATAATGCAACTCAATAATAAGTCTGGCAAATTCAGTGTTATGTAGAGCATGATTGTTATCCTTCGCGTAAGGAGTTTTTAGACCAATTAGTTGTCAAGGACGTTTTTGGGGTGAATCCCCACTGACATCTTCGCGAAGGTTTGCTCCGAAATTGACAACAGGTTGATGATGACAAAATCCAGGCCAGATTTGAAACGTTTCGGCAATGACCGCACTTAAGGGTACGTAGTGCGAGACAACCAGATGAAGCAGTAAGGTAAACCTCAACTACCTTTGGGCTCATCTTGTGTTGTCCTTATCTCCTTTGGTGAAGATTTATGGCCTTGGATAGTCAAGCTTTGAATGCTGGAGCAACGGAGAATATTTTACAAATGACATTTTTTATTTTCTCACACATCCAAGATGGGTCCAAAGATGGCCTGCTTGATGTAGTCTTCAGTCTAAGTAATGACTTATTGTATCAAAGTTGAAAATATTTTACTTACCACCCGCCTTTCCACAACGAGTTCTTCAAAACGCGACCATCGCCAGAGACATTCAATATGTTCACCGAGGTCAACTGGACAACCGCTATGCTGTATAAAATTTAAAAAAAATTGTATATTTGAATGTGTGTGGCTACATCCCCTAAACGGTGGACACACGGATTTGGAAGAAACTTGGTACAGACGTTAATTGCATACATAGCTAGAACTCGAACGTATAGTTGGTACAAAAATCGCAATGTATGTGCACACAAATCACCACTGCTGACAATGCTAAGTCACGCGTACAGATTGAACTTATTCATCTCAATTTGAGAGTTGTTAAAACCCGGAATTTGGTTCCTTGTCGTGTCTAGTTGCAAGCCGTGAATCTCATTTCATTAAAACCCTTTTGAAAACACAGAAACTCTCCTCGAAAACCTTAACTCAACATGGAGTTCGAGGAGCTCACACAAATCAACCGAATTGCGTCACATTTCATTAGTTGAAATATACAGTCCCACCAGTACGTTGAATTAAAACGGAGACCATAAAACTTGAAGGCCATGCTCAAAATAATCTTAGTGTTCTCCTCGATTTTGCCAACACTGCACATTTTCTCCTTAAGAAGCGGTGGAGTGTTTCTAGTAATTTCATTTGTCGTTTTCATATAATATATCTTGAGGATCCATTAGTGTCCTCAACGTTGTCGAATGCAAAGCCTTTCGCTGGTGGTGCGCTGGCTTATTACTAAGACTGTTAGCAAGCGATGTAAGTTTCCACTTCATTATCTTTGCATTTTCAGTCATGGTGCTGTAAACTCACAAACACACACATTTGCTGCTGGGAAAGTTCATTGTGGTAGCATGCCGGAGACGGGGTATCTGGGAAAGAAGTTAACCACTAAGTACGGTTGTGTACCGTGGGCTCATTAAATTGAAATGTGGTATGCTCCTCTCCTTTTCGTCGGTTGAGCATTGTCATCATCACTATCATTGCTGCAGTAATCGATTATGTGGGAACTCCGTTAAAGTTATACCATGCAGCAGAGCAACATTTTGTAGACAACGATGAAACAGTGACGGAGCCACAGTTTCGAGGCAAATTACTAATTGGAGTTTACGATGCATAAAATATTCACAGAAGCGTAGCCCAAAAATTACAAGACCAGCCACAAGAAGCAAGGATATGTGCTGGAGAAGAGGACATATGATTATATGCAGATACGTCTGACATTGTTGTTACATAGATTATCTACTTGTTAGCAGCACCCAGATGAATTTCTGGGAGGTAGAATGAAGATGAATGCAAAATGAAATTTGTCCACCATCAATGAGATGGAAAAGAAAAATTAGGCCTCAATTGATACTGATTCCAGTGAAGCATTTCATCCGTTAACACACTCAATAAGCTTACACTCATATTCTGGCACACCTCTGTGGTGTGATATAAGTTAGAACGATAATTTAATAATTTCGTATTCGGAACCAAACCTCACAGCTTGTGAGCAAGACAAAAACATTTTGCTTTACATTTTACAAACAGATTCATTTCATCAGTTAAGTAATTCCAATTATCAATGAACTGTCGCAATATGTGGATCTCTCTGAAAGTTGACCGCACTTCACAAGTACATCATTAAGACTAACTAGCAGAAAAGCCTGTCGAACTACAGGCAGAATGTTATGCGTTGCTGCGATATGTACAACTTCGACGATAAATTTATTTATATTCATTGGAAATATAATAGAATACAGTAAAAGCTCGTTGAACCGGAATGTTTGGGGGGCTGGTCAGGTCGAATAAAAGATTTTTCCGAATTAATGAGAGTTTTTTGTGTGCACTAAAAGGGCGTTACTATTGGTGAAAGTGTGCAGGCCAGAAAAATTATTTTATTAACCCAAAAGACTCGTGAATTGCCGGGATTCCTTCAATACAATTTTTTTCAAGGTTTTCTCCGACTTCAAATTTGCATTGCCGGAACTTCCCGAATAGAAATTTTGATGATTTAATCCGACTCCTACATATTTGAGATCAATCATTGCGTTATTTAATTTTTGCATACTTAATTTTAATTTTACATAAAATATTAAAAAATGGCTCTCATTTATTCGGAAAAGATTTTTTTTTTTCGAGTAAACAAGTCTTCCAAGTTAAGGAATTCCGAATTAAAGCGCTCTCACTGTACTTTGGAAAACAGAATATGAAATATTTATTCATACAAAACAAAACAAAAAAAGTGGTATTGCCTATAAAACATAAAAAAAAATAGCATCAGCGAGATTTGAACACAGAACATGCAAAAAGCGCGAGCAACGCACCAACTAAAGGACCAAATATTTTTTTTTTCACTTGGAATTTTTGTGCTATACTAATGTATATGTATTATATTACATATGTAGAGTCAAACCATGATACACAGAATACAAGGTATTATATTCCCGAAACTTATTTTTTGAATTTTTTTTTATTCGTGTACCAATGTCAACTGACACATTGGTGAGGTATATGCAGATTCAGTTTCGCGCTTTTTAGCAGTATTGTGAACAATTATGTGCAGAATTTTATAATATTATTAAAATGCCAATTTGCGCAATATTTGGTTGCAATGCAAAAAATAAGAAGACTGAAAATACAGACAGTGAAGTGAAATTTTTTCGTTTCCCAATAGTAGCAAATATTTGGATGCACAAGTGTAGACGAAAAGACAAAGTCAACGTTGAAACAGCTTTCAGTTTCTCTAAGCATTTCAATAAGGAACAATATGCGCGCAATTTAAAACACGAATTGCTCAATTATTGTCCTAGAAATGCAAGGGCTTTGAGGGATGATGCGGTGCCAACAGAAAATCTGCCGTCTACCAGTGCTTCTTCTACAAATGGGGTGAAGGTATCAAAAAGAAGGTATCAGGTTGTGGCACCATTCCTGGGGAAACAATCTATTAGCCAGGAAGGTGGATTGATTCAAAACGTAGACGAGCTTGAGACACAGGAAAGCTCTCCCGAAGTAACAACGTGAGTTTCAACTTTTAACATGTACATTGTATTACCGTAACTAATTTCACATTGTTAGGCCTAATCAGTTAGAGTTGCAAGAAACTATTTTGAAAATGCAACAACAAATTCACTCTCTTAAAAGGGATAATGAAGTACTGCACTCAAAAGTCCTGAAATTGACTCACGAGAACTATAAACTTCAATAAGTGTGTAGTACAACGAACCCCATATTTTCCGCACGCAAAAGAGGAAACTAAGTTTAGGGGGAGCGAGGATAAAATAGGCTATTTAAAAAATTGCAATGGAAATGGTTATGCACTAACACCGGGTACAAATTATATAAATAGTATGTTTAAATTATGTTCAAATTCCACTCCAAACCCGCAAATTATTAAGAGTTTTTTAAGATTTAAAATATACCTTAGAATGAGAATTCAAAATAGAACCATTTCCGAAAATTGCTTCCAAAAAAAATTATACAATCTTTGCACGAAAATTGAATTTCAGTATGAGTTTCATTAACTTTTATATGACCGAGGGATACAAGTGACGTCGCAAGATTTGACAGATAACGAGTATGATACCTTGTATTCTGTGTATCATGAAGCCAAACAATGAAATCGTAAAATTAATTGTATCAAACTGTAGACAAAGTTTAATACATGTCTTTTTATTTGTGGTAATTTCATAAAGTCAGACAGTTGGCTGTATGTAACACAATCCAATCAATGCTTTATACAAATGGGAGACCAATCCCGCTGAAACATACCTATTTTTGTTCGATTTGTGGATGCTTTGGTTTCTTTCGAATAACTAGCATCCATTGAATTCGGAGAAAATTAGTCGAATATTATGTCAAAAATTACGGGTAAATTATCTCTGTGTAAATATGCTTGGGATATTTTTCCTTGTCAAGTAATCATGACCCTTGAGCTCCGTCCCAGTCCACCATAAATCTTACTATAATCATTAGCCAAAGATAGTTTTGTTATCGCTGCCATAGGCTCCCTTTACACGGTCAAATTACATGCATCAATTGGCACCATTTCTCGCCGTTTATTTGATTTTCCCTTAAAAATTATATGCGCCAATTTTGAGGAGAAAGTCAGTGAAATTTAATGTCCTTCACAATAAGGAAGACTTTTTCCATTTCCTTTCGAACATTGTTCACAATAGCGGGATTTCCAACTGGAGAAAAACTCCCGAGGGAAATGTATTCATAATAGAAAAGGGAAAAATGTGGAAGTTCCCTCGAAAGCTGATGCGATCGCTGATGCACACAGAAAAATAACGAAAGATCACTCAAAAGCTGGTACATTTTCCATACTCATGCTAGAACGTATATTTTGTTTCGACGACAAAATGTTTCTTACAAATTGAATACATCGGAAAACAGAATATGAAATGTTTATTCATTCAAAACAATACAAAGTCTCAAGCCAGATTTGAACACAGGATGCCGCAGAAACCGAGAGCAACACAACAATCCATGCCGCCAAAGAACCCAATGACTAAAAAGTTATTTTTTTTTCGATCACATTCGGTATAGATTTGACGGCAAGTGTGTGTCCATAGCTGTGTTTGTGTGTACATCCATAGAGAGATTGGTTGAGAAAATACGAAAAGGGGGGAAATCTATCGTTTTCGTTTGGAGGTCCAGTCAGTCGTTTGTATATGTCTGATTGCAAGATCGATTGAGACGGAAAATAAAAAAAAGGAGTTGCAGCAAAATGAAAAAATGTATACATGACGAAGTTCCAGCACACTGAGGGATGTTTGATATCCATACCTACACAACATGGTTTGATACCGGATTGATGCAACAACTCTTTGTTTGAGAATTTTATCATCGTCTGAAAAGCGATCGTTTGTTTCTGCTCCGCATGCGATGTAGATGTTACTACAATACCTGTGGAGTGAAGTTTATTCATACAAAACAAGACAAAAAAAAAGGAATGTACTTAGGATGTTTGCACTAGTTTTAACATGTTTGCCTTGTCATGTTGTTCAGACTTTCGGAATGAAGATTTTCAGAGCGATTTTAAAATGTTCTGGTTGCGAGGAGTGGAGGCTTTAAAAACAAAGACAGGCTTTTAAGGTGGTGCACATAAACGGAGGAGGACCCCAACGAACACAGTGTGAGTATTTGCAGACTAGTCAAGCAGCACTAAAGACGCTTTCGTCCAATCTAATGGACTCAAAAACAGCCAAATGTTGCAATGGCGGCTTGCAATTCCTTGCCATACATAACAAAGTGAAGCTTGGCTGGGTCCCTGGACACAGAGGGATTGCAGGCAAGGAATCCGCAGATGAGCTCGCGAGAGCTGGCTCGGAATCTGGGTTCGTCAGTCCAGAACCGTACTGCAACGTCAATTGGACAGCGGCTACAACTCGGATAGATGAATGGAAAACAAACTTCGCCTAGATCAGTGGACATATGGTCATGGTCTTAGGCGATAAAGATTGTTTAAGATTGCTAACAAGCTTTCTTTTTCACTGCGACCTGAAATATCAACTTAACAAATTAAACCTGTGTCAAGACGCGGTTCGTCAGCTTAGACTCGAAGAGGACCAGACTTCTGAGTACTTCTTGTGTGATCGCCCGGCACTAATCTGACTAAGGAAAGGGAGATACTCACTTCGGTGGATTTGAAAAATCCCACCACAAAACACTTACAATCTTTCATGATTGAAGTGGTTTGCCTTATGATTTAATTCAACCCTTCGATACAATCGATCTATGGTGGTCGCGTTGTCTTAGCCTCCACAGCATGGGTTGTACAAGAGGGATAAAAATGCAGACTGCTCAGTTGTCCGAATTCGATCAATTTATAGAGGCTTGTTGGTTGGGCCACTTCAGAACGAACTACACCGCCAGGTAAAGACATCACTGTGTATGTATTTTCTTTGAACTTTTCAGTAAGCAAAAACACGTCTGAAACTCATTTGTTTATGAATCGGCAGTATCCACACAATTGAAAACAAAAACACAGTAGCTGCGTATACCCATTGATTAATCTTCTGAGCAATATAATAGGGCTAGTCACGGCAGTTGATTTGAATATTTCGAACAAATATCATGTATTGAACAAGAGGAAAACGAAGCAGAAAAAGAAAAACAACCAGATGGAGATCATCAGGTTTTTGTACAGTGTCTTCTGGCGATGCTGTTCGATTATTTGACAAACACTTGGATGGCCAACAAGCAATAAAGTCGATTACACTAATGTTTTGTCCCTTAACGTTTACAAGAAAATGCGAGATTAATTGACACAAATTCAAAGATCAAGCCAAGATTTTGTTGGATTTTTCTATTTTTGTTGCTTTTTACCTTTTTACTGATATTCCAATTTTTATGAACTGTACGTGAAAACTTACTCTTGTTACAAGGAACAATCTCGATCTAGTGAACATGTCTGGTTTTTATTAGTTCACTATAAAGTACTGTACTGTTCACTACTGTACATTTTGGAATGAGTTGATTCTGAAATAATACAATTTTAGATAAAATTGTACTCTTCGTTTTGAGACCATATTGTAAAAGGCTGAGACGGACATGACGTTACTTTGTTTAAAGTTCGTCATAAATATATTTTTCTGTAGAGTGTTCTATCGGTCTATATCGGAGGCACTAATCTGCCCACCAGTCCCGGCAAAAATAAATTTCGCAAGTATTCTACTAAAATCCACACTATAAAAACATCAGCATACTATTGACACACAGAGCGGTGATATACACAAAACAAAGGGTCGATCCAATCTGTGACATCCTTTTCAAGTTAAAAGACAACTTCGCTACTTTGTAGTTACCCAGGCAACGTGTTAGGTGGTTGTTAAGGTTCTTACCTTTGTTTGGCTCATGAAAGTACATTCTCAGAATGAAAAATTTGCTTTAATCTATACATAACTCCTTAATTTATTACGTTACAAGATATGGTTCAAAGAACATTATGAAATGTACATGTCTCGTCTGTCCCTATCCACTTTATATGTTTCCAATGCCGATGTATAATGAAGGGACCTTATTTAAACCAGATAATAGAAGCTCAACAAATACTGTATGAAACCAATGAGTTAGGTACTTCAGCGATTAAATTATTTGTTTTAAAAATAAATGGTCCCTTTTGTTTGAAGTATTCTGAATTGAAGAGAATATATTTTTCCGCTAAGTCTTGTCCATTCATTTAATGCACCGTTCCCGGCGTTGGCCTCATTACTTCAGGTCATCGATCCTACAAATATATTATCCGGCGCAAAAATATTTATCCGTCCCAATGAGGTAAGACTTGGTTGAATCAACTCCAAAAGTTTTTTACAGCTTATTTCTATCAAATTAAGTGATACAAAATTTGTAAGCTAAAAATAATTGTTGTTTTTCCGGGCAACGCACGTTTTGGAGCAAGGGTAATTCAGGTAGTAATTCCGACATTAAACGAGCATATCTTGGAAACAAATCGCACTACAGCCATGAAATAAATTGCAACGGAAAGTGCAATGCTTAAACTGGAGGTTGCAAGAACAATAATCGATACCTCCTAACACTTGTAAACGTATATCCCGCCTAGAAGCGTTGCATTAGACTAGACAGACATCAGGAACGATAACATCTAGAGGGGCACATATAGGGAAAAAGGAATACTGTCAGGGACGCACAACATCGATTTATCGGCCAGAACGTCACCGTAGGCAGTGTTGGGATTTAACGGTTATTGTGGTAGATTTACCACCGTTTTGCCACATCTACGATCCAAATTGCAAGATCTACCGCACATTGTAATTCTTCCTTTTTATGCCATTTGTTGTTGTTTTTTGTTTCAGAAACCTTTCTCAAAACACAATTTCAAAGGAAATTACTGTGCTTAAAAAATGTGAGCAAGTGCCAATGTAAGGAACTTTGATTCCATTTATAAAGGCGTTCACTTAGTCAGTGGCGTTTCTTAGAAATCGTGTTTCTAAACGAGATTTACCACCCTCTTTTCAAATCAAGCACTCATCATAGCACACTTTGAAAGTGTGAAGTCCCAACACTGATCGTAGGCAACTATATCTTAGAGGTAGTGAAGGACTTCGTCTTGCGTGTGCCTAGTACAAACAGCATCAGCATCTAAATGAAACCCAGAATAATTCCTGCCACAGCTGTTTTTTGGACTCTAAAGGCAATTTAGTCCTCTTCATTTGGAAGACCAAATGACTGTGTCACTCTCTCTATTTCTCTCTCTCTCTCTGTCTCTCTCCCTATCTCCCTCTCTCTCTACCTCTGTCTCTCTGTCTCTCTCTCTTTATCTCCCCCCCCCCCCCCCCCCTTCTCTCTCACTCTCTCTCTCTCTATCTCTCTATATCTCTATCGCTATCTCTCTTTTAGCCGTTGGCATTTGGTTCAAACACAGCGCGGATAACTTCTGTCTTGGATGTGTCTATTTTAACTAGCACTAACATACCACTTGAAATATGTATTTTATCATGCAAAACTTGTTCTTATTTGTTTGTGCAATATATATAAAATCTCTTGTTACTTTAGTAAGTCCAGCAGGAAATCTACTGTTTTTTTTTACATTTCCAGTACCAACTCTCGTCCTTCGCCCAGTGGTGTGTCATGACACCGGACACTTAAGGAAATTAGTAAGTAGTTATCGAGAGCCTACTGTAATCACATATTTATGCCTTTCTCAGGAGACTTTCCCAAAATAGAACTGACAGCAACACACTATTATTTGAATGCATAAATGAAAGCTTAAGTGATTATTATATCCACTGTGACGTGTGAACGTACATCAATGTACTTACACCTCACTCTGCACCCGATATATTAATTCGAAAAACGAAACATGTCTTCATATTAATTTACTATGTTAAACTATAAGTCATGCAAAGACTTAGAAAATTACAATCCTATTTGCCTTAATTAACTTAACGTGCCACTCCGGATCATGTAACAAAGCATTTACGCGGATAAATTGGGACCTTTGCATACACTTCTGCGATAGCTATGCACTCACTTTCTAGATGAATCAATTGCATGAGAAAAAACGGAGATCCAGAGCTGACTACGAATGGACTGGAATGGAACGTCAGCATATTCTCTAACATATTCCCTTTTATGTCCTGTATCCTTCTGCAGGACATGGTGCTTCAACTCCTCTTAAATTCTTTCCCAACTGTCAGGCTTCATGTTTCATCATTCTGTGTCAAGTACTCGTTGCATCGTCAAGGCCTGGTCTAGTTTTCTGTGCAGATATCGCCCTTTCGTAATGTGGAACGAATTCACTACCACTCCCCGTCGTTATGTGAGAGGGCTCATTGGATCTTCACCCATTCTCATAAAAACGCTGTTCGTTAAGGATACCCATGCATCTACTGCATCTACGAGTCGGTACTTTCAACGAACCTCACACCTTCAATTTTTCACAAATTCCCTTTAAATACCAATGGTTAGGCTTATTTTTAACATCCCTATTATTTTGCACAGCTAGTTACTCATTTTCTTTGTTTTTTCAATGTCCAAGGAAGGTGGTTTTACGACATCGCCACCCAGCCATTGGCAAAAGTAAGCTCATTCATTTGTATAACATGCGTACAGTGGACGTCCAGTTTAACGACTCGTCTTAACGAATTTCCAATATAACGAATGAGATTTTTTTCCATTGTTGGTTCTATATCACGAATGATACAAACATTTTACGCTCGATTTAAGGAATACCATGTCAATTACTCATGTGACATTTATACATATGTATGTATGTACAAACGTGTATGCATGCTAGCGCAAGTTTGCTATTGTCTGCTTTGTTTCATTTCTTAAAAATCTTACTGGGGTGAACTGTTAAGTTTACCTAAAAGAAATAAGGGTTAGTCTTATGTACGGCTATTAGAGTTGTAAAAGAATTTAATCATTTAAGACATTAAGTCATTTGATTTATGTACAAAATTATTTACAGTCGAACTTCCCTATAATGAATTCGCACGGGACCAAAAAAAGCTTCACTATATAGAAATTTCATTATACAGAAATTACATACGTTTATATACGAAGTTAAGTTGGCGTCACCACTTTCTCCACATAAGGTTTTCTGAACAATTCCGTGCCGTTTCTTGAACTTATCCATCCAACCAGTACTCGCTTCAAATTCTTTGTGTCCCAGGGCATCCGCAAACTCTTTTTCTTTTTCCTTAATTATTGTTCCAGATATAGGAAGATTCCTTCCACGTGCAGCGGTTATCCACATCAGCATTGCTTCATCAATATCCTCGAAAAGACATGTTCGAAGTCTTTTGCGTTTAGCACTTAATTGTCCGTCTTTTGCAACTCTTAGAATCACTGACTTGTTTTTAAGAATGTTTGACAATGAACTGGGAAGAATTCCAAACCTTGGCAATATCTTTCTTTCTTGTTACTCCCTACTCAACTTTATTAATTATCAACACCTTTTTTTCAAGAGAAATACTATTTCGCTGCGACATTTTTACTATAATCACTCACCGTCGAAGTTCATGATATTTGTGTGCATTCAAAATGAATGAAGCAGACAAGGAGACATCGAACATCGAAAATTACCGTTACGGTCGATATTTGTGCAGATGTTAAAACATTTCGACATGAGAAAGTAGTATGAAAAAAATTCATTATAAGGAGACACAAAACGTATGAAAATAAAAGTTCCAACTAGAAAATTTATTCACTGTAGAGAAAAATTCACTGTATAGAAATTCATTATACGGAGAGAAACATACACTTAAAAAAGAACCAGAAAGCTGTGCGTTTGAAATTTGTTCATTATACGGAGAACTTCATTATATAGGAGTTCACTATAGGGAAGTTCGACTGTAATTAGTGAATTTACGTAAAGACTTTAACTTCAATCAGTATCAATTTTGAAGTCATTGACTTATACTTCATTATCTTGAAGTCAATGAATGCAATCATTGAGAATATTGAAGTCATTTTGACGTCATTGAAATTGTTAAAGATATTTTGAAGTCATTTTCATTACATACATTATTTGTTAATTTAATTTAGTTCGAATTAAACACAAATTAAGTGAAAGATATCGATCTTATGAAACACTGTTCTTTCAAGCAAACATAGCTCCGCTTATGTGCGACAAGCTATTATGAAACAAATATGGTGCACTCATTACTGTTAACTGAAAATTCCGTTAAGCGATGTCGGCAGTACTTGTTTTAAATAATTGCTCATGACATTTTTGTAAACACATAACCGTCGGCTATCATCTTGCATTTCATTTCGTGAAGTTTTTCCAGTGATCGATTGTTTTTGCGGTTTCTTAGAAAACATTTTAGAGGAGTGTAAAAAAGGAGTGTCGCTAAGTGAAATTTCTTTGAAATACAATGGAATATCGAAGTCTTCGAACTGTACTAAAAAAAGTCTTTTAAAGGCAGTGGAAACCTCTGAAAATGGTTCCAAATCCAGACATTCTAGGAGCACTTTTTAACTTGAAGCGCCAGAACAACATCCAAATTTCATAATTAAATTGTAGCAATACAATGAAAAACTTTATTTCGAAATTAATTTTTTTTTTAATTGTGTAAAACCGCTGTGCTCATACAATTAAGCCACTATGAAGACTGTAGATAAATGGATTAAAACATCACCCTTGTAAAGACTAAAAAATATTGTACGTATACAGTACTTATTATTGAATTTTGTTGAAACTTAACAAATGTTTAATTCATAATAACTCAGAAAAAATAATTCAGAACTTCAAAAATGTTGTAATTTCTGCCAAGTGGCCCTTGCTCATATAATTAAGCAAACTGCGTTTATTCACAATATACTATTTTATTTATACAAAATTACATCTTGTTAATATCGAGTTAGAAAACGCTTATTTTGAACAACTCACTCCTGCGCAGCATAGATGACACCAGATTCCTGCAGATTGATGGGTGAACATTTTGCCACTCCTCCTTTATAATCTCGAAGAGCTTGGCTTTGCTAGAGGGTTTTTGGGGCTGTAACAGATTCTTTATTATACCCCATAGAAAATCTAGGTCAGGACTTTGTGGTGGCCAGTTCAAACAAAACTTTATCTCTTCACTTTCCAACCACGATCTTACGATCCGCGAAGTGTGTTTCATTGGGGTCATTGTCGCGCTAAAAGGTCCAAGCTAATGGTAAAGCATCTACAAAATCACCCTTTCGATTCCTTTCTAAATGGTTTTAGTAAATTTCGCCTGCCATTTTACCACTTATATCTGTGAGAGCAGCTACACCAAACGATGTAAAACATCTGAGCCCCCTCCGTGCTTCACAGTTTCTTCTTCTTGTGTACTTTGGGTCCAATTCTTTACACGGGGGTCTTCTGACGAAAGCTTTCCTATCGTTACAAAATAAGCTAAATTTAACTTCATCCCTCCAAAGAACTAAAATAAGTATTTGTTCTTTATTCAAATGCTCTTTGGCTTTGAAATTCCAACCGTTTCATTTGTTTTTTCTTTGACACGTTTTCCTCCTGGCAATGCTTCCATTTAAATAACTTTCGGTTGGACATACTCGCATGGTTTGTGATGACACTTTCACATCGTATGATCTTTTCATAACCGCCCTTATTTCTGCTGACGTCAAGAATGGATCAGTCTTGCGCACACGGACAAGTAGTCGATCTTCTGCACGAGTAATTTTACGAGGCTTATGCCGTGGCAAAAGTTATTTTTCTTATAAAAAAGTACTGCATTTTTTACTCTTCCGCGAGAAAAGCCCGAAAGTCTCATCACCTTTGCTATCGATTTACGCTTTAGGTATGAATTCCATACCATTTGTCTCTCGCATGGATTACTGGTCTTATTTCTGTCAATTTTTTACAACTTAAAAAAATAAATAAATTTCAGGGCACTGTAACAAAGTTTCAACAGACTTACTTACTTAAGAACAAGATCTATTATTACTCATATGACTAAAAGATTGTATTATAACAACTGTGGCTTAATTGTATGAGCACAAGTTTATATTTCATTTTAAATCGTTCATTTCTTCATATTCTTGTATTATTAGATAGCAAAAAGAACGATCGATTTAACGAAAGGTAAACGACGTCCACTGTATTTCTTTAATCTCTTGGGTAAATATTATGATTGATTTCCTTGGATACACGCAATAATTAGAAGAGTCAACTTATCAAGAACTTCCCATCTTATTCACAAGCATATTCATGACATCTCCATGGCGGGTATTCCGCTTAAATGAAATGAGATGATTCCAATCTCGTTAACCAGTAACCACTCCTTACAATACACAGAAAAAAAAAAATAGAAGTAAATAACTGAAGTCGTCTTCTCCCCCAACGATTTCCATTGTGAGAGTAAATTATTCATAAATCCTCCCCTATTCGTCTGGCAATTTAATATTTCACTACGTCAACGCCCCGTCAAATAGATTTTAATGTACTTTCCCACAAACGACGACAACAGCAGACCATGACCTCAATGGGTATCCGGCTGAAAAATGCCCTCTAATTTCGATTCGCCTTTAAATATAAGCCCTGGCCTACTGTTGGGGAAATCACTTCCCCAAATGAAATTTGCTTAAAATGAAAATAATGTCGCGCTAATTTCGCAGAATTGTCTCATTTTCTTTCAAAGTGAATCGCAATAGCATGGCTGTGGCTGAGACTTTTCTTTATATTTAAATAATTGACCACGCTTTCTAAGATGATCATTTAATCCTGAACAAAGTACACATTTTCTTGTGCTGGTAACCCTTTAATGTTTAATGCAATAAATGGCTTTATATTTATGCAGAGTTGCACGAATATACTCGTATTATAAATTCACATATTATAAACGCCGATTGAATTGTGTCCGATTCCATGGACGATTCTACTTGAGTGTCATATACAAACTCTAAGTAATTGATAATTGCATTGAAAGCTTCACCGATTTGGTGGTTAAGATTAAGAATATTCTTTGTTTAAGTTTCAAACTGATGTTTTCATTTACTTAAACATACAGCAATTGTCGTTGTCAGACTGCGATTCAATGGGATTTGACAACTTTCAACTTTCACTGTGAGCGCGAGTTACACTTGGTGTTTCTTCGTATTTCAGCAAGTTCTTAACCCTATCCAAACCTCAGCAGCCTTTCTCTACGCGGCGCCGTTCATCGAAGATGTTTTTCTAGATGCAAATATTACGCTTCAGGAACCTTCCAAATTTATAAAAATTGTACAAACGAATTTATTTTGGCGCTAACGACGAAATTCAATAAAATCTTTGAAACAGCGGATGTGTCTTATAGTTTTAAGAAGTTAATTATCTTCCCTTTACGCAAAAAAGGAGACTATAATGAACCAACGAATTACAGAGGGATATCCTTCTTAAATACGTCGGCTAAGGTTTTTGCAACTAATTTATACAAAAGACTCGCTCACTGGGCACCCAGTAAGAAAATACTTACAGAATTCCAAGCAGCCTTTCGAAAGACTTATTCAACCACATTCACTCGCTAGTATAGCGAATATATACAAAAGACAAAAGGACAAAAAATGTTCGCTTTTTTCGTCGATTTGAGTGCTGCATTTGACTCAATACCATGCGAGATATTATTCTTCAAACTCTCCACAATAGGAATTACCTCGAAAGTCATAAACATTGTAGGAGCAATGTACAATAACAACATATCTTACGTCTGGGACGGCGAATATGTTTCTGAGGAATTTACAACATCAGTGGGAGCAAAGCAAGGATTTGTGTGTCAAGTGTCGTCCTCTTTAATATTTATGTCGATAATATATCAGATCTTGTGAGAGGGGCAATTGATTTAAGATACTCGTTCTTATTTACGCATACAAGAACTCCACAACAGCACGCCCAATTACATGCTATATCTAGAAACTGGTGTCCCACCTCTTTTCTTAGAAACTCTTTGGCTGCGCTTCGAATTTATAGCTCGAATAACTGAGATGGATCAAGACAGGCACGTACTTAGGCACATCATTTCAAGAGAAAGGTCCACTATACCGAAATTGGGAATGCTTAGCGTGTGAATATCGTCCCAATCTTGACATATCCACAGTCGATTATGTTGCAGCTCTAATATCAACATTCAACATACTATTATCTGCAGTTAGCAAATTTTGGTACGAAAAGTATATGTGCGATGACCAGGGTTCGCAGCATACACAATAAAACAACTGAGGTACCACCTTAAAGACGAAACATACTTTATGAACAGTAATTCTATTGACAAAATAAGCATGGTACTAAAAGTCAGAGGTGAGCTGGTTGCATTAAACTTTGTGCCACATCAGAAGACATATTTCTTTTCATAGCAGTCTGCCCTGTCCGAAAAGATTTCCATCTCAAATATTTTGGTGAAAGCACGCTGGATATGGAGAAAACATTAAGTATCTTATATGGAAGTTATAGTTGGAATGCGTCCTACAAAAATACTCTTTCATTAAATACTGCTAATGCAACGGTAATTAGTTTCATGGCAAAGATAGTTTATTTTTTCGGGTATTGTCATTGTTGAGGAAGGATGGATCGCTTTAGGACAGGTCGAATCAAAGCCAATATAGATCTTGAGATAAGCTCACTCCAAAAGACAGGCATGTCATCCAGTGGTGGTCAAAAGAGTATTCATAATGGCTAAAACGGTGAGCGCTTAACATAAACATTTTAATAATAAAGGGTGATTTTTTAGCTATTATCTTTTTTGCAACTCTGGTTTAAACAGCTAACGCACGTTTCGTGTTTTGTTTCACTGTCAAACATCTTCAGTTTGTTCTATAATTTAACTGAATCGTCTTACAAATGAACAACGCTTGCAAATTATTGAATTTTATTATCAAAATGCGTGCTCTGTTAAGAAAGTTCATCGCACGCTTCTTCCATTTTATGGTCAGTTTAATTGACCCACTGAAGCGGCTATTCGGGCTATTGTGACTAAATTTCGCACCAAATTTACATTGCTGGACATTAAACCACCAACACGCTTACGTAGAGTGCGAATTGAAGAAAATATCGCAGCTGTATCGGCCAGTGTTAATGATGACCATCAATTATCGATTCGTCAACAACCGTGAGTTGTTGACTGTTGTTGGACCATTTGAGGGCAGTCAAGGTCAACATTTGCATAAAAAAATCTTCAAACGTTAAATTATATGGACCGTACTATCGATTCAAATAAAGATTTCATGCATTTTTCTGAATTTCGTGTGTTTTTCTGCGAAAAACTTTCCTATAGCTTTTAAAAAATCACCCTTACTCAATGCAATGTATTGAAAACAATACTTCTAAATGGGTTGAGGTCTTGGACATCCAGGAAAAAACTGTTGGTCAACAAGTTCAAAAGACACAAAACAGGTCGCATTTTAAAATGCGCATGCTAATATGTCGCCAGGCTTCTAGTGTAATGTTATCTTCTCCGACGAATCAAAAGAAAGCTTTTTTGAATCTGACGACCGTTTGATAACACAAACAATTTTATCGAAACAGTGATGTACGGTTTTGTTTGTTCTATGATGTGGGGCCATCAGGAGTCGGAAAGATGGAACTAATCGAAGGAATGATGAACCTGTTCGTGAACATTAATATTCATAAACGAAGCATAACAGCAAGTCCTGAAATGTTGGGGATTGCCATCGACTATTATTTCCAGCATGATAATTACCCCAATAATAACGCATAACATGCGCGTTTTTTTTTCAAAATCATGTCAACATCAGAACAACAGAGCCCAGATCTCAATCCCATTAAAAACTTGTCGGAAGCACTGGAATGAAACTCCCGTACCCAGGATATCCGAGATGTTAAAAGAAGCTTTATTAGTTGAGCGAACCAATAGAATATAGAACAACTAGAATATTATACACCGAACAATTGATAGCACCCATGCAATACAGATTAAAGATAGTCATGATGAGGGGATATTCGACTAAACAGTAATACCAAAAGATAAGGGATAAGATAAAGTGATATTTTCGTTGCAAACGTTCCTTGCATTTCCACTGAACGCTAACTTTTGTGGATTAAATTATTCTTTTGACTTTTTTTTTTCTTTTCTTTTCTTTTAAATAAATAATGTTATTTAAATTTCTTTCTTGAACCTTGTGTCTTCGTCCTGAAAGCTTGTTTAGTTGGAATTTACCTTTTAAGAATATTGTTAACTTATATTCTGTGAACGACAAGTCTTTTGTTCCAAATTGCAATTGGTAGCATTGACTCCCATTCGTTCTCTGTATGATGACTGTTGATGGAGAAGAGAGTACTACCTCCTGGTACTTCATCACTTGATGTAAATTAAAGTTTCTTAAGTGAACTTAAAAAAGTGAACTTTAAAAAAAAAAAACAATTTGTAATTGCTGGTTGGACAACCGTCCACTTTATTGTACAAAAAAGAACTGAACTAAAAATGATGGTTACAATTATTTTATAGGCAGATTGATGTGGCAAATTGTTGACTCGGTATCACCCTATCATACGTTTATAATTATGCGTGACAATTTGTTACAATGTACGCAGCAATAATATAAGCGAAAGCTGTGTCAATCTAGTCATATGCAAAAAGGCTTGACACCATCAATCGACTATGTGCTCTGAGAGTTTTCTGCCCTTATCGAACAGTGTCAGATGATGATATATGAGAGATTGCGGGAATGCGGGAATGCTGCCATCAGGCATCTTGTCTAGTGAGCTACAATGGACCTACGAGGTCAAAATTCAGGAACCTGGAGCTTCAGGTAAAGATATCAAGACACAAGAAAAGCAGCGAAGCAAGATATCATGGCGGGAAAGGTGGAACCAATCCTCAAAGGGAAGATGGGCCTACTATATAAATGGTAGAACACAATTATGGAAAAGTAGATTTCTACTTAAGTCAGCTCTCAAACGGACATGGCTGTTGGAAACCAAGCAGCTTCGATTGAAGATGGGGTACCCAAGATGGGGTTAGCGGCTGTCGAAGAGAGCGGGATAGGAGTGAATCTGTACAGGGCTCATAAACTTTTCTCAGCATTTTTGGCGACTTCAAATATGTGATCAGACTGGTTTTGCCAGCGCAGAAGAATACCTCTTCAGAAGTATAGGGGGAATATCATCCGGGCCAGCGGATTCAGTATTCTTGCAACTGAACGAGTGCGAAAGTGGATAAATCCGGATAACGATCTCGGAATTATTTATGTTTTTTTACAAATGAGCGACATTTTTTTCTGCCTTTGGGACAATGTAGCACTTTTTGCCTCAACTTTAGCCCATAACAAAATTTCACACGTCTGATAATTGCATTGCAGTCATATGTGGCCCGTTTGAACTTATTCCGGTTTTCCTGAGTAGGGTTGGCTTTCTACGTTCTGAAATTCATCAACTCTCTCATCTTGATAGCCTCTTTACAGCTCGTGTCATTTATCTTGGGCTTGATACTCTTGAATCTGTGAGGAATGAAGGACCTCATGCCTAGCAGAAGAATGTTTGTGATCAAATCAGCAGCGGCATCCACGTCACTATCGAGGAGGCATAGTGATCAGTTAAAACTCCTAAAGAAGTCGTTAAGTCCGCTCCAATCGGGTTTCTCGTATAGCCATACTGTTCTTTTAGGCATTTGTTCTCTGATATAACACAATGATCAGACGAGCCTAGAGGTGACAGTGTGTCAACAGAATATTCGTCAGGATGAGAGGTGAGAACAGGTCCAGGGAGTTGGCGGAATGATCTGCAATGTCAGGTTTTCGTGGGGGCTCATTTACTAGCTGGGTTAGTTAGTTTACCTCAGCAACGATTTCGACATACCTTTGTTGTCTGGCCTGAATGTCACAGCCAATTGGAATTGTGTACATTGAAATCCCCCTACATCAATACGCACGTAGATGACGAGACCGCGGTGTAAGAAGAGAAGCGGAACTAAGCTATACCCAGGCAGGTTATAAATCCGACAATTCAGTGTTCTCACCTACCTGTGGTTCACTAAGCGCCAAGATACCTGGTTTATGGCGAAAAAGGTGGGCATACACAGCGAAGAGATTCACTCTAAGCACGCGCACATTGCTCACGTCAACCCTTAAACTTGCCATAAAATACAGAACGGAGATAGCACAAAACCAACTGCGACTGCGAGTGGTAAAGCAGAGTTGAGAAGTGTAAATTTCAGATTAGCTTCCCAACAACGATCGATGTAGGTGTTATGCCCATCAACGGGTCGAGGTGGTCCACCAAAAAATGCACACTTCTTAAATCCGCAACGTCAGATGCTACGCACTTTAATTCATTGCCTTAGCCCACCTGATGGAATCAATCGGGAGTTGCTACAGAGAATGCACAGCAGTGGCTTGTGATGGAAAGGGTCGAGAAGGAGCGGACCCTTTACTGCCCTTCACACTCTGCATTTAATTTTGTTCAGTTTTTTTTTTTGGTTTGGGCGACCGCGGTTTTAGTAGTCCACCGACTGAGACAAGTACACTCGTCGGATGCTGACACAGTACTCATTTATTATTCATATATTTTTTAAAGCAGACGGATGATCTGGATAACTGTCTGGCCAACGGCGGCATCCAAAACTCCAGTCAGCAGGAGATACCTGGAGCGATATCCTTCTTGACCTCCGATATATTCGGAGCTCGGTCTCGAAGGGTTTTCCAAGGCTAGAAGGTGAAAGTGCCTATAGCCTCAGGGCCGATGGCAGCGCTCAAACCATCAGCGAGGTTACCGGCACCAAATACTCCCGGACCCTTCACGAGTGCTGGGGGTTGTCAGTGTGCTTAACTCCCTCACCACAAAAAAACCACTTGTTCGGAGGCAACCACACAATATAACGATTATCCGTTTTGCACGTGGATTGTTGCATTTAATCTGAGCGGCGATTGACAAGAATTCCATACCCCCGACCTAGACGATTTCAAGATAGCCTACATACTAACTAAATTTTTGCGTGTTGCCTCAATTTGCTGCTCAAATTCAAATCTAATTTTGGGTCACCAGTTTTTAAAAAAACAATAGTATAATTTTCTAGTGTATCTCAAATGGTTGTCAACTTCTTATTGGAAGCGATATTAATGCGCCAGGGAATAAGCACAACGTATGACATTTTTGAAATGCGTACAATAGTTTTCCATGGAAAACGATACAGTTGCCACTTTAAAAGGATTTGCAAAGAATTCAATTGCTGGATTATTTAAAAAATATCAGATCTCTCTGATAGATTTACAATCAAATGACATCATTCATCGGAAGTACCTATAGACGCGACTTCATCCGTATGGGCGTTAAGCTGTTATGATAGCCTATTTGCTCTCAATAAATGACTGAATGACACTACTTCAATGTACTCTGTTCACTTCAATCAAGCGATTAAGTGTACTCTAAATGTAAGTACAACAATGTAAAAAACAAATATGTACTATAAAATCTTGTTCAGTATCAGCAGTCAATTACTACATATAGAGATAGTCAACGAGAACGATTTATATATGCATAGGTATATGCGATCATCACAAACTGTAGTGCAATGGAAGCTGGATTAAATATTTTATTTTTTCACATTATTCCACAACTCAAAGTGAGTTTCAAGACCTCGAATACATGTGGGTGGCTTTGCAGTCCGAGGTGGGCTTGGGCCTAGCTTCTACAGCAACGATTCGGGCGGACTATTGTTCACTCACGAGTGGAGGGGACACACAGTTTTATGTCTATTCGAAACGTCAAAGCTGGAGAAGATTTTTTTTTCAGGAATACTCTTTGAGGACCCTCAGTGACTGCAAAGAGCTGGAGCCGAGTCCAATTCGTCATCGGAACTTGGACGCAAATGAGTGGACAATGCATCACGACACCCCCTTAGACCTTGAATAAGATCTGAAGTTGTACAATGTCCCACATTATCTGAGGTGTAAAATGTCTCACATAAGAATGCCTTCCATACGTCATTATTTGAATAACGTTGAAAGTGTTGTCACAAATGTGAATGAATGATGAAAAAGTTAAATAATTTGCCACTTGAATGTGCAATACATTTTTCTTGCTTCCATTAAACAATTATATTGTCTTGCAAGTGTCCCATAAATGACAACAGAAACGAAAATGTCCCAACGACACACCAATATGACAGTTTCTAACATTGAATCAGAGTACACTTTGATCTTTGCTGATACTTCGTCTACTCAGAAGGCGAAATTATCTCTGAGTATGAGAGTTGAGGTGTGACAAGTATTTTTTTTTTTTTTTGAGTTGTTGGGACGTTTCTGTTTTGATGCATGTGACATTGTTAGTACATCTTGTATGAGTAACACAACACTGGTTCAAACGAACATATTTTAAGAAAATGTATCTGCCCACCTCGATGAAGTTAGTAGTCAATGTCATTTGTCTCGTTCTTCTTCTGAAGTGTTATTATTTATAGTTGCTGCAACATGCACATGCATGCCTAACTCAAACTATCTTTGAAAATATCTTGAAAATAAAGACAGAAATCTGAATGCTTTCACGTCTGTCAGATTTGTTTGATCAAACCCATTTTCCTATTTCTATTTCGACATGATAGGCATACAACTCCAATGTTTTCAGAGCCAATAAGGAAGCACAGATATATTTTAGAAATGTCTGAAATTTCCAACATAAATCTTGACTTTGCAGGTTTTCTGTCAGCCGCATGAGTGCTGATATCCTTGTCCATGTCTAAAGCCAATGCATCCCTGTTTTTTGACATACGGAAGAGAGCAGACATAATTCACTGTGAAAGGTTATATCTCTCTCCCATATCCGGCTTGTGTACAGACATTCGTGCTTCAAGGATGTCTACACTCTTCCTTAATCTTTATAGATTTCGAACAATTTTATTTCCAAGAACTGGTCATATTCCACTTTATTTTCCTAGATGTACAGAACACGTGCGCAACACATAAAATGTACAATTTTCACTGTAAATTCGTTTCAAAAACGTTTCATCTTTTTCATCGAGGAAAATCAAATCAAAAATGATGTAAAGAGATGGGCACCTTCACAGCTGATTGCCCCCTAACTTATCGACGAATTTGAGAAGGTTCTTGACTGTAATTCATGAATTTAAGAAGGTTATTCACGAAATAATGTACATGCCTTTGGTCAATTTAGTTTGAGAAGATGATATGTAAAATAGCTGTCAACAATTTTTAGGGGCAAGACAAGGAGGTAGTAGTTGGTTATCTCTAAAATACATCATTTAACTCTTAAAATGTTTAGGCCATCTTTAAGTGATGCGTGTTAATGCAATCGAAACATGCCATTGGAGAAGTCTCGTGCGAAATGCACATTCTCTTAGAATTCTACACAATCAATAAATGTATAATAAGATTATTTTGATCCTGATTGATTCGTAAAAACCTTGTCATAAACAAGAATTCGATTCGATCAAATCCTACAAGCAGAAGGGGAGGGAACAGTGCGGGTTTCTCATTAGGGCGAAACGAAATCATGAGAGCTGTCCTATTTAGAAGTTAATATTGCAGGAATCATATTCTCGAGATTTACCGGAACATCAAATCGCAGTTGAGCACCAGATCCATCAGCGCTGAAAATATGCTAATGAATGTATAATGAAACAGTGGACGTCCAGTACAAGGAATGATATAATGTTAGAGGATATTGTCTGCGGTCCACCATCAAAATAGTACAGAAAAAAAAATCACTTATATGGAACAGAGCCATATTTTTTCCTAAAATCTATAAATACGTATTTTAGTAGGATTTTCTAAGTAAATCATCTACAACAACCCACTGCCTATCAATGCTAATAGTAAGCGTGTTTTTTTTAAGCAAGCGTATACAACAATACCCCGGTTTGTGTCGCTATTTGAGACCGTATGCTTGGACATACTTTAATACTTAAATACATATTTATTGTTTTTTAAACATTTTAAAAAGAAGTTTTTAACAAAAAGCACATAACTCATGAAAAAAACAACAAAAATAATAAGATAGCCATTAAAAGTAAGAATTCACACATCCTTCACAACCAAGTTGAGGTTCCCCGCAGTTTAGTGAATTCCCCACAAATTAGCAAGTCTATCGCAATGGGACCAGCATTTTCATGTTATGGACGCAAATTAAAGTCTGCGTCGTAAACCGAAACATAAACTTTTAAGTTCCAGAGCATTTTAAAACACGACGCAAACCGGAGTATTGGTGTATACACTTAAATTTGCCGAGATATTTGTCCCGCTTGTGAAATAAGCGCGGATAAAAACAATGCTTCCAATCTTTATTTTCTGTTCGATAATTAGCTTAGAAATGTCACACATTTCATTCATGAATTCATTTACATATTTGACAAAGAAATGAGAAAGAAATCTATACATTTAATGTAGACCAGAAATGAAGTATGATAGAGATGCCCAACTTCTACCTCTATTGCCCCTTAAAATTTTTGACAACCATTTCTTATATCGTTTTCTAAAGCCAAACATTCAAAATTTCATGAATAACTGTCAAAAAGCCTCTGAAATTCGTTGATGGACTAGGGGTCAATCAGCTGTGAAGTAGACCATCTCTATCATACTTCATTTCTAATGTAGATACTGCTTCTGTCCATATTTCGATTCCTCTGAACTGGAACTTTAACTGTGGGGACAAATCACGGAAATCCTCTGTATTTCCCATTATTATTTGTCTCAAATTATTTTCAATTAATATTTACATAATTAATTTTACAATTTTTGAACAACTGACTGTCTCAAATGTGGAAAATGTCGTCTTTGATGCCAGCGCCCATGACCGTTTTTTAAATTTTTTCTTCATAAATTTTGACATATAAACATTTTTTCATTGAATTTCACTTCACTTCGCTGTCTATACCGGTGAAATACCACTAGTTCGGTCTCACTCCTAGGATTTGAATTGCAAAGGGTTTTCTTGAAGCCGTCTCAATACCAACATTGCTGTTCAATCAAACACATTAGCACCGTTCCCCGTACTTCACGTAGTTTGCAGCGTCGAAACTTAACCATCATGTCGACATAGGAACAAATGAACAGATGCACAAATCACAGTGTCAACAGGAGCACAGCTATTAAGAGGTATTAATCTAAGTCTGAAAAGCGTTCGTTATATCTCAAATTAGTTATATCGGGTATTCGTTATACTGGACGTCCACTGTATGTCACTGACACTCTAGACGCTCTACTCAACTGATGGTGATGACCAGTATGGAGACATGCTCATTTATAATACAAGGTGAGCTTAGGAACACGTATATTACAAATATACCAATATTAAATATAACGCGTTAGACCAGGATAGGCCCATTGTGCTACCAAGCATCTATGAGCACCTATTCTGCAAGCCAGTTAGTACTTTAAATGAAGCATAGAAGATGGCTGACTTTTATGATACTTAGTTCAGCCAGGCTATCAAAATAATATGCTACCAGAAGATCAAATCTTCGTGACGAGGGAGTGCTGCAGTATAGCAAGTGTACACGAGTGACCACAATGAAGGGAGAGATCGCCCTACACACCGATGTCTCAAAGATGAGCGCCTGTACAGAGATCTTCTGTGCCCTCTTCGAAAAACCCCTGACACTAAGGGATGTCTGTTTTTCAAGCGGAAGTGGTTGCCATACATGAGGCGGCGCACGCGTTGGAAGACTAAGGCGCTAACAGCGAATCGATCACTACCTTTTCTGACAGCCGAGCGGAATAAGAGCGATAGCAACAGTCATTTTGACATCGAAGCTGGTTGACCTTTGCAGGTAGAGAGATATCCTTGGCGAATTCGATGACCCTCTGGTGGGTATACTAGAATCCGATGTAATGGAAGGGCTGGCAATCTCGTTGAAAATGAGGAGATGGAGCCAGTACACAGTGGCTCAGCCTGACTGAAACTGAAGCTAAACAAAAGAAGTATCAATATCACAGATCAGTTTTAGTTGCAGGGATGTACGTACGCTAATAGGAGTCCTTAACCGGCACTGTACACACATAATGCGACTGAACATACCGCGTACCGATTTTTACAGAAGTTGCAAACGCGAGGAAGAAATAGAATCCATGCAACATTTGCTCTGCGAATGCCCAGACCTAGCAATGAAGAGAAGGTATTTTTTTTCTCGGGGCTAGAGGGCTTACGGAGTGTTGGTTTGAAAAACCTTCTAGGATTCGCACACGAATCTGACTGGTTTCGGAATTGCATTAGGTCGCACGGATGTTAAATACTTCTAAATAAGGGCACGATTGACGTTGGTCTAAGTGAGTGGCGGCTGATAACCCGTCAGTGCAATCAATATACCTACCTACCTAAGTTCAAATAAGACTAGAAATATTTTCATATGGAATGATGAATAGTATATTAAAGGGTCATCCAGTCCATGATCTGGATTTGGACAACTTGTTTGAAAAATATAGATCAAGCTTAACCATCATCCAACATGTGGTGTCAAGACTGTGCCACATCTCTCACAACCCGACACGTTTTGGCTGTACTTTTGGAGATGTGAAGTGGTCAAACAAGAAATTAAGATCGTCAAGAACTTTTGTGAATTAACAATTGTCGCGTATGGTCGCACAGAACAAAGAACCTCTGTGCCCACTGGCTTGGTTTTGGAAAAATGAAAAAAAGTTTTTAGCACGTTATAATTTAATATCGCCTGTGGCTCTTTAAATCTAAGCTCGCTCCGGTCGATCAAGGTTGCTTCATTCCCACGCTGGTTCGTTCAGGTTTGTGCACGCCCTGTCAAAAATGCAAGCGATGCGTCTGGGTGCATTCGATGGTCTTCACATAACATCCGCAGAGTGAGCTGGACGAGCGCGTGAATATGATTTCGCGTGTAGGATGTCGATTGCGATAACTGCCCAACTTTTAAATATCTGCGTCCCGCAGATCAATTGCTGAGCATGTAGAGCAGGTAGAGATTTTATTACGAGGTTGAACGTCCGGTAAGCGACCTTGACCCACGGAAGCAGTGCGTTTCTTCAGAGACGGGAAACGAAGTTGTGGAATCTTAACTTTCCCATAGTAGACAGGGGTTTTTGACGATTTAGAAGGGGATGGCAATTTCACTAAGTATTGAGAGATTAAGATATTCTTTCAACAACTTGATGTGCTCAACGTTTTTGACACTGATATGATGTGTTTCTTCCTCAGCCTCGTCTCTGCAGCTTCTGCAGAAGTCGTTGGGCGGGATACCTAGTCTGTAGACGTGAGTTCCTATGGCCAAATGCAGATGAGAGTTCTATGATTCGGCCTGTTCAATCTAATCAGACTAAGCGATCGCTAAATTTCCTAAAATTTAATAAAATCTTCGATAAGAAAAAAAAAATATATCGGAAAATATAGAAGTTATTCGTGCTCAATATATTTGTTTAATGTATGCCCAACCAATGACCCCTCAGCATATTTGTGGAATTTTCGTTCGTGGACAAGTCAATAGTGCAAACATAAATAACTGCCTTACCCAGAGCTTAAAAGCAGAGTCAATCAATACATGAAAATTACCAACATAGTGAATGACAATGACAGTGTCATTGCCCTCAGGAATTTCTAAACTCTCTCAACGCAGCAATTCGTCCGTCCTTCCAACCAACTTTAATGAGAAATCTCAACCTCCCGGACAATGGTATGCAAATTCAAATGGAGAAATTCAACAAAAACATCATAATGCTTGCCAAACTTGCAGATGGAAAGTATGTTTCTTCTTGTTTTCACGGATTCGAATGACACCAACAGATCTTCATTCTCAACTTAAATGGGTGCAATTTAATACCAAGCCATGCTTCTGCATGGCGATTAATAAGGCTCGGGGCTAGTCGTTTAAATTCATTGATGTTGATCTTAGGTTTTTAGGATAATGTTTTAGGATAATGTTTTTTGTCGTGGCCAACTTTATGCTGGTCTATCAAGGGGCGACCGAAGGGGAATAAAGAGTTTGAAGTTGGGCGAAGCTATACAAGGTCAAGTCTGCCTTTGAATAAGTAAATTGTGAATTATTTAGTAAGTAAGAAACCAGGCACATAGCAAATAAATGTAATACGAAACTGATCACGTTAAATCAGAATACTCCGTCTTTCGGCTATTTGTGGTAAATAATTTTTGAAAATAACATTAAGCAACGAATTCTCATCCAATGAAGTTGATTTTCGTGAAAATTCTACGTCCGGATCATGTTGTTGTGTCGAAATTGGTCATTCAAACGCTAATGTTTAAGTGCCCAAGCAGCATCCACATATGTTCCACTGATTCACTTCGCTGGTTAAAATAAATGCTTAATGTAACGTACAGTCGAGAAATGAAGTACTATAGATATAGCCAACTTCCACCCCTCTTGATCTTTAAAATGTTTGACAACTGTTTTTTATACCGTTCTCTCAAACCAAATGGACCAATCAGAGGACAGAATTCACATTAGTTCGTGAATAACCGTCATAAATTCATGAATAACTGTCAAAAAGTCACTCAAATTCGTCGATGGGCAAGGTGACAATCAGCTGTGAAGTTGGCCATCTCCATTGTACTTCATTTCTGGTACAGTCTCGGGTGGCTCTGCTGCTTGAGATCGAAACGGAAATGACAAAACCAGATGACAGCAGCTACCTAAATGGCGATACTTTTTTTTGTTTGTTTTATAGAATTCTTTGTCATCTCGCAATAGCCCGTCACGGAAATCAGTTTGCTCAATTTTGAGGACCTTCATAAACTACTTCGAGTGAATAGTCGAAAAATCGCCCAAGCCATAGGAGCGTTCGACATAACTGACGCTCCAAATCTACAATGGCCGCATAATCTGTGACTTATCCCGCAGCGTTTCAACGTCACTACATCTAAGCAGCGGCCTTTTGCTTTGACATGGGTTACACAAAACACTGCAGAAGCAATCTATCGAGCATCAGCAGCGTGATTTGGAAATTCGTATGCTGTGGTATGTCCATTAGAGTAATCTCTTTTACAAAGACTACGTACAAACGTATCGAAGTCTTGCACAACTCATGCTAGTAGCCTATGACATCATTCACCGAGTGAACGTCAATCGATTTTCTGCTCTACCACTTCAAAAGACAAGACTTGACTACACCACAGCAAGTAGACCTTGCTTGCATGGATTTCCACTCAGTTCTAAAATGCATTAAATTGTTGATGTCACGTATCATCAACCTCCAAATTGTTGGTCCACAATAAGTATTCCTGTATTCATCTAGGTCGCAGTTGGAATCCACACGACGAGCACATTTTCGTCCTTTAACAATATCAAACAAAGTGATGTCCTTTGTACGGAACAATCACCGACATTAATGCAGGTAAGGTTGTGCTGATGATGTTCGTCCGTCTTGTAGAACTCACTGTCTCACAGTTCAAACACTAACAGCCATCCCGACAGTTTCTGCTTCAGCAGCTTCATGGAAATGATTTAATCACTTTAATCACACTGACTTCGCTTTACAACACTCTTTAGTGACTTCTGCAGTTCGTCCGCTGGGCTGTAGTTGACGATGTTCGTTGCCGCTCCGTTGCTAATTCGGTGAATAACGTTGAACTGCTGTAGTGTCATCGTCACTTTGATAAACATTACCCATGATTCATAATCAATTCATGATTCACAGTCTTCTCGGGTCAGTGAGTCACTCCAAGCATTAAAACCGCTTTACGATTTTGTGACTCGTATGGTCGGCGAATTGGTCAAATAACAGTATCGTGCCAATAAAACTTCCTGTGTTTGTGGTCGAGGATGCTTACACTCATGAGGAGTCTGAACTCTAGTTTGCTTTATGGATGAGAGATGTATGATGAAAGATGTATTCCTCAATGCTGTGAATGGGTATTGCAATAGATCCACGATTGGTAAATGCCTTAGTATTGATTTTCCTGAGACAAGATTGCTAGGCACTCAATACATTAGTGTTCACAATCGATGGAACATAATTAATGTAAGTAGGTAGTGTAATTTAATACATGTGATACTGATAATTTTCCCGGAGTTATGTAACGTCAGTCTCTGCCTACAGGCCAAAGGAAAGCCTACAAGCAGGCAAGCCAACAGTCCCCACACTATGTTTTGACTTCATTCATGCAAAGATATTCATACAGCAGAGTTTAGAAAGTAGAACTAAGGATAGCCCTTGGCAATCGTTGTGTGTTTGCGCTTGGAACGCAATTGAGGATTAAAGACCTCTCTCGATGGACCAACATATCCCTATATAAGAACTTGATCATCCCAGTCCTGCTGCATGGCGAAGACGAAACACACGGCAAGTCGAGATTTTTTGCACACACTCCTAACGGTTGGCCTTGCGATTCATTTACTGTCATTGCGAATGCAAGGCGCACTTTTACAAATAACAATAATCAACACGACAATAAATTACTAATCCTGACTCTGGATTTTTTAGCTAAATGAAAAACTGCAGCCAAACATCAATCACTGAAATCGATATTAATAAAGACATGGTACGTCATAAAATTAATTATTTGAAAAAAGCTGCCTCTCCAGGCTCTGATGGTACACCACCCATGATGCATAAACTCGCTCTGAAAACCGCTTTCTATGCTATTTCGCCTTTCGCCCCCACCAATCCACGTTCCTCTTAGCGTGGAAAGATGCCGTTATCTTCCCCATTCACAAAAAATGGTCAATCATTATGACCAACTATCTTACATCCCTCGACTCTCTGAATCTTTCGTGTATGACTCATTGCACTTATATTGTAAACCCATATTTTCCCCACGCCAACATGGATTTCCTAAGGGTAGATCTAACACGACTAACTTTGTTGAATTTGAATCCAATACCCTTTCAACATTGGAGCAAGGTTATGAAGTGGACGTAGTCACCACATACTTCAGCAAAGCCTTTGACAGAATCAACCATCAAATAATCTATTTCAAGCTAAATTCCCTTGGTTTCCCACATCATTTCATCGCATGGCTTAAATCGACACTCTACTTCCGACCCCTTAGTAGCCTCATCGGGCGTTCCCCAAGGGACCCATCTCGGTCCTCGAATCTTTGTCTTAACCATTAACGATGTTGACTATATCATTATAAACTGTGTCTTATGATAGCATGAAATATATTCAATCGACTCACGCGCACTCCAAAACGACCTTGACTCTTTCTTCGCCTGGTGCGAAAATAACATTCTTGGACAGAACGTAGGCAAATGCCAGTCCATCACTTCACCCTCCTCCCCGAACTTACTTCCTCTAGAACGAGCAAGTACACATAGTATCTTTTATTCGTGACCTAGAAATTATATGTGACAATTTCCAATTACACATTAACAATACCATAAGAGCCAATTCTTCCCTTGGCTTCATAAGACGCTGGTCAAAAGAATTCTCAATCCCTTACGTTAGTAAATCCCTTTAGGTCACATATGTCAGGCCCCTCCTAGTCAAATCTGGTCTCCACACTACGATATTAACTCAAACCATATAGAAGCTGTCCAAAGTAGATTCGTACGTTTTGCATTACACGGTCTTCCTTGGTCTGATAGCCTTGCTTTACCACCCTAAAAAAACATTGGGAAGTTGCTGACATCTGGTACATTGTCTGTACCAAGTCTTAATAGGAACAATTGACTCGTCCGTCCTTATTCCACTACACTCCAACCTGTGTGCCTGTTGCTCTTTTCCGACCTCCCTTCCATCGTACCAACTACGGCTTGTCTGAACCCATCAGTAGAATGTTACGTGTAGCAAAACTCCCTCGATTTTCACTCTTCCATTCAGTTCATTAGAAGTTCCTTGTTCACGTCTTCGATGTTTTGTATACAAACCTTGTTCTGACAATAACGAAACCAAAACAAAAAGAATTATCCAATTTGGTGCAGGCGTTCAGATGTTATGGAGCTACATACATTTCTGCGATGCATTTTCATTTATGTAGATGTATTCAGTTTATTTTTTTAAATAGCACATTGCGTAAGTTTTTTAAAGTATTTCAAATATCTGTGCGATTTTTGAAACTTTCCAATTTTTGACGGGCCATGTTTTCATTAGTTGCACAAGAAGAAATTACACTTTATTTCATTAGATACGCAACAATATTATACGCTCGGATCGATTCAATTAGCGATTGCCATTTAAGAAGCCATCAACTGGATTTTGCATAATATTGCCTGAACTTCATTTACATTTTTAATTTTGCTGTTTTCATTATGTTTAAAGGTAATTAAATATTCTGTTTGTTACTTATTCCTTATGTGCATCTGTGTATGATAAAAATCCTTCGGAGTTTATTTTATCTTGGGGAAACTAATAAGGCTGTGCCCTATTTATGAACTTTGCCTTAGAGGGTGCCATCGATAACCACCCCACGGGCCTTGCTTTGAATACATTTATCGCAGTAAATAACTCTTTCGTTTTATAATTACTTCGACTTGTTATGTTTGCCTTCAATGTAAGTATACAACTTTCGCAGAAGTTCGCTTTAATAGTTTAGAGCGATAGAAGGACTTTTCAATGAATGACATGAAATGTTGATTAAGTATCAAAGGAAGCCTTTTCTCAGAAAGAAGATGATTAGAAAATCATTTGAATTGGAAATTATGCAGGCTGCCGGTTGCTGTGTTTATGTAACTTTTATTATTTTAAACATTTGTTTACCTTATACTTTTACAATTGATTGGTGAAAAATCAATATTTTAGCAAATCCGAGATCTCCACCCCCGAAATGTAAAGTTGAGATGTGAATTTCCTTCTAGCGTGAAGATAATTGAATACCAATAAACAGTGTACCGTTAACATTTTTATTTTGTGTCCATATACCAATCCAGAGCATCGGTCGGAAGAGTTATTTGTTTTGGAGAGAGTTGGCCGAAAACGAACGAAACGAAAAGTTTAAAATTCATTTTCATTTTCTTCCTTTTCCGATCATTGTGTGATAACCTTTTAATTAGGGATAATTCAGTGCCAGATATGTTCTTTGGTTTATGTTTAATTATATAATTATATAATTATATAAATTATATATAAGATAAAATCAACCTTTTTTTAAATGTGAATAATAGACATTTTCTTATAATTCGTTATTATTAAGTAGAAAGTGACATGAAAATAAAATAAAAAAAACAAGCATTTTAGATTTGTGCGACGGAAAAGTAGAGTGGAGAGCAGAACTGGATATTTTATATTTTATAATTTTTTGATTTGTTCCTTCAGACAAATTTGATTGGAAAATCATCTCAAAGTTTCACGGGAGGTGTATTTTCAAAGTACCCACACAACAAAACGTAAAAACTAGGAGACGAGCTCAAAATATGTACGCGATCCCAATATACTGGAGCGAGTATGGTAGACGAAAATATGAGGTCATCATTCCTACTGTTTTTAACTAACTTCCATCAGGAATTAGAAATATAAACGAATTTTATTAATTTAAGTTTAATAAAATTATATTGAAAGTAATTAAAAGAACTAAAATTGTTATACTTAATAAGTGTAGTAGAAACTCAATTAATAAAGGGTGATTTTTTAGCTATTATCTTTTTGGCAAAACTGGTTTAAACAGCTGACGCATGTTTCCTGTTTTGTTTCACTGTCAAACATCTTCAGTTTGGTCTATAATTTAACCATGAATCGTCAAACCAACAAACGAACAACGCTTGAAAATTATTGAATTTTTTAATCAAAATGCGTACTCTGTTAAGAAAGTTTATCGCGCGCTTCTTCCATTTTATGGTCAGTTTAATCGATGCAAGAGCTACCAATGCATCCAGAAAAAGTCACATTTTGGTGCGCTTTATGGGCTGGTGGCATCATTGGACAGTACTTCTTCAAAGATGATGGGAATCGTAACGTAACTGTGAATGGTGAGCGCTACCGTGAGATGATATCCAACTTTTTTTTGCCCAAAATGCAAGAGCTTGACTTGCATGACATGTGGTTTCAACAAGACGGTGCCACATACCACACAGCAAGCGCAACAATGGACTTATTGAGAGGCGAGTTCGGTGAACATTTTATTTCACGTTCGGGACCGGTCAGTTGGCCGCCTAGATCGTGCGATTTAACGCCTTTAGACTATTTTTTGTGGGGCTATGTTAAAGCTCATGTCCATACAGACAAGTCTGACATGACGCATTGGAAGACAACATTGAAGCATTTATTCGTGAGATACCGGCCGAAATGTTGGAAAGAGTATGCCAAAATTGGACTAAGCGGATGGACCATTTGAGGCGCAGTCAAGGTCAACATTTGCATGAAATAATCTTCAAACATTAAATTATATGGACCGTACTATCGATTCAAATAAAGATTTCATGCATTTTTCTGAATTTTATGTGTTTTTTTTCTTTTTGAAAAACTTTCCTATAGCTTTTCAAAAATTACCCTTTATAAAGAACACATCGAATTGTAACCAAAACAAGCCAAAAAGACTTTGCAGATATAAAAACCATTGTAATTTACTTTTGTTTGTAAAGCTCAATATAATAAAGATCAATCAATAAAAAAAACGTATGGCCAATTGTCTGACAGTGTTTCAGAGGGTCCAACTGCTAGCATGGCTGGATCCCATTTACCAACAAAACGCTTCTTATACCTTACAACTTCTCGATAAAATCTTTTGCTGTGTTGATCCTTACTGACCCCAAGTTAACCAGAAAAAACTCAAATGTGAGTGTAAGAAATGAATTTTTATGACAATGCATCCCAGTTTGTGATACGCATCAAGCATCCGATTTTCATGCGAATCCGGGGAGTAACGTTTGCCCAGGAAATGTCAAATAACTCGCTTAGAAAAGGAAATTTGGTTTTAAGAAACAAAAATCCACGTCCGCCTGTGGGGAGTGCTTTTAAAAATCATTCATCAAACCAAGTGTGATGTGTAATCGCGATAAGACGATTTTCTCAATATAATGCTTTGTTTTTTACATTTTTCTAACCAACGGCGGAACCAGATATGAAAGGCCAGTTTTGGTTTATGAAATGGTCTGAACGGACTCTGCTATCAAATTCACAGAGAAAACAAGAATATTTCGTGCAAACCTAATATGAGGGACACTACTTGTTAATCTGCAGATATCTGCCATTTGTGTTCCCCGTAATTTAAACACATCCTTGCCAGATTTGATTGTTCAGATTTTGATTGCAAGTTTAAAATACGCTTCATAACATCTCTTAAGTAAAGTAAAGGCGGAATTGACATTTTTTTAATTTTAGGAGTAAATTGACCGGAAAATCATAATAAAATAAACTAGGAGAATAAACACAAGCATGCGGCATTCGGTAGATGTACGAGTACTCTAAACGTTTTTAAGAATTTTGTACATGTCAATGATGCCAGTCTATAGTTACCCATAACCCAGTGCTGCCTGAAAGATGTATTTCTTCTTGTTCTTTAAGAATTACATATCCTAGGCTTATGAATCAGCGTGAGCATTTTAAAAAGGGAGGACTATTTTCATGTGAATGTCATTATCATGTGACATGTGGCGGTTTAGAATTTTTATGTACGCGATAGATTGATGACTTTTCATGATTGTAGGAGCATGTTTAAAAACAGTTTGAAAAAGCAATGCCTTCGGTTGAGCAACACACGTGATAGGGTAAGAAACGAGGCAGTGGGCGACGAACTCAACATTGAGCAGCTGCTTCTTCGAACGGAGAGGGCTATGCTTCGGTGGTTTGGTCACGTTGCACGAATGTCCCTTTTATTAAGACTTCCGAGGCGGGCTTTGAATGCGATTTCACCAGGTAGGCGACCGCTTTGCAGGCCTAGGACGAGGTGGTGGGACCAAGTCCAAAAACTCGCCTGTTTGCGTTTGGGCATAACTCCTGATGAGTTAGAGTCGATGGCGGAGGATCGAGTTGCCTGGAGATCTATAGTACCATTGAAAATATTCTTCTCACACGAAATGTTCACTAGGAACGATAAGCCGACACGACTCTCGGTGGTACATCGCACATACATTTTTACTCATAAATTAACAACAATAACCCCTTCGCAATGGGAACGATCAAAGCCTTCGTGTGATGCAGACTGCGATTTAGATTAAGTTACGTGTAAATTGGGCCGAGCTGGAACAGCTTGCTTACATTTTAAGATATTCACAGTTTCTAGTCTCCAAAATATACACAAAACTTAAAGCACGGAGACTTTGACATGAGTATTATTTAAGTTATCCCCTGCTTTTCCAAATAAAATTATTCGCATCCTTCTGGATTAGATAGAAAATTCTCAGTACAAAATCCTATCTTCGACTAGTTGAAATCTTATGGATAAGCAGATAACAAAGCCCATTTAATGGAAGAATGTATGACATTTTTTCCAGTGAAATTTGTCTTAATGTACAATGAAATCGATTAGTGGAAACCGCAGAGTTTTGTTGAAAATAGTCTTAATCCGCAATGTGTCACGTGATTTGGAGTGTTCCAGCGTACAGATCTATGATTCTGGGGATATTGGATATTAGAGTTTATTTCCTAAGAATACAATTTCATTTATATTGACGATTTTTTCCGGAAAATGTTGATGGGTCTGAAAGCGAAGAATAAAAATGTACGGCTTAATTTTTGTATGGGCTAAGCAAGGTTGTCCAATTCTTACTTTAATTTACATGTATGTTGCATCAGAGCCAACTTGTGAGCCCACACAAGATCCTGACTTGAAATTCAATTGAAATTCGAATGTTAACAAATCGATGAAAAATACACTGAGCTACTTTTTTATCAATTTGTAACCAAAATCATTATCAGGACTTTTGCTCTCAGCACTTCAGCGATTCGCACAAACATTGTATAGTTGTATGATCTGCAGATTTGCTGAATTAGCATAAATTAGTTATAAGAACGCTCCACTTGATCATTGCAACACTCAAAGTTATATTTCAACTACCGATGACAGCTGAGGATATCCCCCCTACCAGTGGTGAGGGATGTGAAACTCGGTACAATAATGATCAAATTAAATTAAAAGGAAACCTGTATTTTTCTTTTTATTCTTTGAATCGTTTTTTTGTTCCTGTTGTGAAAGTATCAAAAAAATATATATAATAGAGTGAAGCCTAAATCTGTTGCATACCTACGTATAAAATATTGAAATTCGCGTTGATTGATTATTATAAATAAAAAAAAAATGTAAAAAATAATGTATAAAGATAATATAAATAAAGAGTTTTAAAAAAATCTTACTAAAACCTAATATTATTGGCATTCTGATATAATTATTGGCACCCCAAAACTACAATTATTGGCAGTCACAAAAACCAAATTTTTTTAATAAATTTTGTATTGTTTTATTTATATTTTCAAAAACTTTTATTTTAAATTACAAAATAATAGATAAATATAGTATTTATAAATCAATAAAATCGTATTTAAGTTTTCTTCCGAATTTTGTTTAAACTAAAATAACAACGATTGAAGGGTACAACTATGGCAGTGCCAATAATAGTAGCTACATAGGATGTAGTTATTGAGACCCCTGCCAATAATTGGGCCCTAATTTTTTCTATAGCCAATTATTGGCAGAACTCTTATTAATAAAATAATATTTATAAATAAATTATATACAAAATATACTTAATGTTGAATGTTTTTTAAAAATTAAATAAAAAATTTTTCATGTAAATATATGAAAGGAAATAGTGACATAAAACATGCAAAATTAGAGGTCCTTAGTGAAACCAAAGAAAATTTCGCAGATGTATTTGTTTGTCCCACTTGTTTTCACATTTTCCTTTAATATACTAGCAATCCTATGCCCACTTCGCTGAGCAAATTTCCTAAAAAAAAAAGCAGTTTAGTTAAGATGAGCAAAATTCTTTCAAATCGTCGGGCTTGAAAAATGGTGGAACTTAAGAGGGCAGACAGAAAACTTTGAATAAATTTAAAATTTGTATATCTATTTTACATCATTTTTTTTTTCTTGAATGAACTTGACATGTGTGTCAGTTCTTTCTTTTGGCAAAATTCTTTATGTGTGATGGTAGATGTCAATGCGATAGTTTATAGCTATATAACGTGTTTGTTATACGTGTGTTAATTTTTCTTTTTATTTTGGAGTGCGTAGAGCGCCAGAAACGCGGTTTACCTCATATGCCCGTCATTTGATTGGTTCACAAAATTACGCCAGATGACATTACAACGGCCGGAATGTCTCTCTCTAAAATTCTCTAAGAGATTGAATTTGGTTTTATTGGTTATCATTTAAACCGCCGTCGTTCAACTACTGACAATGGCGAATCAACAACGACAACAGAATTATATAATAAGCAGACTGAGGGGTTAACGAGGTGGATTCAGTGTAGGACTTCACGTTCGCATTTACACAGAACTCTCCCAGTGCTTTAGCTGAGAATTTCAATATTCAATTGCAATTGAGCTAAGTCCATTTTACCAATCGAAACTGATCGATGTAAAACGCATTTGCCGGGGTCGATTCATTCTCACTTTCATAATTTGAACGCTTCGAACGTCAGCTTGCTATACTTCTATTGAGTCGACAGGCACGCTTTTGTCCCTCTAACAGCCGTTTTGCGTCTACTATCGCTTGTATTTCTACCATAATTTCTCCGTGGTGGAGTTATTATTTCTTCTTTCAAATTTGGTACTTACCAAGAAATAGAAGTTAATTACCAAGTAAACTGCTAATTGATTCACTTCAAACAGAAACTTCGCTTCACATAAAATTCAATATTTACGCTTAAATTTATTGAAATGTAGTGCGGTAATCTTGGACGGATAAAATTTTGAGTTCGTGTTAAAGCAGCCGATTGGCCTGATGATGGAAGTGCTCTGCCATAAATTCACAGATGTTCGCGATGCGCTTGCCGATGGATTTTTAAATAAACCGAGCATTTATGAGCTACTATCCGATTGGCCTGATGATGCAGTTACGATTCCTATTGTTTTTTGAACCTGCTACAAAACAATACCTTTCGAACAAAATAAAGAGTAATCAAATTTGGATTTGTTGGGACTATGCGAATACGTCGAGAAAGTGTAATGACGATCCTAAAAAGAAACCGTCGCTTCATAGTGACAACAACTTACACCTGTTATATCTGTGTCCATTGAGATTACAGATTCACAGCCTTCTGCATCGAGCCAATGACGGACCCCTGACTTATCAAGCATTGCGTTACAACATCTCATTCAAGATTCATTTTTCAGTCTCACACTTGAGTTTTTTCCTGAGAATATGGAGCTGTGGATGATGAAGCTCAGAGGAAGATGAGCTCAGAGAAATCAGGACATTTCACACATGGAGAAGCGCTGTGATGGCAAATGTAAGCTGTGGGCTACTGCTGGGTGATAAAAAGATAAAGATAAATATAAATTCATAATAGAAAATTTTTTATATACGAGAGAGTCATTATTTCATGTGGGATGCAAATTTTGTTGCTCAGTGTTGTTATGCAATACCATATGGAGAGACCTCACAAACGGTGATTAAAAATCATTCGTCATGGACAGAAATATGTGGTTATCACTTGGTGACAGGTACGGTGGATGCATAACAACTCCCAATCAAGGTGTCGCAGCTTCTGGCGAGTCGCTATCGAAAAGTGTGGCCTGGCGTTGTCCTCTTATTTGGAGGTTGGAGATGAGTTGCGTTCCATATTCCATGTACCTGGACGCTTCCTAGTGACTACTTCCTTTAGACTGTTCAATTCTTTACAATACAGGTCCGAAACAAGAGTTTTTGCCCTAGAAAGTCGCACATAGTAGGTGATGCCCTGCCAATCCCACCAAAAAACAGCCAGACCTCCCCGGCCTTCATTCCTGGTTTGTCTACCGTTTCCGCCTCACTCACTGCGATTCGGAACAACGACCGTTTTCATTTGATGTTTCCGTAAATTATCCACTGTTCGTCACTAGTCATCATCCGCCTCGAAAATCAGCAGTGATTCGCAGATGGAAATTCGGTCCATGAGGTGCTTTGGCGTGTACTCGTGTGGTACCCATACATCGGAATTATTTTTGTGTGCAGCTTTTTTGCAATCGAAAGAGTGATTACAGGATGGTCAGACTCGGTCATAAACATCATTCACATTTTCAGCCGACTGGGTTGCATGTTCGCCGTTATCGAAGTAAATATGTAAAATGTGGCGTATGTTCTCTTGCCGGTGTCCGTCTTTGACGCGTACTCAAACAAAACTAAGTCAATCAGGCAAAAAACTGTCCAGAACGTGTGGTTGGGTACAAAATGTTATCTTTTTAAGGGCATTTAATTTGGGAAGATGGTACGTAATATATATTGCTAAAGCTGTCTGTTGGAAAAGTAATTGATTTCTTATTACTACACCTAATATTTATTGGTACAGCTTGCGGTAAAGAAAAAGTCTGGCTACCAGGAACACTTCATGCAACTAAGCTACTCTCATTCTTTTTTATATTCCCTCCTGTGCATGGCATGCGATATTTATGAATTAAAGTGTCTGATAGTAGATTCCCATGACTCTTCGATTGTAGACGACAATTTACATAAATTATTTTCCTCTCTTTCGGAGATAGTTTGTGGTTGTTTCTTTTTCCGACTGCAACAGTTCTCTGCAGGGATTTTAAACTTTCTATAGTTCATTCTATAGAAAATTGATTCGCATGCACTTTGAGCCATCGGCAAATGCAAACCGAATCAATTCTTGCTTCGTACGGGTTACTTCACAACAGTCCCAAGGAAAGTGTATTAAAAATTGAAATTCAATTTCCCGAACTAAAGGTCGTCGTCTGCACTTAATTTAATTTCCAGCATCGACTGTCAGGTACGGTGTGTCTGTATGCACACGGATGAAGAGGGGCATGTCTGCCTTTGAAAAATTCGGGGAAAGTAAGTTGGCTAACCCAATTTCACGTCAAATGTGTAATCTACAGTGGTGGCCTACATTCCACTTCTATACTTACATGTGCCTATCCTCCCATACAAACAGCCTCTTTGATCTTGCGTTATCTAAGGTTTTATTAAAAGTAAATATTTTCACCGATGTTCCGGGTCAATTGAAAGCAAAAGTGAAAGGTCACTGCAAACATATGCGAGTCGTAACGTTTTCAGCTTTTGCACACCCATAGTCATGCATGGGAAATGAGAACGTAAGCGAATTGAAAGGATGAGCGTACTTATATTTAAAAAAAAATCAATACGCTTTCATGTAAATAAAATAAACAGCACTGAATGCAAAACCAACTTGTTCGCGTGCTTGTTATGCACTATGTAATCATGTCAGGAGTTCACGCGGCCTTATAACATGCTATAAATAACTGCGGCGTAACATCGAGTTAAATTGCTTAATAATAAGCAAATGAAATCAACAACCAAGTGACCCGTTGGTTGTTGGGCACTTCATGACGAGGCAGTACTCAGAAACAGATTATTTATCGGTTTCTTGTGCTAAAATTGAATCCTATTGATGGCATAATAGACGATTAATTAAAACTTAATGGAATATCTAGCTTAACGCGTTTCTATTTGCTTCTCGCTCAATCTCTCTCTCTCTTTGCGGTCGTCTCAAGCAGTAACAAGAAATCAATAAATCATATTCATATTGGATGCATAAGTTGAATAATTGAGATGGAGAGAGGAGAGACTTACCTTAATTGAAGTGTGCCCATTTTATTGGTGCTTACAACAGAGAACAACGCTAGGAGCAGGACGACTTGATTTACTAACGACCTGCACACACCCACTACCTTTGGCAGCGAAACTAGGCCGATCAGTAGTAGTCTCCACTGTTAGTTCCCAGGGCCAAAAACATAAGCGTTTCCCAGACAAAAGGATATGATATGGCTTCATGCTAATCCTGTATTGCCGAAATACAACTCCCCCTGGGACACTAATGAACGTAGATTAATGTCAGCAATCAATACGCTATTGAAGTTTGCACGTCTTTATATCTTCAGAGATGATGTTCTTAACCCTGAACGGATTTGCGATTTTTCAAAAACAGGAAGGTGTATCTGCCTGTCCATGAGGATGCCACCAATGTCAGTGGATGCAAAGTATTTCCCGTAGGTCTGACATTGCACAGAGGAATATCAATATGTACTACAGGCGAACTGTTGCCTATTGCACTCCGAATGCAATGTTCAAGGTTTGTAGTACTTGATGAACAAAGGCACTTTCAAATTATACCGTCAAATCATACATGCCAACATGAGCATGACCAAAATTATCGGCAAGGTGCCTTCCTCTTTGCTGACAGTGAATCAAAAACGTGTTCGGGTGACGAGTTCAAAACAGAATTTGCAACTCCACCCAATTCAAATCAGGTGAATTGTTGTGACATTTCATAACACCATTAATAATGTATAAATATATGGGTGGCGCTACAGCCCGTAGATGGCCAGGCCTAGCTTCACAGAAACCACTCGGGTTGTGCGTGCTACTGTTATATCACAAGTGGAAGGGACCAGCAGTTTTATGTTGCGTTTGTTTAAGATTTAAAAGGGGAAAGGTCTGCCGGCTGATAAATTCGGTTGATGATAAGTGGAGATATAGGTGGGGCGACCGCCCAGGGTTGGCTTGGCCTAGCTTCTACAGCAACTTCTACACACTTCTAAAGCCTTCGATTGCTTTAGACAAAGCGAAACTGCTTGCGGCGAAATTTGCAGCCAGCTTAACACTGCCATATTCCAATATATCGCCACTTGTACTTGAGAGCGTTGATTTCACCATGGGTCACATCCACTTCCGCACTCGTACAGTTGCAACAGTACTTAAAGATTGCACAATTCCGATTGCAATTTCCGCCTATAGTTCTGAATAGGTGTTATTCTTCGCTGGCAAAACCACTGCCTACGCTTTTTCATCTATCCTTCTCTTTAGGTCTCTTTCCGAGCAGATGGAAAACAGCATTGGTCCAGCCCGTCCCTTAAAAGGGCGAATTTTCGTCACCCACCTTATTCCAACCTATAGCACGTCCCTTCTTTCTAAAATCATGGAAACGCTGATAAATCGTCAGCTTATGAAATATCTTGAATCGCGGAAGCTTGAAATGTAGAACCAATCTTTACAGAATGCAGGTGAAAGCAAGATGCATATGGTGTCGATGAATCTCTTCTTCAAGGGATTAGATATTACCTTTCGAACCGTTCAATTCAAGTTGTTTTGGATGGGTTCAAGTCTGATATCCACCAAATAAATGCTGGTGTTACCCAAGGCTCTGTCCTGTCTCCGACACTCTTTCTCATTTTTATAAATGATCTCTTGTGTGCTACTTCTAATCCAATCCATTCCCTCGCTGATGACAGCACCCTCAGCTTTTCATATTCGTTCCAAGACTCACGACCCCGCCCTTCGGCCGTAAAATTGGAACGGCAGCTTATGTTAAGCACATTCGATTCCGATCTTTACAGCATAATTAACTGGGGAAAGAACAATCGAGTTTAATTCAATGCTTCACAAACTCAATGCTGCCTGCTGTCACTCAAGCGAATCCTTGTTAATCAGCTTTTATCCATGAATGGCACCTGTGTCGAAGAAACCGGAAAGTTGTCCATCCTTGTTGTGTGTATCAACACAACAGTTATTTGGAGCGATCACATATTTGAGGTCGCCAAAAATGCTGCGAAATGTTTAGGTTTCCTCAATCGATGTAAGAAATACTTCACCCCTTTTGATTTGGCTTTAATATATAAGGCGTACATACGCCCCAAATTTGAGTACAATGCTCATATCTGGCCTGGTGCCCTCAAAACCACCTTGCACCTAGAATACAAAAGCGAGCGATAAAACTTATAGGAGACAACAATATTGCAGAGTCACTAGACTCGCTCGAACATCGACGTACCATCTCGTCTCTATCCGTATTTTATCGCTATTTTAACAAACGATACTCAAGTGAGCTTGCCAACTGCATTCCTCCTCTCCATGAATTCTCCCGCAAATACCCGTCTCGCCAGGAATGCTCATCAGTTTACTCTTAAACCTACTTTCGGACGCACAGTTAAATTTAGAGACTCGTTCATCAGCCGCACGGCACGAATATGGAATGCTCTTCCCAGCCCAATATTTCCCCCAGAATACAATCTGCAGATACTTAAAACCAATGTGCAAAGGTACCTCCTATCCCCTTTTCCCTCTACACCTTCGGCCCGTGCTGTGTCCTGAACCCGGACACTTAAGGGTATTAACAATCCCTTGTGCGGGCGCAAGTTATTAAAAAATTGCAAGTTTCGGTCTTGGCGCAGTTGTCAATCAATTTCTTTCGAGATATCGAAGTTCGACCGCTGAAAAATTTGAGAAAGCCGCACAAAAAAAGTGTCTCGGGACAAAAAAAAATCGCAATTATCCGAAATCGCTACTAATCTTATTCTTATGGCTTTATCATGCTTAGGAGTGCTGCAGTCTTTTAGATTAATTTTCTTATAAATAGTGAGACAAGAAAATAGTCACCAAGTCAATTTCAAACAGTCCCAAAAATCACTCACAGCTTACATACTATATAATCCGGGTTTAAAAAATAACAGTCAAGTACAACTACCAATAAATGAATCTCAATTATAAGAATGATTGTTCGATAGCACCCGTCAGAATTATAAATCAATTCTTCCAACGAATGGTATCATTTGAGTGTTCATTTCATGTGAACTTTGTCGCCATTGATGAATGACAAATATGTTGGTAAATATAATGTATTATGCCATTTGACGTTTTGCATAAACGGAATTTATTACTATAAACATAAGGTCCCCACAACTATAACTATACGCACATGACATAATTGGGAACGAAGAAGTGGTGATGCGCTACATTATCCCTCTGCATGGTGTACATGCCTGAAGATGTTTTTAAATTCAGTAGGTCCTGTCAAGAACGAAGGGTCTCAATTTTTGGCCACTTTATATTATTGCTGTCATCCCAAGAAACTTTGGACATCATTCACTTGTAGTTGTAGATTGCCTGTCGTTACAATTGAATGGAAGGTAATCAATTCATCATGATTAATTATTTTGAAACACTAGCCTGCGACAGCAACGAATAATAAATTGAATCGACTGAGATGGGCGACCGACCTGTCTTAGAATAATGTATGGTTCAGTATGCCAGAAAAACATAGAATAAATTATTTCTATTTAATACATTTAACAACCTATTATTGAATCATTCAGACGACGTGTTGCAACACTGGGACGTAAAGAAGCAAGAGGAAAAACAGGATATACCAAGGGGCTTCCTGAAAATAGAAAGAATGGATTATTATTGTGAGATCCGCCAGAAGGAAGGGGCAATGAAGTAAAGGATTCTTTTTCTTAAAGTATGTGAGTTCATGTATTCGTCTTAAATATTTATTCAAGCTTCCAGACTCAGGAGGGAAAAAAAACTTTGACAGGTTTTTTAAATGATGATTGGCAGATTTAACAAGCGACTACAATCTTTTCAAAAAAAGCAGTTCGCCAGTTGCAATCAATTATCATTGTTATTTGTTCAAATTCTCATCTTCTTAGTGGCGGCATGCCTGGTTAAAATATAAAAAATTGTTTCGGGACTATTAATGATGTTGTATGTTGAGTCAATGAGGACCAATTAGTACGTGTACAAGAGAAATAACATCTGACCGAATGCCAAACAAATGTTTGTGAAGTCGAACTTAACCGACTGGGTTCTCTCGCCCCGAGCGCTCACCTATTGGACACCATCTCGGGGACTTATTCCAGTCCTCAGTCTTCTTTCTTCTTCTTTGTTTTGTCGTTACTTTAATCAACAACCCCCCTCCAGCCACCACAATCTTTCGCCAGCTGCCTCCAGTTGCGCACACAAAGTTGGTTGAGGTCCTGCTCCACTTGTGTGCGCCTTCTCGTTCGTCTCTGTTGAATTGCTTGAAATCGAAAACTGTTCATGCCGGAGCTGTGGTGTCCATCCGCTCTGCATGACCTAGCCATCTTAAGCGTTGGATCTGCAGACGCTTAACTTTGTGCCTCAGGCCATACTGTTCGTGGTTGAATATTTTCCTCCGGACGCCATCAAGGCAAACAGGACCAAAGATCATACCCAGAACTTTTCTCTCAAAACGAATAATAGCTTCCTCATCCACTTTCAATAGGGTCCATGTCTCTGCGCCATAGACCAGGACGGGGATAATCAGTGTGATTTATAAAGTCAGCTTGGTGTTTCAAGAGATGGCTCTGTTATTGAACTACCTCTTGAGCCCGAAGAAACAGCGATTGGCAAGAGTAATTCTGTCCTCGATCTCGGTACTTTAGTTATTGTCCTTGTTTATATGCCCTTTCGTTATGCTGAGCTGTACTTAGCATGTACTTTTTTTTGTCCTGATTTATTGCCAGATCTATGTTAGCCGCTTCCGCCACAAAAGCTTCATTGCCGGCTCGCTGTATTCATCCAATCAGGTCAATGTCATCCGCGTAGGAAACCAGGCAGCAACCTGTAGGTTTCGGTCCTACGTCCTTTTGGTAAGACCTTCATTGTTCGATGCGGCGTTACCTTGTAGGCCTCTTGTTTGGCTGCACTTACCAGCCTGCATTCGTCGTCAAACCATAGCCTTTTTCTTGGTGGCATCGCAAAATCTAGCACATTAGTGGCAGCTTCTTTGGTGGCTTCTTGACAATCGATCGGCAAAGTTCTTAGTGGTCGATTGCGAATGTAGCTTTCCAACGTCAAAATGTAGTGTCATGTCTCGACGCCGTACTTCTCTCGATATCCTCATCCTTACCTTGGCTACAACAATGAAATGATCCGAACGTTCGGACATTGAGAATACTGGAAGAATATCTGACGTCGATCGCAGTGTGATCCCTCTGGTTGACGGTTGATTGATCACGTGACCGTCACATCCCCTTATGGATGTTGAGGTGTGGGAACCGCGTGATCATCACACAGAAGTTACACCCCTAAGCGAAATCCATCAGCATGCTTCCGTTTACGGATGTGTTTTCGTTCAGGCTGTGTGTTTTCTATAAATCTAGCAAAGATTTCTTCCTTGCCAGCTGTGTGTTATAAGACGCTCGCCTCCACACTTAAACCTTAAGACTTTTTGCCTCCAAATAAGTGCCGCCAATTTTAAATTTATCTTGGATGACTGAAAAAAAAGAACAAGAAAGAGAGGAAAAGAATACCTCAAATTAAAAGAACATAGTTACACATTTAAAACATTTATTTAAATTAAATCTTAACCTATCGGAGTAGCTCATTCTCTTGGTACTGAAGACTGCCACTATTTAACCCTGAGCTCAATTGGTCAGTCCATTCCTATATCTTTGACAATCCGAGATCTAGCGGATTTATCCTCTATTTAACGATAGTATGAACGTATCGTCATCTTGGAGTATGAATCCTTATCTCTTAGGGTTGACTCATAGTAACTCCTGTACATGTTTTATATATAATCATCTGACGTTGACATGTATTAAACTACTCTCCAGGGCTGTCTAGACTGGTGTCGTGTGCGGGCCAAAATGAAGTTCAACAAAACCTGGCGGAGAATCGAAACAAAATACTATCAGTTTTTAATAAAAAAAATCATTCATATTACTTTATCATAGAACCCATCTTCAAACCAAAATTCGCTAAGTTCTAAGTTCGGAAGGATGGAGGAGCTTAAAAACAACGTATTCCAAATTTCACTCTGGTTTTTAGAAGGGATCGGGTTGTGTACTGCATAACTCCAATTTGTAGTCAGTCTTCAAGCTTTCAATAGTCAGAACTAATGGATAACTAATGGAAAAATGTAACAGTCGGAAAACAATTCGCAGACATAGGTTAAAAGTGGGGCTATTAGTGCTTTGGCAAGTTTTTGATTTAACATTGATTGGGAGTATGCATTTTGCTAATTGTAAATAAGATTTACTGAAATTAAAAATTCAAAAATAGCGATGAATTTGATGCTACACTGGTTATATGGTCACTCCATGTTAATTTACTATCTGTGCCATAGTGAGAAGATTTTTAAGACAGGTTGAAAGGAGGGCCTTTGGAGGGAAGGTTTGAAAGGGAGGGACGATGCTTTCAAATGGAGTAAAGTTGGTTTTGTCAGGATTAAGCATGACGGCATTTTCTTCACCCCACTGTTTAGAATTATTTCAGTTTTTTATTTAATCAAACTGAATCCCTCTTTTGCTTGTTGTTTGACTTGCAATTTCTCACTCTTTCTGTCGAATAAATATCCTACACAAAATCTACCAGCGATTTTATAATGACTTCCAGTTACGTAATGAATGCTCTGATTGCGTAAATTGATTTTTTTTAATTTAATTCAATACAACATAGCAACATGCATGCAGATGAAAATGCTTCCGCCACGTGGAGGATCGATTGATGTTTACTTCAAAGAAAAATGTTCCACTTGAGGCAGTACGGTTCAGGATTGGCGAAAGAAATGTACATATTTTCTTCCTGTCCGAAATATCGACGAATATTCCGTATGTACTTATACTTGGATAATAAAATATTTGACATTCACATATTTGACATTCATAAATTTGCAAAAAAAAAATCGACAGGAAGTTTAATATCCACTTACACGGATTCTTGGATGATGTGGTGTCATGGTGTGTACATTTGGAAACAACTTGGACTTCCTGTCGCGGAAGAAGACCATATACATATTAATAATTGTTGCGAAGGATTATGTGGATTATATTAAGAAGGAATGGAAGACGGAATGGAAGAATGGGGTACCCGTGAGACGTAATTGGCGGCTGCAAGCCAGAGATGGGGGAGAGTGAGTCTGTGCCAGGGGTCATCTCTCTTTATGGATGGCGGCGGTGGAGCTGAAGAACTCTCCGGCAGCATCAGAAACTCCAGTCAGCAGCATCCTCCTGGAGCACTCTCCTTCTCGACCTACTCCGACATATTCGAAGCTCAGGTCTAGAATGTTCTTCGAAAGCCAGGTAAGGGCCATGGAATAGAATGGCGGCGGTAGGGCCCTATAGACTCGGGAAAACGGCGGCGCTTGTAGCCTCAGCGAGGTTACAGACACCGGACATACCCGGACGAGGTATATTTAATAGGGTCAGGCCTCCCAGTTAGGGGCTGTGAGTGAGATTAACTTCATCCCCACGTATACAAAAACAACACATCTTAAGAGACACCCCTGTACGGATGAGGCCGGATTTCATGTTGATGGCCAGAACAAATGAATTAAGGACAACGATTTTCTATTTTCGGTGAGGTCTCTTTACAGACCATGTGCAGCCGAAGAACTCGCGGAAGTCCAGGACATAGCAGCCATCTCTGAAATCCAGGAAGTGCGGTGGAGTGGGCCTGCAAAAAAGGGGATGAGAAACTGCGACATTTATTACGATGACTGCTACAGAGAGGTGCTTATTTGGATGTGGAATTGTTGTTCCAAGCAGACTTTGGCAAAAGACTTTAAGCTTTAATTATGCAAGGGAGGGCCTCATAACAATCCGCATCAAGGCTTAACTCGGGACCATCAGCCTGATGTACGAGTACACCCCGACAGAGGAGAACGATGACGATAGCAAGGATAACTTCTATGATATCCTAGAAAGGACATACGCCCCTGCTTCGAAAGCAAGATCGTTCTTGGATATGTCAACGCGCAGCTGGGCAAGAAATCTTTGCTAGAGTCATCGGGAAACAGCCTGTACGACACCACATCCGATAACGGACCCAGACTGGTGGACGCTGTCGCGGGACGTAGTCTCTCTGTAGCTAAGATTCGGTTCCCACAACTTAACATCCATAAAGGGTCGTGGCGGTCCCCTGATCAATCAGCCGTCAACGAGACTGCTGGGATCTCGGCCGATCGAGTCTTCCGGGATCTCACTGTACGTCGCCTTCTGCAGAAGCAGATGCCAAAAGAAAGAAGATGCCACTGATCTGCAGGGTTATACGATTCCACCTAGGAAAACCCCATGGTTTGACAACGAGTGCAGGCTGGCACATGCAGCAAGGCAAGAAGCCTACCAGGCATCGCTGCATCGAACTACGAGAGCTGTTCGTGAGATCAACGAACAGAGACTAAGGGAAAAGACACGGCTTCTCATGATAAAAAAGAAAGAGCACGAGAACCTGTAGATGGAGTGGTACTACGACAGGAATGATGTCCAAAAGTTTTACCAAAGGGTGAAACAATACCCAATGGATATAAGATTCGCACAGAAGCATGCAGTGGATTCTGATAATCTGGAAGATCACTTCTGCAGACTGCGAAACGGCGATGAGGACCCAAATACCACTCAATCTGGAAAGTGGTCGTCAGCTAGTACAATATCAGGCCGAAATCTTTAAGGCAGCTGGAGATGATCTGGTCGGGCGCATGAACCAACTGATCCGTAAGATATGGTCGGAGGAAGAGGATTCTCAGTATGGCTTGCCCAATTCAGCGCTTCCAATTCAGAAAGAAGACAACTTCAACTGGACCTCTACCGAAGTCTCTTGACCATCGGAAATAAGATCTTATTTGCCGTTTGTTGTATTTTGCGCACTCACAATTTAATACTAATATCCTTAAGTGTCCGGAGTCATAGGTATAGAAGGTATAGAGGGAGAAACGTAGAGAAGGTACCTGTGTACATTCGTCTTTAATGTCTGCGGATTGTAGGTAGTCTGTAGGCAATATTGGGCAGGCAAGATCATGTGCGTCCGTCGGTTTTAGAGCTCATAATAAAGCACACCCTTTTGATCCCACCAAATACAGAGCATTTACCTTTGGCTTTGCCGTAGATTCGGATGGTTAGACAAGCCAAAATCACAATAAATGACCAAATCACACTTTTGGCACGTTCGCTCAACTAGCGCATGTTCACCATAAACTTCCACCAGAATACGATGACTTTCGGCAGCTGTTTTCTTCATATTGTATTAAAGTAGTGAAGAAGAATTCCCCGCAAAAACACTTTTTCAGGCACAAAGTTCTACATATTTGAGTGAAAAATAAATTATTGTTGTTTACGCTTCAAATGAATGACATATACTGAAATGACGTACAGTGACAGTAGCTTTCCAACGCATGTTCCAATGGAATAATACAAATTACGCCATCTCTTAGTAAACCGCACGCAACAATTAAGTTATATACCCAATACAACAAGATTACATTCAGATCAAGTATCATCAAAGTCTTGCTTATTCCTTCAAAACTTTCGGCGGACAAGTTAGAATACTAATTCGCCGAACTGCAACTGTCATGCTCGAACATTTTTATAATTTTGGTGAGCGGAGTCGGAAGACAATAAAACACCATTCTGACAAGACGATGAAAAGAACAGCATCACCCGGCAGCAGGAACTAATACGCTTAACAACCTCGACACCAGAAAATCTAAATTGATCGTGCAGTATGCACGTTAAACTGGGTATTCAAAAGAAACATAATTATAACACTGCTTCATTTGCCCCAACTAGATTTTACTGAAAAGCTCATTTTACAACTCGGTGCCATTTATGTCTACTCGTGCAAGATTTTCGCCTTTGTACCTTCTCCTTTCGTTGCTACAAAATCTTCACCCCTCATCCCAGAAGTCCCCCATCATGGATTTATCTAACTTGACTGCGAGATTCTAGCGATTGCATTAAGCATCGAAACTGTTCATCATAAGCTGCACTGCATGCTAATCTGCACATTTCTGCAAACTTCCAACAATGGTCTCTACGATATCACACAAAGTGATAAAAAGCAACTTACTCAGTCACCCAATAAAGACGCCACGCCACGGCAACGTAATCCCTGCTCTTGTCAAAGATTTCAAAGGAAAGATTTCAAACCTACGTTCCATTCATTCTTTCTTCCCCGAATGAGGGACAAAACCGTCGTGTTTTTTCTCAAACATTTTGCTACATCCTTACAATGGGAAATTATCTTCTTAAATTCCATAAATCAATAAGCGTGCGAAATCTATTCATTGATCACATCCTTCGGTATCAATGAAGCACACACGCCACCATTCACTTTCCAATAAATCATCTCACCTATTAATAAAAGGCAAGAAAAAAATATGAAGGCTCTTCTCGCATTTTGTCCAAAAAGATTCATTCGTAAGCCATTAAACGCAACGACCAGAGAGTAAGTAAGCTCTATCCATTCTGGCAGTCAAGCCCGGAGCCACTCTGGCAATCAGCTTCACTCATCATAAACAGCTTATGTCAAGGCACAGAAAAAAAAAACAAAAATCATAAAATCATCCAGTACCCAAATACATCAAATCCAGAAGTGAGATGCGATACGATCTGACATTTTCCTCTTCTCGTGTATTGATTGCTGGCAAACACACCTTCTTCATACTCTCCTTATCGCTATGCCTTGAGTAGTAGGTATACAAGTGTGAGCTTCGTGTTGTGAATAATGGTCATGTGAGGGCGAACACGAACCTTCCTCTTTTCGCCATGTCATCCAATAAATAATCGGATTTCCTCCATTGCTCTGGGCCTCAATGGAAGGGATGAAATAGCATGTGATGTGTGCTTCCCCGAATACCCAGAGATATTGACGAAATCCTTGACCCCAGTGGTGAATCTCTGTGCGTCCTCATTCGCCGGGAAGGCAAATGTCTATCACAACCGTAGGCATTTCTGCCTGAACTCTTAAATGCTGCAAAGTAAGCGAACATCCTGCATGGTCAAGTCACCCACACACATTTCGCACAATTCACCCCAAAATGCATGCCATAAGAGACCTGAAATAAATCATATGGAGGTCAAGAACGTGTTTGCCATAGCAGTCATCGTCGAGTGCACAAGGGACATCACGATGTCAATGCAAATATCGTGAGCTCCTGCGAAGTAATGAAACAATTCGTTTTCTGTAATTGAAAGTGGGCGCAATAGACGAAGTAATGTAGGTACATCCGACCACGTTCTGTTTGCATGTACGCAGTTGGGGAGAGCTTTTCTTGAAATTCCCTTGGACTCGAATGAAATGTCAGAATACGTCAGCACTGTTGCCAAAGTCAGAAAGAGTGTGATATGTCTGCATGTGTTGCTAAGGCATCAGAATTGCATTCCACCAGTCAACCGTTTGTACGTGGGTTTGTGGAGTTGTTACTTTTTGCAAGGACCTACTGCATTTTTTGCACCGTCAACGGTAGTAATGAGTCAAGCATCGTGGAAATATTTCTTTTCAAAATTTAAGTGACACACAGCTGATGCCTCAATGTACGAGGGATTTGAGGGCACGCAACGGTGACAGAGTCCTTTAGGTCTCTGTGTGCCGAAAATCCCCAAAATACTCAAAATCAACATAACCCGCTCAAATGTCTCCTGAAGTGTGCACACGGGTCATTTCGCCGTGTTGTTGGTCAAACTAAGCGGTTAGGTTATTGACAATTACTAGCTTGGACAGTTTTTTTTTTTCCATCGAGTGAGCGCAACACTTCGGCTTTTCAACCAGCTCTATATTTCTAGAGCTGACTTCAGGCCACATTCCAAGGTGGTCATGTGCATACACATCCTCGTATTTGAGCTAGTCCTCTCCTGCGTCGTCTCGGAACTCAGCGAAGAGAAAAAAAAGAGAAATAAGCAAGCATGATAAAATCACATCGTCTTTGATTACAAACTTGTTGATACATATTCTTTTTAAAAGGAAAGTTTACTACCCTCACAGTGATTAAACTGAAATCACCCCCCTTCTCAGCAAACGGAATTTCTTACCACAGGACAGGGTCTGTACCCTCCCCGAGCTACAACCTCGCAAAAAGTTCATAACCAACATTCCAGGCAGAACAGATTGGGAAATTTGGCTTCGGGCGCTGGTGGTTGGTTCCCTCAAATTACTTGCAGATGGATCATAAGCAGAGTCGGAAGTGGGGCTGGGTGTGTATTCCTGTGACATCATCATTAATATTTCTTTACAGCGCGGTACAAAGGCGAGTAACGTCGTCCAGGCGGAAATGAAGATGATTCCTTAATCGGCACGGGACTATCACCATTTGCAGACGGTCAAGCTGCAATTAAGAACTCCGTCAATTTTGTCACCTTTTGTTCAAATTTTGTTCCAAATGCCTGAATGTCTCTTCAACTAGAGCGTGAAGCATTTTGTCCTATTTAAATACCGGACACAGTGACATTACATGTAGTTGCGAAGAGGTCGAACTCACCGTGTCACAGTCAGGTCACTTGAACAACTTGGTGAATAGATTCCGCGCGTTTCACTACACATCCATTGACTTCGTAACTCCAGACTCGTTGAAGTTAAGTCGGAACCTTTCAGCTATGAATGTATCCACCTCTTTGTGTCATTATTTGCGTTCAAGATGGAATTCGCTGTCATTTTATTCTGCAAATTAATAAGAATGAATTCCAACTTGAAATTTTCTCGAGCGCATTTTCTTTCATCTTTTCGTTTGCCTGTCATATTGCTTAGGAAATGGGTAATGTCAGAGAATATTTTATATTTCTGATCCATGTGGCCTATAAGCTGTTGTCTAAAGCCGTTTTGCACGACACTAAACGGCTCGCACCAATGCGGCGTCCGCATCTGCACAGGATATGGCTGTAAACACGGAAGGCACTATCTTCTTGGACTGGCTGCTTCCAACTGTTGGGGTACGTAGATGACGTCGACATCGTCGCTCGTTCCCATCCTATCGTTGTGGATGCATTCAGGACGGTTGAAGAAAAAGCGAAACAAGCTGGCCTTAAGGGGGTAGACCTGGTTGGAACGTTAAAAAATCGCTGTTTCTGTGATTTGTGTTGTTCTTTAAACGATATAATATATTATATATATTATATATAATAATAAAATATTGCAAACTCCACAAATCGAATATAGAATCGCCCTTAGCAACCTCTGTTACTTCAGTTTGTTGGGCTTAAAACTCTTGACTCGAAAGACCAAAATCATTCTCTACAAAATTCTTATTTTGCCAGTTCTGTTAAAAGAAGACGAAAGCTGGACGTTGAACAAAACAGTAGACCCTATTCTTGGCGATTTCGAAAGAAACAATCTACGTCGGATATATGGTCCCGCCATAACCGCGGAAGGTAACAATCTGTCAATCACACTGGCTCGACCACATCGAGGGCATGGACAATGTTCCAGCTAGGAGGGTCCTTGAATCCGGTTCGACAAAGAGAGGAATACCGAACCTCCCGTTTATAGACCAGGTCATCGCAGGGGCAAGACAGCTTGGTCTTGATGACTAGAAGCTGTGATACCAGGACCATCAGCGGTGGAAGGCAGCTATGACTGAAACTCAGACCATCCATGGGTCGCTGGCCAGATAAGTAAATAAATAAGAATAATTAATTCATCGCAATGTTTCCTTGATCGATGCTTTTAGTCATAATCTACTTGACGATTTTAATGTTCCAGGTTGAATTTGTTGAACACCACTTTGACTTACACTGTTCACAGATAATTTGGCTTTTGATAGTCATAATTAATGGCAAGTAAAATTTGTTTATGAAGTGCCTAACGTTACAATCGTTTTCGGCGAATTAAGATTCATTATATGCGCATACAAATTAAGAACCACACTATCTTATTTAATTGTTTCATCTATAGTCTCACAAGATGTGTATGGCTTAAATGTCCAGTGTTTAAAGGACGTGGTCTTGGGTTCCTCCTACCGACAGCGACGTAATAACTTTTTGGTGTTTCTAGATGAAATGATGTGACTGGCGACCGCTTTAGGGACATGAAAGACAACATTCTTGTATCTCAATCATTTGGATTAAAACCATTGATAAGAAAAATCCATTAAACGTTTTGTTTTCGAAAAAATAGCAACTTTGTCTTGCTGACAACTCGCATCAATTTTTCAAAACAACACGTATCCCCAGGATAAACGTTGACTAAATAATATCTTAGAATTATCCAAATGAATAGCAAAGAGCTGAAACATTAAGTGCTATCAGGCAGGGTAGGGATGGGGGCTTCTAGTAAGTTCACCAGCACACTTAGAGCATGTTGGTCCATTGTGATATCCACAGTCTACTACTACCACTGACTGGACCAGATTTGAAAGACACATAAAAGCGAAACTGCTTTCATTGGGATTCGAACCGGGGACCCCACTAACCAGGGGCAGGCACTTAACCAACTGCGCCATACATTAACATTGAACTGAACTGATTGCCCCACTTGAAGTATTAGAAGACATTTAATTTAACTATTGATGCACACTTTGCCAAATTCCTGCTCTCCTGGACCCGCTTTATGAATTACTCCAAACGCAGCAATATCATTTGATTTGAAATCGAATTTCTAACAGCAGCCATTTCCCTTACATATCCTGGCGGGAAAAAGTCTTGGATGATATGACGGGCCGATTTTTCATTAACCATCTGCAGCCAATTGACCCGTATGTGTTGTATATGTAGGGGTGCTTAGCCCATTCAAGCCAGGTGATGTACAACATGAAATTCATCTAACCACAACTTGTAATAAATTGGAGCAATTTCAAATTTTAGCAGTTTTTAATTTTAACAAAAAACGTGACAAGTCTGTCCTAAAACCTTTATCAGGTAACTTAATCTCCCATTAGATGTCTCTGAGTACCCTAGTAAAATTATATTCGGAATCTGTCTTCTGTTTAGGCGAACTGCAGCTTCGATAAAAAAAAAAAGAATAAAATGTATTACTTTACGTTCTTTCCTTATGTGCCTGGACCACTTCTTACGACTATTCTCCATATTCTCAACTGCAGTCTCTTCATTTACTTGAGTTCAACTAATTGCGACTTCATTCTTTTCGCTGTCACTGCTTTCTTCTTCATCTGAACCGACAATTTTGGGCATATCAGCTGGCAATGATGGAGTTGCAGTAAAGCTGCTTGTTCAACAACAGAGGCAAATTTAGAATTTTCTGATAAAAAGTTTATTCAAGTCTTGATGTATGATAGAGAGTATACAAATTCTCTAAAATTATTCTTTGTCCAAAAAATTCTGACGTTGATACGGTTAAGGAACAAGTCTTGAATGTACTTGATGGAGTAACACAAACTTATTTAAGTCCCGGCTCTATAGATGATTCTTCCAAGGAGAGCCAGTAAAATTACCCAATGGAATTTTTGAATAATTTGAATCCATCTGGAATGCAGCCTAATAAATTAAATTTGAAGATTGGAGGAATCATAATACTTCTAAGAAATTTTAACACAAAATGTGGCCTCTGTAATGGTACACGTCTTATTGTACAAGACTTAAAGGCGAACATAATAATAGCAGAAGTACTGATAGGAACTGCAGACGGTCAAATAGAATTTGCAGTTCCATGAATCGATCTTGCACCAGTTAATCCAAACCTTCTATTTGTCTTGAGAAGACGACAATTCCCTATCAAATTAGTATTTGCCATGACAATTAATAAGTCACAAGGGCAAACATTTGAAAGTGTCGGAATTTATTTACCAGAACCAGTATTTAGCCATGGGCAACTTTACATTGCAATGTCCAGAGTTCGTCGAGCATGTGACTTGAAAATTAAAATTTGACAGGGTACAAGGAAAAATAATTTCAGGTTCGGACAAAATCTTCACAAAAAACGTTGTATTTAAAGAAATATTTACTGTGTAGAAAATTTCCATGAGGTAAATAAATGAAAATTAAAAAATATATAATTTGGCAACACACGGGGGTCCACGTCCCTTGCCGTGAGTGTATATAATTTTACATACAGCTAACGATTCCGTCATACATGCATCAAATTAAATTTAATAAGATTTAATATATCTGCGATATATGATTTAATAAAAATTACTTTATTACATTGCTTACTTAAATGCGTATGAAATTCTTCCTGTTGTATGACAGGCTTTTCTACTATTATAAAATATATTGCTGAGTCAACATATTGTAATTATGACAATGAAATGATTGCTTGTTTTGCTGACAGCTGTCTTATTTTTTTTTTTTTGGTTTATGTCAGGAGGCTGCAAAGTCATTAAATGACGTGATGAATCTGTAAAGAGGATATTTCGATTTGACGAACTTACAAATGCAGCGAGGAAATTCAACACCTCGCTGGAATCCATCATTTCAGAATGCTTGGAAATGTGTGGCAAAATGCTGAACATTTGGGGTGGAATGCTGGAATGCTTGACCAAAAAATCAATGGCAGAGTATTTCAATCAATCATTACATGTATTTCATGAAGCACATTCCTATACTTGAATAATCTGCAATTTAATACGCCACTGATGACCATTGTGGTATACGAACAACATCCCCTAAACAGTTATCCTTTCGATCTATTTTGCTTTTTCACTTTTTGGCTTAGATAAGTCAAGTCAAACTCCTCATGGTGAGTCGATTCTTTCGGTTCAAGATTAAATAGAGTAAAAAACCTCACTTATGACCAAGCCGCATAAGGCAGGGACATGAACAATATCCACAGCGGAGGAAGAGGCCCGTTCCGTCGTTTCGAGAGAAAAGTTTTACATGCAACCTTTAATCTTCCTTACGTCAATGACAATTAGAAAACCAAAAATTCCACCACGAATTGTGCATCCTCCACGGGGACATGATTTTAGCGAGGCTTCTACTGATGTAATGACTAAGGTGACTAAACCATGTGCAACGCATGGATCACTTGACTATGGCAAGGACCTAGCGAGGCACCTATTCGGCAAATTAACACTTTTGACACAATGTAAAGCAACCCAGAATACTGCATTACTATGCGTTAAATTTCATTTTTGACAAACGTCCGCAAAGAATGTTATCGCGGAACATTGTACGAAAGAGTATGCGTTGCGGAAAGGTTTCCGTTCCTAATGGTTGTCTCGATAGGACAGTCCAGCTTACAGAGATCGTGCCATCGTTGATTTCTTGGATCTCACCTGAATATAATTTTATTACACAAAACAGCTTTGCTTCACGAAATAAAACACGACTCTTGTGGCGGTTACCAGCAGGTCCATGAACGTATTTTTTTTTTATATATATATATATATATTTATTTTTTTATTTCCCTTCTTTCCACGTCTCGCACATGTTATCAAAAGTTCGCTTTTATCAGAGGCTCGTCTGCATCCCCTTCTCGAAACTGAGTTCGGCTCTGATTAGAAGATCCTCTTGCCATTGGATGGTGATGCGTTCGACGTGACCTGTTTAGATATATAGCCGCCGCTGCACACTTAGACGAACTTGTTATTAAAATTAATTGTAAATTGTTAAAATTAATGTGTGATATGTTCCTAACGTGAGGTCCGGCTTATGAACCAGATTCATGTGTATAGTCTCCATAAGTTGTTTTCTAAAAATGGTTTCCTATTTTTCGGGTCTCTGCACAAATTGCTATGTACCCGTTAAAGACATCCATACTTCTTGATCAGTTTCGGGCATAGGTCTCTCATGCTCAAATGTCCACACCAGGTTACTATTAAGTTTACTTGACCATGCCCCACTTAGGCCACATTGTGCTGTCAATACACAGCAATATACAGCAGGTTTTTCGTTGAAATTTCTGCAGTTCTCACAGTTTTAAAATTCATGCCATGTGCATATGTGACATTTTTTTGTCAATTCCTCGACGTTGTTAAAAGAATATTCCCTTGTCCAGTCAATGAAAGCATACAATATAATATATTTACAATGCTTTTATTTGCACACCGAATCCACACACACGACCATACTCAGCTATTCTTTCTGAACGACTGCCTCAACTAACATATTTATACACGTTGCTGCTTATTACTGTAGCACACATTCATGCATGGGTGTTTACATGGATACCACACTAGCAATCTTTTTCTAGTTCCTGCACGGGCCGTGCAATTACAAAGATGTAAGGTGCGGGTGTGTTCTCTGATTTCGAAGCCTACAGAATGCCGGAGAATTCCAGTGTGTTCCAGGCTGCACTCTTTTCAATTTGGGAACCGTGTTGTCTAGTCAAATTGCAACCAAATATCTTCGAAAATTTGCAAATGGTTGCTATATCAGTCGATAGCCAAGCAGTCATGAAAGCTATTGCCTCCTGTACTTCATATTCTAAATTAGTACAACAATTTGAGAAGAAGGCCAGACCCACATTTCTCTTGCCTCGGTTCCAGGACACAGTGACATTCCAGGAAATGCAAAGGCAGGTGGCCTGGCCAGGAAAGGAGCTGCTATTCCGTGCTCGCTTGCAGAGGATGATGTACACATTGTACGCATTTCCTTGAAAGGCCCATCTACGGTCGGGCCAATCTGACAAAATGTGCAACATCGAGAAAAAAATGGGGTGAGCACAACCGATCCAAAAACAAAAGATCTTATCCGACGAATCCGTCAGGATATCGCTTGACTGGTGTCGGTCTGTACGGGACACTGGCCGATAGTTGGTCATGCCGTAAAACTAGGTATCCCACGGAACACACATTGTCGCGGTTACAACAACACAGCTGAGAGGAAGAAGATAACACATTTCATTTGTTTCACGGCACTTGCTAGAGCCAGATAGTGGGCACTTGGTAGGCAGTTCCTCAACTCACTTGACGAGATACCTGTGAAGGATACTACGGAAATAATGTCTTTCATAAATACCTGAGGTTGGATTTAAAGATATCTCAAAAATTCACTTTGTAAATAAGTTAACAGAGCTGCGACAGCAGATAGTGCTAATTGGGTTCTCATAGAGCCAACACTCCTCCCTAGAGACCAACAGAGGTGTACTGACTACTCCTCCTCCTCAGCGGCTACAATCATCATTTTAACTGTAAGGTGCTCCAAATCATATGGCTTGATTGATCTATTTTGCTTCCTGCCTACACTGGACAACAGACTAAATTAAAGATTTCTGGCACTGTCCAGGGCCTTGTTTTCCAGTTGTTTTCTTAAATAATCTAGTAGCGTTTTTGCATATGGGACTTTCAGAGATTCTTCCATTTCAGAGCTTTCCTTTGAAATACTGTCCGTATTCGCTTCCTTGGATGTGAGTATCTACAAGTTTCAATGCTATGAGATCCGACGTTTCGGTCCCGATTGCCGCTATAATGCAATGCCATCGGATTTAATGCTATCACCCAGCCGCAACAGGTACTACAACTGGTATTAAAAATTCATTAAAATTCTGAAGCAATGCAGTTCCAATCCGATCGAAATTCTGATCAAAATCAACGCAATATTTGGCTTTAAATTTCAAAAACCCATAGAACAAAAACAACTCCCATCACGACTGCTGGAAAGCTGAAATGTTACGCCACAGCTGCTATAGCACCAAGTGAAAGAACTTCAATCCATTCATGCATATGTTTAATTAATAATGCTTTACGACCACGCAGGTTCGTAAACTTTATGTCCCTACCCAATTTGCATTCACAAACGTTACGTACGACTCTGTGACAACACATCCATGCCAATGTACATTCCCACATCCATCTAAAATATTAATGAACGCTCTTAGAGGCCGTTTAAACGCCTACAGTAGACGAATTTTTAAATCGCCTGACTCAAATATATTTACGCATTTTGCAAACATGTAAACAGATTAAAAGATCGTTGGTTAAAACTCTTCATTAATTTTATTACGACTCTGTTCTTGCCAACTTCATTTACAACCAACAAAAATTCATAACTCAATTTACTGCTGCTTGCCTCTTTTTCATTTTTTGCATTAATATTTTATATCCATTTTTATAACAAAACCGTTTTTAAACTCACATTGGGTGACGGTGCTACTGGTACCCATGTGGGCTGTGTTGGGACTCGGAAGTTTCGAAATAAAATGAGTCTTAAACATGCTTGTGTTGCTTAAACAATTCCCCACCTTTAAGAGTGTTGACGCCACATGTTTACCGACGCGCTGCACCTTTCGGAAGAAACATGTTGAGACTTCTGGTTTCTTCAAACCGCCTCCACGTAGGCTAATCCAGGAAGATTCACATTTCAGCGAGTAAGGGCAGACGAGAAAATATGTATCCACCAATCGACCGCACACATGATGCATGTGACTACACATCTCCATGAGCAGCATTGCATCAAAAGCTTTCGGAGTCATCGATCCACCATGGGGAAGTAAAAGTTCGTGGTGAGTGGAAAGCCACCTCGGTGCGTCTTCTGTCGGCGAAAGTTGATGTGTGTATATCAGTTACTGAGTCAGTGGGTCAAAGGCACTTCCTGTGGATGTCGTGCAATCAGCTCCCAAGGATACGTGATAGGTAATGTAAAATTGTGTTCGCTTGCCTAATCAAATGAAATGTAAATTGCAAGCGCAGCCATTCCAAGCAAATCCAACACTAAAGTCACATTCACGAATTTTGCTGCTGATGTTTGTTCTGCCATCCCATCAGCCAAGGGAGACCGTTTTCAATTACTACAAATTATCTTGGAGGCAATTCTTTTCGAAGGTTGACTCCTGCCAAACCCATTGTGTGTGTTCTGTATCCCTGTGCCCTGACCTCGGTCCTCTTCAAATGCTGACCGAAACTTTAAAAACAAAATTTCACAAAGTACGCGTGGATCCAAGCTGCCTATGCAGCAGCAATTTATTTAATGCGAGCAATCTTCCACAAAGTTGATGGACCTCGTTTAATTTATGATTCATGAATTTAGAGTGAGCTATGAAAGGAATGAATAAAATACTTAATGCCCTATTCTATTATTCCGAAGACAATTTTATTTGCGGAAAACAAGAAAGTTGTAGTTCCAGTGGGGGCGGTATGCGCACCCCCTGAACTTGTGACCGGAAGTTGGATGGAGCCAATTGCGGTGCCCGTGCGGTCTTAAGCAAAATTCTCCGAGACCTCAAATATGTACAGACAAATATGTACAGATGAGTATGACAAAGCATGTACATACTTTGGGTTTAAAACGAAATCCCGTCCGAGCGAAAATCCGAAAAGCGTGTGTCCTGAATTACATATGAGAGGCGATTCTGGATGAAATAATTCACTCTTTGTCTATGCGAGGAAGGAACCGATGCTCATAACTGAATTTAAATATTCCATGGAATAAATTTAGTTTGCGCAAAATGCGTGAAATGGCTTTATTTCACCAGCAACAGATATATACACTAAGCGGTTTTAGGGCCGAAATATCCTTCAGCGACAACCTTCAAGAGAAAGGGTGGAATTCCTTGGAATGAATTTCAGTCTTCGTTCGGCGTCAAATATCGGCTGAGTAAAAGTAAGACGGATGCCTTAAAGTGAGCATTTATGAGGCGCAAACGGTCGGTGTCGGGTGTTTGCTGGTGTTAATTAATCCTCTCCGGTGACAATGTATTTACTTTAAGTTTTATGTTTGATTTGATGAGAACTTAGACTGGCGTTTCACATCGAATCCCGGTAGTTAAGGAATGATTTGAAGACGGTATCGTTTATTGCGAATGTTTGCTCAGCTTCAATTACACTTTGAATGGCAACTACGTTGATCAGTCTGTGTCTATGGAATATTGCAACTTTTGGCTTTATTTGGCCTTGGAAAGTTATAGAATCATGGTTTTGTGGTTAGGATGTTGTCACAAATTTGATCTATTATTTTTCACCGACACAAGTTCTTGACGATTTCACAGCACAACTGAGCAGCAGATTTAGATTTCATGAAGCTTCTGCAAAATCGCCTATCGGGTCTTCTTCAAACGAAATGATGAAACTACAGATGCTTTTAATATGTCGCACGGTGCTGCCAAGTTAAAACAGTGTATTTTATTGATACTCCATTAAACGTTTTACAAATGTTGTTTAAAAAAAAGGTTGGTTTCTCTATAAATCGTCATAAGCGCATACCCTTTTCAGAAGCCGCAAACTTTTTCTATAAAAAGTTTGGTCAAGTAGCTGATTAGGCTGGTCACGTGAATATTTACACACATGACTGAAATGCTACCATCTGGAGTTGGAAGCTCACTTTCTAGAGGATTGTTGGGGGCGTTATCCAAAATTAATGAGGCCTTAACCACTAACCCGTTTTGGGCAAGAAAACGTTATACTTCTAGAGCAATAGCGCAGCAGTTGAATTAAAATTAATGCGTCTCCCCCTTCATCTGAGCTTTCAACATCATCTCTTACGCCTAATGAAGAACGTAATCGACAGTCTCACCAACAAAATAACACACGACTTACAGCAGCATAAACAGCAATAACACACGCAGCACACATCGCTGTTAAGTCAAGATAAACACCACCAAGCGATAACATTAGATGCTGCGTACAAAAATTCATTCTCTTCAAATATTAAATTATTTCACATTGTTAACGATCATCGTATTAAGACTAATAAATAAAATGCATTTTGAGAGAGGTTTTGAAGGCTTTGAGGTTCAAAGAAAATACAAAAACATGTATTCACTATAGCGAGATTTTTATTGTTCACTATTTAGAATAGCCTGCATAAAATAGTGTTCACTATATCAAGCGTCTACTGTAGTTAATTTTATACGCTCTCTTACTTTTTCGAGTTTTCGTAGCTCCAACGCTAATCCGCTAATCCAAGTTGTATATTTATTAAATGGTTGGTCTCTCGGTTGGTCTAGTCGTCAGTGATTCCAATAGGAAATTGCCAAGATTCATTGAGCAGTTGGTCAAAGGAACCCACTGATACATCTCTGAAAGTAATAAGAAAAATTAGATAAATATACATTACGTGTAGACGAAGAATTGCGACTATTTTCTGGCATTGCCTCTGCACGCAATGTCTGTGGAGCGGCTTGGAGTGGCGGCTGGTGGTGAGAAAAGGACTGAGCGATAAATATGCATTGTTGTATATTAATAAGTAAAATGTAACTCTCTAGTAAATAGTTCACTCATACTCTAAAGCAGACGAATGTAAGCCCTCATTATATTTAAGGTAAGTTTATTTGAAGTGAAGTCAGTCAATAAAGTCAAGTCGAGCAAACAGCAAGTCTTTTTATTACAATAGTCCTTGGAATTGAAACAGCCGATTTCTTTACATCGGCTTTTAACAACAATGAGATTCAATCAATTGAATAATTTTGAGCACATGTTGCGAAATGTGTGTTAATTTTGACGACATCTAATGCTGGGAGATTTAAATTTTGCAGGTAAAGCAGGGGTTTCTGAATGTAAAGGCTGCATTCCAATAAATAAAATATTATATTTAATGAATTCGAATGCTCTTTATAAAGAGAAGATGCTGAATAATTTCATGTATTACCTTTGTACTTGTAAATTACCATCTTCTATGACAATAAATATTTATCACTTATGACATATGTGTACTAAATATAATGTACTCCGTAAGGGCCACCTCTCACAACAGGATAAATATTAAAAAAAAGACCTGATTTTTAATGTTTTTGTGGTTCTCTCATAAACGGACTTTCTTCTAATCGGACGCCGACATAACCGCAGTAGAATTTCACTCTCCTAAGCGTAATTTTTTTCCTTTTTTTCACGCTCTACCTTACTTAGGTTAGGTGGAAGTGGCTAACTGCTGCGCAGAGAGCCAGCAGGCCCGTTAACCTGATAGTACCAATTCCGCAAACCAAAAGTACGTTTAATAATGTGTAGAAGAAGGCTGACTATAATGTTGCTCAGTTCAGCCGGATTGCCAAAGAAGTTGGCGCCCAGAAGTCTGAGTCTACGGGATAGGAGAGCATTGCAGCTGCAAAGCAAGTGTTCAATGGTTTCCTCTCCGTCCTCGCGCATGCAGGTTCTGCGGAAATCATTATAGGGAAGGGCAAGTACAGAGGCCTGACTTCCTATGCCATCAGAAGTCACGCCTCTAAACAGGGCCTTAACTATAATGATTTCTGTCGTGTTAGAATGTCAATGAGAGATCGGATATTTGGTCTGATCAAACTAAGCTATCGATTGGAATCGATCATATACCAGAGGTAATGAGGCATCCTTTGCCTAACGTCCGTCCGCGGCTTGATTGAGGAAGCGTTTCTAGCTTTAGTAGATTTTAGTAACGTTTTGCCCTTACAACCCAGAAAAATTATTGTAAAAAAAAACGTTTTAGAATGAAAGCATGGTAAACTGCGGCAGAAGCCTATTCTACTATATTTCCTGTTGCACAGTACATAGGTTTGCTTTAAAGTGCTTCCTATCTATGGTAAATCTTAAATACCATGGATAGGAATTGTTATTTTTTCGTAATTTAATCGAAACGCATCAGTAGTAAGCGTTTGTTAGCCTTAAACGAAAAAGTGGACCTTATTCAACAACATAACTAAACAAACGCATATCTACGTATGTCCATTGTGTTTCCTCTTTCTAAGGTTGTCATGCCGTATTGTGTTTCTCATTTTCATTCTTTTCAATTTCTTGGTACCGTCCGCTTATGAGAGATGTCATGCCGTATTGTGTTTCTCATTTTCATTCTTTTCAATTTCTTGGTACCGTCCGCTTATGAGAGAGTTCACTGTACAAATACATAATATGAATGCACGAAAAAAACGCATTTCTCCAGGAGAAATCACTCGCAGCATTTTTTATGTAATATGTATTTTGTCTAGCAGGTTTAGCAGTTTTTCGTCCTAGCCTTCGAAGAAAATAATCTGGTAACACTGATTTTATCGATAAGTCAGTCTCGTTCAGAGCGTCTTAAAAACTACAAGGCAACACTTGCTTTTAGTTTTAGTCAACATTGAATAATTTAATTTTAGTGAAGTCTTTGAGGTGCATACCTAATCCACAAAATATAACGTCGGCAGCTCATCCTTACAATCAAAACTGTCTCATTACAGTCTCATTAAGTTAACTTACATTAACATTAATATGTAGAATAATTATTTACACAGTTTGTGGTAACAACGTATGTAAAATGGATGGTTTGTGACGTTCGTTGATGAGAGTAGCTGAACTGTCAACTGTTCATCACTTGGCGTGGTGTTCGCTGCACCTCACTGGCAGTGTTGCGGCTAGTCGCAATTTGACCCTCTTTTGAGGCAGCCACGGACGGAGAGACCATGAAAGGACCCTGGCGGCTATTTTATGTGAAACATATCTTTCACGAAGCACGTTACAAGCGATAAATTCAACACTAATTATGAGAAAATGCAATTAAATGACTGCACCACTCCTAAGTATGATAAAACCTTAAAACTAGTGGAAAATTGAGATAATTTTTGGTGCGACTTTCTCGAATTTTTCAGCGGCAACACTGCCCAATGGTAAAGTACCTCTTCTGCCAAGACGGAAACCAAGAGCGGGTACATGTATACGGTGGGAGAAACTACAGAACAGTGAGTTGGGACTAAATTTTGTAGAGGAAGAATTGCGAATATTTTCATCAAACTGTCATTGCCTCTGCAAGTGATGTTTGTGAGTGAAGCGGCTTGAAGTGGCGGCTGGTGGTGAGAAAAGAACTGAGTGGTTTTTAAAATACCCGGAGTTCAAGAAGCCATCAGAGAGAAGAAAAAGATCTACAGCGACTTCTCTCTTAAAGGACTCTGCTTCTCGTGACCAGTACACTGATTGGAGAAGAACTTGCTGTGCGAATAGTCAAAAAGCAGTCTTAATAGGAGAGAATTTAGAAAACGACCATAGATCGAAAATAGTTTTTGGCAAACCTCCGCATCAGAAGAAGGAAATTCAACATCATCGAAGGGGTCAAATCTAAAGATGGTGTGTTACTTTCCAATGATCTAGACATATTGCGAAGATAATGCGAGCAATTTTCGGAGCTGCCGACATGGGCATTGAAGATGACAGGCATGAGGTCTTAAGTGGGGCGGAGAAGTCATATTGGCGACTGGATCGCTAAGAGTTGGCAAGTCCGCCGCTGTGGATGAAATCCGGACAGAAATGCTTATGGGTGGGAGCGATGGGAGCATGGGAACGCGGTGAGACACCTTGCGATTCGCAAGCTGGGGTGATTGTTCATCTTTTCAAGTAGAGGGACAAAAGAGATGGCTCCAACTACAGGAATATATTTCTTTTAAGTCTCACCGGGAAAGTTAACGCTAAGGTGTTGGAAGCGGCGTCTAGACATTTGATCCAGCGCAGGATGGGGAATAAACAGTACGGCCTTCGTGCCGGTGGAAGTACAACTGACCAGCTTTTCACTTTGAGAGTGATACTTGAGAAGGCTTGGCAATATGCCGCACCGATCTACAGCTGCTTTGTAGATAAAAGGCATAGCACCGCGTTCCTCGAGTTAAAATCTGAAGACTATAAAATTCCAAACAGAACGTTACTAATCACGTCCCTGAACTCTACTGCAATAATTTTCCAACTGATCTGCACTTTAATAATTATTAAACTGAAATGACTCGCGTTGACCACCGTGCCGATATTTATTTGATACTTATTGGTACTAAATCCTTCACGAGTCTATGGAATGAATTTCCCCGCTGACGATTAATACATGATGCTTTTGCATTCTTTCCAGTTGATTCTTCCCCTTGCGTATAGATGGCGTTTTTGTGGTGGTTGGTGTCCTGATTATCTCATCTTATATTGTACACGTTATACTATTCACGTCACAATATAATCCTTTTAGGTGATTTAAATTTAGACATACTAGAAAATTCTAATCTTGTAGATAAATATCTGCTTTTGGTAACTTCTTTTGACATTGAGTATTACTTCTTCTACTACCACTCTTACATCTTCTTCCCCTAGTACGTGAATTGATCATATTATGGTACGTTTTTCTAATTCTCAGATAACCAAAATCTATTTATTAGATCACTGTCTGACATGTCTTATTCTAAAATATTCTCGTCCTTCTACTCCTAAATCATTGTTATCTTCTTCGCTTCGAATGTTTGGAAAGTGTTTTTGATGAAAATGATCACTCCCTAGCTTTGTCTGAGTTCAACAATATTCTTCAAAACTATGTCGTTGCTGCCAAATTAAACTCAAGTTCATCATGTTATCGAACACACTATTCGACTGGGTGTATAGGGTGAATATTTTCTCTCTGTGACAAAAAATCCAGATTGCCCTTATGTACACAGGAGCGTATCTGATATTGCAATTATTGATTGAGAGTCTGATCCTGAGTCAAAACTAATTTTACTAGAGATGCCAATAAAACAACGTCAATCATAAGCTCTCAGTTACTCTATACCATTATTTGAGAACCGGACTAACTAATAATTGCAGGTAGCCCGGAGCTACTACATCATAGCAGCAACACAAATATCTACAAAGATAGCTGCCTCTGGAATTTTCCATTGAATTGGCAGATTGCTGCACCGTTCGAGCTAGATTCTTCTCCATCCAAAAATGTGCCGATAGGTACCTTCTCCGCGCAGGTCTGTGGTAGTAATACAATTCGTTTGTTCCTCTTGCCAGGACAGAGAGCATTTCTGGGAACCAACGAATATGCGAAGAGGCATTGTTATACGCATACAAAATATCTTGCTCCAGGGCATCCCTTCTTCAGATGTAACATTATTCCTCCGAAATAGATGATGCAGTACAAACTGAAAAATGTACAAGCTCTACACTACACAGGAACGAAATATATCGCATAATATATTCTGTTACCGTAGAGAGCGCTACAGAATATGTGTAGTATGATAAACAATGCCGTCATACGACGCTGTCTATTGAGTGCCATGCGCACAGACTAAATCTATTCTTCTCGTAGAAGAGCAAATCAGTTCAGCATAGCTTTAGGTCTTAGGCAGAAGAACTCACATGGTAGACTCTTCTTTCACTCCTCTAAGGGGGTGACTAATGTCAATTTATTTTAAAGGAATCAGATTCCGCTTCAAAAGCAATCTGTATATACGATGGAATTAAAAGTCCAGCGACCTAGACTTACCAGATATTTGTAACATCTATGGCAGCAAGCTGACATTTTCGAAGGCCTTGTCGTCACCAAAATCTTATCTAGCCTATGGCTACTACTTGCCCCAACTTACGAGTAAATACAAAAAATAATACACAACAAAGCAGACATTACCATAGACAGCAGAAACTTATGAAATAATATCCTTAAAGTTATCGCAACGATATAGAATATGAACGTAGATGTTGACACACAACATCTGTCTGCAAAATGATGATGACCAACTGGTCTCGCAACGAAGACCCTAAAGACATCATTGTCAATTCGACGGTAGATTTCATAGTCAAAATACGAACCAACATCACGAAATTGAGTCTAATAATGGAAAAACACCACATAAGAGGACGCATTGTTATGGCAGCACAATGCCAATAGAATATATAATAGTGAGGCTGCTAGAGTCGAATCAATTACCGCCTCCACGAACGTAAACTATGCCGAACAGGTGTGTTGTTCTAGCCTTGGGAGTCGGAAAACACACGAATGTACTCTGTGCTTGCGGGTGAAAACAAAACAAAATTCCGAAACCTATTCAAAGCCACACTCTGCAAAATATCGAGCAGAATCTTGCTTTCATTGGCGGAGGAGCTAAGGTTACTGCTGTTATAAATTTGAAATGCAAATGCACATACACCCACACACACACAGCCACCCAACGACGCCACCTTGGCTGTAAAAACATAAACCAGTTCGCATAGATGACATTGCCACGAGCAATACCAAATATTGCTTTTTTTCGGTGCACAGAGAACAGGAAATTAAATCTTTTTCTGCTGAAGTAGGAGAAAATCTCATAATCAAATATTCTTAAAAAGGATGAGTAATCGGATTAGAGGAGTGGAAGATGAGGAGAACTGCCACGGATGATTACAACGCAGTACATGGAGCTTCATGATATGTTGCCCCAAAAAGGACAGTAAGTTGTGCTTAAAAATGTACGAGGGGACATGTATGATTGTTAGGAGCCAATGCTTGCTCAAAAAGTCTCCATCAGTTGGAAGCAAAATGAGGAATTGAAAGAATTTCACTTCAACTTTACTTTTCAGTCAAATAGTTACCCCATTTCCATGCAACTTGCTTCTGCTATTATAAAGTGAAGTCTCGACAAGTGAGAATAAAACAAAGGGTGAATCACGAGTAATGAGAATACCATGCAAAATTGCTTTAAAAATCATAATACTTTTTGTTTGGATAGCGGCGTGTTGTATTCCCAAGATAATTCGAATATTCAGGAATAGTTAATATTTATAACGGGCCATGGAAGCAACCTTTCACAGTATCTACTTGCAATATACCTACATCTGGAATTGAGTGGACAATGCTAAGAATTTCTGCTGCTGAATGGAAATGTATAATAAAACATACAATTTTTCATTTACAAACGTAGGTCCGTTTCCGAGAACATAATAGGTATGTTTCATTAAAACCGAATTAAATCTTCAGTTCGTAATTGGTAATAATCGGTATGTCTGTTCATTCGTGAAAAACCCACTATTTCACGCATAAATACTAGTGGTCACGAGTGAATGCAAGTATGGACTGCAACTGCAGAGGAGGTGATCGTTAATTCCATGAATTAACAATGAATTTTCACAACATCGATTGATAAAAAAAAAAAAAAGAAAAAAATATGTTCCCTATTAAATCAGAACCCAGTCCACTTCAGCAAATAAAAGTTCGAATTTTTTGATTCGCCAGATTAATGCGATTTGTCACAACATTGCTGTTTGTGATGACCAAGAACGGTCTGTCTTTGATGCGACTCCCTTTCCTACCATTTATTTGTTTTCCTCTGGAGTTAAAAAAAAGTACACTTTGTCCTTACGTCTGTCGGTTACAATTAGCAATTTCGAAATTAGATAGTCTAGACTAAGATAAACAAACGTAATTATTTAATTAGCTCGGGCGAAGTTTTCACAAACGGGGATATCTAGGAATGGGAACCATATGATGAAAGTTGGTCACAATATTTTAAAGTTGTCCCATCGTATCAACGGTATCAGACACAATTTATTTATATCGATAGTGATTCTGCCTTCCAAAATAATTTTGACAATTTTTAAAACGTTTGATTAAATTTGAGTTTCCTGTTGACACTTCAATTCTTGCCGTCGCGTCGGTGTTGTTAGGAATTCGGTTACAGGTGAATTGGAGACGTAGTCGCCCGTGGGAGTGATGCTATAGAACTTCGGTTGTAGAATTTCGATGCTCGTGTTCGCTGGCAGGCATGGCATATTATTTCGTTTACTTATATGTTATTTTATTTGTTTAGAGGTCTGCATTACATTTGCTTTCAATACAGCGTACATAGCAGTGGCGGGGCGAGGACAATTTGAAATAGAAAGTCGAAAACAGCTCCAGCCCGATCGGCCCGATTGGAGAGGCATGTGAAGTGAGGCCTAGGTCCACCCCGCTGTGTCACGTTAAAGTTGAAATTCGCAATGAATGCAAACCACAGCAATAATTACATTCAAAAATTACTTTAAGTTACGGATCGCAATCTACTTCATAACTGAGAGAGTAGAAAAAAAAAAACCTGGTGTTGCACGCAAATGCATTGCTGTAATCAATTTTATTAATGAATATTTATTTTATAAATTATACGTTTCATTACATTCATTGCAAATACAAACAGGAAAACAGAATATGAAATGTTGTAGTAGTTTATTTCGTTCAAAATAGTTTTTACAATATTTTAAGATAGCACGCATTTTACAGAGATTTGATGATGATTCGGTCTATTACTTGATTCGTCGTTAGCCGCAGTTTTTTTTTTTTTTTTCAAAATTTGAACGTTTATTTAAGAAAAACATGTACAAACATGTACAATAGTATTATTTAAAGTATTGCCCATCTGAAGCTATGACCTTTTCCCATCTTTCTGGCAATTTGTGGATCCCATCCCAAAAAAACTGCGTCGGCTTGGCAGCCAAGAATGAATCAAGCCAATTTTTGATATTCAGCTCTGATGTGAACCGTATTTCAGTGGGGGCTTTCTGCATCGACCGGAACAAATGGTAGTCAGAAGGGGCAAGGTATGGGCTATAAGGCGGGTGCGGTAAAACTGCCCATCCTCTGTTTCCCAAATAGTTCTTAACCGGAATAGCAATGTGGGGTCGAACGTTTTCATGATGGAAAATTATTGCCTCGTGTCTGGTCGCATATTCCGGGCGTTTTTCGGCTACTGCTCTCTTCAAACGGATTAATTGTATTCGGTAGCGTTGTCCATTGATGGTTTCACCCGGTTTTAGCAGCTCATAATACAGCACACCCTTCTGATCCCTTCTGTTTTCTTCTGTTTCCTTCTGTTTTCTTCATATTAAAGTAACTCCCCGCAAAAGCCCTTTTGTAGGCACAAAGTTCGTCATATTTGAGTGAAAAAAAACATTGTTGTTTACGCTTTAAATGTTAAGATAAACTTTTTGAAGGAAAAACGAAAGAAAAACCTTCAACGTAAAAAAGAAAAGAAAAAGGCAAAATATTACATCCTCAGCTTGAAAAAAATGTGTAAGTAAATGATATGAATGTAATTGAATAAGAAAATAAATAAAAAATAATTAACACAACAAAATAAATACAAAGTTTTTCAGTTAATACAAGGGAGCAATAACAACAAAAATAGCAACTAAGATGTTTCAACTAGGAAGTTAATTGACTCATTTTTAAATTGTTCACGGGTGGGTTATCGTCAAACAAGAAAGCTGGTTAAGTTTCCAAATTTCTTCAAAGATCACATCAACATTCGCTTTTTTGTGAATGTCAGGGTCGAGTGATGCCACGGCAAGTTGAGCAGAATTTTTAGACGCTTGTTTTGTGAAACCTGTAATTTCATAATGTGGCACATTGTGTTAACTGAAATACATGTATTACTGAAATACATTCTCAAGTGCTTAACTGAAGTTGACCAGGTAATGCAGTTTCCGTTTATCTTTAACTGCCCACCATGGAGAAAGCTTGTTTATTTATGCAAAACAATACAAAACAGTGATTTACCTATAAAATAGAAAAAAATAATAATAACTCCAGTCAGATTTGAACACAGAACCTGCGAGGAGCATAAGCAAAGCACCGAGCCGATCCGCCAACGGAGCCAATAACTCTCAAGGTTTTGTTTCCGTTCATATTCGGTATAGCTGTGTACACACAGAGCGCTTTATTATAAAGATTTTCCAACCAGACAGACAGAGATAGATAGATAGAGTCAAGCTCAATAGACGCTAAAGGAAAAACACAGAAGGAAAACCAATTTACCAGACATTTTTAACCCTACGTTTTTCGGGTTACTATGCTTTGTTTAGCTATCGCTCTGCGGGTATGTGAATTTGGGGATTAGGCATGCAATGATATTTTTCGAAGTCCTATATTAGTGTTGGAATCACACAAATATTTTATTTTTATGTACATATTAAGATTCATGTTGCTTGTAATATTTAAACGTTGTTGAAAATCATACTCGATCAGAGCATGCCACTAGTGTAATATCTCGGCATCCTGGCTGATCACATTGTTGTAAGCGACCACTTTCCTTCGCTTACCCTACGCTTAATGAATGAAAATAATATATCAAAATAATAACATCAAAGTTATTATAACCACGCTAATCCTTCGTGAAAACACGCGCGAACACGTGCTCTACATGCTCTACGTGTAAGGAAATAAAAAGTCGCATACGGCGCATACAGTGAGTCGCTCACGGCACGCAAACTTTAAATCAAGGCGCCCACAGTAGGAAAATATACATTTTATTGACTTCGAAAAACACGACTGTATTCGTCTCTCTTCATTAACACCTACATATTTCGATCATGACAACAGTTTCATTTTCCTATAAACCTTTAATATCAATTTGAAATCTGTGCACACCGAGCGAACCGAATCTCCATTGGCCACAATTAAAGAAAGAGATTCTTTAATAACTGAAAGCGTCATTGCAAGCAATTCGTGGTCAACCAGCAAATCATGGAAAACATCAAATGCAGTTGGCCTCATCAAGGGTTTGGGAACTTGGAATTTCATCCCCTCTATGACCGATGACCGAATTTATTTCGTATGCAAGAAGTTATTAACTAAAAATTTTGGAAATTTTAAATGAGATCCACTCTTGAGGGCCATTCAGTCTCTATGCACAAACTGTAGCAGCTGTGTTCGGGTTAACGGTGCTAAATCAACAACGGTCTTCTGTTCATTGTATATATGTACTAGATGTTGCAGCGCAGCCGAGGTGAGGAATGTTTCACATTGGGAATGTTGAGGGTGAGTCATCTTCTTGCCGGAGTTATCATCACATCTTCCTAGGCGGAACTCCAGCACGCACTCGATTGGTTTGTGGCCGTATGTGCTGATGCTGGGATGAAGTTTACGTTTACAAATCTGAGGTTATGGTACTTCCCAGAACGCCTGTTCAATGTAATCAGCATATTAGTGGAGTCCCATTGAAGCAGACCCAGTATCTCGTGGTCTTTCTCACGAGTGATTGGGGGAGTAATTCTGAGCTTTTCTGTAGGAATGGTCAAGCTGGGTCCACTTTGGAACAGCTTGGAAGATCTGTAATCAGGAAGGGCTAGCTTGCTCTGTGAAAATGTTATGAAAAGACTGTCAACCTTTTGGTAAGGAGCAAGGGATGTAGAATTGGTCTCCAAATTGTATAGAGCACTTGATTTCTGGTATTTGCATTCAAGCTCTCTCTCTCCCTCTGTCTCTCTCTCAATTCATTCTTACATGATGTAAGTTGCATCCTTATTGTCATTTGGAGTAATTGTTTATAATTCACATACTAATTTGTATGTTCTTGTGCATTGACTAGATTAGTACGATAATAAATGAATCTTCCAAAATTTAAAACGCTTATTTATCCTGACTTACTTTGGATGTAAAATAAAATTTGTTGCACTAGGCATCTTTGCGTTGTGACCAGCATTCAATAGTTTTTGAATAATTGGCAAAGCATGTTTTAACAAACGCGGGGAATGAGACTTCAGTAATCAATGCCTACACAATATCAAAAATAACAGCATCATTCGGACCCGATACCAATCAACGATTTGTCGAACAAGTTATGTCGGCCACAAATTACACCCAGCCTGGGAAAATGAAAATGCAACATTTTTTTTCTAATTTGCGTGCAAGTATAATCCAATCATCTAATTGTTGCCGATTTAATGTAATTTCGGAAACTTATTTGTAAACTTAAACGGGGTCGAATTCCAAGTGAAAAAATAATTTCTTAACTTCCAGATCAGTCTTTGCTGTCGCTTTAAAACAAATGTAAATGCATGCCACCATAATGAAATATTTGCGAAGAGAGCGAATCATCATCTGCCATTTAAATACATCAAGCAATATCTTAAGTTCAACGACTTTTCTTAAATCTGTAAGCCGATAGGAAATGGGGCAATAAGTTAGTTCTCCAATTTATGTGTACTTTGTCATCACCCGTAATGATGTCATTACAATATATTATTTAAGACTCTAACCGTTTCTCTTCTTCGTGAATTCTATGTATTTGCATGAAAAAAGACACCGTCTACAGACGGTTATAACGGTCAGAGAGTTAATGAGGTTGAAGGAACTTTATAAAGTAAGTATCTAAACTTACTACTGTTGTCACATCAAACAGAACATTTCCTCAGAAAATTGCTTGCATTTTTAATATTTATAAGGTTGTCTATTTTCTTAGTAAGTTTTAGATGGAGTTCTACAACCTGCTTCAAGAACTTTTGTGTACCGTATTCAGTGAAAAAAAATTCATGAATCATCTGATATGTGCATACTGAGGGAGTAATTCAGCCTTAAACATTTAGTTGAGTGTGATTTTTGAATTGAGTGAAATGTGTACACTGAGTGCACGGAAGGCATTCAATGCAATGAATTCATTCAGTACCTAAACTTGCTATTTTTTGTTATGAATATTGGACTAATTAATACCCCAAATTCTGTTGTCACACGATCTTGAGTTAACACTTTATAGCAAACAAACGAAAAAAATGCGAAAATCAAAAATGTTGTGCCTGAAAATACGAACGAGCAACCCTCTATAATCACTTTTGCACATTGGCAACTGATGATGATGTTGACGAACTGCCATTTGGGAAAGCTCTATTTTTTGATGGATCTATTGATCGATGCAAGAAATACTTCACCCCTTCTGATTTGGCTTTAATTTATAAGGCGTACATACGCCCCAAACTTGAGTACAACGCTTATATCTGGCCTGGTGCCCCCAAAACCACCCTGCACCTACTAGATGGAATCCAGAAGCGAGCGATAAAACTTATAGGAGACAACAATATTGCAGAGTCACTTGACTCGCTCGAACATCGACGTACCGTCTCGTCTCTATCCGTATTTTATCGCTATTTTAATAAAAGATGCTCAAGTGAGCTTGCCAACTGTATTCCTCCTCTCCATGAATTCACCCGCAATACCCGTCCCGCCAGGAATGCTCATCAGTTTACCCTTAAGCCTTAAGGACACACACTTAAATTTAGAGACTCGTTCATCAGCCGCACGACACGAATATGGAATGCTCTTCCCAGCCTAATATTTCCCCCAGAATACAATCCGCAGATATTTAAAACCAATGTGCCAGGTACCTCATCTCCCTTTCTCCCTCTACACCTTCGGCCCGTGCTGTGTCTTGAACCCGGACGCTTAAGGGTACTAATAAACACTTCTGCGTAAATTATAAAAAAAATGTATCGAAGGGTTGTAGTTAAATTAAAAGACATCCTACTTCCCTTATGAGAGATAGTAAGTCCTTTGTAGCGGATTATTAATGCCACTGAAGTAAGTATCTCCCTAATCAAAATGCGTTTCCTTAACCAGATTAGTGCCTGACATTCATACAAGATATATATAACTATTCAGTTTTATTGTCTGATTGATACGCTACAAAAATGCATCTAAAGAAGTGGACCAAGAATACTTCCTTGCGGAACTCCATCTTTAATGTCTTTGAATTCAGAGCATTCGTGTTCATGCTCAACCCGGAAAGTTCTACCTGAAAGATAATTCGGTATTTGTTATAGAGCTTTCTGGAAACACTGTCAGATGAAAAACGTCATGAAATTCAGACGAACAAAAAAATTCTTATTTGAAGGCTATTTCTACCACGTCTGTTATAGGATGTATTAAACTTGGCCAATAGTTGAATAATTTTTTCTTAACCCAAACTGGTGGTTGGGTCTGCATACTATTTTTTCGAATACCATAAACATTATCGGATGGTGTGATATCGATTTATTCAATTATATATCAGGTTTTTGTGCGAGTTTTATTTGTGGGTCGATTAGATTGTAGGCCGAGTTTCTGTTCGATATGTGTCGAAGACTCACCGAGAATAACCTTGTAAGAAATGCGTACTCTCGAAACTGCAGTAATTGTGTATTCCATTAATTTTGACAAGTTCCAAGAAGACTGTTTGCAAGTGTTGAAATTGTGAAATTAACACACCAATACTGTCCTAATTAACGATAGGCACCGTGTTGTATTCGTTGCATTCTAAATGGTTGAGTGTTCTGGTTGTGCTCTTCTGCAGCGTATATTTGCCAATTCCTTAAAAAATGTGACCATTTCATTGAGTTTTAAAATCTGTCAGTAATATGTGCACATTTGTATACATTTGTTTCCGAACAATACTAACGAAATGTATGACACCAATACATTTTGGGGGATTTAATTTTCTACCTGATGAATTATGCAAAAATGGTATTTTGAGGTGGAGGTTCTGTGAGTATAAAGTAAGGATAAAATCTCTCATTTGACACAATTCGTCAGATCTACGCTCCAATGAAGTTTCTCGGCAAGCGTCCACCGCAACATGGCGTCGGTTGAAGCCTCAGTTCAGTCACTGGATATTTCTGGTAGCATAAATCTGAATTGTGGTACAGTCTTTATTCGTCGTTACTTGATGCAATATTCGTAACAACACTTGCACATTTTCGAATCAATGCATTTGGTCCACTGATTGCAATCTTCCCTGTCCACCTGACGTCTGGAATTATGTTTGTACATCGTTCCCTTACATACTCTGTATATGTACGAATATAGGATGGATGCAGTGAATCGTCAATCAACATTATCGATGGTTTTCAGCACCAGTAAAATGAAGACATACAAATATGCAATTAAGTGTGGTTTTGCTCTATTGTACAAACGTTGCGAAAACTGATTTAAATTTCCGAATAAAAAATTCCCGTCATGAAAGTATGTGTGGAAAACAGTGTAATTCCACTGGTCTCCCGTGGACACTCTGATAATTCTAGCCGAAGTTTTCAGAGCATACTGTTGTCCTTACATCAAAGTTTCAGGAGCTGGATTGTTTTGAGATCAGGGGCAACTAAAGAAAGTTGGCGAAAGTGCGTTTGGACATAATTCTGTAGAACGATTCGATTAATGCAACCGCTTGTCGTTCTAAAAAACTTCTAAATTTGAGTCAAATTAAGTACATATGTGCCAATCTCCTAATCCAGGTTATAAGGGTGCGCATCTAAAAATTCAAGCACCCAGATTTCCATATTTATAACAAAGGGAGACGAGTGACTGTGTTTCCAATTGCTAAGTTTCAGCAGCTGTCAACATATTCATGTCAGTTAGCATTTAATGCCGTCTTTGGGCCGATCACCATCCACAAGGGTTCCGCCCAATGCAACCACAAAGATCACATGTTTGGTGCGACCTGAGGCCGCTTTGGCAGGGTCTAATTTCGGAAAGGGATGCGATAAGCGCGGGTGGCGGTCGTGTCACAAAAAATGTTGATGTAGACAACTGCCAGATGTTTGATTTAATATTCATTCAGTCACTTTAAAGGAAGGGTACGTAGATGCAAAAAATTAAGCTAAAGTAGTAATTTCAATTTTCTCAAAAACTAGAAGACGTGGTCATGCGGTCATTTACGTGTTCGACTCAGTGGACTGTAGATTCATAGGTCACTGGTACCAATTAGAACTTTTTATGAATTCAATCGTCTAATGCGGCCTCACATTAGGTGACAATCAAACAGGCTTGGATCGATTGAGGTTTCATAGTGCATTCTATTGTGCTCTTATTTATTTAAAACGTATGCTTACTTGCAATTTACGAAGATAACCGAAAAGTGCTGACAACAAAAATAACAAAAAAGTGCTAATCTTATTAATACGGTGTAGCTTAAACCTATCATAAATACGAATAAACAGAATAAGACACAACCGAACAATGATCGATTAGGCATTCTTGGGGTCTTGCAACCTTGAAGAGGTGCATGTCTTTTGTTGATACAATCAATTGCAAAAAGCAATAGCATATCATTTCACAATTTCGAAAAATATTGACTTAAAGGTCTCATTAATTTTTTTAAAAGTTTTTTAAAAGTTTTTATTCAAAAACTATTCACGTGAATAATGTGATGTAAATTTAATATTAAAGGACAGAAATTTGTTTTTTTTTTTTCAAATTTGGTATAGTATTTTTTTTTCGCTGCTTTTTAATAAATGTCATATTCATGTTACTTTTACCTAAGATTGCCTCATAGATGGACGCCCCAATTCCTGCCATAGAAAAAAAGGTAGTTTTAAAACCCTCTACAAAATACCATTATCAATTATTGGCGCCGAAGTTATCTTACTCTCCCTTAAAAAATTCATTCCGAAAATTATGCCATGAATGCATCTTCAAAATGTATCACACCAATATTTTTGATTTATTTTTTTTGTTCATATCAGTAAAGTTTTTTCATTTCAACTCAGGTGATCTTCAAGGATCCGTTCCGGGGCCGATTTTATTCTTGATTTGATTTTTGTGAACTCGTTATTTCTCTAATATTCTAACGGTGTATTTTAAGCTTTCGCTGATGATACTGCGTTATCCGACTCCAGCAATTGTCACGGCCTATATGCTGATCTGAACTCCGGTTTTTAAACGTTACGAAGATAAACTACTAATTAGTGATGAAACCAAACATATGATTTTTAGCATTACGGGATTGATTCCGCAAGATATGATGTTACTTACTCTATGGTCCTTCCGCATCAATTGTTACCTACCTTTCTAGAAATTGTTGCTTTATTTATGTACTCACGAGTTATATTGGATTATAGACTAACGTGGAAGGATCATACTTCATACTCATACATTCATACTTCATTCTAACAGAGTCGTAAGACAAATTTATCATCCTAGTCCTTATTTTAATATAAATATTCTAATTATGGTTTACAATGGCCTATTGAGAGCCAAATTAGAGTACGGCATCTCATGCTGGGGAGGTACGTATTTAAATGAATTAAACAAAAACATGCGACTCGAATCATCTGTCGAGGTTCTCGTAGGACCTCAACTTCTGATCTATTCACACATCTTAATGTTCTTCCAATAAGACACTTATACTGCTTTAAAGCCCTTACAATATTTTTCCCAAGTCTGGATGTACGGCTGCAAGACTATATGGTAATTACAATTGACACGAGAACAGGTTGGCGAAATCAATAAAGCTATTCAATTTCAATTTTATCTTGTGTCTGCTTGCCGTCTATTTAATAGACTAAAAAAAAAGCCTCAACATTACTAAAAAATACGCGAATGTGGCTTTCTTCATTGAGTAATCATGGAACAGAAAATTGATTCACCATTTTTTTAAATATATTTTTAATAATTACAAAATAACTTTTTTTTCTCTTTGTGTTTAACCCCACCAAAAATGATTTGTTATTAAATACTGATGTTGTATTCGTCACTTGTACCTCCGACAACAGAATGTTCTTCTGACCCGAATGATCCACTAAAATGGTCTCGGGGGATAAACCACGCACGAGAGATCTCCAGGCAACTCGATCATCCGCCATCGACTCTAACTCATCTTAACAAACCATCCATGATAGTTCAGAATTACTCCTCCCGTCACTCGTGAAAAAGACCCCAAGATACTCAAACTCCTTCACCTGTTTCAATGGGACTCCACTAATTTGTAAAGTGCATTGAACAGGAGTTCTGGAAATGAGAATGATCTCCCATTTATCCACGTTAACCGTCATCAGAGCATCAGAAGATTCGGCCGCAAACCTATCGAGTAGGCGCTTAAGTTCCGCCTGGAAAATGTGAAACTATCGCAATGTGAAACATTCTTCGCTTCGTCTGCGCTGCAACATCCAGTCCCCAGTCCAAACATACAATATTATTAAAGTTGACAAGACGCACCCTTGGCGAACCCGAACACAGCTGCTAGGGTTTGTGTATAGAGACTGAATAGGCCTCGGAAGAGGACCTTCAATCCCATACTCTTGCAGAGTTTACCTCGAGGAACTCGGTCGTATGTCTTTTACAAATCCACACTACAACTGTAGATGAGCTTGGCAGACTCCCAAGCCTCCTTAAGTACCATTCTTAGAATGAAAAGCTTGTCGGTTGTACTTCTACCGGGATGAAAGCCGCACTGTTCATCCCCCATCTTGGGATCGACAATAGCTGTAGAACGCGCCTCCAACACCTTAGCGTAGACTTTCTCGGGGAGACTTAAAAGGAGACATGCGCCTGTAGTTGGAGCAATCTCTTTTACCCCCCTTCTTGAAAAGTGGGACAATCACCCCAGTTTGCTAAACGCCAGGTGTCTCACCACGTTCCCAGGCTACTTTAATCACACGAGAGAGCCATAAAACTCCCTCCGTACCCATTGTCTTAAGCATTTCTGGCCGGATTTCATACACACCGGCGGATTTGCCAACTCTTAGCGATTCAATCTCCAAAATTACGTCCTCCACCGATGGACCATTCTCCGCCCCACTCAAGACTATTGCCATCCTCAGTGCCCTGTTTGAGATTGAGCAGCTCCGAAAAGTACTCGCTCCATCTGCGTAAGTTGTTCACCACATTGGAAAACAACACATGTGTGTTGAATTTCCTTCCTCTGAGTCGACGAATGGTTTGAACACCTTTTTCGCAGATCTATGGTCGCTTTCCAACTTCTCGCCGAACTCCTTCCAAGACTGCTATTTAGCTGCTCGCAAGTTCTTCGCGCCTCAGTGTACCGGTCACGAGAAGCAGAGTCCCCCAAGAGAATCCAGTCTGTAGGTCTTCTTCTTCTCTCTGATGGCTTCTTGAACTCCGGGCGTTTTTCTTTTTCACCACCAGTCGCCACTTCAAGCCGCTTCACTCCACAAACATCCTGTGCAGAGGAAATGATACCTGCTGAAAACAGTCGCCATTCTTCCTCTACACGTGATGGAACAGTTGGGAGTCGCTCCAAACTTTCAGATATGTGCCGCGCAAAAATTAGCCGCATCTCACTGTTCTGTAGTTTCTCCAATCGTATGCCTGTAACAATTCTTGGTTTCCGCCTTGGCCACTTTATCAGTGAAGTACAGCGTGCACAACACCAAGTGATCATCAGTTGACAGTTTAGCCGCTCCCATCGCACGAACATCGCAAACCAACCGTTTCACCGTTTCAACTAAAAAGTTGGAATGAAGATGAACATTTTTTTATTAACATCAACAAGTCTGCTCAACATTTTTTTCATCTTCCTATAGCCTACAGATTATCCCTCTTAAAGTCTAGACCATTGTGTTGACGTATAACAGAGACAGCACCCACTCACTGGCAGCGTTCACAACTGACCGCCTCTACATCGCAAAATTTTTCATCGCATCTAAGCATTGTGGACATACACATCTGTGCATATATGTATCTCTCCACAGCTGAGGCTCGGAATGGAAGCGTGTTATTGTGCATCTAACACCTTTGTATCCCGGATTATTGTCGTATGCTTTCAGCAGTAAAGTCATGGAAAGATTTCATCGCACTCCAGTCCATAAGTGAAAACACACGTGGTCTAGGCAGAGAGAAGGACTTAGTAGAATCCAAATTCGGATTAATAAGGACTGAAATCATCGAACATTCTAAGCTTTCCCAACAAGTGCTACTGAACTTGTTGCACATCGAATGGGACGTAAAGGTGCCTTAGGAATGCAAAAATAGGGAATGAACAGCGGATTTGATAAGATGTCAGGTTGAGAGTACTCGTGTACGGTGTAATTCTAAAAAAAAAGCCCCAAGACACATTTGTGTCACAAAATATATCACCGCATTTGACAATTCTGAGAGAACACCGCATTTTCTTTACAGATGCGTACGAAATCAGTTGAACCATTTTGATTTGGATGACTTTGTTTATTCGTCAGGCTTTCTTAGACCCTTGTAACATTTGAAAAAATTACGTATTCCGAAGCAGCATTTGTCATGCTTGGACTGAAGAAGTTTAGTGATCCAATTGACCTTGTTATCGGGGTTGGTAATGTACGTGCTCAGACGTAAATGAGGGTTGCCAACACGATATTTGCCAGTGTCTTGGAGTCCAATTCCACAGCTCTCACGTGTGGACAGCCTAGCCAAATTATTTTTATTACAGTGCCAGGATGTACGAATATCCTGCAAGTTCCTTTAGGCGGTAAAGGAGATGTTACTGCATCCCTTTCCAGATTAGCGATGGTGTATGAGAATCTAATGTGGTCTTTGGGGTAAAAGGTGCGGGGATTGCTTCCATGCTGAAAACCGCAGTGATTGTCGGTCGGCTTGAAATTGAGGAAGTTGGACGACATCTGGAGGTCCAGCAATTGCTGGCATGGCCAGCGGAGTGGTACTTGAGCAGAAGTGTGTCTTCCGTGATTCGAAGTAATTGCTCAGTAGAGTTTCCAGTATTCACTCTGTAATTTGAAGTCAGTATCCAGTTTCCTCTCATTAATTCGATTCTTGTTCGACTTTTGTTCTTTTGCCGGCTGATTACATGGTTCCCGTGTTTCGATGCCCTTAGATTGTGACCCATGAGACCACGTTTCAGCAATAATAAGTCTCATTTATGATCACCAAAAAAGGTGTTTGTCAATCGGTGCAAGTGGGTAAGAATACAAAATCACATGTACGGTACGTTCTCAATTCACGGGCCTATATTCTCAGCAATCACTTGTGTTGAGCGTGCTATTGCTCATTCAGGACTGGAAGGCAACTACAGTTTTATGCGGACTCCGAACGGCCAATTTGAGAATCTAGACAGTTATTACTCTTTAAGTATGGTCACAGACTCGAGAGAGGTGAGCAGTGAAAAGTATTTTTGTGGTACGCATCGAACCGAGGCAGGAAGGTTGAATTGCGTAGAGGTCGACGCAGAAACCCAAAACTCTTTTAGATTTTCACTTTCACATGACAATACTAGGTCCGAAGTCTTGGGAGACTAGATTTTATATTCCTTAAGGTTATATGACACTACGTTTTTTCGTATTTTAGAAATATTTTAGAAATAGAGCAGTGCGAAAAATTCAATTTTATGTATTTTTTATTATTGGGTCTATAACTTCGTGCGGTTTGCTCAGAGATGGTGTAACTTGGATTATTCCATTGGAGCATGCGTTGGAAAGCTACTGTCGCTATACGTCATTTCAGTATATGCCATTCATTTGAAGCGTAAACAACAATAATTTTTTTTCACTCAAATATGTCGAACTTTGTGTTTTTGCTGGAAGTTCTTCTTCATTGTTTTAATATGAAGAAAACTGCTGCCGAAAGTCATCGTGTTTTGGTGGAAGTTAATGATGAACATGCGCTAGCTGAGCGAACGTGCCAAAAGTGGTAATTTTGGCTTGGCCAACCAGCCAAATCAACGGCAAAGCCGAATATCCATGGAGCAAAGGTAATGCTCTGCATTTGGTGGAATCAGGACCGTATGCTGTATTATGAGCTGCTAAAACCGGGTCAAACCATCAATGGACAACGCTACCGAACACAATTAATCCGTTTGAAGAGAGCAGTAGCCGAAAAACGCCCTTAATATGCGACCAGACACGAGGCAATAATTTTCCATCATGACAACGCTCAGACCCACGTTGCTATTCCGGTTAAAAACTATTTGGAAAACAGTGGATGGGAAGTTTTACCCCACCCGCCTTATGAGCCAGACCTCTGACTACCATTTGTTCCGGTCGATGCGGAACTCCTTCATTGAAATACGGTTCACATCAGAGCAGAATATCAAACATTGGCTTGTTTCATTCTTGGCTGCCAAGCCGGCGCAGTTCTTTTGGGATGGGATCCAAAAATTGCCAGAAAGATGGGAAAACCTCATAGCTTCAGATGGACAATACTTTGAAGAATACAATTGTACATATTTTTTTTTTTTTAAATAAACCTACAAATATTGAAAAAACCCAATACAAATCCAAATCTAAAGGGTCGGCGTCTCATCTATTTATGAGTATCAATTTCACAGCATAGCTGCAAAACACTGACGACACTGCGATGACGTTGTGAATAATACAAGTATTGTGTCGCCCGCACAAGCCTAGCCAATCCAGCGTGTAAAAAACTAGTGATGATCGATGAGGTGAATCACAGCAACGACAGCATGCAAAGGAGGGATCGATACTGACCTTTTCATCTGGGATTGGATATAAAATAAGAAATACAGAACTAGGAAGGGAAGTCAAGCTGGAACCGTAGGAGTGACCGGACGTCTTCTCAGTACACACGAGGAGTTATAATGTGCTCAGTCTATTTTTCTTGTGAAATCAGAACATTGTGCTTTCATTTTTTTTTGCCCCTGTAGTAAAATATTAAAACTAGGCCTACCTTACACACAGGCAGTGTGCGATCCTTCGCAATACGGTTCCTGCCTTTTTCCAAGAAAGACTTATTGTCTCTTCTACAAATATCCGATTTAATACATTAAAAAACAACCTATGAGCATTATCAATTTTCGCTTAATTCGCACACACGCACGACTGATTTTCAAGACCACTTGCGGAGCATTGGTACAGGTAAATCCCAACGACATGCAAATTCCATAAAAATGTCAACGAATTCTTAACTCCGAAATATTCCATACGAACGCACGTCGCTTGCACAACTCGTTTGCACACCCACACAAATCTGCGAGTGAAAACGAATTGAAAATCTGTCCTAGAGTTTTATTGAGAAATGTATGCTGAAATTTTATTTTCACTTTCCTTGCAGTTATATTAATATGCGAATGTGCACCATGATACAATATCAGGCTTCTGTTGATGTCTCGCCATCGTGGTATTGAACTGCCGGTATTTTGGGGATCACGCAAACAAATGTACGTACATACATCGCTTATTGTTCGCCACCATTTTGAAATGTGCACGACTCCCTGGGGTACTTTTCATATCCAACCGTTTTGCATCTTCAGTGATATTTTATTGGCTCCAAGGGAGAAACCCTATTTCTGCCATCCAGAAAGTACATATATTTATGTACTCGTAGGTATCTGGATGCATGCGAATCAACTGAGCTTACGTGTTTGCAACATTCGAGGGGGCTGTTGGCTATAGCAATAGCTAATTTACTCTCATTTCTGGTAAGGGAATGTAGCCAGGAGATCCATGAGAATTTAGGCCGAAATATAGCACGCTACGTTTTAAGTTAGTAGATGTTGATCAAAAGCTACCAAAAGCTCGAAATAATAAGTTTTTGCCCAAGAAATAATCACGCCTTCGATTCGATCAGGATATGATGGCAGTAAATCATACAACCTTGGGCCTCTTAGGAGACTGCTAAATTTTATGGGCCTCATGGGAGAAGCTAAATTTGCTGGCACTGGTTTCGATGCATCGAATAAAATCATCGACGTAGTTGAAAATTAACAAACAAGTCCGAGGCAAGCTGCAACTAAAGTGAAACGAAGTATAACTCTACGCGCGTTTCCTTATTGAATGAGGGACTTTTCACTTCTTGGAAACATAATACCACAATCACAAAGAATAAAACCAATGACAGCTAAGTCTGTTATTTTTTCCTTGGTTGTTTTCCGTGCGAACGGGGTCGTGTTTCTAATTTGTATATGTTGCCGAAAATATTAAAGTAAAAATTCAGCTTTGTACTGTGCGTTTCATTCGACACATCATATAAAATGCATCGATATACATAGGATTAATTCGATACATCGAACAGAAAACATCGTGTTCGATGTTTTCCACGTACAATGAGCAACCCTACTGCTCCTGTCTATTTCTACGAACTTACGTGATGTTTGCATATCGATGTCAGTTTCGCGGAGCTAAAGACCACCGACTAAGTGTCATGTTTATAATGACAGCGAAATGTGTAATCTACGTTCTATTATTGGCTGCACATTTTACACAAGCATTTTAAACCCAACGAAATTGGCGTTTGGCAGAAGTTTACAAACGCTTGTGATCAGCACACCCACTCTTCCATATTTGGCAGCGGATTGATTGTTAAATTTTCTGAGGTCGTTATTTCCTGCCAGTGGTTTTTGCAGTTTCTTCTTTCCACTCCGTAAGCTTTTGTGCTTATATCACATTGCTTGCTTCAACCGATATCGCTTCGAATTCCCAGTAAACTTCCCAAATGTGAATAAATACCGAACCGCCCAGGGTACAGCGTTTGTATGCATGCACATTTCATAAGACCAATTAAGGTATTTGCCGCGAGACAGTAGGAAATATTCTAAAAAAATACATGGAATACGATACAGAGCCATCTCTCGAAACACCAAGTTGACATTATATAACACCCTAATCATCCCCGTCCTGCTCTATGGCGCAGAGACATGGACGCTATTGAAAGCGGATGAAGAAGCTCTTGGTCTTTTTGAGAGAAAAGTTCTGCGTGCGATCTTTGGTCCTGTTTGTATTGATGGCGTCTGGAGAAGGAGATTCAACCACGAACTGTACGGGCTGTACAGCGGCATAGACCTAGTTAAGCGTCTTAGGATCCAACGCTTAAGATGGCTAGGTCACGTAGAGCGGATTGACACCACAGCTCCGGCCCGAAGAGTCTTCGATTCCGAGACTTTGGGACAACGCATAAGAGGTCGTCCTAGAACAAGATGGCGCACACAAGTGGAGAAGGACCTCAACCAACTTGGTGTGCACAACTGGATGCAGCTGGCGAAAGATCGTGGTGGCTGGAGACTGTATCTGGAGACCCGGACTGTAGCGCCAAACAAAGAAGAAGATGTGACTTCAGAGTACCAATCTACATATACTGTATCTAATCTAATATAGCGGCTTTAGCGACACAGGTATTCTGTCAATGAATGGATGAATCTGCGAATCTTTGTGAAATATACATGAGAGTTACATGAGAGTTCAAATAAGAATGATCGAAATTTCCTTATCATAGGCGAATACATGTCTTTAGAGTTGCTAGCAAACCACGGTAGCATATACGTAACAGTCTTTAGTTGCCTGGGAGCGACCATCAAGGCATTTTGCATTAACTCGAGAGTTGCTTAGCAAAGCCATGACGTAACATTTTAGAGAGGACGAGGAACTGTTTTAGAAGTTTGCTGTTAGAGCCACGTGAGTGTTCTCAAGAGTGCAAAACAGGCCCAAAATATCAGACATATTTTCTGTAGAGCCTACATTTCGATGAGCGATATTACTCAGTACATCTGCAACAGGATTCTGCTCATAATGCTGGGATCTTAGAAACGTTTTTGTAGTGTTCTCATAATTCTTACACGCTGAGCTATTGTTATCCAATCTGTCATGAAATGTTAAGCTTATAGTCTCCGAGCAGTAGCTGTTCAGATTGCTTCTAGCCACCAAGACGGCTATGCATCCGCTATGACTTGCCATTCAATCTGGAAGTTCGGTTTTCCTCTCCTTCTCTAACCAGGAGGCTCGGTTAGAGCTATTTTTGTTTATTAACCAATCAATAGTTTTGTAATAAAAAGTTCAAAGACTATACAAAAACATGTGTAAACACCCCACATTCCAACGGATTACCAATCAACTTTAAACACCCCGCAACGAATATGTGTGCTCGCTTTTGCAATCATCATTGCCGCACAATAGCATTCCATGGACGATCACAGCAGTCAGTCATTAAAGGGACTTCAAGGATAGTGGAACGACTAAAGCGAGAGAATAATAATAGTTTGTCGTTTCGATAACTGACTGTGGTTATCACAATGGACCAATATGGTTTAAATGTGCCGGTGAATTCACTAGCACCCCCCTTCACTCACCTACCGTAACACACTCGTATTTTAAGGTATTGTTGTATTTTTGACAGCGATTTCAATTTTTGTCTGAGAACAGGGACAACATCCTCATCTTCTCCCCATTCACCTTCCAATAATACCAATAATCAGAGTTCTGCAGTTTTGCTTATCGACCAGCTGTCGACTGCGTCTAAAGGACTGACGGAATATGTAAGTGGTTTGTAGGGCATGGTTTTGGTCCTACGAGTCCGGAGTTGAGATCCCACTCGCTTGGACACACCGAAGTAGCGAAGTATATTGCCAACGGCGATTCTCCGTCGCATCTCCTCACCGATATCATTCGCGGAGCTCCCGTTCGTCCCGAGGTAGACAAACTGCTATACTCCTTACATCCCTCAAAATTATAGCTGTCAATGGTAATGTTTTATTCCAGGTAGTAACTGACGAACCGCTTCTTCTTAGACAGACGTTGGGAACGCGCAGCTGAGGTAAGTAGGGACGAAAATTCATCAAGTATTTATTAAAAGAGCATAATACATGACTACAGAAATAAATAGCATCCATACATCCCACAGACAATTACGGTAGCAGTTGTAGTTAATTAGTTGAAAAAAAAAAGATATTCAGTTATGTTTTTTTGCGCACATTAGCGCAAGGAATTTTAGGTCTCTCTGCACCTGACGTGTAAATGCGTTTTTGATTAGGTTAAACTGTTGGTTTTCAATTAAATTTATATTTTTTCAGCGCGCTGGCTCGAAGGTGTTAAAACATACAGCAAAAAAGATGACTATCAAATTTCCAAACAATGTGCCATGCGCCGTTGTCAGTGAAAACATTGACAAAGCGCACATGAACACACGTCATAAATCTCCTTAAGCGCATTTATGAATATTTTTGCCGTGAATATTATTTTTCGAAACAAAACAATTTACGAGCATAGTTATAGCGCCAGATATATGGGGTAGAGCTGATTTGAAATTTACGATAAAAAAATCGTTTTCACATATGCCACCGGTATTTCTGAAACACAATTGGTTACCCAATTAAGTAGAAATGCTATTGTAATCACAGCACATGACAGAATTTAAAATTAATTCCCAAGCGAACTAGATTCGCAAACAGTTCGAAATGTAATCCCCACTTGAATGTAATATCCTCACATTTCCGTCGAATCAATGGCTTGCCGTGTGACAGATTCTCTCATGCGCTGGCACGTGGTGACACACATTAATTTCATTACATCTGGTGCTTTCCTACCTGCTTAATACCACAGCAGTCAGATTTAACATTGATGTCTCAACGTTCTCGCTTATAGACTGATTAGATTACGTAATGATACCGATTGGCAAACGAGCATCAGGACAGACGATTAATAAAGGAGAAACCCGAGAAGCACGGAGTAAAAGCAAAGGAATAGGGAAGAGGCTTAGATTCCTTCTCAGCTTCTCGGAATAGCGTTCCGAAACTAAACAATTAGCACATATATACAATGATCGTACTCGTACGTATACACGTATACACAACGGCCTATAAATCACAGAAGCCGGCCGATACTGAAAATATACTTAATGACTCTGGGTTCATTGAAGCTTTGAACACGACTTCTTTTTAAACTGAGCCTAGGAAAGGATGTTTTAAAATTTGATTTGTCTGTGGGGAAAAAAGGTGAAACCACCACTTTTCGATTCGAGTCACGGATATGCTTCCGATGAGTTTTGCTCCATGAGCATTTAGAAAAATGAAGTGTGGAAAATAGCTAAGTACAATGTTCAATGCAGCTGTTGCTTTTTGTACTCTGACCTATGGAACTTAAAATAACATTGAATTAACATACTATGGCAGCTGGAGAAGAACATAAGCTCACAGCAATGCAGCAACGAATGAAATCATACGTGAACTGCACTTTATTTTATGTAGGGATTATTGCATGCAGGGCACAAACTGTTTCAAGTTTAAATAGCAGCAAAATTTCACAATGAGCACATTCATATCAGAAGAGCTTCAGCCCACTTTCTAGAGTTAGAACATGTGGTAGAGAGCACAACAAAGCTATCACAATAGCGTTAGAAGCAGTCCAATAAGCAGAGACTTTAAGGGGAAGAGAGTACCATGGTGGAGCAACAAATTGTAAAATCATCGGGCCAAGACTCGTAAACTGTTCAGCTGGCAAAGCGCGGTATTTGTGTACACAACATCTCATACTGTTCGTAATAACCACTGGAACATTTTGCTCAGATAAAGCTATAGAGGACTACAACTAGGTTTACTCTGTTTAGTGGTAGCACTATGGACCAACAGGTATATTTGAGCCTAATCCGCCAGCCCCTTACCTAATCTAACCAACCACACACAAAATGTCAAACCTGATAATCCGGACACTCTGTAATCGGACCACCTCCGTATCGGACCGCACTCTTTGCTTTCCCAGTTATTTTCCATAAAATTTACCCTCTATAATCGGGACACCTGCTAATCGGACCATGGACCAGTTATGGGCTAAGCGTTGCTAGTGTATGTGGCGGAGGGTTAAGGATTTCTGCATCGACGCGTTGGCAACACGACACATCACGCAACCACGCCAGCGAGTGGCAGTTAGAATCAGCCGGCAGTCAGTCGAATGTAACCCGTAAGAAACGTTACCTCGAATGTTCACACGCATAACTTTAAAACGGAGAAATATTTATTTTGTAAGATAAATAAAGTTTCTTATAGATTTCACTCAGTGTTTTTCTCAGCGACTAAATGTATTTTCCTGCCTAACTGGAGCCCGTGTAGAGTAATGTGCTTGTAAGTACCTCAATTTTATGCTTCTCCGTTTTTACGCAAATCAAACTTTTGTTTCTAAATGTTCGCATTCGTGGAACCCACAGGTTATTGTTTGGTTTAGGTTGGTTTTGCACTAGGAATACGAGGAACTATGAATGTAGAGAATAAACAATAAATGTGTGGTTTCACTGTGAAACCATTAGGAAGCAAAGGGTTATGTTGTTCCCAGGCACAATGCAAAAACTTCAAACATGCCTTTACAGTCTATGTTCATACGAATGAAAGAATAATTAACTTTATAAGCACACTGTCGATTATTTTATTGATACATTGTCTATTCAATATTAGATCGAATAGCAACTGACATCAATAAATTCGCTGAAGAAAAACCTTTGTAAATGGACCGGTCCAATTAAAAGGGACCTCCATAATCGGATCACAATTCTTGGCTCGCAAGAGTGGTCCAATTTGATAGGTCTTACTGTATATGTATGTTAAATACATGTGTAAATGGAACATATTTTTAAAACTGAATTTATTCTGATCTTTTAAGTCTCAACATTTCTCAAGCCTGACGAATTTTACGCTTCTTAACTAAGCTGAATTTCTTTAGAAAGACCAGCCAATTGAAAATTTGCTCAGCGAAGCGGGCACGGGTTTGTTTGACTGCAAAAGATTGCAATTTCCAATACGTCTTACGTTTGCTATGACAATAAACAAGGCGCAATGACAACCGCTGGAATTGTGCGGAATTGACATTACATATCAATGCTTCTCACACAGACAATTATGTGTAACACGTTCACGTGTAGTTACTCTGTTTGTTTATACCACAAGTCAGGGGAAAGTAAAAAATGTAGTTTACGAAAGGGCTCTGCGAATATTTACATAAAAACATAGCATTAAACACTTTTGTACTAATCTGATCTGTTCATTATACAAATGATTTGCAGATACTGTGGGTACTTCTGTTCAACCGCTAGACCATCTATTTTTCGCACTTCAGTAGATTTGCTCCAAATTTTGGATATCTACTCAGTTTTTTTGCTTTACTTCTTCCGCTCTAATCACTTCTCATCACCGATTGAGAGCAAAATGCTCTCGCTCTTAAAAGAGCCAAGCAAAATGCAGCTGTGTTGCTAAATTGATGTTTGAGCGGGAGTACACTCTAGTTTAACTTAAATTACAAATTGAATTCAATTCAAGGTTCAAGCGAAAGTGTGAACCGAATAAATGGTTGAACTGATGTTTAAACCAAAAGTGGAGTTTAAACTTGCACTGTGAAACTGGGCATGAGTGGCTGCCGAGATGTTGTGTTATTCCAATAATTTACGAAACACATACATAAACACGCTAGAAATGGTTCGGTTCGGTCTGTTACTTTTCACTAGGCGTTACTAATACCCCTAAGTCTCCGGGGTCAAGACCCAGCACAAGGGAAGGCATATAGGGAGATAGGAGGTACCTGTGGACATTGGACTTAAACATCTGCTGGTTGTGGTCTGTGGGAGATATAAGGCTGGGAAGAGCATCACACACACATGCAGTGCAGATCAAAAACGAGTCCCTAAATTTAACTCTGCGCCCACAAGCAGGCTTGAGGGTAAACTGATGAGCATTCCTGTCTAGATGAGTTTTGTGGGTGAATTCATGGAGAAGACTCGACATGGGGATCGACCTCTAACGTCTTCTGTTAAAGCTCAAGACATTATAAACTTGCTTACATCTAGAACTGAATCAGAAGTGGTCTGATTACACGATGGGGCTTTTTACTAAAGAAAAGTGAGCTTCACTCAGGCTTAAGTAGCCAACTATCTCATTCTGGACATGTCATGCTAAGCTGGGAATAGAGGCAACAGGAAAGCAGTATGAGTATGAGTCGTCAACCACACATGAATGGTTGACATTATGATTATGGTGGCCTATACAAGACAAGATTATGACGGCCGTTGTATTGTGGGTATGTGCGTCGGTACGACAAAAGGAAGATCATTTTCACAGCTCCAACTCTTTTGAGTCACTGAAAATGCTCAAAGAGCAATAAATGTCTTCTAAAAGACTTCTCAAACTTGGCCCCTTTCCACTTGTGATCTAACAATAGCACGCACAACACGCGCGATTGCTGAGAAGCTAGGTCCTGGCCCTCCACAGGCTGTAGCGTCACCCATATTATAATAATACAAGACAAAATTACTCATAACAAGATCAGCAGGAAATTTAGGCTACAAGTTCAAAGGCGTTACTTGCGTGAAGGACAAAAGGCCTCTATTGCGGATTTTTGATCTTTCTCTCTTGAATACACTCCTGGATGTGTATTCAATGGACAGACAAAAATCTTTATGATTTCGCATCTGATGATCTTAATATAGAGACTGTGTGCATGAGATGAGCTAACCTGAGGAAGGTACGCATTATCTTTGCCCCTACCGTCTGAACAGTACGTCAACATGGATACATTAAAACCCAGAGATAATGAAGGAAGAGATGTCCCACTTCTACGTTTCTTGTCCCTCAGATTCATCTGACAGCAATTTTTATAACCTTTTCACAGACAGGCGGCTGTGTATACGTGTGAGCTAAGCGAAGCTGGTTACTCCCGCCTAACACCATTGCGTCGTTCTATACTTCTAAAAAGTGTGCGTGAAAATAAAGTAGTATGCGTGACTTGAGAGCAGAACTTCGATGTACTGGGGGTTTTCCACTAGAAAGACGAATATCTCTTCCTCCATTATCTCTGGTGAAACCGGCTTAAGAAAACCGACCAAAAATCATGAAAATAATTTCACTTAAGCGGGTTTTTCAGTGAAGCGACGTAGTTTGTATGTTATTACAACTGAGCGGCTTTCACTGTACCAATCTACAACCCTTGCTAGGTAGACATGCGCGGGACGAATTAACACGAGATAAGTACATTTGCAACGTCATATTTACCGACCAGGTACCATGCGTTAGAAAACCGGTAAAAGACAACATCGCTTCAGTCATCACACAATTGTGAACTGAGATCTCAGCTCTCTGCTGGTGCTTCTCTGGAGAATATAACTTCAATCCTCGTGAGCAAGACTGAATCGCGGGACTGCCATATACACAAACGTGGAGAACTATGATTTCCCATAAAATAAAGTCATCAGCTAGATGGACTACGCTGAAAATTAAATAAATAACAAAGTTTGCTGAGGTTATTTAAAATAATATGGTCGACTTAAGAACAACAACATATTGCGCAAAAGCCATTACCAAATTAGGATTTTTGGCTGGGAACGAGTCTAGAGATGCGTGCTGCTGCCAGCACTATGAGTGCTTGCATGGTGTGTGAGATTCCCTTTGAAATTTCTCTGCATCGCCATCGTCATTAATTTGTAAAGTGAAAAACTGTCGGATATAGAACCGTAATACTAAAGTATTTCTAATGTATGCTACAACATTTGTTTGGATTTAAAAGGTTTTTCAGTTTTTTTATAATTTTTGTAGAATTTGGTACGATTTTCTTCTTTGTACGTACATTTGCATACAAAGAGAGCTAAAAAGAAAAAGTTTTCAGATTAATAATAGTCTCAGATTGCTGGTCTTCTGATTATGTGTCATTCATTACATGCAACGTACGAGTGTGTGAGGGATAGTAGCGCTTGGCTGGAGGATGATCCTTGGATTATCCACTACTCAACTGCTTGTTTCGGTTTTAGTTAGGCAATGAAAAAGGAAAAACCATTTAAGAAAAACCCTGCCTATTATGGCATTGTGGTAGTTCACTGCTAAGCACGTTCAGCTGACTGGGGTCCTTCCCAAGTCGTGACCCCGCTTTGCTGCATTGTCCCTCGGGGCTGGATTCGCAGACCTTCCCAGCCGGAGCATTGGGGCTCTTCATGCAATGCAGTTCATGTACAGCCAACATTGTTTGTCGTGCAGTCTCTCCAAAACACCATCCTACGATTATACGAAAGACTGTGCTTTCGAAGCGACCAAGAACCTCTTCATCCGCGTTCTTTCGGAAGATGGCTTTAATCCTTTATTGTCTTCCATTTCCAAGCACATAGCGATTGGCAAGAGCGTCATTGTTTCCGTTTACTTCGGAGCCTAGGTGGACAAAGCGTTTCACTGCTTCGAATTCATAGCTGTCTATTGTAACGTTTTGTCGAAAACGGCAGTGTTGGTGGACCTTTTTCGAGCACAGCAAAGACTTACTCTCGATGACCGAATGAACCAACTTAGCCCCTTCCTTGTCTATGCTTTCAAAGCACCACTGAGTTGTGGTTTTCGATGATGTCAATCATTTGTAGAAGATCGTGCCTTTGGCGTTGACCTATGAGCTACACACGATATTATGGAGAAAGAAATATCGGAAAATGAACATGTACATATCAAAGTAAAGTAAATTAGTCAAATGTCATTCAAAACCGTCTCTTAATCTCTTGCTAGAGCTGTTCACTGTGGGTCTGATATCGGGAATGTCCTTGAAGTAATTTTGAAATTATTGTATCATCGTACGTTAGGCGGTAAGAGTGGCGAGGCGGTGGAGTAGTTGCAATAAGCAGTCGCAATATACGAGTAGAACCATTGTGAAAGCGGGATGATTGACTACTCCTAAACCCAGTTGGTGCTTGACAAAAAGCGGTTTATCTGGCTTTCATTGGCGCCATACACTTTCCTGAGGCCGTTGAAATAGTATGCCTCTAGGTGTGAGTGCCTACTGCCAGCTAGACCGGAGGATGTGTGGTTTACACCTCGTCTTCTTCCATGGCGTTTCTACAGAAGCATTGAAGGGGGCATCCAGCCTGCGGTTATGATGCCGATGAGTGTGCTGAGTGTAGGACTGCTTAGTCTTATCAACATGATCGTTTGAAATTAAGTGCTGGTCATATTTTTTTTTTTTTTGTATGAAGCCGTGTGTTTTATTTGTGTGAATCTTGAGACGATGGCAGGCTGTAGCAAGTGGCAAAAAAGGTGAGAGAAGAGGCTGTACCACACCTATTGAGTTCACACAGTGTCACAGTGTCCATAGTATATTAAAATGCTCGTCCATCTCCATAAGAAGTCGAAAATTGAGAGATGTTCTGAAGAAGAAAATAGCATTGTTCATGGATTTATGTGTGCTGTTTTGCACATCTAGCGGAACCTTATTCTTGTTGCGATTGGTGTCGATTAACTATGGATTTACATGTTCGGTGACGGAGTAAATGTATGCAATTCTATGAAGTTTCACCTTTAACCATATGTGATAGGAGGCATACACCCCACCACATCCCTTCTCTATTAACCTCGTGGGTGCGAATGGGTTAAGCTTAAACAGTCGATTCTTGATAATTCGAAACTGAAGGGAACTCACAAAAAATCCTTATTAAAGAAAATTTGTTGGAGTTGGAGAAAAGGAACAAAATATGTACACACACTGAATTGCATTATAATGAAATCAGTAATTTTTTTGTGCCAACTTCCAGCATGCTTGGTCAACAGCATTGTCTATGCAAGAGATGATAGAGATTACCCCGTTAGTCACTTCCGTTCTTTGTAATGGCATTGCCTTCATTGATGTGACAGACGGAATAGGTTCTGTTTCCGATTGTGCTTCATCGTCGTCTCAATGTTATTGTTTGAATTGGAAGATGACACAATTTCGTCAGCGTACAGCGTACTGTAGACTTCTACATTATAGTCAAAATCTACAAAACCATTGAAATTCACTGTTTCACCAAAGTTAAGCTCTAGAGATTGAATCTTTTACTTACATTTTTCAAATCGCATACGTCACAATCTCACGGAATCCATTGGAAACAACAGATGAGCAGGGAATAGAGAACGGAAAACAAATTCGAATTACAGCTTGTTTGCTGGCGACGGAGCAATCACATGAAGGTTTTGTGACGCCGATTTGCTTGACAACCGTGGGATGGGTCAAATCGTCAATGTGAACGCTCGTTGCAAACAAACCGCAGTCATGTAGTGCGGTAGACAAAACACTTTGACTTCCGAGCTTAATTGATCGATTTGTAGTTAGGTGTGAACACGTGTACAACTGCAGTACATTTTTCATTTCTGATTGGGATTTTAGAGAGTGCACATCAAATGTGGAAAACCAATGTGGTCTCGATATATTTTTGAAATATAGAAAATTACCAGAAGTAGGGGAAATAAAAAGCGAATAGTGCAAAAGTAAGGTATTAAAGGAATGAGATCCACTAAATCTTGCGGATTTTTCAATACGGGTGTAAGATCTGAGAAACTGCTTTCTATTGCCAGGAATCTTAGATTTGCAGCCAAACGTTCATGCGACGTAGTAGCGTCTCTCAACCAGTGGATCTTCGTTTGATGCGTGGGCTTATTTTCCTCAATAACTCTGCATACATCGATGCATCCACACGCAATTAATTGCGAAAATTATCGGAAGAATTTTCATTTAATTCTCGTATCAATGTTAAAGAAGGAAAATTATTTCGTTGCTTTATCCAGGGTTTCAGTCAAAATCGAATTTTGCTCGTCCTAGCTTTTTCCCCATTTTCCATTATATCAGAAACCGGTGCGCGAATTATGTATATTAAACAAGTTTATAGAACGAACCTAATCAAGATACTAAGAATTAATACAAGCAGTGGAGATGCTTTTCTTTTGCACCTTTTGCTAGCTTGGTCTGTATGTATTGGGTCTATAATTAATTCGTGCGGTTTGCTAAGAGATGGCGTAACTTGTATTATTCCATTGGAACATGCGTTGGAAAGCTACAGTCATTGTACGTCATTTCAGTATATGTCATTCATTTGAAGCGTAAATAACAATAATTTTTGTTCACTCAAATATGTCGAACTTTGTGTTTTTGCGGGGAGTTCTTCTTAATTACTTTAATATGAAGAAAACTGCTGCCGAAAGTCATCGTACTTTTGTGGAAGTTTATGGTGAACATGCGCTAGCTGAGCGAACGTGACAAAAGTGGTGATTTTGGCTTAGCCAACTAGCCAAATCAACGGCAAAGCCGAATATCCATGGCGCGAAGGTAATGCTCTGTATTTGGCTGCTAATACCGGGTGAAACCATCAATGGACAACACCACCAAACACAATTAATCCGTTTGAAGAGAGCAGTAGCCGAAAAACGCCCGGCATATGCGACCAGGCAGAAAAACCGCACGAATTAAGTTATAGACCCAATAGTTAACAGTTAAATAGTCATTCCTTGTTGAGGCGTCATTGAATAAATGCCTTTACAAAGTGATCTTGTATTTTTAATTTGTGCAAATCTTAAGAGTGCTGTATATTCACACATAGATATATAACTCGCGTTCCGCCATTATATGCAAACACTTCGAACTTGCCCTTAAAACTGAAGTTTGCTAACATCTTTTGTGTATGAACGCAAGCAAATCGTGACGAGAAATTGTTTAGTGTTTGGTCTTTTCAAGGGTCCTAATAATCAGTTCGGATTATCGACAGTCGACTGCATACAACTGAACCGAGTTTGTTCAAATCTACGCTAATGCGATCAGAAAAGTTAGTACACCATTAACATCCCTTTTTTTCAGACTAGTAAATGTCTCCGAATGTCATCCAGGATTCGACTGTGATGCTTGATGTTGAGATTTTAACAAAGAACTTTACTGTCAATGCCAGCATGCCGCATTATCGTTCCGAAACCTTCGCATTTCTCGCTTATTTCGCTCCCACCTTGCATGTCTCTTGTAACTCAAGGAGCTTACTAGGAATAGTGAAAATTATGTTGTACGTAATTCACCTATTTCGTTTCTCAACCCCAGCAGTGGAGATGTATTGGTCGCAGATAAATTTAGCATCGATCGTAATTTATTTGATCGATGTCAACTCACAAAAAAAATTATATATGCGGCCCACACCTGAGGGCTTAACTTAATGGGTTGTGGAAGTATATACTCCGGAGGAACGATAAAATAGACACTCCTCACATCCCCCCCTACGTTCGTCATCGATCCGTCTATCTGTTCGCATCGTCCAGCGTCTGATAGTCAGACATACAATCCGAAGACATAATGCATGGAATGCTTGTGTAGAATTTCTTCTCGAAAATGTCTTGGGATAGTGTGGGAAGGAAGTTGATTTCCCTTGGAATAGTTGAGTGACCGATGGTGACATCAGGTCTGTGTGGGCTACCATCTGTTTGGTGAATAGGCCCAGCGGACTCAGCGCTTAGACGGGCAGCTTCTCATTACTTCGCTAATAGTAGGCAGTATTTGCAATCGTTTAAGTGCATTACAGTTACACTGACACTGTAAACCTAACTGAGGCTCCGAACAAAAGTGTCGGTCAATGGAGGATCATATCCAGTAAGCAATGTGTGGATGTATTCCCCATTTTTATCCAGTGTCTATTTTACAGCTGCAGGTCTTTAAGGCCTTAGGCTTATCCATTTTTGTGTACATTGTGACTGTGTGTAGACCTCTAAAAATGTACCCAATTACAGCCAACGTTAAAATGTTCTCGAGGATGTTGCCTTTTTGAATCGGTTTTCCAAGCGGATGTGAAGAACAGGTGGAATTGGAAAAGTATCTGTGTCTGGAGTGACATCCAAACTGTACTTAAGGCCTTGCTCAATTAACCACTTCCAGTATTGTTCAGGAAATCACGTCCTCTCTAAATTTGCATCAAAATTCACTCAAAATTGTCTGGGTCCCGGGTCACCACGAGATCGCTGGAAATGAGATCGTCGATGAACTTGCTAGACTAGCATCAGAGGAGACACTCTCAGGACCTGAACTTGTGCAGGGACTACTTGCGTCTCTGGTTATGGTTTCCATGGATGGTTGCGCCTCTCGAAAACATAACCGAAGGTGGCATGATTCCAGACCAAGCGCATGCTCCCCCTAACGGCTGTAAGAATTCCGCAGCATACTTGTTATAGCTTGGCAGAAAAGACTGCAGACGACTTACAGACGTACAAACGGGACACTACACCTTGGCCAAATATCTAAGTGTGCTTCACTTAAGCGACGGAACCCTCTGCGATGCCAGTAGAGAAGACGACGACACCGCAGAGCACCTTTGTGTCACTTTCCCTCCTTTTTTTGGATCAACTGGCAGGTTTTCGGTTGAGCTGATGAAACTACAGCAAAATAAGGTTGCTGCATGGCAGTAGGATGGACCAGTTTTTGAGTTTGAGTGCTCCAGTGCAGTGTTTAAAAAACTATGACAAAAATAGGTACGACACCATGCGCTAACCTCTCGAAATGTATTCGGACGTCACGTTACTTTACTCTCGCAAGCCATCATGTTGCCTTATAAACCTGCAATTGATTAAGTGCAATTTCCTGAAAGTCTTTGATTGTTCCATTTCAGGGCCAATTGTTGCAAGTCAAGACACCCAATCTGAGGGGTTTGTCGCAATGACTATAGCAAAATTTCGCAACCGGGAGATCTAGTCATTGAAGTCAAAATACAAACAGTGGTGGAACACTTATTAAAATTAAGTTTTTGTCCAGCGCCAGTTTACGGCACCTAATACAAAATAAAACTGAACTAGTAACTTAGCGGTGTCTCACAAGTGTCTTCGAGCTTGTTTTTTACTCTTAATTGATCGCTCTTGCATGGAAACCATAAGAGAAACGCTGCAGAAAAGAAATTAACCAAATTGCACTATATTGCATTGCCCCGCTCTCTGAAAAGCAATGAACTGTGTTTAAAAGGTGATTACTTCATCCAATGTACCTCCAGTCTATGTACTCCAACTCTTCTTTTATGTGAGGGACCATTTCAGAGACCAACTCGATGCTCGATTTAACTCGTAGCTAACTTTGGGATGAATTCGGACATCCTCAAAAGATGCTTTGAATGGGTGGAGAAAGAAAGTACATAGACCTTATCGCTTCTAAGGAAGCCAGCGTATGTTGGGGTATATACGCCAAGAAATCGTTTGAGGTAATCACTTGTAATTAACAGTCATTCACCGTGAGTTAGTCTGCGAGATAAATAAGTTTGTTGCCTATTGAGATATTTATAAATAGATTCCAGAGTCAAAAGGGGAATAAGTATTTTTATCTCGAGACTTCTCCTGAGAAGTGAATAGAATTCGAGTACGATAATCAAATTCAGACAGATTTCTCTGAAAGGATTGCTCTTTGCAGTCTGAGCAATCAAAGGAGTGAAGAGAAACTGGCTTTGTGGGTGTAATAAATCTTTTGTCTCGCCCTCTTTACTGGCTTGTCTTCATTTCATTTTGTATTAATAAATTGGATTTAAACTCACTTTGTGGAATCTAAGTTCTTTGAAAAGTATGAAGCGAATGCTTTCAGTCGGCGTGCTTGTACGATCCGAGGGTGCTTATAACCCTGGCCAAGAATGTTTCACATTGGATGATTTGAGAGGAAGTCATTTAGCTATGCTCACTCCATTTTCAAACAGCTTGGAAGATCTGTAAGAAGGAGGCTGCAAGTTATGGTTTTTATTACAATTCTAATCGATGGCCGTGCAATTTGGGTAATGACCGAAAGGATAAGATCGCAAATATAACCTGCTGAGATGAGATTTCTTCTTGCTGTTGTGAGTATAACTCGCAGGGATAGGGTGAGAAACACAGCAGTGTGCGAGGAACTCAACATTGAGCAGCTTCTTCTTCGAACGGAGAGGCCTATGCTTCGGTGGATTGGTCACGTGGCAAGAATGTCTCCATCATCACGATTTCCGAGACGGGCATTGATTGCGATCAGCAGACCCATAACAATCCCAAAAACTCGCCTGGTTCCGCTTGTAGACTCGATGACGGAGGATCGCCATCGAATCTTCTTTCCCTTTGAGGCAAACGTGAACTTCACAGCTTAGTTCAGATCTGACGTAGAGGCGTCCTCTTATGCTATATAAATTATTTGTTTATAATTTGCTTGCACTCAAGGGATTGTTAATACCCATAAGTGTCCGGAATCGAGGCACAGCACGGTCAGAAGGTATAGAGGAAGAGAGGGAATGGAGGGACCCGTGCACAATGAATATCTGCGAATTGTATTTTGTGGGAAATATTAGGCTGGGAAGAGCATTCCATATTCGTGTCGTGTGGCTGATGAACGAGTCTCTAAATTGAACTGTGCGTCCGAAAGTAGGCTTAAGGGTAAACTCATGAGCATTCCCGGCGAGACGGGTATTGCGGTCAGTTAATGGAGAGGAGGAATGCAAGTGAGCTTGAGCATCGTTTGTTAAAATAGCGATAACATACGGATAGAGACGAGGCGGTACGTCGATCTTCGAGCGTGTCTAATGACTGCAATATTGTTTTTCCTATAAGTTTTATCGCTCGCTTTTGGATTCCATCTAGTAGGCGCAGGGTGGTCTTGGGGCACCAGACTAGATATGAGCGTTGTACTCAAGTTTGGGGCGCATATACGCCTTATAAATGAAAGCCAAATCAGAAGGGGTGAAGTATTTCTTGCATCGATTGAGGAAACCTAAACATTACGCAGCATTATTGGCGACCTCAAATATGTGATCGTTCCAACTAAGTGTTGTGTTGATACACATTCCAAGGATAAAAAGCTTTCCGGTTTCATCGACACAGGTGCCATTCATGGATAATGGCTGATAACCAAGGATTCGCTTGAGTGACGGCAGACAGCATTGAGTTTTTGAAGTATTGAATTCCACTCAGTTGTTCTTTCCCCAATTGATTATGCTGTCAATCGGAATTATGTCAAAGCTAACGGTCCAATTCTACGGCCGAAGTGCGGGGTCGTGAGTCTTGGAACGAATATGAAAAGCTGAGGGCGATGTCATCATCGAAGGAATGGATTGAATTAGAAGTAGAACACAAGAGATCATTTATAAAAAGGACAAAGAGTTTCGGAGACAGACCAGAGCCTTGGGGAACAAATGCATTTATTTGGTGGATATCAAAATTGGACCCATCCAAAACTACGGTTCGATAGGTAATTTCTAATCCATAGAAGAAGAGATTCGTCGGCACCATAAACACGCATTTTTGACAAGAGACCCTAATACCAAACTCCTTCAAATGCCAATGATCTTTCTTTCTTTTGCCTAAATATTGCAGAGATTACTTCCACTTTTCGGTGAGATACGAGTAAGCTATCAGGTCACAAGTGGACCTGTTGCTGCGGAAACCGAACTGCCGGTCATTAAGAAGCTTCCGCTATTCCAGATATATCATAAGCTGACTAATAATCAGCATTTCCATGGCCTTAGAAAGAAGAGGAGACGTAAGTGCTATAGGTCGGTACGAGGTGGGTGTCTAAGAATCGCCCTTTTTAGGGACGGGCTGGACAAATGCTGTTTTCCATCTACTCGGAAAGATACCTAAAGAGAAGGATAGATGAAAAAGCTTACGCAGTCTTACACCTCTTTAGAAGTATAGGGAGAATAGCATCGGGGTCAGCGGATTTGTGCACGTCGAAATCTTAAAGTCCTCTGTACTAGTGCGCAAGTGGATGTGTCCCATGGTGAAATCAACGCTCTCCAATACAGGCGGACACATGTTGAAATCAACGCTCTCAATAAAAGGTGGAGACACATTGGAATCGGGCAGTGTTGAGCTAGCTGCAAAATGCGGCGCAAGCAGATTGGCTCACAGCTTGGATGTCATTGTAAATGAGCTTCATGTTTTCTGTTTTACAAATGGCGAAACGTTTTTGCCACCTTTTGCTTCAACTTTTGCAGAGAGAGAGAGAATAACACACGCCTGATAATTGCATTGCAGTCATATCTGACAAGTTTCAGTAGGGTTGACCTTGTATGTTCCGAAATTCATCTCTCTCATCCTAATAGCCTCCTTCCAGCTCGAGTCACTGCTTCAGAGCACAGTTGTGTGATGCTCTCTACTCTATTATGAATCTCATGTGCAGCAGTAGAATGTTTGTGATATTGAGCCGAAAGCAGAACGATAAGCAAAGCAGCACTGTTGATTCCTGGTGCCTTCGAAAGAAAAATTCTACATGAATGGTCCGAAAATACAAATTTTATTTCTCTTCAAGAACACGCAAGCATTTATAAACTTTACCCAGAGCAGCAAATTGCAACCTATGATTTGTTCTCTCCTAAAGTTCGTACAACCTTACATCAAAGGTAAAAGAAATTGCAAGGAAGTTGTCGCTCTGAAAATACTTCTTAAACTTTAAATTAAGATTATACTTTTCTTGTGGCTCTGTTGAATTGTGCATGTAAATTGGTGCATCAACCCCAATCATATGGCAGCATAAGAACGTTTGAAATTGTCGTGTCGGCCAGAGGTGAGTGTATGGTATGTCAGTTGGGTCTATCAAAGTTTCTTGCGACCTTTGCTGACACTTTGGGTGAAGTTCATAGCAAGCAGTGGAGGAGGAGATGGAGGTGGAATTGATGTATAGGTAAAAACATTTGAAAGTCGGACGGAGTCCACTTGTGGAGTAAAATCGAAGTTTATTTGCGAGTGCCAAGGGTCTGCACATTTCCTGAAAAAATGAAATAGTACAGATTGACAGACTGGCATGAAGTCAACGTGGACAAATCGGAGGTTATGGTCATCTCCAGAACTATTCAATGCACTCCACACTTTAGTGGAGTCCCATTGAAGCAGGTGGAGAAGTTTAACTATCTCGGGGTCCTTTTCACGAGTGATGGAAGGATTAATGCTGAGTTTTCTTGTAGGATTGGTCAAGCTGGGTCTATTCTGAAACAGCTTGGCAGACCCAGGACGAGATGGTTGGACCAAGACCAAGTCAGATCAGGGCATAACTCCTGATGAGTTAGAGTCGATGGAGGAGGATCGAGTTGCCTGGAGATTTCTCGTGGGTGGTTTACCCCCGCGACCCCTTTAGCGGATCATGCGGGTAAGAAGATTATGATAAGGCCCAGGCTAGTCTAGGGCTTTTAAGATTAGACTTTTAGCTTAATTTAATAGTCTGTTAATATTTATGATATGGCTTATAGCTATACCGAAAAATGCCGGCTTAACAATATAGGCCCACCTAGGCATTGTCTCTTGATACTCTTTTCGTAGAACTGCATTGAGTCGGTGTTGAATATTCAGTACCTTCATAGCCACGATTGCAGTAGCGTGAATATATTGGTGGCTAAGCTTTGGTGGAAGTCGTTGCAAATCATGATTTATGTATGTTCTGATTTTCAATGGCCGCTAGTCCGGGGAAAATTCTGTAAATCTTCTATTCAAGCAGACAAATGTTCTCCATCACTTCGTATAGGAATGGAATTCGTCTATAAATCATAAACAAGCACATTGTCCAGATCTTACTAACACCAGATCTTCTTTAGAGTAGTAGATATAACAACTGTAGAGTAAAAGCTCCCGTTTTAGAATGGCCAGCACGTGTAAATTTCCAAATATTTCATATCCTCCAATGCAGTAATTGATGTGGTTTCTGGAGGAGTGGATTGTCATACGTAATAAAAATATGCAAGACTTATATTTTACCCCTGATCCAACTGATATGTGAAGCTCCCAGTGTTGCAGAACACGTGTCACCTCCAATTTTCAAAACCAAAACTCGCTTAACGGCGGCAATTTATGCTAATGACAACATACTTCAGTCGAAATCGTATTCATTTCTCCAGAGTGTCGTAAAATTGAATTATAACATCCCTTGATAAATACCCGACCAGAAAAGGATTAACTTTCGTTTATTACCACCACCAACAGCCACTGCACCACACCAGTTACCAGCTAATGAAGTTTAACCTCAAAAGTTGTTTTCTGATGGCGAAGACTAAGCCTAAGCCCGATATAAAGTTCGTTTTAATATCAGGAAGTATTTCAAACAAAAAACGGAATTGGCGGTAGCCCGACAAGACAAACAGCAAAGTATGACGATTGAAGCAATTCCAATTGTGTTTGTCATCGTTTCACGGTTGCCAGTCTTGTTAGGTGAGTTCATGCCTTTAATCCGAAAAGTTATTTTCAGTTTTATGCTGGCTCTTAACTGGTTAACTTTTCGTTCCCGCGAGTAATCTGTTTTCGGATTCGGTTTTCTTTTCGTTATTATTTCCCTGAGGAAATAATACGCTGAAAGGATTATATCTTAATTAGTTTGCAGACGAAAAATTCACTCTGGGCATTAACCGCTATTATTTGAGAACCGATTGCAATCTTTCAAAAATTGATTTTTTTTGTTTCACTTTGTATTTGAAAACAGTGCATACGTATAGTAATGGTTTGCTTACTTGGGATCGCATCTTCATTGTTTTCAAGATTTTATAAAATTCATTAATAAGTGCTCCATTACGGATATGATTTGAGAGAAATGTGAAAATAAATGCATAGCTGCATGAAAAGGAAGTCCTGTAAGGGGCTCTAGTCTGTAGATGCAGTTAATCGTGGAAAGTTTTGAATATTTTAGCTTAGTTGATTGTGACTGGGGCATTTGTAAGAAAGTGAGTAGCAAGTAGTTTGGATAGGGTAAGGGTAAACTTCGGGGATACGAATGTCATGTCAGACAGCTAGAGTGGTGTTGGTGTCATTTGGAAAACTTTTAGCGGACAGTTCCTGCAGAACCCGCTGACCAATAGCCCGTCGCAATTTGTCTTTCTAACCATTCGAAGGCAGAACCTTTATAATAGCCGACCATGTTATCGCGACCGGAAAGCTTTTTAGCTTCGTTACTTGGAAGTCCCGGGAAGGTCAACAATATGAGGGAGAATAAGAGTCTTATATCACACACACAAAGGATCTTTCTTTTTTTGAATCTATCTTAAGACTGAACTCAACGTTTAATTTTGCCTACATCAAACCTCGCAATCAATTTCCCCATGTACTCGTTTGCACTTGCATTCCCATGCTTCTGTATTGCGTCAAGCTGAGGGGCAATATTATTTATCCGGGTCGGTCATTCATATAACGATCCGCATGTGGGTTCGGGTGCATGTGCTGATCTTTCAGTTCTGCACATTCGAACTGGAGCTCATTAATTAATAGGTCAAAGGCGTGTTTCGAAATTGGTGTCGTTACGAAACGTGGTACGACGGCGGCAAAAAATAGACGATGACAAACTAAGTTTTCATGACGTAACGAGAAATGATGGAAACCCCCGAGGCGACAATATTATATTATTGTCGGTGGGGGGTTAGTGGGTACTATATCTAATAAGCTCAGGCTAAGACCCTCCATGTGTTGTCGGCCGGAGAGGTATCATTCACTCACTCACACACTTATTATGGGCAGGATACCGGTAATATTAACGCTAACGAATTATCGAATATGATCAAAATACTTACAAGTGCATTACGCTTATAAAAAAAATTATTATGTTATTGCAATTTTAATAACATAATATTATCGTAAAAATGGTGTATCGGAGCCATACACAATGAAGTGCTACAATAGCTGCACTCCATTCGACACTGAATGCACGTCATTGGGACAGCTGTCAACACCACCATCACCATCAACAGCCGTCGTTCTGAGACGTCATCGATATCAGCAGCAGCGGACCAGCACTGAAGTTGAATGAAGGATTAATACTAATTGCGTTTTGTTTAAAGTAATAAATCACTTTATATTCTTACATTTAAATAATTTTTTTATATTAAAACAAACATTATTTTACATTGGTGACCCCAATGTGTTAGCCCTGGAGTTTTCGATTGATTTCTGAGCTGCTTTTCTATTTCTGTAGAATGGCTTCCCATTTCTCGTTGGGAGCGGGAGCGCAGTAATATGCTTTAGTGATGGAGATTGACTCATGACTTTATCAGCGAGTTGAGGTCGCCTGTGACAGATGAAAGTATCCACATTACAACATTACCTTGATGACTGTATCTGGAGTGCCTGAAAAGCCGGAGAGATCGCAGATGGGCCGAACAAGCATTTTCTTCATGCACTTTGATGAGCCTTTGTTTAACCTTTTGTTGGTTTGGTTTGGTAGTTGGAATACTAAGAAATTTGTTCGAGTTCCCTCCGATCGAGATTGGCAATGACTTACTCGAACTTTATCTCGTCGTTCGGCTTGGAGGCCGAAAGAATAGCCTCAAGTTGATCTAACCAGAGAGATGGTTTCTCCCGCCAGAAGTCGAGTGGCCACAGAAAGTCCCAAGACAGCAAATAGAGCGTAGGCTATAAATTCCGTATCGCGAAATTCTAAAAATGATACCACTACTAGCTGTCGACGGTACACAAATAAGCACGTTACGACAACGCTTGCCTTGGATTTCGGTATGAGACACACTTTCAGTTGGACCTTCACTCGCGCTGCAATCATACGCTCAATAATGGGAGCAGATTTTTTATGTTTCTTCCGACTTCTCGTCGCTGTTCATGCCCACCGATTCGTCGATCAAGGTACGAATTCCAACACACCACATCGTCTCACGCCTGAGAAGGTCTCATTAAATGCCCTTATTCACAAAGAATCAAACCTGCCCCAGCGTCACCCAGCATAATTTGTCCGCTTGGCGCAATTCGAACAATACAGCATTCAAAGCGTCATCACCTGGAAACACACGGTCCCCCGGTTTACTGCCGTGCAAGGCCAATTCCACCGAACTACTTCAAGATGGGCCAGTCCATTCCACATCGTCGCACAATTCAGCCCTGCGGAGACTACAGACGCCTCAAAGATGTAACGTTGCCCGACATGTATATTCCGCCACGTCTCACGGATTTGTAACTCGTACTAACAGGTTTTTTTCCCTGATTGTCGTTTCGAGAGAAAAGTTCTGCTCTCGATATTTGGCCCTGTTTGCGTTTATGACATTTGAAGAATAAGGCTTAACCACGAACTGTATGGGCTGTATAACGACATGAGTCAAGCTACGGAACTAATGCCTATGATGGTTAGACCACGTAGAGCGTATAGAGAATTTAGGTCCGGCCGCCTTCTACTCTGAGGCGGTGGGACAATGCCCACGTATTAGGTTGCAAACACAAGTCGAGGGGGACCTCAACCGGCAACCGGAAGAATTCACTTGCCTATGGAACAGGGATATGAAAGAATTAGTGCATCTTACTCTCGGTGCTGATATAGATGAAGGGTGAGCCGAAATCGCTGACAGCCTCGAAGTCACTGTGTCCAAGATACAAACATCTGCTTATATAAGCAGGAACATCGGAAAATCCGTGTTTCTAACGATACAAGTGTGACCAGCGATTTTTGACCGATTTCCTTCAAGCGAATATGGGATAGGCTACCTGTGGACGAGAGTAGGAGGGTGAGTCTGTATCAGGGCTAATCTCTTGTTTGATCCACTCATTGGCCAGAGTAAACGCCAAATGATGCAGTCGGGGGAAGGTACCCCACATCATGTGTAAAATGATTCTGCCAATTCTAGGTCGGAGCTTTGGAATACAGTCGCTTAGGACCAATGATGGTGATTACTGTGTCAGGTACCCACATCGGATACATTTGGACCCTTCGGTTGGGCTTTGTGATTTTCACCCACTAACGATAATACCAGTAAAATAATGCCAATAAGCGGTTTTTTTTTTTTTTTGTTATTTTTGTTTGACTCTGTATTTCCAAGGACTCATTGAAACAACCCCCGACTTATTATACGAACATTAATTTCATGTCTTTATAATTTTCATGAATAGGGTTGTCATCTTAAAATCGTCCCTACCTTGGAAAATAAGCTGAATAGCTCAAACTTTGAAGTATATTTATTGTGTAAAATACTGTGCCTGCGGCATGCAGAAGTATTGTAGTTCCAAGGACTCTATGCCTTCACTGCAACTGCTCCCTTAGCTTAAACCAGTTAAATCATGAAAAAGACTTCACCTAAAATAACGTAATCCCCAGTCTCGGCCACAGTCAAGTGCCACACGAACTTTGCCTAGGGTGGTAACTTCTTCATCGGTGGCCCCAATTTCCAATCCCAGATGCACTGCCTGCCAACCAGTTGAGGTGCAAATCAATATTTCGTGGTACGAAGAGCTCACTCGCACAATTTAATTTTGTTGGAAAGTTGGTCGTCGTTTGTTTAGTGCAGGTCATTGCCAAATCGTAGTGAATGCATCAGTCGAACAGAGGAACGGTTGACAACAGTGTCATGAAATCAGAACGAGTAGAGTGAAGAATCAATCCAATTAAGTGCTAAATACGGTGCTCATCAGACGGAGGCAGGATGTGTGTTGTGCACAAATTGCATTGCCTAAAGAACGCAGCTTGCGATCAAATGTAGGACATGGGATGAGTTTCTGCTCCTTTTTGTGGAGTGTTTGTATTGATTTACATCAGTAATGCATGTCACAATAATAATAATAATAAAAGCCAGTAGAGGGCCAGGGCTTCTCAGCAACCACTCGCGTTGTGAGTGCTATCGTTCTCTCCGTTGTATGCCGCCTCCGAAGGCTAATTAGAGAAGTTTCTCTTTGAGCATTGTCAGTGACTCGAAAGAGGTGGAGGCGTGAAAATTATTTTTGGTCGTATCGGCCGGGAATCGAACCCAGGCAGCGAGTTTCAGTTGCGCAGGGGTCGATGCACCTACCCACAACGCCACAGCCCATATTGGTCCCGATGTATTGGAGAGTTGGAAATAAATCTGCGCATTGCATGTGTACGTAAGGCAGGGTGCCCGGTAAGGACTCCTATAAGCATCCTTGCGACAACAACCGATCAAGGATGTTGATCCCTTCTTGCTCAGCGTCAGCCATAGAGCCCTTGTTGTTGCTACAATACTCAGACCAATCAGTTATGCGGCTACCGAAGGTTCGCCGGAGCTTATTCCATTTTGCGAGTGACATGTTCCGGTTCGTCGGAAACAAGCCTTAGGCGAATGAAAGCGGCTCCGAATCGGAAACAACTCATCACGAGTAACTAAGACCGTCCCTTCTCTCTCATCACTCGGCTAGGTATCACAGATTCAAGACAGTCGCTTTTGTCCGAATACCTTAATTATTGCGCCCACATCTTGGGAGAATCACTAAAATGAATGAATCACCTAATATTTGATTACTAAGTCAGTTCTACACCCATGGGTAAACATACATTTGGTTGTTCTTCTTCTTGTTCTAATGGCGCTATATTCCGAGTTGGACTTGGGTCTCGTCACGCCAACAAGCTTTTCCAGCTGGCACGATTTTTAGCCATCTGCATCCAATTTCTAACGCCGAATAGGTTGAGGTCCTTCTCCACATGTGTGCGCCATCGCGGTCGGTTTCGGGGGCGTCCACTATTGCGTTGTAATGCTGGTTCGGTGTCGAAGACTCTTCGGGATGGAGCAGTGTTTTTACATAGCCCAGCCATCTCAGTCATTGCACCTGTAGATGTCTGGCTAGGCCCATGTCGCTGTATAGACCGTACAGTTCATGGTTGTATCTTCCTTTCAAAAACCAACAACGTAAACCGGATCAAATATTGAAACACAGAAATTTTCTCTCGAAAAAAAAACCTTCATCATCTGTTCTTGAGATTGTTCAGGCGTTTGCACCATGGAGCGGGATAGGGATGACCAATGTGTTATAAAATGTCACCGCTAAACCCATTTTTTCCGCCCCCGCCTCCATGCCAGAAAAAGCTTCATTGGAGGCTCGGTGTGTTCATTCTCCTCCATGTACGGACTTTTAAAAAATCGTCAAACTTGTTGGGCGATTGGGTTCTGCTCGATATTTTCATGAATGATGTTGAAAAAGTCACATGCCACCGAGTCGCCTAGTCTAAAACATTTTTTGTCATTGAAGGTCTCGGTGAGTTCGTTTCCGAACTTCATGGAGCAACGAGAATTTCTCATCGTCAACCTGCACAACCTGACGAATCTGGCAGGACTGTCAAAACTAGTCATGGCGTTGTATAGCTAGTCTTTATGAGCGTTTTTCAAGGCTCTGGCAGAATGTGAACATTTGGTCGATGGTGGAATTCCTCTGTCTGGACTTATCAGTTTATTCACGAATGGTTTCAGGCGCTGAAGCGGAAAAATCTGATTCTTTGTAATTTGTCCGTGTATAGGTGGCGGAATTTATTCTAGCAGCATGTGCAACAATTTTGGGAATACTCTTCGGAGTTGATCGTTCTTCTCATTGTGTATTGATGGCGTTCTTGTGGTGGTTGGTGTCCTGATTAAGTCAAGTCACAATATCTTACACGCGAGTTGGTTATTTGTACCCTACCAGCTCAAACAAAAGCCTCTTGCGACTATAAGGGGCAACTATAGCAATAGAGACGCAGTCAATATTGAGAATCTGGAAAAAATCACTTCTGTAGACTATTAAACGGCGATAATGGACTCCGATACCGCAGTCAGGCAGAATCTTCTTATCTTTTTAAATGCCAAGAAAATATTTAAGACTGGCTGAAAAGTCTGCACCTATTGATACTGGATTGATGAGGAAAAAGATGGGGAAGTGGCAATAATTCCCCCGAATGAGCGTGGTGGTATAAACGCATTGACGAAAATAAAATTGGTGATGAAGGTACTGGAGATAAATTGTAAATGAAAATTTAAAGAAACCGCAGAATGCGAAAGCGAGAATCCTTACGCGTTGTCAACATTAGCGAAGAAGGTAGAAAGAAAGTGAAACTCTAAGTTGGCAGATGCTATCAGTGTATAGCGCAGAGGGGGTAATCCTCTGATATCGTTTGTCCCTGTCATTGCCTTCGGTCCGGAAAGTCCGGAAAGTCTGCTGTCGTATACTCTGCGCTGTTGTCCAAATATTAATATTTTATTTATTATTATCTTCAGTAAGGAGCAATTGTGCATCATTTTGGAATTGCGTTAATTCCAGTTGGATTTGGTAACGTACCTTCAAAAAACTTGGATGGAACGTGTGACCTATTTACCACCTTTTTTGAGTCGGCCAACAATGGGTCACCGGTCCAGACAACGATGGACCATTACTCTAATATACCCGAGGTTCTGGATATAGGTGTATTGCAATTTACGATGCAAGAATGGTGCAAGCACAATGGGCTATTCACAAATGTAATATTTTTACTGCATATTGAATTACATCCCCGATTGTCTATGATTATTTCATAATAACATAGCGTTTTGCATGCTCTGTGAAACAAAAAAAAGAACTCCTCCAAAAACCCGCCTCTCTGAATGTCGAGAATCCGGGTCTGCAGAGCCAGCCAAAGAAGAAGAAAGTTTTGAGCGAAAGTAAAACAAAAAGTGTTTAAACTGCCGAAACCCGGGATTGAACCGGGGACCTTTAGATCTTCAGTCTAACGCTCTCCCAACTGAGCTATTTCGGCACTTAGGTTTGTTGGCAGAATGTTGTTGTCGCCCTTTTTGGGGGGAGCCTTTCGTGGGGGGCCACTTCTCAGTTAGGTCCTGTTGAAGCAATTGTAATGTTTTGTATCACTAAGAGAAATAATTACGCTGGGACAGGGCTCGGAAGAGAGTGTGCACATTTCGAAGTCTTCGTGTGAATTGTGTACACTTGCAGCAGTTTCTTGGCGGGTTTCGTCACCTCATGGGATGTTTACTGTTTTACACAGATTCTACCTACTCCCTAAATCGAAGGAATCGTGGCCAACAGTATTCTGGAGTTCGCGGTCCAAGGGGGGCGAAGGACCTCGACTAATTTGGTGTCTGCAACTGGAGGCAGGTAGTCAGGACTCCCGCTGTAAGGTTGATCAAGGTTGACACCACACTCTACAAGATCACGGCTATAGTCAATGCTACCCGCTCTCATGTGACTTCTTCCACATACTTAATCAGAAGATGGAGCAAAACGCACATGTCAACACTAGAGTCAAGATCTACCCAAAAATGGTCGCTTCTGAATGTAGCGTAGAAGAAGAAGAAGAAGAAGAACAAACTGGATTTGTGGATATGGAAAGTATTGGATTGGAATAAATAAATAAATATATAATAAATAAATAAAAAGTAAAATGACACTGGACCATAAGTGCAACAGTGTAACTTCTTCAAAGGGCTACGAACTGAAATGAAGGGGTTATCCCTGAGTCGTCAAGCTGAATGCCATGAGAAAACATTCAGTCATTGCTTTCTGTCCGGAAATCGTTAATAAAAACCCTTCTCCCGGGCAAGGGTTGGTGGTAAGAAGTCTATTGTCGTATGATCTGCGCTGCTGTCCAACTCCTCCTAAAAACCCGAATCTCTGAGTCTAAGGGTAAATGAGGCTGCATTGTTGCTGCAGAATATGATGAGGATCCGGACGAGGGGTGCGCTGTTATATTTTGTATCTATATGCAAAATGTTAATTGTTTATACACACATTTCGGTTCTATTATATTCTCTCCGCGTGCACACTAGTCTTCCATTCCTCTTTAATTTTGTACTTGATGTGATGGGTACGCACCCCTCCATAATACCCATATCACAATGTCGCTTTCGCGTGGTCACGCTCTGACATTTTAAGTAGAATACACGTAAATCCATTAGACAAGACCGTACTATTGCAAGCGCGAGAACAGATTTCTAGATACAGCTACTTCTACAAACCCGGGCTTTTGGCAGCTGTGAAACAATTTTCTTTTATTTACACGTGATGTATGATGATGGTGTTAGACCATTTTACTTGTCAAACCCTCGCCATTGATTGTGATTTGAAAAAGTGAGGGAGCCGCGCTTTCATAACATTCTCGTAAGCCTGATCAACGCCCGAACGCGCGAACTCGACATTGTGATTTAGCCATAATAATTATTGTCAATAAAATATAGTTTTGATATAACAACGAATTCATCACACCGACCAGCTGATTGCTCACGAGAAACCTCACAAGAGAAACATCAGAATTTGGCATCGCTGGTGTTTGTGATGCAATACGGGCAACGGATTCAATTATATGGAGTATTTTCAATTATTACAGTATATATCGGCGCTATGATAGAAGCACATACATTACGTAGGGTCGCCCAACAAAAGGTGGCATTGAAAACCGCGTGCAATGTGTACACACATTTTCGCACTTGTGGAAGTGGATCAAACTCTTCAACACATTTGTTCAATGCACACAGGAATGATGCCTTTGGGGAATTCGCCTGCGAGCTGTTACTCGCGAAACAGCCGCAATTTTGCGAAAGCGTGTTGCGGAATTTCATCAAAAGAGTTACCTTTTGTTGACAGAGCACTGGCGGGATTTGCTACCCTTCTGAGTACTTAATAAACTGGAAATGAACTGGAGGAACGTTTCAACTGATGACACTTGCTTTTTTAGTTAATGATGTCACTTAAGACAGATGACGTGGATTGACTGTTGACATCTGCCAGTTTCTGTTCGGCACTGCAGTTATTGAAAATACCAAAACAGTTGTTGACACTGCATTTCACACCTCTAAATAAATACATACGCCTTCAAAACGATATAGAACAAATTCTGATCACGGAAATGAACAACTTCTCATTCATGCCTTGGAAATGATTGATTTTTGATAATTGATAAGGACTGCTTGTTGGACACTCTGGCGACTGCAATTAGATACCACAAATGAGATAATCATGTCACGTTACCGGAAATTACTCATTTTACCGTCATTAACCGTTGTATCCTGACCATTCGCGTTTGTATAAAGAAAAGATGGTTAATTTCGAGTTACATTCTTGCGGTGGTGGTTACGTCCATATTTATTGTAAGTGTAATCCTAATTTAAGCTAGGAATTAAAATTACCTTCCGTGCATGAGGACTGTTAAGGTATAATAATATATACAGTGTAACCGTGATATAATAACGAACTCCCAATCATGGCAGAATATAAAGTTTTACCTGCATTTAATGAATTTTGTGAACTCACTTACATAGCGAAACTCGTCGGTAATTCATACTGAATTCCACAATAATTCATCTCTCAACAGGTTCGTACATGTTACATTTTTCGAAAGACAATCGCTGTTGTTTGACACAGTAATGTAAACACAGCAGTTTTTATTAATTAAAAAGTGTTATAAATTGACTACTGTAGATCAGTGTCTATATTTTAACAAGCATGTAGATGATGCTCTGGCCATGGCCCGAGGCGCTTTTGCTCTTACAAAGAGACTGTTTTACAACAGCCAACTCGATGTGAGGGTGAAGGTTATCTGCTACAAGGCCCTCATCCGGCCAATGCTCACCTATGGTTGCCCCGTGTGGTTCAACGTGAGTGCAAGCTTGATGGAAAAGATTCGGTTGTTCTAGAGGGATTGCCTTAGGGCTTGCCTTCGCCTTTATAGAACTCCAGAGTCCCAGTACACAAAATTCTATTCCAATGAGATCTTATACACCAGGGCGAACCTGATACGAGTGATTTCCTAGTGAAGTTGATTCAAAGTCGTACTGCCAGAGCGATGGATGACTCAACCACGACCGCTCCGTCGCACAACGAGCTGAGGAAGGCCACCTCCGGTTCAGTATGGCGGTATCAAGGCGGGATGTGAGAGATGTTTGCAATGCAGCAAAAATTCTGGTGGCTGGCGAAGGAACTCCCTCGTCGAACCTTTTAGACCCTGGGTAGAAAGGGTAATGCTCATCCCCGCGTGAGAGCAGTAGTCGGTCACTGTCTTGCAGCTGAGCAGCCGTAAAGTTTTTGCAATTTTTCTTAGTATTAACTTGTACATATAAATTTATTTTTTTTTTAGTTAAAAAGCATATTTAGGTTAAGTCGACAGTCATAGGTTAAGATTAAGTTTAGCTTAGAGAGACCGACGAGGGCCAGTAAGTTAAAATAGAATCATTGCTCGTCCAACTAGTTTTAAGCATTTTTGTTTAGTGTGTAAGTATATAAGTGAATTGATGAATAAAAATGAATTAAAAAAAGCTCCAGCCAGACCTATTCCATTGGTTCTAGGTTGTTTTACAAAAAGAAATCTTTCTCCTTACCTACGCTGATTTTCAATTTATGGTAAATGGTTAAGCATATGTACGTTGACAAAGTCAGGAAATTTGGTGAAGATAGCTCAACAATCAATTAGGAAAAAGTGCTTTCGAAAATGCATAAGGTCTGGCTGTATCTACTCTTTGGCAGAAGGGTTAATCTAATTCCCTGAATTTTTAATCTCAACCGCCAAATTCTTATTATTAATAAAATCTCAATGAAATTGCTTTGCGAAAATTAAATTGTCTGTATCGCTCTTCTTTCGACAACCTTGAGCAGTCAGCCGACACACTGTCAATCGTTCACACTTTTTACCACGCAAAAGATTGAAACCAAGGAACGAATATTGATGTGCTTCAAAGTTTCGTTTCCTCAATCCCCTCTGTCACGGATTTACAAACAAAAACATGTTTACAAAATATTAGCGAATGAAACGTAAGATTGCCATTCATAAATTCATCCAATCAATCAAGTGTGTTATGAATACAGTCCCAATCCCGAGTAATCCTGCAAGGACGTAACCTAATACTCTTCGTTTGACCACGATTTCAGTGTCATCTGCCCAAACAGATATGTGGGTCAACCGCCTGTTGATGGCATCACAGCTTTGCATAAATGGAAACATTTGCTTACAACCCAGTAAGCGTTATCCACAAGTAGTTCCTTTGTACATAATCCGTCAATGACTGGGCTGTCAACGAACAAATCGCTAGTGACAAGTCAAGCATTTCCACAGGCTTGGTGAAAATGAAAGAAGCTACAAGCCTTTTTCGGTTTTGTTCTGGCACTGGTTTCAGTTGACTGACTATAAATTCACTTCAATCACCTCATTGCGACTGGTGGTGTTAGAGGGGTTAGGCTGAGGAGAGTGGTTGCAAACAATCAACTCCTAATGAAATTTATCGTGCATACTTCATCAATGCGGGCTGTCTAATAAATAATCGTTTATCTGGGGTTAGGTTTGAGGATTTTTGCATTATCTTCCCACTCCCTGTGTATGCCTGTGTGTTTGCATTTATTTATTTTTTCATGTTTGAAGCACACATGAACACAGACTTCACTGACTAGTGTGGGAAATAAAACTGAGGATGCTCGTCGACGTGTTGCTAACCTCACATTGACACAGCCTCGTATCGTGATTAACTTCCCGCTTTTCGACGTGTATACAGGCAAAGTCGTGTGCTGTTAATATTACATGTGAACAAACGTACCGAAGAAGTTGCCTTACGTGCCCACACGAAAGGAAAACGGAAGAGGGACTACGGCGGAGGATCTTTTTAAGTGATGAAAATTCTTGTTGAAATATTTACACTTTATTATGATTCGCGTAAGAAAGAAAAGTTTTCACGCCGCTTCCGCCTTACGTCTCTTAGTCTGACAAATTCGCAAAGTTTTGACAGTTTTATTCATCGAGGGGAAGATTCTCAGTCAGACATTTCCTGACAGCGAGAAATGTACGGCAAGTACATCCGTTTGCATACTCGTGCGGCATGCATGATGTAATGGGGAAAGTTTAAAGCATGACTGTGTGTAGTTGGTTCTTGGATTTGCAACACATGTGGGGCTCTATGAAATTTGGCTAATTACGCAAGGCACACAAGTTGCCCAGCGAAACACCAGAATGAACTATCCAAGTGGTGAGTGGTTTAAATTAATGTTCTGCATGCAGGGAATCATTCAATGTACAAAGTTACTTATCTAATTGCTGGTGTTGCTGTTGTGGTTCAGTTGCTATGTATCAAGAGTATACATTTCGAGAAATATTCCTTAGATTCAATTTCACTAAGATTAGAAAGAATTTTTATTTATTTATTTATTATAATATTAATGTACAATTAAAATTGTAATCAATATGAACTTTAGGGGCCAAATAGTGGCGATGACTTACGGCACTCGATTAGAAAGAAAATATGTGCAGGCTATCAGTTTTGACCGAATATTTGACGGCCAATTGAAAATTTATAAGAATGTCCTAAAGAATGGCAAATTGGAATTTGTTCAGAACTTCGGCTTAATCAGGTATGGACACGCTTTCAAGAGTATGTCCATCAAGCCGCTTGCTGGGCGCATCCACCCTTATTTCGCTTAGTTCATCCGTCATGTACACTGCACACTTGCATGACTGATCCGGTTGACGCAATCGAAAAAGTATCCAAACGAGAAAATGTCATCAACTCCCTGGTAAGAGCATCACAGATGTTAGCACAATTGCGGATAAGGAAAATTTGAAAGACCTGAAAATGGACTATGAATCAGAAGGCGACCTACTTCTTCTCAAAAAATGCCATCAAAAAACATTTTTTACTCATACAGGGTTACGATATTTTTAGCTGCACCTCAAATGTCTGCTCAGGCGGTAGTGGGGATACTCACAAGTCCCAGGTTGGCAAGGTATTGGATTGGATACCATTATTAGTGAGTCGCGATCTCAAAGCTGAAGAAAGTTCAACATTGGCTCAAGTGCAGGTGTATGCACCAAATCTAGAGTCAGAGTACGCGGCTTTCCTGGATAAAGTTGATGCTGCCCTGGATAGACCTACAGAGCCTGAATTCTCCTGGGGGACACAGCTTCTTGTGACCGGTACACTGCTGATACGGCGAAGAACTTGCAAATTGGCTGTGCGAGAAGCTAAAGAGCAGTCTTGGAAGGAGTTCGGCGTGAAGTTGGAAGAGTACAGATCTGCGAAAAACGTGTTCTTGCGACCATTCGCCGACTGAGGGGAAGGAAATTCAACAATATTGAAGGAGTAATTTCCATTGAGTTGGACATCTTCCGCAGATGGGGTGAGCACTTTTCGGAGCTGCTCAATCTCGAACAGGACACTGAGGATGGCAGACCTGTAGTATGGAGTGCAGCGGAGAATAGTCCAACGATGAAGAAAGTCAATTTGGCGATGGAATCGCTAAAAGTCCGCCGGTGTGTGGGTAAAGAGGGAGTTTTATGGCTCTCTTGTGTCATTAAAGTGGCCTGGGAACGTGGTGAGAAACCTGGCGTTTAGCAAACTGGGGTGATTGTCCCGCTTTTTAAGAAGGGGGATAAAAGAGATTGCTCCAGCTACATGCGCATGTCTCCTTTAAGTCTCCCCGGGAAAGTCTACGTTAAGGTGTTGGAGGCGCGTTCTATGATGAACAGTGCGGCTTTCATCCCGGTATAAGTACAACCGACCTGATATTCACTCTAAGAATGGTACTTGAGAAGGCTTAGGAGTATGTAAAACCCATCTACAGTTGTTTTGTTTATTTGAAAAAGACATACGACCGACTTCCTCGAGGTAAACTCTGGAGTGCTCTGCAGTAGTACAAATAGTACAAATTGTAGCAGCTGTGTTCGGGTTAAAGGTGCTAAATCAATACCTTTCACCAAGGGCGTTGGAATTCGCCATGGGTGTGTCTTTTCAACTCTCCTTTTCATTGTATAAGGCGAGGAATGTTTCACATTGGGAGAGTTGAGTGTAAGTCATCTTCTTTCACGTCTTTTCAGACGGAACTCCAGCGCGCACTCGATAGTTTTGTGGCCGTATGTGCTGATGCTGGAATGTAGGTCAACGTGGACAAATCGGAGGTTATGGTCATCTCCAGAACGCCTATTCAATGCACTCTACATGTTAGTGAAGTCCCATTGAAGCAGGTGGAGAAGTTTATGTATCTCACTTTTTCACTAGTGATGGAAGGAGTAATGCTGAGCTTTTCTGTAGGATTGGTCAAGCAGGGACGATTTTGAAAAAGCTTGGTAGAAATGTAATCAGGAAGGCCGAGCTTGGTGTCAAAGCCAAGTTAGCGGTTTTCGGCTCAACATTTGTTCCAATTCTCAAACGACTAAGTTCGCGAATACAAGCTACTGAGATGAGATTTCTCGGTGCTGTTGTGGGAATTACTCGCCAGGATAGGGTGAGAAGCACGGCATTGTGCGATGAACTCAACATTGATGGTTACCGCTTTGCAGACTCAGGGCGAGGTGGTTGGACCAAGTCCAAGAACTAGAGTGTTTACGCTAGGGCATAACTCCTGATGAGTTAGAGTCGATGGCGGAGGATCGAGTTGCCTGGAGATCTCTCGTACGTCATGATGATGATGAGGAATAAAAGTTGATTGTTCACGTTTAGTGTTAAAATAACAATAAATCAACAATTTGAGTGTCTGGTCTCTTTAATGGAGGATAGTTCCAATCACACCAAGAAATCCATTTTTGTGAAGAAAACGAAACGCTTGCATTGTCCCTTTCCATGGGCTGTCATTGAAATGTAATCTACCACATGCGCGCACCAACATATTCGTGTTCTGAACCAAAGTCATCCCAAAAATTATAGAAATTATCAAATGCCACTACCGAATTGAAATTGATCCCACTTGAAGACACAAATCTGCGGCATATTTTGCCAATTAGTTAATTTTTTTTGCGAAGAGAATTTGATTGGTTTTTTGTCACCTCCCTCGAATTCAAGAATACAGATTTTGATGTGAGATGGCAGAAAAATGCGAGAATCGAGAATTTGTCACCTCTTCTAAGAGAATAAGGGGGAATGTCTACACGCGACAAGGATTATTAAACACTAGATACCGATCAAAAAAACGTCTACATCCGACTTAAAGCAGGTTGCACTTTCATGAAGTGCTTTCCACCTTATTCCCATAATCACTTGAAATCTTAAACCCTAATGAGAAGCGCTACTGCGGCGACACAACGGAACTGGTGTGCTTTATTCAATTCGATATTCTTCCCATGTCCTTCAATCATACGGTCTTCCTTCGATACACCCTGGTATGCACACTGTGCTGTACATGGCCTAACCTGAAAAGTGTTGGATCCGTGGATGCCTGACAAGGTCCCTGTCGTTGTGCAACCCATAGAGCTCGTGGTTGAATATTCTCCTCCAGATCGCGTGAATGAAAACAAGACCAAAGATTAACGAAGAAATTTTCTATCGAAGAGACCAATTAGTTCTGCTTCCGCTGTTGAGATTGTCTATGTGTCAGTAACGCGACGCTGCGTACATGACTGCGGTGATCAGTGCCTTGTATGAAGTCACGTTTCTCCATAAAGAAACGGCTTTGTTAATCATTTGCCTTTGAGCCGAATAACCACCGGTTCTCGGAACTGTGATTGATTGTGAGTGCGTCAAAGAGAAAATACGCCATATTTTACAGTTTTTCTTCGATAAGGGCGAAAACTCTACTCATTCGGCTGAAAATGCAAAACATGTTCATTCGAACAAGGCTGGTTGCAAAGGGAAGCTCGATATATGGGTACCAAACGAGATAACTCCAAATAACCTCATGGACCGCATTTCTATCTGTTGAATCACAACAACCATTTTTGAAGCTGATGATGACTTGTGATAACGATGGTGAGACGACGGTGAGTCGAAGCTAACGATGACCAAACCAAGTTTGAAGGCTGCGTGTTTTATGGAATTGGCAATATGAGCTAATCTACCGCAAAACGCTTAATGTTGCCCTATGTTGTCCACAATCGGCCGTCTAAAGGAAGCGATATGGCGGCGATATTTGACCTAAATCGGACCATTAATGATGATATCCATTCCCCTGATAATCATCCTTCGTGTTGCGCTCATTCGTGTTGCATTCCTCACCGTCAGACCCATTTTAGCCGCTTGCGTCTCAATGTCAGCAAACGCTTTGACTACTCTCTATGTTCTGCCTATCACATATCAATGTCATCTGAGTATGCTAAAGCTTATAGGAGTTCTGGAGGATCGCGCCTCTCGCGTTGACGAGTGAGTTTTTCACGATATTCTCAAGAATGATGTTAAAGAAGTCATGACATGACATGACAGCAACTTTAGGTTCAGGTTTCCATCATACGCATTAAGCTATTTTTTTTCTCTGTTTTGTGGTAATAAACTGTAGCAAATGTACTAACTGGTAAGTGGTTTTGGTTTGTCTATTTATTTAAATATAGGTTCAGTGCACGATGCGCACAAGTGTTACATGTTTTTATAATTGCTTTTATGGACGTGCAAGATAATGGCCGACAAGTTTAGGGTCTTTTTTCCACCTAAGTTTATTGTGTCCCAAAAAACCTTAAACTTAACTTAATGCAAAATTGATAATTGCGCATATTAAAATTACTTGCAGACATGTGTGTCGTTTATTATTACGAAATATGATTGCCTATATTGCTACATTTGAGTGCATTAGTCCTTGAAGAAGCGCGGGAATGCGACTGCGCTGTTCTGATATGTGAGTGCGGAGCAATGCAACTAAATTCCTTGTGCGAGGCGTGTGTACTAACTTGCATAACGGGTTTTGCTTAAATGGTTTGCGCGGCTTATTACATGACCGGATGCTGCGCCCAACGGATATAATGTTTGCCTGCAGATTGGCTAGAATTTGGGGTTTTTGGACAGGCTACATTTTTAAACTGATGTAACAGTTAATTATTTTCAACAGCCCTTCGACCCTTAAGAAGGCAAACCTAGGCTTCCATCGGGTCTATCCCAGAGGACAAAACTGCTGCTATACTAGCAGCTTATACGGCCGATCTTAACGTACTGCTTCCCAATATGGCACACCATCTTTAAGACCAGCACGACGAAGATCGCAATTTTCGAAAGAAAAATAATGCGAATATGTGCCGGACTCACATTCGACAGGGACCGTCAAAAGCACCACAGCAACAGTAGGCTTTACGACCAAGCACGCATCATCCCCTTGCAACAGCACATGGTGACACTGTTCAGAAAGCAGCTACTAAACATCAACAACCATCATAACCAAGTTCTAAGAGCCAAGTTCTGCGTTTCTGCGATTGACTTCACTAAGTAATTTCCATCGAGTGCGTTGTCCGAATCGAAAATCTGAAAATACGAGTATGTTATGCAACGCTGTAACCAAACGAAGCAGCGAGGTTTTATCAATTTTCACCGGGACTACCAGGTTCCGACCTAGATTTTCGGGGTCTGTGAACCTCGCGCTTTCTGAAGAACCTAGTTGCACTCCCTTGAATTCATCCGTCCATGACAGGTTCTCAAACCGAACAAGCCTACAGCGTGAATTGCAGTTGATTTTGGTCGTTTTGGTGTTGATTTTCTCATTCTGTCTCTATTCATTTTCTGGTGTTTTCGCACTATTATTTCCTGTCAAGAGACACCTGTTCTGGTGGCAGGTTGAAAACTTTGAACAATTGACATTGATTTTGGTGCGCACTTGTAAATTGAGAGCGAAACCACTTCAGACTCGGTTGGAATGGCCTATTTAGGTTTCAGTGCGGTGCGCTGGAAACGTAGCATTAGACTAGAAACCAACTTCGGGTGAGAGTCCGTATACACAGCGTCGGTGGTACTCTAAAGAGGTGAACATTCAGTGGAATATTGCTCGGTTGATAATTGAAGTTGGTAATATATTTACATTCTTTCATTGTTGTTCATGTTTTACGTTATGAAATAAAATTGACTATAGGTGAAGCCGAGCAAGCAGTTGAATTTGTTGTGCCACGCGGAATGCGGGAAAATTCGAAATTGTGCATGGTACCTAAGATTCCAATTCCGCTTTTTATGCGCAGAAATCCAATTGACGAGTTCAAGCTCACAGAATCAAGGTGTGCGGTATAAGCAAGTCGCGCTGTTGGCAGTTGGTTCGGGCAAGCATTTGAATGTATTTGCCAAGGTGTTTGTATTTAATGTACTGCTTCGCTAGGAAATATTCCTACTAAACGGCAAAGGTGGTGGATTTGACCACGACACAGTATCTTTCCCAATCAACTATTTGCGACTGGCATAATTATTGCCGGACAATAGTAATCGGGTTTTTGCCAACACTTGAAGCGAGAGGAAAGAAAAGCCGATCTGGCTAAATCGTCCAGGTTGACGAAAAGAAATTTGGAGAAAATAAGCAAATTAAATCAAGGAAAGCGTTTGGACTGCCAGTTTAATTAAGGATGGGTCTGAAGACTTGAGACTGTAAGTCTGTGCATGTGAATCCATTAACGATCAGAAACACCGATTGCTGGGTACTCATGGGTTCGTTCATCATAAAGTGCACCACAGTGATCCTGACATTCCTTTTGTTGGTCCTGATGGCATACACACCCACAGAATCGAATCTCAGCGGCATGTCGTTAAAAGACAATTTTACAATGTCGATTATTTTAATAATTTCGTGAAGTTGAATACCAGTGGAGGAGGGAAATAGAAAAAAGTAGATCCCTGTGAAAAGTTGCTTTAAGCAGTGGTGCATGTCCATGGAGTATGAGATACACAGCCTTCCAACCACACACTGGGGTATAATACACCCCACTCAGATTTCAAAACTACCCAGGTTCTGTCTAAAATGTGTCCTAAGCATGCCATGCCTATGTTTATTCAATTTTATGCGCTCTCCAGTAGCAAGCGATGGTGTCCAGTTCTTAGATTTATTTACGGGTTCAGTCGTGCCTCAAAGTGTTAACTTGTGTATCATATACCCCAGTGTGCAGTGAGTGTAAATTATTTTTTGGAATTCGCATACATTAATCGCATAGATTATTTTAATGAAATATATTCTCTTTTAGTTATTTTGGACTAACAATTACAAAACAAGAGTGAAGGCTTATTTAAGCGTAATTTTACCATTTTTTAAACTACTATTTTTAACTTTTTATGAATTTGACTGGTTTTAGTTAACAACTATTTACATATAAACCTTGCTTTGTAACCTAATTTTGAAATAATGTTTTTCCAGTATTTTTACATTTTATGTAATTTATCTAATAAAACATTAATTAAACACAAAAAAGAAAATAATAAAAATGTTTAAAATGGCATGCTTTTTAATATTTGTACGCGGGTTGTGTCATACCCCACTGAGAGCAGCGCGTTAGAAAAAATATGTGTGGTGATATAGTGTGGTGAATATAGAAATTGTGTATTTTAGATGCAAAAAAAATTGTGTATTTAGAACATATATACGCTTGCAAAAAAAAACACGCTAATATCAATCCAATGCGCTTCACGAAGTCAAGAGTTAATTTTAACAAGTTATTTATCGATGATTTTTTTTCGAAGTGTAGGGTTGGCATGTTGTTGACACAAACATGATGTGTGTCAGCTTAAAGGATCTTGGGGACCACTTAATATCTCCAAAAGTACAGTCAAGACGTGTATTGTTTTGCGAGATGTGGCACAGTCTTGACACCACATTTTTGCAAAAAATCATGGACTGGATGACCCTATAATATGTGATTCACTTTTCCAAATGAAAACACTTGTGGTCTTATTTGAGCTTAGGTTGGTAGATCTACTGGGTGAACTGCCGGGCTATCGGACTTACTTAGACCAACGTGTTGTGTCAATTGTGACCATATATATGAGGATTTACCGTGAGACATACTACTATTCTAGAGCCATCCAGATTCGTGTGCGAAACCTTCTCAAACCAACACTGCCTAAGTCTTCTAGCTCCGAGAAGGTTTATAAGAAAATAGCTTCTTTTCATTGCTAGGGCTGGGCATTCGTAGAGCAGATGTTGGATGGATTCTATTTTTTTCTCGTCCCTGAAGCTTCTGCAAAAATCGTTATGCGGTATATTCAGTTGCATTGCGTGTCAACAGTGTTGGGTAAGGACTCGTATTAATGTACGTACCTCCCTTCGACTGAAGCCGATCACTGATGTTGATCTCTTCTTATTCAGCTTCGGCAGTATTCAGGAGGAGCCAGTGTGTTCTGGCTCCATCCAGGGCCTCATCTTCTAGTTTTTTCTTCATAGAGCTGAGTCTCGTATTCGCGTACAGGATTGCCAGAGATTCTCCCAGGTGCGAGCACGCCTTCACGAGACGGCCCATCCAGGGCCTCATCTTCTATTTTTTTCTTCATAGAGCTGAGTCTCGTATTCGCGTACAGGATTGTCAGAGATTTTCCCATATCCGAGCCCTTCTTCGCGAGACGGCCAGCCCTTCCATTACCTCGGATTGATGTTAACATCTTTTAATTTGAATTTTTAACTTTTTTGAGATTTTTACTGGTTTTAGTTGACAGCTGTATGTAACCTAATTTTTAAATTATGTTTTTTCTCAGTATTTTTATGTTTTATGTAAGTCAATGCACTGAATTTAGTTTTGAATAATAAAAATATGAATTCAACAAAAAATAGATATTTATATAGGAAAAACAATATCTTTCTAATTCAGAGTTTTTATTATTATTTCAATATTATTAAATTTTTTTTATTATTATTTCATTTTTTTAATATTAATAAATTGAAATAACGCACAAAGAAAACAAAGAATACACAAAGCGTACAAAGGACAAAAAAGGACTTCTTATTCGGTCTGATCGTCGTTCTTCAACCGCTGCGTCGTTCGTGGAATGAACATAGTTCTCGGCGACGATTTTTTTTACCCTCGCTCTCCTTCTTCTTTACCTCTGCGAACAGGCTTATGGCGCGATCACAACCTACACTTATAAAAGGACATATTTTTTTATGTTTGAAGTGGGGTGTGTGATACCCCAGGGTTGGGAGCGCGGATGTGAGGACGAAGGGATAGACATTGTCTAATACAACAGTGGACTCTCCTTAAATTGAATTTCTCACTTTAAATGTTTCGTCATATTTTAGCATTCCCCTCTTTCTACACAAAAACACTCTCCTTTCTCTCTCTAACTAGAATTTTTCCAAAACTCTCTCCGTCTCGAACAAATCATGGTGTCCCGTGAAAATTCGACTCAGGGAGAGTCAACTCCCTGAACAAAAATATTATATTTATGTTTTTTAGACCATTTTAAGCCAGAAAGAAATGTTGCTCAATGTGAATAATGGAAATCCGCACACATTAACTAATACGTTTATTTTTTGTCGAGTAATCAAGCCCACCATCGACACCATAATCGCCTCATTGATCAAATCGTACCCAACTAACTGAGATGTTCTGATCGTTCTGTGATACAAAGATATGCCCTCGTAGGTAATTATCGAATAACGAATGCAACACATTCGTCAAACTGTACTTCTACTAATTTCACATCAATTTACATTTCAATTCATTTATTCCTCAGAAATGCATGTCAACACATCTAGCACAAAGCACTCTAATTACTTTTCATCGCATCAACCTTATGCTGATTTTATCTGCTCAACTGCTGTGGCTCATTTGCGTATTTGTGTATGTATACGAATCTGAAAAATTACCATTTTTAATTAATCCCCTCCCCAGTATCGTCAATTCATAAAAACCATAGACCCCATTTAGAGCCATTGTACGACTGCTGAAATGTGAATACTTAACAGCCACAGGCGTATGGAAAGTAAGTTTTTTGACTACGAATATCTGATTCAAGCATATCAAGGACCTTACTCAACTACCAACTCATCTCCTCTTCAAAATATGTATCGATTTCTCAGCCCTTAATCTCGCACCAGTAGAGTTAAAAAATATATATATATATTCCCACTAATAAAAGTATGGAAAAAAAAGTTGGTCGCATATACAAAAAGGCCCAAATCAACCCCACGCAGGCGGGTGTGCATGTGTGTGAGATAGTAAATATTCATAAAAGAATTTTACTGAACGTTGATACTAAGCCCTATTTACGTATGTATGTACATGCCTCAGTCCACATGCATAAAAAATGTCGACATCGTGAACCGAACCCATAAAAGCACAAGCACAGGAGCTGTGTGGGAGGATGTCGTTCTATTTCATCGTGCACACACACCCGAACATTTCCAATAGATACGCTCCCATACGGTATATGATTCCTTTGATAACAGCAAGGATCAATTCCATTTGATTGTTCCTTCTATGTGGAATTATTCATTCAGCCTTTGGCCAGTATTTCTCACTTCTCCGGGCACCCATTCGAAATGAATTTTGGTTCTGTCTGGACTCGTTGCTGTCGTGGAACTCATTTTTTTCCTATCCGGTGGTTCACTGAATTTTATGTTTTTAAATTTCGCCATTATATCTGCACTCGTTCTCATCCGCGTAGTCACACATCAAACTTGTTGTAGCTCTCGTCCTTTAATTAAATTCAATTCAGAGCACCGACCGTTGAATAGTCAGCAGGTTTACATTTCAAGTGCAGTCGTAGTAATGACTTGCCCGAAAGTTAATCTCACCATACGAACAGGGACAAGGTCCGTCGTGGTGTAGAAAGACGACGAAGCACTATGCTAGTCTGAGTTGAGGTTTAAATTGCGTTTCTTTGAGAATGCATAATACCACTCGTGTACTTCGGTTGCTTGACAGACGTGTAAATCGATATATGTGTACACATTCATCACGTATCTCTTGGAACATTTGGTCGTGTTCTTTGCAGCTGACATTGAACTAATTGGACGACCATTACAAGTCGAATATTTCGAGGTGGTCAAGGACAACAACGACAGATTTATGCCTTCAGTGCTAAGATGATAGGCAGAATTCGTTTTCCCATTCGGTGACCTTTTTCTGAGTGGGAGGGTTAAATGTTGCTATCTACGCGTGCAGAAAGAATTTTGACCCCAAGTGGTGCCGCAGTCGAGGTTGATATAATGGATGAGGTCCGCAGCCATCAGACAAATCTCAATTCGAGGCGTCGTAGTCTGGTAAGCAGCACTTAAAAGCAACAAAAAAAAAAAAAAACCTAAAATGATTGAGTCGATTCTATCATCGCCATGAACTTGTGTCCCTGACCCGCATTGCAATTCACAGGAGGCTACCAAAGCCGCTAAAAGATTGCAATCTGTTTGACAAAACCCACCATGAGTACATGGATTTGATAATGGCATTCAAGCCGAACAACCAACAGAACCAAAACATGTTGATTATCTAGACAATGATAAAGAACTGCAAATACTTAAAAGTGACCGCGTAGTCACAAGGAGCTTATATTTTTGGGAGTCTGCTGCTGATGGCCATTAATGCTCTGGGCTCTCGTCATGCTTGCATGCAGCGAAATCATCGCCGTACGTGACGAGGCAGATAGGTGAAATGCGGCTACGTCAAAAAAGTTGTTCATAAAGTTTGAGAACTAATCTCCTAATGTAGAAAAGTGCTGGTTTTTCTTTTTCTTAAAATGTGTATTATTTTTATTAGAATGCAAAAACTGGACCAGCGTGATTTTGATTTTATTTCAGCTGTTGTAATTGTACGATTTCGTTCACTGATCCTTCTTTCTTTTAGTAATCAAACAAGAAAACAGCTTTGAAAATATCAATCAAATCCGTCGTAAGGAACAAATTTGATTGTCGAACAATCAGAATGACTGAAGTGATGCTCGCACGAATCTAAAAAGGCAAAAAAGGCATTCTCTATTAGAAAGCTTGTTTTATTATGTGGGCTCTCCACCGAATAATGCCGAGTAATATTAAACAAATCTATTATGCGCATATAATAAACAAACACAATACCGATTGTCATGTTATTTTAATAATACAAATTCCACGATGTAAAGAGCACTATGGATCATGAAAGTAGGCTTAAACTAAAGTAAAGGTTAAAAAAACCCAACGGTGTCAAATCACATGATCTCGGCGGCCAATTGACATCGCCACCACGTGAGATAACACGGCCATTAAATTTGTCGCACAAAAGAGCCATTGTTTCGTTAGCTGTGTGGCAAGTGGCACCATCGCGTTGAAACCACATATCGTCCACATTCATATCTTCCAATTCGGGCCATAAAAAGTTCGTTATCATTTCACGATAGCGAACACCATTCACAGTAACTGCCTGACCGGCCTCATTTTAGAAAAAATACGTCCCGATGATGCCGTCAGCCCATAAACCGCACCAAACAGTCACTCTTTGTGGGTGCATTGGTTTTTCGAAAATCACTCTTGGATTACCATTCGCCCAAATGCGGCAATTCTACTTATTGACGAATCTACTGAGGTGAAAATGTGCCTCATCACAGAAGATGATTTTCTTCGAAAATTGATCATCCACTGTTGGCATTTCTTGCCACTGTTGGCATTTCGGACCATTGACGACGCTTGAAATGGTCAAGAGGCTTTAGTTCTTGAGTCAATTGCACCTTGTAAGCGTGTAAATTCAAGTTTTTGTGCATAATGTTCATCAACGACGAGCGTGAGAGGTGCAATTGCTGGGCACGACGACGAGTTGAGGTGGACGGCTCTTCAGCCACACTATTGTAAGGTCACATAAAAAATAAAATAAAGAACACAGACTCACTCGAGAACGTATTGCCTCAACAGCTTTTATTTAACAGAGAGCGTTAATAACATCGATCAGGCTTGTTATAACATTCGTATAGCATTAATATAACAGTATAACAGCATACAATGTAATTGAGATCAGAGAACATACATAATTGAGAGCATAAGTGTACATCATTGAGAGAATTATAGCAAGTTGATAGAAGAATTGCATTGATAATGATTGTGTGTGTGTATGTGGAAGGGTGCAGGGTGACACGATTTAAGTTAAACGCTTACACTATCGCGAACAGCAGCAATATTTTCTGCAGTACGAGCTGTACGAGCATGCACTGGTGTTTTCACATCTCCTACAGACCCGGTTTGCTCAAATTTTTGCACGATTTTTCCGATTGTAAGCACATTTGGATATGTATTTTGTTAAAATCATTTCATCATCGCCCATTTGCATAATAAGCCGGAATAACTTTAACGCGTTGCTCGATTGTGTATCTTTCCATGGTTCAAATTGAGTTAGTCTGAAATTGAGAAATGTCAAATGAAATGCAGAAAAAAACTTGACGTTTAGGTGTGGTTCACATTCAACATCGGCCCTTAAAAAACCCTTCACTTTTTTGCATTGTTCAACCGCCTGGAAAAACTTTTAAACTACGTTGATTGCCATGCACCCATTCAAGGTTGCAAGAAAAAATGCCTCTTCGGTCATTGTTCGGTTGTGTCTTTTTTTATTTACTCGCAATTCATCACATTGACCTTCTCTAGTCACAGCCCTTGCCTTACTGAATATTTCAGTGAATTGATCTCACATTTTGTTGACTAAACGTCAACTTTTGATCACGTAATATATCTGTCATTGGAAATCGGGTGCTAGAACGACGAACACTCCAACTTCCGGGTGGGTGATTGTATACCTCGCAGATATCGGCATGACTGATGCAAGAATTGTTTAACATACAAGAGCAATAGACACTTTGGCAGGCTGCTTCATACTCCTCAGGTTCTCTTTCGATTGTCTTGTAGGAAGTGATTCTTCGCTATCTTTGTATCTTATCGTCATTTGGGAGTGGACACACTTTTGTTAATGGTCGTCTTAATATACCTTTTTTAGTTTTAATAGTTACTACCACTATGAAACCTCAATCGATCCAAGCCTGTTTGATTGCCACCTAATGTGAGGCTGCATTTCATAAAAAATCCTAATTGGTAGAATTTTTTCGTTACATTGTGAAAAGTTCACTTTTTGCCGTGTTTTCGATGAAAATACCACGCTCAATGCTTGACTTAAACAATACACTTTCGTTTTACTGACTCGTCTACAAGGTGCGATGAACTATGCTGGAAAAAATGTTTTGGAAAATAATGATGTTAAAAATCGTGTATCATTAAACTGACTTCTTTTATGCCTTCGTAAAAATGAACTTTAATATTAAATCAGAATTCGCTACTTAATACAACAATAATATGGGTGGCGCTACTGGCAGTAGATCGCCAACGCCTAGCTACTCAGCAACCACTCGTGTTTCGCGTGCTATTGTTCTCTCACGAGTAGAAGAGACCTACAGTTTTAATGCCAACTCCAAACGGCCAAGTTTGAATGGAGCCGTGAAAATTAAATTCCTCGAACCTAGGCAACGTAAAAATAAAATATTACACTTATGCTTTTTGGCCATTTTAAGCCAGAAATAAAATATTGCTCAGTGTGAAAAATAGAAATTATCCCCGGAACTTTATGCATATCCAAATTTCAAATAAAATACATATAGGCCGAGGCACCAACCCACAACGCCATGGCTACACGCTGGCTACTTGAAAATAGTGTAACAAAGGAAAATGTAAAACTTTCGCTTGAAATAAAATTCACCGCTCTCTTAAACGTCTTAATTCGTTTTCTTAGTAAAACAGAAAAATCATTTTAGAATTTATGTTGTTGTTGTGTTAATTTTGAATACATTTATGCCTCAAATTTTAGGGATATTTGTTGCGCAAAAGACGATCTGTTTGTTTTAATAGATGCCGTTTAGCACGAGTGTAATTAGTGCACTCTGCAAGACATGGCTTATAGACGAAGTTGAAAAATAATCAATTACATTTTCGTCCATATTCAGAAGAAAACTGGAAATTCTACTGACGATGATCTCCAGAGGGTCTGATTCCTGGCTGCATTCAGCCTTTCGACCGTGATGACTTGGTCTTTACAACCTAGGTTTGCTCATCCTCTCCGTCTCGAATCAAGACGCGCGCATTTGAACTCGAAGAAACTCTTAGCTGGAGCGTTGGTGTCCATACGCCCAATGTGGCCGAGTCAGTGCAGTCGACGGAGCTGCCTTCTGGACTACGTCCACATCTCGTTACCACTCGTAGAGTTCGCAGTTATGTCTTCGCCTCCGTTCACCTTCCTTACAGGAGGGACCATATATCCGACGTAGAATTTTTCCTTCAAAGACAACAAGAATCAGCTCTGCTGATTTGCTTAGCGTCCAGTTTTAGGCTAGATAATCCATATTGTAGGACTGGCAAAATAAGAGTTTTGCTGAACATTATCATAGACCAGTTTGTTTTGATAAATCCAAATATGTAGCACCTGCTACCAAGCCCGATTCCCCACTAGGATGTCGTATGTGGAGTTCACGTTTCTCCGAGGCAGACAATCTCATTTACTCTCAGGATACTATTCATTTGGTTTTGCCCACATTTACCTTGGGACCAGCTCGTTCCTCATATTCTTCAACCGTCGCCAAAGCCTCTCTACGACACGTTGGGATGGCGCGACGATGTTCATGTCATCTACGTAACACAACAGTTGGACTGACTTGTAGAAGCTAGTGCCTTCCGTTTTTACAGCTCCCCGCAGCACAGCATATTCTTGCCGGAATCCGGTGCACGTTGTGGACGGCTTGGATATCCTTGAAATCGAACTGCATTGTACTTTGCGTATGCGTTAGTGCGGTGCGACACTCTTGGATAGTAAAAAAATTAACTATTGCATAAAAAGAATATAATTTTACTGAGATCCTTCCGGTAAATGGTATCATATGCAGCCTTAAAATAGATGAAACGATTGTGTGTTCTGAGAAGCTCTCTAGCCTTCTCCAGGGTTTGGCTTAACATTATCCTATTGGTGTATAGAATTGTCCTTAATATATAACTACTGAAGTATCCTAATTCTTTCGAGTCACTGACAATGCTGAAAGCGTAATGACTGTCTAGAAAAAAAAATTGGCCGTTCGGAGTCAGCATAAAACTGTAGGTTCCCTCCACTTGTGATGGAACAATAGCACGCACAGCACGATTGGTTGCTGAGAAGCTAGGCCCTGGCCCTCTACGGTCTGTAGCGTTATATATATTATTATCTTAGTTGTAAAGAATTTTTTATGTATCTCTAAAATAAGGTATGTGATACGCAACTTAAGCTGTATAATTTAAACTGGAAACTTGAACTTAGTCCTCAACTTAGACTGAGTTGTTTGACTCTCTCTGTGACAGGTCTATACGGATGTATTAAGTTCTTACCTTTAAAATAGAACTTGAAATGTAAATGAAAGTTTAAGTACTTAATTTAAAGTACACTCCTCTCGTTTCACTGATCTATGGTGGATGTGTATAAAACCCTGTCGCATGAGCGTGTAAAAATGCTTTTTTCATTCGCATGTAAATAATGTAGAAATTCCTTCCAACTTTTACAAATGAATTTGTTGAAAGACAGACAAACTGAATCGATTCCAGAATTGAAGACCCTAAAAATTGCAAAGTCTTAACGACGGTGAATAAGAATTGATGAGAATCATCCGTTCTTTGCTTTTCGTCAACCCCTACTTGTGCTATATATTGTCCGCGCATTCCTCATTCCATCTCCACGGAAAATAAAACTAGTTCATGTTCAAAGTGGAATTTAGTTACTCAGACGGCGTATGAGGTCACTAGATTTCAATCACATTATGCCGGATATTTGCTAAGTTAATTATGAAAATATTTCCCAAACAAGCAACTACGTAATTTAAGTCTTTTTCAATGGAATACCATCCACCCTGCGATAGGTTAAATCATTTCAACTTTACGTAACACTCATACTTATTGTGGATACCAAAACCATAAGCCTGCAGATGTATACTTGTACGAATATGTTTGCGGCTACGCAAGTTTGTAATTTTCTAATTAAAATGTGTGAACTAGTATTATATTTTGGATACTTGTGCATCATACCGTGGCTTTGCTGACTTCGGACGCCCTATTCACTATATCGAGATTGTTCACTATATAGAGCGTAGAGCCCTTGAAGCAAATTCCATGAAAATGTCCATGATTGTACGTGCAATGCACCAACATTAGAATAAAATTATAATTTTCCATTCTAATTATTGTACTAAAGAAAAAAACAAACAAATGCTTATAAAAAAAGGAGCGAGCAGTGGACGTCCTCGAGGTCTATGTGTAAACATCTTATCACCGCAGTGATATCCGATATCCTCCAATCGATGATATCCGAAGGGACAAGGAACCTTCAAAGTATTTTACAAAGTATTTTATTTAAATAATGAGTCGTGAATGGTTTAGTGACGAATATTTAATCTGGTTCAATTTATGTTTACGTTTATACATTGGGCTTATGATACCAGAAATATAAAACGTGTACTTGAGACTACAATGTACTGAGATATCTTTGGAATACTGCGTCGATGACTGTATCACTTTGAGTGGTGGAAATTTCTGAGCTGGAGTTCATTTGTGAATGCAGTCGATGATTTTACCCGTGGACTGTTTAGGAGAGATGTAGACAACAGCAGAAATTACTCTCTGGCCATTTGGAAGAATGCATTCAGCTGCACTTATATCCCTGATATTTCGAACTCCAATACCCAATCCGTTGGTTTCGCGATATTTAATTTCCATATTTGGAGTGATTGCATGAGAACTGTGTCCATTTTTATAAATAGCAACACCACCAGCGCGCCTTTCTAGTCGCTTGTATTGGATACAGCAATCTGAGTTCGGAGTGTCAATGATCTCTTCATCACTAACCCATGTCTCTGAGAGCATGAGTAATGTGAATTTTTGAGTTACGTCATCGTTGAAGTCCTTGCAATGTACTCGTAAACTTTGACAGTTGAAGGCGAATAACGAGATTTTATCCTTGATAAACTTTTACAATTAATTCAACTCTTAACTGCAAATATTAAAATTATACTAACTGATTATTGTATTAAAATGTTTTTTTATAATCATTAAAACGTCACAGTACACTTCCACCATCGGTAATAGGGCTATTCTCACTCATGACAAACGGTCGGATGCGCGTAGCTTAATTTTGATGTCAATTCCGGTAACGACTTCCGTCCCATTGAGTTTCAAATACCTCCGTATTCGTGTGTCAGAGGCGAGCGATAAGTTGTTTACACATCAAAAAGAATATTTTATTTTCAACAATGACAACTCATACGTAAAAATAAGTAGAACACGATGAAAATAATATATTCCATGAACTTAAAAAACAAAACCCTGTGCTGTGGTAAATAGTTGTACTAAAATAGTTTGTCATTTTTGTTTGCGTTTTCTTTGAACTTTTTTAGTACCAAAACATAAGTCATCACATTAACATCACTTTATTGATAGTTGCCCATTCCAGTAATTTATTAAATAATTGAACAGTATCTCTAGAAGACACTGAACAAATCGGATGATCTACCGCCTGTTGTTGTTTGTTTTCACCTTCGTTTCCGTTTTCTTCAATATCTGAAGATACATGATCTTCGTTCCAATTGTTTATGGTTCAGAAGCTTCATAACTTCTTCCGTGGTCGTGTTAGCATTCGATGCTAAATTGTTACGGATTTGAGAGGGATTGCATCTTCATCCTCAAAATTGTCTTTCGCGAAATTTTAAAACGGCAGGTCGTTTTTTCCATTATTTCGCAATGGCTGAAGATTATAATTCGTCCCATTCTGCTGTCAATTTAGAAACAGCGTCTTTTATCTAGACTCCCTTAATAGCTTCGCAAATGTTGTCCGAGAAACATCGTAATTTTGTTTAACATTCAATATAATGGTGAATTTAATAAATAGTGATCAGCACCCACCCTTTTCTGAAGAAGCAATTGATAGCAGCAGATTTTTTCTATAAAAAAGTCTGTAGTCACATTGGGAGGCATGTACATGACTAATATGTTCCCATCTGGAGTTTGAAGCTCACGTTCGGGAGGATGGCTGGGGGCAGTGTCCAAAATTAACAAGGCCTTAACTAGTAACCCCTTTTGGCGAAGAAAACATTGTACTTCTGGAACAAATAGATTATGGAATCAGTTTTTAAGAATTGCTGTGGTTATCCATGCCGATTTGGAGCTTCTGTAATGCACAGGCATGGACACATTTTTTAAGGAACGAGGCTTCTGTGCTTTTCCTGTGACGAGTGGTTTGACTTTATGGTCACCTCTGGCATTAGCACATGCTAAAAATGTGATCCTTTGTTTTTCTGTTATTCGCCCTTTTTTCACTATAAGCTACATAAGTCTTTTCCGGAAGAAGCTTCCTATATAGACCTGTTTCATCAGAATTGTCCAGTTGTTCAGTTGTTAGTTGCAGCTCCTACGTTTTCTCACTGAGTTTTTTCTTAAAAGGGCAAACCAGTTCTGGTTGAGATGACAATTCTTCACCAGATGTCTTAAGGTGTCGAACACCATACCTCCTCTTGGACTTCTGCAGCCAACCATCACTTGAGATAAAACCCCCTCGATTTTCGTTAATGTCGGTGATAAAAGCAATGGCTTTTTGTTTTAGATCTAGACTGTGGTCTAGCTCCAAAAACCACATTTATAACTTCTCTTCCACAATGTCTTTGTTTTGCTAGTTCCACAACAGGTATCGCTCAGCTTTGCAGTAATGGCTTCTCCTTTTTTTGTGGATATTACAGACAGTAGATTTAGCTACTTTATACTTTTCGCCAAAAATGTAACCGCATTACTTTAAACTTCGTTTTGTTTACATTATTAGGGTATAATGAAAACGTATATTTTTACTTACCATCCGATAATTGATTTAAAATTTTAATTTTTCTGTAAAAGTCAAATGCTTACGAGATACGGTTACAAAGAAGACAAAATATAAGTTCAGGGTCGTTTTGTTCACTATTGCTTGCAACTTCGGGGTTGATTTCAACTCGTTTTTTAAGCGGAGATTTGAAAATTGATTTTGTTCACTATTTCAACTCACAGTCTGAAATTTAAAAATCCAGGAGCTGTTCAATTTTATCTTTTTAAATGTCCCCTGGGATATTTTTGACAAATCACACTTAATCACACATGAAAATGTGCCTCATCACTGAAGATGATTTTCTTCGAAAATTGATAATTTGCATTTTGATTTGAACGCCCATTTTGATAATAAGCCTGAATAACTTTAACGCGTAGCTCGATTGTGTATCGTTTAATAGTTCAAATTGAGTTAGTCTAAAATTGAGAAACGTCAAATAAAATGCGGAAAAAAACTTGACGTTAGGTGTGGTTCACATTCAACATCGGCCCTTAAAATTTAACCACCCTTTACAATGCCATTTCTACTTTGAATTTATGGTGTGTGATGTTCGTGTACGCGAAGGAGAATTGAGAGCGAACGTTTTCAGCAGAGATAAGGTTGCATATCTAATCTCTATCCTTAATTATCTCTCTTTCAGTCGCTACCGGAATTTTATGGAGAACAGCACAAACGGTTATGTACATATATAATGCTTACACTATTAAAGTCTGCCTTCGCCTATTGAATATATCCGAGGGAATACTATTGACAATTGATCAGTGTGTATTTGCCCACAATTCACGGGGCCCGATAACAAATGAAAAAGAATCTATCATATACTTCATTATTTTAAATCAAAAGGCCCAGTATCTTCTCTTGTTTCCCGGGAATGGATACCATATTAGTTCGAGCAACATTATTTTTGTCCACTTTGAGAGACAAAAGCGATAAATGACCCACACAATCATCCCACCATGCATACAGACGTGAGCAGGAAACTTAACTACGCCAATCGAAGAAAAGAGAGAAAGAGAGAGCAAAATCCGTGATGTCATCCCTTAACTTCACCTATTTCCATACGTTGAGTAAATGAGGAGTTGATAGACTCATGGGTTGTAATTTGAAAGTTGAAACCATAAAATTTGGGTTAGTGAAAGCAAATCTAGAAGTTGAAGAGAGAAGTCCCAAAATTATGCTCAACTTTTACTTAGCGCGAAGCTTATAAAAAACATAACGTTGGTTATAGCAGGGGAGATTTATTAAAAATGTGAACAAATCTGGCAAAGGGTACTACTAGGACGCGTTAAGGAAACTTAGTTGTAGTCAGGGCCGGACCGAGCCAAATGAGCGCCCAGTACAAGCCCTTTCTTTGGCGCCCCTTTCATAATTTTTTGTATCATATTTTTTTGTATAATAAATGCAAATAAAATAAATATTTAAAAAAACAACCACAAATGAAATATGAAATCGCCAACTGCAAAGCTGATTGATATTCTTCTTGACAGTTATTCATGAATTTTTTAGGGTTATTAAAATTTTAAATTTTATTTAATTTATTCAAGCATTTGATATTCAAATATGAAATAATGTGATTGCTGTTCTCTGATTGGTCAATTTGGCTGGGAAAACGATATAAACAGCAGCTGTCCAATATTTTAAAGGGTAGGAGAGGTAAAAGCTTTCTATCTCTAAAATAATTCATTTCTGGTACCTACTTTACTCATTCTCTTGTTCAAGCAAATGTGTCAAAAAATATCCATCATCTCAAAATAATATTCTCAGTTTGCAAATGCAATCATCTGAGCGAAACGCGCAGAATTTATTTCTTCACGTATGAAAGTGACTCCTCCGCCATACAAATACACAATATCCTACAAAGGCTGTTTACGATAATTTCTCGCACAAGCAATCAAAATTGTCCATATGACACAATAAACTCTCACACAAAAACCAACATATCTCTCCACACAGATACAATTCAACTAATTCAAAAAGAGCCCCAATAAAAAAAAAAAAAAAAGCCCTGAGAAAAATTGAGCGATATAATAAATTCTGCGCGATTCGCTCAAATGATTCCATATGAATAGATAACTAAGTTTATCCTGAGAGGTTTTCCGATTTCTGCACGTTTCGATTTTTATTGCTTGTGGGTGAGTAGTATTCTGTGTGAAGGGCTATGTTGCTTGGTTTAAAAGAACGAGTAAAGAGAGATTTTTTAAAAGCTATAGGAATGTTTTTCAAAAAAGAACACAGAAAATTCAGAAAAATGCATGAAATCTTTATTTGAATCGATAGTACGGTCCATATAATTTAATGTTTCAAGATTATTTCATGCTAATGTTGAACTTGACTGCGCCTCAAATGGTCCATCCGCTTAGTCCAATTTTGGCATACTCTTTCAAACATTTCGGCCGGTATCTCACGAATAAATGCTTCAATGTTGTCTTCCAATGCGTTAATTGAAGCGGGCTTGTCTGTATAGACATGAGCTTTAACATAGCCCCACAAAAAATAGTCTAACGCCTTTAGACTTGCACTAGGCGGCCAATTGACCGTTCCCGAACGTGAAATAAAATGTTCACTGAACTCGCCTCTCAATAAGTTCATTGTTGCGCGTGCTGTGTGGCGTGTGGCACCGTCTTGTTGAAACCACATGTCATGCAAGTTAAGCTCTTTTATTTTGGGCAAAAAAATGTTGGATATCATCTCACGGTAGCGCTCACCATTCACAATTACGTTACGATTCGCATCATATTTGAAGAAGTACGGTCCAATGATGCCACCAGCATATAAACCGCACCAAACTGTAACTTTTTCTGGACGCATTGGTAGCTCTTGCAATGCTTCTGGTTGATATTCACTCCAAAATCGACAATTCTGCTTATTTACGTACCCATTGAGCCTTAAGTGAACTTCGTCGCTGAACAAATGTGATGTCGCGATGAACTTTCTTAACATAGCACGCATTTTGATAATAAAATTCAGTAATTTGCAAGCGTTGTTCGTTTGTAAGACGATTCATTGTTAAATTATAGACCAAACTGAAGATGTTTGACAGTGAAACAAAACACGAAACGTGCGTCAGCTGTTTAAACCAGTGTTGCCAAAAAGATAATAGCTAAAAAATCACCCTTTAGAACTGTGCCCACCTTTCCCATTATATTTTCAACCAAATCTGTCAATTGGGTAAATTTCATATGTACGAGCAGTAAAAAAGTCTGCGCTTTTTACTCGAAATATTCCATAGGAATTATTAATTGAGTGCATTATGTTGAGATCTTTTACTATGAGTGCTTGTGCAAGAAATTATCCTGCATAGGCGAGGGGTCTTTTTTTAATTTTTGCTTTTTTCGAACAGATTTTGTGTGGACGAACAGATTTTGTGATGAAAGCATATATTTCCTTAGGCTTCAGAATGCGCTCATAGGAGCTTAGCGCCATGTCCATTTGCACATCCTGCACTTATGGTAGGGCCGGCCCTGGTTGTAATACAGACAGCCGAAAGGGAAGGCTGTTGTTAACAAAAAAAACTGAATATACTTTCTTTATAAATCGAGGTCCAGAACTCACTCGGCGAACACACTTTTACCAGCGATTTGTTTTTAGCCGCTGAAAATAATGCCTGAAACTTAAAAATGCGTTGTTACCGTCGACTTCATGCTACGGTGGTGTTTCGTGGTGACGCACTGCGCTGGAATTATTACCCGATTTATCAGCTTTATTTCCACTCAAATACGAGACGAAAAATAGTGCGTTCCTCCTGCATGCAGTGACTTTTATCGTAAAATTGATTTTAGTCAGTTGTTAGCATTTCTCAAAATGTCATCTGTTTGTGAAGTCCGGCGCAGTATTTCGTCCATGGTCGTTGAATTGCTTGCGTTGCAAGATGACGGCAGCATTATTGTGTGTCAGGCGTAAATAAGAGGAAAATTAACAGATAAATCAACACGTCCTGAAGTGTCTAAGTTTGACCGTGCCTATTCGAAAACCCTTCACAATACATACTCTTTTTCACCCTCTTATGGACCTGTGCGTAGAACAGCACCTATTGGCCAAGTTGTAACTGACCTAAACTTATGTATGCCCGAACAAACATGTAAACGAACCTATTACAGGTGCACGTTAAGTGTTTCACCGGGGAAGTGCCATTAAATCCCACATTAAGCCTTGATTATGACCAAAATTGAAAATACACCGTGATAGGTGACACAGCAGGGAGTTTGAAATTTAATCCTTCCATTTTAATCAGTTCAAAATGCACGCGTGGAAAATCCGCTTCATGAATGCCACGCTAAATGCTTACTTTATAACTTTCGGTTAATTAAATAAAATGAAGCGCATAAGTTTGGCTCTCAGCCAGTGCAATATCTTTAATGGAAATCATTTGTCCACATTGGCTGCGCCGATTTAAAAATTAATTTACTAATGGGCAATAATAGAAATGAATTTAATTAATTTAATTCCGTCGCACATCAATGCAACATAATTTAATCTGGGGAGGACCGATAAATGCCCAGCAAAAACACAAGAGGACCAGTCAGTTCTTAAAAATTTAATTCCTCCTATTCAGACACAAATTGTTGTCACTGGATTTTGTATACCACAACTCTTGTGTGGGGGTGGATGGTATGGAGCTACTTTGTTTATTTGTTTTCATAAGCTTCCATCCTGAAGGGTAAGGCGGTTGTAAATTATTGTTTTGGTTTCTTTGAAACGCCCGGAATGCGGGCGAAATATCTTCATTAATTAAAACAAATTAAGGCTGATAATAATGCAATTTACGCACACATTTGGGGTTGGAGAATATTCCGGATAATTCTTTTTTGGGTTTGCACAAATTACTCGAAACCCAGAGTGTCCCTTTCAAGATTATTTATTGGTTAATTTTTTGTTCTCCTGAAAATTGTCGGCTTGAAACCGTGAAAGGAATACACACCGCCCGGCCTTTAAACAATGATAATTTAAGTGGGTGTTAATAAAAAATTAAGGGCTGAATGCAAGCCGAGTCTGTTTTTATTTTGATTTGAATCGGTTTTAGGATTTATTAAAAAGTGGGTTCTACGGTTATTTTCTTCGCATTCAATTGTTCAAGTGCCATAAGCCTTCCGCACACAACAAGGAAGCAGAATAAACCTGAGATTTAAAATGTAAACAGGTAACGCAGTGCAGAACAGAACCGGAGATGGAAAATATAAAAGAATTATATGAATCTTCTTATTCAAAATCCGGGGATTTTGCTCACCAGTTTTTCATCGGCTGTTGTGGTCAGTATATGGGTATACAGAGTGGTTTGGTCACTGGTTTAGAAGTGTATAATATCCGGAGATTAAATTATACGAGGAAAGAGAAGTTTAAAAAGAATTGTCTTCTCTCGAGGAAATTACGTGAGTTGATTACCTCCTTTATTCTCTTAGTTGTGTCACTTTAACAAATTTTCATAGTTCTCTTAGTTCTCATAGTCACTCTAAGTGACATTTGTCACTCGCACGACTATAGTGTGTATTCCCTTAGTAACATTTCAGGAGAAAGTGAGACGTGGGTGACGCCAAACGACGTATCATAACTTTGTAAGTTTTAACCCAAATTTTGAATTGATAGGAATAAAGTTGATTAATATGTTCACGTTTATTGTCAAAATAACAACAAACCAGCAAGTTGAGTACCTGGTTTTTTTTATAGGGGATAATTCCAATCCAATTTCCAATTTTATCCCAGAAATCCAAAACGAAACGCTTGCAATATCCTGTTTCTTGGTCGGTGTTGAATATAGCCAATCTGGGAAACAGCAAAGCCGCGAATGAACATATGTGGAACGAATATTTGGAGTAAGAAATGAAATGGTCTTTTGTCACCTCACTTGATTTCAAGAATACGGATTTGGTGACAGAAAAATGCGAGGCGAGAATTTGTCAACTCGTCTAAGAGAATAAGGGGGGGATAACGAATAGATGGTGCCAATTTCAACTTTTTAGAAATTCTGCAGAATCCTAATGATTTGAGTAGTCTTTAAACGAAACTGTACTGAAGAGGCTTGGATCATGCGTCGGAAAGCTACTGTCTTTGTAAGCCATTTCAGTATATGTCATTCATTTGAAGCGTAAACAACAATCATTTTTTTCACTCAAATATGTCGAACTTTGTGCCTGAAAAAGCGCTTTTGTGGGGAGTTCTTCTTCATTACTTTAATATGAAGAAAACTGCTGCCGAAAGTCATCGTGTTTTGGTGGCTTATGGTGAACGTGCGCTAGCTGAGCGAACTTCACAAAAGTGGTTTACATGTTTTAAAAGTGGTGATTTGCCTTCGCCAACCAGCCAAATCAACGGCAAAGCCGAATATCCAAGGCGCGAAGGTAATGCTCTGTATTTGGTGGGATCAGAAGGTTGTGCTGCATTATGAGCTGCTAAAACCGAGTGAAACCATCAATGGACAACGCTACCGAACACAATTAATACGTTTGAAGAGAGCGGTAGCCGAAAAACTCCCGGAATAAGCGACCAGACACGAGGCAATAATTTTCTATCATGACAACGCTCGGCCCCACGTTGCTATTCCGGTTAAGAACTATTTGGAAAACAGTGGATGGGCAGAACGCCCTTACTGAAATACATCTTAGCAGAATATCAAAAATTGGCTTGATCTATTCTTGGCTGCCAAGCCGGCGCAGTTCTTTTGGGATGGGACCCACAAATTGGCAGAAAGATAGGAAAAAGTAATAGCTTCAAGCTACTATTGTACAAGTTTCTCTTAAATAAGCGTTCAAATTTCGAAAAAAGTTATAGACACAATATGTTACGGGGAATTAGGCCCACCGGAGACACCTCAATAAAATATAACGCATTGAAAGTCTACTTATTGGGTAATCTGGAAACGAATTGTGATACAAAAATGAATGAAGGGTTTGCACAGGGCTCTCATTTGGCTCGTGGCGGCCCTGTCCTCAGTAAACGATAACTAACCGAATCTACTTTATAAAAATCGCCTTTTCCTGGTCTTCTAAGCTCTTACACCCAGTATCCGGTACCTCTCTCTTGTCAATGACAATGGTCAGAGAGACTGACCATGTAAAATTAAAGTCTATACATGAAAGGTTGCTCTGAACTAGGGGAATTAATATCCATATTTTATTCTGCCCCAAGCCATAAAAGGATAAAACTAATTGATCATCTTCCCTCAGAGTAAACTTACGAGTTTATGGTTTTAAGATTATATAGTTTCTGGGAAAATACTCTCTCTCATCTGTGTAATTTTTTGGTTGGTTTTAGAAAATCGAAGGCCACTTGGTATAGATATGTCTCTCATGAATCCCTCTACTAGAACAGTTTCAACTGAATCGCATTTGAAGAGCATCTCTAGAAAGGCTGATAATTTATCTTGCGTTATATTTACCACAGGGTTTTCTTCCGAAATATTTCCAAAATGGAGGTTTTTTTGAACAAGAATGGTGAAAGGAGGATCAATATATTAAACGACGAAAAACTGAATACGAACCTTGCTGCCTGGGTTCGATTCCCGGTACGACAAAAATAATTGTCTCTTACCGAGACCAAGATTCCTTCGAATCACTGACAATGCTGAAAGAGCATAAAAGCTTCTCAAATTGGCCGGTCGGACTTCTAAGTCGGCATCAAACTGTAGGTCCTTCCAATCGTGTAAGAACGCACAACACGAGTGATTGCTGAGAAGCTAGGTCTTGATCTGCTACGAGCTGTAGCGCCATTCACATTTAACTATTGTTATACGGTTCAATATTTGACATTGTGCATGGATTTATAATGTAATGATTTATACTCCTTGCTCTCTCTAGCATAGCAATGTATACCAAGAGAAGCCCTTTTTACTTGTATATCCGGCTGTCATTTGATTAACGAATATAATTCCAGGCATATTCAAACCATTAAACCATTCAAATTAGGTCAGAAAGGCCCTTGGTGTGCTGATTTGTAGTTGAGTTCTGTCGCCCACGTCTTATTCAACGAAGCAAAAATTCTTTCAGACGAAGCTGTTAACTCGGGCGAGTATGTACTCAATTATGATGTTTACAGCGGAGTAATTCGAATTGATTTTCGTCGAAGAAAATCGTATAATAATGTCGATAGGAAGGGAGGATGATTGGAAATTAAATGGAGGATTTAGGGCAAGATTGGAGGTTTGGAGATCTTTAAAATGTTTGCTCTGCTTGGTATGGTTACTTACCACTACAGAGTTTGAATGAGAGACGAAGCAAGCTAGTCTAAAAGTCAATGAGGTGAAATAATGCTATGGAGGACTATCGACAGCTAAAATTACGAGACAGTTAAGGAGTTTGTTTAATCCGGGGCAAATCTGAATTCCACAAATGGCACTCTTGTGGTGAACCAACATAGAATTGAGTTTGGTGTCTGGGGTTCGATTCATTGTACGACATAATTCAGGGTTCCATCACACTTGAGACAGTCACTCCGTGGAATCCGCCGACGCCGGAGGGAATTATTTGCCGAAAAAAGTATTTCGGCATCCTCAAATCCGCAAAGTGAGTTGTCCCCCGTCGGTGAAGTTGCACAAATGTATTATAAGTAAATACTGGAAAAGAAGTCATTGTCGGTGGAGTAGAGTGAAGAAGCTGATTGATTTTTTCCTCCTCTGATATAAGCTAAGAAATAATCGGGAGACCACTTAAAACCCCATAAATAATCCCTAGACAATCATCACATAAACACATACAGCACCGCTCTCCAAAAAGTTATAAACGTCAAGTGCCAAGCCATCAGTTGTCGGATCATGACTTGATGACGCACCCGTTAGGACACCCGACACCCACGCCGCGCCGCCTCAAGTGGACACTATCGAAATATGCGACGCTCCACCAAACACAATGCAACCATAGCTGACTTTTCCATCAATTATAGGCTAATGTTCTGCCTTTTTTATCCTCTTGTACAACTCATGCCGTGAAGGCAACCACATTGCGTCCAGGAATTGTTGAATTGTTGGAGTTAAGCCAAAAAACGTACTACTTCTCTGACGAATGATAATAAGTGCTTTGTAGTGTAATTCTTTTATTCCACGCAAGTTAGTAGGCAGATCACAAGTGTGCTCGCAACTCTCATCCTCGAGGTAAAGCACACAAACCCTAGCTTCCTTGACACAGATAAATTTTTCTGGTGGTTAAAAGGTGGCTGCAGTGGTCGCTAAGAAAGCCCTTATGCCTTCTTTGCTAAGACCGATTACTTCTTTATCGATCGTTTGGATGGCCTGGGACCATCACCGTTAGTCCATTAGTCTAGGCGAAGGTTATTTTGACATTCAGTAACCAGCTTTGTAGCTGCTGTCCATTTCACATTACAGTACGTTTCGAGACCGATGAACGAAGATTCCGAGGTAGCCCTTAGAGCTCATCTATGGATTATTTGCCTGTAATCCGCCTGTACCGGGTACTCCGCCAATCTTTACTTTGGGATTGTAGAGCGCAGCATTAACATTTGACTGTTTTGGAGTCCTTTAGATTGGACGTCTGACTGTCTAAAAATATTTGAATTCTAGCGCCCTTAATACTTGGAGCAGGTTTTGTCTGGTGTATGCTATTAACATGGATTTCGGCTTGGAAGACTGAAGGACTTGAACCCATGGGTACGGAACGCCTTGTGTTGGGTAAACAGATTCCTGTCCCCACTCCAGAGTCCATCTTAGATCCGTCTGTGTACCATACCAAGCTTCTAGAGTCAAGTGTCAAAAAGCCTGTCCACGAAAAAATGCTGCTTGATCATATTGTAATATCCAGACTGTACACACACTTCTCTTTAAGGGATTGAGTTGAGCTTACAAAGGTGACTCGTTAAGTTGTCTGGTTGGTACTTAAGGCTTATAGTGCAGAAATGGCGAAACTCACAAAAATTGAAATCATGCCGGTCGTGACTAGAGAGCTCTGAGGGCCTATTGTTATTTAGGTAATTATCGAGTTTAGTGAGACTGCTGGCTTCAAAATTGTTATTTAGATAATTTACGGATTTTGTGAGTGTGCCTCAGAGAGAGATTTGTGCACTGATAGCCTCAATTATAGCCAATATTATAGCCTAGCTGCAGGAGTCAGTGATAATGATTTTCATATCTAGACAAATTAATATGCTAGTTATTCACCGGTGCTACACCAATTTTACGAAAGGATTCAGCAGAGAACTTCTTACTCTAAAAATCATGCTCTACCATATATCTATTTATATACCAATAATTGTTTATGTAACTTAATTAATTTGTGTGAACGCTAAATTAATTGTTCTACTGTAACTATTTCTTTATAATCTTATGTCGTTATTGTCCCTGTTGTTATGGTATTTTATGAATTCATGAGCTACATTCTTGTTTTTTTGTGTGTTTTATTTACATATGTAAAAAATTTGATAATCATTCGACACTAACTTCTAGTTACAGACACTTTTATTTAAAAAAGTTAATACTAGTTATAATCAATTTTTTAGGAGAGCAAAAAGTAAACACATTTGTTTCCTTTTGTTACAGTATATTGACGTTTTTGATTACTTTTTTACAGACCAAAGTCTTTTATTGTTTTAAAAATAGTGTAGAACTGGTCGTTTTATGTGTCCTCCTTTTAAACGCGATTTTTGTAGCTCTGGAAAGTCAAAAGTTATTATCTACGCCTTTCTCTCTTGCTTCGGAATGTCGAAAAGTCACTTAGGACCAATAATTGATGAAAAAAAAAAATTGTTTGTCATGAGTAAAAAATCGTTTTGTTAGGCTTTATGATAATTATACAGTGAAAGCTCCCACAGGTGTGCAGCGACGGTCGCAGCACTTTTGCCCCGCTAAGGGAGTTTTTTTTTTGTTTGTTTTTAATTCATTCTTATTTTGCTGTACTCTTATGTCTAACTTAATCCTGGACAATATGTGTAATTCTAGCTTGACTCTAACAATTCGTTTGAACTTATAACTAACTTACTGACCTTATGCGGGTACTCTAAGCTTACCTAGTCTACAACTCTAATTGCCTTTCGGCCTTGCCTTCGGTTCTGTCTGGAGACGTATTCATTATTTATTTTATTTTGCCAAGAAAATTTTAAAACTTGGCTTTTCAAGGACTGTCTATAATCTTAAATTACCTAACCTACCCTAAGCCTTTCTAAACACTTATAAAACTTAAGCTACCCTAACTATGTCCGCAAGCTACGGACACGAGCGTCAGGGCGCAAACCCTGATGAACCTATTCGTCGTTCTTTTTTTATTTTTCTATAATTTTCTGCATAACCCCGTTCTGTTCATAAATACGGAAGGTATTAAACAATGAAAAAAACAGCTACACTAATCGTCGGAAGACTATTAATGCTGGTTTTGATGCAGCCACCAAAAGAAACATCCGCTAAGGGAGTTATCCGGGTATGTATAGACTGTCACACAACGTCGTGTAAAGTTGTCCGCCTAAGAGAGCTTCCACTGTAAGAAAAAAATTGTAACTTATTAATTTTGCAGTTAACAAAGCAAACAAAGAAAAATCGTTATTTTTTTAATGTGGTAAGTTTATGTATAATTTTTTGTGTTCATCAAATCGAATGACTGGGTTTGGTCCTTCAGTTAATGTTGTCAAATCATTGTATTTTGCATGGCTTACATTTTTTAAATTTTTGCGAAACGATCTCTCAGACGTTCTTTGCACCGATATCGATCTATAAGACTGGCCGTTGTGAGATATTTTAAATTCTATCTTTCCAGAACAGTCTTTCTTTACTCTTACTTCTTTAATTCCAATTTATTGAACTGCCTGTTTCATTGTAGTTCCTTACATCTAGGACTCGTAAGTTTTTCGAGACATTTTTCGACAAAAGTCATTGACGTCGCTTGGCTCAAGTTGTTTGACGATGTATGGTCAGCTGCTTCTTTCCAGCCGGATTATAGGCGCAATTTGTGATGGTAAAAGGAGAGCACCTGCATGGTTGATGGCATATGAAATGGCACTGTGAACAGAGTCACCTTCATTTTGACCATGATTGGTTTCAAAGTACCACAAACTGATTTCCTGAATAGGAAGCTTCGTAACCATCCAAAGTAGGATTGCCACGACAATTGTGTTTCTGTTCTGGCCGGCAATGGACCACATATAAAAAAATGCATGAATATAATATGATCCACCTTTGATTATTCTCATACGATATGAAAAACTACTTAGATATATGATAATCTTACATACTAAACAGATCCCAACATCAATGATCAATAAATACATTTTGTAAGCCCATTATAATCTACCCGAATATTAGACGACCTGAAAGGGCATTTCAGAATCAAACTTACGCCGTTAGGAGCATCTAAAGTGTTCAATAAATTTTCACAGCAATATACACACGTGAATAACCAAAACCAACGTCCTTGTCGAGGAAAAAACCAAAACAAAAAGCACAAACCCAACAAAACACAAAACACACGAGTACATGTCCCAGTGTCCCCATCTTAAGTATTCAGATGAAAAAAGAGAAAGAAAGGAAGATAGTCTTCAGTCCTCGATAACAATTCACATTTGAATACACAAAAGGAGACAACACACCAATAACAATCATAAATAATTTCACAATGAATAAAACATTTTACGTTTGGTTGAACTAATAGGCAAATTATACTGACCCGGCAAGGCTCCATATGTGCGAACTTGACCCTAAAAGGGCTGCCGAGATGATTACTCGTGTGTGCGAGCGATACAAGCATTTTCATATCTTTCCTTCTTTCATTTTTTGTTCTGTATTCCATGCAACATATTTCCCCCTCCATGAAGAGGAAGAGGGTAAAATCTCATTTTGAAGAGGGGAATCAATAAATCGAATAAAATTGTCAAAGGAAAAGGATTCCACTATCGCCTTTGTTGGGCTTGTCGTTTGTAGCTGCTAGGACGCATAATTGAGGAAGTGATATGAAAAGTATTTAAAGATAAAATTAATCTGCAAGCGATCTCGGCATCATCATGAATGGCAGTTTTTTGATTTCCAGAGGAATGAGAAGCCGTCTGTGATGTGCCAGGATGTGGACGGTTGCGATTGGTTCGATTGCGAATATGCCTCTGTCATAAACGACGTAGTCTGATGCACAATCTGGACAAAGGCAACTCATAAACATAAACAAGTGCTTGTACGACTGGTACGGGAATATCGCTGTTCGATAATCAGGCGTTTAGGCATCAATAAGTTAAGAATAAATTACTCCTAAATATTAACAAATAACTTTATTACATATTTATACAATTATAAATATCAATACATACTTTATTTTTAAGGCAGATAAATTCACTCAACTCTGTAAATTGTAGATTAAAGTTAAATCTCCTTCGACCTCGTGAACAACTTGGCAGAGGCAGTCAAGAAGAACAGCATCAGCACATCGCAGAAAAGTATGCTTTGCCCTATTCAAAGGAAAAAATTCCTTTGAAAGCGGCAACTATGAGGGAAGAAGTATCCTTGACAACGTATACAAGTTTTCTTCCATCGATTTCTGTGAACTCCTGCAACTTTCTGTCAGCAATCTGGTTCAAGTGCTTTACGGCCAGGGAAACTGCTAACGTATCCTTTAAGCGAATCATGATCCGCGAAAGGGCTCATCCAATACAAATAGAGAGCAATCATCTGGTCCTTGATTGCAAAGCTATTCCGCTCCAGGTCTTAAAGATGTGGGATGCTAATTAAACCAGTCCCCAACGACTGCGATCATCAGAATTCAATGAAAAGATTGACGAGATTAGAGGCGAGGTTTGCAAAATTTGTTTGCATTTTATTCTACCCACAACAATACCACAAGTGGCGACGACTGGATGGCGCAGTTGGTTAAGTGCCTGCCCTTGGTTAGTGGAATCGCCGGTCCGAATCCTAGTGCAAGCAAAGTCGAAATGCTTTTATCGCTCCAGTCACCATTTGCCGTTGGTATCCAATTAACGACACTATCACTGGAGTGGTCGATCAGTGGTAGTAGGTTGACTAGGGATATCACAATGGAACAACATGGTCTAAGTGTACAGCAGCTCCATCGATACCCCATCCTACCACAAATGGTAATACTCTTTTGTCTAATAATATAGATTGATTGGCCCTTGTGGCTCCCCGATTTGGCTCAAACCGGGTACAAGTAGCACAGTTGCACGTCGTTTGGATAGCACACGGCGTAGACATAGATTGTTAGGGTTAGTAAGCTAAATCCAGCCTGTGGAATTTAGCGATATATCTATGTTTCTGCCGGGACATTCGAAGAGGGAGTGAGACAAACTTCCCTCTGAGTGGGTGTCGAGGCAACCGCGACAATGTGGGTTGCATGGTATTCCGAGCCAAGCAGCGTGGATGCCTATGAGCTCGTGAAGCAGCGTGAAATGTGTGTGCTCACATTTCAGTATTGTGTTGTTTTACAAGAGTCGAATGTTTCTTACAGAGACTCCGATGTTCTATTGAGGTGAAGGTAGGAAGTGTGATAAGCCATTTCTAAAAGCACCATATTTTGCATCACTCTTGTAGAACCACATGGGACATCCAAAGGTGAACATCGAAAAATTGTATGGCACTTGGATAGAATTCTATGCTTGGACTGAAGCAACATTTATTATGAGTCATGATACTTATGTAAACTTCAGCTCAAGTCATAACCAAACGAAAAATGGCAAGATCTATTGTCAAATGTTAAAGTGCCCATTATTTTTCGAAATATATATTATATTCGAAACTTAACGACACTTAACGAAACTGAACGAAGTGGTTATTAAATTCGAAATTTGTCATTTATGTTTATTCAGTCGTTTGCTGTAGTCGCCTAGTTTTATGTACAGCACTGTTGGGCAGGCAAATTGATAGTCTTAACTACCTACCAGTTTTGGGGTCCTGGAGAGCACCTACAGATTATGAAAGAACTTTGGGATTCGCTGTATGAAATAAATAAAAAATAAATACAATAGTTCTTAATGCACTTAATCTTTAATTTCAGGACTCACAGGACATAAACTAAAGTAAGATGTCGTTGAATTTTGAAAATGCATTCACGTGAAAAATCGTTGCTTTCTCTATGAGATCGGTGGTGGGTGGTTAAGGCAGAGTGCCTCAAGTTCACGCCCTCTAGTCCTCTCACTAGCTAGACATCTCCACAGATTGTGAATATACTATCCGCATCATTACTATTCAGATGCAAAGTGCGAGCTGATGTGAAAGCTAAGAGTGATTTTCCATCACAATAGGATGCACACTAGGCAATGTCACTTATATCGACGTCTCTGTTATTTCTGGTTGCTGAATGTCTTGTCTACTCAAACCTTTATACATATTCTTATGGTGATGTAATGTCTATTTATGAATTCGTAAATCAACAATATCCTTGTGGTTTATGGGGGTTCGTGTTCCCGAACACCATTTCTTCCATGTTCTAATCCAGGCCATAAGTAATTTGCCTACCAAGTTTCCTGCAAACCCAAAAAGCCGTTAAGGAGTTAGAGTTTCTTAAACATCTAACCATCTACACTTTCCATTTCCCATAATAACAATATCATTTTACATTTCTCCAACCTCAGCCCCAACCTCAACGATAATTATGTGCACAACTGAGGCAGTTCTCATACTTCCCTCACGTAACAACTTTGATTAATCTGGTCTACTTAAGCCAAATACATTTAATAAAAAATCATCCCACTCCGGGCACATAAGATACAGCGTTACAATGATCGATAGTTATATCATGCGAGTAGTGTAAAGATTAATAATAGATGAGACACACACACACATGGGTGTCCTTGAATATTCAGGCGCGTTGAGTTGTATCGGGCAGCTATCAATAGTTAATGACCAGAAACTATTAACAGGAGTCCAGTTCAGAGTTCAGCAAAGAAGAAAATAACAATCGTGGGTTTATGCCCACACTGACCTCAATTTGTTCTTCGGGTGACAAACCCGAAGTAGTAGAAGTAGTATGGTAGAGATTAATAGTGGTTAATTGCAGCCTTAATCAAGTGGAAATGGATGTTTAAAATTAAAGAGTCATGGACTTTTGCTGTGCAAATGGCATGTCCATGGTGTTCACACCTTCCTTCCACACAAAGGCATCCACAAATACGCGAGGTATCGTCAGAGTATTCAACAGAAATCGGGTCTCTTTGTGGGATCATCGTAAGTGAAGCGGATGGTTTGTGACGTTCTAAGGGCTAAGCTGTCAACTGATCATCACTTGGTGTTGTGTACGCTGTACCTCACTGACAAAGTACCTCTTCTGCACTGGATACACCAGTAATTAAATGAAAGATGGTAAACCGTTGCTATGATGGGGCCTTGAGCAAAGTGGTATTCTGGGCAAAGAAAGGGGGTCTACCATTGCCAAATAATCAGGATATAAATAAATACCCCTCACTTCAAGTAACCTTGTTGCTTTCAGACGGAATAACATATTTGTAGGAAATCGGGACTCATTTGCCGTTCAATAGATCTAAACAAAACAGCTACAGTCCTAAAACTAAACAGAAGATTGTGGGCATTATTACCGGCCACTGCCTTCTCCATGTGCACGCCAGGAGAATGAAGGCCCCCTATGACGGCTTCTGCATCGGCTGCAGAGACGAGGAGGAAGAGAAAACTACACTCCACTTCATCGGTCCTAGTCCAGCCCCCGCAAGAACAAGGAATATTATATTGGGTCTATAACGTAATCCGTACTTTTTTTTTCAAAATTTGAACGTTTATTTAAGAAAAAAATGAACAATAGTATTATTCAAAGTATTGCCTATCTGAAGCTATGACTTTTCCCCATCTTTCCGGCAATTTGTGAATCCCATCCCAAAAGAACTGCGCAGTGAGGGCGTTTTGCATCGACCGGAACAAATGGTAGTCAGAAGGGGAGAGGTCTGGGCTATAAGGCGGGTGGGGTAAAACTTCCCATCCACTGTTTTCCAAATAGTTCTTAACCGGAATAGCAACGTGGGGCCGAGCCTTGTCATGGCGGTAAATTTTTGCCTCGTGTCAGGTCGCATATTCCAGGCGTTTTTCGGCTACTGCTCTCTTCAAACGGATTAATTGTGTTCGGTAGCATTGTCCATTGATAGTTTCACCCGGTTTTAGCAGCTCATAATACAGCACACACTTCTGATCGCACCAAATACAGAGCATTACCTTCTCGCCTTGGATATTCGGCTTTGTCGTTAATTTTCCTGGTTGGCCAAGCAAAAATCACCAATTCGTACAAATCACTTATGGCACGTTCGCTCAGCTAGCGCATGTTCTCCATAAACTTCATCCAAAATACGATGACTTTCGGCAGCAGTTTTCTTCATATTAAAGTAATGAAGAAGAACTCCCCGCAAAAACGCTTTTTCAGGCACAAAGTTCGACATATTTGAGTGAAAAAAAAATATTGTTGTTTACGTTTCAAATGAATGACATATACTGAAATGACGTATAATGACAGTAACGAGTGTGAATAGTTCTACATTCCAACGATATGCGTTGTAAAACTTATATACTTTAAGAAAGAGCCACAAAGTGCTTCAAACAATTTAAAAATGTTGATTTTGTTCGCCTCTCAAACCACGAATATCAATCCATGATGCACGACCGGAATTTTCAAAGACCACAATTCCAATGCCAAATAGGCGTCATTTATAAATGCTGTCATCTCCATTAATAGTCGATATCTGCCGTTCAAAGAATCCAAATGTTTACGTCCTCTTCCATTTTGCTTCACATGTCGTTCTCGGAGTTGCCGTAAGTACCAGCAAAGTGATGAATCAGTACACATCCTTGATAACATGAAAGTGCACTTTTGGAAATAGCTGAACGGCCACATCAATTTAATTTGCCTTTGATGGTGATTCCTTGGGAGCCTGAAACATGTGTTAATTTTCCATATTGGTTGCAGAAGAACAGGAGGCTGTTGTCATTAAGAACATAGCTCTACATGTTGAGTTAACTAACTCTCAATTAAATCTACATTTCTGTGATTTCATTCTCACTATAAGCGAGATGTATGAGATTGAATGCACTAAAGGCAATACAGCTGAACTTTTAAATGTCACTTTTAAAATGTCAATCTACCTGGTATGTAAATAGTTCACTCCAACCACCAGCTAGTGTTGTTACTGAGTAAGTTGCCCGTGTGATTAGGTACACGTAACTAATTGTAATTATTAACGTCTTATTTTTCACTTACCTACAATTAAAGAAAAAATCTGGACTGAATATTTTAAATGAAAGATCAGAATATATTGTGACGTGAACAGTATAACGTGTACAAGATGACATAATCAAGACACCAACCACCACAAAAACGTTATCTATTCGCATCTCGGTTTTAATGAAGTTGTTGTACATCTTGCAAGAATGGATGTCGCCACCTATCCACTGATAGCTTACAAAGAATCATGTATATAAGCGTCAGCGGGGAAATTCCAGTATGATCTAGAAGAACTGTTGGGAGGCACAAATATCGAGACGACGGACGTTGCGCGTCAATTGAATCAGTTCAGTGGGAAAATTATTGGAGTCAGTTCAGTTGAAGAATTAGTAAAGTTCAGTTTGGGATTTTATAGTGTTCAAAGTGTTAATCAGTTCAGCCTGAATGGCAGCAAAGAGTTTTGTAGTAAAGGAATAGTGATTTATAAAGTGTAATAAAGCATAAGAGTAAACCAGTGTTTGCAAATGAGTTTCTGTGTTTCATTCCTCACAATCCTGTGATCGAACCCGTATTTGTGGACAATTCAGTTAATCTCACGTAGACTAACCTCGGCTATCAATTGGATGGTTAAAAATTACACCGTTGGATAGAAAAAGCTTGGACAAATATAAAAATTAATAAATGTATTTTCTTCCTACTTATATATTTTGTAATTATTAAGTAAATAATTTCTAAGATGCCACACATTTCATTAAATTACCATTCCCAAAATGTCCTAAATGTCCCGTCTAGGGAAAAAATATGTCAACGCTAAGGACCAGGGACTATCTTCCATAGCAACCGCTTGTGTTGTATGTGCTATTGTTCTCTCACGAGTGGAAGGGACCTACAGTTTTGTGCCGTGGAAATTATTTTTGGTCGTACCGGGAATCGAAACCAGTCAGCATAGATCCGCACATTTACTTACATAGTCACGAGAATCTTATTAGCTTATATTTCCAGTAAAGTTTCTTTCAGTTCAGCGAACTTTCGAATGTTAAATGCAGCCATTGGCTGGTTATATCTCTTTAATTATTGTCGACATACTCTCAGTTGTCGGAAACGTTGTAGATTAGATTGGATCATAGTTGGACCTTATTTTTCATTTCAATATGTAATAATATATAACAAAATCAATTTGCGTTGTATTGTCGTCTGCCCTATTGACAATAGCACTTACAAAGGGTGATTTTTTAAAAGCTACAGTTCAAAAAAAAATAATATAAAATTCAGAAAAATGCATGAAATCTTTATTTGAATCGATAGTACGGCCCAGATTGAAGATTATTTCATGCAAATGTTGACCTTGACTGCGCCTTAAATGGTCCATCCGCTTAGTCCAATTTTGGCATACTCTCTCCAACATTTCGGCCGCTATCTCACGAATAAATGCTTCAATGTTGTCTTCCAATGCGTCAATTGAAGCGGCCTTGTCTGTATAGACATGAGCTTTAACATAGCCCCACAAAAAAAATCTAAAGATGTTAAATCGCATGATCTTTCCCGAACGTGAAATAAAATGTTCACCGAACTCACCTCTCAATAAGTCCATTGTTGCGCGTGCTGTGTGGCATGTGGCACCGTCTTGTTGAAACCACATGTCATCCCAGTCAAGCTCTTGCATTTTGGGCAAAAAAAAGTTGGATATCAACTCACGGTAGCGCTCACCATTCACAGTTACGTAACGATTTTTTTTGAAGAAGTACGGTCCAATGATGCCACCAGCACATAAACCGCACCAAACTGTGACTTTTTCTGGATGCATTGGTAGCTCTTACCATGCTTCAGGCTGATATTCACTCTAAAATCGACAATTCTTCTACCCATTGAGCCAAATTTTTGCTTTAAATTAAACTGACCATAAAATGGAAGAAGCGCGCGATGAACTTTCTTAACAGAGCACGCATTTTGATAATAAAATTCAATAATTTGCAAGCGTTGTTCGTTTGTAAGACGGTTCATGGTTAAATAGACTAAACTAAAGATGTTTGACAGTGAAACAAAACACGAAACCTGCGTCAGCCAAAAAGAGTGTTGCCAAAAAGATAATAGCTAAAAAATCACCCTTTAGTAAATAAGTACTGCAAGTTATTAAATCCACGTATATATAAATATATATTCTCCTATTATTTGAGCTAACTTAAGAGGTTTCTGTTAATATGTTTTTTCTATTTCTTAATTCAGTTTTACAATATCGAAATAACTTCATGATATCCATTTCTTTGAGAAGGGATATCATTTCAGTCTGCGAAAAAAAAGCCCCTCTCAAAGACACATAACCTCCTTTCTTTTAAAATAGGACACCTCCCAAGGAAATACAACGTATCTTCTCTCACCTTTAAATTACACAGGCTGCAGAGTATCGGAAGATACTCCCTATGGGGATCGGAATTTAGCCTTAGAAGTTCTCCACGGAGTTTGAACATTGTCGTGATTTTCCTCTTTACTATGCGTGTCTTTAAAATGGTTTCTAGCCTTCAGGTTGTGGTTCAATCTGCTGTACGTATGTAGTGATCCCGGCGCTTCCTCTAAAAACTTCATTCTGACCTTCCTGTCGAATTCTTCTATAAACTGGTATAAGGAATTTGTCCAGTTCCGATCTACTGCATTCAGCTCTACGCCATAGCTAGATGCTAAATCCAACCGCTCTTCGTACCATGCATCCTAATTGCTCCTAATTGTGTGTAGGGCCACTAGTTTTAGGAGTCGGTTGTCTGGCATATAAGTGTTTTTGCAAAAAGAGGGGAACCTATTTCCAGCAAAAGCAGTTTTGTAGTTTGGTGACTTTGGAGGAAGACGGAAAATCTTTTTGAGTAAAAACGTTGCAGTTTCTTTACCTCCTCGTAAGGCTTATGCCCTCTTACCTGCGTCGCGTAGAGTAATACAACTTCAGATGCCGCTTCGAATGCCTTAAATTTGCTGCTGTGTCTAATATTTGGATTATTGAAGCAGTTCTTCCACGCTACATTGGTTATTTTTTTTGTTTTTGAAAGCTTTTTTTTGTTTTTGAGATGCTCTTTTAAACTAAGGTTCCTTGACAGTTAACTGTTAACCAAGGTTACTGACTAAGGTTAACAGGATTCCAAAGTACTTGTATTCCTTTACCACTTAAATACCCCCCAAAACGTTGTATAGACAATTATGGTGTAGGAGTCAGAAAACCAACTTATTTATATTCCCTGTATTTGTTTTACTATGTAGCTTAAATCTTAACATCTGTTAAGTCACGCCACTGTTGCGTTTAAGAACGACTCTAATTTGTATACGTACTTATGCAACATGATCTGCTAAGCAGTTCACTCGATCACTCTGATTCTGTTCGTCGACAGGAGAACATCTCCAAAATAAAGAAAACTAAGTACCGAAGTGTTGTTGTTTAATACAAACTTTAAATTTTTAGTCTTGGTTTAATTTCTAACTTTGTTTTTCTTTGTTTTTTTAGTACATTTTGTGTGTCAAATCCCATTAAAATGTATCGTTTTAAAATTGTTAAACTGTAATCGTAGACAAGGTTTTTTTCTGTAAGTCATGAAGCGGCTGCTGCCAAAAGTCATCGTATTTTGATGGAAGTTTATGGTGAACATGGGCTAGCTGAGCGAACGTGCCAAAAGTGGTTTGCTCGATTTAAAAGATTTTGGCTTGAAGGTCAGCCAAATCAACGACAAAGCCGACATCCATGACGCGAAGGTAATGCTCTGTATTTGGTGGGATCAGAAAGAACGCTACCGAACACAATTAATCTGTTTGAAGAGAGCAGTAGCTCCAAATCGCCCGGAATATGCGACCAGACACGAAGCAATAATTTTCGATCATGACAACGCTCGGCCCACAAAAATGAATGATATATACTGAAATGACGTACAATGACAGTAGATTTCCAACGCATGTTCCAATGGAATAATACAAGTTACGCCATCTCTTCGCAAACCGTACGAAAATAAGTTATATATATAAAAACCTAAAAGAAGAACATAGCTTAAACAGGACAAGTAATTTCAAAAACACCGGCACGGTTGAAAGCAAACCACGTAGTGGCCCAAGGAGGCCTAATCGCCGAAATGTCAGCTGTGTGTACATATATATGGGTGGCGCTACAACCCAAAGATGGCCTGGGCCGAGCTTCTCAGCGTCCACTGTTCTTCTTTCACCTCACACATACCGTATATAAATGTACACAACGACCAAGTCGCGGCATGGGGTCCAAGGATGTAAGATGAATGAAACATTGTTCAAGGAATACGATACATTTCCAAGGAAACCACGTCAGGATCATCCTTCGTTTATCAAAATCGATGCGATAGATAGGTAACGCATGCACGTGCAATGCACATACATCGTACTTGATGGAAAATAAGAACTCAGTAGTTCTGAGACATTCGAGAGCACCTAAAGAAATTTAATCCCGTGCACTAACCATATGCAACCGTATACGTATACTCTTACATGAATGCGTCTTGTAGAAAAACCTTCTTTGAGTTGTCCTATTTCCAAGAATTCGAAAACGTGAAGGAGAGAACTTTCTGCGAGAAAATGTTTGATATATCTATGTGCTCCCACTTATTTGCATTCAATCATGACGTGAATGACACTTCCTATCATAAATATGAATATCTTGTAATGCACTGAATGTGGTTTCTCGATGTTTTACGACGTTCCTCTCTCTCTTCCTCTCTGTTTTTTTATCATCCTGTGAGTTCGTAAAATAGGTCAAAGGTTCTTGCGAACAGATGATAGCCGTGAGCCACCTCTCACAGTAGTACGTCGCTTTGACACAGAATCACATTTAAATCTCATCTGTCCTAATTTCTTTGCCCAAACAGTCTTTGAATCTGCGCATGAATAATTCATGGCATATTGGGTGTTTTCTTATTCAAGATGCATATGTAACATTTGGAGTGGGATTCATGAGGTTGAATGGTTGAGTGGGTATAACATTGGTGTTTCCTAACAAATTCTGCATGTCAGGGGGTGCTTTAATCGTCTGTCATCGAATATGAAGCGAACATCGAGCAATAAGCTACTTGCGTCAGGCGGCTTAAGGATTGTGAATACGCCCATGACATTTTGTTGTCGTCAATGAGCTTAACCCTCTAAGGTCAACTGCCGAGTGTTTAGAGGTAACGCCTATTATTACTTTTTTTTTTTGTTTTGCAACTTTAAACGCTCTACCTCTAGTATAAACAGTGCATTCACCAATGTTTCATGGCTGCAAGGGATGGACAACTTCAAATGGTGAGAGGGCTTAGGCCGACCCGCAAAAGGGGGACTCAACCAGGAGGACCAATGCTACATCTTGGACAGTTGTTGCGATGGTTGGTGACTGACCAAACAAAAGTGATTAGTTGGTCAGTTGTTTGTTGTCGGTCACGTACTCATCACCCCTAATCCAGGGTGTTAAGCGGACCGTGTCCATTGGTTCCGTTTCCATTGCTGCTCGTGGGATCATAATTAAATTCAAAAGCAAAAAGGGCGAACTAACACCACTTCAGGGGGAAACCTTTGATGATGCAGTGAGCCGCAATGAGCATGGGCTCAATGGAAAAAAAAATAAAAGTTCCAAGCCTGAGTGGACTGGCGAAATGAAAGTGCTCTAGCTGGAAAGCTGCAACTACCCAAAACCCACCAAAAGGCAAGTGCATGCAATCTGCTGAAAAGGCGAGCGGGAGCGTAGCACTAGCTCACCAACCGCAGTAAAAGAAGAAGGCCAATAGAGGTGTACAAAGTTCAAGACTCCGCTACTTCTCAATCGTCGACGACCAATGCGATAGTGAAAAGACGCCATTGTCCACTGATGCCCCCTCCGAGACAACCCGGCAGAATGATCATCCACCCCGAAAAAGACTCATTGGTGTGAACAACGGGTGGTATCTTCGCTACCTTGAAAAGGGCTTCGCGGCCGAATCACCAAGAAAAACAGGCAGAAGAGAACAAGGCCAAGCCTAGCTCGGAGCCTACCACCACGGGAAAACAGAGCACCAGGTCCATTTCACCATACGTACATAAGGCATGTAGGAAACCAAGGGTGTCTCCAAAGCTGGACAATCCGGAGGTGGGACCCTCAAACTCAATTGTAAGCTCGAAGGGCAGCAAATATGCCACGGATGATTTGATGGGGGCTGAGGACAGAAAGAGGCTAGAGACGCCCTGGGAAGTGAAATGGCTCAAATTCAAGTCTATTCACTTCAAGACTGGAATGCTACTGGTGGACTGCAAAAACCTGCTGACAGCGTAGTGGCTAAAACGGGTAGCACCCAAACTAGGTAATTGGAAGGGAGTGGGGCTGACTACAAGATGCGAGAAAGAATACCACGCTGGACATGGGCACAGGCTCACACTTGCACTCCAAGAGGCGCAAAATGACGAGATTAATACAAAAATATAAAAGGTGCAGTATTGTTCTGACAAGGAAACCTGAGTCTCGGAATAGGTCTGGTGATGTGCCAAACCCAAACTCGGAGAGGACATAGTCAGCAGAGGAGAAGTTACATCCTCTACGAGGTGAAATCCTTGCTTCCCTTGTTGAGCCCTGCATTCTTATTAATAAAAAAAAAGGAAACAAGAAATTATGTTCTTCTTGCAGAGTATGCCCCAAGCGACCATGTGTAGATTTTAGTGGCCCTAACCATAGCAGGAGGACGGCAGCGGACCGTCGAGTCGTCCTGGCATCGGGGTGCTGTGCTGGATATGTGCTGGGAACTGGTGCAGCACTTCAACAGGCTCCAAATACCCACATTCTTTGATTTGCCATAATCACTCCCCCTGATTCGACACAAACAGCTCTAGTTGTTCGTAGCAACGTTACTTTGTAGGTTATCAGCGTCGCCATCCTGCACTCGTTGTCAAACCATGGGTTCTTCCTAGGTGGTGTCGTAAAACCCAGAACTTCAGTGGCAGCTTCTTGACAACGCCTCCAATCTTCCTCGATTGTTTGCGCAGGCGGCGACGAACTTAGAGCGAGAGTCCGGGGGACTCGATGGGCAAAGATCCTGGCAGTCTGTTGCGATTGTAACTTTCCGACGTCAAGCCGTATTGCCCTTTCTCGACTCCGCTGTTCTTTTGATATCCGAGTTCTTACATTGGCTACAACAAGGAAATTGTCCGAGTCAATGTCGGCTCCACGGAACGTTCGGACATCAAGCATGCTGGAGATGCATGCTGGAGGAACGTTCGGACATCAAGCATGCTGGAGAAGTCAACCGCAACGTGATCAATCTGGTTGGCGGTTGATAGATTTAAGGACCGCCGGTTCGCTTTATGGATGTTGAGGTGTGGGAACTGTGTGCTAGCTACAGAGAGATTATGTCCCGTGGTAAAGTCCACCAGCCTAAAGTCCGTTATTGGATGTGCTGTAGTGCAGGCTGTGTTTGCCGATGACTCTACAAAAGATGTTTGCCTTACCCAACTTTGCGTTCAAATCTCCTACAACGAGCGTGGTGTCGAAGCTGGGGTATTGATCGTATGTCTTACTGTGTCCTCTGGCGCGTATTGTTATGAAGCGTTAGCTTTTACAAACAAAACTTAAGACTTCTTGCCTTAGTCTGCCTCGAACAACAAATCCAAACCCGTCCATCCCCCTCCTTGCCCTACAGAGGAGGAGAGCAGCGCTTATTTGAATGAAGATTTGTTGCTCGAGGTATTAGAGGTCGCAGTTTCTCATCCTCCTCTTTTCCGGGATGGATAGCTGGCGTGCTTCGCTCAGAGCCTCTGCGAGTTCTTTGGCTGCACGTGGTCTGTTAAGGTATGAGGGAGTTAATCTTACACACAGGCCCCAACTGGGAGGCCAGTTCCCTTTTATTTACACTCTGGCGAAGGGTTCGGGTGTATCCGGTGTCGGTAACATTGCTGAGGCTGTGAGCACCGCCGTGGGCCGTATGTCTATAGGGCTCTTCCGCCGTAATCTCTATTCCAAGACACCGAATTGAGAGCGCATCAGGTAGCTCCTGCTGACTCCAGTTTTGGATGCCGGCGTTGGTCAGATAGTTCTCCAGCTCCTCCGCCGCCATCCATAAAGAGAGATGAGCCCTCGTACAGACGTACTCCCCCAGACTTACTCTCCCAGAGTAACTCGTCTTCAGCTGCCAACGACGTCCCGCGAGGTTTAGGTACCTCATCTTCGATCGAAAGTGCTCCGCTCGCAGAACTCACCACGTGGAGGTGAGAGCAGAAGTTCGTTGATAGATGACTGCTGACAATTCTGCTCAAAGATTTGAATTTGTTTCCTCATATTACATAAATTCTAGCTTTCAAATTCGGTATGATATGATTTAAAATTGAAAGTGATGCAAACGTGCCAAAGACTACGATTGCATCCCATCCATAAACAATTTCGTATGCATATATAAAACCTATGGGTTATATTATTCCAGTTGCTCATCTCAATCGGAGAGATGATGTTCTCGTCTCGTGTGTATATCATGTCACACTCTCAAACGCACTGCTTACTTCCACCCTACTTTGAAGTTGCGACCTGATACGCCATGCTTATTCGCATTTTTTTCCGCAAACTTTTCCGTATATTTGGCTGGGCTTTGCCACATAAAAAGTCAAACTCAAATATCTGAGGGCCAATTCAAAAAAAAAAACAAACGAATCCTAATCGGAGATGGAAGCTAATTTACATGATTCCAGTCCCATCAGCTTATGCTATGCGTTGTCTGTCAATGAATCCCACTTCTTTTTAAATAGATCTCCTCCTTTTTAGCTGGCAGCATCACACAGAACCCTCGTCTGCAATCCTTTCGCAACGAAGGGACAAGCGTTCTATTTTGCGTCGTAAATTACTTCAACGCTAACCAAACGGGCAACCTAGCTCACACCAAAGTATACGGTCCGCAACTAAGCAGCAAAACTCCAATAACTTTTCAACTACTTCACAAAGAAATTCTCTGTCTGGCAATAAAATCTCCAGTGATTTTCTGAGCACACACCAGTGGCCTAAAGCAGAGAACATAATATGAAGTTTCACTGTAGCAAACTTGAGTGGGTGAGTGAAATGAAAAATGCAATTGAAATTGCTGGTGGTTCCCAATTAAATTGTGAAAAAGTTAAATAGTTCAAGAGAGGCGGATCGGGAGAGAGCCTTTGATAACGCAGCAATTATATTTATTCCAACAAAAGTGTGGCTGCCCTTGGGTAAAAGGAGTTCTTCCTCCACATATGGTTATGGTCCAACCACACTTTATAAGTAGAGACACTTCTTTCAATAGAGTTTAATTATGTATATGTAGTCTCAGTGGAAAATGCGTCTTATGGTCAAGTCTGTTGCCTCTAAAAAGTGCAATAACTACGAATCGAATGTGTTTGACAAAATAGAGAAATATACAATAGCTGGTGAACTGCGAGTAGTATTTTAATTCGGTAGGGTCAGTATCGAGATTTTTAAAAAGCAAATCATAAAGGCTTCATTGCAATAGCTTGTCGGTCTTTAACAAGCGTTGGTACGCGTTTTATAGAGCCTACGAGAATGTTGTGTCAGAACGCGGTACCCTCCGTTTTCCATATCGAAGTAAAAAGCATGTGTTCGGCAATTAAATGGAAAATATGGAATTACTAGCAAATCGGGTGAGGACTCGATTAAACCACTTTTATAGTCGACATGTGCATAATCAATCTGTACTTCATTAAAAATAATTTCTAATGCATCACTTAATAATAAAGCGCTTTGTGTACGAAAAAAGGATTGAAACTGGCCAACAGACTTGGCCAACAGACCCGATGTTGGCCAAGTTGATTGGTGCACAGCTCACATTTTCTATGTGAATGTTTTTTTCTGGTATATGATGCAAAATTATATTTGGTATCATGGTATATGAGGAGGTAAAGTACTATTTCTTGGCGGTTATTTTAGACAAACACCAGCTGTACCCCATGCTTCGAAAGCGGAAATAGTTGAAGCAAGCATTAAATTTAGTCCGCACTGGCAGCAAATTTAAAACATTGAATTTGACACACAATGTTCGATCAGTAGATCCAGAGTTTAGCCCTTTTTTAATTAAAGTTGGGGACAGTGACCTACCACATAATTCCGATGCACAAGTGAATGCCTTAATTGAAATACCGGATGGATGTGAGGCTCCATTAGTAGGAGAAATATTTGGAGAAAGACTCAAGAATCCAAATGAAGTAGAAAAATTTTCTAAGAAGTCTGACGTTGATACGATTAATGAACAAGTCTTAAATGTACTTGATGGAGTAACACAAACTTATTGAAGTTCCGACTCTATTGATGATTCTTCTGCGGAGGACCAGCAAAATTACCCAATGGAATTTTTGAATAATTTGAATCCTTCTGGAATGCCACCCAATAAATTAAATGTTAAGATTGGATGAAGCGTAATACTTAAACACAAAAAGAGGCCTCCGTAATGGTACACTCCTTATTGTAAAAGACTTAAGGACGAACATAATAATAGCAGGAGTAGCGACGGGATCTGCAGACGGTCAAGTAGTATTTAGTGATTTCATCCTTTGTATCTACTGTTTTAGTTTTTCACGAATTTTTCTAAAATGTCTAGGCCCTCGCACTGAACTTCGATTCAACTTAAATTAATTCCACAAGTCCTATTTCCATCTCCTCCACCACTGCTATCTGTGAACGTCGCCTAAATTGTTAGCAAAGGTCACAAGAAAGTTTTAAATGCACAAATGACATGCCAATCTACTTTCACCTTTCGGGTCGACCGGACGGGTCAGAAAGCAACTTCGAAAGGGCTGATGGTGTTACCCACGTGACCCCTGAGTGTTAGTCTGCAACAATAAGCGTATATATGTATAATTAGGGTTGTCACACCAATTTAAATACTCAATTCAATAGAGCAAACATATATGCTTAATCTTTTAAAGTTCAAGAAGCATTTTCAGAGCGAATGCTTCTTTTCAATTTACTTAACCTTTGATATGATGTTGATTTTACGAACTTTCGTAAAGAACAATAGGGAATAATAGGGTGTAATATGCCGTTGTGTGTAAAGTGAAATTGCTTTTTTTTTAGATCTTAGAGACTTTCTTGGGCCGTGAATATATTTTTGTAAACACTTGTGTATTCTTTGAGAAGTTCCAGTGAGAACATGAATCGTAAAACCAACAAATAACGTAAATAATTTAAAATAAGCTTAAATGTCATTTTCGTCCAGGTGGTAAATGAGGTTATCTTCATCATCAACATCATCTTCTGACCCGCATGCTCCACTAAAGGGATCGCGGGGATAAGCGACACACGAGAGGTCTGAGGTCAAAACGACCAACCTAGTGAAACTTTATTCGTGTTGCGCTTGGTATAGCTAAGCTATCGAATTGCCTATTTGGTGCCAGAATACAAGTAGTTTTATCCAGTTTATAAGACCTGTAGCCATAAGTGGGAGCGTATATCCCACGACATTCATCCCCCATAAGCCTCATGGATACAAATGGCTCAAACTAAAAGACCACTCACCTGATTTTGTTCAAATCTTCACTAAGGTACAATATTCAGAAAAGATAGCAGAACACTGTTTTCCCCAGGCCAATAACATAAATACGTCCCAAGATGTTTTGATGAAACTAACACATTATACGCGCATCATGACATTCATCATTTGAAAGTAAAACGTAAATAAAATATTAGCAAATTTGAAAATTATTTATTTGTTAACTAAATGCAAGTTTTTTGTAATTTTAATTAGTCTTCATAAGAGCCGCTACGATGATGGGAAATCCTTTCCCATCGTTTTTAACACACACTTTCTTGAGGTAGAGGGCTCCTTATTATATGAAGCTCTGTGCTACGACTCGAAAGATATGGAACTGATGTTTAGATTTAGGTTAGGTAACAATAAGAATGTCGAGAGCGCCAAGTTTTTTCCTAGTTTTCTTGGGCAGAAAGTCTTAAATAATAAAGTCTGTACTAAGGGCAAACAAAAACAGTTAATAGCTTAGACGCCGAAAGGCAAATACATAAGTTAGATCGGATTATTTTAGATTACCCGCGAAGGGTCAGTACGATAGAATTAAGATCTTGAATTGTTAGATATGGAGATAGATTTTAGCAATTTTATAAGTTGTCCTGAAAAGATTAAACAAAAATTAAATAAAAACAGAAAAATATAAAAAAAACTCGATTCGAAGATGTATTTATTACATCTTTATATAACACATTCATATACATTCGAAATTATATTTCTAAGCTCCTGGTACATGCCTTTGGACTGAAAAGCAATTCATTTTCTGTTAACCCTCAATCCTGATCATTTTATTATGATTTTCTTGACTAGATTATTTTTTCTAGTCTCAGATCATGGAACTACTGGCATTCCAATTTCGTGATCCAACCATTACGCAATTCCTCGTACCCGCAAGTGCGGAGCTTCCGCATTTATTTTGACATCAGCATCCTCTTCAGCGGACGCTAAGAAATCGGGATCAAGAAATATGTTTGCTCAGTACGCTTAATGGAAAACCGCCCAAATTCATCGGTCCAACATTAAAATATCACACAATTGAAACTAACAAATGTGTGCAAGTGAACTTCTTCCATTTCCCAACTCTGGTAAACACGTTTTCTTTTAACCTGTGTACATCGGGTATTGTTTAGAATTCCGAATCAATATCAGCTAGAACCACGACGTTGAATTTGTTGACTTTTCTCCAGCTAGCATGTACTAGCTAGACGCAACACTGTGAGGCGTCATGCAGGTAGTTAGGGGAATGTAGATAGATAGGCATATCAAAAATGTAAGCTGATAAATATCTTTATATTTTTTAGGTACCCTCAAGGGTCTGAACAAGCGTTCTTGCAGGAGACATTCGAAACCTCAAGGGCCCAAAAGCCGATCTTGAGGTGGGTAGGGGAATACTCAAGAAGCTAAAGAGGCATCCTCGAGATAAGTAGGAGAACCCCCCAAGCGTTATTAAGGATAAGTAGGGTTCCAACAACATTCCCTTTTAGACAAGCGCCTTCTATCTGTTCGCCTGCATAGCACATACATGCATATTCGGAATACCTTCGCAGTAAACGATATGCGTCTACGAACGAATGTATATGAATGTACATATTTCAGGATAAAAATTTGAATGTCTAAACACTTCCTTCTCATTTGTTATTCGAATTAAAGATCACATAAAACCACGAAATTGTATCTCAAGACTGGAACTCGTATTATTGTCGAACGTAAGTAATTTTCTAATTTTGCACCTGTAAGAATCCTTGTTGATTCATATTTATTTCTAACTTACTCCCGCTTGATTTATTATTTCAAACTTATTTTATCTCCCAAAAGGAGATAGCAGATAGAAAGTGTCCATCACTTGGCCGGTATAAAATCATGCATGCATAACATGGCAAATATTTTTTGCATACTAAATGTGCATGTACATAATTTTACACTACCCCGTCGGGACCTGAACATGTGCCCTGAGGCTAGGTAGGATTATTCGCTTTTCGAGTACATTTAAAGTCAATTTGAAGTCAATATTTCATGCATGAAAAACCATTCATTTTATTATCCATCGTACTGAATCGCAAAACGTATCAAAAAAAAACCATAAAACTTCTGTTAGGAGTGCTCTTTTCTGTCCTTCTCAGAGTTGGCGTGTTAGTTTTGTCGCTTTGTTTTCGCAATCGCCATCCAAACTGAAATCGGAAACGTGAAATCGCAGTATCGTTCGTACTTGCAATCGGGAATCCGTCGGTTATGTGCATTTTAGGATGTACAACTGACATCATTGTTTATACACATTTCATCTCCTAAATGAGTGTCTAAATGAACATGCAGACAGAACTTTATTTTTTTTCATTTCAGTCACAGCCCGTCTAACATTCCATAGGAACCAAATATCAACCAAAAATGAGGCAATTAACCAGGATGTGTTGCTCGAATTAGTGGTGACAATATGAGGTCTCTAGTTATGTAGTGGGTATTAGCCGATATTTTAATGGTAACCTCCACAGTAAGAATACTCCCATGTACGTGGTCGTGGTATGGTGGAAGGCCATGGGAAAAAGATCCACAAGAAATTCTCCGAATCCACTTTTTTTTTTATATTGATTGTTAATACCCTATGAGCGTTGTACTCAAGATTGGGCCGGATATACGCCTTATATATTAAAGCAAAATCAGAAGGGGTGAACTATTTCTTGCATCGATTGAGGAAACCTAAACATTTCGCAGCATTTTTGGCGACCTCAAATATGTGATCGTTCCAACTAAGTGTTGTGTTGATACACATACCAAGGGCGGAAAGCTTTTCGGTTTCATCGACACAGGTGCCATTCATGGAAATTGGCTGATAACCAAGGGTTCGCTTGAGTTTTTGAAGCATTGAATTCCACTCGGTTGTTCTTTCCCCATTTAATTATGCTGTCAAGATCGGAATTCAATGTGCTTAACATAAGCTGCCTTTCTAATTCTACGGCCGAAGTGCGGGGTCGTGAGTCGGGGAACGAATATGATTAGAAGTAGCAGACAAGAGATCATTTATAAAAATGAGAAAGAGTGTCGGAGACAGGACAGAGCCTTGGGTAACACCAGCATTTATTTGGTGGATATCAGACTTGAACCCATCCAAAACAACTTGAATGGAACGGTTTGAAAGGTAAGTTCTAATTCATTCTAATCCACTGATGCATGGGTATCCAATTGGAAATTATTACAATCTGTTAAACTGTCTATAGACAAATACAATTTAAAGTCGTCTGCGAATGTCAAAACTATACAATATTTGAACATTTCGTGAACATCGTTTATGAACAAAAGAAATAGTAATGGCCCCGCGGGGCTTCCTTGTGGAACGCCCGATGTATATTTTATTACTTGAGATCTATAACTATCGATCTTTACAAATTGCTTCCTCTCCTTAAAGTAATTGGAAAAAAACCACTCTAACAATATATACAATATATTTAACATAAGGTGGAGAAAAATACAGCGAAAAAAAATATAATATAAAAACAAAGGCTTTGTTGTAAATAAAAAAAAAAATTGTAATATAAATTGATAAATAACTAAATAAATAAAGTAAATAACAAAAATATATAGATAAATTCATGAATAAATAAATAAACAAATAATAATAAGAAACAAAAAGATAAATAAGAAAATATAAATTAGTTTATTAGTTCATTTACAATAATGTAATTTTTTAATATAACACTTTGCTGAGTTCACCCAGACTTGGTAGCGAAATGGCTTGGAAAATGACCTTTTAGAAAATGACTTTGCTTTCTATTTAAAGGTAAGATTTCTGGTTTATGAAAGTAGCTTGATGGCAATATTAATTTTGCATATTGTATTTTTTATGTGCTCGCTAAAGGTCAGCTTCGTGCCATGGTATATGCCTAAATATTTAACGCAATTTTGCCAATCGACCTCAGTTCCGCCAGTAGGTAGATGACAAACAAGAAGTTGTGTGTAGTTTCTCCTAATTAAGATTTATTTTCCAATTTTGGCAAAATTCGATATATATAATCATTGCAATTTTGAGATTCCTCTCTATACAGCAAGAATTTTTGAGATGGAATCTATGCGATGAAAATATTGCGGAGGCGTCGGCGAAAATAGCTGCTTTTAGAAAAGAGTTTCGGAAGATCGATAGAATATAAATTTTATAATATAGGACCCAGAACGGATCATTGTGGTATACCTGAATCAAAATACATTAAATCAGAAACTCTTTTGTTCACATAAACCTTGTAGCGACCGGAAAAAACGTTTTTAACAAATTTACATAGATACGGAGAAAAATATTTGATATATAAAATTGAGGGTGTCAGTGTCTAATATGACCATACCAGCGGAATTCCCTATTTATTATGGAAATATGTTAATAAGAAATAAAGTTGGTCCCAAAACAGACCCCTGAGGAATTCCTACATTAAAAAATCCACCCCCTCAATTCTTGTATCATCTAGTATCACTTTTGGGGATCTGTTAGATAGATCTGAACCAATCCAACAGAAATTCACCAAGCTCCGTCCTTTCCACTTCGTCTCGTATTATAGAATAGTTGACTATATCGTAAGTCTTTGTCGTATCAATCATTTGAAATGGCAAGCGTTTTGTTGACAGACCAAGGTGTACCTAATCTGTTTTATGACCTTATTCAGGCCTGACCGTCTGAATGAGATCTGACTGAACATGTACTTTCCTTGCGGTGCCTTGAACAACGAAAAAACTCTAATATAGCCATATTTGTAATGAAAAAAAAAAAACAGAAAGAGAATTCTTTTACATGGCAAGGCAAACACATTGACCCAGAAGGTTTGTTATTATCTGCAGACGGATGTCTGCTCCGAATAAGAATGGGAAAGTGTAGCACAGCTTTTACTTTGGTTGCACCAGATGGTAGAAAAAACTTTCTTACAGTTGAGGCAATCTTTTAAGGTTTAAAAATGGTTCAGTTCCATTTAAATTTTATTTCCACAGAACGTCTCTCGAGTTACAGAGTATAACTACCAAAATAAACTTCTCAAACATTGCTGTGCATTGTTGTGGTCCTGATGCTTCCACATATGTACACTCAATGCGGCAAACTTCCATGAAACTAACTGACAATTTTCACCACAGACCCCACAAGTCACAACCATCACTTCCGTGCATCTGACCCTTAACTGCCCACATCTAAACATTCAGATCTCAATGAAATGCCGATAGAATGAACCCCATGTAATACAGAAATTAAGCTTCCTTTATTGCATACCAAATAGTGTGCAAATAATGGTCAGCAAAATTCCATTGTGCGTCACCAACAGGGCCCACAAGTTTACTATACAAATTGTGGTCTTCTTATCACGCCCCTTTCGCAATAATCATCATTACACGCTTCATATAGCAGGCAAACTGCGGTTATTCCTTTTGCTTAGAATCAGATATCCGCATGCAGCTGCTCATCTTCAGCCGGCCAGCAGCGCCCAGAATTTAATTGAACCTATGGTCGTTGCTCTACCGGAAACACAAAAACCTATCGCAGCTGATTCTGCCCAAATGCCGTAAACATTAATTTCTATTGTTCCACTTGCTCATTCACTCAGAGCGCATTGCATTTCGGGAATTTTAGAGAAAAGAAAAGCCTTGAACGTGTTCACCATAATTAAGCTGCAATCTACGTAGTCAGTGTGTATGGATTTCTGCTGGCGACTCCCAATGCGTTGCGGCCATTTTCAATCCCCACATCTGCTCCGAGGAGCTTTCATAATTCAACGAATATCAACGAATCATTTACTATTCTCCTACGAATGTATGCGCATATGAGCACATAATGTTGTTCGTGCGGGACAGTAATGCAATAAATATTCGTCCCATTGCCAATTTCAATGCCAGGCAAACTCCATGTTCTCCATGTTAGTCGGCGACGGTCTGTGCAGCGAATATTCACCCTAGGAACGATGTTCTCAACGCCAGCCGTCGTCGTCGCCTTCGTCGTGTGTAGTTATTATACTTTGGGCTCGTTAACGAATTCAGTGTTTCGCTATGTGTCTTAGTTCTCATCGTAAGCACTCACGGAATGGGAATTTCCAATAAGTGTTATTGGTCACGTATTACGATGTGACTCAGTGAGAGTGCCAACCAATTCGTTCGTGTCGTAGGAACAGGTTAAAGTTCGGTATTATTACGTCTATATGAAAATACGCACGTGTAGCTTTAATTTTGAGTTTCATTAAAATATACACAAAATCGAGCAGCACGAACAGGAAGAAAAGAAAATAACAAACAAACGTGGACGGGACCGAAAGCAGTTTACTATCCCTAGCGTATAACGAACCATTTTTGTTCGAGTATTTATGTCCTTGTTGTTTATGATCTATTATATAAAGAGCAAAAAAAACCCCAGTGAAATTTAAATGATGCCGTACTGCGTATAAATTTGTCGTTAAACATGCGTTACATAAAATGAGAGTTTTAAGGATCTTAATGCTTTTTGAGTTTGTTGCAAGTCCATTTTTGTTTATGAGAGTCCTACGGATATACGAGGATTGTCGAAAAGTTTTTGAATCCAACATGGAAATTGGCGGTTTTTGGTTAGATGTAGTTTTTATTTGCAAACGTGGTCTATATTTAAGTAGCTACACTCTTCCAAACCATTTTATAACCCTTGAATAGAAGATGGATATGTGTTATATTCCATGTCCCTGAAATAAGCATTCTCGTCTATTAGGAATAAAATCATTACAGTCCATATCGAGTACATTATCTGGTAATCATCCGACAAATCCAAATGCAATTCATATATTTTCGCCGTGGACAGCGCCAAAGTGGAACTTGCGACACGCCTTGAAGCAGCATGATCAGCGCTGCCGGAATTTCTACTATGGGAATATTTGCACTACTCTCATGTTCAGTGAAAACCCACACTGCACTTCACTCGAGAATATTTGTAAAAACACAAATAATTTTTATTATTATTATATTATTACTAGCGGACCCTGTGACTGCTTCGCTAGGCAGATCACATTAATATAAGAATGAAAAACACTGGATTTAATGTCGTCTTCTTTTTATCTTATACTATATTTTTGCTTAAATTGTCGCAGACCCGTTTCGCTAAATAGATTTGCCCGGAGCGTGTGGCGGCGGTGGCACTGTGTGTATGTGCGCCAACCCCTACGCAACTGACACTCTCAATTTGGCTCCAATTCTCGGCAGGTACCAAACAATAATTTTCCCGGCTCCACCTCTTTCAACTCACTGGCAATGCTTAAAGAGTAGTAACTATCTAGAAAAAGCGTCTCAAACTTGGCCGTTCGGAATCGGCATAAAAGTGAACGTCCCTTCCACTCGTGAAAGAAAAATAGCACACATAACACGAGTGGTTGCTGTGAATCTAAGCCCTGGCCCTGGTTGTCCTTCCGCCTTTTTTGTTGCCACAGCAAACGTAAGACGTATCAGCAGTTATAATCTTTTGAAGTCAAACAAACTCATGCCCGATTCACTGAGAAAATTTCCAAGAGCTGTTCCTTCTAAAAAAATGCAGTTTAGTTAAGAATTTAGGAAAAATTCTTTAAGTTCGTCAGACTTGAGAAATGTTAAGAGAGTCTCTGATCAGAATATTTTTTTTAAATATTATACATTTACACATATAAATATTTAACATCTAAATACTTTAGACATATATACAAAAAAAATTTGTGTTAAAACTGTTAATTCTTTAGTCAAAATTCTTTTTGCGTATAATACATGTCACTTCGATGGTTTATACATTTAATGGTGGATACCCAGATGATGTGTTGTTCCTCCGAAGCAGCAGGCGATGATTACCAAGCAGTGGTAAAAAAATGTATGCTCCTATAATGCGAATCGCTTTTTTGAAAAATTGTGACAGAATATACGGCTACTGTGTGGAAAAAGACCGTAAATGTACTGGAATTCATGTGTTTTTTCACGGACTCACAACACACACATGCGTTTACCGATTTGAACCAAACTTCACTCGAACCATATATAGACAGATTTCAAAGATGTGCGCTAGTTTGGTTGGAATCGGCAAATGCGTTAAGGCGTAGATCGACGACAAACATTTGAGGCTAATTTTTTTTTATATGCGAGTATATGGATTGCATATTTTTAAACTGGGTTTACATTTTGCCCAGTATGAACGATTTTCAATGCTCTGAATTCATTACTTTTTTTTAGCCTGAAGCATATTTCATAACATAGAGGGAGATTTTTTAAAAGCTATAGGAAATTTTTTCAAAAAAAAACACATAAAATTCAGAAAAATGCATGAAATCTTTATTTGAATCGATAGTACGGTTCATATAATTTAATGTTTGAAGATTATTTCATACAATGTTGACCTTGACTGCGCCTCAAATGGTCCATTCGCTTAGTCCAATTTTGGCATACGAATAAATGCTTCAATGTTGTCTTCCAATGCGTCAATTGAAGCGGGCTTGTCTGAAAATCAAAAAATAGTCTAAAGGCGTTAAATCGTGAAACGAAATGTTCACCGAACTCGCCTCTCAATAAGTCCATTGTTGCGCGTGCTGTGTGCCATGTGGCACCGTCTTGTTGAAACCACATGTCATGCAAGTCAAGCTCTTGCATTTTGGGCAAAAAAAAGTTGGATATCATCATCTTTGAAGAAGTACGGTCCAATGATGCCACCAGCCCATAGACCGCACCAAACTGTGACTTTTTCTGGATGCATTGGTAGCTCTTGCAATGCTTCTGGCTGATATTCACTCCAAACTCGACAGTTCTGCTTATTTATGTACCCATTGAGCCAAAAATGAGCTTCGATTAAACTGACCATTAATTGAGAGAAGCGCGCGATGAGCTTTCTTAACAGAGCACGCATTTAGATAATAAAAATTCAATAATTTTCAAGTTGTTCGTTTGTAAGACGATTCATGGTTTAATTATAGACCAAACTGAAGATGTTTGACAGTGAAACAAAACACGAAACGTGCGTCAGCTGTTTAAACCAGTGTTGCCAAAAAGATAATAGCTAACAAATCACCCTTTACATATTCACAGTAAACTAAACAGTGTCGTGATGTTTTCGAAATTTTTGAGATTAATTTAGCTGTTACAAGACAATTTTTACCAACGCACATGTTTTTATTAGTACAAGAATTCGTTGTTCCTCACGTGTTTAATTTATAAAAGAAAAAACAAACAAAAACAAAAATTCATATTTTCAAAATTATAAACTGAAACTTTCTTATTTTTGTGTATTTATTGTATATTTATTCATTCATTGTATATTATATCTACATTCATGCAACAGTAGTTTAAAGTGCTGTATGAAATTTGTGTTCAAATTTGAATAAAACTATTGTATGATGTGTATGATAATTTTTTGTGAAACGGAATCATACAACATTCCCATAATTCCAGATGATACATGTTGTATGACATCAGATCATACAACAAATCTGACAAACGGAGATCATACGTCAAAAGTGACAGACAAATATCTGACATCGAAGTATCGCCCAACTAGGAACACAAAACTTAAGAAAGAAGTAATAATGGTAATGCACTGCGTACACCATTTTGTGCCATTTATTATAATGGACTCTCTGCCAGCATTACTGTTTGCTGTTCCATGGAAGTCAAGTCATAATTGCTGAAAAAATACGCTGATCATAGATGGAAGCACTGATTCAAGTTGACAAAAGAATTTGGTTCTTATTGCACGTCACCAAGAGCTTGTTTCGGCGAAAGACACTTTCTTTGGTTCAGTGGAATTAGAAGCTTCAACAGCTCTTTCAATTGCAACATCAATCCAAAATTATTTAGTTGAACTTAAGATTCTTTATGATTTATAGGATTAGGCACTGACAATGCTGCCGTCATGAAAGGGCAATCAATGGAGTCAAAATACATTTCAGATCGTTAAATCAAAATTTGTTTCATTTTGGTTGAACTTGTCATTCTCTTAATCTGTGCGCTGAATGAGATCAGCAGAATTTAAAATATTTCAAGAAGATTGTAATACTATCGAACATTGAATTTTGAATAACTGTTCTACTCGGTGGCTGTCAGTTCAGGGAGCTGTAGATAGGATGTAAGAACGTGTCGACTACATGGTTGACAACGCCTCGTCAATGTCGCGTCGTTGATTTCAAACTCACCACGCATTAACGACACGACATGTAGCCAGTAGTTCAATCAATACCTACAAAGCTATTAGAAAAGTAATGCGATTCAAATTTAAAATATGTATTCATGTACGTTTCGACGTGCTTTTTTCAGTGTACAAGGAACAAAATTAAAAATTTTCTTCTGTGTTTAAACTTTTTTTTTTATATTGCAAAACGCCGCGTGTTGGTTGTTAATATTGACCAAATCATACCGAAACATAACATACGCTTTATTTTTTTTAAGGTTCAGGCATTCAATTTTAGTTTTTAATTCAAAGCAGTTGGTTAAGTGCCTGCCCTTGGTTAGTGGGATGTTTGCTTTGAAGCATTGTTTTCATTTTTGGACATGGGAAGGAGCAGCATGGACATTTTCATTTTGGAAATTAATTTTAGTATTCAAGAGCTCATTTTCAATAAAATTACTCAGCAACTTTGAAAATTGTTTGTCTAATTATTTGTTTTTTTGGACTGAAAAACTCTATACATTTCGTTAATAATACATTAGAATGGAGGACATAAAATGCAAATACAATTTGTTGACATCATTTGTCTGCCACATCAACGACGTTGTATTCTCATTTTTCTTCAAATGATGTGCAATGTCGACGTAAAGACATTTCGTTGTCAAACAAAATTGCTTCAATCGAAGTGAGAACACTTTTGGCAATGTCAATTGTGTAGTTTCGCGTCTAGTGGGAACATACTCTAAGGGTTTTTTCCATACATTAGCCGCTTTTTTTCCGTCGGTATATGTACAGAAATGTCCCAAGCTTTGTTGTTCCACGACGCGTACACTGTGGTGTCATCTAATGTCACTATGTCGTCACTAATGTCGTCAATGTCCTTAATGTAGTCAAACTTCGTCAATGTCGTCAATTGGGTTGTCATTGTCAAAAACTTTTAGAACAGCTGTTTTTGAATTGAAAACAACACCAGAATAATGGCGTAGGCAGTAAAGGGGGCTGCTAGTGACTTCACCAGCCACAATACCCACAGTCAGACTACTACCACCGATTGACCACTCCAGTGATAGTACCCTTAATTTTATCCTAACGGCAAATGGTGACTGGTCCAGATTTGAAAAACAGATAAAAGCGTATTTACTTTGCTGTCACTGGGATTCGACAAGATTGCGAATTAATTTCTATTTTAAAACTGTTTGAGGCATTCTCTTTTTCCAAAGGTTCTATTGAAATTTTAAGTGATGAATGGAGGTTATTTCGGATGACATAATTGACATCGATCAAGTGATTTGCCTGAATTTTAGTATTCTTATGAAGCCGACGAACTCACTAGAAAGGGTGCAAGTACTGCAGTCTTTCCGGCTTAAGACCTGCCATCCATGCCTTTCATTACTGCAAGGCTCAAACACTTACTGATACAAATCGTAGATTGTCTAACGACACTGGGTACCTAATTATAAATCCAAAATGGCCACTTGCACTCCACAATGCACACGTAATCTGATTTGAATGAGTAGGCGTGATAACCGGACATTGTGCCATTGGAACACGCGCCTCCAGATTAGTCCTCATCATCAATGACTTCTGCAGAGACGAGGAGGTGGGAGAAACTATTGTCGTCCTTGTGTAATTGCAGTGTTGAGCCGAACCAAGTACCATTAGTATAATTAATCTCCAGAGCTTTATCTAAAGTGCTAACTGGTTTGTGGAATAAAATCAATCAGATCCGCGTGGTAGCACAATGGGCTTACTCTGGCATAACTGCAGCCAACCATCAGTCAGCCACTTCACTTATACACCGTCGAATTATTGCTGTGTAACCATTTCAAAAATAGCTCAATAAGGCCTATAGGATAATTCGAATCGAATAACCAATAATCGAAAAAACATGGACGACCATAAAAGGCTTTGCGTTCATGAGGCTGAGGGGGGCCTTCATCTGGGACTGTGATACCAGAAAGCATTTGACATGCAACGTCATCTTCATGTTCAGGCTCAAATGTTGATTTCCACTAAACATGATATTCCATTTTCCATTTTAGCTGAACACTATTCTTCAATCACCCGACTGTATGTATATCCACAAATTGATGACACTATCCAGCATGTAATTTGTCCTTACGAAACGACACGCCAGCAATGCTAAGTAGGAGAGAGCACATCAATACATTCCTTCCTCAATGAATAACAATTGAATTTTACTGCAAACCTTAAAAAAAAGTATCCACACAAGATTAAGGAATGTACACTTAAGCTAAAGCCCACTTTATGTTGGAATTTCCAGCAGGCGTTAGTGGTCAGAAACACTGATTATCGCCGTTGTTTATGGGTTGACTTATTGCCCGGCCAAGGGCATGCAGGGCAGACAAGTCACTTTATGGCACATCTTATTCCCGGCCAGCGAACGATATGCGTACACAGTTTTTCGTGAAAGCACACTGCTGCCAATGTAATTGCATTAAAATGGCTGTAACTTTTGCTCCAGTTGTTTAAGTTCACACAATTAACGAGGTTTATTTGGCATGTTTATTGCGTGTCGTTGGCGTTCGGCTTGTTATGACAAATTCAGCGCTGCAGCAACTTTATCACAATTTCATCAGAGCATGAAAAGACGAATAAAGGAAATATAAGTTCGCCTTTAATGTTAAGGTCTTTTGTCGCGTGCGAACTAAAATAAATCTTTCAATTTAGATTATTGACTATATATAAATATCCCACTGTGTGCCTGTCAATACAAGGAAGATTTTCCTGATTGTTGCTACAGCTGATGGAAGGACGTCTAAATGGAAATTATTGCGTACTCTCTAGTAGTTGTTATACTTGTTTATTCTTTGGTTTGGAATAACGTTGGATTAGCTTCCAAACAACCGTTCGCAACTGTTGGAGTGGGTCAACTAAGCAACCAACCAAGCTATGAGCGGCTACCCCTGACTGAGACGGAGTTTTTTTCTGGCCCGAACTGCAGTATCTCTCGACTATGGTTTTTTGAGAGCTTCAAATGAAACCGAAGTCTGCCTTATAAGTTTTTATATTTCTGCAAATCCCATTTCAAATCGTCTTTTTCAAATTCATTGCCACAGCGACGATACAAATGAACGCTGGGTATACATTGAGTGAGTTCGCCAAGAAAACATGAATACATTAGAAGACCTTTAAAGCGATCTGTGTAGTTGGGACTCAACAGGTGTAAGTGGATCCCAAAAGCCACTCTAACCTACATAACCTGCCTAGTCCTAAACTTCCGATTCACCCTTTTTTTGTAGTTTGAACTGGTCATGCAATTTTCATTCTACACATTGGGCCGAAAGAAGGTCATTCAATGACTTAATTATAAAGACTTGGCTATGCACGCTATAGGCACGTAAAGTGCAGTTCTCCGAACAACATAATCTGGGACATTTTCCGCTTCTCGGCTTCATGCACCCAAGCATCACCCAAAGACCTAAAATCTGGACCGCGGTTTGACACACTTACTTAATTACTAACTTGAATGTGAACTTAATGTAATTGCCGTGTGCGTGATATAGTCGTGGCATGTACAACTCGATTTGTATATGAGTCAGGTTCCACGTCAATTTACCATTTACTGATTTCAACTTATTCGTAGAAGTTTATAATAATTGTGCCACTTCTGAATTCTAATTTAAAAAAGTGAAAACTAATTTTAACGATTTCATTGCTAAAATCGCTACGATGAACACGAAAATACCCGACCAACATAACATATTCACGAGTATTTAAGACATTCACGTGAAATAAATACACGTATATTTATCCCGTACCAGTTATAATTTGAATTTGGTTCGGCACATGGCGCATACGTAATACGCATACACATGAGGAGCACAGGAATATTAGATAGAGAGGTCCTCACTTGCCATGAGTTAGAGGTACTTGTGTGGGTATCAAAGCAAGTCGTGTATGCTATTAGCACTTGAATGAAATAATACCTTTCTGGACATACTCATTGTTTTAGTATTGGAAATTCAAATTACAACAGAAATGTTTTCAAAAAATGTTTATTTTATGATTTTTATGTCGTACGGAAACCGTCGACAAAAATTGGTGAACGAAAACATTTTAAGGGAAAAATTGAATAATATCGATCACAATCGACAATCACAATACCAACAGCAATCGGCTGTCCACAAAAGTCGATTGTTGGTCGACAATCGACACTCACAATCGGGACCCTACACTAGAAAGAGGGCACACAGTGGTTCCATAGAGAAACAAACACTCTAAAATGGAATAGTTTTTAGAGACATATTGTTTTTATTTGTCGATTCTAGAAATAGGAAAACTAAGAAAGCCACAATTGAATGTTTTTTTGTTGCTTCGTTCGATTGTACTATTAGCTCAAAGTTACACCGTTTACACCAGTCTTTTGAAAAGTAGGTATCTTTTTGCAAGATGTTAAATTTGTTGTCAAATTCGGTACTTTGATGAATGGAGTAATATTTATAGCAGCAATATTTATTTTGAAATTTAAATTACCTGAACAATTTTTTCAATTTTTCTCTTAAACTAGGCATTTAAGGATGTACTTTCACCTTATCAGGCGATGTTTCAATGTTTGCTTGACTGTAGAAAAAAATATGTAACGGGAGACCTTTTTTGAAGATGTTATTCATCAAATGCTGATATCCAATTTTAAGGCCTGAAACAAAATCCAACGATTTACTTCCATTAAGCGACTATTAGACTAAAGTATATATAAAATTATTATTTTATTGAAAAATAAATACACAATTATGTAAAATATAAATAAAAAATAAAAATAAAAATAAATTAAAACAGTAAAAGCTAAACTTTGGTTGCCCATTCAATAATGAAGAACGCCATTTTCATTCCTATATAGCGACATCCGCTTGCAACGACGGGAAATTCGCTTCCATGAGTGGTCGATATAACCGAATTCTAGTGGGTGTACATTTTTCAATTGCAAGACTTAATTCAACATCATGGGTAAGATTAAACAAATTTTTTCCGCTTTAATCAAAATTGTTGTTATTTTTTATTTAAATTTTCTTTATGTTATACTTTAATTTTTAGGCCACAATTTTCGAAAGAAAAATAAAAAATGCACCGGACTCACCTTCGATAGGGACCGTCAAAGGAACCACAGCAACAATAGGCTTTACGACCAAGCAAGCATCATCATCAGTGTGGTATACAGTATATGGCGACTCTGTTCAGAAAGCAGCTACTAGAAATCAACAACCATCATAACGCGGAAAACAGGAACCTGAGAAACACAATTCCCGGACAACGCTACCTTAACACGTTAAATCTGCTAAACGAGCAGAACTTCCTAACGACGTCGAACAACGACCTGCGCGGATTCTACCAGAGCAGCGATAGCAATCACCATCGAGGCTAAGCTGGCTAACACATCACCACCCCATCCCAAAAGGACCACCATGACACACAGACCTGTACAACCCGATGTAAGCACCAGCCATTGTAGAACATAATATATAAACAATAAACCGACAATTACAATAAACATTAAATTAACCAAAGTACATCAGTTGGGCTCTTATTGTTGAGCCAACACTCTAACCTCTGTAAGTCCAGTTGTAAAAATAATTTTCCGTTCAAATAAATTTTTAAATCGCTTTTTTAAATCACTGAAAATAATGATTGGAGGCATTGTTTTTATCCACGGTTCTTTCACAAGCGTCGATACATATCCCGTGTAAGTCAATCGGGGCTGGGATTCGTTGTTAGTGTATTTTACATGCAAATTGAAATGTAAGCGTATATACGCCTGCAAAAACCACGCCTTTTAACAGCTATGAAAAACAAAACTAAAAGAAAATATTTGACAAACCTTAGGCACCTAAGAGCTACCTCAAATAGAAACTCCCTTTTTGAATTGCGGAAGAAAAAAACTGTGCTAATTTTGACTACCCTACTCAGAAAGCAAGCAAATCAGTTTAATGCCAATGATGGGAGGCTTAAAAGGTTTCGAGAACGTCATGCAGTGTGAATATTAATATGAGTGAGGGGGATTACCAGCGAACCAGCAGTAAGGCTGTACAGCCATTTCTGGGAGCAGATTTATAGTGCTGATGCGACTGCTCTATATTTGGAACTTCTTCCGGGGAAATTTCCAAAGAGCCAACTGCATCAGGCAAAAAACTGACTGATTACTTGGGGATCTGGACACAAATTAAAACCTCTTATGATAGGAAAGTGTGCCTGTGTAGTACAACTCAAGCAATACGCCTGGATGACAACAGGAATTTGTTTGGACTGGTCTCATAATAATTTATTAAAGGTATATGCCAAACTCAAAGTTCACATTATCTAGATTGTACTGTATTGTTTCACTGATTGATTAGCATTGCTAAACGATTTGTTAGATACAGGAAGAAGAGTAGGTGCCAGGAGCTTGTAGAAAGCATGGCGATGTTTGGCGGTACTTCGGGCTATAGTACAAAATACTGCTAAAGTAATATCAAACTCAGAAGATATACTGAACCATGTTTTCATTTTTGTATTTAATATTTACAGGAAAATGTATTTATGCTATGGTCTGAAATATTGGTGCCTTGATCCTGACAAGCAATCAGTAGAGATACGTTAAGCAAAGCGATCGAGTTAGAACAATACAGAAGAAGAATTAATTAAAGTTCTTGAAGCATACAGTTGATATTATTTGTGTCCGTAACGTATTCAAAACTCCGACTCTTCTTAGTCCCTGACGAAGTTCTGCAGTGATGCTAGGTTTCCACTGAACCGAAACCGCGAGGTCCGGATGAACTTTTACTGAAACCTCAATAGGCCGTTTGGCTCTCAATCCTCAATCCTCAACTCACTCTCAATTTATACGTGCCCCCCAAAAGAGATGTCACCATCATCATCATCTTCTGACTCGCATTCTCCACTAAAGAGGTCGCGGGGGTAATCCACGCACGAGAGATCTCTAGGCAAATCGATCCTCCGCCATCGACTCTAACTCATTAGGAGTTATGCTCAAGCGTAACGAGGCGAGTTTGTGGACTTTATCCAACCATCTCGTCCTGGGTCTGCCAAGCGGTTGCCTACCTGATGGAATCACATTCAACGCCCGCCTCGGAAGTCGTGATGAAGGAGACATTCGTGCCACGTGACCAAACCAAGTATCCGTTCGAAGAAGCAGCTCCTCAATGTTGAGTTCCTCGGGCACCGCCGTGTTTCTCACCCTATCCCGGCGAGTAATTCCCACAACAGCACGGAGAAATCTTATCTCTCAATTTTTAAATGGCCGCCAGAACAGCTGTTTGTTGACAGGGCATAATAGTGTGAGAAAACTAGAAAATAGAAAGAGACAAAATAAGAAAATAAACACCCAAATAAACTGAAATTCACGCTGTAGCCTTATCCCAGTTCACAACCTCTCACGGACGGATGAACTCGAGGAGGATTTAACGAGTCTTATCAGAAACCGCTAGGTTTCCAGACCCCGAAAATGTATGGTGGAACCTGGTAGGTTCGGCGAAAAATTGATGGAACGTCGCATAAGTGTCTTATAGCAAACCTCGATTTTCATGATGGCTGACGTGGAATACACAAGCTCTGATTTGTACCAGGATATTGCCAAAGACGACCCGTGCACCTCTGAATTTACAATACATCCAGCAATATATCCAGCCCAAGATCATCGTCTGCACTTAGCTGCCAGAATGTCTTCAGACCTGGAACTGGTACGACTGCCAAGCAAGACCCATAGCACGACAGGAATGACTAATTGTGATTTTCGGTAGGACTCCGTCTCCGTCGGTCTTTAATAACCTGTTAATGCTTTCAACTCTGGAAACTTCTTTTCTCATCTGTCATCTGCAATGTCCCGTCATTACATAAAATAATAAAATACGCACTTTATGTTTATACTGCTTCTTGTTTGAGATTTGGGGCATTCATGGAACCTTTACCTCTCTCATACAATGGTATTGAATCGGTTTTCAGATAAGCTGGAAGGCCGTCTAAAAGAAACTCAGTCTAACTCTCAGACTGATGACTCATAACTTATTCCTTTCATTTCTTTGCTGCTTGGTTATATAAATAGGATTTTCATCATTCGTGAACTGAAATATTCGACAAACATCTTTTGTCCGTCACGCAGTCTGACTTCAGCAAATTAGACATTCCATCGACTTTCTCGAACTTAATTAAACAAAAACCTAACTATCCTGCAAATGAATGACTCCTTCACGGAAGGATTATTTAAAATCCTATCAGATCGAACACAAAAAATAATAACTTTCCTGCGATGGGAGCTGCTGCACAACGAATGAAACAAGCACCAACTCATCGGAAAGTACCTCAAGTGATAAATCCCTAATGTAACGCCATAAAGAGTTTCACATGTATATTTATGTGCACACTTGTATCTCTATCAGCGAGCAGTGATGTCTAATTTATTCACCCCTTTTCGAGAATCCATGGAGGAAAAAGTTTCCCGGATTAATTTGTTACCAAGGAAAAAATTGATATCGGGTTCCATTGGAAATTGTTTCGCCCGGCAACTCACTCTTTCACCAAGGCGTAAAGCTAAAATAACATAAACTCACCCAGAAGTGGATTTAAGGATTTCAGTCGCAACAACTGTGCATTTAAATTCGAGAATCCACTTGAAAATTTAACTTTTAAATTTCACGTTCTGATTGCTAGACACATTCGTTGAGTAGCTTCCCTGTTGCGAACACCTGCTCTCGATGGGAAACACCTAAATCACAGATTGGATGTCAGGTTAAGAGATATGGGTAGGCGGTTGAATGCGGTCACTTGACACACTTTTTTGGCACACTGCGACACGACGAGCCATTTGTGTGATTGATTTCGCAGCGCAGTCTCGCGAAAACGTGCTTGTGTACGGGAGTACATATCATGCATGCATGCATCCACGTCAGTGTAAGGTTTCCGATCACGGAACTCTTAAGTGACAATCTGTCAGGGAACGCCAATAAACGACGACCATTGGATCGGGGCGATGTGTGATGTACCTAGCCTTAGTTGGCTGACATGAAAGAAGAGAATGAATATTTAATTTTGCAACTTCCTGTTATACTTGGTCAAATACACAGACGAGCATTTCACCTCATTCTTCCACTTTTGGGTGGAATTGCAAAAAATAATAAATTTTGACAAAAAAAAAGTGACGGCCTGCCATAGTGGGACCCCTACGCATTTGAACCTCGATGGTTGTGTTCGATCCCCGGTGCGACCAAAAAATATTTTCACTGCCCCACCTTCTTTAGAGGCAATGACAATGCTCAAAGAGCTTTCCTGTCTAGAAAAAGCTTCTCACTTTGGCCGCTCGGAGAAGAAGTGAAGTATTATAGAAATAACCAACTTCTACCTCGCATTCTCATTAAAATATTTGACAACCATTTTTATCTCAAGCCAAATTGACCAATCAGAGAACGGCTTTCACATAATTTCGTCGATGGGCTAGGGGGCAATGAACTTCGAAGTTTGCCATCTCTATAGTACTTCATTTCTAGTTCGGAGGCGGCATAAGACTGTAGGTTCCCTCCACTTATTTGAGATTAATAGCACGTACAACACGAATGGTTGTTGTAGAAGCTGACACTGGCCTTCTACGGGGCAGTAGCGCTGCCCATATTACTGTAATCATAAAATTTGACAAAGTGTTAAGCGCACAAGAATAATATGAGAGATAATATACGATCCAGAAGAAAACCCCTCAGACTAGCCAATTATAGCGTGAAAAGTCTCATAAATTGTCTCTGCTATTGAAGTCCACCATATAGACCAGATTTTTCCAACACAAAAAATCCTGGAATCGACTCCACCCACATATTTGTCCATTTCAAGACTGCACATCATAGACTTCGTAGAAACGAGCTATACAAGGACACCTCGCGTTTTGACATCATCTCGTCAGGTTGTCCAGGATACCGATGGAGAATTCGCGCTCCTCTATCAAATTCGGTAAAGAACGATCGATGTCAAAAAAGTATTCAAACAAGGCGACGCTCTGTCATGTGACTTCTTCAACATCATCTTGGAGAAGATCGTGACTTTACACTAGAATCACGAACATCCGCACAACAGTGATGTGAATACAGCGACGCGGCAATGAGGCTTTTGCTGGCATTGAGACGAAAGCGTCTAAAATGTGTCTGATAGTGAATGAGAGCAAAAGGAAGTATATTGTGACGTGTGATGATCAGAACGTCTACAAATCAGTCAGCCACCGCCTCGACACCGCCACCTATTGGGAATAAGCGAACTCCGACCATTCCGAAATGAGTGTTGTACACGCTTATGTAAAGATCGCCCCCTATACACAAATGGAATACAAAAAAATGTTGTTCGAGAATCGAGACCGGATAAATTGCATAGAAGGAATATTGGGAGTTTAAATATAAGCGATTTAAGAATTTATTGAACAGAATTATTTTTTACAACTAAGGGTTAGGGTGTTGGCTCAACAATAGGGGCCCAACTGATGTACTTTGTTTAATTTAGTATTTATTATTAATGTCGGTTTATTGTTTTTTTATGTCCTACGATGGCTGGGGCTTACTTCGGGTTGTTCAAGTCCGTGTGTTCGACGTCGTTGGAAAGTTGTGCTCATTTAGCAGAGAGAACGCGTTGAGGTAGCGTTGTCCGGGGATTGTTTTTCTCAGGTTCCTGATTTTCGCGTTAGGATGGTTGTTGATGTTTAGTAGCTGCTTTCTGATATGTGTCACCATGTACTGTTGCAGGGTGATGATGCGTGCTTGGTCGTAAAACATGTTGTTGCTGTGGTGCCTTTGACGGTCCCTGTCGAAGGTGAGGCCGGTACATATTCGCAGTATTTTTCTTTCGAAAATTGCGAGCTTCGTCGTGCTGGTCTTAGAGATGGTGTGCCATATTGGGAAGCCGTACGTTAAGATCGGCCGTATAAGCTGCATGTATAACAGCAGTTTTGTCCTTTGGCTTAATTCATTTTGCTTGCGCATCAAGGGATAGATGCGATAGAAGCCTAGGTTGGCCATCTTAAGGGTCATTTTGGAATGACTGTTGAACTTCAACCTTTATGCTTCGACATTTGGCTGCTGATCTGCTTCCACCTCTGGATGGTCTCCTTAAGCACATAAGTACCGATTTCTCAGATTTAAATATCGGAAAGTTGGTCGATGCTAGAGAGTTTAGTTGGAAAATTAGTGCAGTTCAGCTTGGGAATTTATACATGAGTGTTTTAAGAGTGTTAATCGGTTCAGCCCGAAAAGAAGCATCGAGTTTTGCAGTATTTAAAGTGTAATAAAGTATACGAAGTAAATCATTGGTTGTAAATAAATTCATATATTGTATTAATGAACTTTTGAATTTCATTCGTCTCAATACAGTGATCGAACCATATTTGTGGACGATTTAATTAATTTTACGTAAACACTTTTCTGCAAAACGTAACAATATGCTGTCCTTGAGAGACATCAAGAGGCATGAAGAAATGCCTAGTTTCAACGAGAGAAGATCTCTAAGAGCGATATTTGACCCTGTTTGCGGGGATCTAGAGGAAACGATTCTAACACTGTAAGCGCTGTACAGCGACTTGGGCCTAGTCAGGCGTATACGTATCTACCGCATAAGGTATCTGGACCATGTAGACTATAGACTGCATGAACATCTCCGTTCCGGACCGAAGAGTCTTTGACTAAGAGCCTGTAGGACAACGCAACAGTGGAATTCCGCGTTTGAGATGGCGCACCCATGAGCAGAATGGACTGAAGCCACAACCCCCTTGGTGAGCGAAGATTGTTAGAGGCTTGTTTTTTGAGGTCCCGACAGGACTGTAGCGGCACACAAAGAATGAGAAAAAATCATTCGATAAAGTTAACCAGCAAGAGGAGTTATTTTAAATGTAAAATGTTAAAATAAATGCCATGAAATTGTGCACTGAAACTTTAAATGCAACACAAATGGAAGTTTCATATAAAAACGTCGGCGCCACCATCATTGTCCGCTATGTAGGGATGTCCCTATATGTAGGACGTCCCTACATGAAGAGGTTGAAATAAAAGAAAACATTCATGACGACGTTTTACACAAATACTGTGAATTCACTCAACCATGTTTTTTGAGTCGCTAACAATGCTAAAAGAGTATAAATGTCTAGAACAAGTTTCTTAAGTCTCTTCCTTCGTGAAAAAACAATAGCACGCGCCACACGAGTGGTTACTGAGAAGCTTGGCCATATGCGCGCTATAGCGCCACCCATATTCTTATTATTATGTTATTTAACTACGTGGGGTAGATATCTCTTACTTATGTGAATATAGGGTATAGAATCCTGGACACAATAGGCTAGACGAGCAAAGGATTTCATGCTCTTAAGGTTCATTTGATCTAGAATTGACAGGATCATCATATTTTCAAGAACAAACAGAGTTATTCTGTGTTGTTAACGAACAGAACTGTTAGAAACGTACGCCATAAACAGTTCAACCATCCACCACAAAGAGCGGCAATTCGTTGTAATTTTGACTCAATAAAATGATTGGGGTTAAACATTTAAACAAAAAAGTTTGATTCGCTAAAGGGCATATAAAGGGTGATTTTTTAGCTATTATCTTTTTGGCAACACTGGTTTAAACAGCTGACGCAAGTTTCGTGTTTTGTTTCACTGTCACACATCTTTAGTTTGGTCTATAATTTAACCACGAATCGTCTTACAAACGAACAACGCTTGCAAATTATTGAATTTTATTATCAAAATGCGTGCTCTGTTAAGAAAGTTCATCGCGCTCTTCTTCCATTTTATGGTCAGTTTAGACGAAGCTCATTTTTGGCTCAATGGGTAAGTAAATAAGCAGAGTTGTCGATTTTGGAGTGAATATCAGCCAGAAGCATGGCAAGAGCTACCAATGCATCCAGAATAAGTCACAGTTTGGTGCGGTTTATGGGCTGGTGGCATCAATGGACCGTACTTCTTCAAAGATGATGCGAATCGTAACGTAACTGTGAATGGTGAGCGCTACCGTGAGATGATATCCAACTTTTTGTTTGCCCAAAATGCAAGAGCTTGACTTGAGTGGTGGTTTCAACAAGACGGTGCCACATGCCACACAGCACGCGCAACAATGGACTTATTGAGAGGCGAGTTCGGTCAACATTTTATTTCACGTTCGGGACCGGTCAATTGGCCGCCTATATTGTGCGATTTAACGCCTTTAGACTATTTTTTGTGGGGCTATGTTAAAGCTCATGTCTATACAGACAAGCCCGCTTCAAGTGACGCATTGGGAGACAACATTGAAGCATTTATTCGTGAGATACCGGCTGAAATGTTGGAGAGAGTATGCCAAAATTGGACTAAGCGGATGGACCATTTGAGGCGCAGTCAAGGTCAATATTTGCATGAAATAATCTTCAAACATTAAACTATATGGACCGTACTATCGATTCAAATAAAGATGTGATGCATTTTTCTGAATTTTATGTGTTTTTTTTTTTTTTTGAAAAACTTTCCTTTAGCTTTTAAAAAATCACCCTTCTTTAAACTGATTTTGTTTCATCAACACAAAGCTATCGATAGTTGCTGCTTACTTAGGGCTGCTTATACAGGCAAACCATCCCAGCTTCACCTTCGCTTTACCAAGAGTATTCAACCAGCTTAATTATTGATTAAACGAAGGAAATAAAACTCTTCGTGTGTAGTGATGTGCAGAATGCTTACCCTCTCTGAGTTCTTTAACACAGATTATAAATCCCCATCAGATACTGTGCTCCACGTATTAAGTAGCCGTTATTTCATTAACCACATCGGATAAGTGACGACCATGGTGGGCAATGGACTTCTTCATCTTGAAATGCTGCCGGGTAATTTTACACATTTGTGATATTAAGTTCAATCGTCCATTTTCCCATTAAATTGCTCCATTAGGAAGCGAGTGAACATTCCTTGTCCATCAGTTTTGTTTTCAGTGCAGTATCACTTGTGGTCTTGCAACCTGGACGGGTCGTACGTTCCTGCGAGCGGGCAACTGGGGCGATGAATTGTCCTATAAACTTCGACGTGATTAGACAAAGGATTGTTTGTACTCTGGAAGGGAATTTTGCACAAAATTGCTCGCGAATACATATCTGAAGAACCATTGTTCTATCGGAATTTTTAACACATTGTTCTAGGCAATTCGAAATTATACCATAAATTCCCGGAAAAGGCTTTTCCAGTAAATTAAAAGAAACATCGATGTTTGGTGAACGTCGAATTTTGTGGAGTTATCAAGACATTCAAGTAATCGAAGTTCAACTTATCGAGGTTTGAGTGTATTTAAAACAAATTATTTCAAAAACGTGAATCATAGGTACACGAATTGTGTGCATTATGAGAAAAAAGTTCATCTCAAAGCCCCTTCTTTCCGTCAGCATTAAATTTATCTGATTAACAGAAAAACAAATATAATCACTTAAATTACGACATTAATTATATATCTTGTTTTTTGCTTTTGCTGTCCATAATCTCTCAAATTCGTCGCAACAAAAAACATTAAATTACATGTCCTTTATTTGATTTTAATATTAGCGAACTGTTGTGCACATTCTCTGTAGTAGCAAATTTAACGTCTATCATACCCAGGCAAAAAAACAATTTCTGAGAAAAAAAAAATAATTTCTCCTTTTCATATCACTTTACAGGCACTTGCCGATAAATCTTACAAAAATAAATAAATAAAACAGCAACATCTGATGAAGAAGCTGTAGAGAAAATTAATTTTGCTAATAGCTTTGGCCAAGTGTTCCACGAACCTTAACATCAACACCGCTTTACCAGCAAACAACAGCAATATATCCCTAGTGCATCGTACACTTCTTGCGGTCCCTCAACGCATACCCACATCCATACCCTTTCACCGAACACTCTATGTCCTTTTAATTAAAATGAACCAAGCCATTACAGAAGAAAATGGAGAAAAAAAAATGTGGGATGCAAGTTTCATGAACGGCAGAGGCAAAGCAAATTTTACTACAGCACTCACTTTGCTTGTTCGCACTTTAGCTCTCGACGCCCGCTTACCACTAAGACGATAGTTTAATTTATTTCAATGCAGAATAAGGAATGTTACACGTCCTTGAAGGGGCTTAAACATAAAATTTATAACGTTCCAACATGCAATACACGATACCGCACTACTCCGGTGGGAAACCTCGTTCACAACAACATGGAGTAACAACTCAAGATGGGTACTTGTAGCCAATCGCATTTTCATGAGGCCGACACGTAACCGTACCTCAATCAGGTTTCGGTCCGTTCGACGTGGTCCGCATGTATCAGGAAAGTGCCTTGAATATCACCTGGTATTAAACTCAATTGCTGTGTGAGTGTAGTAGGTGGCGATGCAGATAAATTGGTTTTTTGAACACAAGTGCACAAGGGCTCTCTGCAAGTGAGTGCACTCAACTGTAGACATAACCGCGGATCGCCGCACATTGTAGTCACCCCTACTTTGGTTTAGATTAAATCCTTGAAGAATGAAATGAAATGCCCTTTTCGGTCAACTTTTACTCTCTTCTATCCCCGTTTTGATGGATAGTGAAGTGAACGAGTTTTCGAGTGATGTCACGTTTGCCCGTGCACAAAACGTTTCAAAACATTTTATATTCATTATTTTAGCGATCTATAGCGATGTTCACTGTTAACGATTTGCCTGTGCGGTTGCTTGATTGACAAAATCGAACACTGGGACTTGTGTCGAATTATCTATGTCAGAGGGAAATTTGTTCTTAAAAATGCTTATTAGGATACTTATTGCTTCTTAATGCACTCTTCGACATCTGCAAAATTGGGACTTGTAAGTCAATGTTTTACCGTTTTTATCCATATCTCCAAAGTTTTTAGATACAGAATGGTCGAAATTAATGTACTCTCTAAAGGCGATTGTTCATGATTATTTTTTTTTCTGATTTGTAGTTACTTTGGTTTAGAAATTGGAGGGTGCATGCTTTTAAGCACATTGCAGCCCCATCTCCAAAATGGAGCTCTGAATTAAGAATAGATAATAACAATGGTGGAAGATGTGAAATTGATTCTGGCCTTGATTTGAAGGCTTTTACCGTTGACGTTGATGGCCTGGCCAACAGAGTTCTCAAAAAAATATGAAACGACCGGGAGCGTCGCTCCACCAGCCCAAAATTCGCTGCCATCATAAATTCATGTCATTATGCTTGTAGTCATCATTCAAATAATCGCCTCGGATTCGCTTGCCGTGGGTCTTCGTGCCGGCCGTCAAATTTTTGATGAATCGGTTCAATGCGTATCGAACGTTTTTTTCTATTGCTACTTCAGACTAAAGGCTCAAACCCATAGAATTCGCTGTGTGCGTTGAGGCACCTCATAAGACCTATAGAGAGGGAGGAAGATAGCAAATGCGGCCCGCCAGTGGAATGCATTAAGCCGGATGACATTAGTTAACTTTAAACTTGTTGTGCTTTTGACATCAGCTGTCATGGCTGTTCATCAGCTGTTCACTGGAAATTCATTCAGATACTCTATTTTAACTACTTTATTTATTTCACAATTCCTAATAAACCTGGAACTTCGAAATTTCGGATTTCTTAGATTTATACAAAAATGTAGCTGGTTCCTTTATTTGTCTTCTTTCTTCTTCTTTTTCTTTTGAAACTTATTGTCAGTGTTTTTCCTCATTAACTTTATCAGCTTTTTGATCTTAATTCTGAACTATTTTATATTTAAATATACATTCGTCACTTGTCCATTTGGCAGCAGAATGAATTGCATTATTTCATGCTGAAACTGGTTTTGTAATTACAATAATTATTTAAAAAAAACTGGTCAACTGGTACACTGACAGTTCCTTCCGATGGATTTCTGATTCAACGTACAATTTTCCCTTGGGTACTTCGTCGCAACTCAACTCACGCAACGGTTTCTATGGGTTTGGGCCTTAAGGAATTCAACATAACCTCAGAGAAAAAATCTAGTAATGTGAAGGAGCATGATTGCGGCTGCTAGTTGATGAACGCTCGTGCCATTATGTGACACACTCAGACAAATTTTTTCTTCTTAACAACTTCGAACGTTGCATCGCTTGTGTGGGATGTAATGCTGTCTTGTTGAAAGCTCGAGAGAGAGAGACCATTGATGGTAACAGTGTATTCTTTAAGATTTCGAACGAAATAAGATGCCATAAGCCACGTCAAACATTCAATCACTGTGGATGGTTCTCCTATGGATTGTATTCGCTTCAATAATGGACATTTTGCTTGTTGGGTAACCGCTAAGGCAAAATTCGACCTCTTCCAAGAAGATGATATGAGGACTTATAGCCAACAGTTCTAGCGCCTAATTGCCGAAATTACGGCGTTGTTTATATTCGTCCGGCTTCAATTCTTTCGTCAGCATAATCTTATACGTACAATGCCCTAAATCCAACCGAAAAAAAAACCGACTCTGGCGATGCCGAATTCAGCTGATCAATCCTCCAGGTAAAACGAGGATTTTTATTTGGTTGGTGACTGAAGGCCCAAAAGAAAGTGTTTTCTTTCTTTTCCAACGGTGCGACTATTTCCCTGCACGCGGAAGAAGCCATGATAAAGACCGTCCTTGAGTACTTACAACGGGCTGGAATTTTGATGTTTTCTTCTAAAAAGTATGCACGTTCGTCAAACGTTTGATGACGCATGATGACTTACCTTATTCAATATTTTGACAGTTGGATGTGGTTGGTAACATTGATCAAGGTGTTTAAAGTCAGTCTGGGGGTGGCTCGGATTCGAAATGTCCAATTTTGGCAAGTCATCAGACTAAATCTGGTCGATGGCATGGGTTATGTTGCATACGCGGATGACGTAGTCATCATAGCCAGGGACAAGATGGAGGAGCCTTATATGGCATCAACAAATAGGGCCTAAAATTGACTAAGGAATGGAACTAGAACCGGGCAGACACCTGAAACAAAGCTCATGGCACGAAGCAAGTCGAAAACTCTTGGGTTTATATTTACCCGCAAAAGGTTTGGGTCATGTATCAAGATGAGCAAGAACAACCCCCGTATCCAGGCTTAATAACAGCTCACTGGAGAGTCAGTGAGCAACGGAAACTATTAGCATCAGAAGAAGATCTCTGCATATTCTGTGGAGAATCTAATGAAATTCCACATGTACTGGTATTGTCCGGCAATAGCCCACAAAAGTCGAAGGTATCTGGGCAAGCACCTCATATAAGAGGAAGAATTGAGTAAAAAGAACTGCATGTGAACTTACAAGAAAGCAAAGGCGTGAATAGTAACCACAATAGATCTAAAGGTCGCGGTGTAGTATACCCTCAACAAAAGTAATGTATTCAACAATAAATAACAATAATATTCAACATCATGGTTTTGTTGGCACTGAGGGCCGCTGTGGTTTGTGGCTTATTTGCATAGTCCTGCTTCAACGACAACAATTATAAGTATTGAGTGTGCTGTCGTCCTGTTGAAACCACATGGCGTTGGTATCCATTTAATCATAATCAGGCCAAAAGAAGTTGCCAATATCGAGCTATAGCTCTCGCCGTTGACGGTGATGGCCTGACCAACGTCTTCCAAATATGAAACGACCGCCAGCGTCGCTCCGCCAGCCCAAAATCTACTGCCATCATCCGATGCATTGGATGCCCTTGGATCTAATGCTCTCGGTCGTCCCAAATTCTACAATTTTGTTTGTTGACGTACCCACTCATCCAGAAATGGACCTTGTCGCTGAAGATGAAAAAAAATGCCTCATTCGCACGTGTTGTTGAACGCTAATTGAACGTGCTGTCCGTCAATGGTGATTTGGCAAAACAGACAATTTGGCAAATGTAGCTTCAACAAAATGGCTATCGAATGGTCCACTAAAACTAAAAGCGAATTAGCGTTCAGACTTTTAATGGAATATTCCAGACTAATACACTAGACAAGACATTGGAGCAAAAATGCACGCTTTGGGTGCAAAACCCTGAAGAAAATATCGGAAAAAACACAGCACTGAGTCAAACTGACTGTAAATGTGTAAACTTCTAGAGGTCAACACAGTCTACTAACTGAAACCCTACCAACTGAAGGGGCATTATACTTAATTAATTTATCAAATTTTACGTACAAATGAATGCCAATGAGGAGTTAAATATTTTCCGAGAACCTGTATAAAAACCGGAAAAGACAGGAAGCCAACAATTTACTGAGGGCTGAAATAATTCATAATATACAGTGCCTTGCTTTGATCTTAAACGCAATTAGCTGGAGTAAAGAAAAAATTAAAACGAGAACCTAAATTTTACCTGATGCTTCCGAGAAAAATCAACCGCTGAAAGTATCGCTCGGCATGAAAATTGCCTTCGTTAACAGCCAATTGTTCAGATATCATAAGCAGCCGCATAATAAGCAAACCGATAGGACGGCGATGGGAAGAAAAATCGAGAATTAAATGAATAGAAAAAGAACGTGTGTATGTGGGTGTTACGGAAAAGGATGTATATTTTTTTTATTTCAAAAACAAAAAAGAAGGATTATTCCCAAGAAAACCTCAATCTGATTATAGAAATGACGATCAGTAGGAATTTTGCGAGTGGGTATATAGCCAGGTGCATACATACGTACAATATTTCCGCACCAACGGGGCTTTGAAAAGAAGTCCATTTCAAGTTAAATGAACTGAATAAGGAACCGAGAGAATGAGGTGAGAAATTTGCATTAATGCAGACGAAGGAAGTGAAATTACGAGCTTGAAAAAACACCAAGACGAACTCCGCAGAATTCCACTCAAATATCCCGAGTTCATTGTACTCCTAAGGAAAATATTAAAATACGTACTGTACAAAGGATAAAAGCCAAAGCGGAGAGAAGTAAATGCAAACAGAGGAGAAAAATGAAATACCACCTGGGGGATTCAATGAAAATGCGAAACCAGTATAATCAAAACACTTGTAAAATGACCACGTCTGCGTTGTGTCAGTAAGGGCTTGATTATATTCGTAGGAAAATAATGAAGCAGGGTTAGTGTGCAACAGAATATTCAAATAAAAGAACACACCTCTTGGGCTTGTGAGGCCACTGATTTATTGCTGGTTCTTGTGTTGATTTGTGTATAAATTCGGATGGAAAATGTAACATATTTATAAATAAAATAAAGATAAGTTACAACATACATAAAGACTGATTTTCAAACCAAGACTCACTTTGATTTCGAACAAAACAAACGGAGTTTCATTGAATTGCATTAAATTTAATTTCAATCGGGAGAATACATTTTTGTTCTTAAACTTTAACTTGTTTTGCTGTCGCAGTTTTCGACGACGACTTTCCGTAGCTATGAGTATTTTACGGTGAAAGCCGATTTTGTTTTTTAGGTAGGTACACACCGATAATGGCTTTTAAGCGATCCTCACTTTGCCTACACTTAAATTGAATCAGACTTGAGAGACACATTTCCCTGTAGTGTCTGTGTGATATGTTTGTTTTTTTTTTCCTTGTAATTTTGTTTTATTGAAATGGATTGACTTAATGTTAGACAAAAGTACAATTCACAATGATTCTTAATACTAACCTACTAAACGGGTACTCTAAATAAATCTAATTAATATATAAATATGCCTTTCGGCGTAAACTACGTTTGTTTTTTTTTTTTAATCTTTATACCGATATCACAATGTCGCGTTCGCACGGTCGTGCTCTGTAGAATAAACGTAAATCCATCAAACAAGTCACAACGCGGTGGTCGCGCTTTGATAGTTCACAGACCGTAATATCGTAAGCGCGAGCAGAAATCTCCAGAGCTACTTCTACAAACTCGGGCTTTTGACAGTTGTGAAACAATTTTCTTTTATATACTCATGATTCTTCATTGTTGGGAGGCTGAGGCAACTATTTGTTTGAGGAGATTTTATGTGAAATATTTGTCTGTGGTAAACTGAATTTTAGACCATTTTACTTGTGACGCTCAATCATTGTGATTTGGAAACGTGAGGGAGCCGCGCTTTAACATAGCATTATCGCAAAATCGATAAAACGCTTACCGATGCCGATCAAAGCCAGACCGCGCGATCGCGACATTGTGAATTGGCTTTTTATTACAATCTTTTATTATTTGCGTGGCCTATCAAACATTAACTATATTAAACTATAATAACCTAACATAAAACTTAGGACTAACTTACTAACAAGTTCTGCAGTATACACCGCCAGGGATCGGTGAATGAATTAAAGGATACCTGCTTCAGGGTGATTCGGAGATATACATGAAAAAATATACAAAATTGTTTGCTGGTCCTCCATGACGCACACAATAGCGATTATGACTCCGATAGCTGAAATTGGCTTGCGCATTTTAGTTAGTTTCAGAGACCACTAGTTTAGTTCAAATCTGTTTATTGAACTAGTTCGCTCTCCTAGTTCATTTAGTTCAATGAGTTCCTAAGGAAATCATAATAAGCAAAACTTAACCAGAAGCAAATTTCCTTAAGGTTCATCCACATACACCACCGGCAAAGCAACGATGCTCGATGGGCTTGTGCTGCTGTAGTCAAAACCGACCCTGATGTGCATTGTGCCCATACACACTTTAAACAAAAACAGGGTTGATCAGAGCAAGATCAATGCCCTTACACCGCTCAATACCTGAGTATGGTGAACTTAATAATAATAATATGGGTAGCACTACAGCCGGTCCAGGGCATAGCTTCTCAGGTGTATTGTTCTGTCACGAGTGGATGCCGTCTCGCCAATTCGAAAAGCGTTTTCTAGACGATATACTCTTGACCGCCACCACTGCTGAACTAAATGCATTTAAATAAGATAACATTGTGAACTAGTTCACTTAGGTCACTTGTTAGAGCTCTTTTTTAACAACCTCGTTCGTTAACTACACAAGCCTAATCTGATATAGATAATGGTGTAATAATAACAGTCTAACTCTTAATTTTCCCAAATGTCTTTCAATGTCATTACCTATATCAGCTTTTCCCATTGAACTTAACTTCTTCATTGGATCGGCTAATATTTCTAAAGTGAAAAGTACTACAGACTTAGGAGTACTGCTAAACTCTTATTTTTCACCGAACGCCAATTCAGCATACCTTAACACTCGACGTACTGTTTATGAAGAAATTTTAGTTAGGGATTTTTTATCCAATCATATAAAATGTCCACACATTTCTGAACTACTTCAATTGAAGGGCTTATTGCAATAACATGATAAGCCATAATTTTCAAAATTTGATATTCGATTTGTATTCCGCTTATGAATACCCTAGCTAACAATAATCTTACTTACGCGTGTATATACAAAGCCTTTATATACATTTTTTATGACATTGAATATAAAGTCGTTTCTTTTAGACAAAAAGAAATATTTATTTGTTTGGATTGAAGAAATTTATTATTAATTAGTTTTAATTAAGTTGTCAACAAGTTATTTAACGAAAATAGCTAGAAGTTCAGCTAATGGTCAGCTGAACTTCTAGCTGAACTTCTTAGCTATTCTAGCTAGCTATAAATTTATATTTTTTATGTTTTTACTTTAGTGGTTTATCATGTTATTGCAATAAGTCTTTCAATTGTATTGGCCCACTAGTCCACTCCGTACTCGACGCTTATGTATATTCTACTGAAAAGATTCACACCACTGAATACTGAAGAAATAAGCCGCTAACAAGAGTAATTACTGCTTCCAGCGAGTATTCACAAAATCTTAATTTATCTGAAAGCAGAATTGGTTTTAAGATTCAATTATTATTTATTGGGTCTACACCTTAATTTTTGATGTTTGCTAAGAGATGGCGTAACTTGTATTATTCCATTGGAACATGCGTTGGAATGCTACTGTCATTGTACGTCATTTGAGTATATGTCATTCATTTGAGGCGTAAACAACAATAGTTTGTTTTAACTCAAATATGTCGAACTTTGTGCCTGAAAAAGTGTTTTTGCGGACAGTTCTTCTTCATTACTTTAATATGAAGAAAACTGCTGCCGAAAATCATTGTATTTTGGATGAAGTTTATGGAGAACATGCGCTAGCTGAGCGAACGTGCCAAAAGTGGTGATTTGGCCAAATCAACGGCAAAGCCGGATATCTATGGCGCGAAGGTAATGCTCTGTATTTGGTGGGATTAGAATGGTATGCTGTATTAAGAGATGTTACAACCGAGTGAAACCATCAATGGACAACGCTACCGAACACAATTAATCCGTTTGAAGAGAGCAGTAGCCGAAAAACGTCCGGAATATGCGACCAGACACGAGGCAATAATTTTCCATCATGACAACGCTCGGCCCCACGTTGCTGTTCCGGTTAAGAACTATTCGAAAAACAGTGGATAGGAAGTTTTACCCCACCCGACTTATAGCCCTGACGTTGCCTCTTCTGACTAACATTTGTGGCAGTACGACCTCACTGAAATACGGTTCACATCAGAGCAGATTATCAAAAATTGGCTTGATTCATTCTTGGCTGCCAAGCCGGCGTAGTTCTTTTGGGATGGGATCCACAAATTGCCAAAAACATTTGAAAAAGTCATAGCTTCAGATGGGTAAGACTTTTAATAATACTATTGTACATGTTTTTCTTAAATAAACGTTCATATTTTGAAAAAAAAAAAGAAAAAAAAAACCGCTCGACCTGAAATATATACCCAATACTTTGAACTGTATGGATAAGTGTCCCCGTAGCAGTGTTTCTAGAACCAGTTGCTTGGTTAAAAAGAACACATCATAATGACAAGTGCTACGATATCGTATAATTATTGTTTAAACGATTGCCTATAGTTTTTGTCAAATTAATGCTGATAAATAACCCAATCAAATAACCCATAATTTATTCCAATTGCATTTTTGTAAATTAAAAGTTCTTAAAGAAACTAAGCGTTAAAACAAGGATAAAACAAAACGCAGAGATAATGTTATAACCTGCAACGCATGCTGCTAATTGAATCAGCTTACTCATCATCAGCATCCATCGAATGTCGACGTTATGTGTTGTTTTGGGTATTTGCTTGTATTCCCTTGTTGACATAACTAACGCGCGGATATCATTGATTTTGTTAATATGTATATTCGCATGTGGGTGCTCACTAGTGACTAGAAATAGATCGATTAAAGTGAGAGCAAATTGGTTAAAATTAGATCTGATATAAAGCGGTTGGATAACAAATTACTTTAGTTCAAAAATTGTGCGGATTTAGTTAGGCTACACAAAATTCATCAATTAGCAATAATCTGTTTACACGAAGTAGAATAAGCAAATTAATTAAAAGAAATGAAAAATGACACACTAATTCGCCGTTTTCACGGTAATCTTCTGTCTAGTACTTAAACTTCGCCATTCGGAGATGGCATAAAACTGCAGGGGAGCAGTTACAATGTTAGTGTTGTTGATAGTATTTTTGTATGCGGGCATAGGGGCGATTGAAACTTAAGGCGCATTCAGCCAAGTCTCCGAGAGAAGCAATATGTTTGACTGTTACACTATCACATCGGTGAGATCCGCTTGTGAGCTCCAAGACTGTGATAACTTAAAAAACCTAGACAGCCCTCTCCGATAGATAACAACTGTATTGTATCCTCAGTGATACAAAGATAAATGATTCCGGCACACTTGTGGGATCGTATGTAGAATTTGATTGAATTGAAAATGATTATGAGCTTCGGCGCCACTACATCGTGGAAAGCAATCGACCGACAGTACGGTGTCAGACCCATCACATAGCCGTCAATATAAAGCCACATATTTCACCATGTATAGATGCGAATATTTGTAACGCAGCACAAATATTCACATCAATCCAGTCAGGTTGTATAGGATGACATGACGAATTGAGGAAGTTGTAGTTTTGATCAAATCTAGTCGATCCAGTTCCGCAATCCAGTTGGTAAAGATGGCTCATACTTATGCTGCTATGTAAGCCCCGAAGCGTTATCTCCTTCGGGATGAGATGGGGTTGCAAGTGCAGAGAAGCAGCTTAATAGGGATGTCCCAATCTTGAGGCGCGAGTTACAATAGCGCAGTGCCTACTTATGATGCTGAGTTTCGGTCTACTCAGACTTTTCGATCGTTTAGGATGGAGAATAGGCCCCCATCGTAGTAAGGCACCCTGTGCCAGTAGATTGTCTTTGATTGAGTAAGCTTTTCAGGCTTCAGTAGCTGTTATGAAGTAGCTATGAATGACAGATCTCCAACCGGTAAAAGTAATGGACTTTTGCATTTTCTACCGAGTTCGTCCTTAGCTTCTTTGATTTCTGTCTTTGACTGCATTGAGAGATTTATTTGCCGCCTTGCTGTCGGAACTAATGTTGATATCAATGTCCACTTAATGACATTGTTTTTAAGCCAAGTCATGCTACCAGCACTATAGCTCCCAAGCCTTCGCCCATATTTCATACTTCTTTAAAGATTCGCAGAAGATCACTCAGCGTCTTTTGAGCAGACGTTCTTCAGAAGTTCTTCTCGAAGTGGAGCTTGAGTGTCAGAAGATCGGTCTCTCCAGTTAGGAATAAAAAACTATCAAGGGTGTATATAGGGTATTCAGGACGGGGGTTTTCCACATATACAGCAAAAGTAATTTAAGCTTGACTACTGTTATGAATAGCCAGTGGATCTTTCGAGGCTAAGACAGCTTGGCTCACAACCTGTGGAAGTTTTTCTGTTGAATTAGCTCCCCATGTGGAGTACATTGCTTGTCCAACTCCAAAACTGCTGACAGCTAGCGATGGATCTTGTAAACTGGAAAATCTTGATGGCTGAGAAGCAGTAAAGGTACACCGTTGTATACCGTGGGATATCGGGTAAGTGCATCGACATCTACGAAACTGAAACTCGCTGCCTGGCTTCGATTCCCGGCCGGTACGAATAAGAAGTACTAAAGAGATATGCAACTTTCCAGTGGGAAACCCTAAGTGCATCGCAGTTCACCTCAGATTTTGATGTTTGTGCTCTCAAGTCAAGTACACTACTTTATTTTCACGCTCACTTGTTAGGAGTATAGGGCAACGCAATGGTGTGAGGCGGGACTAATGCGCCTCGCTAAGCTCACACGTATTCACAGATGATCGTCTGTGAAGATGCTAGATGTAGAAGTTGCACATATCTTCAGTACTTCATTTCTGAAAAATACTTTTCACAGCCCCACCTCTTTCGAGTCACTGACAATTTCACTCAAATTGGCCTTTCGGAGTCGGCATAAAAATGTAGGTCCCTTCCACTCGTGAGAGAACAATAACACGCTCAGCACGAGTGGTTGCATAAGCCTGACCCTCTACGGGCTGCAGCGCCACACATATTATTTTATATGAAGCTCTAATTAATAAGGACTCGTGATCTCGACTTACTGTTTTGTTATTTATTTTTCTTATTTTATTGTTATTTTTCCCACGCCGCAGTCCCCCCATGATAATGCTGCTCCTGCTCGTCGTTATACCTAGCCCTTCTGTATGACTCCTTTTTATGTCGATGCTCAGGGCCCTTGCGAAATGAAATGGTTATCATCAGAGGTGGTTCTGCCACGGAAACAATCCTTTTATAATAGAAAGGCATCATTTTATATTCACACACCTTTTTCATCACCAGTAATCAATATATAATTAAATAGTCAAGTTCTCCATCACGTATGATTATTTAGTCACATTCCCAAACTATTCACAACTCAAAAACTGCCCCCAGCTACCGAAAGAGTTTCACTTGAAAAACAAATTGCCCAAAGCCTCACATTCCATGAATATAACGTTCCTCGCGCGTTCAGCTTAACACGACGACTCCAAATGAGAACAATCAATTACATGAAATATAAATTCACTTCGTTAACAATTAGAATTGTTTGTACAAATAATTTCAGCTAACACTTTCTCCTGGAAAGCCTCAAGGACAAAACGTGATTTCAGTCAGTCCAACGATGCCCCTGCAATGGTCCCCATTTAAATGGCAAATTGCTTAGGCACAATGTAGAAAATGAATGGAAGCACATTAATTGTGTACCCCTGACGGTACAAAAGAAAAATAAATTCCCCACATAGTATTTCCTACCAGTAGACATTAATGTACCAACAGTTATAGAATGAAAGCCAGGGGTGACCATTATAATGAATTGGTCGTGGAACCCTTACTAAGAATTTATGCAGAAGACTTTGTTTCACCCGAATTGTACTACAGATGAAAGAACATAGTTCGCTAACAGACGGACTCCTTTAAATTGCACCAAGAGGGGATAGCATGTTTTTAAATTCATTTCATATTCATTAGTGTGTCCTTATGAGCTTACTATCACGCAGTTGTTCTAAGAAGGCAATAATTCGAAAGCAATGTGCCAAACATAACATAATTCTCGAGAAGATCGTGCGTCAATCAGACTTCAACACAAGAAGCACGATCTTCCACGAATCTGTGCAACTGCTCGCATATGCCGATGACATTGACTCCAACGGGAGAACTCAACGGGCTGAAAGTCTGTGGGCAGCTTTTGTGAACATCGAGATGGAAGCAGGCTGAATCGCAACGGTGCGTTCTAGCGAGCTTATGAGAGTGTTGTGTCAAAAAGCAACAGGATGAGTTTTCGATATCAAAATGAACGCGCGCGTTTAACCTACTCAAATGTTCTTAAATACAATTTCCAAAAAAAATTAAATTATTGTAAATAAAATCCTCAAATAAATTACTGGCACCATAATTATTTCTCAGTCTGAATTTTTGGCAAACAGAGAGAGAGAAATAAATTCTAAATAATTGTTTCACAAATGTCAAAAAGCTCGAGCGAGAAGAGAGTAGCTCTACCTAGAATTTTGTGCTCGAGTTTATTATATTACGGTCAGTGAAATTTCAAAGTGCGACCGCCTCATTCCGACTTAATTAAATGATTGACGTGTATTCTGCAAAAAATACCAAAGCCCCACTGCTCGAACTCGTCGTTGCCATATAGCTATTATCGCCCAATTGAAACACCATAATCCGACAAAATGACAACAATAATCAGGAAAGTCCGCAGAAAATAGATTTAGGTTTCTTTACCAGAAAATATAAAATTCCTGCCTTCAATCCCCCCATCATCAGGGGAGACCCTTTAAAACTAAACAACAGTACGGCACTGAGCCTCGATTAGACGCGCCTCAATTTAGACGAAGTTGGAAACCCAACCTTCAGGAACGGGTCAAAAAAGCATGTAAGGCTCTATATCATTGTAAAAAAACTATAGGGTGCAAATGGGGTCTACAGCCGCGTTTCGACCGAAGATGGGCGATGGGGTAGGTGTGGGAGTCTACTCTAAGGATCTGAATTTTGAACTGTCATTCCGACTACCCTTTCACCGTAGCGTCTTTCAGGCAGATACTATAGCAATCAGGGAAGCTTTGTCATGGCTAAAAAACAATGTAATATTAGGTACAGATATTGTCATCTGTTCAGACAGCCAGGCAGTGATCAAATGTCTGAGTGCCGTCACTTTTAACGCACAGACATCCCTTAATTTCCGCCTATCTCTTAACGAGATGGCCAAGTATTTCAATATCAAACTTATTTTTATAACGGGACACACTGATATCCCAGAAAATTGCGAAGCGGACGAACTCTCTAGAAAGTGCCCCACCTCTATACTATCCGAACGGGGAACTGCCGTCCATGCCTATCGCTACTACAAAACATCTACTAAAGCTAGAAACGCTTACTCACACCAAACGTAGATGCTTATCCGGCACTGGTTGCCTCATATTGAAGCAATTATGGCCTAGCATCGATCCAAAACGCTCACGTGACCTGATCAGAATGACCAGACCGAATCTCAGAATTCTCATGGGCGTTATAACCGGACATTGTGTCATAGAACTTTATGCCTCAATACTCTTAGGGGGTGTCTCCTATAACGACATCTGCAAAAGTTGTCGGGATGAAGACGAAGAAGAAACTATTTTACAACTTCTTTGCAATTGCAATGCTCTCCCATCTCGCAGACTCATTCACATAGACGCCCTATATTTCTATGACTTGACAGATCTAAGCAATATTAGGATTAGTCAGATCTATCGCTTTATTAAGAGCTCCAAATGGTTCGCTACCCCTATGGTAGTCAGTCAGTCTAACCTGACCTAACCTATAGAGGGGTGTCCGTAAAGAGAAGCTTCGCTCCTTTATTAAATATGTGGGGAGATGTGCTGAACATTTTCTGTCACACTCGAAAAATTTCTAACCGTTCTCATATTAATGGACGAAAGAGATTTAAATGGACGGCCATTAGAAAGTGGCCGATCACTAGTAACGTGACCTTATGCACTGGTTACAAGCAAAGACCTTTAGTTAAAGATCAAGAAATGCAAGAAACAGATCTTCCGTTTAACACATGAGGTTCTTTGTAGATGTTCAAATTCAGGAAATTCGATGACTTCTAGTAGAGATTTGAGAAAATTGGAAATTACTATTTTTTGGCATTAATGTGGTCTTCATTTTGGGTAAGGGCATGCGGCAGGTCCCCCTCAAACAACTTCGTTGCTCCGCACAGGAAAGGTGCTTTTTGTCTGTCAGTTTTCTGTATTAATTTGTGGCGCCAAAGTTATCGGAGTAAGGCATATAAAGGGATCCTCCGCCAGTAGTTAGTAACAAAGTCCACCAAATTAGTAAATGCCTAAGTCTATTTTTTTATTTCGAGTTCTTCTTTCGGGATGCAACATTCTGTGAAGATGAATCTGCTGGTTATCCTGCTTAAAATGAAAATTTAGTTCAAGTTTTCGTAAGTGCCGCTTTTGAGACTTTTCAGTCAAAATAGTGGAAGTGTTTGGGAAAAAAAGCTAAAATTACAAAAATATTGAAAATGAGTACAATGTAGGATTATTTTCAGGTCATTTATAGATAATTTTTCCTTTTAAAAAAAATTGTTAAGTCATTTTTAGGAGGCAATGTTTTTTTTTTTGTTCAATCCTCATAAGGCCAGCCCCCGGCTGACTACTGATGACCACTTGAGTATCTAGCAGTCAGGAACGACTGGATGGATGGCGCAGTTGGTTAAGTATCTACTCTTCATTTGAGGGATCCGCGGTTCGAATCTAGTGAATGTTAAGTCAAAATGCTTTTATCGACTTTTCTAGTCTGATCCAGTCACCATTTGCCGTTGGAATCAAATTAACGGCACTATCAGTGGAGTAGTCGATCAGTGGTAGTACTCTGACTGGGAGTTGCTGACTGACAGTACAATGGACACAGTCCTAATGTCGGAGTGCTCCAGAATAGTGTTTAATAAACCATGAAAACAAAAATATAATCCAGTAGTCAGCCTCAATTAGCAGCTATCATTGATAGGCATACTCAAGTGGCTGGCAACTCATTCTCATTTTCTTCTGACTCAGCATCACATTTTCACTATTATTGCAAATACAGTCAAACCTCAAGTAAGACGAACATCCTTAAGACGAATCTTTCTACAAGCCGAACAAAATTTGTTAAATGCGTTATACTTAGACTTGCATTTTGCCATATTTTACACTCAGTAACTCGAACAATCCATGAGTCGAACAAAATATTTGCTCCCGTGACTATTCGACTTATGGAGTTCGACTGTAATTTCTTTTACGTAGGATCTTAACTAAATAATGCCTAAACTTTATAATCTAAATCCTCCATTCAAGAGTTAAATATTGGATTTTTAAGGACCAAATGAACATAAACAAAGGTTAAAGGGCTGGCTACCATACTAGCGACATCATCCTACTCTCCCAACAAAAAAAAAAACTACAAAAATCGCCCTTTTGAAGTACCAACTTTTTTGTCGCCAAGAGAAATTTAAAATCGCCTCATCTGACAACCCTGATAGCACTAAAGACCACTTTGACCAATGAAGGTGGGGAATTTCTTTACATCCCGCAAAAAAAACACTCTTTGTGCAGTCTTATCAAATTACCCAGCAAAAAAGGTACAACCCGGGTTGAAATCGTGGCTCTCAATCAAACTACATTCTTATTTCAAATAGTTCAGTTAGGGAGATAAGTTAAGGAGATGCCACGTCATTCGAAAGTTGAAATGTTCCCCGAATTCCAACAGGGGAAAGATATAGCGAGACATTCGCAAAACCGAAACAAATCGGTCTATTATTACCTTGTAAATATCAAGATGTAGCATAGACATGTACACCTTAGCTTGCTTCCATCAAGGGAGGCAATATCCAATCGCCGGCATCTCACGTCACGTCAATGTTATTCGGGAAAAACCGTACATACACCTCGACCTGACATAACTTAATTTTCTCCTAAAACTCAAAGATGAAGGGTATCAGTTCACATAATTTGACAGCTGAATTACTTATCCGAAGATTATACCTTCGTGCTCATTTTTCGCTTTCTTTCTCTGCCTGTCGACTCATAAGTCTGGCTTTTCAACTTCCCGTGGTATGTCGCACAGTCACAACAAAATTAATGACACACACATGAATGTGGCATATGGAAAACATTTGCTCTGATTGTATCGATCCAATCCTGCTCAACTACAAGCCACCAGCCAGCTCGAGCGTGGGAAGTTGGCTCCTCACTCAGAATATCTGACATTTTGACATCCAGTCAATTGCAAAATCAGTAATACCATTTTAGAGACATCGCTTAGAGCCAGTTCGCCGAACTGAACTCAATAAACGGTTCCGGGGATAAATTTGGCATAAAGAATCACAAATTGAAAGGCAGGCAGCAGTGGCGAAGAGATACTCGTGCAAACAAAGAAAAGAAATAAAAAAAACAAGATAAGGATTTGTTTTGAGCGCGTAAATCCTTTCCTTAAACGCCAATTGCCATAAATAAAGTGGCGCCAAACCTAAACCGAGCGCTTCATGGGGGCAATGGCATACCGAGGCTCCCATATTTTCCACTTGAGTTTATCACTCTAATTCGCACGTCTATCGGGCCTAACTGAAAGCAAACACAATCTATGCCCTTTCAGCAAATCCTTTATTTGTTGATTGGAGACCACACACACAGACGTACATTCGATGGATTGCACAAGGGTCGCGCCAGTGGCGTTGTTAAAAAGCGCTTTTATCCACCCCGAGCCGAATTAATTGCTTTTCGTGTTAAATTTATGATACAAAATTGCTGCACCCAAGCCGGCAGCACTTCCTTGAAGTCATATTGCCTCTAAGTCTGCAGACATGCAGACAGTCAGCTGCATACATGCACTCCGGAATGATGAACCTCTTCTATGCATGATCCTCGGTCTCGAATAGAGCGAACTGCGGGTGAGTACTTTTTCATTTGTTTTCCTGAAAGGCAATATTTTAGAGAAGCTCCGTGTAATGGAGGTGGGAATGTGCTTGAACTCTTTACGAAATAGCTAGGTACGTGGGAGACCTCAATGGGGTGGAATGAAAGAATCAATTTCGGAAAAGAAAAGGAAGTTCGCTGATGGCAGCTGCTTAAATTATGGCACGTACACTCGTTTCAGACCGCGAAGATCCGATGATAAAATTTAATATTCCATGAAGTCAGATGTCGGAAAGTTCTTTGTTTTGGCAATTTTAGTTTTTTAACCCGGTCTCATTCATCTACACATGTGTACACACCCACATGCCAGAGAGGGTGGAAGTTTTCCTCGAAGAAGTGCAATCGGTGCGTGGTGCAAACTATCAGCGTGTTTTCCCTAAATTTAGGATAATGTGATTAACTCAACTTGTGCATAACAACTTCAACCGCGCTGCTAGTAGGGTATCTTGTAGAAAGGATCAATTTGGATGTAGCCAGGTGACTGAAATTTCGCTGATTAAGTAATACATGGAGGGAGAAAAACAGTGATAATGCGTGGGTAGGGAGTACAGTTTTATTACTGGGCGTCAAGTGTTAGGGCTTATAAGAGTTATTCTTTAAACATCCTTTAATTATATCATAAAGGGAGGAAATAATAACGTCAGCGGAAACCGCGTAGCGTTGTGTGTATGATGGCGGTAAGTGTTGAGAATTCGGGGTTGATTGCAAAGGAAGTTTCATACGCCTGTAGGGAATCTCAATTCAGTATCTCTCTGTGGCAATAAAATCTCCACTGATTTTCTGATCACACACCAGTTGCTTAAAGCGCTGAGCATAATATGTAGTTTCATCGAGCAAGCTTGAGCGTAGAGTGAAGTGAAAGATGAAACTGAAATTATACGCAAGAGAGCGGCGTCTTGGATAAAGTGGATACCAATTATATTTATTCGATCACAAAGTGTGCGTTATGATGAAATCCTACGACATAGGAAGCGACACTTCTTTTGATAGAATCGAATTGTTTTTAGGTATGTTCAGTGGACAATGAGTTTTATGGTCAAGTCCGGATGTGAACTCGTAGATGAGACCTTTTGTGGGACTTCGTCTTATTTTTTAACTATTAAATCTATATGTATATAAAAATGAATGGCCAAAATGTATGTAGTTCCATAACTTTCGAACGACTTCACCGAATTGGATAATTCTTTTTGGTTTGTGCTCGTTATTGTCGGGACAAGGTTACGATATTCAAACGAATTTGGACAAACAAGTGAGTATTAATTGTAAAAAACATAAATTCGTATACAATCAACGCTTCTTTCGTAGCAGGAAAACGGAGTTTCGTGTGTTTTGGAACGTCATACGTCACGATTGGTTGGAGTGAAAGTTCGAGTTATGGAGTGTAAAATATGGCAAAGTTTAAGTGCGCATTTCACAAATCTTGATCGATTTGTAGTTCGTTTTAAGAACGTTCGTCTTACAGAAGTTTGACTGAATTTTTATTTAACTTTTTGCCTATTTTAATGAGTAAGACTGTCCGGATACAAAACCCAATTTTTCAGTTTACGGACAGCCGGTTTCTTAGTAAAAAAATCCTGTCCGCACACTGAAATTATTAAAGATCCACGCAACTTTATTTTAAGCAATGTACACCTAGGTATCGTTTAAAAGTATTAAGACAGTAGCCAGGCACTCTACTCTGTCCGCAAACTACAATCAGTATAAAATATGGGCTCCGGTAGCTGGACACCAAATAATTTGCGTAGAATTCAACTTTCCTTTTTTGTGGATTGAACACAGAAATTATTTGTATATAATTAAAATTAAACCTACTGTGATGTGCAAATGCAATAAATCATTTTTAAAATACAGTCGAATCTCGATAATTTGGGCTGATTGTTAGATCGTTAGATAAATCGAACAAAACCTATGTTTTGGTGCGTTCATTAATTCCAAGTGATTACTCAGTCGAGCAGCCAGCAAACACTCTGTAATTCGAAATCAGTAGATAGTTTCCTCTCAGCAAATCGATTTTGTTGTCGTTTTTGTTTTTTGTTATCTCTGTAGTTTGCCCAGCTGTTGCCTCCAATGCTTTGACGACATTTTGCCAGCTTCCAATTCAAGCAACAACAATGAAGACAACGATGTGGATGAGTCGGAAGCAGAACCAATAGCGCCCGTCCCCCATCAAAGGAGCCGAAGTCATTGTTGTGCACATTGTGTCAACATTTACTAAGGACAGCAGAGGCTGTATTCTCAGCATAGACAATGCTCTTGACCAAACAAGCTGCTAGTTATTACAACAAATAAAAAAGTACTGATTTCTTTACAAAATAATGCAATGCCCTGTGTTTTATAATAAAGAGTGTTAAAATTGTGTATGTAATTATTTCGTTCTTCTTCTTCGTTCAAAATCGACTATTTTTCGAATTCGAAATATTGTTAATTCGAATTTTTCGTCCTTGATTTTCGATTTATCGAGTGTCGACTGTACTTTTGTCACTTTTTTTTTTTAAGAAAAAACCCATTTAGCGGACCTCTTCCAGGTTCTAATACTACGTACTAACCGATGCTTTTTTTGCAAAGGCGTTACCGCATCTATTGGAAAATACGTGTATGTGTGTGTGAAAGAAACATAGAAGGTTGCTTTTGTATTTATTTTTTGCACTAAAACCGGAACATTCTGTTATTATTTGAAAATAAACGACGAAATGGCCGGATAATAGCACTGTCCGGGTACTAGTGCATTTATCCAAGACTCTGTAGCTTCGTACAATTTTAATTTATTATCCACGGCGCCGAATTGATGTTCCGGATTTGTCTACATGCACAAGTTCTCTTCCTGAGTTGTCTTAATAATATACTCACATCTACTCGGTGAAGTGAAAACTTTTGATTCACTTGTTTGTTAGTAATCAAATTTTGAAAATATATACCAAACAGTAAGAAATAAAAAATAATTATTCACTTTGATTGGAGGCAATGATGGCAATGATAAATTAATAACCTTTTTTTTCAATTACCGTCAAACAATAAATCCAAATTCCCTTATGTTATGATTCCTCACTTAGCTAAATAATCAGTGTTGGCATCACACTCCCTTCGGTTGCGTAATAAATTCCAGAATAACACAAAGTCGGTCGGTTGAACCGCACAACAACATATTTGTGCACTTTTTAATAAGGATCCTAAGAAAGGGGGTAAGTGGTGATAGCAGAAAAAGTCTGCCTTCACCTACTAAAATAATTATTTACCTTTACTTACTCAATCAAAATAAGAAAATTACCTTAAGTGGATAAATGTTTAAGATCACCACATAGAAACAAAATCAAGGACAACTAACACCGCAAAATTTTGTTCAAGTCACATGAACACCCGTCCAGCTAACGGAACTGTTTTTACTCTACCACCTAAAAGAGGGGTAGAAAAAGTCAGCGTTCACTGAAATGAAACGACATTCAATGTTACTCCCCTATATTCTCTTAGTCGTGTCACCCAAAAATATTTATCACTTTGACAAATTTGTATTTATGTGTGACATTTGTCACTCTCACGACTATCGCGTGTATTCCCTTTGAGGAAGTGAGATAGAATGAGAGAGATTTTGTCGCTTGCATTTTTGGGGTTGACGCCAAACGACGTAGGATAAATATGAAAAATTGAACTCAAATTTGATAGGAATAAAAGTTGATTAATGTGTTCCCGTTTAGCGTTGAAATAACAACAAACCAGCAATTTGAGTGCCGGATAGCTTTAATGGAGGATCATTCCAATCACACCGAGAAAAAAGGCAGCCTGAAATTACCAGAATTAGCAAAATATAACCACCGAATGGAAGTTGATCCCAATAGAGGACACAAATCTGCAGCATGTGTTGCCAACTAGTTGAATTATTTTCGGTTGAGAATTTGTTTGTTTTTTTATCAGTTCACTTGAATTCAAAAATACAGATTTTGATATGAGGTGACAGAAAAATGTGAGGCGAGAATTTGTCACCTGGTCTAAGAGAGTAAGAGGGACGGTGTCCTACCGGAGTATTGTGTATATTTTGGAAAAAGCATTGTAAAAATGTACAAAAAAGGAAAAGGCTTTAGAAATACTGCTTAAGACATTTGCCGGCAGTACTAATCTATTCAAAGGGTGATAAATAATTTTATATTAACAGGTATTTATAAAGAGTGGTTAAATTTTAAGGGTCGATGTAGATTTTGAATAAAACACAAATTATTTAGGAAATGATTGTAATTTCTTTTTATTATGATAATATCGGTATGGTTCAATTATGTATGGAACAAAATATCGGCCAAATGGCCGCCGCGACCTCGGCGGCACACCTCCATCCGATGGTCCAAATTTTCGATGACGCTGAAGCATAATTGAGGTTCTATGCCGTTAATGTGCCGAATTATCTCATCCTTGAATTGTTGCTGGCTTATAGACGTACACTTTTTCATTCAAATAACCCCAAAGAAAAAAATCCAACGGTGGCAAATCACATGATCTTGGCGGCCAATTGACCATTAAACTTGTTGCGCAAAAGAGCCATTGTTTCGTTAGCTGTGTGGCAAGTGGCATCCTCCTGTTGAAACCACATATCGTCCACATTCATATCTTCCAAAAAGTCTTGAAGCCATTTTTGGTAAATATTATTATTTTTTGATTTTTAGCCGGACGGTGAGTTGTATCGCGTGACACTCTATTTATACTACGCATAAACCATCAGATGTCATATTGCTGTTGTTAGTGTTGCCAAAAAAAAGAAATAGCGGCAAATTCAAATCTTCAATTGAATTTGGGACACCCTTTAATTGCCATAGTAAGGGTCAATGCACTATATCCTGGCTAGTCCCGACTTATAAAGTTACTGATGTGTCCGTAGTAGAGAAAAGTCCGGACTAGAGAGAAAAAACTTTTCAAACCACTTTTAATTACAGATATATAATTTTCTGTGCAGAAGCTATAATTAATTTGCAAAGACGATGGGTATTATCTTTGAGAAAACTTTCAGTGAGAAACTGAAAAACTATTTGCTGGGATTACTAGGGTATTACTACTACCCTTAAGTGTCCGTGGTCAAGACACCGCACACACCGAAGGTATAGAAAGGGAGAGAAGGTACCTGTGCACATTGCTCTTAAATATCTGCGTGTTGGGCTGCGAAGAGCATTCCATATTCGTGTATTGCAACTGAAAAACGGGTGTCTAAAGTAAGAAAGCAGGCTTGTGGTTAAACTGCTGAGGATTCCTGGCCAGAAGAGACGAGTATTGCGGGTGAATTCATGAAGATTAGGAAAGCAATTGGCTAGCTCACTTGAGCATCGTTTTTAAAAATAGCGATAAAATGCGGACAAAGAAGAGATTTTTCGTCGATATTGAGATGAACTATGTGTTGTGTTGATGCACATACCAAGGTTGGAAAGTTTTCCGGTTTCATCGACACAGGCGCCATTCATGGATAATGCCTGATTGTCATGGGTTCGCTTGGGTGATAGAAGACAGCATTGAATTCCACTCGGCTGTTCTTGTTGAAAAATAAGTAGAGAACGGATTTTAAAATACTGTTCATATCTACGCACACATGTTTGAATTACATGTATATGTGTATTATCTATCGTTTGTTTGTGTCGGAGACAGAATAGAGCCTTGGGGAACGCCAGCATTTATTTGGTGAATATCAGACCCATCCAAAAGAAACTTGAATTGATCGGTTCGAAAGGTCGTTCCAAATCTATAGAAGAAGAGATTGATCGATACCACAGTCACGCATTTTCGACAAGAGAGCTTGAATCTATCTAGAATTATCAAACGCAACGATCTTGCTTACACCTGCATTGTCCATAGATTGGTTACACTTTTCGATGAGATAAGCCATCAGATCATCAGAGGACCAGTCATTAAGAAGCTTCCGCGATACAAGATATTTCATAAGCTAACGATTTATCAGCATTTCCATGACCTTAGAAAAGAAAGAAGAGACGCAATTGCTATTGTTCGAGTTGGGTGACTAAAATTCGCCCTTTTTACAAGTGCTTTCCATCTGTGCGGAAAGACATCTAAAGAGCAGGATAGATAAAAAGGTTTAGGCAGTGGTTTTGCCAGCGCAGAAGAACACCTATTCCGAAGTGCATGGGGAATACCGCCAGGGGCAGTGGGTTTTTGGTCGTCGAGATATCCTGCAAGTGTACGAGTGCGAAAGTGGATTTGTCCCATGGTGAAATCAACGCTCTCAAATGCAGGAGGCGACGTATTGGAATCTGGCAGTGTTGCGCTGTAAAATGCGCCACAAGAAAATTGGCTTTGTCTAAGGGGCTGACAGCTAGCATGTTATTGTAGATGAGAGTGGGAATTGAAGACGAGGCGGAATTCTTTATGTTTTTTACAAATGACCAACGGCACCATTTGCTCATGAGAGAATTTGACACGTCTGGCCTGTTTAAACTTATTCCTCGTTAGAGTAGGCTTGCTATGTCCGGAAATTCATCATTGTCACGTCCTAATGGGTGTAAACTTACCCCGAGTTATACCATGCATTTGTCTTGGACTTGATACTCTTCACTCTATGAGGAATGAAGGATGTCAGGCCCAGCAGAAGAATGTTTGTGATCATATCCACGTCACTATCACTATAGTGGCCAGTTAAAATTCCTAAAGAAATTGTTAAGTGCGCTCCACCCGTTTCTCGTACAGGCAGCGTACATCAGGAATATAAGATCCACTAAGACAACACAAGATGTTTGGCTATTCCAATTTAGAGGGCAGCAAGCCGTGTTGGCTCTGAAAAATTTGAGAAAGTCGCAAGTTAATCATGCATCATGCAGACATTTAGTTGCATTTCCTTATTATTAGTGTTGAGTTTATTGCTTATGAGAAACTTAACGACGTGTTTTGCGAAAAAAGTATGTTTCATATAAAATAGTCGCCAAAGTCATTTTATGGTCTCTCAGTGCGTCGCGGTCTCATAAAAGTGTCAAATTGCGACTAAAGTCGCATAGCGGCAACCTTGGCAGCAAGTGTGAGCTCAATGCTCAGTAAAAACTTAGCATGTCAACATAATGGGCGTCGGTTTTGCCGTTACTCACGCTAATTTAGATTGTTTTCAATTGTGGAACTTTACCAAAAAATGGTTGGACGCTTATTTTTGGAAAACATGTTGTGATGCTCCAAATGCATGTTTTGTACAGTCCACATTGTTTTCAGATTATTGTTGAATACATGTTGACACCCATTGTAACTCATCCACATTTCCTAACCCACATTTTTTGTTTTTATACGAGCCAAAAAAACCAATTTTCGAAAATTACAAAAAATAATTTTACTACCATTTTTCTCATCAAGGATCATCAATTGGTTGCCGGTTTTAAAGAACATTAAAAAAAGACTTGGAAAAAGCAAAAGGGCCGATTGCAAATGAAGTTCTCATTTAGCTGTCGTTTTCAATGCAAATACCGGAGAGGAAAACAGATACTTTCTGTAACGATAAACCTGCTGATAAATTTTGTGACGAACGTCGACTGCGATTCCTATTCCTTCCTTCCAGAAAGCATTGATGTAATGTTGAAAGCATTAAACTCTTGTCAGCTGAAGTAGAAAGGTAATTCTAAAACCCAACCGCATGCGATTATCACCAGAAAATTTCAAAAAGTTCTCGATATTTCCATCCTGTTTTTTGTATTTTTATTAATTTTTATAATTTTTTGTACTTTTTATAATCAGTTTTTTAGGTCAATAAACTCATAACCCTTGTAATAACTAAAAACTAAAACAAACGACCATTCGATGGGGCAGTGTTATAAAACACTTCAGAAATAACTTTCGAAACATAAGTTTAAAATAAATGCACGCCTCTGATCTATCCGTTCTGATCATCTATTATCTTTAATCCTCAAAAGTCCTTCAGCTGATTCGGCAGTATTATCTGACTTAAGCTGAAGTTAATTGTATGTAAAACGGGCATTATCCCGGCTCGCTGACTTGTTAAAATCTCATTTGGAAGAGATCTTGGTCAGTTCGCAGTCATCTGCAATCTACTGTGTGCATGACATCATTACATTGTGTCCTCTTAACTTTACCCGAGTCTAATACTTTTAATTTCTTGAATGGAAATATTCACCACAGACGTACCGAAATCTGCATGCATGTCTTCTACATTTGACATTATTTTAATTACACTTTGTGATCCTTCTTCCTGTGCGCCCCATCAAACTCCTGTTGTCCGAGTCACATCTACGCAAAAATATATATGTGGATATACATTTCGGACACACTGCATTTCGGCTAAGGAGAAATATTATTTCCCAGCTTGAGAGATGAAATCCAAACGGATTTCACCAAGGGAAGCAGTGCTGCATTTATATTCTGCGAGTGTCCTAATGTAATTTGTTTTCTGATCCCAATATTTATCTTGTTTTACTTTAGCCAAGTTTGGTCCTGCATAACCGTTAATAGCGTGTGTTTTCTTTTGATTAAATTCGTGGCGCACATTGCACCATTGCATTTGCATTTTATTCTCTTAAATAAATCCTAGTGCAGCAGGCCCGGAAAGCAGCAGACCATACCACACCTGCGTGTATCACAGTTATGCTGTGCAAATGGGTCACCTCCGAATGGACGCTAGGATTTCCGAGATGAACATTTTCACTCTGATGTGGAGTCTGCCTGTCTCGTAGGAGCACAGGCGGCTATTGTTGTTCTTCTCCTTTCTCGCAAGACATTTAATCGAGATTACATAAAGATGCAGAAAATATCGCAACCACCATTTCTACACTGATTCGCGAAGCACTGCAACAAGGATGTACACCTTTCTGACCATCAAAAAATAATACAAGAAAAAATATAAAAACAAGGACGAAAGAAAAACCCAGAGACAAAAAGAAACGTGCACTTGAGTCAGTTGGGACTGCCTCAAAAGATACTAAAAGGAAAGTACTTCACGATAAGACTCAAGCAGCAATTACAGCCATTTCCTTGAATTGGGTGCTTACGGGCAGAAGTAAATCGCAGAAGCTTAGATAACAAGAGGGTAAACATGACTACACTTCACCACCAAAGCCCCGTTCATGCTCCTTCGTTGCAGGACTATTACGAAAGCACAACCCTTTGTTGGTTTTATTGCGTGAAGGCGCTGCATTGATATACACGGCTCTTTCCATAAACCAGCATATACATACGTACACGTATAGGTAGTCGGCAGCCAGTGCTGCTCCTTATAGGACTAACAAGCCGAAATGGAAATGCATGCAGGGAAATGCTTCTTCTGCCACTGCAATTGACTAGCCTGTTTGTGTCGTCTTACTCGAGAATGATTATGATTGCGGGGACAACGTAGCTGTAGCTGCGGGGATGATCCTCCTTGCCAGACCGATGCGCTGCACACAGAAGTGAATTTGTGGCGCAACAGTGAATCCTTGCAAAATCGTAAAACTAGAAGAACAATAATAGTCGGATTATTTCTTTTGTCTAACTACATATTAAATAACTTACATGGAAAGAAAACGGTTCTAGGTTTTCTAGAGAATTTACTCATATTTCGCTGCTGTTCTTTTTGTCGTTTTGGTATGTTTCTTGCGTAGCTACAGTCGGATGTGGAGCACCAATCTGAGGGGCATATCTGTGACAAATGTGTGACATGGATTAGGGGTTATTGCGGAAACATTTCCGGGGTTTGTGTCATGTGCTCGTTTGGCTGTCGGTAGTTGTCACGGAATTTCCGGATTTCTGTACTCTCCTATTGTTCGAGATTGTGGTGATTAATACGGGCTTTTAATGTGGTACACAGTGCGTTTAAGTTTCTCACAAATCAAGAGTGCGACACTTTATATGAGACTATCAGTGCAAGAGTGGTGTCACTAGAATGATCTGAGGGTCCCAACAATTTTAACTTTGGCAATTCTCGGGGTTTGTCTGTTACTCCACTTTTGCACTGATAGCCTCATATTTGCCTACGCTCAAATATGCAAATCGTTCAAAGAGCGCTTAGAATAGGTATTATTTCGTGATACAGTGAAACCTCTATTTACGGGTACCCCTCTATAGCGGACACCTCGCTTTACGGACATACTGTCGTGCTGCCGGCATGAGAATATTCGTTTATTTTAGCGCCTCTCCTATTCTGAGGAAAATCTCACAGCGAAGCATCACAAGAACTCTCAAAGTTGTAATGTTCCCTTTAGCACATCCAAAGAGAAAATAGAGAGTGGAGGCTGTGAAGTTGTGGGTTGGTGCGTCGACCCCTACGTACTTGAGCCTAGTTTACAAAGGTACGATTACAGGTACTACCAAATAATTTTCTCTACCTCACTTCTTTTGAGTCACTGACAAGGGACAAGTAGATGATGGAAAACATGACAACCAAGCAGATCAGCATTCAGTTGAAGAACAGAGCACAAAGAAGATTCTCCTCTACCAGTTCGACAGCGGCAAGGAGTCGGCAGTACATCAAGAATCATCCAGTCAAGAACAAAACAATTCTCCAGAAGTAGATCCTGTAATGAATTCAGGTACCGCAACCCAAACACTTGAAGACGAATATCGTGTACAATTTTCGTCTACATGTAACATGTCGGGTAATGATGTTCTTAGAGAGAGACAGGGAATGGGATAGAATCCGACGGGAAAAAGATCTCATCGAATTAGAGCTCACCATGATGCGCAAGCAGCAAGAGTTGGAGGAGAAACTTGGGCGATTTGAGGACAGGCAGGCACAGCTGGAGCGTAACAAACCAACCACGGATTAATTGACGCATCAAGGACATTATTCGAGGAAATTTACGACGAGAAACAAAAAAACATCATGAATCCTTGCAATTCACAAAGGCTTGTAATCGCACAAGTTGGCAGCCGGAAAGAACGAATTGTCAGACAACCGCAAACAGCATTTCAAAGTAGTGCAAGAAATGCAGTTACTTGTTGCAATTGTAATCAAACTGGTCAATATACGAGACAGAGCACACAAACCAGGAGAAGAAAATGGACAAACAGTCGGGAGAATAATATACGCGAATGAAGTCAACGTAAAACAAGGGGTAACACCCATAGACGGTTACCACAATCGTAATTATCAAAAGCATAAAATATGTTTCACTACTGTACTACGTGTACTGATAGGCAAAGATTTTTTAAATAATCCTGCGTGCGAACTGCAAAAGCAATGCAGCAATCTGATGGTACGAAGAACTGTCGTGGAAGAGGAAACCTCAATTGATTCAGGTGACGTTTCTGAAAGGGTCAACATGAATAGTCGAAATAAAATTGCAACGACAAGTGGTTATTAACAGAAACCGATCATGTTTCGCAATAAGACAAACAGAAGAGTATGCATCTCCAGCCGTCCTAGTTAAGAAAAAGAACGCAAAGTACAGCATGTGCGTTGGCTTTCGGAGCCTCAATAATAAAACTAAAAAAATTTTCCAATTTTGTCAAGGGAGGACAAACTTAAAAAAAAAATTCTAGACTTGGCATCCGGCTACTATCAAATATTTATCCAAAAGTTAACATATTTACTTCACATCATCCATTACTCCCCATGGACTTTTTGAATTCAAAACAATGCCGTTTGGATTAGAGAATCTTGAAGGATGCAAATCTAACATTGAATTTGAAGAAATGTAGATTCTTTCAAACAGAATAAGATATTTTGGGACTTTCGCAGTGTGTACATGAAGTACGACAATTTGTTTGACATTGTTGTTTTGTTAAGAATTATTCGTTAATATCATAGTAAAGACATAGTTTTTTGACATAGTAAAGGAATCAATGACTGGATGGCGCAGTTGGTTAAGTGCCTGCCCTAAGTGGGGCCCCCTGTTCGAATCCCAGTGACAGCAAAGTTAATACGATTTTATCTGGTTTTCAAGTCTGACCCAATCACCATTTGGCTTTGGGATCAAATCACTGGAGTGGTCGAATGGAGCAACGTGGCCTGAGTGGGCTCGAGAATTCACTAGCGGCTGCCTTCTCTCCTCGCCTATCACCTTTGACAAACTTAACAAGAAATGATACACCATTTGTTTAGAGAGTAAAAGAAGGAAAAAATATTTAAAAACTTTACGACCCAAAAGCAAAACACGAACTACGCACTGATGCTAGTTCCAAGGGCACAGTTTCAAAAAGAATATCACCCAGTGGCCCATTACATTCCGAAAACTTCAAAAGAAGAATCTTCGTATCATAGTGTCCACTATCGACCGAATCCCTAGTCACCAAATTTGTCGACTGATACCGCTTTTGGTGTTGTTTAACTCAGTCGATAGATATTTCTATCACTGTGAACGAAAAGTTCATATCGTGAATATTTTACTATCTGACAGATAAAACTCCTAGTGTCATTACATTTTTCATGGATATTATACTCGCAAAAATAGTGATTATTTAGTTTAAATAAAATAGTACAGGGTAATATAATTATAAACAAATGCAATTATGCCATTATAAGCATCAGTTGCGCTGTGGTTTGACGATTAAGACAGAAACAATCAGGTGATTTCCTTGAAATCGCGAGTAAAAGGAGACGATTAAGGGATACTTCCAACCCTTTGGAAGTATGTATTAAGTCTATAAGAGATGCCGTAACTTGTATTATTCCATTGGAGCATGCGTTGGAAAGCTACTGTCATTGCACGTCATTTTAGTATATGTCATTCATTTGAAGCGTAAACAACAATAATTTTTTTTTCAGTCAAATATGTCGAACTTTGTGCCTGAAAAAGTAATTCTTCTTCATTGCTTTAATATGAAGAAAACAGTCATCGTATTTTGGGGGTGGGGTTCGTGCCAAAGGGGCATACGAAACAGAATCTTGAGAAACCTTTGTTGGGCATTTCTCGGAAAACAAACCTGTAAATCATCTCAAGGCAAAACACTGATTCTCGAGGGTGACTCAATATGCAGGAATATCTAAAAGCATGTGTGGAATCAGAGCCCGCCCGAGCCAAATAAGCGCCCTACGTTTGGCGCCCCCTTCTTAGTTTTTTGTAGCAAAGTCGTTTCCAGATGACACAAGAAGGAGACTTTCAATGCATGTCACAACTTATCAAATGTCCATTATTTCAAAGTAAAAAACTTCTGGTCATATGGAAATATATGAGAGAACCGTGTGGAATTTACTCATCTGCCAACAAATACCCAAAATCCTACCATGGCTGAGTACGATAATTTCTTGCACGAGCACTTAAAAGTGTCTACAGGACACAATAAACTCTGACACACCAAGCAAAATATCTCTTCACACACAACTAGTTCGAAAAGAGCCACAATAAAAAAAAAGCTGAGCAAAACGTGCTGAAATAATTTCTGCAGACTGCCTTTACCGCAAAGCTTTTTGAAGATTTCATCAAGAGCCATGTCATAACACACGTCCTGAACGCAACATAGACTTCTCGTACTAATGGTCAGGTTGAACAATACAACCGCACCATTAGGCATGCCCTTCTGACAAATGTTGACACCTGTGGAAATGTGACCAAAAGGTTAAAGTGGTCCAGTAAGTACCAGTAACACCCAAAACGCTGCAACTGGTGAGACAGCACACCAGATGTTAATGGGTTATGTACCCCGAGATGCCTACAACGATGCTCTTAGTCAAGGTGTGGGATTAAACCAAACCCATAAAACTATTGATGAAATCAGAAAGGGGGCGGCGGATCTAATAACCTAAATACAAAGCACACAGAAGCAAAAAGGTATACTGTTGGAGAGTTGGTGATGTCACTGAATAATGGTGTCTCTACAGCTGTCCTCCCACACCGTCGATATCAAGTTGCAGATAAGCCATTTGCTCCACGTTGTCAAAAGCCCTATTCTGGGATATGGTCGGCGAACCGAATAGAGAGCTGGACAGATTTCGATATCGATTTCGACGAGGGTGGTGAAGTGGTATGTATACAGTATTGAAACTTTACCACAAATGTGGTAGATGTACCACTATTTTGCGGAAATTTCAAATCTACCACATCACTTCTAACCAAAGTGCAAAACCTATCACACCTTCCATTTTATGCCATCTGTTGTTTTTTGTTTTGTTTCTGAAACACATCCCAAAACACATCATTTTAAAGAAATTATGTGCAACAACTACAAAAAAGTGTTTTTAGTAACGACTGTGCTTAAAAAATGTGCACAAAAATTGAACACATTTATGAAAGCGAGGGCTTATGCGACATTCTTTAGTAGACTGTGGGTGTGTAAAGACGTTAAAGAAACCAGTCAATTAATTTCAAATTGAAGAACAGTTTGAAGCACAACAACGTTTAATTCAAACACACGAAACAACTTTATTTTTCCATTCAACAAAAAAACTACGTTCTCTTCAAGGATGAAGCCTATCCACTACTGACGATACCTACCCTCTTCTCGAACTTCCTGCAGTTGTTCGGTGCTACCAATCAGAGGATCTTCTTCGTCGCACATAGATGGCGTGACTGTATGTTTATATTAATAAAGTTCAACTTAATTTTAGTTTAATTCTACGGAAGGTTTCTGCACTTTTATTGAATAATTTAGTTAGTCTAGATGGTTCTTATCAGAAGGCTGCCGCAAAAGTGCTGGATGTGGTCAGGTCAAAGGAACGTCAAATTCTTCCTATCATATAATAAGTTCGGTTTCCCACAATCAGGGGGTGCTGTCGCTCACAGGGTTGTTAGTGGCACATTCGGCGAAGACTTAAATGTTATAACTTCAATTCTTATACTACAACTCGGCGGACCTGAACTTTTGATCGCCCCCGATCGACGGATTACAATCACCGCGGAAGTTCAACTTTCAATCAATGACGACACATTGAAGACTGTGACAGCTGAACACTGAAAGTTGAGGACTGAAGGCTGATGACAGAAGACTGATGACTGAAAGCTCATGCCGGAAGACTGGAGGCTGATCACTGCTGGTTGAACACAAAATTTTGAAGACGGACGCCTGACGGCTAATGACTGATGACGGAAGACTGAAGGCTGATGACGAATGGCTTAAGGCTGACGACTGAAGGCCGATGACGGAAGACTGATGATGGAAGGCTGTTGGCAGAAGACTTTAGGGTAATCTCTGCTGGCTAAACACAAAATTCTGAAGACGGACGACTGAAGGCTGACGACGAAAGACTGAAGGCTGATGACGGAAGACTGATGACTGAAGGCTGGTGACGGAAGACTGAAGGCTGATGAACGTGATGGACTTATCCTCAAGTTTAACTTGAATCACTTCTACTCGTCTCGGTTGTATAAGCTTTTTGTGGGTGATCTCCACAAGGGAAATATGTTCCTCCGGAAACTGGGCTGGATGTCTGCAGTTGGAGAAGTTGAAGCATCAGAAGTGGTCTGGTAGTGTTGATGAGGTAGCAGATGTCGTGAACTATGGTGCCGAAGTTTTTATGTTGTCCTATGAATTATCGATGATAATTTCAATGAACATACTGACCTCGATACCAACCTGCGCCACTATATCCTCAAGACGCGGATGTGATGATAAATCGGATCAATGATGAATCCCTCCGTCTCTGGCTCTTAGACTAAGTTTCAGGTACATCTCGTGTCGGCTTACATTGCGGAAAAGTCTGCCAGAAGGACATCTTGAAGCTCCAAACAACCATAGTTATTTTCGCTACTAGTGTCTTCCTGCTCGATCTTGGCCATTTTAATGTTGCGATCGGTGATGTGTTTGCGCCGCGTCGCCTTAATCTCCAGAGATCCAGTTACTCCTAGCCAGTCCTTTCTACACGGAGCTGTTGCGTGACTTAGCACACTTGAGAAGCGTGCGTGGAAATTAATGCGGAGTTGTTAGCGTAACATTGTACGGAAAGGTCTTAGTCCAAAGACTCTTCGTACTTCATAGACTTCGATGTTTACCTCTTTAATTGCGATCCATTTTTTAATCTATAATTATCTTCATAATCCGCACAGTTTTTCGACAGTTTATTACTTTTTGGGAACCCCATACCTGAGTTTTAGTTCAATTTAATTTTGTTTTAATGCTACGGAAGGCATTGATGACATAATTTAGCCAGTCTAGTTGCGTCTTATGGGAAGGTTGTCGCAAAAGTGGTAGATGTGGCTGGAGATCAGAGGATAGTTAAATTGTTCCTTTCATATGAAGCTCGTTTTATTGAGAATCTATACTCGGCTCAGTATTACTTATATACACGAAGCAACAACAAAACAAATTGCTGATCAAAAAGTACTCAGTGATATTTGACAGTCAACACTAAGTAGAGTGCACTGAAGAATATCAATCACATACGATTCAGATACCACCACTGAATCACAGATTCCGCTGACATCACTTTTTGAGTATACCGCATTGGTGTTCTAATTCTCGACATAGAATAACGTATCCCAATTTGTCATACATCCTGTATTTAATAAGCAATCGTTTCTAATGAATAAAACCATATTTGCACAAACATTATAAAACACATATGACAGAAAATTAAATATAGAGGCGCTCTATTCGTATTTCGATATTTAGTGCCATGAAAGTAAAGACACGCATCAACTTTTGCCACAAATATAAAATGAGCGAAAGAGCGTTTTATTGAGAATCAATGCTGAGCTGAGTACTTTTTTTTATAATTTGCGCGCACTCTTGGGATTGTTTATACCCTTAAGTCTCCGGGGTCAAGGCATAGCACGGGCCTAAAGTGTAGAGGGAGAAAGGGAGAGAAGGTACCTGTGCACATTGGTTTTATATATCTGCTGATTGTATTCTGGGGGAAATATCGGGCTGGTAAGAGCATTCCTTATTCGTGTCGTGCGGCTGATGAACGAGTCTCTAAATTTAACTGTGCGCCCGAAAGTAGGCTTAAGGGTAAACTGAAGAGCATTCCTGGCGAGACGGGTATTGCGGGTGAATTCATGGAGAGGGGGGATGCAGTTGGCAAGCTCACTTGAGCATCGTTTGTTTAAATAGCGACAAAATACGGATAGAGACGAGACGGTACGTCGATGTTCGAGCGAGTCTAGTGACTCTGCAATATTGTTGTCTCCTATAAGTTTTATCGCTCGCTTTTGGATTCTGTCTAGTAGGTGCAAGCTGGTTTTGGGGGCACCAGATCAGATATGAACGTTGTACTCAAGTTTTTTCACCCTAAATCCATAACAGAACATAAATTAACCGTCATCATAGATCCCCAACACTGCATTCGGGATTTTCTCGATCCGGCGTGATGGATAGCTGCGCACAATGTTGCACCAGCTGTATCAGCATTTCTGCAATACATTTGTTTATTCCAAGAGCGAATGCAGATTGTTGCACAAATGCTGTGTAAGCACATTCCATCACGTATCGGGGAGAGCATCTTAGGGTGTATGAATGGTTGTGGGATCAACGCTGATTCAGTTCAGTTGTAGAGAGTTCTTCGATCAGAGCTGAAGGATGCACAGATTGAAAAATACAAAAAAGTAATAAAAATATAAAGCCACACGTCTCTCATTTTCACTATATACGCCTTATAGAAAGTCAAATCAGAACGGGTGAAGTATTTCTTGCATCGATTGAGGAAACCTAAACATTTGAATTTTTTAAGCATTGAATTCCAATCGGTTGTTCTTTCCCCAATTGATTATTCTGTTAAGCATACGCTGCCGTTCCAAGCTGCCGTTCATCAGCGAAGGAATAGTTTGGATAAGAAATAGTAAACACGATATTATTTATAAAAATTAAAAAGAGTCTCGGAGACAGAACAGAGCCTTGGGGAACACCAGCATTTATTTGGTGGATATCAGACTTGAATCCATCCAAAACAACTTGAATTGAACGGTTCGAAAGGTAATTTCTAATCCATTGAAGAAGAGATTCATCGGCACGCATTTTCGACAAGAGAGCTTTATGCCAAACTCTGTCAAAAAATATCAAGCGCGATGATCTTGCTTTCACCTGCATTGTGCAAAGATTGGTTCCACTTTTCGGTGAGATAAGCTATCAGATCATCAGTGGACCTGCTGCTGCGGTCATTAAGAAGATTCCACGATTCAAGTTTTTCTCCGTTTCCATGACCTTAGAAAGAAGGGACGTAAGTGCTATGGGTCGGTACGAGGTGGGTGACGAAGATTCGCCCTTTTTAGGGACGGGCTGGACAAATGCTGTTTTCCATCTGCTCTGAAAGAGACCTAAAGAGTAGGCTAGATGAAAAAGCTTACGCAGTGGTTTTTCCAGCGCAGAAGAACACCTCTTCAGAAGAAAAGGGGGAATACCATCTGCTGATTTGTGCACGTCGAGATCTTTAGGTACTCTTGCAACTGTACGAGTACTGAGTTCTCAATAAAACGCGAATATCGCTAAGTTTGGTTCTCCACAATCAAGTGTCGTCGCACACAAGGTTGTTAGTTTCACATCGGTGAGGACAGGGGTGTTACAATTTTTATCCACAAACGAAGCAGTTGATTTTCTTTTAATCAGTTGCTCTAGAGTTTTCTTTCACTTTAGAATTCCCCTCTTCCTCCGCACAGCCATATGGAAGAAATGTATTAAATTGTCCCATACAATTTGATGATAAACTACACAGATCAGAATTACAAGATGCGGCTCTCCGGTTTTTTCGCGATGCTTGATGATAATGCCACCAACATTGTTCCCCTTTCTATCATTACAAGTTCCTGAACTTGTTATCAGATTAACTGTCTTCTGTTTTATATCTGAATAGCTGTGTCTATATCCTGAGCACAGTAACATTGCAAATATGTTAACGCTCACGTACATATCTCGAAATCAAAATCTACTCCATAAACTGGTACTCTTCAAAATGTGTTACAGCAGGACACTAATTGAATATGTCTTACTTTCAACGATTTATTGCACCCAGGCATAGTTATAGCCATAGAATGACATCATCGCACATTATTATTTCAAAAGCATTCGAGAACAAATTAATTCCATTGATTCTCGAAGAATCTGCAGGGTGTAAACGAAAAGATTGTACGCATAGATTGCGAGATTTATCAAAATAAATCTGTTTCGTGGCATGTGACTACATATGCACATTCTTCCTTAACATCCACTGCGAGTACGAGGCAGACATAAAGCGCAGGCAAGTCTTACAATAGCTAAGGGATTATTGGTTTCATAATTTGCAGACAATAATTAATAACATATCGACTATCCCATATGTACGTGTCTGCTGGTTCTACTTTGTCACGTAAAGGGTGCGACTTCTTTTCAAGATATTGGTATTTTATTGTGGTTCAGCAGAACAGCTATACCCAGGGTATATACAGGAGGTACTTACGTATCCGATTAATGTTTGACAGAACGCATTGTGTACGATTATATCTCATTCGATACAGGTTGTCGCACACGTCCTGCATTTCGATCGAAAGGGATTTGAAACAGACTTTCTAATTTTACCCATGCAAATGAACTCCATGTGAGGAAAATGTTGTTTGAAAATTTGGCATTCAAACAGTGATGTTTCATAACCCAAACGGCCATAAGCATTCCGTGGTCAACTGGCTTCAATTCTTGAGTAAGGATGGATGAAATCAAACACAGGATTCGCAGGAGCACAGGTTGGGGTTTACCAGGCTTTACTTTTGGACTAGGAAAGCATTTCATCTGACCGACTAAGTTATTTTCTCATAAAGTCCTTATCTTCCGACTCTAGGAGGATGAATCTAAAGTGGATAGGTTAGGTAGATGGGTAGACGGACGTAAACCAAGTCACACTTTGGGCATGCTGGACCCATTGTGGGGGAATTCACATCTTAACTCCTACTTCGTACCCGTCAGGTTGTTTTCAGCCATCAAGAGATTTTAGTGGGATTTTTGTTAGGTTCTGGGTTCTCGCTGTATTGCATGTCTCGATCTCGACTGTTCCAGTGGCAGTGGTAGCGAGGAGTATCCCATTTTCCTTTCGTAGCCGTGGCTTCTGTATATTATATCGTTGGCTAGTCCCATTTTTATTGCATGGTACTTCAGACAATATGGCCGCTTAGTTCACACTGAATAAGTCTGTCGGTTATTGGGCTGCTCAACTTGGGTCAGAGCATCCATACGGTATCGCAGGGGGTTAGAGAGCTTGTGTCTCTATGATTGTGCCATCCACTTTTTTCTTGGCATCCGCAAGACGTGGTTTGATACATAGCATTGCTAGGGATGAGTCGGTTTAGTTCCCTGCCGCGGCAAGTTCATCCACTGCCTCCTTGACGGGTATGTCCCTATGCTACCCAGCATAGAATTATCGAGTGTTGCGTGTTGAGCATTTTAACCGTATAGTGGCTGTATGCGACCAGGACTTGGACTTGATTTCTATTGCATAGTTAAAGAAAGAAGTTTGTGATTTGGGTGAGTGATTTTTTGACGGCGATTCATAAAGTTTTTCGATGTTACGCGCTACCTGTATTAAGGTATAACTTGTTGATGACCAAGTTGCTGAGTATTTACATGACAAAATTATTAAGGGCCGATTGCTGAAACCAGAAATGAAGTACAACAGAGATGCCCAACTTCACAGCTGATTGACCCCTAGTCTATCGACGAATTTCAGAGACTTTTTGAAAGTTATTCATGAATTTTTGATCATTATTCACGAAATAAATGCCTTTCTCTCTTGCTTTAGGAAATAATATAAAAAATGGTTGTCAAACATTTTAAGAGGTAAGAGAGGTAGAGCTTTTGCGTCTCTATCATACTTCATGTCTGGCTGAAACTACACTCAAATCTAATTCATAGCCAAGTTACACTTAAACCTTATGTTCAACTGTACCTATTTTTCCTTGCACATATTTAAGTTGAACTTCACTGTGAACCGTTTTTTTAATTGTAAATGGAAACAAATTCACCCCGAATCGAAATGTAATATTCGCTAATCACAAATGGAAACGAAGTTATTCGAAAGAAATGTTTCTTGGCTTTCGATAATAGTCTTCGGTAATTGCATGTTGCTCAAATGTTTTTCTATAAAAATTGAGTGGCACGCGCAGATCTTTTTTCTGCACGTTTCGCTCAACATCTTTGCGGGATTTTCCTTGTGCCTCTTTTCGAGCTCCTTGCTTGGTATTTTGCGGGAAGAGATATGTTGTTTGGTGTGCGAGAACGAGTAGAACTATGCCCATATTACTCATTCTTTTTTCATAAAATTCTGTGAAATGAGTAATTTTCATATTGGGTCAATAACTTAATACGTGCGGTTTTTTTTACAAAATTTGAATGTTCATTTAAGAAAAGCATGTACAATCATGTACAAGCTATGACTTTTCCCATCTTTCTGGCAATTTGTGGATCCCATCCCAAAAGAACTGCGCCTGCTTAGCAGCCAAAAATGAATCAAGCCAATTTTTGATATTCTGCTCTGATGTAAACCGTATTTTAGTGAGGGCGCTCTGCATCGACCCGAACAAATGGTTGTCAGAAGCGGCAAGGTCTGGGCTATAAGGCCCAGACTAGCAGAAATAAATCCTGCGCGTCTTACTCAAATGACTCCATAGGAATTATTGGCACGAGTATGATTACTTTGGCGCCAAGAAATGATAACGGTATTTTGTTGAGGGGTTGAATTTTTTTGACTATGGGAGGGAGCGGTCCGTCTCGGACCGTTTAGGAACTTGGAGCAATTTTACATAAAAATGACATAAAATGCAAACAAATATTTAAAAAAAAAAACCAGCAGCAACACTTGTAAAAAGCTAGAAATATGATTTTCAATATTCAATTTACACAACCAGATCTTTTATTCTCTTACTTTAATGAAAGGCTACGTAAATGCTAGAAAACGAAGCTATATAGTCAATTTCAAAAATTATCATTTCACAATTTCGAAAAATATGAATCAAAAGGTTTTATTTTTTTCAATTTTTCTCAAGAATTTGAGTTTGAATGTGAATTATTCAAAAACTATAACACGAATACTTAAATGTAAATGGTATACTAAAAAACTGTTATATTTAGTTAATCCTTTGATACCGCTAAGACTATCGACCGTGTCTGGCATAACGAGAATATATTAACAATTTTGGAATGATTTCTCCGCGTTTCATAGTCATTCTGTGTTTTGTGAAAAATAAAAACGCAATGAAATACGTTGGATTCATCCAGAATACCTCACAGACTGTGTTGTTGAAATGTGTAAGAATGAGTAGAGCTTTCAAATGGTCTTCAATGCGACAGCCACTTAAGAGCGGATGGGTACATATTAAATATAAGTCCGTTTCCTTATGTCACAAAGAAAGGAAGTGCACATATGTACAGTTGTGTTCAAAATAATAGTAGCGCGCCTTGTTATATTGGTTATTTAAGCTTTGTCCAATAACAACAACTTGTTTTTGAATTTCATGTACATACAAAGTTTTTATTCTTAATTATAGAAATAAAAGATGTATTTTTTACAAAATAATTCATTCTTAGTTGACAACATCTATAGCTTGGAAATTAAAAATATACTCGTAAAGCAACAAAAAATTACAAACAGAATTTTCCTGTTCAAAATAATAGTAGTGTTGACAGAAAATAAAAAAAAAAAATTGTTAGACATCAAACAAAAAAATGGGTCTTAAACAAAAGATAACCCTAATACTTGGTTCTAAACAATTTATTCTCTAGGACTGATTTGCACCGACGTGGCATGGAGTCCACCAAATCATTGCATCTCTTGGTTGTAATATTCTGCCACGCGCTTTGCTCTACTTGTCAAAGTTCTCTATTATTGGTTGGCTTTGCGTTCGCCACTGCTTTCTTGAAGTCACACCACAAGTTTTCTATGGGGCCATACACCATAACATTAACCCCATTGACCCGAAACAATTGCTTGGCTTTTTTGCTGGTATGTTTCGGGTCATTGTCTTACTGAAAGACCTAATTAAACGCATTTCATATTCTGCGTACGGGAACATTACCCTTACATGAATATCAACACATACAGTCTGGCCCATGATCCCAGAAATAAGATCGATAGGCCCAAAACCTTGGTAGGAAAAACAGTCCCAAACCATTATTTTTGAACCGCCGTGTTTTGTGGTCTTTAAAGTATATTGAGGGCGATAGTCCGTGTTTGGAGGACGGCGAACATATTGACCGGACCCACATGCCCCAAAAAGAACAATTTTGCTCTCATCAGTCCATAATAGATTGCGCCATTTTTCCACAGGCCAGGTGACGTGTTCTTTGGCAAAAGCTATCCGTGCTGCTATGTGCTTTTTAGAGAGTAATGATACCGAGCGTATAGCCCTTCATTTAACAGCCACCTGCGGACTGTGACAGCACTAATACTTAGCCCCAACTCCTTTTGGATGACATTTGAAGGTGCAGAGGGGTGCGTCTTGCTATGTCTTACAATTCGGCTGTCCTCCAATGCTCATGTTTTTTTTTTTCGTATTTTTGCTCGGGATATGAAGGGAGAATATACAAAATTGGCACGGAATTGCTTGGGATATGCAAATTAAAAGTGCACTACTATTATTTTGAACACAGCACTTGTGTAAACCCATACATATGTGTTTTCCAAACCTAGACCACAGATTCCACTAAAACACAGCAAATTCTCACAAATGCCTTTCCACATGTCAGTCTACATCGACCAACACCGTACATCCAAAGAGTATTTCTATATTGGCGTACTTACAACCCCTGCATCCTCAATGTGTACACACAGTGGAGTCATATTAGAAGGCATTTAACGTCGAATCCAGAATAGTTCAAGGACGGACATGTTAAATAGTAAATATTCGAGGACATGTCACGTAAAATTACCCTGGAATGATTAACAAATCTCTCCCCGGTGATTTCTGCTGTTGAATTTTTAATTATGTTTCCACTTCGAATGCTTGAGCAATCTGAGAACATACATCCACTGAGCGGGTAAAAACCACGACAATTTTTGCTTGTATAATGTCACATTATACCGTATACGGTGTGCCTTTGATGACAGCAGCAGAATAGCGACCGGCTATGGGAGCTCTAGCACTTCTGTTCTCATTAAAAATAAATTGCATTAAATGGCCTTCTGTGGAACATTACTGCCACAAAAGCGTTCGCCATCCAAACGCTCCAAATGGGGATTTTAAAGGATAAAGCAGTCTCTTCCCGTAAGAATGTACTTGTGGATTTTTTACCTTTTCAAAGCGATCCGTGAGTGAATGACGAAGGATAAAACAATGTAAACTACTTCTTCAGTTGTGGCTGGGATTTTATTTAAACAGAGAACACAAAGAAACATGTTACAGATGCAATCATGTAATATAAGACGTCTTCATAGCCAAGCAACTTTTTTGCGTCCAAATCTAGGCCTCTGCTCCGAATCTGGGCTAATGACCACTTGAGATCTTGACGATTGTGGCCGACTGCAGACTTCGTCCCCACCCAGGCAGTCGAGGTTCAGATTGGTGAAGGAGTTACTAACTTGTTGAACTGCTTTACACGGTTGTTCAGGAACACTTCTTGGAGTTTCGATGACCAATGCCCTTGGCGACTCCTCCTGCTCCTTAATGAGTACTTTCAATCGCTCGTTCGAGTTCTCGATGGAAGAGAGGTGCGTAATTCGAACGTCTAGTAAGTCCTTCTGCCTGCATTGATTATCGTTGAGCTTACTTGAGAAAGTTTCTTGAAGATATCTGAGTAGATTTGTGACATCCATACGTCGTTCGTGATTAAGATGCCGCCAAGCGTCCTCGCATTGGTGAAGGTTTACTTTTGCCTCAGACTCATACATGCTCTCAATGTGTTCAATGTTGTGAACTTCAACAACGTGCTGTTTTTGCAACCTTTCCAAGAGCCTTCGGACAGCTTCCTGATCGGGACAAATGTCATTCAAGCGCTCTAAGAGGTCGATGTCCTGCTGAAGTTGTTCTCGGAATGCCTCTGATCTTTTGCGTATGATCATCTTCACTCTATTCAAGTTGTATGACCTCGGGGTGTCTTGGAATTCGGATTTTCTTCTACGATCATTGAATTCTTCAAGCTCAGCTTTGAAATGTTCTACAGCTTTCTCAAGATAATTTGCTTCTGTTTTCAATGTTTCCGATTCCTGATCGCGTTTTTTTAACTCTTGCATGTGCTTTTCCTGCAACAGACGGATTTCCTTGATTTCTTTTTCTCGAATTTGCTGGCGTTCCTTGTGGTGTTCTTCGGTTTTGCAGATTTCTTCCTGAAGACGAAGGTTTTGCTCCTGGGATATCTTTTCTTCTTGCTCACGTTGCACCTGTCCCGCTATCTATTAGCAAAACTAAAATCAATTTATTGCTTTATAGACTATAATTCACACATACCTGTTTGTCTAGCCAATTTAATTTTGCCAGGACCTGGTTATCCGACTTGGACTCATACAAGAGGCTTTCATCGTCCACACCATGTCTCCAGCGACCGTACAGTTTTGCTTCCAATTCCAGTTTACGTCTTTCGCCCTGCTTTGCTTTATAGTTTTGATCGAGTTTTTCCATCATTTCTATGCTCATGTTTCGCGATTTAGGCTTTCGTGACTCTTGCAGTTCCATATCGAATTTAATCTTTTCGGATGCAAGTAGTTCCCTCAACTTGTCTTGCCGTTCCTTTAGTTTGATTTCTTTTTCCTTTTTCTCTTGTGATTTCTTGAATTTCTCGTCGGCCTGTTCATAATACTCGGGATTTGTCCAGTTCTGAAACTTTGTAGTCACTTTACCCCAGTGTGTAAAATACCGGTCCGTGGCGGCTGTCTGCTCGGAACGCACCAGTTCAGCTTCTCTTTTACGTGCAAAAGCCGCTTGAAGTCGTTGGATTTTCATGTTTAGTTATTTTGATTTGAAGTGTCAGATGTCGGATTTTGAAAGTCTTGAAGCGTGTTCCTAAAAATGAAAATTAAATTAATGAGTACTGCAGAATCAGAGAAAATCACACAAATTGAAACGAAAGTAAACTATAATGAATATGAGCCGGACTTGCGATCTTGAATTATCGGCTATTTTGACATTTCATTTACGTCAAATTTCTTGACTGTTTATTTGCACAATACAAATCTGACATTTGTGTTTTTATGGGCCAGTGGGGAGACTTTTCTGTTTTTCTGGTTCTAAAACTTCGAATGCTCTGACATTTTATTCACACGAACTCACGGAAAGAGACAATTTAGTATGTATGAATTAAGTTTCAAAGAAATATATCAGTTGATGGTAGAAAAACAAACCTCAAAAGGGAGTTTAAAATTAAGAGAGAGAATTTTACTTGAGAATTTTTTTAATTGCAACACATTTAACATATTTAACTTGAAAGAAAAAAAATCCACTATTACACGTAGTGTTTAGCATAAAATTTAACGTTGTAACATCCCTGTTTGCAGCAATTGTGCCATTAACAACCCTGAGCGACGACAGTGTCACCTGAATGTGAACAACCGAACTTAATGATGTTAATGGAAGGAATTGCCGATCCTTTCATCTCGAGTCACATCTGGCACTTTGGCGGCAACATTCCGATAAAAAGCAACTAGACTAGCTAAATTATTCAAGAAAATTGTAAAAAAAAATCATTCCGTATGTAGTATACAAATTAAAGTGGTAACATCCCCGTCAGCAGAGTTTGAGAAACAAACTACCCTTTAAGCGACGACAGCGCCGCCTGTGGAGAATTGAACCTAACCATATGAGAGGAAGAACTTGACGATCCTCTTATGTCGAGTCACATCTAGCACTTTTGCAGCCACTTTCCCATAAGACCCAACTAGACTAGCTAAATTATTCAATAAGAGTGTAAAAACCTTCCGTAGAATTAAACTAAAATTAAATTTAAATAAAACTCTCATGTGGGGTTCCCAAAAAATAATGAATTGTCGAATAACTCCGCGGATTCTTAAGATAATCATAGATTAAAAAATGGCTAAGAACGATCAACAAGAGGCTAGCCGCACTTAAGGAAGTTACATCGACGTCTCACCAACGCTGATAAGCAGGCAGATACGTAGCCTGTATGAAAAGTCTTTGGGCGAACAATTTTCCGCACGAATTTCCATGCGCACCGCAGCATTCATTTTCACGCAATCTATAGAGGACTGCCGAAGATGAACTGAAGCTCCGGAGATTACAGCGCCGCAAACGACCATTTCCCCCCTGGTAGCACGATTCATAGCTTGATGGAAAGCTGCACCAGCTTATAACGGGGAGTTTTGATTTTGTACGTCTAAACACACCGGAGATTGCCAGAACCTACGAAGAGCAACTATGTGAGAGACTACGTCAAACACGAACTTCAGCTAGATGCGGTTTCCGCTAAGCCATCAATGTCAAGAGAGAATCAGAAAATCCCAACTCCAGTCGATGAAGTAGTCTTCCCACTCCTCCTGACACAGTTATTAAAAGGCCGAAGAACAAAAAACCTACCATCAAAGCTCTTTAAGACTGGTGGGGAAGTTTTGGTAGGGAGCAAGCACCAGATCATCTGTAGAATTTGGGAAAACGAAAGCAGACTCGACTGGAATATCAGCTCCATGTGCACTATACACAAAAAAATCAGTCCGAACTCTTGCATCAACTAGAGAGGTATATCCCTGCTCAACGTCGCCTACAAGATCCTGTCCATCGTATTGTGTGAACGACTATAGCCGTTTTGTGCCGCACTGACCGGCACGTAGCAGTGTGACTTCCGGCTCGGAAAATCGACAAAAATTTTTACACTAAAGCAAATCCTAGAAAAGATCAGCCAGTTTCAAATCCAAACGCAACACCATTTCACCGAGGTTTAAGCCCCATCCGACAGCATTCACCGCAAGGAACTATTCGAAGCGATGGCCAAATTCTGGGAAAATTGATTCGATTGTGTCGCAAAACGCTAACACAGTTCGACAACCAGTTCGAAACCTGCACTGGATTTCGGCAAGACGATGCGCTGTAGTGTGATACTTCACTGTACAGCTGTAAACACTGAAGGCACTATCTCCTACAAGACAGTCCAACCGTTGGGTTACGCAGATCGACATCGTCGCAACTGTGTCTGCTTTTCCAGAAATTCATGGCCAAACAATGATATGTTGGGTTGATTTACTAAATACGTCTGATCATCATTGATATCAATCAAACGAGAGATTTTCTACTGATTTATTTCTTTCCAACAGACATCGGCATCAATCATATCAAAAACTGAAAGCAGTCTTAACTGCAATGTGAGAAAGAAAAAAATGCACAAGTGCTTGCAAATTCAGGCATAAATTGAAATTCAAAACGTGCATAGATGCCGTAGGTACTACAGATGCAGCCCATCAAACGAATTGTCAGCTCTTTTGTGATAAGTGAGACCCACTCATCCACAAAAGTTATTCATATTACATGCATCTGACGCGTTGCATGATTTGATATTTCACTGACATCGATCCATTAACTGCTGTTAATAGTATTTCCATTTTCTCCATGGCACGAACACTGATTCGATATGGGCGATGTCAATGGTATCAAGTGCACACTATTTCACTAATTGCATGAAACATCACGTTTCACAAAGATGTGCTTTGAAAATGTGAACAGCGATAGTCATTAATTGATTTTCTTAATATCTCTTGATTTGATTTTTCAAGGAAAGCTACTTAACCTTTCAAAGCTGACAATACGGATGATAAATAAATGCAAATGACGGCCTTTGCTACAAATGTTTCCTTATCATCGTTGGACTAGTTGCCGAGCGAGAGGACATATATTTTGTTGCAAGCTACATTTCACCTGATAGCCCGCTTTGTATTTATGAACGTCATGTTGCCAATTTCGAATTTGTTGCTGATCAGCTGACTGGCCAATCAGAGAACATAATTTTCTTTATTTCGTGAACAACTGTCAAATTCGTCGATGGGCTAGGGGACAATCAGATGTGAAGTTGGGCATCTCTATAATACATCATTTCTGTCATTGACGTCTTCCCATATGTGCACGACTTTGTTTGAATGGAGTTGTAAATATTGAGAGTGAAAGTAGAAGCGTTAGTGAATATCATTTTTTGGCATTATTTTTAGTGAGATCAACTTCGAAGCGGGCAACCTCTTGCTGTTGACGCTCTCGCAGCCGACGTTGAAGTGAAGCGACGTGACATAACTTGCCCACGAAATAAGCGCAGAAATACCTGCAGTGGAGACGGTGTGTAATGGACGACTTATTCTCAGCAGAAGAAAAGTGTTTTATAAGACTGGCTTATTTTATTGAGAACTCAATACTCAGCTCAGCATTGATCCTCAATAAAACGTCCTCAATTCCCCCCATTTTATTTTTTTGTGTCAACAGTTGGTGCTTTTTTTTACTTTCATGGCATTAAATGTCAAAATACGAATAGAGCGCCTCTATATTTAATTTTTTGTCTTATAATGCTCGTACAAATATGGTTTTATTCACTAGAAGCCTATGTACATTAAATAAAGTATGGTGTACAAATTGGGGTATGCTCCTATGTCGACCTATTTAGAGCACAAATGCCGACAATTCTGCTGCATTTCAAAAAGTGTTGTCAGCCACATATTATAGAGGTTCTTCAGAGCGCTCTAGCCAGTGTTGACTGTCAAATATCACTGAGTGAATTCTGCTCAGTAATTTGTTTTGCTGTTGCTTCGCGAGTAAAAGTAATACTGAGCTGAGTACATATTCTCAAAAAAACACGCCACATATAACATGAAAACGGATTATGAATTTATGTTTATTGATGTTATGTTTTCTTGTAATGTGTTCAAATTGAATGATTGTCAAAACTCTATCTATAGAATTCTTAAAGAATTTCAATGCAAATTCCTATCCTATGCCAAGCCCATCTACATTTGTTTTCTGGATTTGGAAAATGCATACGACCGAGTTCCTCGAGGTAAACTCTGGAGTGTTCTACAGGAGTATGGGATTGAAGGTCCTCTTCTGAGGGCCATTCAGTGCTAAATCGGTGCTAAGTCAACAACTTTCACAGTGGGCATTGGACTTCGCCAAGGGTGTGTCTTGTCACCTCTCCTTTTCATTGTATATATGAACCGGATGTTGCGGTACAGCCGAGGCGAGAAATGTTGCACAGATTTGAGGATAAATCATCTTCTTTTTTGCAGATGACTTAGTGATCCTCACACATTCCCAGACGGAACATCCAACGCGCACTCGATAGGTTTGTGGCCGTATGTGCCGATGCTGAAATGAAGATCAACGTGGACAAATCGGAGGTTATGGTCATCTCCAGAACGCCTGTTTAATGCACTCTACAGCTTGATGGAGTCCCATTGAAGCAGGTGGAGAAGTTTAAGTATCTCGGGGTCTTTTCCACGAGTGATGAAAGGGGTAATGCTGAGCTGTCCTGTAGGATTGGTCAAGGTGGGTCAATTTTGAAACAGCTTGGTAGATCTGTAGTCAGAAAGGCCGAGCTTGGTGTTAAAGGCAAGTAAGCGGTTTTCAACTGGATATTTATTCCAACTCTCACCAATAGTCATGAAATTTAGGTAATCACCGAAAGAATGAGAAAGATCGCGAATTCAAGCAGCTGAGATGAGATTTCTGCGTGCTGTTGTGGGAATAACTGGCCGGGATTGGGTGAAAAACACGGCAGTGCGAGGGGTTCTCAACATTGAGAAGCTGCTTCTTCGAACGAAGATGGCTATGATTCATTGGCTTGGTCACATGGCACGAATGTCCCCTTCATCACACCTTCCTAGGCGGGCGAATGCGATAATCGCTCATAAATTACAACCTCATGTTCTAATTTTAGAGCATTCAATGCATTAAAATTCATGATCGAATTTCCGAAAGTTCTAATTTGTGAGCGTCCACTGTAAGTCGATTTTGGTACATTTGGGGTACATTTGGGGTAAAACTTCCCATCCACTGTTTCCCAAATAGTTCTTAACCGGAATAGCAACGTGGGGCCGAGCGTTGTCATGATGGAAAATTATTGCCTCGTGTCTGGTCGCATATTCCGGGCGTTTTTCGGCTACTACTCTCTTCAAACGGATTAATTGTGTTCGGTAGCGTTGTCCATTGATGGTTTCACCCGGTTTAAGCAGCTCATAGTAAAGCACACCCTTCTGATCAGACCAAATACAGAGTATTACCTTCGCGCCATGGATATTCGGCTTTGCCGTTGATTTAGCTGTTTGGGCAATCCAAAATGACCACTTTTAAATCGTGCAAACCACTTTTGGCACTTTCGCTCAGCTAGCGCAAGTTCACCATAAACCACCAAAATACTATGACTTTCGGCAGCAGTTTTCTTCATATTAAAGTAATGAAGAAGAACTCCTCGCAAGAACACTTTTTCGGGCACAAAGTTCGACATATTTGAGTGAAAAAAGTTAGTGTTGTCTACGCTTCAAATGAATGACATATACTGAAATGACGTACAATGCCAGTAGTTCTCCAACGCATGTTCCAATGGAATAATAAAACAAGTTACGCCAAAACTCTTAGCACGAATTAAGTTATAGACCCAATATATTATACAGGATTAATATTAAATAATATTAGAGGATTTGTGGTAAACGTTCGATCAGAAGACAGCACTTGTAAAAGTACGCGTGAAATAAAGCTTTCAAATAAAGTAGCGATTTTCAGTGGTCTTTTCGGATGGAAAGACGAGTATCTCTATTAGGTGATTTGTGTACCGAGGTTTTTCTTCGATACACGGTACACAGCCTTAAATTTCGATACTATTACTCCTCGATACTATTACTCCTACTATGGTCACCATAATAATAGCCTGTATGGTATTTCAGGTACTCTCGTGTGTGTAAATGCTGAAGGGATGTGACAGTTGTCTCACTCACCAATTAGGTCACAGCAATATTTGTATACAGTGGCTCTTCATACCGCACATTGTAATTCAAAATGGTCGTGTAAGTAAGAATCACCAAAAGCAGGCATAAGCCCTGCTTAAACAGTTAATATGTAGAATGGATGAAATACCAGAGTTCAAACTGTGTTAAGCCAAATTGATATTGACAGTTGCAGATTATAAATGAAATTCATTTACCACCAAATAATCTGTACTTACAAAAACACCACGAAACTTACATATAATTCGTAGTGTTTTTCACCCTGAAAAACAAATGAGAAAAGTCTATTTTATTCTCTGGCAAACAATTAAATGAAAACAAAAAAAAAAAAAAAACAATCTATGTACATATTTAAAAACATCACATTACTCATCACACGGCAAAGTATTAATGAAGGAAATGTGCCCAGAGTCGGGCTTCACCGTTCATCAAATTAAATGAAAAGAACACCAAACGTCTACCCCAACTTAACTGATACGGAACAGAGATAAGACACCGGACTGGAAACCCCCGTTTTAAGAGCGTTGCTCGTGTATTTTTTTAGTTTCTTTATCTCCTCCATGAAATACATACATCTATTTCAAAGCGAAGAACATATAGACATCTAGTGGTCATCTTGCTGTGCAATCCGTTGAAAGTGAAAGGCTTCTCTTTTTGTTTGTTAATGAAAATCCAAGCAATGCCAAACGATGCTCATTTCCTTGAAAGTTTCGTCGGACAAAACATAAAGACCCATTGAAGAACATTTAAAGACAAATTCCATTTTTCAGGGGGATCTCCCATATCCGCACGTCGACCCAAATAAAATAAAAAAAAAAAAAAAAAGTAAAATAAAATCCATACTCGAATTGGAAACAGAATCTTTGCGTTAGCTGTTTTTGAATAGTCATCGTCGCTCATCGTCTTGAATTGTTGTCATTGCTTTTTTGTCGTTCCCCCTCACCCTAATCAAATTGAGTATCATCCCCCACGTCCAAAATAAACATTCACCCTCATATCTCTAGTCGCTGTGGGAATCCAAACTTGAGTGGAAGGAATAAAAATACAGCACAGTATTGTGCACATTACTTACGAACACATCTCAGTTCTGTTTAAAACGAGCGCAATCCCTTCGAAAGAAGGTCAGTTATCAACGGCAACGTACGAGGAGAACATTTTGCACAATCAGAAAATACTTTTTTCTTGCTCTCAAGTTCTATTCGTTTATCTGTTGTGATTTTTGCGTTTGCGTTTGTCCTGCTTACTTAGAGGACAGCACTCGAAAAAGGACAGAAGTGTTAAAGTTTATTTGAAAAGGAAAAAGGTTTTCTTTGGCATTAGAAGGGAAAAACCGTTTTCGAGAAGTGCATACACAATGAATTCAATCGCATTGGTGTTAGTTACATTCCTCATAGTCTCGATTGTCCGTATAGCTGGTAAGTGTTTTGTTCTAGATGTAAGATACGTTATTCATGATCATTGGATCTTCATCTGATTTAAGTGGCTTTTTTAACGACATTTTATGAATACATTTCATGAATGTTTCACATATTGCGTCTATGAATTAAATGTCAGAGCGAAACTTTGTGCAAATCAAAGGTATTTTTATTGTGTTTATTGTGGTCTTTGAGTTAATTTATACGGCCATGTGCACATGTAGAAATTCCGACCGGTTTTATTGAGTGCTGCTAACTTGTTTTGATAAAACACTCAATTTGTTTATTCGAGGAGTGAGTTTGTGTACATACACATAAGGCCTGATTAGAGAAAACTCAATGAAAGGCAACCAACGGCGCACAGTGGCGTATTTTCGCAAAAAGTGGTCAAAAATATTAAAAACAGATATCTAGAATTCCGATTTATTAACAAATTATATAACCACATGCTCTGATTAATCCCGATATTTTGTGTGCAATCGTTTAAGCAGAGGATGCGACTAAAGGGGAAACACTTTTTAAACAATTTGGTGAGGGTTTTCTCTGTGCTTTGTGAGAAAAGTTTATTTTTATTTAGTTGCTGCCTAGAGTTTGCCTAAAATTTTTCTTTGCAAATCATTATGGAATCTGCTCCTAGCGGTATGTTTAATGAAAACCATTCGGGAGAAAACAAATGTTGATTTTTGTGTTAGGAAGAACATGTTTAGGTTGCCAGTTAAGTTAGTGAGTTAAATGCCAGTTAAAATAATGAATGACAGCTCCAATTTATCTGAATAGTGCCATTACTTGTTAGTAAAAACAAAACTTGCGATATTTTGAGATGTTGCAATATATTGTGGAGGGAATCTGTTGAAAACACTTAAAACGAGAGCAGAAGTGAAGTATGATAGAGATGCCCACGTGTACCTCTCTTGCCCATTCAAATCCTAGATAAATTAATATGGTTTTCTAAAGTCAAATTGATCAATCATAGAACGCCATTTATGTTATTTCGTGAATAACTGTCAAAAATTCATGAAAAACTGTCAAAAGCCTAATTCGTCGATGGACTAGGGGTCAGTCTGAATTTGGGCATCTCCATAAAACTTAATTTCTGAATGAGAGTTCGGTTCAATCAAAATTTTACTTTTCACAAAAAAAAAACCAAAAATTGACACACATCTCAGAGTTAACTAAGAAAATGTGCTCTAAGTTTGTAAGTGAATATAAAGTTCGATGGTTAGGATCTTCTCTTAAAGAAGACCAAGCTTTCAAAAATAAAAACAAAACTTGGTTGGAGTTTGAAATATCAGTTACATGTTTTTCCCATGGAGTAGCTGCGAAGTCTCAAACTTATTTCGACATCATCTTGAAGTCTTGCAGTTATTGCAGAGAACAGAGGTTGATTAGTTCGCTACAATAGTGCGTTGTGTTTGGCGGTCGTTGCGTTGTGGGTTGGTGCGTTGAGCCTACGTAGCCCAGGTTCGATTCTCGGTACGAGGAAAGTGCTTTACACCAGGCCAACAACTGAATGATATTAATTTGATTTTTTATATAGTTTTTTCAGGTTTTTTTTTTATTATTTATGTTGATTAAGATTGACTAATAATATATACAAATAAATATAATAATAGTAGTAAAACTAATTTTAAACACCAAAAAGAATGGGTCGACGTGTAGTGGGTTGGGATGCGTCGACTACTACGTAGACCCTGGTGCCAGGTTCCATCTTCGAATTTACCAACCTTAATAATACACTGCTCCACCTCTTTCGAGTCACTGACAATGCTCAATGAGTACTGTCGTCAGTAATTCAAGTCTCCTTTTAGCTCGATCTTCAGCGTTCTTTCATTTTTTTGCATTTTCAGTGATGATCTCTTCATTCAACCCAAGCCCAACAATTTCTTAAGGTTCGCAGAAACAGTAATCGTAGACGGCTTTATCTGGAGAGCATGCAAAATAAGGATAGCAGTTGGTACATATTCCTATTTCCAGATTTTTTTCCACTCCCTGGCAGAATTCACACTGTCGACTGTTAAACCTTCTTGTTATTTTTGCTAATAAAACACAGAGCAGCAATTTGATTTAAAAAATAAACCGGGAAATTAGAATACACAAAAAAAATCTGAAAAAAGAAAAAAATGCAGTGCGGTTGAGACATGCGAATTAAGAAAATAAAAACACAAGTGGATATGTCTCAATCGGTGGCAGATGAATATATGCGTTGTGCCATCGAGCTTTTGGGCAACAACCAGTTGCACAGTCGTCCCGAAATGGGTTCACTGTCTCAAAAATCTGTAACTTTTGTGTTTTTAGAGATGAAAGGGTGAAACTTGATAGACACAATCTTGAATATTTAGGCTTTGAAATAATGAAACTCTTTTTTGTGTTTTTTTTTTTTTGTTATTCCTTTCTTTTTTATAAGGCATTGAAGGTCTTCCACGTTCTTCAGAGGTGGATGGATTGGATTGAATGAGTGTAGAAGAATTGCAGTTTGATCACTGATCACGTCGTTGGTCGGTGAACTGTTATTTAATGGTAGCAATTTTACTTTATCAGCCAGTGACTTATTGATATATTTTTGTGTCTGACCAAAAAATGGCAAAAAAGTTGGTGGAATTAGATTGAATCTTTCATGACTCATGTGTTCCATGGTTCTTTTGCCTGCCTGCAGTGCTTAAAGATCTCTGTACTGGTAAGGCCCATTTTGTGAAGGTGGAGCATGTATTTCTCCGTGTCCAGTCAGCTTTGTGAAGCTCTTTTTAGGCTAGTTTGGGATTGCACTTTTGTTCCATGAGCGTGTCTTGATTGTTCCAAAAATGATTCATTTCTTTAAAGACACATTTGTGTAGGTGAAGATTCATGTATTGTTGAATCTAAAATGGGGGGTGTCTGAGGACCTGCCTTCACTTGCATACCAGATTTTTCATTATTTTCGTGTCCTGGCATGCAAATTAGTTTCAGTTCGTTATATTCTGCCTGTGAATACAGTATTTTGTAACATCCCTAGAGCTAGGCTATCTGAGAAAATATTTTTTTGCGTTTTCTATCGCTAATGCGATGTACTTACTTATTTGATCGGTCATCCATGGAGGGTGCGAGCCTGAGCAATTGCTAGCTTCCATCACTTCCAATCATCAAGACCAAGCTGTCTTGCATCCGCGATTACTTGGCATTTATACCTGACAGTTGGTCGTCTCGAACTAGTAGGCTCGAAGATCCTCTTAATTGGAGCGTTGATGACCGAGCGCTCAATTTGGCCGAGCCAGTGCAGTCGACGGACTACATCCACATCCTGGTCCAGTTCGTAGAGTTATCGGTTTGTGTCTCCATTTGCTTTCTCGCAGAAGGAACCATACATCCGACCAAGAATTTGTATTGTCCAACTTTTGGCTCCATATAGCAGGACTGACAATATAAGATTTCGGTCCTTCGAGTCAGAAGTCTTGAGAAGCCCAGTTGTTTCGACAACCCGAGATAAAATCGGTTGCCAAGGGTGGTTCTAGTTGGATCTGCACTGATGTCGTTTGTTGAGAGTACGTTTAAGCCGTACGTACGTAAACAAACTCCTTTATTACTCGAACTTTAAGCAGTCGATTGAAATACTGAGTTATAAACTCCTTTGCTTTGACACCATGCTCTAGAGTCTAGAGTCTATTGAAACACAAACGAAAAAGGTACTATTTCAACATCTGGACGACAGGTTTGATCACCAAAACTTAAAGTTGAAATGAGTGGTAGTTTGCATGAACATATTTAATTGGTTGTGATATTTGACACAACAGAAAATTTGATTCCCATATAGCGAAGGCATCGTGAATCATTAACCAGCCGCATTTCACAGAAACATTGGTCGTTTTGTGGATTCATTAACATGTTTCTCAACAGCTTGTACATGATTTTCCGTACACATAATGCGACACATTTGACGGTAAACTAATCCATCGAGGTGAATGTGGTCGTCGTCCTGAACTGTGAACTTAATATTTTCTAGTGTTAAGCAGAATTCAAATTGTGGCTCAATTTTGTGACGCACTTAAGAAGAGACCTTCACTTGACGGAGATTTATTGAAGGGAGCCTTTGATGAGCAGAACAGCTTACGATACGGGCAACTAAACAGGACATTCATGTGCTATAAACGTATAGGACTGTAAAATGAATCAAAACGAGAAAAATTCGAAAAAAAATCGCAGTTAAGAGGCGAAGTTGAGAACGATAAAAAACCTTTAACCTAGAAAATACAGTCAATTTGTTAGGTTACCAATCCTGATGTGTGCTTTGCTGTGGTCACGCTCAAAATGGCAGAGATGAACGAGGCGATCGAGGACTCTACCAAAAAGAACCGCTTCCACTTGTCGCGATATGCAATATGTGTGCTAACCGTCTCTGTTTGAATATAAAAAAACAGCTACGGAAGGAGCAGATAAAAAGAAGACATATTCTCCACATATTATAAAACACTCCGTTCGTATATTTTATAAATAACTTAAAGCTCTGTTTTATCCAAATATGTATGTAACAGTCGAAATAAGGTTTGAGACAAAGGTGAATTCTTTATTAAGAACAAAACTTTGTTGCCAACTGTGTTGGCTTCTATCTAAAAATGATTTCCCTTCATACGAACCAGTTTTCCAGACGGCGCCAGTCATATCCCTACGAATTTCCTTTGCCACTCGAAACGACCCCGTTTCGCTGTAGCGTCGATCGTGGATGGCGTCAGTCAGGGTTCTCTACTGGTGAATGTGTGATGACAACAATGTATAACACCATATAGTTCTGAATGAAAGGTTTCCAGAAAACGCGTTTGTACGAGTAATTCAGTCATATCAATATTCTGTGACCCACAGCACTTTGGCGTTTGATTTTATAAATTTATTTTTAATAAATAAATAAATAATATCGAAACTAAATTATCACCCCTCGTGGAATCCTTCGGATTTAAGTTTCACTTTACCTATTCGTTCCACTTTCACTTTCTACAGCTATTAATTCGTCGGAAAAGTCCCCTTATCGATAGTCATTTGGGTAAGGCAGTTTTATTACCAAACGGCTGTCATTCGTTTCACAACGCAAGGTACTCAATCTGCTTCAACACTCCACTAAATCGCCAGGGACCTCTTTTCCAGCTTTAGCTTACACTTTTGTTGGCAAATAGACGACAAATCAACCCGATCGTATGAAATCCGCAACTATTTTGCTGCGAAATGCCATTTTCTTCGGGAAAGATCCGATCCGAACGTTTTCCACGATACAGTGGTCGATGTCGAAACATTTTCATTTTCGGCGAATAATTCCTGCGGTGGATACCACAATAGGGGTGTATAAAATAATTCTGGGATTCCTGCTTTGGTAAAACCATTTATGAGATGGCATTGTATGCAGACGTTTCACTGTGCGTCGTATCAGGCAGGGTGGAGGCACCGCTGAGGCAGAAATCGGTATTTTTCGTTGTATGAAGTGGAATGTGTTCATCCTCATTTTGTCTATGATATTACCTACTCTTATGGGCCTGGTTGGGAGGTGGTCACAACTAACATATGTCTGTGATGCGAAAATTGTGATGCATCGCTTGTGGGGTGTGAGCAATTTGGCATTCTAGCAAAAAGTGTTGTGAATTTGTTTTCATGTCAATTGTTTTTTCGCTCTCTTTTCACTTTCGCTTGTCCTCCCAATGTAGGAGAAGAAAAATATGGAGCAAAATAAAAAAATATCGGAATTTGGAAGAATTTGATGAAACATCGAAAAGAGAATTAATTTTTCGTAAATTCCTTAGAATATTTCTACGTTGCGGTCTAAAAAATATTTATTATCCTGAAATTATTACATTTCGCTTTATTGTCTCCTTTTTCCCCATCTTATGTGCTCAATCACGCATCACAACTTTGACAGTTCTTGTGATGCTCACAAGCTGTGAGGTTTTGCTTAGAATACGAAAACCTCTCAATTTGTGAGTCAGCACACTTGTTAGACAGTTGTAGACACATCACAGAGGTTTGCCAGAATAGGGTCATAAGTCTATTCATTTTGCCGAATCTTTATCGATTTTAACACATTTTTCAACTTTAAAAAGACGTTGATTCTTTTGAGCAACGTACCATTTTTTTTTAATAACACAGAATACTCAGCTATCACTGTCGTTGGCAACGCTTCAAATCTGAGATGAGATTTGCTACAAACTATGTAAATATGGAAAAGTACAACCGAAGTGAAGGCCATCCAAAGAACACACACGAAGGCATTCTTAAAACGTAATTTATTAAAACATGTCTCATGTCACAGAATGAATGTTTCACATATTCAGACAAGACATCTGTAACAGCATCTAATTTACCTAAATTGAATGAAACTACGTGGGTGAATGCACACAGAATTTACCAAGCTGATTCAATGTAGGTTATCCTACAATGCATGTTTTTTTTTTTTTTTTTTGATTAAGTGAAATGAAGTGACCTACATATTTTGAACTGGCGGTGGTGGCTTTTACAATGAAAGATGCCAAGAACGTGCAAACAAAGGCTTACACATGAGTTCACCGTCAGCCGAATATCCCCAGGGACTTGGTGTCCATAGTATGGTCGGTCAGTAATTACATTTTTTTGTATGACATTTTCTGGGTTGTTACTGACCTACACAGCGATTTTGCGGAATATTTGTAGCGAACACATGCAAGATTTGGTCTTGTGAAAATGTAAAAATGGATTTTATTTACTCGGAGCAGTGAACGCAATCATTGGTGTTTGAAGGAACACTCAAGTGTCACACAATCCCCTCATTTTTGTATATAAAATCAAATAAATTGCTCAAATTTATATTTTTACTCTTTTTTGCGAAACGGTTCGAACATTGGCAAGTGTAATTTCCTGCGTTCACATCACAATGTCGCGTTCGCGCGTTCGGTCTCTGACGTTTTACCTAGAATACTCGTAAATCCATTAAACAAGTCACAATGCAGCGGTTGCGATTTGATAGTTACATACTCGAGCTTTTGACTGTTGTGAAACAATTTTCTTTTATTTACTGGTGATTTTTCATTGTCGGCAGGCTGAGGCAACTATTTGTGTCCGAAATTAATTTTTTGTAGAAATTTTATGTGAAATAATTGAATATTTTTTTGTCTGAATAAATGGATTTTAGAACATTTTACTTGTGAAATGCGAAAGTGAGCGAGCCGCGCTTTGACATAACATTCTCGTAAACTTGATAAAATACCTACCCGCGCCTATCAACGCCCGAACGCACGAACTCGACTTTGTACCTTTAGAAAAAAAAAATAATAACTTGCACCGATAAGTTGATTCAGTCTTGCTAACTGCACATGTGATCGGCTACGTATGACATGGGTTATAGACTTCAAGTCTAACAAAGTGACAATAACAAATCTGCTGGTACCTACTGTTTGAGAAAATAACACTTTTACCCCAAAGCCAAGCGTGTATAACTCCTGAGAAGTGAGTGAATGTCTTTTGAGAATGTTTTGGTTTTTAAACACGGAACATTTTATGCGAAGCACGTTCCATTGGGTATTGTAATCGCAAAAATGCAACCATGGTTGGGATTAAGGTTAAATTAGCTTAAATTATCTGATTTATTGAAGCAAAAGTTATTACTTCTGAAATGAAAGTACGTAACCAATTAAACTATTCTTTATTTTCTCTAGAATCCTGAAAAAAGCTGATTGTGTTTGAATTAAGTTTTTCTGTGGAAATTCAAAATGCTCAAACTATTCTCAGAACACTTAAGCCCCACTGGCATAATATGGCAAACATTTTGCCGAAACCATAGATTCTCGTACCAGCTCACAGTTCGCGTTTCACTATAATGGCGGCGTAATTTGATACACATTTTGCTCCATAATCATTTTGACCCTTTCCAACAGTACGCATTGTTTCGCAACACTGATACTGGTTATCTCAAAGTTCGGTGGAAATACCAGCCCCTTACAAAAGGCTTTAAGCTTAGGAGATCCAAGAAATTCACCGAATATGGTGGTTGGTTCGCCAATTCAAATTTCGAATTCGTTTATGTAATTTGTCGCGAAATACGATGTGTAAGCAGGTGTGGTTTTCGTCATCACCTTGTTCCTCTGTGAAATTTGTTGTTCCAAATTAGGAATTATTTATGCGGAACAGACTGCCTTTTCGATTCCGCCTTGTTTAACACAATTCGACGCGATTTTCGAGTTATGCACCCCCTTTTTGTTGTTTGGAACATGTTCACCGCTTGCCATCAATTCCCTGTAAAGTTTACATTTATGTCCCAAGTGTACTGATGGATTTTAATGAAATTTAAAATAAGAAATTAATCGTTTTTCTTTATCTGGGTCACCTGAGCCTAGTTGGGTGGGTTAATGGGTGCCAACCCGTGCAGCGACTCCTTTTTTGGATTGCTGCCTGATAGATTTTCACCGAAAGACCTTCTATTACTAAGACCTATCAGATTTGTCATTCGACTTGATCCCACTTCATTTTCTCAGCTCTACAATTCTATGCTTGCCCAAACTACATTCTTGATAGAGGGTATGTCGAACTGTTTTTCCTCTAACTCGAGTCGGAAGTAGCCTTTGCCAAGTCCTTGCGCCTAAAATACCACTATCCGTGATCTATTTTTGCTCAGCGATATGAACATAGTGTGTGTTGAGCTTCGTCCACAAGCGCCCATACACAGCACTCGTTGCTCTGCACATCGGAGTCTCTTTTGGCCACACGTCACACAAATTGGTATGAGATGAACTTTGAACTTTGAAGAAGACGAAACTGCATAATTCACATCAATAATGATTTTTATATGTACCCTACTTGAATGTTTCATGAACTATGCAGTTGCAAAGTTATTGTCCATGTAAATCGCTCAGAAAGCAAGAACAATTCAAAAGTCCTTATTGTCGCCTGTCAGACCACATGCTCTCCAACGATCGGAACACGACTTATATTTTGTCACATTTTTAAGAACACCGAAAAACCGGTGTGCGGACTTGCCCACGCACAATATTTACTTTGGACACCAACACAAGTGTGCTGTGTATGGGCCGCTTTAGACATTGTAAATACATGTGCCACATTTCCCCAATTCAAAGAACTCTTCAAAAAGATTATCGGCTTTTTCATTTTTAAGGAAAAATGTGTGACACGGTATACAGCAAGGGAGCACAAGGATTCTGCAGAAGATTCGAAGCGTGGATATCTAACGATACGACTCAGATTATCGGCTGGCTAAATTGCATTCGATCGGTCTTGCGCCACCTTGGGCTGAAAAAATCCAACAGTTGCCTCATAAATCCAGTAACCTTTAAAACAGCACTCATTTATGAGTTGTCAGTCAGTGTATGGAGAGATTTCCACTTCCACTGCTGTCATTTTGTCCATTTCACTGGTTTCGGTTAGAGAATTGTATGTAGAAAGACTTTTCCGGGGCCAGACTTAGTGGTACCCAGTCTGATTGTTTACTATTTTGTGTTAGTGCCCCTAGTCCTTCTGTTATTGCACACAGCCGTATTCTTATACAGTTTGTTATTCCAAAATTCAGTCTTTCAAATGCGAAGAATCGATGTGCCTGATCTGCAAGGGGCCTGAGAAATAGAATAGCCTCAAGTCGGCAGTGCTGCCATCGGTGCTGTTATACCTATGTACACCGGTGTTTAAATGTGAGATCCAATTTGAATTTTTCCGAACATACTTGTAAGTCTGAAAAACTGCCTATGCCTTCTATTATACGGTTTTTGGTATTTTCTTTCCAATGATTTTTCCTCTATTTCTCTCATATGTTCCTAGCGTGGCAGTAATACGTTCATCTCCAAGATGACATTCAGGCGTCGAGTTGTGGTCACCATTAGTGCTCTGCTAAACGTTCGCTTAGGATTGGAAACAATTTCTCCGATATGTATACCAAGATATTAAGTCGACGTCGGACAACTCCAAACTAGATTTTTAACTTCTTTCTGGCTTACAAATAACCAACGACACATTTGTCTGAAGAGTGCAGCGTTGCAGACAACGAGGGTACCTCGGTTATTGCTTCCGGTCCCTTGATGTCTTCGTTAGTGGCCACAATTGTCGCGTTTGGGGTTCAGAAAAAACCCACTAGTAATTGTTGAGCACAAGTGTATCCACAACGCGTGACTGTTTGGTGCGAATTTGGACTGTAGGCATTATCGGACCGTTCTTCTTCGAAAATGCATCTGGTCAGGCAGTAACAATAAATTGTGTTAGTTGTCATGACAAGACAAACCCAGTTTGTATTGCCTGAGTTGCATGATATGGATGTGACCAGCATGCGTTTTCAACAAGACGGTGTCACATGCCATACAGTCAGAGAAACAAATTAATAGCTACATCAGGCATTTCCTCAGGTTCCAGGTTCGAACCCCGAAATTACCAGTCCTTATTTTTTGTTTGCTTTTTTTATGCGTCCATAACTGTATGTATGCGTATTACGTAGTGTGAGTAAGATTCAATATTTGCACAGATTTTTCTACAATTTGTTTAGCTTTGAGAAGTTTTCAATTTAAAGGCAAAAACGGCACAAAAAGGCAAAATAAAATAAATACATTTGAAATAAGGATGACATGAAACGTGGTACTATCGTCTGATTATCCACAAAAAGAGGGGCAAAGTTAGCAAAATCCTATCCCTGGTTATAATGTTATAACTTCTTTTAAAAAACCAAAATACTTTTAAAAAAATTAAATAAAAATGAATTATTTGTTTTTTAAAACGTACTACTCGCGGAAAGTACAACTGTAGTACGGGAGGGAACGCGAAAATCAATTACTTAGACAAAAAGTTTCTTTAGTCCGCCAAAAATTCAAACTCACGATTAAATAAAAAAAAATTGTTTCACAACTGTAAAACACGCCCCAGTTAGTAGAGAGGTGCTCTCCGCTACCTAGAACTTTGTGCTCGAGACCGCACTATTACGACTTATTCCAGAATCTACATGCACTCTGCAGAAAATGTCAAAGTTCGATCGTGCTAACGGACTATGGTTTAAACTTTATCTCATCCCTTCTCGTCATTCATTTTGTCCAGTCCCTCAAAAAGGATTCAAAGAAATTTAAGTTCTCTCTGCAACACTAATTGCACTTTAAATTCATGAAATATTGCACCACTGTCCATCAAGTGCACCACGCTGTCATAAATGCAATTTTCACTGATGCTGATGACGATACAGTCAAAACCAAAGTGTCTTCCATATCCATACAGTTGGCAATGTAAGAGGAACGCACACGTCTGTCTAACCACTATAAATCAATATCTTTCAGATTCTGCCCCAAAGCAATTCAGAGATAATTTAAAAATCATCAAACGTGCCGAATGGAACGCCGCAAAACCAAAAGACAAATCACCCATCAATATTGCAGTACCATATGTGATCATACATCACACTTCGAGTCCGCCCGCATGCTACACACGTTCGAGTTGCCAAAATGCATTAAGGTCAGTGCAGAGAACTCATCAAGTGTCAAATGGATGGGATGACATTGGCTACAATTTCCTAATCGGAGGAGATGGTGAAATTTACGAGGGTCGTGGCTTTGGTGTGCAAGGAGCACATGCACCTGGCTTCAATTATCGTAGTGTTGGAATTTGCCTAATTGGCAATTGGTCAGGTAAGGACTCGTACTGCGTTGCGCAATTACTCCTCTGAACTATCGCAGTTGTCCAAATTAAAGCTACTATGTGCATAACACAAGGCATGTGTAAAAAAAAAATTGAATAAAAGCAATTACGGAAATGTTTTTATTTTTGTATGTTTAACAAAAGCGCAGAAAAAATGAGAACGGAATGCTTTTGGAGCAGTCTCTGAGAATTGACGATGTGGAAATTAATTTTGAATCCACTTTGTACAGTAAAATTTAAAACAACACATTTTTTTTGGTTGTTTTTCTTCTGTTGACTAGGTTTAACAAAAACAGAGGCAAAACATTCCGTTTTTGCTTTTGCAAACACTTTACTGGTTCAACTTATTTTTATGCATTCTTTTTTAATCTTTAAAGATTCGGTGCCACCCCAAAACATGCTGGACAGGGTGAAGGAGCTAATAAATCACGGCGTGGCAAGGGGTCACATTGAGAAGAATTATAAATTGCACGGACACAGTCAAGTGAAACCAACTGAATGTCCTGGTAGAGCTCTACTGCAGGAAATTGAAACATGGAATCATTTTAGCACGGTTTCAACTAGGTAAACCACGATGTGGATGAATATGTATGTACATATCTGAATGATGTTGAAATAGATGTAAGTTCGGGGAATGCTTCTCCCTCAAATCTGTATGTTCGTAAATTTAAGTAATTTTTAAAATAAAGTATTTTATGATTTACACTTGCGTTATGTGTTATTTATTGCGCCAGGCATCAAATCAGCCGTGGAAGCTGGGAACTTTGAATTTGTCATGGTTACTCCTGGCACAATAATATAAACATAATTCGAATTACGTAAGGACACTAACTAACGACCCACTAAAATGATTGTCGTTGAACTATGCTATTTCCTGATTACTACAATTTCTTTCGCTGGGATTTGAATTTACGTCAGCAAAGCGAACAATCAAAACGTGGAAGAAAACTGCATAAAGTGAACAATTTTCGTGCGAAATAAATGAAAAACAATATTCAAGGTTTTTTTGGTTACATTTTCGAGAACCACCTTCATCCAGACCGAGGCTTTAACATAAGAAAAAGAGACTCACCATTATTAGGAAATATTCAGCAGTGCTTGTTAAATATGTATGTTGATCAAACACGTTTTATTACTAGAACATATTTACTAAGACAACTTTCTGGACAGACACATCAGACAGATGAAACATCAGATATGGTTCAAGTGTTCACAGACAGATCCTCCATTCCTTAACCCTTTCAGTATGTTTTAACTCTTTTGCGTGTCTTCCCTTTGTTGCAAAATTTCTTAGGAAATAATTCTAGCGGTTATTTTAGGATCCCTTTTACTTGTCTCCACCCCAAATAATCTTCATAAAGAGAACTTGACTGTTGGACTGGAAGGTGCTAAACTTTCGCAAAATAATGGCTAATTCATGAGGTAAGTGTTTTCTTCTAAAACGGAACCTGAAATCTGCCGTGGAAGCTAGGAACTTTGAATTTGTCATGGTTACTCCTGACATCATAATATAAACATAATTTGATTTACCTAAGGACACGTCAACAAAACGCACACTTTTTGCACGGGCCTGGTTTAAAAATAATGCATATTATATAATAACTGTTAGTTAACTGTTATAAAAATATTTACATAGTATACAGTACCAGGGGTACTTGATAACAAAATGTCGCACCGTCAGCGATACGCATGGACAGCAGTTTTCCGTCTAGAAAGAGTGTTGAGTTGGTGCCCTTTTAACAGAGTTTGTCTGCTTCGCAATTCTCTATGACTGTGTCCCGGCACCCACATAAGTTGAATGCTGAAATATTTGCTGCAATTGAGGGCCGTCTTGGAGTTAAATGTGAATGCACTCAGAGATTTGATATCGCTACCTGGCTGTTACAATGTTTGGTAGCCAGGACAGAGCTTCTTTAATCGCTACAGTCTCTGCCTGAAAGACGCTAGTGAGAATTTAGTCGGAAAGACAGTTGAAAATTCAGATCCTTAGTAGACTCTCACACCTAGTCCTTCTCCAATCTTCGATCCATCTGCGAAAATTCACATACGACCGTCTAGCGTCTTGTATTCAGACGTCCAGTAAGTACTGCGTGCTAAGCTGGTCCAGACATTTTTCTCTCTGTGTTTGATGGCAAGGATGCAAATTTATCGAGGATGGCAGAGTGTTCGACGGGTCACGAGTGGCCTCGTAAGCCGCTATGGAGGTGGGGCGGAGTCACGCCATGCACAAACTACTGCGTGCGGGGAGCAAAAGGCAACGTCCGTCGAATTAGGATAGGCACATTGAAAGTCTTATCGCTTACAGAAAAGGATCTCGAGCTAGTTGACGTATCGTTTGGATATGGTGGTCTTCGATGTAGCAAAGTGTGGATCAAGACTGTGGATCTTTTGGACGGGTGGAAAGTCTTCCTGTCGGGAGTTGCACCTAAATGTCTGCACAGGCGGGAGTGGGGATTCTCATACGTTCCAGGTTTGCAAGCAGGTTATTGGAGTGGATACCTTTAGGGGGAGATTAGGGAGGCCAACTTTGGCTCTAGTGCAGGTGTATGCACCAAATCTAGAGTCAGAGTACGCGGCTTTCCTGGATGAAGTTGATGCTGCCCTTGATAGGGTAGCGGAAATGCATTCCTATACCCTCATGAGTGATTTCAATGCTCGCGTGGGTGTGGATGTAACGAAATGGGCAGCGTGATTGGGAGGAAAGGTGATCATCACCAGAAGTTGTTGGACTTTTGCTGTGCGTGGCACCGTTCGAGTCTTCAACAGAAGTCGTTGATAGATCTCTTTGTGGTAACATCGTATGTGAAACGGATGGTTTGTGACGTTCGTGTGATGAGAGGGGTTGAACTGTCAACTGATCATCACTTGGTGTTGTGTACGACGTGCCTCACTGATAAAGTAACCCTCCTGCTAATGCGGAAACCAAGAGTGGTTACACGCATACGGTGGGAGGAACTACAGACAAGTGACTTGCGATGCTAAATTTTGCACGGCACATATGTGAAAGGTTTGAGATACGTTCAACTATTCCATCGACAGTAGCTGTCATTGAAAAAGAACTGCGTGGTTTGAAACGCCCGAACTTCAAAAAGCCTTCAGAGAGAAGAAGAATACCTACGGAGACTGGATTCTATTGGAGGACTCTGCTTCTCGTGATCGTTACACAGAGGAGCGAAGAACTTGCTAATTGAATCTGCTAGCAGCTAAAGAGCAGTCTTGGAAGGAGTTCGGCTAGAGGTTGGAAAGCGGCTGAAGATCTGTTAGTTTTATGGCTCTCTCGTGTCATTAAAGTTGCCTGGGAACGTGGTGAGACACCTGACGATTGGCAAACTGGGGTGACTGTCCCACTTTTCAAGAAGGGCGTCAAAAGAGACTGCTCCGACTACAGTCTCCCCGGGGAAGTCTACGCTAATTTGTTGGTAGCGCGTTCGAGAGCTATGGTCGAGCTATGGGCGATGGGGGATGAACAGTGCGGCTTTCGTTCCGATAGAAGTACAACCGACCAGATTTTAACTCAAAGAATGGTACATGAGAAGGCTTTGGAGTATGCCAAGCATCTACAGCCGTTTTGTGGATTTTGAAAAGGTATTCGACCGAGTCCTCCAGGTAAGTTCTGGAGTGTTCTCCAGGAGTATGGGATTGATGGTCCGCTTCTGATGCTGGAAGGGAGGTCAATATGGACAAATCATATGTTATGGTCATCTCCAGAACCTGTTTAATGCACTCTACATGTTAGTGGAGTCCCATTGAAGCAGGTGGAGAAGTTTAAGAATCTCGGGGTCTTTTTCCGAGTGATGGAAGGAGTAATGCTGAGCTTTCCTGTAGGATTGGTCAAGTTGAGTCAATTTTGAAACAATTTTAAAGCCAAGTAGCGGTTTTAAACTCAGTATTTGTTCCAATTTTCACCTATGGTCATGAAATTTGGGTAATGGCTGAAAGAATAAGATTGCGAATACAAGCTGCAGAGATGAGATTTATGTGTGCTGATGTGGGAATTATTCGCCGTGATACGGTAAGAAACACGGCAGTGCGTGAGGAACTCAACATTGAGGAGCTGCTTCTTCGAACGGAGAGGGCTATGCTTCGGTGGCTTGGTCTTCCGAGGCGGGCGTTGAATGCGATTCCGCTTGGCAGACTCAGGGCGAGGTGGTTAACTCCTGATGAATTAGAGTCGATGACGGAGGATTGAGGTGCCTGGAATCTATCGTGTGTGGTTTATCTCCGCTATCCTTTATGCGCAGGATGCGGGTCAGAACATGATGATGCTGATGAATGATATTTTGCGTTAAGTACTAATTAAGTCGTAAACCTGTTTTTTAGAGCTCTGTGCCAAGTCGGAATTAGAAAAAATACGTTCACTCGGAACTGATGCCGCTGATATGCCTAAATATGTACTGTGCCAATGTCTTCAGCAACTCGGTACTGGGTGTTATCCCAATGGGGCACTTGGCAATATCGGTTGGTGGTTTTTCAAAAAACTGTCGTATGTCAATTAATGCGTCACTTGTAACTGCATGCTCTTGAATCTTCCCGATGGAAATAGTAATTGTTTTGACTTCTTTAAATTTAGATCCATTTCAGTAAGGCATATACTTTCAGATGCAGGAATATTGCTGCTTGCGGATGTGGACGCTCTTGTTCACATTCGTCTAATGCCTTCGCCTTAAGGAGTTCTGCGTATGTACTTCTTTTGAAAGCACTCGGCGGTGATTGTTGCTTGTCCCTCGGATTTAAAACCTATGCTTTCGATTCATATGGTCCGTTAAATTTGTACGTAAAAGGTGTTGACAAGACCGGGCTAAGTTCGTATTTCAGAAAAATATTCAGGGCGTGGCAGCTATTAGCGAATACATTTTTCAGTTTTCGTTTGAAAAACAGTCGAAATATAGATTTATCAGCTGTGAAGAGGATACAAAAATCAGAAAAGTAGATTGATAAGGCATGTAGGACGCTTTTGACATTTGTCACAGGATTGTCCAAGCTGTTAGTTCAAATGCTTGGAGTTAAAGTTTGTGCATAGTTCACAAGAGATTTACATCTTCATGGGTACAAAAAGCAACTTTCTTTAGAGGGAGAGAGAGGGAGAATGAGAGGTAGAGAGAGAGAGAGAGAGTTGAATAGAATGCGGCACTTGTCGAAAATCTCTGAATTGCCTTCCAGAAGGTACGAGGAAATATAGAAATATATGTAATAAATCCATTCACAATGCGGCAGTGTTTGGTATACAGAGCCACATGCACATCCCCCAGCTATGGACATGGACAACAATTGGCTTAAAAAACTCTGAAAACTCAAATTCAAGAGAAAAAATTACATTTCCTGGCCCAGTAGTTTCCTCATTTGGTGAGTTGAATCAAACCACGCCATCTGGTCCCCACTTCAGAAGGTGGAGTAGTGGGTACGTAATGGGACGCTTCAGGTTCTACAGGCTGTCATAGTTCACTATCAAGTCACTGACATTGCTCGACTGTCAAGAATAAGCTCCTCAAACTTCGCCGTTGCTTATACAACTGTAGGCCCCATCCAATCGTGTTAGAACAATAGCGCCCACAAGACGAGTGCCACCTATTCGGGCGTATCAGTTCATAACCCTTCACTGATTGTGCACCAATACAGAATACACAGCTCTAAGTAAAACCGTGCATTTTCTGACTACTGACCAGTTAGTGACTAATTTGGCCGCTCAGATAATGGATTGACAGTAATTTAAAACATTTACATTTTTCTGCACCATTTTTTCATCTAAAGTGACCAAGGTTTTAACAGAAGCCTTATTTCTGTCGCTCACATGAAAAAACCCATCACAGAGTGAAGTCATGAAATTGACATACTTTCTTTGTATGAAGTGGAATGTCTTTATCTTTATTTTGTCTGTGGTAAAATCGTACATTTTCGACTAAAACATTGCATGGCGGCGTGTACCTCACCAAAGACCTGGACATCATTTGCACGACATCTGCGGTTACGTTATGAATTTATAAAATGTCTTTTACCACGTTTTGGGACGTGCTCCTCGTTTATTCTCCTCAGAGACGTTGCATCAATGCTCTCCACTCCTCAGTTTTTGGCCCGCCTTACAGTCTGTACAAACAGAATAGCTTATAGAAGAAACTTGTGAAAACTAATGCAGAATAGCATAAATTATGAACCACTGGTACAGCCTTCAGATGCTCTGTTGTGGACGATATTGAATAATGCTCACTTAGATGGCACTTCACAACGAGTGTTTTTCGTTCACGGAAATAGTAAACAAAATTAAAAAGCTGCAGAACTTTAGACAAAACAAACAAAATCGGCGAAATCGAAAGACAAACGTGTTGTTTTTTAATGCTTTTCATTAGCTGCATACAAAGCTACATACATTGAAACTAAATCAATTACACGAAGTTTACATATTTCAGAGTGCGTGCTAGCATTTGAGCAGCAGCCAGGCTGTCACTTTCGCCCCCTTAAACACTCAACATACACATATACCTGCAAACCCAGGACTCTGCAGGAAGTCAGTTCTGAACTCCTTAACTCGACATGCAGCACAAGCCAATGACGTGTTACATACGATGCGATGGAGGCGTTCTTATGCAACTGAACAGACTGCTTCGAGAACTTCGATACGATTTTGCAATTAGTGGCGATGTTAATGCGAATAGGGTCGAGGATTTGGTGTTCGAGGAATTTATGTACCTTCAATGAGAATATTGGAAACGCTCTAATTGGAGATCGGAGAAGTTCTATTGAAGCATTTATATTTAATAATTTCCAAGTGCTCTGAAGCTCCCAGCACACATGCACTGGCATATACAATGACACGACATGATGGTGTGGTGATGGCACGACTCAGAGGTATGAATGACGTCAGCCAGTGTCCGTATCAAACGTGATATATCAAACGCAGGCAGATAGACAGAAGTTTACAGGGAACTACAGTCCTTATCTAATCTTGGCAATAACGAAATTAAACTGCCACTTGAAATATAATAGCCGATTTTTTTTTGTTTGTTTGTAAGCTAGTGTGATTTTGTTTAGCTCGTCGATTATTCTTTTAAAGTTGATAAGATCAGAGAACAATTAAAAAGCCATTTTAGGTCATTCGCATTAAAAGTAAGGAAGGGGGAACGCTAGTTTCTTCACCGGCAGTTTTGGACTCTAGACATTAAGTCATTGTTTTGTTTTTCGGGGAGATTTCCCAAATCTTCGGAGACATTGATAATAAGCACTAACCCCATTCCGATTTCTTATGTCGTAAACGACAACAAACAAACGATGGAAAGCAATCGGGATACTGCTCGCAGTGTCGTGCACTAGCATCAAAAACGCGTACTTCGCTCGTTGTGCACATGTTGAAAGCAGTGTTGGAGTGCACATTTTTGAGTGGACGACAGTAAAGCGATAACAACCAGAAGTTGGGGAGTGAATAATTACAGTGCGAAATAACTGAACAAAAATATTGAAACATAGTATGTTTGCATTTGGAAAAAAATGCTATGAAAATAACGAATCGAAGTTAGTTTGGGCTTTCGGTGTCATATGTGAAAACCACATTCATACAGAGCAAGGCCTTTACAGAACACATCTTGATTTCTCAAGATCTCCAGGGTATCTTTAACTCGCTGAAGAAGAAAAATTCAGTGGGAATCGATGGTATACCTAATATTGTGCTTCGCCATCTTCCCCCCGAAGCTGTGCAGATTTTCACAACATTGTTTAACAATGCGCTGAGTAATGCGTATTACCTAAAACATTGGAAAACAGCTGTGGTGCAACCAATACCTAAACGGGACAAAGACCGATCAATCCCGACGAACCTTCGGTCGATCGGTCTTCTTCCTTGCATAAGCAAGGTTTTTGAAAAGATTGTCATTCGAGTTCTGAAACAATGGGTTGAGGAAAATAATATCATACCGGACAACCAATTCGGATTCAGGGCGGGACATGAAATCATACATGCCGCGTCTAAACTGGTGTCCGACATTCAATGGAATAAAGACAAAAAAGTGAAGTGTGAAACTATCCTTTTCAGAACCCCGTTGTACATGGCATCATGGGATACGCGCACAAACTGGAGTAAGTTCGGCATTTTGGACCCACGGGGACGGCTGTTAGATGTGAAAAGTGTAGTCAGATATCTTGGCATTTGGTTGGATCGATCTCTGTATTTTGACAAACATATAGATATTGCTCTGACGAAAGCTAAAAAGGCCTTTGCTATGGCAAGGGGGTTGTTACAGCAGCAAACTTGACTCAAGGGTGAAGGTAATCTGCTACATGGCCCTCATTCGGCCAATTATGGCGTACGGTTGTCCGTTGTGGTTCAACGTGAGTCCTTCCCAGATGGAAAAGATGAGGTTGTTCGAGAAACAGTGTCTTCGGACATGTCTCCGGTTGTATCGTACACCCGAGTCTGAGTACAAGAAGTACTATACTAACGAGGTCCTGTACAACGAGGCAAACGTGAACAGGATAGATAATTTTATTATTAAACTGATCAGAAGATACATTGCACGAGCTATGACTTCTTCTAACAGTCTGATCTTTGGGGCTAACTACCCCAACGTAATGTATCACGAAAGAGTGCGCCTTACCGGCTTTATTCCTCCCGAGGCGTTCCTCTACCTCGGCACTATTGGCCTAATACAGAATCCACACGGATGTCCTATAATCTTCCATGTCGTACGCCCATCAGTGGATAGGCGACTTCAATATGAACGGGATGTCGCTCGCAGTCACGAGGATCTCCTCCGGTTCAGTAGAGCGATCTCTGCTCGAGATAGGAGAGAATCTGCCAAAGAATGGCAATATTACTGGTGGTTACACCAAAACCAGTCTCCGCCGCCGCTGACTTTTCTAAATGACCCGGTAGCTGACCATGGTGGCCAGCTTACATAGGTTTTAAGGTAGTAAATAAGAAGAAAAAAAATAAAAAAAAAAATTGTAAAACAAGAACCCAAAAACAAGGTGCACCACGGCGTATAAACTATATATGTTAAGCATATACATAACATATACGCCCTGGTGCACGCGTCCGTACTGTTACGGACATAGTTAAGATAGTCTTAAGTTTTATGTTAGGGTAAGTTAGGATAAGGTAGGTTCAGTATTTAAGTTAAGTTTAGCCAAGTTTTTTATCAGTTTTCTTGGTACATACAAAATTAATAACAGTTTGTAGTCAAAGACTTAAAAAAAAAACACATAGATTAAGCCGAAAGGCACATGTATAATGTAGATTAGGTTAGCTTAGGGTACCCGCATAGGGTCAGTAGGTTAGTATTAAGAACAATTGTGAATTCTTAAGTTAGTTAAGCTAGTTTTCAGTTAATTTGTCTAGCAAGTAAGTAAAAATACATTTCAATAAAAATAAAATTACATTAAAAAAAGGCCTTTACAGAAGAACAAAATATTAAGATAGTAGATAGACAGATTTATTTCCAGCACAAATTTTATACATTTTAAATTGTTTATGCAGAGATTAGATGCGTAGTCTTCTTACGACAGGAATATTTAGGTTTGTTATTTTTAATGTTTTGTGAACGTGGTTTGAGGGGAAAAAAACATTCATGTAAAGTGTTATTACAATGAGTTGATAAAGTTAATGAACAAACAAATAATTATAAAATTAATTGGACAGATAAATAAGTATACAAATAAATAAATGAACAAATAAATAAAACTCAAGCAAGAATAAGTATTCGGCAACGATATACATGGTTAGTTTATAATGATGGGCTATTGTGGAACCGTCTCTGTTGCTAAATTAAGTTCTTCTATGAGTTGGTCATCTGCAAGTTCGCATCTCGATCATATTGCAACAACCATTCAGCCACAATTTTTCAAGAGTTTTTTGAGATTTGATTTGTATTCCTTCCGTCTCATGGACGGATGAACTCCAGGGGGCTGCAACTCGGCTTATCAGAAACCGCGAGATATGAAAAAGTGGAACAGTAGTATGACGTGGTAGGTTTGGAGAAAGTGCAGGTGGACATTAAACAATAAATTGTCAGTCACTCAGTTCAAACTTAGACGATTAACCAAAAGAGGAAATAATCTTTCACTGTGAAACCGAGCATTAGGTAAAAAAAAATCAGATCGCACCAAGGTACAATGTGCACATAAATTGTTCTAGAAAATCAAACAGCGGGGCTAAAAAACATAAAAATTAATGTATTTTTTAAGCAAATTGGAAACTTTACCCAGAATTTTTCGACACAGCGTGCAGTGTCAACAATAATAAGTTCTATTGAACTCCCATTCGTTGATTGGTCTGTAATTTTACACTTTAGTGATTTGCGCATGAAGATTGCGACTAGACTTCCGGAGCGTTCCCTTTTTCTGGACTGGTTACAGACTATAACCAGCAAAATTATGATATTGAGCGCTAACATCGGGATATAACCATCTTTCAGAAACACAAATAATGTCAGTCCGAGAATGTGCTTGAATTCACCTAGTTTAGGGTCTAGACTTTTGCGCGTTAATATGACAGATGTGTCATATCTCTCTGCGATCTAAACACCAGTGTCGATTCCTGGTCTTAAACATTGGGTTAGCTACAACTTTATATACAGTGCATCCAACTCAAGTGCATCCGCAAAACATTTCATGAAATATATTCTGTCAATTCTGTCTAATAGTTAGGTATCAACTAAAATAAGCACATCAAACGATGAAGTTTGTTCTATTCAGTCAAACTCCGCGCGAGTTATGTTAGTAATACAAATCAATAGGCAGCATAACGAAATACCCTTGCCGTCCATAAACAATTCAACAGACATCCGGAGTGTATTTCTAGGAACGTAAAGCTTAAGAAATACACACCACATATTTTAAGAATCAATAACTCAAGAAATTTGAATATTCTGCTTATCAGCTGCAAGTGGTAATAAAAATAGGTTTTTATGAGTAAAACAAGAAAAGAGATCAACACTTCATATCGATCTTCAATACATACTCATTTCTCTTTTTTCTAGTTAGTTATCATTCAGCAGCGTATTTAAACAATACCTCTGTAATATTAGCTCCTCAAGTTTTTAAAAAAGGGCTTTCGTTTGTTTGTGACGTTTCATTTGTTGCATGACGCACAAGCAACTCCAAGCAACGACGTCAAGGAGATGTGTCTAACAGCAGCGTTCAGCTGTGAAGGGCTTTTGCCCACAGGCATAATTGTGTCCGTGTGAGTTGTCCTATGCTTCATACAACCACTTTCGTTTTTTTTCCCTCCCAATTGCATGTGTAAGCGTATAAACCTACATTCACCGGTCCCATATCTTTTAATCTTCTTCTTGTTAATGTAAACAATAATTCAGGCAAAAAGAGAACCCTTAATTTCATACAGATTGAGACTCTTTCAGAGTTTGACAGTATTCCGCATTTGATTAATTTCCGATTTGTAATATGCCTTTTGAATTATGTCTTTCATTTCTTTGGAAGCCCCATCGCCAAATTTGCTAGCAAACGTTCTGCGTTTAGCCAAAAGTCATTATTTATGGACACGATGTCCTTCACTTTGACAAAATAATTTCAAATGGCCACTCCACACAAACTCTGAGGCAGCTTTTCATTCAACTTAATCACTTCTTGTTGGGACATAAATCTATTGCCGCTCCCAGTTGTCTCTCAAAATGGTTTCTCCCAGCGCTAATTGTTTTCAACTGTCATCACTTGAGCACCCCACCCCACCCTTCACCCTCCGCCCAATCGACTCTTTATTTAATGCCCATTGACAGCGAAGGATTTATTCCATTAAATCTCGCAACGACTCATCGACCTTTTCTCCACGCCAGAACTTTCCTGATCTGCCAATTAGATAACGAACGGAGAGAAAAAATAAAATAAATAAACAAAAAAACAAAAAAAAAAAAAAACATTTTGTTAGGCGGTTGAAAGCCATGCTTCATCGCTAGGTACGTTAAGCATGCTACAGCATGGGAACAGCTCATGAAAGTATATCCTAATTAAATGCGATCAGATAGAGGAAGTTTATTTATTTTGGGAAAATTTCATTTTGGTCGGACAAGTATTGTGGCTGGAGTATGTGTGAGTGTGTGTGATTCCACTTTATTTTGCAGAGGCGTCTGGCGCGCGGTGTGCGGTAGATAACATTTTGGAGCGATGATTGGCATTTACTTATCTACCGGTAATACTGTTGAACTACTGTGGTGTAGTGTGGCAAATTATGTCATGCTTGACAAAAGTGAGAATGGGGTACTTATTGGGCAAAGCTATCAGCTTATTTTGTCTATGCTTGGGCTCGGTTGGGAGGCACTACGTTTTCACGATGGTTATGAACTCGGATTATTGGTTAAGTCTGAAAAAGATCCATAGAAGATTTTGCGTGTTTTTTTTTATGGTCAGAACAGGACAGGCACAGACAATGCAATCTACTGAAGACAATTTTCACATTTAGTCGACTGCGGTAGTGTTGTGGGTTGATGGAAGGAGGACAGGATTAGGCGGTAGTCGTCCCTTCTGGTAAGTTCAAAACTACCCAGGGGATGACAATGGTAAATTTACCGCCCTTTCATTGATGATGGGGTGAATCGATTTTTCTCTTTTTCTTATCTTTTCCTTTTAGAGATTGTGCAAATTTTTTTTGTTAATATTTGGAACAGAATTACTGAGATAAAGTGAACAAGTTTATTTTCTTCAAGAAAAAATTTATTTTTTAGTGCTATTTGTATATACTTTAATTTTTAAATTTAATAATTTTGCGAAATTTATTTGAAAAGTTAGACTTTTGTTTGATTCCGGTTTTTTTGTTTTCGATACTGAATTGAATTGAGCATTGACCGCAAAAATAGAATGTAGCGCATCATTGCACAATTTTGAAAAATATTGGCTTTAACTTTTTTTGTTACCAAAAATTTGAGTTTGCATGCATTGCTCAAAAACTATTGACATTCATAAAATTGGATGAATATTTTATTTTCTATTTAAAAACAGATTCCAAATTTGGTACACTTCAGTGTAAGTTTTTCCGTTGTTTTTAATAATAGTTGTCCATTTGAAGTTTTTTTTAATCGCCCCTAACTCCGTAGTAAAAAAAAATGCTTATTTTTAACCCCTCTACAAAATACCGCTATCAATTCTTGGCACTCAGTACTTCTTACTCTCCCCACTTAAATAGTACAGCGGTGTGCATTTGTTGTGAGAGCGCACCAACATGCTGTTCGCGCAAAATGCGAACATATCATACATGCTGTCGAATAGAAATCGATTTATTGTTCTCCACGTATGATAGATCCTCACAATCGAACAGGAGGTTGCCTTGAGGAGAATGTGCACTCTACAAGGAGTTCTGATGCCAATTCTCTTTTGGGAATTGTTGGTACTTCGTTTTGTCCCAAGAACTTTGATCGGAATTCCCCGTTTGGGGGAACAAATCACCGTCATCGTCTGATCCGTGATGATCCAAGAGGCGACGCACGAGATATCCAGCCGAAATGAGGGCACGGCAAGTAGGAAGGAATTAAGAGGCTGATTGTTAGCGCCTTAAAAACACAGTTCTATGTGGTATTGGATCTTGTCTGCGAAGAAGGAAGGAACAGAGGAGAAGACAAAACGCGAATTTACCAAATTTAATGAGCTGAAGGACTAAGCTGGGCCGGCCACATGGAGCGCATGAAGACCAATGCTCTACCGACGAGGACGTTCGTATCTGAACCTTTTGGCTTAAGAAGAAGAGGATGACAGACCTCTGTGTAGAAGGATAAAATGATCCAAGATGCAGGACCGGTTGGTGTTGATGACTGGGAGCAGCGTGTCCGTGTCCTTAATGATTGAAGATAGCTAGAGCTCATGTCCTCTATTTCTATCTCTGACGATAGAATATATTGTCCATGCTGTGCCATCTTGCACTCAATCCGTAGATGCCTGACATAAAACATATCGCAGTACAGTTCGTGATTGGATCTTCGTCTCCAAACAAACAGCACCAAATATTGAACGCAGAACCCTTGTCTTTAAAAAGGCCAAAGGATTCTTCATCTGCTCTTCAGTTTAATTATTCCGGGACAGGGATGATCGATGTTTTCAAAGTTAGCTTGGTCCATCGAGAGAGGGCTCTACTACTCAATTGCCTCTTGAGTCCAGGAAACTGAGTTCAATCCGGGTGCTTGCGATCCGAGGTAGACGATTGGCTTAAACAACTCAAAACTGTATCTGCCTACGAGGAGGTCGTCGACAAAGCACGTTAATGTCGTCCACGTATGCTCGCATGGTACGAGCTTATGAAAAATCTACCTCTAGTGTTGGCGAATGATATCTACAAACCGTCTCAAGAATAGTGTTGAAAAAGTCTTGCGTATTAATCATTTTTGGACGATGAATGTCTCAGTGAGTTTTTTTTTAAACCATTTTAATGGAATAGTGAGAATTGTCCATGAACAATATGGCAAGTTTGTCAGGTGAAGGCCGAAACCGCAGAGATAAGGACCTGTCAGTGGTGTCAAATGGAGTCTCCTTTGTTTTCTTTTGGATTGGCCAAACGAAACGCAGGACTATCACCATTTCGACGGATGCAAGGACTTCGCAAATCACTACTGACTACTACTGTAGCGCATCTGATGGAGAATACACATTGGACACATCTTTCGTATTCGTAAAAGGTGGTCGGGAGAATAAAAATATTCGCAGCGTTGCCAGTTCCATGGAGGGAACCAATTGATTATTAGGCAGCAATTCTCTTTGATTTAACATTTTAAATTGCTTAGATTTGGCCACAAAATGAATATCAATCTCAAGGTTTAATAGACAAGTTTATGATTGGCCGCCGATAACATTATAACCGATTTGAAATGAAGCACAGTGGGTGTTATTCAAAAAGTCCAGATAACAGCAACAATTAATTTGAAGACGTACACTATTCAAGTAGTTGCCTCGGCAGCAGTTAATGAATTACGATCAATGAAATACACATGGAAAGACATATCTTTAATTTCATCACTATCCACCCTCAGAATATGAAGCAAGCAATCACAAACGAATCTGAAGAGAATTCTTTGCAAATACTACACCACACAGATACAGATGTACATAAGTTTCTCTCACCATGACCCCGCTATCGGTTTCAACTGAATAGCCCAAAAGTTCAATAAAAAGAAACTTTCTCATCGAGGAACAGATAACAGCTGCGTAGACCCATTTGGTTATCAGCATATCATTTCGGTACTATCACAAAACATCCCAAGCCTATCCGAAACCCATCAAGAAATTAATTCGATATGCAAACGAACATAAGCATTGTAAGGATTTCAATTAAAATTCCAAGTTCAACACGTGCCACATGTTTGTTGTGATTTCAAGGATTTACTGTGTACACTCATGTGTTGCAGTGAAAAGAGAATTAAATTTACGATAGTTTATGGGGAAAAAGTGGAATTCCTGAGAAAGGTGAGGGCATCTCTTTCAAAACCCCTGGTATTCAAGTAATTTGGCGACAACTCCATTGGTGCAGACATGAACTGTGTTGAATGGAATTTTGGTATGAGCACTACAGGCACTACATTTTTAATTGAAATAGTAAGACAAAAAATATCGGAGCGATTTTATTCGCAGAATAATATTTTGGAGCTACGATCCAGGATTTACAGGCAAAATTAAGGCCACAGTCCATAGAATCCGTTGCGTTCTGTCAAAAAATTGACAACTCATAAGACCTAATGAGAGAGAAGGAGACAACAAATGCGGCCGACAAGTGGAATACGAAATTGGTCAACTTTTCTCTTTTTGCGCGGTTGACAGATGTGTCCATGCATGGGTGCTCTTTATGAGTTTTTCTTTTCGACATTTTGTGAATGACCGAATTATTTTTACATTGTTTACAATTGTTTTTTAATAATTCCTAATGATTCTGGAATTCTAACAATTTCGAATTTCTTAGATTTATGCGAAAGTGAAGTTGGTCGACTGATGCAGTGACACTGAAGGAAGAACGCCTACAGACGACCTAATGGTCCCGTCTAACGCTAGGTGTCTAGCTGTGGGATTATCCTGTTTTCTCTTGCCGAAATATCAATCCTGTATTTATCCACGAAAATCATCATTTCAACTCACAACTCCCTTTTAAATTTATTGTATGTTCATCTCTCTCCTGCTGTTGAGGAAATTATGACACATTTGCACGAACAAAAGTTCTACAACGCGAAAGAAAAATTCATCTCAGTTGAACAAAGAATTTCGGTTACCTCAGAAATTATTGCTCAGCAACTAAAATTACAAAATGGAAAGAAGAAAATGTACCAATAACAAGGCTATGGGTTGAAGTTTTGAACCATTTGGGCACTGAAAAGTGTCAATATGACGAAATGGCAATGTTTGTCTCGTGCCTTCCGGGTTCGACTGCTTTGAAACCACAATCAGAATGTGCTTCAAAACTGCAATTAAGTTTAAAGTATTCGGAAGAGGTTGAAGATTAATTCCCTTAGTAGTGTCACTCTGACAAATTTGTATTCTCTTAGTTACTTTACGTGGCATTTGTCACTTGCGATTGTGTGTATTCCCTTAGCCACATTTCATGAGAAAGTGAGATTTTGTCGCTGGCATTATTGTGGGTGACGCCAAACGATGCATGATAAATATGTAAGTTTTAAACCAAATTTTGCATTGACAGGAATAAAATTTGATTAAAATCAAACAAAAAAAAAAAAATCACATTCAGTGTTAAAATAACAATAAATCAACAATTTGAGTGCATGGTCTCTTTAATGGAGGATGATTCCAATCACACCAAGAAATCCATTTTTAAAGAAAAACGAAACGTTTGCATTTTCCTCTTTCTTGGGCGATTTAAAACGACTCACAAACTAAAGTTTAGGGTGTTGGCTCCACAATAGGGGCCCAACTGATGTACTTTTTTAGTATTTATTATTATTGTCGGTTTATTGTTTTGCTTATATCCTACAATGGCTGGTGCTTACATCGGGTTGTCCGTGTGTCCATGACCTCTATCTTGGGCTGCCATTGAAATGTAATCCATCAAAAACGCACACCAACAAATCCGTGTTCTGAACCAAAGGCATCCAAGAATTATACAAATAATCAAATGCAACCACCGAATTCAAATTGATCGCACTTGAAGACACAAATCTGCAGAATTGAATTTCTTTGGGAAGATAATTTGGTTGGTTTTTTGATGTGAGGTGACAGAAAAATGCGAGGCAAGAATTTGTCACCTCGTCAAAGAGAATAAGGGGTATAAATTAATTATATAACAAGGTAGGTATGAGCAAGAATATAACATGCAACAATCCCTTTTTTAAACCCGATAACATACTTCTTCCAATTTATCCTGTAGTTCATCCACCTGTTGATCTGCATATTCCGGTAAATTTAAACAATATAGATTATCAAAAATTTCATACTTTGAGCAGTTAGATGTATCGAAACCCTTCAAATTAAAAAAAGGTAGCTTGTCTGATGGCACAGAAAAACTTGCTTAATTGCAAAAAAATTAAAAAAATCTCAGTTTACAACACTAACATAATAATAAGAATATCGCGCTACAGCCCATAGAGGGCCAAGAGGGGTTGCTATTACTCTCTCACGAGTGGAAGGGACCTACAGTTTTATGCCGACTCCAAACGGCCAATTTGAGAAGCAGACGTTTTGTGACTCAAAAGAGGTGGGACAGTGAAAATTATTTTGGTTGTGCCGGGTATCAAACCCATTCAGCTAGATTCGGCTGCTTAGGGGTCGACGAACATACCCACAGTGTCACGGCAAAAAAAAAGTAATAATTAAATAATTCGACTATAAGAATTTTGAATATAAGTACAATATTTTTTTCGAATCCCACTCTCGAGGATTCGATTTGTCAAATGACCAACAGTGTGTTTTTTTTATATTTTGCCTACATGATTCCTACCAACACTGGTTGATTTATGGAACAACTATAATGATCACATAGCGGAAGATATATTGCATCAGATGCGGATTTGCAAATAAACGCAGAACTTCGCAATGAAGTATTAATTAGAATTACGGGCATGTACTTGATACTTACCAACAAAAGATTAATACAATTAGGATGACAATGCCCGATCGCATAACACACGACACATTCAATCAAGTGTTGAGACGCGGAACTCAATAAGTTTCCATGGCACTGAGAGAAACCGTTCAAACAAACGTTCGTCTATTAAATGAAGAACAAACACATGCAAGCGATAAGCCAATGAAAGTACAACTGGCAGAATTCTTCTCTTAGACGCATTTGTAATATCCCATATAATCCCACTTGCTTCATCTAGTATGACAGCTACATGGTTCGAAGGCGGTCGAACAATTCATTCAGCATTCAAGTTGCCGTTGAACATGGAAGCTAATGCAACTCCAACTTGCAACCTTTCGAGGAATTCTTCGATGGCCAATGTGTTGCCGCAATGCAAAATGATCGTTAGAGATGAATACATGGTGGTACACAAAAAAATCGTTGAAGGCTTTCGACCGCACAATTTGAGATTGTTCATGAAAGGACAATCATAAAACAAAAAACGTTAATGTCAACGAAATAATTTTCAGATTCAATTAGAAAGCTAGCGAATTGATAACACAAAAATCGGTTGATTCTGTTACTAACCAAGATGATGTATTATCGAATACATACATTCGCTGGAATTGTCCCGAATAACAACTTATAATCTCCAATTAATAGGATCAGATCGGTAATTAATTTGATTCGGAACAGAAACCAGCCTAGCCTTTGTAATGGCACCCGCTTGAGGTCGACAAATTACCGAACAACTTTATTAATAACGTTCTGTAATAAGGCTCTGTGGCGGCCGTGACATTGCGGGTATGTGCGTCGACCACTACGCAACTGCAACTCACTGCTTCGGTTCGATCCCCGGCCGGTACGATCATAAATTATTTTCATGGCTCCACCTGTTTCGATTCAGTGCCTATGAGTAATGACTGTCCAGAAAAAAGCTTCTCAAACTTGGCTGTGCGGAGTCGGCATTAAACTCTAGGTCCCTTCCACACGTGAGAGAACAAAAGCTGTTGTGAAAGAAATGCTAAGTGTATTGATTCTTTAAATTAATACAATTAATATATGATTACTCTCAAATAATTTTCTTCAATCTTGACAGTATAACTTTCTGTTTCAATTTTGAAATGAAATACACATCGTTTGCGAGGTGATAAAATAATCGGCAGCATTTTAAAAAGTTGGTTATCACTTTTTGGACGAATCATGCAATTTTCCGTTCATACAGTGAAAACTCTCCTAACGGACACTTTTTTATATATATTTTCCGAAGAATTTAAACTTTCTTAGACGGAACCTCCTTTTAACCGGACGCGGACAAAATATATTTATAAATTGTCAGAAACGCCTCCCCTAGCCTGACGCGAACCACTTAGCAACGGACACGAGGCACAATATTATGGATGTATGTCAAAGCTGGGGATTTCTCAGAAATAAGTTTTTTGCAGAACTGAAAACATCAAAATGGAAGAAAACACATGTGTATGTTCAAAGCATCACACGAAGTAAAAATGTTTCAACAAAGGCCACACATCCTATCGGACAAACATTCGAAAACAAAAATTTAACCTTTCCACCGAAACCAACCTCGTTATCGTCTATTAAATATAAACACAGCGGCTGAGATGTTACGATGGAAACGTGCACGGGAATGTTCTATAAAAGTGCAGGATACCAAAGTGCGGAGTCATCATGCGAGAGTAGTAATATTATTATAAATTTTGGTATTGTAAATAATAAAAAGTTTTTTTTTTATTTTATTTTAATAATGTTAACGTAATAGTTTCGTTTTAATTTATTTATGTATCCATGTACACATTAAGCAATTATTTTCGTTCGTTAATTACAAAAACTTAATGCATATGTGAAGGTGTTATTCATTTGCAAAGTGGATCCCTTTCCTTGACTATTTATTAATCTTATATTAATATAAAAATATATCTAAGTGTATATCCTATTGAACGGACAAAAATTGTCCAATGGTCAGTGTCCGCACATGTTTTCACTGTACAAACTTTGTCCTAACAATAACGAACACAAGACAAGAAGAATTATCCAATTTGGTGCAGTCCTTCGAAAGTTATGGAGCTACATATGTACATTTCGGCAATTTTTTTTCATTTATACAATAATACAGTGAAACTTCTCTAAGGCGGACAGCAGAGGGACCATCATAATTGTTCATTATGAAGGGGTGTCCGTTCTGAAGGGGTACAAATAGATGTTTTCCTTCATGACGGGACCATGACGAATTGTCCATAAAGAGTGGTGTCCTTTTTAGAGGGGTGATCGTAAAGAGAAGTTTCACATATAATAGAGACACACAATTTTTTGCAAAACTTATATTGACTTACAGCAAGGGTAGTACACATTAAGACAGCTATCGTGTTTTTTTTCCAGTGTTATAATTAACAGCAAATGTTTGCCAAGATTCCTTCGTGAGCGGATCAGGGCTGCCGTTTAAAATTGTCCACGAGGGAATGAGGGGAGTATTTTACTCTCGAGGGGGAGTACAAAAGTTCAAAAGATAAGAAATAATGAAATAAGAGTACTCTAACGACGGCTACCTAGTGAAAAATTTTCTTAAAGGTCCCGTAGAATTTTACATCAAAGTACTCTACGAAACTCTTTAAACTCAATATGTGAAAATAATTAACAATAAAGGGGAGTATTTTCAAGCTGAGGGGAGTACTGGAGCACACCTTAATACAAAAATATCCGGCAGCCCTGCACTGGATGGGACCTAAAGTCCTCTGCCGACTCCGAGCGGCGAAATTCTTGAAGCATTTTCTAGACAGGATTACTCTTTGATCACTGTCACTAAAGCGGTGGAGCCGTGAGTTATGAACGTTGGTAAATTCGGAAATTGAAGCTGAAACCCCCGACGAAGGAGTCAACGCACCAACCTACTACGCCATGGCAACTCTGTTAGATTTCAGTATTAACAGATTCGATGGGATCTAACGCAGATTTGAAGTCCCAAAAAGGCACACCGACAACTTTGAAGATTATCATGTTAAATATGGATCACTCTTAAGGCTGACATTGATACAAAACATGGAACACGCATAAATAAGGAGCGGCAATTAGTTGAAAACTGCGTCTTGCGAGAAGCACACACAAAAAATAATGCTTCTCCGTCCGCACCGCAAAGTAATAGCGGAATGGAAAAGGTAGGAAAAGGCAAAATCAGAACACAATAAGTTTTGTTTTTTATTGTCTAACACACGCGCCGAGGGAAAACGAATTCTACTTACTGTCCTCATTTATCCATTAACGCCGTAACAGGGATTCACTACTTTCCGCTGGCCTTCAATGAGCTTCATCAATTTGCACTCTTAATCCACGGTAATGGGGACTCTTTGATGTTTCTTATTAATGGACACGCTCTCTCATCGTCATTTCATCCCAGTTTCATTGCAGAGCTGGCCATACGAATGACGAAGCCCGCAGTGCGAAGACGCAGTGCCAGCATTATCTTTCCTATATTGTAATATTTAATTGGCTGACAGACTAAATTAGAGATGTTGTTGAACCAATTTGTACACTACACATTTTTTTTTTGGATCACAGTCCCGGGAGATAATTTCATTACAATGGTAAGCTTATGAGATGAGGAAAATCAAACCACGGATGAGCATAACGTGATTAAAACCTCATGGTTGAATGCTGAGGGAAAAGAAAAATCGATGGAATTTGCGTAGCTCCAACACTTAAATGTGAATATTTCCTATTCCAGGGGGAGAGGAAAATGTCAAGGCGAGGAAGAATGTGACTATGATCACATGGAAGGAGTGTGTCGGGAATTTTATCACCAACACCAAGGACTTCCAATTCTCACTTTATTGAATTCCGATGTATCCTACACCACGAGGTGCACACACGCACCCGTGCAGTGTATGCATATTAAAATCATAAGAATAAAAATGGAAATACCTTTGATTACACACGAGCATCATCCGTTCGGTGGTAGTAGGTGGTTGAAATGAGCTTACAAACATTTGAATAAATTCTGAAGTGAACACACATGGGGAGGGTAACGAGTGAAGAAGCGAAGTAAATGAGTGTTGATTTTAATCTGGGAACACGGGCTGTCTACGCGATGTCTACGCGTCTACGCTGATGTGCATTCTGTAGAAATGAAATGAAATGATGGATTTCTCAGAGGTATTGAGTTTCTGGGAGTTCAACAAAACAAAGGCAAATATTTGAGAAACAGAAAACAATTAGATTAAGATGATTGTGTGAAATGGAAGATGAGCCGCCGGCCTTCAAAAATTGCTGTCGACGACCCCGAGGGAATGCTACAGTGAGGTTTGCGTTTGGATGATTGCGTAGGATTCCAACAATAGTAAATACGAATGAATTACATTTGCCATAGTGGATTGCGGGAATTTGACTTAAGGTCATCTACCAGACTGACAAATTTGATTAATTTTTCATGCCACTTTTGTAACCTGATCGTTCGCGTTCATCGATTTATGTTGAACTTGACACTTTCACTCAAGACTCTATCTATCAAGTTAAATAGATTATACGACTTCTTGCAATCACTGCATCATTTTCCAATCACATCAGCGATTGCACACACATTGCACATTGCTGTGCGCATTAAGTTAGGTCAGCTACTAGGTGATTGAGTGAATGGAACACACTTATCGCCATTGGCAATTGTGTAATCTTGACCGATGAGACAAAGCATGAAATCGATAATACTGAGATCGTCACTTTAAATCCTCACATACAATGCAGGCCATATTTTAAAGGGTGGTTACATTTTTTTTTAAGGGCCGATGTTGAATGTGAACCACACCTAATCGTCAAGTTTTGTTCTGCATTTCATTTGACATTTCTCAATTTCAGACTAACTCAATCTGAACCATGGAAAGATACACAATCGAGCAACGCGTTAAAGTTATTCAGGCTTATTATGAAAATGGGCGCTCAAATCAAAATGCATATCGTGCACTTCGTTTTGATTTTTTCGGTCAATTTAATCGTCAAAATGTACGTACAATCGGAAAAATCGTGCACAATTTTGAGCAAACCGGGTCTGTACGAGATGTGAAAACACCAGTGCATGTTCGTACAGCTCGTACTGCAGAAAGTAGTGCTGCTGTTCGCTATAGTGTGGCTAAAGAGCCGTCCACCTCAACTCGTCGTCGTGCCCAAAAATTGCACCTCTCAGGCTAGTCGTTGATGAACATTATGCATAAAGACTTGCATTTACACGCTTACAAGGTGCAATTGACTCAAGAACTAAAGCCTCTTGACCATTTCAAGCGTCGTCAATGGTCAGAATGGTGGCAAGAAACGGCAACAGTGGATGATCAATTTTCGAAGAAAATCATCTTCATTGATGAGGCACATTTTCACCTCAGTGGATTCGTCAATTAGCAGAATTGCCGCATTTTGGCGAATGATAATTTAAGACTGATTGTCGAAAAACCAATGCACCCACAGAGAGTGACTGTTTGGTGCGGCTTATGGGCTGGCGGCATCATCGGGCCGTATTTTTTCCAAAATGAGGCCGGTCAGGCAGTTACTGTGAATGGTGTTCGCTATCGTGAAATGATAACGAACTTTTTATGGCCCGAATCGGAAGATATGAATGTGGACGATATGTGGTTTCAACAGGACGGTGCCACTTGCCACACAGCTAACGAAACAATGGCTCTTTTGCGCGACAAATTCAAGGGCCGTGTTATCTCACGTGGTGGCGATGTCAATTTGCAGCAAAGATCATGTGATTTGACACCGTTGGATTTTTTTCTTTGAGGTTATTTGAAAGAAAAGGTGTACGTCGATAAACCAGCAACAATCCAAGAGCTAAAGGATGAGATAATTCGGCACATTAACGGCCTAGAACCTCAATTATGCTTCAGCGTCATCGAAAATTTGGACCATCGGATGGAGGTGTGCCGCCGAGGTCGCGGCGGCCATTTGGCCGATATTTTGTTCCATACATAATTGAACCATACCAATATTATCATAATAAAAAGAAATGACAATCATTTCCTAAATAATTTGAGTTTTATTCAAAATCAACCTTAAAATTTAACGACCCTTTACCTTCAGCTGTCTACCAGAGTTTTCTTGTCTGGTGGGTTACTCTTTCGCTCATAAAATGAGATTGAGACTTGTCGAAAAAAGATGTTTGAAAAGTGGGCATTTTGATCCTGCTTTTGATTTCTAGTCTAGACTCACTTCAACGACCGCTCTTGCCGGTGGTCAGATCACAACTCCCACAAGATTGGCCATGCACACAAGTCAACAAAGATAAAGGTTCTCGTTATCAATAACTTCCCAAGTAATAGAAAATATTTAACGTTTTGACTGGACACTTTGCCTGCAAAGGCATGGTTGCCGCATGAATGCAGTAAGGTTTGTGTTAAAATGTACACAAAGAAGTTGTACAGCAGATTTACAGCAAATTTTTTACAATTACGAACTCGATCTACCATTGAACGACACTCGCAAAACGGAAATGTCCAGGAAAAACTATGATCCGGACGCCCCAAAGTTACAATAATGCATGAGGATCAGCTAAGAGGAACTACAAGAAATATCCGAGAACTGCAACATAAATACGCTTCGAAATAATTAAATTGAGGATAAAGTCTCAATCGTTGACAACACTATAACGACGATAAAGAGATGCCTCATTGAATGGCACTGTTTCTGTCATCAAAATAAGACGATGTGCATGGTTCTTAGTCTATTCCATATGAATGAACTTGCACATGTGAAGACGATTCCACAATTTTGAAGTGATTTTATTTAATTTCGCTCAAGATGATGATACGTTCAGCCAAGCAAATAACTTTCTAAAACTGCCAACTCGGTTTCCCGTTTCACCGCAACGAAATTGCATACAGCACTGAGTTCTTCCTACTTTTGGAACTAAGTTGATTTCCCTCTAAATGCACGAGTGGGAATAGTCTTTAAAGGTATTGTCCTGGGATATTTGACTGCCTCAAAATGCATTTAAAAGCAGTTTTTAATTGTTCCCAAGTGGAGGATAGACAGCAGTTTTCAAGTACAACACACTCGTACGTGTTGTACGTTGCCGCATGAATAATTGACAAAAAAGTTCTTCGGCCAACCAAAAACTTCTTCTGACGCGTCACAACTTGATTTGAGTATAATTGTTAAGACAAATAGTTCGGAGTCAAACACAATTCACACTTTTCGGAAACATCAGTCGGTTTTTAGAGCAGGTGGGGATGAAATTGGTAAGTATGCAACTTTCGGAAATGGCGTATGCAAAGAGGTCATGGCGTAAGAATTAATATCTTGAAGTATTTAATATAATACCAATAATATGGGTGGCGCTACAAGCAGTAGAGGGCCAGGGCCTAGCTTCTCAGCAACCATTCGTGTTGTGCGTGCTATTGTTCTCTCACGAGTGGAAGGGACCTACAATTTTATGCCGACTCCGAAAGGCCAATTTTTCCTACACAGTTATACTCTTTGAGCAGTGCCAGTGGCCTGAAAAACCTGGGGCAGTGAAAAGTATTCAGTGCGGTCAGACGAACAGCATTTAGTCTGTTCCTAAAAGCCAACCAACCTGACGTCATCGTAGTTAGCGAAACCCTTCTGACAAGCAAAAGTATTATGTTTCTCTTTTAAGGATTTCTCTATTTTCAGATCCGACGGTACAAATGAGAAACGGGGTACAGCCGCTCTCAACAGGAACACCATCAACTGCACCAAGACGGTGGCCATATTGAACGGACCACTTAATGGAACAATATACACAGTGCTCCACAAAAGTTAGCGTTTGTTAGCAATTTGGAAAAAAAAGAGCAGTCATTCATTGAATCTAAGTTAAAAATATTATTTATTTGTGCGCAAACTTTTGTGGAGCGCTGTGTATATTTCAAACCAGTGCCACTGCAAGGTGAAGCAATTCATTTGATGTACATGTCAATTGAATGTCCCAATAGAACATTTTATATTATTTCACTAAAACAAGACAAAGTTTCTGGTGTGATACTTTGTTCAGTTTAATCGTTCCCCGTTGCCTTCCCATAGTGCGCTTTCAAAAAAACATTTGATATCAGACGATGAATCTCATTTTCTAATAGATCATACTCTAAGGAAACCTCTTGAGTGACATTTCCAGATCCAATTTCAAATAGACACCTGTGGTTGCACACGTCTCTTTGAGTTAATGCAAAATGTAATCAATCAATCAATCAATGGAATCCCCGTCACGCTTTAACGCAACAACTGTGGGTGCACGAGTAGGAAAAGAAGCGGGTGAGGAGATTTAACGTTCGCACATGTACACGAAACCGGAAACCCCTTCTTCCCACATACACTTCACATTAAAGCGTGTTTAAATTCTGTATAACACACTTGGTAAACTGAGACTTTTAAACTATTTGGTCTCTTTTGAAGGGTGGTGCAGGTTTCATTGCGGCTTGAAAAGGGGCGCAGACGTATGATTGAGTTATTCGACACTAGTCGTAAGAAGAAACCATTGAAGTTAAGCTAATTCCATTAACTCAAATAATGTTGTGTCGGTAGATACGGCAATTAAGGATTCATTTAAGTGGTTGGTGAGGTGAATGTGTGGTCGAACCTTAGTTGGCGACTAAATAGCAGTCATCGTGGCGGAAAACGTTGACCACCTCTGATAAGATGATGATAGATACATGGAAGAAACTATAGATATATTGAAAGAGCGTGTTTCTTATACGCTACACTGATTGATAACTTGAACACGAAAAAGCCACCCCGTATGGCCAGCTTTCTCTGAACCAAATTAGCGTATTCAAACGAGAACGCTACCTGATAAAGCATTATAAGAAAAAAGAAACGTTTCCCCGAGTAAACGGCCCTACTCGCATTTCAAAGGTTTCCGAGGGAACAGTTCACTTCAAAGTGATATTTAGTGTACCAAATGGAATTTCCTCCTTTCTCAATGTCTTATTTTACGACTTCTTGTTTGGAGAGTAAAATATGTCAAAAAAATAAATTTGTAGTCCGAAAATATTTAGTTTAATGGTTACAAGTGCGTACCTGTGGAACGCAGAACACGAAGATTGTTTTAATATTGCAAGGAAATACAGGTTAACCAGATAAGAACGACACGGAAAACTTGCTATCGATACGGAAAAAAGCTATCGAAAAATGGGCCTCGTCCAAGAAGATAATTGCTTAGAATAATATCCGAGTCTCCAGAAAGCATCTCCAGTTAAAAAGCGGAAAGAAAATACAAAAATAAAGAAAAATTAAAAAAAAAATGCGTATTTTAGCTGGGTTAGATTGAGTGAAACATAATCAGTATTTTATTATTCCTTCCCTTGAGCTACAGTCTTAGCTCCACAAAGCTCCATCGAGTGGTCAACAGTATTCAGCTTACTATTCTATAAGCCTTTGTATCCGCCGGGACGCAAATTTGAATACATTTGTGTCTCTTAATCGGTTTTTAAAAACGTGGTTTTGATTTTGGTTATGTTACAAAAGTTATAATTTCTTGGCTGATAATGGTTGGAAAGAATGCAGCTAGGACTTTATTTTAGAAGAAATATAAACCTTTCTTTTAAAATATTGGGCCTATAACTTTGCTAAGAGATGGCGTAACTTGTCATTGTACGTAATTTCAGTATATGTCATTCATTTGAAGCGTAAGCAGCAATAATTGTTTTTCACTCAAATTGAACTTTGTGCCTGAAAAAGTGTTTTTGTGGGGAGTTCTTCTGCATTTCTTTAATATGAAAAAAACTGCTGCCGAAAGTCATGGTATTTTGGTGGAAGTTTATGGTGAACATGCGCTAGCTGAGCGAATATATTGAATGTAAGATTTATAACGTGGAGCTGTTTAAATATGTTGATGCATAAAACTTGCCGTTTGACACAAGAAAAGAAATTTTAAGGGACGTGTTGATCCTATCTCATTTCTTTTTTTGATTCCGGTATAATTATTTGTGTGTTCTTATGCTAGGTATGCATGCCTGTACTTAGGTTAGGTTAGGTTGTAGTGGCTTACTGCTGGTTCTGCGCATATCTGACTGATCCTATTCCGACCCTGTGCACTGATACTAAAGCTTATTTATGCCAGGTTTTTAAAATAGAAGGCACCTAAGTGACTCCTTCTACGGGCGGAGAGCTGTCGCAAAATATTGCACAGTGAAACACTGTATCAATTTGATTCGAACAGATTGCAGAACACGTTACAGTATTTTGTGCAACAATCTGTCCAAAGGCACAATATTTCAATTCTGCGTTCGCTCGATCTGGTTACGTGAGTGTTTTGGACTTCAGGTGACAGTTAGAAATTTGAAATCTCGAGATCTATTCCGTCTTTCTCTTTCTTCCTGACAAAAAAAAAGACAAGAACAATAGTTCACACAATATACAACACCTCTGAAACGCGACCGCCACCAAAAGAAGAATAAACTGTGCCTGCAGACATTACGAACAGAGACGGAGTGGTTCATTGGTTGGTTTGAATAAAAACTAAGGGAACACTCCAAGTGAAAACACACACAGTCATGAATTTTCGTTTAAGTAAACACTCAATTTGGTGTGAATAAAAAGTTTCCGGAAAGTAGGTTCTTTCCCTCAAGTTGATGTTTGAAAACTTTATTAAGGGTGGGTGCTAGGGCGGGTAATAGAAAAAAAAAATAACTATACTTAACGACGTTTCGGCGACACAGTAGATCATTTCAAAACTCGTATAGATTCAAGTTTCTCAACATGGAATGCTGTAACCCGTGGTGGTGCAATGCCAAGAATTGAGAAGATGAAAATATTCCTATGATACATTGGTGACCCGGGATCCCAGGTTGGAGTTGGTGAGGACATTGGGATTCATAGATCCACCGTTTGGGTAAGTATTATCTATGGATGAATTTTTCTCCAATGCAACATGTCTTGTCTTGCGTTTGGGTTTTTTCCAGCAAGCACCGATAACAATTTCTATATTTTATGAAATCTTCTGCTTCCATTTCAAGTTTCTGTTTTTAGGGGTCTTCACTTAGTCCGTCTCCCGAAACAGTATTCCTCATATTGTATCTTTTTGGATCTTGAAGTCACTTATAGTCTACAGATCCGATAATATCAGTATTTGATGAATAACATTTTCAATGGGTCAACTTAAAGTGTAGCGGAGTTCAATATATAATCATATTAATACGGATGGAGCTACTGCTCGTAAAGGCCCAGGGTCTAGCTTTTCAGCAACCACTCGTGCTGTGCGTGCTATTGCTCTCTCATGAGTGGAAGGGATATACAGCTTTATGCCGACTCCTAACGGCCAATTTGAGAAGTTTTTCCAGACATTTATACTCTTTGAACATTGTCAGTCACTCGAAAGATTGTTCGTGGTATCAGGCGGGAATCGAACCCAGCCCTGCCTGGTTGGCGTACCGGTCGACACACATACATTTATTAAAACCCTTAAAAACACAACATTTTAATTTAGTGCAATTTTCATTTGAAATCTAGTACAAATCAAAAACAAAAAAACACTTATAGAAAAGAGTGCACCTGCAGTACATAAAATTGCCGCCCCTTGCAAAGTGCCGCCCGGGGCCTGTGCCTCCCTGCCGTCGCTACGCCAGTGATTCTCACCGAAACACCACTTCTACCATTCTGCCTGCTACGCAAGTCACTCAATTCGTACTGAAGCTGTCCAACGTATACATTTTCATTACTCATGGTGAAGTACTCGCCTGCCGTTCTGGAAATAATCGCACTGAACCCCAACCCCTGAGACCTAATCTGTATCTCTTTTTCGATCGAACCAAATATGACCAGTTCGAGCCTATGTGCAGAATAATCAGCAGCAAAACTTGGTGTTCTTTCATGTAAACTCTCTGAATGGCCTTGTACAGAAAAATAGAAAGTGGTCATGTTTCCTATCAAAGACTAATTGAAATTCTGACTTACAGCAGGGAATGCACAATATTCTCAATACCGACAAAGACTGTACCTTAAAGTAGCTCGTTTTAGGTTCAGGCAGCTTCCTTGTTTCCATTTGATACCGCTTTACCCCTTTCATAAAACCTTTGAACATCATTCTTGCCACAACATCTCCCATTCCCTCAATTAAACTTTTCATATATTTTTTCCTCATTCTCCCGAGACATCCCTTCTCTTACCACCCTTCTGCAATGGCACAAGCCACTTTGTGCACTTCTTGTGTTCGTTCTACCGCAAGGCAGTGGTTGTGTAAGCTCAGGACTGTAGTCAAATGATGAATGATCCTCTGATGACTCTCTGAAGGCTTGTCATAATTTAACACGTCTGAAGGGACTAAGCCAGTCCCCTAATCAATCCACCGTCAATCAGGCACTTTGTCAGTACTCTTGATGTTCGAACTTTCCAGGGAGCAAACATTAACTTGTTTTTTTTTTTGTTTACTTCTGTCGGGGTAAGGAGGAAAGTTCCAAGAGAAAAGAAGGCGGATAACTTGACAAAGACCCTTCATACAAGTTGTTTCTGTGTGGGTTGTACAACCACAATCCAGCGGAAAAAAAACGCATGTTTTGTCATTGACAGTAGACAAGAACTTCCCACTTCAAAGCCGCATCAATTGATGAGAGCTGCCGTCGAACTGGCAACAAGTAGGAAACTGGGAAGGAGAACCCAGACCTTGGGAAGGAGAAGAAGAACCATTCACTCAACTACTTCTTGGTAAATTCAGACTGAAATATGTTTTCCCTTCCTGCCTTGGTGGATGCTATTTTCGCCTCCATTGTCCCAACTACTGTCTTTCGTTATTGCTGCAAAAAAATTGTGTCTGCACAGAAATATGGCAGAAAACGAAGCAAATGATCACGCGGAACGCCTTCTATCATTTGTGGATTGCATACACACCACTTCATGTCATGTGTTGTGGATGCCTGGCAGTTGATTGATTTACACTTAGGATATTGTCAAATATTCCAGCGCAACACCAAAACAATCTCAAAAGTGTTTCTCATCAAAAAAAAATGTAATCCAACAGGCATCCGAACAGAGAGGGAAAACAATTTCAAATAAGCTTTAAGACACGTTAAACAAATTAGGAACATTTTCAGCGCTGTTTCTGTACCCAGCGGGTGTAAATATTTTGTAATTTCCTCGCAGCAAGTCGCAGGTGTGTTGGCGAATATTAAGGAAACGTAAATCTGTTTTTGCCAAACTCTGTCAATGGCAGGTGTAATTAAGGACGGAAAACACTTGGGTGGCCGTATTCGAAGAAATTTTTCTTTTAAAATGACATCACAATCACCGACTTGGTGGAGCATGGAAGCAGAAAGTCAATTTCGGAAGATGGAATGTGTTGCTGTGGTTGGACGGGAATGGGGCGGAGGGGCATACGACAAGACAATTAAATCCGATGACATTTCCATTTTAATTCTCTGTGTAGGGGACTTTTTTGTCCCTCGCCAGAGATTTCTCAAATTGAAATATTATATCTGATGTTCGTATTCCGAAAATGCGCTGATATCCGGCCGACTTTTTGTCTTATGACATGTGATTAGTCAGTGTAATTACTTTAGGATGACGAAGAATGATGTCAGCTTCATAATTTCCGGAAATCGGGATTCAAAGATGTCGCGATGTTAATTCAACACCAGCGAACCTTGAGTTGCCAGACAAGTCTGTTTGTGATATTTGGACGGGTATGTATGGCATCCGAGTGTACATTAAGCAGAAATTAGGCATGCAGGCTATAAAGGAGAGGTGCTTGGCCATCCGCAGTGATATGGAACTTGGCGGACTTCTTTTTCATTATTCTCACAGAAAATGGCGTAGCATTTTCGTGCTGCTTGCCAGCTCCTTACTGACAGTTCAGCAACAACACAGTTTTTTCCGTTCGCAGCTTATATTAAGTAATGGACAACAGGCTGCGATGAACGTAAAACAAAAACCATTTAAATTACGTCTGCGTTTACTCCAGCAGAGAATGAGCAGCATTGTCCAAATATTTGAACGCTGGCGGCTAGTCAACACGAATCTGTCCGACACCGTCTAGTAATCGGAGAATGCAATATCGTCCACTATGGACATTCTCTCTGTGTAGTTGCAAAAATTGTATTCACTTTCTGTGCGACTTCTTTCCAAGGTTTTATGCATCCTGGTATAGCAGCGAACAGTAATTTTCAGTCATTTTAATTGTCTTTGGTTCCTTTAGCATTTTTTATAGGAACTCAACTTGACTTTATTGCTAAAAAGTGTACATTATGCACATCAGTTCTTATTTACAAATTTAAGTAATTACCGAAGGTGACCAAGAACGTGTATGTACATACATTAAGCATGGATCAAACCCAAGGGCAATGATCAACTTTCAGTGCCTATTGTAGAACCCTTATCATCATCTTCCGACCCATGCATGCTCTTCTAAAAGGGTCGCGGGGGTAAACCACGAACGAGAGGCCTCCAAGCAACTCAATCGCTCGCCCGCCATCGACCCATCAGAAGTTATGCCCAAGCGTGACCAGGCGCGTTTTTGGACTTGGTCCAACCACCCCGTCCTGGGTCTATCAAGCGGTCGCCTACCTGATGGAATCGTATTCAACGACAGCCTCGGAAGTCAAGATTGTGTGGAAATTCGTGCCACGTGGCCTGCTCAACGTTGAGTTCCTCGCTCACTGCATTGCGTCTTACCCTATCCGGGGAGTAATTCCCACAACAGCACGAAGAAATGTCACCTCAGCAGCTGTACTCCCGATCTTAGTCTTTCGGTCATTACCCAAATTTCATGACCATAGGTCAGAGTTGGAATAAATACTTTGACATCAAGCTCGGCCCTCCTGTTTTGAGATCCACCCAGCTGTTTCAAAATTGACCCAGCTTCCATCACTCCATCATCACTCTTGAAAAATACCCCGAGATACTCAAACTTCTACACCTGCTTCAATGGGACTTCACTAAGCTGTAGAGCGCATTGAACAGGCGTTCTGGAGATGACGATAATCTCCGATTTGTCCACGTTGACCTTCATTCCAGCATCAGCACATACGGCAACAAACCTATTGAGTGCGCGCTGGAGTCCGTCTGGGAAGATGTGAGGATCACTAAGTCGTCTGCAGAAAGAAGATGACTTACCCTCAACTCATATGAAACATTCATCGCCACGGCTGCGCTGCAACATCCAGTCCATATATACAATGAAAAGGAGAGGTGGCAAGACTGTTGTTGGTGTTTATTTAGCACCGTTAATCCGAACACAGCTGTTACAGTTTATGTATAGAGACTGAATGGCCCTCAGATGTGGACCTTCAAACCGATACTGATGCAGAACACTCCAGAGTTTACCTCGAGGAACTCGGTCGTATGCCTTTTCCAGATCCACAAAACTGCTGTAGATGGGCTTGCCATACTCCCAAGCCTTCTCAAGTACCATTCTTAGAGTGAAAAGCTGGTCGGTTGCACATCTACCGTGACGAAAGCCGCACTGTTCATCCCCCAACCTGGGCTCGACCTTGCTCTAAGACCCGCATCCAACACCTTAGACTTTTTTAGGGAGACTTAAAAGAGGTATGCCCCTGTAGTTGGAGCAATCTCTTTTGCCCCCCTTCTTGTTCTAGTTCTCTTATATTCGACGTACTCGTAAAATTACGCATAATGTTTAATTACTAACTCTCAATAAATAAGTCTAAGTAGTTTTATGATAAGATGGTTTTAGTCCTTTCTTTTCCTTTCTTCTTCTTCTTTATTTGGCCCTACAGCCAGGGATGGTCCTGGGCCTCAACCAACAAGCCCCTTCATCTAGCACGATCTCTGGCTAGCTACCTCTAGTAACACACGCAGAGTTGGTTTAGGTTCTTCTCCTCCTGGGTGGGCCACCTTAAACGCACGATATCTGGCCAGCTGCCCCCAGTACCGCACGCAGAGTTGGTTTAGGTCCTTCTCCGCCTGGGTGCGCCACCTTAAACACGGACGTCCTCTTTCGGAGTCGAAGAGTCTTAAGGCCGGAGCTGAGCAGTCTATGCGCTCTACATGACCTTAGACGTTGGATCCGTAGACGTGTGACTAGGTCCATGTCACCCGAACCGTTCGTGGTTGAATCTTCTCCTCCAAAAGTCGTCAACGCAAACTGGATAAAAAGATCACACGCAGAACTTTTCTCTCGACGAGACTAAGGACTTCCTCATCTGCTTTTGTGATTGCCCATGCCTCACCGCCGTACGGCAGGACTGGGATGATCAAGGTTATAAAGTCAGCTTGGTCCTTCGAGAGATGGGTCTATTATGCATAAACAGCGGTTGGCAAGAGTTACTCTGCGATTGATATCGGTATTGATGATGTTTGTACTACTTACTGCGAAGCCGAGGTAGACGAAGTTCTTGACCACCTCGAAGTTATAGCTGCCCATGGAGTCACAAAAATACCTTCGTGTTATGCTCGACAACAGGCTTAGTTTTAAGACCCATTTCAGTATGCCAGGCAAAAGGCGTCGCTGATGCAAGCAGGTCTCTCCCGGATGCTGCTAAACGTAGATGGGCCTGGATATACCCGTAGGATACTGCCATCTAGAGTGGTTACTTCGGTTCTCCTATACGTTGCCCCTGTCTGGACGGAAGAACTTGAAGTGCACAGAACAATCTGTGTCTTCAGAACTATATCAGACGAAGCAGCTTGCTTTCTAGACATTATCGCAAACGAAATGCAAATGGTGTACCCTCTCTAACTGCAAACCGGCAAGAAAAAATAAGATCATACAAGCCCAGGAAAGACGCAGTGGCAAGAGCGGTGGACCAACCCCCACAGGCTCATACCAACCACAAAACCATGGACATCAAGGCAGGCAGGGGACTGCAACTACCACCTTAGGCAGTTTCTGTCTGGGCACGGCGACTACTGCCAGTACCTATTCAATTGCGGACACGACAACTCGCCTTACTGCCCGGAATGCCCAAGCACAGAAGAGGATGCAGAGCATGCGATGTTCCACTGCAGGCGTTTTATAGGGAACAGGATGAACTTGAAAAGTCCAGAAAACATAGTCAGTTAATTGGCGCAATCGGAGCAACACTGGACAGAGATCTGCTCATACGTAGTGCGTATGCAGGAAACACTCCGAAGGGCAGAAAGACTAAGGGCACGAAAGAATATTTCTGGTGACTGAGCATAATTGCAACCAGCCTCGCGAAGTAAGAAATAACAGCAGTTCTGCGGGGCGAGTGGTAGAAGAGTGCAGGGTGTGAGTTAAAACGTAGGCGTATTCCCAAAATCGATTACTTGGCTTTGCGAATCGTGCATGCTAATGGCACGGGCTACTAGTATCTTTAGAAGATTGCCACATCCTTGAACCAAAGAAAAAAAAAGTATAAATTAGTTTTTTTTCAAACGGGACTCCAAACAAACAACATCGTTAATGCAGTTAAAGCAATCAGGCATGATCTTAAAACAAAAGAAACTATCAGCATTTCCGAAAACTACAGGCACGGATGATCATAGACCGAAATACATAAGTTAAACTAATTAATTATTAGTTGTTTAAAAACATATATTTTCCTTCTTTTGGGAGGAGAACCTTTTTATTGCGTATCAAACTTAAGACTGAATTTTACAATTATTTTCAACCTGTGGGAAAATGGGATTGGAAAATAGTGGAGAGGATCAGGGCATCAGGTCAGGTCAGTGACTGCAGGTAAATTCGTTGCCGTGGGAACGACGCTGCGTCAGCGTATTTGGCTAGCTGTTATTTGGTGCGTTGGTAAAATCCAAGGTCAATATTATCTGCTTCGTGGGAACGATGCCGCGTCAGCGTATTGTTCGGCGCGTGCATTACGTCTGCTGGACATGAAAAAATTTATATCACGACTAAGATATTTAAGCTGTTCAAATAACCAAACCCATTTTTTGGTAAGTGGACACCACGATGGATGAATCCAAACCAAAGTCCTACCTTGAATAAAACAAACGCTAAAAAAAATGTATTCAAACATTACTATTAATCCGACTACGAGGAAGCTTTACGCACGTCCGTAACTTACGCAACACCAGAACTTACTGTAACTCAACCAAAGCGTGGCTTCAGTAAAAACTTATCGAACGCTTGTTGTGCTTAATCAGGTTCGATGTTGCTGAGGTGTGATGTTGCCAGTCTTCACAACTTTGTTGTTGCAACTTCGTTAGCTGAGTTATGACGCTGCCAGCGTTCATAACTTATGTGTAAATACGCATACAGTGAACAAAAAAAAATAGTTTGCACCATCTGTATTTTATTAGGATAGCTATGAACAGAAAATACGTTGTTGTTTTTGCTTAGAGTTGGCAAATCCAAAGACCAGCCATCCTTTTATCAAGAAGGGGATTTTGTATCCCCTCTACAGATTTGAGCGTATACGACCAATTGTTACTTGTGGGACTCCCTATCCCTCTCCCTAGCTTCAAATGCTGTATTTCAACAACTTGAGCATAAGTCCGCAATGATTCTGACGAGATCCGATCCATTCGGACTTAAGAACACATTCCACATTACCGATGCGTAAACGACCAATTGTTACTTGTGGGACTCCCTATCCCTCTCCCTAGCTTCAAATGCTGTATTTCAACAACTTGAGCATAAGTCCGCAATGATTCTGACGAGATCCGATCCATTCGGACTTAAGAACACATTCCACATTACCGATGCGTAAACGATTCCCTCCGAACAGATTAGGAAATGCATTTCAGTGGACGTTTCCCCCAGATGGTTTTGGGAAGGAGGGGTGATTGTTGCAGATGTACACTGCTGAACCTCTCGCCTGACTCAGTTTATGTGGCATTAACTTAGATTGAGAGGAAAATACGATGGTGTACATGTCCTGAGTGTGGGGTGTCTGTGTCTACTGAAGTCTCTGTACACGTAGACCAATTTGCAACAGCCAAGGCTATCTCAGTAAAGTCTATGTCAGCTCCGATGATTTTCAACATCCACAATATAACATGCCCTTCTGCTGCTCTCAGCAACTATGCTGCGTTTTTGTTTTGTTTTTGAAATACTCACAAAAAATGCATTCATACACAAACAACATAAATAACATGTTTTTTTTTTCGCATAATTTTTCCAACTTTATGCTTCAGCAGTGAATTTTGCTCTCCGCCAAGCAAGCGCCCAAAGGAATAATGAATCTGTGAACAGATACCATAATTTCAAACTTTTAAATAAATATTCATTCACATTCGTATGTATACGTTCCGTTGGAAGGTCACATTTTGTACCTTACGTACTGACTATTGGGACCACTTACTTTTTTTCCCTGCTCAAATGTGAACGTATACCTTGATATTTCCTCATTTTCCGCTGCTTGAGTCTGAAAATGCTGTACTGTGTGAATGTTTATGGTGTATGCTTGCATTCTGGGCGCTTTGGTTTGACGTGAATGCGGTTGTTACTTTGTCATATGTGCACTCATGCTTCGTTATTTTGCCACCTTTTGTTTGCCCGGTGGTGATTTTATTGTTTCTGTTGCTTATGACAACATTATTCTGGGATAGCAGCATTCTGTAGCGTATTTGAAGTTCAATTTATTTTTTGCTTCACCAGATGGGTTAGTATTGGGTCTGTAACTTAATTCGTGCGGTTTGCTAAGAGATGGCGTAACTTGTATTGTTCCATTGGAACATGCGTTGGAAAGCTACTGTCATTGTGCTTTATTTCAGTGCATTTCATTCATTTGAAGCGTAAACAACAATAAGTTTTCTTCACTCAAATATGTCGAACCTTTTGCCACCCAGCCAAATCAACGGTGAAGCCGAAAATCCATGGCGCGAAGGTAATACCCTATATTTGATGGGATCAGAAGGGTGCGCTGTATTATGAGCTGCTAAAACCGGGTGAATCCATCAATGGACAACGCTACCGAACACAATTAAGAGCGTTTGAAGAGAGCAGTACCCGAAAAACGCCCGGAATATGCGACCAGACGAAAAAAAACCGCAAGAAGTATGTTATAGACCCAATAAATAAGCTTCAAATGGGCAGTGCACTCCGTATCTTGGCATAAATCATAAAGAGCAATATGATGGCGACATCCTTGACGAACATTTTCAATCAGAAAATTATCCAATTCGTATGTACCTTGTGCAGTGAATCATGCAAGCTCGAGATACTAGCGCAAGTTGTACCTTCTCCATTTAAATTAAAAATCAATAAGTAATAAAGTAATATGGCGGCCGTGAAGTTGGGAGTATGCGCGCCGACCCCTACCTCGCTGCCTGGGTTAGATTCCCGGTACGACCGAAATAATTTTTCACTTCTTTCAAGTCACTGACAATGTTCAAAGAATATAACTGTCTAGAATAATCTTCCAAATTGGCCTTTCGTAGTCGGCACAACACTGTAGGTCCCTTCCACCCGTGAGAGCACGAGTGGTGGGAGTGGTTGTTGAGAAGCTAGGCTCCGGCCCTCTACGGACTGTAGCGCCACCCATATTTTTATTTAGTATAAGAGCATTGCTCTTGGTATTTCAAAAGCAATTCACCGAGTTTGGCATCGAGCTCTCATAACTAAAATGCGCGCGTTCGGTCTAAATATATCACTTTTGCCAACGCTTTAATTCACACCATTCAATACAAGTGCATCGTGATGGAGTTCAACCTGACATCCATGAAGTATAAATGCGGCTATGCCACAGGGTTCCGTTTTGTCTCCAACCAAAAATCAGGAAGTCATTTTCATTGACGACCTTTTTAACCAAACTGCTAATCCACTTAGGGTCGTTTTGTTCACAATTGCTCAACTTTCCGGAAAACTGTGAGTTGATCAACTTCGGGTTGGTCTCAACTCGTTTTTTAATCGGCGAGTTGAAAATTGATTTTGTTGATCCAGAAGTTGACCAACTTCTGTTCCCCTGTTAAGTTTTTGACAATGCACAGTGCACAAGTTTTGACAATTTTTGTTCGTGTGCGCTGTTATAAGGAGAATTGAGAGCGAACGTTTTCAGCAGAGATAATGGTTGCATATCATATGGACATAATGGAGTCTGATGTTCAGAACAGTACAAGCGACAATGCACATTTGTAATGCTTACACTACAATAAAGGCTGAATTCGCCTATTGAATTGATCCGAGCGAATGATGGTCACGGACGATTGGTCAGTGTGTAGTTGCCCGCAATTCACGGGGCCTGTTAACAAATCAATCTATCCAATACTTCATTATTCCAAAACAAAGGGTCAGTATCTTCTCTCGTCCCACGGCAATGGATCCTGAATTAGTTCGAGCTCCATTGTTTTTGTCCGCTTTGAGAGACGAAAACGACAAATGACACACACAATAATTCCATCTTGTATACAGACGTGAGCGGGCAACTACGGCAATGGAAAAAAAGACAGAGAGAGAGAGAGAGAGAGCAAAATCCGCGATTTGATTCCTTAAATTCTGCTATTTCCATAAGTTGAGAACATTAGAACTTTAGATATTATTAGAACTCGTGTGTTGTAAAGGGTGATTTCTTAGCTATTATCTTTTTGGCAACACTGGTTTAAACAGCTGACGCACGTTTCGTGTTTTGTTTCACTGTCAAACATCTTCAGTTTGGTCTATAATTTAACCATGAATCGTCTTACAAACGAACAACGCTTGCAAATTATTGAATTTTATTATCAAAATGTGTGCTCTGTTAAGAAAGATCATCGCGCTCTTCTTCCATTTAATGGTCAGTTTAATCCAAAGCCAAAATCTGGCTCAATGGGTACGTAAATAAGCAGAATTGTCGATTTTGGAGTGAATATCAGCCAGTAGCATTGCAAGAGCTACCAATGCATCCAGAAAAAGTCACAGTTTGCTGCGATTTATGGGCTGGTGGCATCATTGGACCGTACTTCTTCAAAGATGATGCGAATCGTAACGTAACTGTGAATGGTGAGCGCTACCGTGAGATGATATCCAACTTTTGTTTGCCCAAAATGCAAGAGCTTGACATGCATGACATGTGGTTTCAACAAGACGGTGACTAATGCCACACAGACTATTTTATTGTGGGGATATGTTAAAGCTCATGTCTATACCGACAAGCCCGCTTCAATTGACGCATTGGAAGACAACATTGAAGCATTTATTCGTGAGAAACCGGCCGAAATGTTGGAAAGCGTATGCCAAAATTGTGCTAAGCGGATGGACCATTTGAGGCGCAGTCAAGGTCGACATTAGCATGAAATAATCTTCAAACATTAAATTATATGGACCGCACTATCGATTCAAATAAAGATTTCATGCATTTTTCTGAATTTTCTGTGTTCTTTTTTTGAAAGACTTTCCTATAGCTTTTAAAAAATCACCCTTTAGTTTGAAAGTTGAAACCATATAATTTGAGTGAATAAAAGCAAATCCAGAAGTTGTACAAAAAAAAATCCCAAAGTTGTGTTTAACTTTTAGTTGTTCTGCGGATGACAGGACCCGCAGTCTCCTTCACAGACAAACGTTCTCATCCTCCGGATGACGAATATACAGAGTATTCATAACCCCTTGAGTACGTGTAAATTATAAAAAAAAAGAGTCACGCCATCTAATTATCATATGATGTCTTCATAAACTGAAAGAGATAATAAGAACCCCTAGATACAAAAATTGAAACGATAACTTGATGATACAAGAGTCATAATCGCAGAACACAACCGTATCTAATTTTCTTATTTCTGACTAAAATTTTAATAAACAAATTATCTATCTCACTTCCAATAAAATAATTGATAACCATCGCCCCGATGCTTGCAAATGAATCAGCTAATGAAAAGCACGCCACTGTTTGGCTTTCAATGGAAATTTACCAGATTAGATAGACAGCCATAAACGTGTGTACCAGATGCGTTTTGCGAAGTATTTAAGAGATCATTGGCCAGCGCAATCCACAATTGTTTTTGTAAAAATCAGAAAAATGGTCAGTAAGCTATTTTTGACGCTGCTTGTTGCCTTCGCCTGTAAGATACCATTTTTGTTCTTATAATTTTGAAAAATCTTACCGACTCATATTTGATTAGACCTGGAAGGAATTTATGGCATCACCATCATTTCCAAGTCCGAATGGGGTGGACGTAGTGCCACATCGAAGACTGCCCAGTCGAAAAACTTAGGATACGCTGTTATCCATCATTCGGAAGGAAGCTACTGCAGCACTTTGGCTACTTGCAAGACTCAAATGCGAAACATCCAATCGTACCACATGGACTCCTTGGGCTGGGCTGACATTGGCTACAACTTTGGCATTGGAGGCGATGGCAACATCTATGAAGGCCGTGGATTTGGTGTCGTTGGTGCTCATGCCACAAACTGGAATAGCAAGTCTATTGGCATCATGTTCATTGGAAACTATTTCAGTATGTTTTTACAAGGCATGCAATGTGACTCAGATTTAACCGCGTAATTGCGTTTTCTTTTCAGACTACACACCCACTGCCGCACAAATTGCTTCCGCTAAGAGTCTGTTGGCGTATGCTGTTTCCCAAGGATATTTGTCGTCGTCGTACACTTTGTACGGACACAGACAGGTCGGTAGCACTGATTGTCCTGGAACAAACTTGTACAACGAAATCAAGAAATGGTCCAACTGGAGGGCTTAAGTTTGACATGAACCGAATATCAATAAATTTTTGAGTAATACGCTCTTGAAATTTCGTGCATTTTAGTTTGCGGCGTTTCATATACAGTGTGTCAAAAACTTTTTGGTCAATGGCCGGCAAATGGACGACCTTGGGTCCAGTAAGAAAAAAAGTAAGCAGTCAAGAAATGTGGGTTTTGATCATCCTAGTCTTGAAATCTCGGATGTAATCGTTCTATACGAGAGAAAAGTTCGACGGTCTGGGGACTGTCTGCCTCTAAAGGAGAGGCAAAGATAATGGAGGATGGAGATATCCAAGTTAGATTAAAGAATCCAACTTGCCCCTTCATTTTATCGGACAGCGTTTTTTATACGATTTCTGTCCAGTGTCTGTGAATAAGTGTGTGCTCTTGGGAACAGCTGTCGAGCAACTGATACCCTTATTAGAAAATTCGCTCGATTCTTGAACGTTATTTTAAATGTCTGTGTTAAATTTTCAACCCAGTCAGGAGGGGTAAAAGGACGAACAAGGCTTATGTTCATGATGTCGATGCATTACGGTCCCATTTGAGCAAGTTACAGGCTGCGGTTCTAGTACAAATTAATGAATGCGCTACAAAGTATATGTATTTTTGTATATTGTATTGTAGGTAATTAATATTTATTATAATATGTGGTGGCCGTGACGTTGTGGGTATGTGCGTCGGCCCCTACGCAACCAATCATCGCTGCCTGGATTCTATTGCCGGTAAGACCAACAATTATTTTCACGGCTCCACCTCTTTGGAGTCACTGACAATGCTCAAAGAGTAATAAATGCTTTAAAAAAGCTTCTCAAACTTGGCTGTTCGGAGTCGGGAAAAAACAGTCGGTCCCTGCCACTCGTGAGATAAGAATAGCCAGAGACACTACACTGCACTCAGACCAGAGATAATGGAGGAAGATATATTCGTCTTTCCAGTGAAAAACTCCAAGCCCACCTCAGATTTTGACGGTTGTGCTCTTAAGTCACTCAATCTACTTTATTTTCACTCACACTTGTCAGGAGTATAGAGCAACGCAATGGTGTTAGGCGGGAGTAATCAGCTTCGTTTTAGCTGTCAGAGGCAAGAAACGTAGAAGTGGCACATCTCTTTCTCCATTATCTCTGACTAAGATTCAAAATTCTGATCCATTGTAATTGAATATCTACCAATTGTTCTTAACAAATAATGTAATTTGAATTCATGAATACCACAATTTATGAATGAAGGATATAAAGTGGAATTGATTGTTTGAGTTAATTTATCAGGTATAACTTGGGACTTAAATTGAAGCAATTTTTTCCTGTTATTTGGGCACATATTTATGCACCCAAGTCCATATTACAGAATAAGTACATGCTCTTGAAAATACAAATCGACTTCGGAACATTCTCCGTACAAGGAGTCGTTGTATTTGTATATTTTCTATATTTTCCCAAAATTTGGTAAAGTTACGTCAAAGGATATGCGAGATACAGCGGTCCAAAATTACACTTTCTTTTAGTTTTGAAATTCATGTATTTCTCGTGTAGTAACTCGTTGGTATGAAAAGGAGCATTTTTATAACTCTTTGTTTAACACATGTTTCTTTAATAAATACTTTACGTTATTTAAGCTTGCAAACAAATCAAATTCAAATTTTTGCTTGTCTCAGCTGGGTTGGAACGAGTGTACTAACATAAATATTTTATTGCTTTTTCCACTTGAGCTATAGTTTTAGCTCCACAAAGCTCCAACGAGTGGTTAACAGTTTCAGAAAGCATTCAGCTAACTATTCTATAAAGAATGATAACCACCCTGACGCCTGACCTGTAAAAACATGGTTTTAGTCTTTAGTCATGTTACTTACTTAAGGTGGCGCTACAGTCCAAGGCGGACCTGGGCCTCAACCAAAAAGCGTCTCCAGCCAGCTCGATCTTTAGCTAGCTGTCTCCAGTCGGTGCTGGGTGTCCTTTCTCGTTGACAGCATATACTTGGTTTTACCCTCGTTTACCGCTAAACCCATCTTCGCGGCCTCCGTTGCAATACCCACAAAAGCGCCATTGACATCACGCTGTGTTCCTCCGATAATGTCAATATCGTCGGCATATGCGATTAGTTGGACGGACTTCTGAAAGATTGTTCCTCTGTTTTTGGCGTTTGAGTTTTGAACAATTCTTTCAAGAACGATGTTGAAAAAGTCGCATGACACACGTCGCCTTGTCTGAATCCTTTTTTGACATCAAAGGTCTCGGTTAGGTCTTTACCGACCTTGATGGAGCAGCGTGCATTCTCCATCGTCATTCTACACAAACGGACGAGTTTGGTAGGCCAAAACTAGACATTGCTCTGTATAGCTCATCTCTATAAATGCTATCATACGCGGCCTTAAAATCGATGAAAAGGTGGTGGGTACACACTCACTGCCGCAGTGTGAATATTTGGTCGATGGTGGATTTTCCTGGCCTAAAGCCACACTGGTATGGACCGACCAGGTTGTTGACGAATGGCTTTAGGCGTTCACACAGTACGGCAGATAAGATTTTATATGCGATACTTAGGAAACTGAAACCTCTATAGTTGGCGCAGTTCAAAGGGTCTCCTTTTTTATGGATCGGGCACACTATACTGAGGTTCCATTCATCGGGCATGTTTTCAAAGTTATAATTAGTCATGTTACAAAAGTTATAATTCCTTGGCTAATAATGGTTGGAAAGAATGCAACTAAGACTTTTTTTGAGAAGAAATATAAATCGTTCGATTAAATGAATTAATGAATTGACGGAGCTCCCAGATATTCAATTTCTCAAAATATTATCTTAATGAAACAAGCTATTACATGGAGTGTGTGATCATATCCGACTTCCGTCCACTTTGGCCGTAAAAGCCTTTTAAGTACAGCAATACGTGGACTTAAGCTGCAAAAAATGGTAATTGGGTTGTAGTTACCAAGTTGTGATAAATACTAGTTCTGAAAAATATTAACTCTGTAACGTTTGACCCCGTGGAACGATCTTAATGAAAATTGAATCTTGGGTGACGTGCTAGGAAATCTTTTCGTGGTTCCAAAAAGTGAAATTTTTATTCATTTCATTTTTCACATCAGTTTACTCAGTTATTGAGTAATCCGTTTAAGCTACATCAAACATTTTTGGACCAAGAAAAGTGGTACATTGTAAGCGTTTAATTTATAAGCGATGATTAAAAAAGAAATGAAAATATCGTGCTACCCTGGACCCTTCATTCTGCTATAAGCTTGCTATAATTCTCTCAATCAAGTACATCTATGTTCTCAATTATGTATGTTCTCGAATCTCAATTACATTGTATACTCTCAATTATTGGGTCTATAACGGTGCGGTTGAACTGTTTGCGAAGTGATGGTGTAACTTTTATTATTCCATTGGAACATGTGTTGGAAAGCTACTGTCATTGTACGTCATTTCAGTATATGTCGTTCATTTGAAGCGTGAGCAACAATAATTTTTTTCACTCAAATATGTCGAACTTTGTGTATGAAACAGTGTTTTTGCAGGGAGTTCTTCTTCATTACTTTAATATGAAGAAAACTGCTGCGGAAAGTCATCGTATTTTGGTGGAAGTTTATGGTGAACATGCGCTAGTTGAGCGAACGTGCCAAGAGTGCAAAGTGGAATATCCATGGCGCGAAGATAATGCTCTGTATTTGGTGGGATCAGAAAAGTGGGCTGTATTATAAGCTGCTAAAACCGGGTGAAACCATCAATGAACAACGCAACCGAACACAATTTATCCGTTTGAAGAGAGCAAACGACCGGAATATGTGACCAGACACGAGGCTATAATTTTCCATCATGACAACTCTCGGCCCCACGTTCCTATTCCGGTTAAGAACTATTAGGAAAACAGTGGATGGGAAGTTTTACCCCGACCGCCTTATAGCTCAGACCTTGGTCGATGCAGAACGCCCTCACTGAAATACGGTTCACATCAAAGCAGAATATCAAAAATTGGCTTGATTCATTCTTGGCTGTCAAGCCGGCACAATTCTTTTGGGATGGGATCCACAAATTGCCAGAAAGATGGGAAAAAGTCATAGCTTCAGTTGGGCAATACTTTGAATGATACTATTGTACATGTTTTTCTTAAATAAGCGTTAAAATTTTGAAAAAAAAACCGCACCAATTAAGTTATAGACCCAATATAAGTAATCTCATGTCATACTGTTATACTCATGTTACACCAATGTTATAAAAAGCCTGCTCGATGTTAGTAAAGCTCTCTGTTAAATAAGGAGATTCGTTCTCGAGTGAGTCTGTGTTCTTTCTTGTGTTCTTATGTGACCTTACAACTTGTGCTGCTACTAACATCGCATTTTTCTCCGAAATGGACTAGGGGTAAAAATAGCCAACGGATACCTCTATCCTCCATTATCTCGGAGGATAAGATTCAGCCACAAACTACGGAGTTCAGCGACTCGAGTCGTTACATCTACTGATCCAAAGGCGTGTTTAGCGCATTAACAGCTGGGAATTTAAGAGTCTTTGAAAAGCCTGTGCTTGAGTCCACCCCAGACTGTAGGTCCAGCGGAAATGTTCATGTTTGCAAATTAATATCTGGAAAATCTCGTAGAAATTATTATCACAAATTGCATAAATACAGAAGGTACACATCATTCCAACAAAACTCAATTTTTTGAGTGCCCCCTTATTGGAACAGTGGAGTCTGATGAATGAAATAAAGTATCATTGGGTCATGCATTAAATTGACAAACGACAAATTTTTTTTTTTTTAAATCAGGTCTTAAATTCCACAACAAATTAAGCGCAGGCCTTTACAAATTATACAGTATAGGATTTGTCCACTAGAGCTCGGTATGAACGCATTAATGTGCTCTCTACGAATGAGTAGTTATTTTCAAGCATCTGAGTGTGCTCTTAGTGTGAGTACAACAATGTAAAAAACAAATACGCTGAAGTACAGGAGAGTATATTTCAAAATGAATGCTCTATTTGCCAATTGCCACTTATCGGGTACTCGAAATGTACAAAACAAGTTCGCTGTCCGGTGCTTGCTGTGAATAATACACCGAATAGACCGACTGAAACGTGAGTCACAGTTATTTACTGTCTAATGTTTTTTGTTTCAGAAGTTACTCACTTATTGTGTCCGCTGAATCGCATTCGTAATCAATCGAACATGTACTTTAGACCTCTCTTACCATTCTTTGACTACACTTTTATAACTTTTTTACGGGTGTGTTAGATAATTACGTTATCCTATTAGTTCCGTCACCAAAAAATATGTATCACTGTGACAAATTTGTATTCTTTTCGTCACTTTACGTGACACTTGTCATCCTCTAGAGGAACCTGTATATTCCCTTAAGCAATTTTTATGGAGAAGTGAGATGGAATTTGGAAGCATGGTGCTGTCAAATCTGGCATCTTCTTGCAGCATGATTTGCAAGATGTTGTCACTTGTATTTCCAAGGTGACGCCGAAGGTCGTGTTGATTTTGTACTGTGTTTAAGCCTAAAATTTGAGTGTATTGCATAAATCACCTAATAGAGATATTCAACTTCCCAGCCAAATCCCCTGCAGCAAAACGCGCATACCACTTTATTCGGAAGCTATATTTAAATTAAAGTTGTGCCGTTCCGGACATGAATAGCTCCCGGAACTGTGTCCTCTGTAGGAAACATATCCTATCGTTCCAAATGTTGTCACATGTTTACACAAATTCAATTCCACACACGCATGGAATCACACATGGTTGTGTTCACCTGAGTCAGAAGCAGGACAATGTGCGGACATAGACATGCATCGTACGTCCACACTTCTATTCGACTTGGATGTGTAGTCCATTAAGTAACAAATGTGGATGTAAACACAATTAGCCGCAAACAAATTAAATTATATCACATGTTTTGAACATGTCCATCGAACTGCATACGTCAACAACAAATCACTCTTCTTTACGCGGTCGGAACATGGGCTACATATAAAGGGTGATTTTTTAGCTATTATCTTTTTGGCAACCCTGGTTTAAACAGCTGACGTACGTTTCGTGTTTTGTTTCACTGTCAAACATCTTCAGTTTGGTCTATAATTTAACCATGAATCGTCTTACAATCGAACAATGCTGGCAAATTATTAAATTTTATTATCATAATGCGTGCTCTGTTAAGAAAGTTCATCGCGCGCTTCTTCCATTTTATGGTCAGTTTAATCCAAAGCCAAAATTTGGCTCAATGGGTACGTAAATAAGCACAATTGTCGATTTTGGAGTGAATATCAGCCAGTAGCATTGCAAGAGCTATTAATGCATCCAGAAAAAGTCACAGTTTGCTGCGGTTTATGGTCTGGTGACATCATTGGACCGTACTTCCTCGAAGATGATGCGAATCGTAACGTAACTGTGAATGGTGAGCGCTACCGGGAGATGATATCGAACTTTTTTTTTGCCCAAAATGCAAGAGCTTGACTTGCATGACATGTGGTTTCAACAAGACGGTGCCACATGCCACACAGCACGCGCAACAATGGACTTATTGAGAGGCGAGATCCGTGAACATTTTATTTCAAGTTCGGGACCGGTCAATTGGCCGCCTAGATCGTGCGATTTAACGCCTTTAGACAATTTTTGTGGGGCTATGTTAAAGCTCTATACAGACAAGCCCGCTTCAATTGACGCATTAGAAGACAACATTGAAGCATTTATTCGTGAGATACCGGCCGAAATGTTGGAAAGAGTATGCCAAAATTGGACTAAGCGGATGGACAATTTGAGGCGCAGTCAAGGTCAACATTTGCATGAAATAATCTTCAAACATTAAATTATATGGACCGCACTATCGATTCAAATAAAGATTTCATGCATTTTTCTGAATTTTATGTGTTTTTCTTTTTGTTTTTGAAAAACTTTCTCATAGCTTTTAAAAAATCACCTTTTATAATTCTGTGGACTTGTATGATTAATTCAAAAATGTCCGCAAGCATGTTCAAAGCCGGCATATCCATGGAACTGCACAGTTCCGCGGACATGTCTCCGGGAACCAGTTCCGATTGCGAAAATAATAATTCTATGTACGTTCCGTCGTACATACTTCCACCAGTAGTACCCTTCGATCAGCTATTTCCCCCATCCAAAACAATTTTGCTAGAAATGTCAAATCAATTCCTAATTTGGTTAACCTGCCCACGATATGGAGTTATGTTCGTCAAGTCTTTTGACGTTATGTGCAGTGTAAGTGGAATTTGTAGATCATGGAAAAAGAAGTTTGCTTTCCTAGGGCTTATTTTAAAATTAAAGCGAAGATTCACGAACTGCCTAAATGGAAGTTTATTAGAAATTTTCAAATATTATTGCTGATATTGAAATACTGTATGATATGGGTCTAAATCTAAAATCCTTGAATAATTGGCTTCTGTTTGGTCGCCACTATTTCGAATTCAGTGTTAAAACGGCCATACGAAACATTAAGAGAATCGCCTTGCTTTCTACAAAAGGTTTGAAAAGAAAAGGAAAAATAACTCCTTATTGCAATAGACTTTCCGAAGGAAAAATTCTGAAAATTTCTCTCAAATTTATCCCCTTTCATTTTGTTAGGGAAAATCAAATAAAGATATGGAGGTTCGTATCAGTGTCGCAAAGTCTTAAGAATGTAAGTATCTTTGTCTGAATTTACGTTTAAAGGTCTATTGCAAACAAAGTGAAGCACTAGTTAGCTGGATGGAAAAATATCCAGATGTTGTTAATGGTTTCACCTTTTCCAATGTTTGTTGCTCCAGGACTGTATTAATGACCCATGTGTACCATCAACTCATCCTAGCACACCAGGAATACGAAACTTTTCAAACAAAATTTAAGCTTTGTGTGTCTTGCTCCTTCAGGTGATGTGTTCATTTTTAACCAAACTGGATACAGCTTTCCTTCAAATAGTTGCAGCACCTCCGTGAGAACTATGGAAAATTATGAGTGTGCCAAGCCAACGTCATGCTCTTGTGCAACTCTTCTTTGATAGCAACCTCCGGCGAAAATTTCTTGACGGTGGCAAAGATTCCTCCAAAACATTCAAAATGTAAGTTCAAAAGCACGTTAATTAGCTCTGAAGTACTGCTGGAATCTATGCAAAAAAGTTATTTTGGTTTTAAGGACATTTTGCATAAATTAATAGACCTTGTTGTTGATCCAAATCATTCGATCACATTTTTCACACCTACCAACATAGTCCGATAACAATTGACAAATAATTTCAGATTAGGTCTCATTCATGACAGCTGATGAATTTTTCGAATTAACCTCGAAGAAAAACATTCCGAAAGAAATTCACAATAGCGGGGACGTTACCTACGCAGGGAAAAAGGTAAGGGAACAAGAAATCCTCCGGGATTCAGAATAAGCCAGAATGGCATGTATTTTCGACAACCACCACCAAAGTACTTCCAAACAAAAACGTGTTTTTTTTATTTCTTTGGTGTGTGTAGTCTCATAAGGAACACTGGTCTCTTTTTTCATGAATCAAAAAAATCCAGTGTATCCAGTGTGTTTCCATCCTTGGCAAATTTATTTTCTCTTTTTCTTTCTATCTTGAAATTGCCTAAGAAACATAAATATAATACTTTGTTCTTGATTAAATGAAAAAAAAAAAAAATACTTTTTTACTATTTCTTATTTTCATTGTATATGTGGACAGGATGTGAAGCACAACCGATGCGAGGAATTTCTCACATTATGAGAGTAGAGGGTAGGTCATCTTCTTTTTGCAGATGACTTAGTGATCCTCACATCTTCCCAGACGGAGCTCCAGCGCGCACTGCTGATGCTGGAATAAAGCTCAACGTAGACAAATCGGAGATTATGGTCATCTACAGAACGCCTGTACAATGCACTCTACAGCTTAGTGGAGCCCCATTGAAGCAGGTGGAGAAGTTTAAGTAACTCGGGGTCTTTTTCACGATTGCTGGAAGGAGTAATGCTGAGCTTTCCTGTAGGATTGGTCAAGCTGGGTCAATTTTGAAACAGCTTGGTAGATCTGTAATCATGAAGGCCGAGATTGGTGTCAAAGCCAGGTTAGCGATTTTCTACTCAGTATTTGTTCCAACTCTCACCTATGGTCATACAATTTGGGTAAGCACCGAAAGACTAAGATCGCGAATACAAGCTGCTGAGATGAGGTTTCTCCGTGCTGTGGTGGGAATTACTCGCCGGGATAGGGTGAGAAACACGGCAGTGCGAGAGGAACTCAACATTGAGGAGCTGCTTCTTCGAACGGAGAGGGCTATGCTTCGGTGGTTTGGTCACGTGGCACGAATGTCCCTTTCATCACGAATGTGATGCCATCAGGTAGGTGACCGCTTGCCAGACCCAGGACAAGTAGTTGCACCAAGTCCCAGAATTCGCCTGGTTACGCTTGGGCATAACTTCTGATAAGTTAGAGTCGATGGCGGAGGATCGAGTTGCCTGGAGCTCTCTCGTGCGTCTTTTACCCCCGCGACACCTTTAGTGGAACATGCGGGTAAGAAGATGATGATGATGATTTTTATTAGATTTTAATGTTTTTTTGTTAAGGTTATCCTTAAAACTGGTTTTTAAACCTTTTTTCTGAAATCTCGAGCTTTAAATACACCATATTCTCATTCAGGAGGGACGAAGTCGACTGAGCGGTTTGCGAAAAAATGGTTAAAATACTGTTAGAAATCGAAGTGAGCCACCCACCTCATAGTTTAAGTACAGCTGACTTTCTCAGAGGTTCCTGCCTGACAAATTTTGGTCTACACGTATTCAACTGTGTTCCTTTGTTTGTGGTATCACTTGATTTGACAACACTGTCCTCAAATATAAACGGTGGCGAAGATCCCGCCCCCAAAAGTGAATAACCCTGCCTTTCCGCTAGCACTGGCGACAGACTCAGAGGAGTCGTTCATACGTTCACAGCCTGCACAAGCCCACAATTAGTTTACTTTTTTTTACTGCAAAAACATACTCTGTACAGTGTTATTCATTTCAAAGGGAACACCAGCGTTCACAAATAAATACGTAACCATAAAACCCAATAAACTATTTGTTTGATAAGAAATGAGAAGAAACCTAAAAAATACAAAAGTCTACAGTATCTTTAATCGGCAGTCAAATAGATAGATTGCCAATGTAAATTTTAAGCACACAACACAATATCAAATACAGCCCAGGTGCTTTGCGCTAGATTGCTGGAAGTTATCTGTAATAGGAATTTATGATAGGTGTGATCAGTAACCGAAGGAATGGATCGTTAGCTGTGGTTAGAACGAAGATATTTGCTTCGTTCATTAACTGATATTGGTTATCACGTTTGGTAAAACCAGCGATGACGAGCAGAACACGAGTGTGTGGTATGTATACACGTGTTTATATGCGGCGCCTCTTGCATTGGACGAAGATCTGGACTCGCCATAACCTTTTACAGAATGTTGACAGAGCGGAAGTACCTGATACTTTCCTCAAAACCATCACATACCGGATTCACAAAAATGGAGACTGCGAAAGTGCATCACACCGTTTTCATCCTTTCTATATAAAATGCTTACTCAGTGCGTGGAGAAGAATCAGATGTTTCACGAGTTCCAACGTTTCAGAAGAGGCCATTGCAGATGGGACTGTAGATCATATATTCGACTCCATAACGCGTGAAGCTCGCTTCTACAAATTATACAAGTCTGGAATATCACCGGAAATGATGAATGTATTGAGGGCTTTTGTAGGAAAATAATCCAACTCGTATGAGGGACGGGAAAAGGTTCTCCAAGTGCATTTTGGAACAACAGTGTGATAACTCAGAATTGAACTTCATCGGAGAAAAATTCCACCTTCAGAATTTGCAGTTTTACTTGCGATCAACAGATAAGATGGACGCGCTTAGAGTGCGAATCTAACTTTCAACCCGAATAAATCTAATGTGATGATTCTAAGAAATGGCGGATGCAGATATTCATCGTAGGAGAAGTGGGTGTATCAAGGAAAGGAAATAGAGGAGTAGGATCTCATAGAACTCAAACATGAAACAACATCTTCAAGTGAAACAAGCAGACGCAAAGCGTGCTGTGTTGCTTGGGGCTGTTGTTACAAGAAGTGCGTTGCATACATCTAAGCAAGGAATAGTTCGAGCAACTGCAACCACTATTCTTCTATATGGAGCACAAGCACGGGGGCACACCGGCCTTATGAAACAGTAGAGAAGTTTCTCCGTTACTATCTTGGGAGTTTTTCTGTAGAATACCCTTCAGTTCCCCAAACTATATGTTGCACTTAGACTTAGACTGGTACTTCTCCTACATTTTTGGATACGCTTAAAAGCTCCATAACTGCATGCAGGACTGAGAATTCCAAAAATGGTACTTATGCACTTACTGTCGACTGAAGGATGATGTGTCCAGTTGTAGAAGAAACTGGCTTCAGAATCAGTGGCGACTCCTGGTCTTAAGCATTGGGTTGGCTGCTCCAGATTCATATAGACAGTGCATCCAACACAACGAACCGAATTGTGTGAATTATATTCTGTCAATTGCGCTCTGTTATAGTTGCTAACGAAAATAAGAGCATCAAGCGCTTCAGTTTGTTCTCTTCAGTCAAAAACCGCACGCCCTTGCCCAGAAGCTCAACTGTCCGCCGCACACGGGGGCCGTCTGTATGGGAAGAGTGTCCAAAACTCAAAATTTAAAATGAATATTTTTATGAATTTTGTTTTGTTTTTCCGTTAGTACAGGTTCTTTTATATCATTTAGTAAGTATTCCATCATTTTAGTATCAACTACTGTGTGCAAGCAACGTGTTCAAAGTTGTGAATTTGGGGACGGCTAAGAAAAGTGGCGTGCTATTAAATTTATTGTACTAATTTTATCAAGTGCATTTTTGTTTTCCACAAATATGTCCTGTATACTAAACAGAAGTCCAAAGTAGAAGCCTGTTGCGATAATTTTTTTTAACAATTTTTTTCTTGCGCATGTCTAAAATAACTTTTCCGACATTCCTCCAGAAACCGACGCAAAGTTCAATGTTATTAGATGAACGCTCTTCGAAGTTTTTTGCAATAACAATAAAAATACTTTCGAAACTAAATTCAATCAAATAATTGAATTTTTGGCCGAAAAAACAAGCTTTTCAGCCGAAAACATGACTAATTGAAGGAGTTGCGAAACTTCAAAGGCCAATTAAAATCGAAATGGCTCAAGCATGGTAGGCATCATGGGAGATTTACTCTTAATGAAAATTCATGGTTAGATGAAAACTGTGAATTCACAATCTACCCCGTGGAGAAAAGGTGGTACGCCTTCGTGCTCATTTAATGACAGTAGCGAAAATTTAAAACGCAGAAAAACTGCCGATATTCTGTTTCCGAGCTCAGTGCCAATGCACCGCAAATAAATTTAAGGACTGAAGGTAAAACTGCTGCAGCAGACCTTGTAAAAAAGGCCATAAATGTGCCAACATATGCTAAAGACTGCGTGGATTTAGGCTCATCTGTCAAAATAGCGAAAATTTCACCCCGTAAGGCATGAAGTTAAGCTGAGTAAAAATAAGTATAATATAATAAGCAATTCTACCAAGGATATGTTTCCGTCTTATACATTGATCCAAGAAGAAAAACGGAACGCGTATTCCAAAGATCTTGATGCCACAGAATCTAAAGCCGAGATAACTCTGCGATCACTCTTAGATCACACAGCTACTCGCAAAACCGAAAAACAATCACTCAATCAAAAAGATGGTCTTTTATTCTAAATGGGAATTTGATGGTAGTTCGAGTCATAACCAATATAAGCTAATAATCTTGTCTGAAGTGGCAGATGTTAAGTATATGTTTCTGACTTGTCTTGCCTCTAACAAATGGAGAAAATTTAGTTTTGTGGTAAAACCTTCTTCTCCAAGATTGTGTAGGCCAATAAATATTGAATACAAAAAAGAAACAGGTGAGCTAGTAATGGCCAAAAAAGAAAATTTAGACCGTCAAATAGGAGCGCTGACACCAACAGAAATAACAATGGCCAAAGTTATCGTTACACATCAATACTATGGTAGATGGAAAGATATGTCACACACTTTCACAAACAAAATCAAATATGAAGTTTTACTTATGCGATGGCACACCCAAAGATTCCAATAATCTAGAAAGCATTTTCCAGAAACCAATCAATAGCGACTGTGTTTCGTTTGGAATTTCGGTATAACATGCCTGGATAAGGTTGTTTGAGTCATTGCTCCACTTGAGCTATAAATTACCATCACTCTCTTGGCGCTTATCAAAAGAGAACAAAGATTTGGTTGAGAACACAAAAAAGAGAATTCAAAAACAATTTAAAAGCGAGTTTTCACTTATTTTAGACAAACCCAAGCCAGGCTATGGAAACTCTAATGACGGCATTGTAGCTTGAAAGTTTTTCCAAAACTACACTGTTTCTTCTCGCATAGCAAAAATTGACGCAGAACTCATTAGAAGAATTTACATGATACTTCAAGCCATTTCAGGCGGACATAAAATAAATACAGACAAATTTGAACAGTATTGTTTCGAGACGGCTTCCTTGTATGTTTAGTTATATCCTTGGATGCCTATGACACCAAATCTTCACAAAATACTCATTCGCGGATCCGTCATAATTCGAGAAGCTTTACTATCTATCGGCATGCTTAGTGAAGAAGCCCAAGAAGCCCGCAATAAGGATTTCAAATCGTGCAGGAAATTTTTCGCCAGAAAAACGACGAGGACGGACAACATCACTGATTTTTCGGACCCATTCATCAGCCTTAAGCGAAAATTCCCAGTAACCGACAAAAAATGTTTGATAGTGAAGTTATTGATATGTTTGAAGTTGAAATATAAAATATAAACCATCCACACACGTTTTCCTTCCATTTTAATGCATAAAACAATATTTTAATAGTTTTGGGCATGTTTGCCTTAGTTTGGCCCCAGTGTGCGACGACACAACACACAACAGCAGAAATTTCTTCCTGAGCATTGATATATCATGCAATACGCACAAGCACACTGCACTTCCACCCCACATTGAAGTTGTGATCTGATGTGTAGATATCCGAATTTTTTGATCAAATTTGATTATCCGAACCACCCAGTTCGGATAATCAACGGTCTACTCTATTGGATACGGATGTGAAGGAACGATATGGGGTTTGAAGAAGACGATACAATATGGAACAAATTGCAAGTGATTCTTAAATTTGTAGCTGGCGATTATGACGTTTTGTCCCAGGTGGTATGTCCCTGGGTTTGGAGTACGTTCTGTGCATGCAAGACTTTCTTGGCACTCATATTTTCTATAGACTTTACCAAAATGTGCATGCACCTACTTCTAATCCTACAATGACCCAAGCAGGGGATTTCAAGATGACACACATTGGTCCCATTGTACGGGAGAATTGGAAATAAATCTGTAACTTTTGATCCAATCGACGACCGATCTGAATGATTTGGAACATAGTAGATGTGCCATGAGATCTTATAGTGGTCCACAAATGGTTGATGTAGCTCAATTGTCAATCATATTAACGGAGTAATCTCAATTAAAAAATAAAAATTCGAAGGTATCACGGACACAAGACTGCTCTCGTTCAGAACCTTCACCGGGTCACTGGCCTGATAAGAATGTAATCGGCGTGAGCCATACACATTTCTTAATGTGAGTCATTCTACCTACGAACATCACAATACGCCTATACCGGCCTAAGTGTAGCTGCAGTCCGCAGTTTGACAGTAAGACCCCTACCACAATCCGATTCGGTCAAAGTGCAAACATTTTGCATACTTGTACAATCCCAATAAATTTGTTCCGCCATACATGTCCTAGATTCAATAATGCCTAAAAATTACATTTTCAGCATTTACAGCCCACGATCAAAATTCCCCACAATTCGTTAAGAACTAATTTATGACTATATGCGGGGCTAATAACATTGGTATCTCAAGAACAAAAGAAAACCATATACGCATCACGACCCCAAATGAAGACATTTAATAAATGATTTAATTTAGTGTTCAAATCGTAATAAATTACAGAAACATGATTAGATACGCATCAAAGAGGAAGAAACAGCGATTCCAAGAAACGTATTTAAGCACAATGCCCACCTTCGATTGGCACAAGTCACCAAAATGGTCAGCAAGACAATTCTAGCAGTGTTCGTAGTGCTCTGCTGTAAGGCGATTACTGAAAAGGAAATCTCGTACATAGGCTAAAAAACTCAAACATTTACTTTCTTCAGGCGCCCAAGGAATCTTCGGCATAACCATCATCAGCAAATCCGAATGGGGCGGACGTACTGCAACTTCCAAGAGTAACCTCGCATCGTATCTGGGTTACGCAGTAATTCATCATTCTGCCGGAGTTTACTGCACCACCATGGCCGCATGCAAAGCAGAGATGAAGAGCATGCAGACCTATCATATGGATTCCTTGGGCTGGGCAGATATCGGCTATAACTTCGGTATTGGCGCAGATGGCAACATATACGAAGGTCGCGGTTTTGGTGTTATGGGTGCCCATGCAACCAACTGGAACAGCAAATCCATTGGAATCATGTTCATGGGAAACTACAACAGTGAGCTAGTCACACTTCCTGGAGTAGGAATGGAAATTAATATGAATTGGCTTTCTTTTTCAGACTACACCCCAACTGCTCTTCAGATTTCCAAGGCAAAGGAATTGCTTGCCTATGCTGTATCTAGTGGATACTTGTCGCCAAACTACATTCTCTATGGCCATCGTCAAGTAGGTTCAACTGAGTGCCCTGGAAATAACCTGTACAAAGCAATCCAGAGTTGGTCCAACTGGAAGGCTTAAAGTGCTGTTTTGATCATGGTTTTGTAGTTTTCTGATTTCTACTTTGAATTAAATGAATGGTTATTGCAGAACAGAAAAATTGTTGTACATTTCCACTCGTGCTTTTTCACGCGAAAAATTGGTTGACACTATGAACTTGACAGTTAGTGTTGTCAGCAACCGGTGCTTACGATCAATCACAAACAGCAACACCTTAACAACAGTCCAGATTGGTCCTGTGCCGCAACCAACAAGTCAGTCCCTCCAGCTGATCTTTGGCTAGTTGACTCCAGTTTCGCACAAAAAGATAGATGAGGTCCTCCTCCATTTGCGTTCGTCACATTCGGTGAGGGCGTCCTCTTCTACGTAGTCCTACAGGTTTGGAGTCAAAGACTCTTGGGGCCAGAGCTTAAATTTTCCATGCGCTCTACATGGACCAGCAACCTTACGCGGTCTTATCTAAACAGGGCCAAACATCGGACGTGTTACGTGTAGTAACCGAAGTCTTCATCCGTTTTTCCGTACACCACTACTGAAATGATCCATAATTTAGAAAAGAAAGTCAGCTTGATCCTTCGATTCGGCAACTACATTATTAAAGCCCAAGGACACCGCTACATATTAGACGAAATTTCTGTCAACCTCTAAAATTACCACGCAATGATTTTTGCAGAAGCTGCATGGATGAAGAGGAGTTAGAAACCCCAAATCACCTCTGCTCCTGTAGTCTTCTGGTTAGTCGTAGGTACTCCAAGCCAACAACCGGCTACTCTAACCATACCTAACCCATCATAAGGCTGCTACAAAAATTGTTCAAGGTCCATGCGGGCAAACCATTTATGAAGCAACATTCATGTTAATGATTAAAAATACCATGAGCAGCTCAGTTCAACAATTCAACAACCGTCGAGTTGTTAGAATATAACAGTCATCTCTAGTAAATAGGATCAGAGTAGCTCTATGCACTGATAATTCCTACTTTATAACGCTGACGCTTTCAAACGAATAAGCTCTTTATCTCTTGAAATTGACGTTGATCGCAGGGGGGAATGCAGTTCGTCGTCTACGAATCCACTTGGGATAGCCATGTGCGGAGTATAGACAGAGTGCCTCCGGTTCAAAGAATTATTGACTCCACCACTGTGGGGTAACGTGCACAAGGGCTACAACGAATGGAAGGGACATAACTCAACCGGGTTTACTGTAGTGAATTAAATCAGCATGCGATGGAGGTGGTTGGATATGCCCAGGTGGTCAACGTCAACGATCTGCATTGCCGCATAAATAAGCACTAATCTGACTAGGGAAGGTCACTAATACCAGATTTACTTGAAGAGCAGAGATATTGTTTTGTGTTGAATAATCGACTTTGAAGACATTTCCGTTCAAACATAGATTTGTTTGGATGTGGGAGACGAAATAGTTTCTAGAAGACGAAACACTGGTGCACGGGAGTACTTACTTAAATACAAATAAATATACCAGTGCACTGGAAAACAGTTGTGGTACAACCGATCCCTAAACGAGACAAAGACAAATCTCCGGGCGATCAATCTTCTTCCAACAAGGTTTTTGAAAAGATAGTCCTTCGAGTTATGAAACAGTGGGTAGAGGAAAATAAAATCATATCGGACAACCAGTTCGGTTTCAGGGCGGAGCACGAAACCATACATGCCGCGTCCAAACTGGTGTCCGACATTCAGTGGAATAAAGGCAAAAAACCTGCCTGATTGACTTGGAAAAAGCGTGCGACATCGTTTGGTTGGAGGGCCTCTTCCTCAAGCTGGTCAGGCTAGGCATAAGTAAACCAATGCTATCCATGATCTATGACATGATAACAGGCAGAAAGTTTATCGTGAAAAGTGGCGACGTAACTTCTAAAAATGGTCTGCAACAAGGGGCGATTGAATCGCCGATCTTGTTTTCCCTTTTCAGGACCACGCTGTTTCGCGGGACACGAAGCCATTCGCCTAAACTGGTGCCAGTTCGGTATACAGTTGAAGGACGGCCGTTAGCTGTGAAAAGTTTAGTTAGCCTCACGGAATTTGAACGCGGCGGGTCAGTGAACCTCAAAGAGCATTTGTATAAGTGCACACAATCTTAAATAGAACAAAAATTCCCTCCCTTCACCTGCATTTTTGGCCACGGCTTTATGTTGATTGGTGGTTTTCGATATACCAGCCTAGTATAATTGTTTAAAACAGTGGCCACCGTGGCTTAGTGGGTATGTGCGTCCACTACTACGCACGAGAACATACGGTTTCTAGATTCGAATTCCGGTACGATTTTCAGGGCGCCACCCGTGCTCCAGGAGTACTTAGAAAAGCGTGGTAGCTGTAGAAGATAGAGTCTGGCCCTCTAGGAGCTCTAGCTCTGCTCTAGCTCTCCTTAAATTAACATTTAAAATAGAAAAGTGACCAAAGGTATAAACCAAAAATAACTTCAAGCTATGGCCACCGGTACAGAGCTGAATGTTGGGCATTGACACCCCGAGGCTATTGGACTCTGTCGGTGAAGTTCCATACTCTCTGCAGAACTGTAGCCCTCTGCTAGGGCTGAGCTCGGGCGTACAGAGTTGTTAATTTCTCTCAACTTGGCAGGGTACCAGCAACGATACTTGGTAATGCTTAGGCAGAGTTTACATACAGCCTCCTCGCGGCGACCCTGGAATAACCTCTACAACACCCACTGTGAGGTCAATCAATGTATTGTGTGAACTTCGGTGACGAGAAAGCACATATTAATCACTCTGGCGGATGTGTCCCCGTGAAATATGCTTTGTGAATGAGCAAACTCCCTTTTACCAAGGCACGAACTTGCAACGGCGAAACTGTGCGAAAAAATATTACGAGTTGCGAGTGTGCTTCAGGAATGTAAGGAAACTCTACACACCATGGGCAGCCCATCAAATTGAAATTATCCTCACGCAATACATGGCGGAAATTACTCCGATGCGGTAGATACCACACGGGATGGTGGGGAAAATTGAATGCGACATCTATAACAGCTGCCAAGTTGGATGCGGATTCGTTGTGAGAAAACCGAAAAGTCATCGACTTTATACCGATAAGTGATAGCTTGGCTCTAGTCCGCATTAAAGGCAAACTCTACAACATCAGCACATGCAGCCTACCGATTAGGTTGAAGACTCTATCAAAGAAGACTACTATATGTACATCTTGTACGGCGCCTACGGAACATATGCGAACAACGGAGTCAAAATTAATTTCATGGCATCTATCCCTTGGCGGGTAAACAAAAGGCGGACAAAACTGCTACTCTACAAGAAGCTAGTAGTACATGTACCGGACTCTTCTTCGAAAGCATCACAACAACAAGAAAAGTTACTACGAAGCTACTACGAAAAACCATCTTCTAGGTATTAGGAACCATATTAACGAGGCAACAAGAAACCTGAGAAACTCATTTGTCCAATGACAGTGCTAATTCAATGCGCTAAATCTGCTAAGCGAGCAGAACTTCCTAACGACATCGGAGGTCGAGCTGCGTGCCTTCGAGCGATAGAAGTCGTCATCGAAGCTAAATCGGCTACAACACTACCAGTTCATCCCAAAAGGACGAACGTGGGCAAACGGATTTAAGATGTAAGCACTGACCATTACATAAACCCTAAACCGAAATTCTAAATCTTAAATTAATCAACGTACACCCCTTAAGCCCTTGATGAGCCAACACCCTAACCCTTCCATTTAATACACTATCAAATGGTTATAAATAATTTCACAATTGAAATTTTAACTAACCTTCGATTTTAAAATCGTGTTCGGAAGCTTCAAGAGCTCTAGAAGACTCCCGAGCTTTGTGATACCGTGTAATGTGGTAAAAAGAAGCGCGAGGTTGCCTCCCAAAAACATTCACAGAGCAACATGGCCATCTCCGGATGGTCAAAGCGGCAATCAAATCGAATCGCGACGGCATGCGGCAAATATGTTTTTGTAAACATACTTTTTTCCAAATTTACATTTTTAAATTCATATTTCTTACTTATGTATCAGGCCGGCGACCCACGGAGGGTCCCAGCCAATGGCTGCTTTCCACAGTTGACGATCCTGGGCATGCTGCTTCCAGTCGTCAATACCAAGCTGCCTTGCATCCGCTTCAAGCTTTCTTACAAGACAAAAATGCTTAAGACTAGTTATACGAACACTAACTTATCTACCTCTCCCGCCCTCTATCACCCCGTTTCTTACTCAAGCCCTCGACGGAAACACTAAGCTAAACATTATTTTATTCCAATTCGTTCGACCTAACCTAACAATGATTAAATTAAATAATAATGCTTACAAGCCAAATTCGGAGACAAATCCTTTTAGCTGAACTTTTGTTTTTAAAATGCATTTAACTCACTTACAGACTGTAATAGTGCGTTTACACCGCACCCAAATTCTGCATAGCTGCTAGTTTCTGTATTTCCTGCATTCTGGAATACTGCATTCCAGCGAAATGTTGAATTTCGTCGCTGCATTTGTTAGTTCGTCAAATCGAACAATCCTATGTACACATTCAGCACGTCATTTAATAACTTTGCAGTCTGCTGACTTGAATCTGAATTTGACTGCTGTTTTATTTCAATTAATTATTTCAAATGATAATTACATTACATTGATTCAGCACTATATATAATACGTCTGAAATAGTACTTAAATTCTTCCTTAAATTAATATATTTAGTTATCTAAAATGGTTCAACCACTTCTAATTTCCAAACAGAAGAAAATATCTGCAAGCCATTTTAACAATAGCTGTCATTTGAAATGCTTGGGAACGCAAAATTGGGTTTCGAAATTTTGTAATGTTGGATTTGAGTGCGGCTTAAACGTACTATAACTTTATATAGTTTCCATGTTTAGTACTCAACACAAAGAAGCAGTCATCTAATCATATTTGCTAGTAGAGGAACACCAGGGCGGAGTTAGCAGGCAAGCTTCCAGCTGTGATCCGTGAGATCTTGCTTTGAGCAAAGTAGGTACCAGGGCTACAAAGTGCGGCCTAAGTATCGAGTGATGCAAAATGGAACTGATGCTTTTCACCGCAAAAACCAAAATACACAATTTCCCCCTTCCTCGTCGCAACGATCAACCACTCATTTTTTTTCCAGTGTATCTCGGAATCACTTTAGATCCCAAGCGCAGATAGAAGCTAGCTAAACAAGGAGTTATAAAAAGCATACTTAGCTTTTTACACCTGCAGTAGAACCTGTAGTAAAAATGGGGTCCCCAGGCAAGGATAATACGATGGATGTATACAGCGCGGTGCGTAAATACTCGGTCAGGGTCAATAGTGTCGCGAATAAGGGGCTATGCGAATGGAAGAATAATGGGGCATAAAGCTGCTAGCGTTCTTGACGTAGAATAAAGTCAAACGAGAGTACAAGAAAAAACCTCTCGAAGGTAATTAGTAGCGCACATAAAGCCAAAAATAACGTATATGCTGTACACTCACTTCTGACGCTGACTGTATATACCACCGGTGGTTCGACCGATTGTAACATACGGATTATTAGTATGGCTGCCGGCACTATACTTGATCTCATACCAAGGGACCTCGTATCATTCTCAACACACTATAGGGTTCCTAGATAAAGTCTATCAAACGGCTTTGACACTCTGACACCCGAAAGGACGGAATGGCATAGTGGGCAGATGTGAGTGGATTTTAAATGGACAATCTACACTGGTGGCTCTAAAATGGACGGCGGAATCGGTGCGGGTGTGTTCTCAGAATTCCTGAGCATTTGTAAAGCCTGTACATTGCCGGACAATTCTGGGATGTGGAATTGTTTGTAATCGGAGGTGCATAGCACCGTCAAGTCAGCATATCCAAAGCAAAAGGTCGTTATTTGCATTGCTAGCCAAGCAGATATCAAAGCTATTGCCTCCTTCATTTGACAGTCAAAATAAATACAGAAATACCGAGATGAGATAACGTCGTTAGGCCAGCTCATTTCCCTTAAATGGGCCAGACTGACAAACCGTGCAACATCAAGGAAAATATGACCTGAATACAAACAATCCAAAACAAAAGATCTCCTTCGATGAACTCGTTGTGATCTTACTAGACTAGTGGCGGTCTGTACAGGCAATTGGCCGATAGGAAATCATGCCATGACGCAGCTGCAACAACATAGGCGCAGACCCTCCTCAGCTCGTCGTTCGACTTCTATGTGAAAGACGAGAGGTACCGAATTTACATATGCCTTGTAAGTCAAATATGTGCAAACATTCAAATGGCCAAACGTCGACACCGTTCATTACGTTTGAAGCTCGGGCTCAAACTCTCCATGAGTTGCAATCCGGATAAGATAACTAACTTACTCGTACAATGAATTCAGATTTTTAGAAGTCCCAATCCAAAGCGGGTTACAATTTCTTGGTAAACAACGAATTAATCAATCGCGCGTGTATGGCCCAATGTAGAGTAGCAATTTCTTTACAACCCAGTGGTCAGTGTTTTGTAAGCCTTCACAGCCATTTTTATGACTGAATGTTAACCTGATTTCCAGTAAATCAATAAATGACAACGATTTCTTTATTGCTGCACATAAACCCACTTATACCGCCCATCGCACCGTCTTTAGTCATTTTGATGTCATACGCACGCTTGTGCATCGAGGACGTTTATTATGCCGTGATTCAGATGCCTATGTCCTTTTCAATAACAGGGCAGAGACCAATAATGCCAAGAGACCTCGTAACATTTTCAACATTGTCAATTAAAAAGAAATATTTATAATGGCGTATCGATGTCATTTCCGCCATCATCCGATGTCTTTGTGTCAAGATTATGGCATAATTGACAAATTTGTTCGAACAGCACGTAGTACATACTCGTACATTGTAAAATTACACACAACATACAAAGAGGTAGTAAAGTACTTACGGAACCCACTAACTCAATGGAAACTTGTGAATGGTATCAGTTTTGTGTCTCGAGCTGACGTCTAGGCAAACAGCATTTCCTGTGTCAAAAAGAAAGATTGATAACGATTAAGCAGAGTACATAGTTAGATTATTTTTGCTGTTAGCAGGAATCAGAGAATCAATTGGTGACTTCACATTTGAATGGTAGAGCACAGAATGGCTGTGTTTCACACGAACCTCGTATCAAGTAAGCAATGGACAAGTTCCACATAAATATGTACACATCATGTATTTAACTATAAAATCGATGACAGTCTGTTTTTCTTTACAGAATGTACATATGTGCCTATCGAGGCCCAGTATGCTATGTTACCTCCTCACAAACAGCTGTCCATGCTAGAGTTAAATGCAACACTCCTCCTGCAGAGACTATATCCAAGCCTTGAGCAAGATGATTCATTTAATTTGGAACAACCTCGGGCATTTTTTCAATTTTTTTGTTATTTCCCAAACTTTTATATACATCTGCCTTATAAAGACATCTGGTAAATGTTTTTACAATTCTACAGGATATTTATTGGGTCTAAAACTTAATTCGTGTGGTCTTTTTTCAAAATTTGAGCGTTTATTTAAAAAAACATGTACAACAGTATTATTCAAATTATTACATCTGAAGCTATGACTTTTTCCCATCTTTCTGTCAATTTGTGGATCTCATCCCAAAAGCACTGCACCGGCTTGGCAGTCAAGAATGAATCAAGCCAATTTTTGATATTCTGCTCTGATGTGAACCGTATTTCAGTGAAGGCGTTCTGCATCAACCGGAACAAATGGTAGTCAGAAGAGGCAAGGTCTGAGCTATAAGGCGGTGGGTAAAACTTCCCATCCACTGTTTTCCAAATAGTTCTTAACCGGAATAGCAACGTGGGGTAGAGCGTTTCCATGATGGAAAATTATTGCCTCGTATCTGGTCGCATATTCCGGGCGTTTTTCGGCTACTGTTCTCTTCAAACGGATTAATTGTGTTCGGTAGCGTTGTCCATGGATGGTTTCAGCCGGTTTTAGCAGTTCATAATACAGCACACCTTTCTGATCCCACCAAATACAGAGCATTACATTCGCGCCATGGATATTCGGCTTTGCCGTTGATTTGGTTAGTTGGCCAAGCTGTGCAAACCACTTTTGACACGTTCGCTCAGCTAGCGCATGTGCACCATAAGCTTTCACCAAAATATGATGACTTTCGGCAGCAGTTTTCTTCATATTAAAGTAATGAAGAGGAACTCCCCGCAAAAACACTTTTTCAGGCAAAAGGTCCGACATATTTGAGTGAAAAAAAAAAAGATTTTTGTTGTTTACACTTCAACGCATTTTCCTCCTCATGCGTAACAAAGGAATAAGACAAGTTACGCCATCTCTTAGCAAACCGCACGAGTTAAGTTATAGACCCAATAATAATTACAAGATGGGACCAAAACCGTTCGCAACCCGTTCAGTAAAATAACGACGTTAAGTGCTTAAAAGAAATATCAGACCTAATTGGCAAACCAAGATCTACTGTCTAATCTATTGTTAGGAGACTTAAAATTTAAAATCGTGCAGAGGATCACCGTCGCGCGTCACAGACTAAGCAACGAATTTTGTACCGAAACTCTGAGAAACTGCGGTTCACGAGCATGGCTTCAACGACAATGTTGTCCGGAAAAAGCCATTCATTGGTGCAGTTAACAGAGTTACGAGGGGCGTTCAATATATTCTCGGTATCGATAAATTAAATTGTTTTTATTTTTCAATATAATCTCCCCTAACATCAATGCATTTGTTACATCTAGATAAGCTTTTTTAAACCCTCAAAAAAATTAAATTTCCTCTTTCTCTGCAAAATACCCATTTATTGCCGACTTGAGTTCTTCATCATCCGAAAATCTTTTTCATGTTGGATTTCTTCGAAACCACAATCTCTCGCAGCAGCCTTGGAAACTCGCGCCGTGTTGACAGGGGCGTTGTCATGAAGAATCGAGTTTACCGCAGGGTGTGTGTATCCTACACACGTTGGCGTTGATGGTTTCACCTTTTTTTGTACTCAATGAGCAAGATTCCCTTTGAGTCCCAAAAAACTGTGGCCATTAGCTTCCCGGCAGACGGAGTGACTTTGAACTTCTTCGGGGGTCTGTTCCTTTTTTATGCCACTGCATGGACGCTTGTTTGCTTTCAGGGTCATAGTGGTGGACCCATGTTTCGTCACCAGTAACAATTCGATCCATAACGCCGTCCGTGTTCTCACTACACATCTCCAAAAGCTCTCTACAGCATGGGACTCTCACTTTTTTCTGAGGCGCTGTGGGCATTCGTGGCACCCACCTTGCACTGACCTTTGAAAGGTTAAGATGGTCATGAAGAATGGAGTGAATGGTACCAATTGAAAGCTTGGTGATCTCTGCCATCATTTTCACCTTTATTCGGCCATCCTCATGAACAAGTTTTTCGACTTATTTGATGCTTTCTCCCGTACAAGCAGTAGCCGGGGCGCCGAAGCGGGGGTCGTCTTCAATGCTCTCTCTGCCTCTCTTGAACTCACTTGACCACTTTTGCACAGTTGATAATGAAGGTGCAAAACCCTGGTAAACAGCCACCATCTCTTCATGAATAGTTTTTTGACTTTAATTACAGCGCGATGCTCAATTTTCACCATCATCGTCTCAGTTGCCATTATGAAAAATTTTGACTTTTGGAAAACTGCAATATTTACAGATCTTTAGTTTTGCAAAAAAAAAAAAAAAAATAAACAACACTCGACGTTTTTGTGGTTCTTGCATAAATCGAAAAAGGGTAACTTACACAAATATGATTTGGATTGACTCTACATTCATTAACGAACCAATATTTGCACTATAACGTTCTTGTCAAACCATTTAATTGACAGGGGAATTTCGTTGTGTTTTTGTAACTTGGTTCAGTCTCTTTGAGAGTTGGACACATTCTCATGAAGTGAATAATGCCCTCCGTTTTGTTTTGTAGTGAGGCTCCTTGTGCCAGCAGACTGTCTACGAAGGGTGTCAACAAACGATGCTTTGCAGAAATGAATGAGTGCCAAAACGCCAATCGATGGGAGCGCAGAACTAATGAATATTGTAGAGAGTTCTTCAGTTCCAGACACAGTGCTCAGCAGCATACATAAGATGGACGCTAAAATACACGGACACATGGTTAGCAAATACGCTAGTTCATGGCAGTCTTCTAGTCTTCTAGACGTCTGACATGTAACGCAGGCGTGAAAACGAAAGTGGTAATGTACAAAATTACACCTTTGAGTTAGAACGACATCTAGGTTCCGATATATACAGCTGTGTTCAAAATAATAGGAGCGTTATATCACAAAACGGAGATTTTTTTGCAAACATAATGGTAAACGGGGGTAAATAATCAGTTTTGGGCGGACGACAGACGTATTGTTGGGAACCAGTTCCACCAAATAGGAAAATTTTGCTTTCGTCCGCCCAAAGAATATACGCCATTTCGTAAAATTTGATGCGAGCCTGTGTGTCAAAAGTGGGACTTTGCGCGGGCTTCGCCCGAAAAATGTATTTTCTAACAGCCTTCTGCGTATCGTTACATCACTTATGGGGACCTGAATCATGGCATCGGCTATGGCCTTTGAATATGCCGCTGGGTTGTATTGTGATAGGCGTGCTATTAACCTGTCATCAACTTTGGACGTTTTGCGTTTCCTTCCCAGAGTTTCTGGCTTTTCGACATAGCTTAAAGCATTGTCACCACACCCAAGTGTGTGTCCTGAATCTCCTTATATGATTTTCCCGCTTGACGCAACTTGCAGATGAGCTCTCTACTACACTACTTTCTCTACCAGCTCACTCCGAACAATTTTTAAACAAAAACACGCCAGCGCAGATGTGCGCATTTTCACAGATTTTGCTTGCAAAGTACAGTAAGGATATTTACCGAAAGGTTTTACAGTCCACGCGAAGATGTTTTTGCCAGAGCAGTTAAATCGTCGCGTTCCTATTATTTCTAAGACATCAGTACCACACAAAATTTAAGCTACATCCTTTCACAAGACATGGCCATTCTGTGTACCAGCCGTTTTCGTCTTGAATAGATTTAAGTGTAACTCTTCGGAAAAGTCTGCTTTAAGTTTTAAGGATTTTATGTGTATGAGGGACCGTCATCTTTCCAACATAGCCACGTAGTTTGGTGTGATCCTTGGCAGGTGAAATACTCTCCTTACATTGTGTGTTAAGAGTTTCCGCACCGTGTGAAACTTCTTGCATCCCCATGCTTCAGAGCCACACAAAAGGATACTCTCGGCAACGGCTTCAAATAGCTTATGTGTGCTGCTGTGGGTTATATTTCCATTCATAAAGCATCCTTTCCAGGAAATATTAATAGCAGTTTTCACCTTTTGCAGTTTTTCGTTCAAATGCTTCTCCATAGTCTGGCTCCGTGAGAAAATTACTCCTAGGTACACATTCTCTCTCTTCCCCATTTAAATTCCATTTCTCCATTGGAATACCACTACTTTGGTCTTTTGCATATTCATAAGTATCAAGCTCCACAGCTGACAAGCAATGTTTCTGAAGAATACGCAAACAAAGCAATATCATCTGCAAACATCAATGTCTTAACATGCATCCCTGCGAGTTCCACTCCACCAGAAAGGCTATCGATAAAGATCGCAAACAATGTATGGCTCAATGTGCAACCTTGCTTCATCCCTGATGTGGTTAAAAACCAATGCGAAAGTCTCGATACGTCCCACACTACAGTCCGTGTCCCTTGGTACAATTTTTCTAGAACGCGGCCGAATTGCAGCGACTGTCCCAAGGTATATAATTTGTAGAATAAAGACCTATGATCAATTATGAGAGACTGAAGATGTTGAGATGAGATTTAAATCCAGCTTGAAAGCAAGTTCTTAGTCATAATCCATCTTATGAGTCGTTTGTGGTAAATACCGTATATGCTGTATTAAGAAAAGAAATCCCCCGACACTTTGCTGTTTCCAATGAGGGACCTTTTGTGTAGTGCAATCGAATCTCGATAATGCCAGCATGGCCAGGTCATATTTACGAGAGATTCACATTATCGAATAGAAAAAACGCACTTTTTGTTTGAAAAATATATTGAACAATATGAAAACACATAGTTTTGAGGTTAGCATAAACATTTACTAAACTTTTATGAATCGGCAGGCATTTCCCTTGACTTGTACAACACAGGCACGTTACACCCAGAAATGAATTTTTTGCTTTCGGATTATGAGAGTCTTTAACACACAAATGTTTTGGTCGCATTTGATGAACCCAAAATAGACAGTTGTTCCCACTTGTCCCACTGTTGTTTTTTATGGTTGTTATTGTGGATTTCGTAACCCCATACTTCTGCGATACACCTAATCCTGAGCAGCGAGTTTCCAATTATCTCAAAAATTGACTGGACTTGGACCTCGTCCAGTGTGGAGACTTAGGGTCTCCTTTTTGATACGCACTTCCCAGGCAACTACTCTATCAGAGCAGATATACAATGCGTATCTCCTTCCAATCCCCCCTGTAAATCTCTAAACACAACTCTAAACTGCAATGCGGGCACTGATGAGCTGTAAACCCTTTAAGGCAGCCGGACCTGAGCCCTGCGGAACTCCAAAAAACAGCGGACCTCATCATGCCTGTGGGCCAACATCATGTAACTTTACAACTTACCGCCAGTGCGAAATTACTGGGTCTCATCATCGACAACAAGCTAAGCTGTAAACTCAATATCCAGGAGAGAGTCAAGAATCTTATTCTGCCCTGTTTAGCTGTAAACAAGCTGTAGGCTCCAAAAAGGGGTTACAACCGCACATCATCCATTGGATCTTCATCTCAATTGTCAGACCGACACTTCTGTTTGGAGTCTCAGTTTCGTGGACAGCACTAAACGCAGCTGTCAACTGCACGCTACTCAAACGGGTGCAAAGACTGGCCTGCATGTGTATCACCGGGGCACTGAAGAGCACTCCGGCGGATGCACTCAATATACTCCTCCATCTTCCACCACTGGAAACATTCAGTAAACAGGTGACAGACACTGTGCTCCTAACTCTCCTTCGGCCACTCAACCATTCTAAACGAACTCAATTTTCTCCTGCCTACTACCCCAAGCTATCTTCGAGAAGAAATTCTCCACCAGCATCCCCTCCAGACTGGACTGGATATCCGATAATCAGACGCTGGCTGATCCCCTGCGCATCTTCACTGATGGGTCGAAGACAGGCGAGGATGTAGGTGCTGGCGTCTATTCTCAAGATCTAAGCATAGCTATTTCCCTGAAGATCCCTATTCCCGTAGCCTATTCCAGGCAGAAACCATTGCGCTAAAGCATTGTCCTGGCTCAATAACAACGTAATATCCGAAAGAGATATCACCATCTGTTCGGACAGTCAGGCCACAATCAAGTCTCTGGATAGTGTCATGTTTAATTCGAAAACATCCCTTAATTGCAGGCTGCCTCTTAACGAGATGGCTGAGCATTTTAACATACACCTCATGTGGGTGCCGGGACACTGTGACGTACCGGGCAATTGCAAAGCCGACGAACTCGCTAGGCGTGGCACATCCTCCACCTAAACAATAGGAGGTGTCCACCTTCCACCTTCCATGCCAATCGCTACAGCCGACCATCTACTAAAAATACAAACAATCAACATCACTAATCGTTAATGTAAATAAAGTGGTGCCTTCTCCACTTGTCTTAAAGCAAAGGAAATATGGTCATCGCTTAATATCAAACGATCACTCAATCTGCTTAGACTCAGCAGATCTTCACTCAGGACGCTCACCGGCGTCATAGCAGGGCACTGCACAATTGGCACCCATGCCCGTAGGTTGGGGGTGCCCTGTAATGAATTAATGACTTCCCTATAATGACTTAATAATGTAGAAGCTGCATGGATCACAGATCACCTTCTCTGCTCGTGTAGCGCGCTGGCCGGTCGTAGATACTTACACCTAGGGGCCTACTACTTCAACAACTTCAATGAGCTAAAAAGCGTCAGTATTAGCCAGCTAAATCGCTTTGTCACAAGCACCAACTGGTTTTAATTGTTAGGGGGAATCAATCCGCGTGGTATCACAATGGGCCTACTTTAGCTGAAGTGTGCTTCTGCGGCCAGCCAGTATAACCTAACCTAACCTAACCCCATACTTCTGCGATATACCTAATCCTGAGTAGCCAGTTTACAATTATCTCAAAATTTCTTGTAAGGAATTAGTGCTGCTTTTGCGTCGAAGGAGCCATAACTTTATAGTTTGACGGAAGCGATACAAGAACTCAATACAGTACAAGGCACAAACAAAAAAAAAAAACAAAAATTAAACCTTAACACTAGAAAAAACGAACATAAATGAGCACGTGCGCGAATAGCTTACAATAATTCTGCGCCCGTTAGTCTTTGCAAAATTTACATTTTCCACACATTTTAGAGTGGATAACGTATTATTTCTTCACTTCACATTTTTGGATAGTTCACTTTATCTATGATTCTATATCAAAATTCATTTGGCGATCATATCAACAAGCATCAGTAGGCGTTCAGCAGTTTTGTCGTCTTTTAAGCTCTCTAGCACTAATTGCAGGTCGTGTATAGTACAGAGTCCAACATTTCGTTACACAGGTACAGCATAATGCCACTAGTGTGTATAGCGCATTTTTTTCCATTCAATTCCCCTGCTAGTTTCCAGAATCCTTTTGAATTTTGACAGGTCGCCAGTCGCCAGAAATGCTTGTTCCGCATGATTTTTCTCTACGGTTTCACAAGGCTCTTTACATTTTTATTGGCCTCAATGTGAGGCTGTCAGTGCTATCATTTGGCTCATTTTCGGGTTTTGTGGATTACGACACTTTTGAACTGATAGCCTCACTGTAATACCTTCTAAATAAACCCTGAGATTAATCACGGAAACTTCTGAGCTATAGAGAAGATGTGGCCGGGGCAGGCATTATTCGTCATATTCGACATACTCATCGTTGCCATCGAAGTTGTTTAAATTAAATTCCGGAATTTGGGGCTAATCCGACAGCGTTACTTTTCCAGCTGAATTCTTTTTCCATGTCCTACCTGAACTGGTGAATCTACTACATTTTCTTGACTGGTAATTTTCTGTACCTTACACGTCGTCTCCACTGGACATAGACCATGCCCATATGGGCACACTCACTTGAACAACCCGATTTAAGCACCAGCCACTGTAGGACATAAAAAGTAAACAATAAACCGGCAATAATAATAAGCATTAAATTAAACAAAGTACATCAGTTGGGCCCCTGTTGTCGAGCCAACACCCTAACCCTTAGTTTGTCAGTTTAGTTCTAATCTCAATTGTAAAAAGAATTCCGTTCAAATAAGTTTTTAAATCGCTCTCGCAGCTAACGTTGAAGTGATGCGACATGGAATATCTTTCCCACGAATGGAAAGATCGCGGGTGGCAGTTCAGATTGTGGTTGTACGTCAGAAATAATCGATAATATTCATGGAACGATCGGAAATGTAGGAAAACAGCATTTTACATGAGTATATGGACGACCAGCTATCCCCGTAATGGCTGCCGCGTCTTATCTGGACTATTAGCAGATTCGCGTGACCACTTCAATTGAGAGTTTTACGATTTTCAGCTGCAATCCGAAAGAGTTCTTGCGCCATTTCGTTTCCATCCCCACAGACCAGCGACCAAGGCACAATCAAGACAGTGACTTCTTCCGGATGGACGCGCACCAAATCCGGCCAAGTTGATTCTTTTAGCCAAACTGATGATGTGGGATCAACAGGATGTCATTCACATGGATCGCACCATGGAATATTATTCAGAGCTTCTGGACCACCGAGTATGGTGATTTGAAGCAACATCATTTAGTGAAGAAAATTATCAAGTTTTTACGTGGTTAGTCACCATTGCAAGGTAGGTAGGGTAGAATGCTAGTGCACTCATCAGGACATTTAGAGCCGTTTGGTCCATTGTGATATTCACGACAGATCGACCACTCTAGCTGCGAGTGCATTCATCAGGACATTTAGAGCCGTTTGGTCCATTGTGATATTCACGACAGATCGACCACTCCAGTGATAGTGTTAATTAGAATCCAACGTCAAATGGTGATTGGACCAGATTTGAAAACCATGTAGTGTTTCGCTCAGCACCATTCTTCATGGGAAGAGTGATTTCGCGCAGATTAATTGAAGTACTCGTTCTTAAAAGACTGTTGCGGCCAAGGTAAAGGCAGCGGAAGAAAAGTTCTAAAACCAGAAATAAAGACACAAAACCATTGAAGTTATTCCTGCGTTTAAATTTTCAATTACTCCCCGCGAAAGCACTATTCCCTTGACTTTAACCAAGGAAGGACGGTGCATACTCAAACATTCACGGGGATTCTAACCGGGGGCCCCCACTAACCAAGGGCAAGCACTTAACCAACTGCACAATCCAGTCGTCATCACCATGACAAAAATCCATAAATTGGACCACGAACTTCTACCCCCTCTTCCAAGTCCTTTAGATTTAACCTCCTATGATCAGTTCATGTTCCCACAGCCATACAAACAGTCATCAACTAGATCATTAACCTAACCTGTCCCACAGCCCATACAGGACCAGGACCAACAGCAACAACAACAGCAATTGTTCTCCCTCGAGTGAAAGGGACCTACAATTTTATGCAGACTTCGAACGGCCGAACAAAGCTTTTGTCTAGACAGACAGATGATCTAGACAGAACATTATAATGCTGACGATGAGGCGGGGCCGCCGTGCCGTGGATCGAACCTAGACACCGTAGATTCAAATGCGATTACATAGTGCCTTCCCTTAAAGCGACTAATCCAGCTTGCAGAACAATCAAAATTTGGAATGTTCAACTCCTCAGCGAAAAAATGTCCCCTCTCCTGAAGCATAGGACCACTTACAGGGCTTCTTGAACTTGGTTTTGAGATTGCATTAAATAGGGGTTCTATCTTATGTTTATTTTGTAGATGGCGCTGAATGATTTGCACCGAATTCCTTTGCAAGGTTGACATTACGTGCACCAGCTTCCACACGCACACACAGCACACATTTTTCTTCAATTGAGAAACATTTTTTTTGTGGAACTCATTTTCGCATACGCAGTGAGCTATAACTCACAAGAAATTAAGTGAATATTGAATAGAGAAGAAACAAAGAGCGTGTTAGGTTCCTTTTGTTTTTGTAATTCGAACGATTTCTACAACAAATTTCATAGCAATTGGTATGCAAACCTAACATGTTGTTGTGTCAACGTCGCAGTTGGTAGCCATAAGCGTGATAAATGAATCCTACTGTATTATTATTATAATTATTCATTAACAAGTAATTAAGATTACATGATAATATACAATATGAACAAACCTAGCTGCAGAGCCTATTGGTTTAGTAGCAAGATATAGTCTAAATGAAACAATCAAAATTTACACTCATTTGAAAATTTCAACAAACTCTGGTACGTGCAGCAGACAAAGTGGATGACCAAATATTTACTAACAAAATGATACCCAGTTAATATCTCTATTCATTCATTACTTTCCCTCTAATCGACAGGCGATATAGATTGGTGAATGGTGTTCACCTGTTCCCTGCTTTCATAATCGTCATAATTAAATACATTTATGCAAATCGTCGAATGAGATTTGTTTATTCAATAGCGCATAACCAGTGTTGTGTTATTTTGCAAAATTATCCATCGTTTCTTCATAATATGACATACTAGACTTCCTGTGGATTAATCCCCCTTTTCTATGCTCCTATACAACGGTATCCATGTGAGAAGTGTGTCTTATTTTCAATTTACTCGTAACATGAAGAAGAGGTACGTACCATAAGATCGGTTGCATGAGGCCTGATATCGGTTAGATTATTCACATCACTGGTCTCGAATGAAATGGTTAAAAACCCTAAACTCATGCCACCGGTTTTATGGTACGCAACTTTTGTTCATGTTGTAATTCTGAAAGAACATGCAAGACTGTAAGGAATATTTCCAACAGTTTGCTGATTTATGCGATGATTACTTTCAAGACTCAACTGGCGAAAAACAAAAGCGTCGGCATATAGACACATTCTTCAAACACACATGATGTAGACACTTTCCAATCTTAAAGTAGATGATCAGGACGGCGTATCCTCAACAGCAGTTCAAGGATCACCAAATCCAAATCTGGTAAGGACCCTTGGTTTGATGACATCTGTAAGATGAGGAGCGATTTCCTATCCGTTTAAGTTCAAAGTTTGGGGGGTGAAGTGTACAAATATAAGCTGATCATTAATTTGTGTCCCGAGCCAAAATACAACCGTCTCCGTTTATTGCTTACAACAGTGTTGCTCAAACATCGATATCGATAGTAGGATAAATCTGTGCAATAGAAATAAGCTCTCAAATCAGTCAGTGACATTCACTATACCAACTGCAACATAGTAGTAATGTCGGACTGTCGTGCCGCTATCCTGGCACTTGAATCCTACATCATCAAACCCAAGCTTGTGCGGGAATGTCTAAGGAAGCTTATGGAGCTGGGCAGGAGTAACAGAGTAAAGTTCTGCTGGATACCTGGCCATACAAGGATAGAAGGCAATAAAATGGCCGACTCCCTCGTAGGTAAGGAGCATCGGAACCATTTATAGGCCCCGAATCATTCTGCGTGTAGATCATGTCATCAAGGAAGAATTCAGGGAACTAGAAAGAAGGAAAGAACCAGAAACGTGGAAAAACGCTCATGGCATGATGAAGTCCAAGAAATTCTTGGGTCAACACAACCGGAAGAGGGTTGGGGCACGTATCAGGATGAGCAAGAATAACCTCCGTATCTTAACAGGCTTCCTAAAAGGGCACTGTAGAAGGTCTCTGTAGATTCTGCGGAGAATTTAACGAAATTCCCGAACACATACTGGGCATTTGTGAGGCACTAGGCCGCAAAAGACAAAAGATATCTGGGCGAGGACCTACTATCTGCGGAAGAATTGAAGTCGCTAAAACCAGCTCTCATTGTTAAAGTAAACTGGCTTAGAAAGAAGACTGTAGAATAAATCTCTTCCACGATTCAAGGTCCGACAAAAAAACATAAATAATTTTCACGGCCACACTTTTTCGAGTCACTGACAATGCTAACAGAGTAATAGCTGCAAAGAAAAAGCTTCGCAAACTTCGCCATTCGGAGTCGGCACAAAGCTGTAGGTCGCTTCAACACTAGAAGCTGGGGCTGTAGAGCTACCCATATTATTATTATTGTCTATTGAATCGATACTATCGACACTTTTCGTCAAAATTCATCGATACTATCAGAAACTATCTATGCTTAAACAGCACCAGAAATCATGTAGAGTCCTTTATAGTCTGATTGTCTCTAGAGTGCCTTATCTCTGAGTGCTGCTCAGAGCTTACAAGAATCTGATTTTATGTATTCCAACAATTGCCAAACGCAGTGAATTGAGTGTTGAACAAAAACGGACAATTCTTAGAATTAGATTGAGCGAATACAATAGAAAGAATTGAGTTAAAAAAAAAAACAGTGTTGCCGCGAAGAAAAAATGTCGGAAGAAATATAAGAGATTTTCAATTTAATCATCGAGTAATCATCGAGTGTCCAAATCGGAAATCAAGCAAGTAACGAACCCTTACAGGGACAAAGGAGGGATTAGGCTATTCCATCTAGAGACATATTAGCTCTGAAGTCCGTGATCTAGAAAGGGGGCACAGTAGATCTATCGCGATCGCAGAGCTACGTGATTGGCATATGCAATCACCATTTCCTTAAGACCACCACACACAGTGAAAGAGATCACCCTTTGCCTCTATCATACATGTAAGTGCGTAGGGGTCGACGCACTAACTAATCAGTGCGTCTACCCCTACGCACTTGAGCCTCAGCAGCCCAGGTTCGATTCCCGCCACGAGTGGAATACCTTTTCACTGCCCGACCTCTTTCGAGTCACTGACAGTGCAAAGAGTACTAACAGTCTAGAAAAAGTTTCTCAAAAAAAAAACCGTTGGCCCCTTCCACTCGTAAAATAACAATGTACAACACTAGTGGTTAAGGCTCTGCCCTCAACGGGCTGGAGCGCCACCTACATTAGTATTATTAACTATTAGACAGTCCTTCGGTATTACAGCGGAAATAATTTCGAAGTTACCGTAAAGTAACGCCAAGCCGTCTTAATTTCCATTCCCAAAGTCTTTCTGTTTTGGCGGGGCTCAAAGAGTTCTCCGAGCAAGTGGAAACACAGGAAGCAGAAAGATTGGCCGACTAGATTAGAATCAATAATAAAACAAAAAAAATAATCCCAAGTTTTTGATTAGAATATGTGATTCTATTTGGCATACTGCCACCTACAATTGTTTACAAAACAACAAACAACACGTCGCCAAAGCTGATCACCAATGACGCAATATTTTAGGGAAACCACATTCTGAAAATTAAAGCACTATATCGCGCTCTTAAGCTAAGTACCGTGTCCATAAGACTGTTATCTTTAGTGAATGGTACTAATCGATACTGAGGTTGTAATATGATATGTAATCAATTGATTGATCGATACTCAAATTAATTATTAAGTGAATTTCGATCAGATGGAGGAATCTGATTCAGATTCACAGCACGCAATTAGAAAAAAAAAAGTTTAATTAAACAGTCCCCCTCGAGTCATGAGGGAAATGCAATCAATCGATAGATCACACTTTGGTGTGCAAAAATGAAGAAGAGCTAAGTTGATAAGATAGACAGCTAATCTGTGTTTACATCTGGCCGACTGATCAGTATTTAAGAGCCCGCATTTTATTGTGAGGGCATCAGACTCGTTCGGTTACAAATCAAAATGGTTAGCAAGGCTCTTCTCACTTTCTTCGCAGTTCTCTGCTGTAAGTAACAATAGCTGCTCAGTGCTGGGACACATAAACAAACTCCATTCATTTTGCAATAGGTGCCCAAGGAATCTTCGGCATCACCATCATCACCAAGTCCCAATGGGGTGGACGTGCTGCCACTTCTACCACATACGTGTCCAAGAACTTGGCATATGCTGTCATCCATCACTCAGCTGGCGCATACTGCAGCACCTCGGCAACCTGCAAGGCTCAAATGCAGAACATGCAATCCTACCACATGGACAGCTTGGGTTGGGCTGATATTGGCTACAACTTCGGCATCGGCGGTGATGGCGCCATTTATGCTGGTCGTGGATTCGGAGTCCAGGGAGCTCATGCTACCAACTGGAACAGCAAGGCCATTGGCATCATGTTCATCGGAAACTACAACAGTGAGTGTTAAATTCAGAAATTCATAATGCATCAATTGAGTACAAAACGATATTATATTGCTTCAGACTCCACACCCACCGCCGCTCAGATCGCCAGCGCTAAGGAATTGCTCGCTTATGCTGTCTCTCAGGGATACTTGGCGTCCACCTACACTTTGTACGGACACCGACAGGTCGGTTCAACTGAGTGCCCCGGAAACAACTTGTACAACGAAATCAAGAAATGGGCCCACTGGAAGGCTTAAGTCAATTAAAATGGCTTATTGAACATAAATAAATTTTGAGAAATGCACATTATAAACCTTTTCTTTGGAATCGAATCGCAAAGCATGTTTGCTGGCATAATCAACTTGGATTTAACAGCCATATTCATTTAAGGATCATTCAATTCGGGGCACCTACTTTGGAGTGGGCCAATTAATACAGATGAGTCCTGATGCAGAATAACACAGACACATCAGGACTCACTAACTAATTGAAAGTTATGCTCTCTTGTGCCTGGAACAAGGCCATGTGAGGAAGTTGGAAGTTAAGTTTTTACTTACCCAATTGAACCGTGCACTCTAATAAAAAGTTGGTTGCGACTTGAAACTTTAAAATTCCGCAAGAGTTAGCAGTATAAAGTGTACAAGTGGGTTTTTGAAGACATTCCAATACCTGCTTCGGAGTGGTAAACTTTCGACGAAAAGAACTTTGACAAAAAAGTTTCAAAAATACTTCTTCTACTTCTTCGCAGTACACACTCAGTGAATTTATACTCGTGAATATTCCTCTACTCTCGCTCTCACAAACGACGCAACAATTTTAAGCCAACAGTTCGGGTATTTTCGTCTCAATTGTGATGGAGCTTTGACTGGTTGTGAAGTTCTGTAAACATGTGCAAGAGGATACCAGAAGAAGCCTAATTTAAAAGGGTAACACGGATTTTGGGAATTTTTTTTTTTTCTAAGCTTTGTAAAAGGAACTCGGTCGTTTTAAAGTCGCACCCATTTTCAAGGCCAGCTTGGTAAGACTGTGAGCGTTTTTGTTTTTTTTTTCGCGTATAACTATTAAAGGCAACACTGGCCTTGTCAGGTGTCCTCTATTTGCCACGTTTAGAGAGCCAGCTGCGTCATTCATACCTCATGAATTATAACAAAATGAATTGAATCTAGGGCGAATTAAGCATATTTTTGTAAACGGCCACCAACAAAATCAAGGAAACGTTTTATTGCCCGCATGTGAAAACTAGAATATTTGTCCGGAGTCAAGACACAGCAGGAGCCGAAGGTCTAGAGGGAGAACGAGAGAGGATATACCCGCTTTTAAATAAAAGCGGATTGTGGAAAATATTGGGCTGGGATGGAATGCTTTCCATATTCGTGTAGTGCGGCTGAAAAACGGTTTGCAAAATTTAGTTGTGCATCCTTACCATTATTACTCCAGTAAACTGTTGAGCATTCCTGGCACGAGGGGTATTGCGGGTGTATTCAGGGAGAGGAGGAATGCAGTTTTTTTTTATAATTTGCACGCGCACAAGGAATTGTTCATACCAGTGTCCGGGTTCAAGACACAGCACGGGCCGAAGGTGTAGAGGGAGAAAGGGAGTGGAGGTACCTGTGCACATTGGTTTTAAATATCTGCGGATTGTATTCTGGGGGAAATATTGGGCTGAGAAGAGCCCAATATTTCCATATTCGTGTAGTGCGGCAGATGAACGAGTCTCTAAATTTAACTGTCAGTCCGAAAGTAGGCTTAAGGGTAAACTGATGAGCATTCCTGGCGAGACGGGTATTGCCGGTGAATTCCTGGAGAGGAGGAATGCAGTTGGCTAGCTCACCTGAGCATCGTTTGTTAAAATAGCGATAAAATACGAACAAAAAAGGGCCGGTACGTCGATGTTTGAGCGAGTCTAAAGACTCTGCGACATTGTTGTTTACTACAAGTTTTATCGCTCGCTTTTGGATTCTCTTAAGTAGGTGAACGGAAGTCGTAGGAGCGTCAGATAAGATATGAGCTTTGTACACAAGCTTGGTGCTGAGTTGGTGAAGTATTTCTTGCATTGATTTAGTTTCCTCAATCTAAACATTTCGCAGCATTTGTGGCGACCTCAAATTTGTGATCGTTCCAACTAAGTGTTGTGTTGATACACATACCAAGGAAGGAAAGTTTTCCGGTTTAATCGACACAGGCGCCATTCATAGATATAGATGGCTGCTTAACAAGGCTTCGCTTGAGTGGCAGCAGACAGCTTTGAATTCCATTCGGTTATTCTTTCCCCAGTTAATTATTCTGTCAATGTCGGAATTCAATGTACTTAACATAAGCTGGCGCTCCAATTCCACGGCCGATGGACGGGGTCGTGAGTCTTGGAACGAATATGAAAAGCTGATAGTACTGCCAGCGAAGGAATGAATTGGATTAGAAGTAGCAGACAAGAGATCATTTATAAAAATGAGAAAGAGTGTCGGAGACAGAACAGAGCCTTGGGGAACACCAGCATTTATTTTGTGGATATCAGACTTGAACCCATCCAAAGCAACTTGAATTGAACGGTTCGAAAGGTGATTTCTAATCCATGGAAGAAGAGATTCATTGACACCATAGGCACATATTTTCGACAAGAGAGCTTGATGCCAAACTTTATCAAATGCCTTAGAATTATCAAGCACAACGATCTTGCTTTCGCCTGCATTGTGAAAAGATTGGTTCCAGATTGGTTTTCGACGAGATAAGCTATCAGATCAGCTGTAAACCTGTTACTGCGGAAATCATACTGCCGGTCATTAAGAATATTCCACGATTCAAAATATTTCATGAGCGCTGATAAACGCTGATTTTTGCACGACCTTAGTTAGAAGGGACTTATCTGCTATGGGTCGGTACGAGTTAGTGACGAAGACTCGCCGTTTTAAGGGACGGGCTTGACCATCTGCTCGGAAAGAGACCTAAAGAGCAGGATAGATGAAAAAGCTAACGCAGTAGTTTTTCCAGCACAGAAGTACGGGGGGAATAGGGGGTATTCCATCCGGGCCAGGGGATTTGTGCACGTCGAGACCTTTAGGTACTCTTGCAACTGTACGAGTGAGGAAGTTAATCTGTCCCATGGTGAAATCAACGCTCTCAAGTACAGGTGAAGACATATTGGCTGCTGGCAGTCTTGAGCTGGCTGCAAAATGCGCCACAAGCAGATTGGCTTTGTCTAAAGAGCTATTATGTCATTGTGAATGACGGTGGGAATTGAAGACGAGGAGGAATTGTTTATGTTTTTTTACAAACCATCAAAGCTAGGCCAATTGTCTGTAATCAGAAAAGCCGAGCTTGGTGTCAAAGCCAAGTCATCGGTTTTGAACCCAGTTTTAGTTCCAACATTCACCTATGGTCATGAAAATTGGGAAATGACCTAACGAATAAAATCACGAATACAAGCAGCTGAGATGAGATTTCTTCGTGCGAGTTACTCGCCGGTATAGGGTGAGAAACACGGCAGTGAGCGAGGAACTCAACATTGAAGAGCTGCTTCTTCGAACGGAGAGGGTTATGCTTCAGTGGTTTGGTCACATGGCACGAATCCTTCATCACGACTTCCGAGGCGGGCGTTGAATGCGATTCCATCAGGTAGGTGACCGCTTGGCAGACCCAGGATGAGGTGGTTGGACCAAGTCCAAAAACTCGCCTGGTTACGCTTGGGCATACCTTCTGATGAGTTAGAGCCGATGGGGGAGGATCGTTGCCTGGGGATCGGTCACGATCATGCGGGTCAGAAGATGATCATGATGACAAATAACCAAACGTGTTGGCACATTGTAGAATTCCACACGATAATTGCATTACAGACATTGCTGGCCCGTTTGAACTTATTCCGATATTCCTCAGTAGGGTGGTCTCTCATCCTGCTTTTGCCTTGGGCTTGATTCTCTTCACTCGACGTTGAATGTAGGATCTCATGCCCAGCAGAAAAATATGTGATCATATCAGCAACGACATCCACGTCAGTATCGAGGATGCATAGTTAAGATTCCTAAGGAAGTTAATTAGTCCGCTCCAATCGGATTTCTCGTACTGCCATACTGTTCTTTTAGGTTATTAGCTGATACGACACAATGGTCAGACGCGCCTATAGGTTTGTCAACAGAATATTTGTCAGGATGGGAGCTGAGGAACAGGTCCAGAGTGTTGGCGGAATGATCTGCAATGTCAGGTATTCGTGTGGGCTCAGCCAGTAAGGCTGAATAAAATTATTAACCTCGGCAAAGACTTAGACATATGTTCCTTCCTTCGGGTGTTGTCTCGCTTGATTGTCGAAGCCAATTAGAATTGTGTACATTAAAGTCGCCTGCAATGGCAGTTCTGTGCGGGGATATATTTCTTGAGATGGAAACGGATAGCGCTTCAAATTCGTTAAAAATTTAATTGCTATCCAAGTTTGGACTTCGACAAATAAAGCAGCATGGAAGCACAGAAAATTGAATTCCGCATTGGAACAGAGCTCTAATTGTGGTTGTTGTTAAAGAAAAACTACACCAAATGCGGTATTCTCTCCAACCTGTGTTCCACTCAGATATACACAGCGAAGAAATTCGCTCGAGGCCCACCCACATTGCTCACATCAACCCTAAAACATCCCATAAAAGACAAAACGGAGACAGAAAAATACCAACTCCAACTGCGAGTGGTAAAGCAGAATTGAGATGTACAAAATTTCAGACTAGGTTCCCAACAACAATCAATGTACATAGATGTAATGCCCATACATCGATTCGAGAAGGTCCAGCGAAAATTCACACTTCTAAAATCCGAACTTCAGATGCTATGTACTCTTAGCCATTGCCGCAGCACGCCTGATGGAGTCAAATGGGAGTTCCGACCGAGAATGCGCAGCAGTGGCTTGTGATGGCGAGCGGACCGAACGTACTCAACACCGAAACCAGAAATGAAGTATGATGAAGATGTCCAACTTCTACCTCTCCTACCCCTTAAAAAGTTTTGACAAACATTTTTTTTATCCTTTTCTAAAGCCAAATCAGATAACGGAATTTACGTTATTTCCTGAATCATTTGCGTCAAAAATTCATGAATAACTTAAAAAAAACCTTTGAAACTCGTCGATGGACTAGGGGTCAATCAGCTGTGACGTTGGGCATCTCTATCATACTTTATTTCTGATCGAAACCTTTCACAGCACTTTAGATTTGTTTTCCCTCGTGGGGCACTCGCGACATCCGGCAGTGAATACTAAGAAACAGCTAGTCGCAATCGACATTTGTTGGGTTCCCCGTCGAAGGGACATGCACTTGTCAGAAAGGGACTGATGATGTATTCCAATGAATCAAAGCACCAGTTGGAGAAAATTGAGTAAGAGACCATCTTCGCCCAACCTGATGTCTCAGCGGATCATTTTTCATGTGACTCAGGACGATGACGGATCACTTCAATGATATCGATGACATCAATGATCGTCGATGATTTGCTTCAGAGAACGAAAAATTTCAGATTTCACTAACGAACTCCCATTTCAGTTTGAACTTAAACTCTCCCATTAATCCGAAATCGTTCCAAATTGGTGAGCAACTTGTGGAAACATGATTTGTTCTCATTTAATAGGAAGAGATACGGAAATAACTTGAATCAGTCGTCGAGATGATAGTAACTGACTGTTTTCATTTTACGTGAAGCAGGCAAAGCGATATCTTTCGCCGTTTCTCATGCTTACATGAAGCGAAACTATCGTCGGTATCGTCGCAATGAGAGCCATGTGAGGTCACCAGGATGCTTTGGCCCCGGTTCAACAGTGCTAAAACCAACAAACTTCTTCTATGCGATAAAAAGTTGAAAATGAAGAGGAGGAACATAATGTTCTCTACTTTGATCCAGTGATTATTCGAGTTGAAACAATTTTTGAGTACTTCCGGACGCCTGAACCTATTTCAGAAATAATTGGAACAACAAACCAGGGTAGCTGAGAATACCTATTCACCGTCGTGGTTCCAGATAACGCCCGTCTAACCGCTAACCTATCAAAACCCAAACCAAGCAAAAGCTTTTCGCGAAAGCTTTTCAACTCTGAAACAAATATGGTATATTTTCAGGCGCATTAGAATTATATTTGATCGTTTATGAGGAACATAAACTCCAACGCAATCGTCATAAAGCTCAAATAAATGCTGGGAATATTTCCTAAATCAAATGATTTAAAGAAAATACACACAAGCGACAGCTGGGAGAGAAGCTCACCATGAAACGCGAAGATTTCAAGGGGGCGGGAAAATTTATTTCGTTGGTTTCATAGGTGACGCTATAGGCAGAGTCAACAAAACTAGTGCTGCTCCGTCCAACCGACGTTTCACAGTCAAGCAAATTTGTATTCATTCATTTGACTGCAACTTTATTGCGATTTGCATAAGAACAATGGGATGAACATGAGTCCCTGCAGCACTTAATTGTGACCTTTGATACAATTTTAGTTGACGGCAACTAAGCTTAAAGGATCAAGAATGATGTACACACAATAGCCTGGTCGCCATCGACGGAAACAAGAGAAAGAAGAAACTAATCTAGCTTTGCTTGGACCACTGGAGGCAGCTAGGAAAGCATTCAGTGATACGATGAAAAGATGATGCTATGTAATGATGAGATGTTTTAAAGGATACTACATACTACTGGTTAAGCTATGAAGCCATGGCCTTCAGTGTGGATTGACTAGGAAATTATTTCAACTACAACTACTAACATGCAACATTTGCAAGCATCCATCACCATCTACTGAAAAATTGCTTGACATTTCCGCCCTCAAAAATGTTACAAAAATTATTATCCACTTTAATTCGTTATGTTTATTTATTCTTAAACATTAAATAGTTTTTTTCTATGACGCACTGTTTTTCAGGTACGAAGCAGACCTGCTTTTCAGGCAAAGAGCAAGCATGTCTTGATAATATTGCCTATAACTTAATTCGTCGGTTTTTTTTTTTTTTTCAAAATTTTAAAGTTTATTTAAGAAAAACATGTTCAATAGTATTATCTGAATCTATGACTTTTTCCCATCTTTCTGGCAATACGTGGATCCCATACCGGCGCCGGCTTGGCACCCAAGAATGAATGAAGCCAATTTTTGATATTCTGCTCTGATGTGAACCGTATTTCAGTGAGGGCGTTCTGCATCGACCGGAACAAATGGTAGTCAGAAGGGGCAAGGTGTGGGCTATAAGGCGGGTGGGATAAAACTTCCCATCCACTGTTTTCCAAATAGTTCTTAACCGGAATAGCAACGTGGGGCCGAGCGTTGTCATGATGAAAAATTATTGCCCCGTGTCTGATCGCATGATCCAGGCGTTTTTCGGATACTGCTCTCTTCAGACGGATTAATTGTGTTCGGTAGCGTTGCTAATTGATGGTTTCACTCGGTTTTAGCAGCTCATAATACAGCACATATACTGAAATGACGTACAATGACAGTAGCTTTCCAACGAATGTTCCAATGGAATAATACAAGTTATGCCTTAGCAAACTGCACGAATTAAGTTGTAGACCCAATACTTAATTTTCACCCACACTTGATAGGAGTATAGAGCAATGCGATGGCGTTAAGCGGGAGTAATCAGCTTCGCTTAGCTCACACGTATTCACAGAGGCCCGTCTACTGATTGGTGAGGTGCGTGATTTTGTTTGGTTAAATATGTAGGCTCATTATCAATGGGAATTATAATTTATGGTATATATAATATGGTATATATAATAATTTATGGTATAATTTATGGTATTTTTTATCTACTTCTTTTTCAGGTCAAATATATTAAAGCAAGGTAATTGTGAGCAGAAGTTGAATGGGAATAGCTAGAGGATCCTTCTGAATATTTTTGAATTGATTTTTACGTGGATGTGATTATTATTATATTAATAAGCACAAATAGCAAACAAACCACGTTTTTAGTCGTTTGTGCAGTAAATATAAAATCTTCTGTTTCGTTAGTATGTCCAGCTGTTTTTCACATTTTCGCATCGGCAATACTGGCCAGAATAGGGGTGTAAAAAACCTGGGCATTAGTAGACAACATATTGAGCTATCGACTTCGATCTTCTCCTTTTGATTCCTTGCCTCTTTGTGATTTAACCGTGTTATGTGGGTCTAGGACAGCATTCACCGGAAGAGAGTGGATGACAGACTTAGTTCTCTGCAGTGTACTATGGGAGCATTCGTACTACTTTCGGCACCTACGTACTACCGTACTCCTTCTTTTGTAGCAGTATTAATCTCCTATTTTTTACACAACAATATTTTTGAAAACATTAATTTCATCACTTAGCTAAAGAGCTTACTTAAGACCTCCAATCCCAGTCCGTACAAATACATATATTTTTGCCATATACTGAGAACTTTTATTCTACACAATCGTCGCTTTTGTCGAAAATATAAGGATTTCGACGATAACATGTTAAATTCTATACGAGGCATTAATCCCAAAAATTTGGCTGTGAGCATCAATTATTCAACGTATTCCTGATTTGATCGGGCATGTTGTCACGCTGGGTTATTTCTCATACGTTAGCAGAGTTTTGGTCCGAGAAAGTTTTTTTAAAAATAGTCTTAACGAAACCCTCTTGCAATAAACACAGGATTTCTTTCAGTTCAATGCTGCACCTTGCCTTCCTCGTAGCAGCGCAGCAGAGGACCAAGTTTTTTCTCAATTTTTCTAAAAGGGTGTACTAAAAACGCAGTTATGAGTTGATCATTAAGAAATAGTAATTTCAGGTTGTAGGTCTATATTGAAATGGTGATTGCTTGTAATTTAGGCAAAGAACCGTTCTACAGAAAGGGTCTATCTAGAATCTGGACACCGATTACCGAGAATCTAAGAATATTTTTAAGTGAGTTCAACGTTCTAGCTCAGGAAAATTGTGAAACTATTTTTCGTTCGTAAAGTAAATCACCTAACTGGCCGTTAAGTCTGGTCAAATCATTTTTTGTAAATTACAACCTTAAGAAGTCTTTTTAGATTATTTAAGATTCATTCGATGAAGAGGTAGGTAGTCCACTTGAAAAGCACCAATTCTCGAAGCATACTAGTTTCTATAGCTGACAGAATTTGAGCCCAATTTCAAATGTTTCTTAGAAACTATCAGATATGTATTTTGTTAACCTATTTGGGTTCCACGTACGCCCTCACTGAAATATGGTTCAAATCAGAGCAGAATATCAAAAATTGGCTTCATTCATTCTTGGGTGCCAAGCCGGCGCCGGTATTTGATCCACGAATTGCCAGAAAGATGGGAAAAAGTCATAGATTCAGATAATACTACTGTACTTGTTTTTCTCAAATAAACTTTAAAATTTTGAAAAAAAAACCGCACGAACTACGTTATAGACCCAATAGTTAATCACAAAACACTACCACGGAATATGATTCAATTAATATGTGGCAAAATCCGTAGCGGCTTTGGTGTTCTGGGCTGGTGCGTCTATCACCACGCACTTGAACCTACGATACCTAAGTTCCATTTGCGGTAAGAGCAAAATAAGTTTCACAGCCCCATCTCTTTCGAGGCACTGACAATTCTCCAAGTATATAAGTGTCTAAAAAAAAAGCTTCTCGAATTGACCGTCTACAGTCGGCATAAAACCGTAGGTCCCATCCACTCGTGAGAGAACAATACCACGCACAACACGAGGAGTTGCTGAGAAGCTAGGCCTTGGCACTCTACGGGCTGTAGCGCGACCCACATACGAGTAAAATGAGGATCGCTTAAACCCGGTATCCCTGTGTATATAAAAAAAAACAAGACGTAATAGAAACAAATGACATTCACCCATTTACATACTATAACTAATAGAATACTAAAACAACAATCAGTTTTATGGACACCGAATTCGTGTCACGCAGTGTGTGACTGACATTCCTACAACCAATTAAGTGCAGTTGCATACACTTGCAATAACCACCTATGTTTGCCTGAATACGTTTCGAGGAACTTTATGCCAACTGAATGTACCCATGGCTTACAAATGCCTCCCCATCGTAGAGGAGAAAAATGAAAATATTTTATTTACTGATGGAAGGTAGAAAAGGAAGGTAGAAATTCCACCGAGCACCGAGAAAATCAAACAATGGACACCCATTGCAAAGTCAACATTCAAAAAATACGGGTTTCAATGATGGGTGAAGTATCTTCTGCAAACTGTTGCAACTTGAATGTTTCCAATTAATTGAATGCGGGCACAGATTTGGTTGAACTCAGGGAAAATTTGACAATGACTGCGAGGAAATCGAATCTGAACATCGACTGACAGTTTTATGAGGCGAATTTCGAAATTCAGCATGAATGACTTCTGCGTATTTGTTGCGCAATTGTACTCGTGTTGTGGATAATCTCTTCAGGGCTCTGGCAGATATTCTTTTGAGGGAAATGTGAAAGGTTTTTTATAGCGAGAATTTATTATATTGAATCTAGCCAGTATTCAAAACGTACATATGATGAAAAAGAGGTTTTAAACTCGAACAAACAACGTGAACAAAGGCATTCAAAGTAGCTGGTTTCGTTCTGATTACTGCGAGGTGCGAGGTTCTGTTGCGGCAGATTTCACCACTCCATTCTCTGTAAAGTGAAAAAGAGTGAGTGCTCGCGGATAGGAGGGATTAGCCTATATTTTTTCCACAGCTACATCCTTCAGCTTGCTAAATTTCTGTGTCACTTTAAAATAGAAATTCACATCAATATTATTTATAGCTCGTCTGTAAAATGGTTTTGATAATAATGCATTTTCAGCATTGAATTGAAAGTGGCTGGTTTATTTAATGGAGTAGGGCAGCTTTTGGCGAATGTGTGTGTAGGGTGAGGGGAGGCTGTCTTCTTTGGGTTGATTAACACTAACTGCAAGGGAGAGATCAACGATCGATTAATATGTGGGGTGGGCTTGCGGACATCTGCCAACAACATCTGTCATACTCGGGCTCTTTACGAACTTTGATCGCTGAACGACTCATGAAGGTTGTTAACCCGGTGTAATGCTCAGCTAGACATTTCTAAGTTAATTTAGATTTAGCTATGACTGAGGCAGATTAGTGTAGTTGTAGTTAGGTTAGTTAGCTTAGATTCCTGAGTCTTGCTCCTTTTTCACCTTGCTTTTAGTTGTCCGTGCATGATCTCTATTGGGGTATTAGGCTGTCTATCTCTCTCGTCTTCTAACATAGCTTGCAACGGGCACGATATATTTTTGATTGCAAATGGCTGGTGTAGGCGACAAGAACCATGCCGTCCGACTAGCTGAGTCTTGGAACCACAGGCTTAGACTGCTACAACAAATCAAAATTCAATACAGACGATCTGCTGATCTTTTATCAGATCAGGGTAGACAATAGAAAGGAATGTATCTAGAAGGACCTGGTGTTGTGCTCAAAGAGTGTAACTGTCTAGAAAAAGCTTCTCAAATTGGCCGTTCGGAATCGCCATATGGCTGTCTGCCCTTTGCACTCGTGAGATTACTCGATTACTGCGCACGAACAGCACGAGTGGTTGCTGATAAGTTCGGTCCTGACCTTCTCCGACCTGTAGCGCCACCCATGTGATATATGTTACATCGGGAAGGACTAAACCAGTGTCATTTGGAGGTGTTGTTGACTCGGGTACTTATCAAGTTATGAACCAAATTTGTCCAATATTGTTGCGGTATAGAGATGAGACTAGAGTGATTTAATTGCACTGGAGTCACTCGTATCATTTTCAAAAAATAATCGTTTCCTACTCGAGTAGGAATAGTTTGCGCAGCTGTAAGTGAAACGTAAAATTTAAACAAAAAAATTACGACAAATCATTGGAACCCAAATCGCTGCACGCAATATTATTATTTTATTCTTTTTCCAAAACATTTAAAAAACAATCTTGTTTCCGTAACGATTTCATCTAGTAATGCAAAATCGACATAGCGGTTTGGAAAAGTTGTTGAGAGTGAAGACAGCAAGAGCTGTTGCAAATGTCGTTTTCTACTTCTAAATCAACCAAAGCTTCAGTGGGTTCGCACTTTCCTCCTCCATTGCTGATTTTTGATAAATGCAGTGGATTCGGATTCTGTAAGTGCCAAATCAAAAAGAAGGTGTTTCGATAGATTGGTCCAAGTTGTTTCTTATATCGGGGAACCTCCAAATTGGTTCGCATTTCCTTGGTCCCTTGGAGTGGCCCATAAAGAAGCTTTCACTATATGCATCAATATTAATTCGGAATCGGCGTTAAGCTGTAGGGACCTAAAGTCACACGTGAGAGACCAATATCACGTACAACATGAGTGGATGCAGCTAGCCCCCTACGGCCTTTAGCGCCAACCATATTATTATTATTAAAGACAAAGATAATGGCCAAATCACAAAGCCGGGTTCGCGCAGTCGTTCCTTGATAGGCTTCGTTTATACGCGTTTCATCGAGCTTACGAGAATGTTATGTCAAAGCGCGGCTCAATCATTGTTCCAAATCGCAATGAAAGGCACCCGTTTCACAAGTAAAATGGTTTAAAATTCTTTCTAAAATCTCTACAAAAAATTGACCATCATCATCATCTTCTGACTCGCATGATCCACTAAAGGGTTCGCGGGGGTAAACCACGCACAAGAGATCTCCAGGCAACTCGATCCTCTGCCATCGACTCTTCATCAGGAATTATGTCCAAGCGTAACCAGGCGAGTTTTTGGACTTGGTCCAATCATCTCGTCCTGGGTCTGCCAAGCGGTCGCCTACCGGATGGAATCGCATTCAACGCCCGCCTCGGAAGTCGTGATGAATGGGATATTCGTGCCACGTGACCAAACCAGACCTCAATGTTGAGTTCCTCACGCATTGCCGTGTTTCTCTGTCCCGCCGAGTAATTCCCACAACAGCGCGGAGAAATTTCATCTCAACGGCTTGTATTCGCGGTCTTAGTCTTTCGGTCATTACCCAAATTTCAGGACCATGGGTGAGAGTTGGAACAAATACTGAGTTCAAAACCGCGTACTTGGCTTTGACTTCCCGATTACTGATCTACCAAGCTGTTTAAAAACTGACCCAGCTACAAGAAAGCTCAGCATTACTCCTTCCATCAATCGTGAAAAAGACCACGAGATAGTTAAACATCTCCACATGCTTCAATGGGACTCCAGTAACATGTTATAGTGCATTGAACAGGCCATAACCTCTGATTTGTCCTCGTTGACCTTCATTCCAGGATCAGCACATACGGGCACAAACCTATCGAGTGCGCGCTGCAATTCCGTCTGGAAAGATGTGAGGATCACTAAGTCATCTGCCAAAAAAGATGACTTACCCTCAACTCTCCCAATGTGAAACATTCCTCGCCTCGGTTGAGCTGCAACATCATCTCCATATATAAAATGAAAAGGAGAGATAACAAGACGCACCCTTGGCAAAGTCGAACGCCCACGTTGAAAGGTGTTGATTTTGCACAGTTAACACGAACATAGTTGGTACAGTTTCTGTATAGAGACTGATTTGCCATCAGAAGAGGACCATCAAACCCATAATCCTGCAGAACACTCCACAGTTTACTTCGAGGAACTCGGTTGTATGCTTTTTCCAAATCCACAAAACAACTGTTGATGGGCTTGGCATACTCCCAAATCTTCTCAAGTACCATTCTTAGAGCGAAAATATGGTCTGTTGTACATCTACCGGGACGAAAGCCGCACTCTTCATCCCTCATCCTGCGCTCGACCATAGCTCTAGAAGGAGCTTCCAACATCTTAGCGTAGACTTTCCCGGGAAGAGTTAAAAGAGATGTAGTTGGAGCAATCTCTTTTTTGTCCCCCTTCTTGAAAAGTGGGACAACCACCCCAGTTTACCAAGCGCCAGGTGTCTCACCACGTTCTCAGGCCAATGACACGAAAGAGCCATAAAACTCCCACCTTACCCAATGCCTTAAGCATTTGTGGCCGGATTTCATTCACACCGAAGGATTTGACAACTTTTAGCGATTCAAATCTCCGCACCACTCTAGACTAAAGGTCTGCCATCATCAGCGCCCTGTTCGGGATTGAGCAGCTCCGAAAAATGCTCGCTCCATCTGCGTAAGATGTCCACCTCATTGGAAAGCAACACACCATCTTTGCATTTGACTCCTTATGATGTTGAATTTCCTTCCCCTGAGTCGGCGAATGGTTTGCCAGAAAACCTTTTTTGCAGATCTATCCTCGCTTTCCAACTTCTCGCCGAACTCCTTCCAATACTGCTCTTTATCTGTTCGCACAGCCAATTTGCAAGTTCTTCTGTGGGTATTCTTCTTCTCTCTGATGGCTTCTTAAAATCCGGGCGGTTTAAACGACGCCAGCTTATTACTTACACAAATAGTTGCCGCAGCCTGCCAACAATGAAAAATCACGAGTAAATAAAAGAAAATTGTTTCACAACTGTCAGAAGCCCGAGTGTGTAGCTTTACCTAGAAATTTGTGATCGCGCTTACGATATTGCGGTCTGTGAACTAACAAAGCGCGACCACTGCATTGTGACTTGTTTAATGGATCAACGTGTATTCTACTTCAAATGTCAGAGCACGACGGCGCAAACGCGACTTTGTGATATTGGTATACTGCGTTAAGAAGAAGTGTCAGAAGTGTTTATATGTTTATCGCTTATAACAACGCACTGGGTCTTCTCAGAATTCTTTTGGGAATCCTATTCTTTATGTGTTGTATATACTTTTCATAAGAATTGCCGCTGCATGCGAGCAGTTCTACTTAATTCAATCCTCTATTTGCAGAAAACAGCTGCATATAGCGCCATCAGGATTATTCAATCCAAGAGCTGGCACACAAGCTTTAATGGTCATGCGAGCATTCTAGATAGGCAAAGCATGACACCCTTGACTTCATTGCACCATATCGGTGTCGTTTACCAACCAGGGAGGAGTGGAACTCCAATGAACCCATCTGCACGTCGACATCCATCCATGTCTACACGGATGGGTAGAAGATGGACAAAGGAACAGTCGCGGGGATTTCCTCCGAATTGTTTCACATGCACTGCTCCATCAGGTTACCAGACTACAGCAGTGTTTTTCAAGCGAAGGTACTTGCGGTCAAAGAAGCGCCCAGTCTAATTGTCAGTCAAGCGGCCATTAAAGCAATTTCGACTATAGAAATCAAGTCCAAGCTAGTCGCAAGCTGTCGCGAAGGGCTAATAGTTCTTAGCAAACAGCATTCGATTACTCTTTGTTGGGTCCCAGATAACAGGGACATAAGTGGCAATGAGGTAGCAGATGAACATGCCAGGAAAGAGGGAGAGAATCCCATATATTGATCCTCCGCTGGCTAACGTCAAGAATAAAGTGAACGACACAACCTAATAGAAAGTGGGACTGCTTACCCACTTGTGAGACCACCCGTCTATTATGGTCCAAGTACAATAGTGCGGATGGTTGTCGGTGTGCTAAGTGGCCATAATCACCTGAAATAACACGAGTGAAAAATGGGATTCACAAATGATACAATATGCCGAGGTTGTGGAGACGAAGTTGAGGACACATTATCTTTGTCATTGCCCCAGTCTCTGCTTCGTGGGACAAAGAACACTGGGAGACTACTTCTTCCAGAATCTTCATGATATAACAGAGATCCCACTAACGTCTATTTTCAGCTATGTTAGAATCTCTGGATGGCTAAACAGGACAACAACAACAACAGCAAGAACGAGAAGGATGTCAGGAAGGTCTTTGCACCCCCATGGTGTATCACAATGGGTCGAACAGGATCTCAGTTCGGTGCGGACCCACCGCATCAACCCGCTCACCTACCTACCTACCTTGTGCACTTCATAAGAATTGTCGCTGCCTGCGTGCAGTTCCAGGTCATTTAACGTATCTTTCATTCGAATTGTTGCTGCCTGCACGCAACTTTATTTTCACATTATATAATTTAGTCAGTCACAAGTAAAATCTGAGGTGATCAGTTCCAGAGCAGAGATCTATCTTGAGCAGGAGCATCGTATCCAAACACCTCTCTATGAGCAGCAGTTCCTCACACAATCAGGATTTAAATTATACATGTTATAACAATTTATGTTGTTACGCACTGTTAGTTTTCATAACAATCCAAAGACTGTGATATATCCGTCACATTATCCAAACGATGCAATCGGGCGCCTTTGACTGAGCAAATCTTAGAAAGGAGCTTGAGTTGCCAGCAGTCTAGACATCAATGCCGGGATGTTTCAAGAAGAAGTCAATACAATTCCCCATCATCCGTCTGGGAAGAATCACTGAGAACCATCAAGCGCCTGAATGACAAGAATGCTAGTTGAAAAGCCTTTTCCAAAGTGGACTGCGTGGTCGATGTCATTAGGGAGTAATCCAAGATATTGAACAACAGCTAAGTGATCGGTCCTACCTATGGACAAACGACAAACGAATCAATCATCTGACCACTGTACAGCCCGCCAACTGTAGGTATGTTTTCTAAACCAGAGTTGTGCCGAACATTCACATAAAATGCGATCGGCTGCGTCTTGGCTTCCAGGCAAAGGCACAGTGGCCAGTTAGAATCCGTATAAGTTCCTCATTGGCTCATTGGTCTAGGCGAAGTTAGTTTTCCAATTCGCTAATCAGCGTTGTAGCTGCTGTTGACAGTACCGTTCAGGACCTATGAATGCAGATCCCGGGCCAGCACTAGCGAGTCGTTTCGGAGTCCATTAGGTTGGACAATAAAACCTTAAGTGTTGAATGACTGTGTGAACACATTTTGATTCTAGCTCCCTTAATACCCCTGAGGATATTGTGTCTGGCGCAGATCTCTATGGCATCGATTGAGGAAATCCTTGTGTTGGGTCCAAAGACTCCAGCCCCAACTCTAGAATCCGTTTTCCGTCCGTGAACGTTTACAAGACTTCTGGAACGCCCTTTTCAAAAAACCAATATTTCACCATAAAATAAGCAGCTTCAAGAGCTGTTGTAGGCTGCACGCAATGTTGTAGGCAGTAATGCAATTTGTTGGAAGCAACATCTGCAACTTTATGCCGTTGTCCCTTGAGACCACCAAACGACGGTGGCGTATTTGATAATGAGTCTCGCCATTCTTGTGTACAACCATACCGGGACTATAATAACCACTTTGCTCAATCTTGTTAAGTTCCCTTCACTTTTGCTTACGAAAGCGCATCTCAATGTGATGGAAATTGCGTAAGTGGCACAGAAGCAATCATGGCCACTTTGAAATTGGATGATGGTCTTAACATGAGTTCACTTAACTCAATATTGGTTGTGCATTGAGAAATGAATCAATCAAATACTTCATTCTGTTTTTGAGGGGATTGACTGCAGGAGAATGCAAGACTTACAACTTGTCAGATTGGCCCAACCCTGTCATAATTCAGAGACAACAGAGACAACAAAAAAGTGTTTATTACAATTTTTTGTTTATCACCTCTATAAAAGCAAACATACACTGGAACGAAAACGACCCAATCAGCATTTCGAGAGAATGGAACTAAAAATTTGGCACAGGTTATAAAAGCAAGAATGCCTAACACGCCTTATCTCTGATCAGACCATCATCTACGCATGGTGCATACGAAAACTCCCAAAACTTTATCAGATAAAGGTGACAATATTCGCATAGGTGTGCGAAGCCGTCATTTTATGGCGGCCATAGAGTTGATGGCAATAGATGGCCATGAACGAATTGTAAGTCGACATGAAAGTGAAAAAAGTTAATAAAAAAAATTGCAGACTTTTATATAAATTTAATGACCGTTCACTCGTTATGAGACGCGAAAACATTACAAATGAATTAACACCCCTTTTCTGGCAAACCTCAGTGATGTCTCATAAGTCAGAGAGAAGAGCGAAAGAGCGACAAGAGCCATGTTACCATGGTGTGGTGAATTCGTTCGTATTCTTGTGTGTTTTCTTGTGAAGGATTTGCCAGAATACTAAATAGCTGAAACTTCGCAAGGTAGGCATCACATCTTTTGTGCGTTGTGACCACATCACAACCAGAATAGGGGTGTAAATGTAGTAAAATGAGCCGTCAACGAGATGGATCCACATACTCGTACATAGTCAGGACATCTTAACCTCAAATTGGAAACCAAACATGGTTCTATTACTTTACCAGACGAGCCAAGGAGTCTGAGCATGAGCTATACATCTGATGGAAGATAGTAACCTTACTACACCCATCCGAAATGTCGTACCGCGACAGTGCATGAGTCACGACAGTGCATTAGCGAAACATGCCGACACATTATTTACTTCCCATGGAAACAATATTGTGTTGTCAGCCCTTTCGCTTGGTGCAATCGAGGTCACCTGCAGCACATCGGATTACACCGGCGAGTCGCTTCCCATGAATTGATTAATAAATATCGTCCACAAGGAATAGGTGTTGGCATTTAAATTAAAACTTGCACGCTGCTTATAAAACCAAGCCGTATGCGATGACCTCAGATTCGGTCTTGCGTTCCTTCTCGAACCGGGATGGGCTCGGAATCGAAGTCCACCATATCTGGAGCATTGGTGTACATGTGCTCGATGTGGCCAACGCTAGCTTGACGTCAATATCTTCTACACCGCATTCAAATCTTTGTACAGCTCTTAATGTTAACGCTTGCGTTGTCTCCCAGAAAACACAGAGAAGACGTAGAATTATTCTTTGGCAGCCACCAAGCTCGGCTCATTAGCTCGCCTGTTTTGACTCCATATAGCAGAATTGGCAAAATGAGAGTTTTGTAGACTATGATCTTGATCTTTCGAGGCAGCAGTTTTAAGCCCATCTGCTTCGACAAACCAAAGTAAGTTGCCAAGGGCGATCCTATGTCGGATCTCAGTTGTAAAGTTCCGAGGTAGATAAACTCCTTTGCTACTTCAACATTTCAGCAGTCGATCGTGATGTTTTGGTAGACAAAGGAGGTGAGGTGGCAATGTTGTCTGCTTTGGTTTGGTTGTCCATAGCGAGGTTATCGTTCCGAGGTTATAATCCCTTTAGTAAGTGTTTATTATAACCAAGCGATCATGTTCTTTCAGATCAATTAGCTTAAAATATAGCTAATGCTCTGAGTATGACGACTCATAATTTGGGTATATTCATTTCAAGAAGAAGTGCCATACGACAAGAAATGTAATTTTTTATTCCGAACAATTTGTGAACTATCAATTAGGCTTGAGTAGTTCACGAACGAACTAGTTCAAAAAACAGCTCCAACAAGCGAACTGTGTGAACTAGCCCACCCTCTGCATACATGTAACTCAGTAGGAACAACCGAACTGAACTGAGCGCTTTGCTTTTCGTGTGACCGGTCATTGGGCTTGCTCGTAAAGGTAGTTTTTGTAGACCGCAGGCCAATCACATAGAAGTTTAAAAAGTAAGTCTACGAATATATGCAAGTGAATAAGCGTTACAAGGTTTTTGTAATTGTTTTCTGACGCGATGAATGCATGAACTATTAAGGAGGTTTCTCTTTGGCCCGTTGGACACTAAGTTTTTTTAAATATATTTTTTATCACAGTCTTTTTTCGAAAGAGACAGCAATTCTTTTGCAAAGGATCTACCTGTGTTTAAGGTAAATGCATCTGTACCGTCGGAAGAAATGACAGAAACATGCTGCTAGCGACTGAATAATGTATGTGGGTTACAATTTGCAATCAATTGTGCTTGACTGTTCCAATTTATGTGCGTACACTTAATGGCAATTTCTTTCGTTTTTCACACAGCTCTATTTTCTCATTATCCTCAAGAAAAATATAGAAACAACGTAGTTTCATGCTGGCTTTATTATGCTTTCCTGTAGTTCACCACATCGAACTAAATGAACTACAAGAACGAACTAGTTCAATAAACAGATTTGAACTAATCCGAGCGCTCTATAGACTGAACTAAAATGCAAAAGCTATCAATAATTAAATATTATGGAGACGACTTATGATGAGCAAAATGATTAAACCATTATGATTGACACTCGTATCAGGCCTCGGCATAGCGGAGATTCACAAAGACAACCGATAAAAAGATCGCAGCAACATCTCTGTCTGTCTGTACGAGTACATACATGTACTTGCCTGCACAACTGTAACGAATTTAATCGATAAATAAATGCAAACATGTCATATAGTCCGCGGACTCTTGTTCAGAACATATCACATGTTCAGGGACATTTGGTAGGCCACTGAAAATATCTGTCAACATCGTTGACTTCAAGTAAAAATATATCCGGTGGCAATGTGAGAAAACCCGAGGCAGTCACTGCGCGTCGTACACACGACCTCGGTCTTCCACAGTTGGTCTTACACCCGTCCAAAATCGCACTGACCCTGGAGCTGAATAAAAATTACCATGTGTTCGTTCGTTGATTCGGTTCAGTCTGATATTAAAGTTAAAATTACAACTGGCAGCACTTGGTGCTGCAATGGGCACTCCCTCTTCCGAGGGATTTAACAGCACAGAGGCGAAGTGAACTTGCGATTTGCTCGTGGAGGGAAAGTCTGTGCCCAAAAGGACTGCCTTTCATAACGTCAACATAACCGCCGAAACATATGTATTCTAAGCACTGGCATGCGTAAATGTCACATTTTTGGATTTTTATACATTTACTATATAAAGGGTGGTTTAGGGCCGATGTTGAATGTGAACCGCACCTAAACGTCAAGTTTTTTTCTGCATTTCATTTGACATTTCTCAATTTCAGACTAACTCAATTTGAACCATGGAACCATTTTTACAAGTGTAATAAAGTGTAAAAATATATGTGCACTTTTATACACCGGCAATATTTTTCAGATGCATAACACACACTTTCAAACACGTAAATACGTCGTACGTATACTTCGACTATTATACGTCAACAGCTCTGTTGGTGCGTCGACCCTTACGCACTTGCGCCTGAATTACTTAGGTTCGATTCTCGGTACAAGCGATATAATTTTCACGGTCGAACCTCTTTCGACTCAAGGATTGCAACTGTAAAAAAAAAAAAACTTCTCAAACTGGCCGTTCGCAGTAGGCTAAAAACTGTACTTCAGTTCAACTCGTTAAAGAAAAAAAAAAAAACACAACACTAGTGGTTGCCAGGCCCCGGCCCTCTACGGGCTGTGTTTATTACGTCCTGCAAAAATTCTCGCCTTGCGGTGCTGGAGACAAGAGATATCACACTTCATGCAGCGTTGCCGGATCCAAACCTTACCGATCGAAGAAGACAGTTTTCCCTAGACGATTAATGCTTAAGTCTTCTTTGTGCCTTAAAGTCCATAGCCAGAGAGAATTGGAGGTCGTTGGGGGCCAATTTAAAAAATCACGAGCAAAATTAGAATGCAGAATTCACCAAAAGCATGCGGTGAACTTGAAGGCCAGGAAGGTCTTTCTGTGTGTTTTGTGGGATTGACAGAAAATCATCTTCTTCTCCTTTCTTCTCTGTTTGGCTCCCCGGGGGAGATCTGGGCCAGAAGCAACAAGCCTCTCCAGCCAGCACGATTTCTAGCCAGCTGCCTCCAGTTGCGCACACCAAGTTGGTTGAAGTCCTTGCCCACTTGCATGCGCCATCGGTTACGTGGCCGTCCTCTATTCGTTATCCCTCTGGTTCGGAGTCGAAAACTCTTCGAGCTAGAGCGGTTTGAAGAAGTACGGTCCAATGATGCCACCAGCCCATAAACCGCACCAAACTGTAACTTTTTCTGGATGCTTCTGGCTGATATTCACTCAAAAAATCGACAATTCTGCTTATTTACGTACCCATTGAGCCAAAAATGAACTTCGATTAAACTGACCATAAAATGGAAGAAGCGCGCGATGATCTTTCTTAACAGAGCACACATTTTGATAATAAAATTCAATAATTTGCAAGCGTTGTTCGTTTGTAAGACGATTTATGGTTAAATTATAGACCAAACTGAAGATGTTTGGCACTGAAACAAAACACGAAACGTGCGTCAGCTGTTTAAACCAGTGTTGCCGAAAAGATAATAGCTAAAAAATCACCCTTTAGTTGAGTGATGTTGAACGATATTTTTGTGCAACGTCATTGTTCCAAGTTACGTGGTTGCGTGCACCCCAGTTTTTTTTTTACTTTTTATAATTTAATTGAATTCATGAACGTTTTAGTTTTTTGCTCGAGCACCTTCACGAGCTCAATAACATGTAGCTAATGATGTTCGTATTTAGGTTCATGAACATGATCTTGTTTGTGATATGAGTTATGATGTGTATGAGTATTCAGGCCACTTTTACACTGTACAATTTTGTCGAATTTCAGCGCATCTCATTTGAGAGGTCTGTCGCAGGCTCTCGTGTCGCATGAGTGCAGATACAGCTTGGGTTTGGGTTTCGTTATTTTTCGCTGTGCATCAGAGATCGAGTCACTTTTCGAATGAGTTTCTGCACTTTTCCTTTCTTCCTTGAATTTTTAAGGCAAATAAAGCTCCGGGTGACGACCGTGTTCCAATAGAATTTCACAAAACAATAAATGGTCGCTGAAGTTATCGAAAAAAGGTTGTCTGACTTTGTTCGCATTTTGTCAGAGTTTCAGACTGGTTTCAGGAGAAACTGCTGAACAATAGATCATATGTTCTTACAATACTTACTTTGTTGACTTCTGCGTGGCTTTCGATTCTATTGTATTTAAAATTCTCTTCTATAAGCTATCAGTGATTGGTGGTTCCAACAAAGTGATGAACATCAGCATTTGTCTAGGAATGAATGTCTATCTGCGATAAATTTCCAACTGAAGTAGGACTTAAACAAGGGTGTATCCTGAGCGCTTTATCTTATTATAAACGGAATCGCTGAATCCGTGGGTGGTACCACGTCTGGAGGAGCTAAGATACCAGCCCTTAGTTATGCAGACGCCATAGTTTTCTTCTCGGAAACATGTGACGGTATGCAGTTTATGATGAACGGGCTATGGGATTATTGTCAGCGATGAAGCTTGGAAGTCAATCTTACAAAATCGCAGGTTAAGGGGCAGGCATGAAAGGAACGAAAAATGAACCTCCGAGAGACAGGCAATTGAAGTAATTCGCTGTGCTATTTACGTCTAACCTTGGCATGAAAAAACATCTTGAAGCAGGGTTGAAGGAAGCTGTGAGAGCAATATGGGGCTGTATGGAAGCGCTGCTTAAAAGATGAATACATGAAACACAGCCGGAAGTGTAAACTTTCCCAAGCTACAGGATCGTCTATACTTCTGTATGGTGCACAGGTTTGGGATACAATTCTTTCCACCAATGTCTCCGATACTTCTTCAAAATAATCTTTTGCCTCAAACGGACCACTCCGAATTATATGCCGTACCTTGAAACACTGATTATGCATTGCAACTACATTGTTAAGATCTTCGAAATGAAAGCTGAAGATTGCCAAAAACTATTCTGAAAAAGGCCATATAATCCACGGTAGATAAAGTAAATGAATGGAGACGTCTGGCTGACATTTGTAGTTTCGCTCTAAATTTTCACAAAACCAGCAACCGTCTGTGGGAAAATTTAACACGTTTCTAGAAAGATTTGGAAATGTCCTCTATGAATGGCACACATCTGAGGCACGTGTGTCATCTAATAAGATTTATTACAGCCGTTTGAAAGAAGATATCCGCTTCTTATCTCGATTTAGAAAAATGAAATGATGCTGCCCCTTAATTTTATACCGCATCGCCCAGATCTAACTTTAGTCTGTCCTCTATGCAGTCTGAATGAACGTGAAGACATCAAACATGTCATTGCAAACTGCCCAATTTTGAAGGAGTTTAGGATGAGTCACATCGGTAAGCATTATTTGATGAAGCTATGGAAACGCGGGATGGTATACTCTATACTCGTTTGCCACGATTGCGCTGAGATATCGCAATTGCATAACTAATGAAGACTGTGTATTCTTCATTGGTGTTTTTGTTTTCTGGCAATATAACTATTTTTCTTTTTTCTTTTTGTATTCCTATAAACGAGTTGTAATAAATTGAATTAATTAAAAAAAAAGTCAAACACTAAAACAAAATTAAAACTATTCTCATATACCGGATGCATACGCAAGGCAAACGTGTGTTTGCTCTCTACACTTGATTTGAATTTGACCGTGTGCAATCATGATGCGATTACATGCGATAAATGGCGGCATTTGGTGTGTAGAAATTTGACCGTGTAAAACGGGTCATTGACGTGCGAAATACCATAAGCACACGGGCTTATTTCCTTTCCGCATGAAAACACATAAGTTTCATGTTACTGCATGGCAGGAAATTGCCATGAAAATGATCATGCTTTGCTGATAGTCAACTTATCACATAAATAACTGCCGATTTTAAGCATTATGACAAGAAAGATTACTGTAATTTATTTATTTTCATTAGAGTAGCCCAAAATGTTTGTTGAACATGCTGCAACTCGGCGAGTACTGCGACACAATTATCAACACACAACAGCGCTAGCTGTGAGGAAACAACCTCGCTCACTGTGGGTGAATTCAGAAACCTCGTGGATTAGGTTCCTAAAATACGAGATATAGTGCTCGGCAGTCATATCATGCAAAGCCTTAACTCTTATCGATTGTACCTGGTACGGCACGGTAACAACATCAGAATAACAAGTTAAAATCAAATTTAAAAAATTACCTTGAAAAGGCGAAGCGGTTCGCTATCTCTTTGCTTTTATTTGTATGTCCGTTGAATAACTTTAACGGATCAATTTATTTAAACTGATAAATAGTAATTACATTTCTGTTTTCAATTGCGACATTTTCGCTGTCTCTGAAAAAATATAAAAATATCGTACATATCACAGGCAAAACAAACAAACAGGAACGTGGGCCACACACCGTGCAGTATTCGCTATTCAAGAATTCACTGACAAAATGGGTCACTCAGTTGTGCGCCCAGTGCGGCCACTGCATCAATTCTGAATAGAATGCGTTCCCAGGACATTCCGTTTGCCTAACTTGTCTGTGTCCATACAACGTGTAATTTGCCAGCACATGACCCTCTTCGACCGCATAGGCGATGAATTTTTGAGCAACTTCCATCATTGGCTTCGGTGGTAGTTCCTCTGCAAGCAAACATTGCACGCGACGGTTTATTCAATTCACCTCTGTTTCCAATTCGCTTGTTCACGCGCTTACCCATAAAATTTCCAATGAGCAATAATCCAATGCTCTTGTTGTTGTAGTTTGGAGCGTGTGCTCCGACCACACCAAATCCACGACCAACGTACACATTCCCATCGCCGCCAATGGCAAAACTATAACCGATATCGTCCCAGCCATGTCCATCCATGTGGTAATCCTGCATTGATCGCATAGAGGCCTTGCATGCGTCTGTTGTTAGACAAACGCCCGGTTGATAAGAATGATGAAGAATTACGTATCCAACAGGCTCGGACATGAGTGTCCGGCCCTTTGCGGTCCGTGCGCTCCAACCATCGCGACTAATTATCGTCCAAGAACTGCCTGCGAATATCACATAAATAACAAAGCAAACTATCATCAGTCGCGACGTTAGTACGAGTTGCAAATAATATGATTATCAATCTGGTTACATGTTGCCACTGCCGCCACAAGGATCAGCGAGAACAGTACGTAGACGCACTTGTTCATGGTTGCGCGAAACTATCACTACTGACCGCCCCCTTAGCCAGCGTTGATAAGGCAAGTTTGGTCTGGACTGCTTGCTTTGGATTCAGTATCTAATCTTGCTGCTGGGTCTGATAAAAAAAAAAAAGAATAATTAAAGCACACAAAAGCACAAGCGAACTTCTTCCCACGTGCGGAGCTCGGTGAAGCGTTGTGCTTTGCATTGATTTACTTCTACCACCTCATTAACTGATTTGATCAACCCTTCGGTGGGAGGCAGCTTGAGAAGCAATTAACTGCTGGTAGTCTTGCCGTAAAACAAAGGATGATAAAAAATGGGTTACAAAACGTCCCGGGTGCTCACGAGTGAGCTAGATCTGATTGCACGAGCCTGCCCCCGGAACGTGGCAGTGGCGCCGATGAAGTAATTTATGACTAATCGTCGAACTGCACATTAGACACACGTGACTCGAGACCACTCACCCCAGCGCTCATTGCAATGCAAATCGCTTGCATGCACTTAGACTTAAATCAGCTCAAATGTGCTTATAATGGGGATTTAATGTTCTCGCTGAGCCTTAATTGACCGGAATATTAACTTAAAAGAATAACTTTCCGGGAAATAATCGCGCCCCCCTATGGGGGGACTTTACCCACGTAAAGCAGACATTTAAACAAAGGTGAATGCGAAGGAGTTCTGCAGCAACAAACTCAGTCATGTGCAGGTAGCTCTTGCACACTAAAGGGATTTTTGTGTTCCCCTTAAAATGGGGACACATTAGGGGCTGAAATGATGGGGGAGACACAAAAGGATGGACCGATGAGCTGAGGTTTTGAATTTATGCACATTGTAATGAGGGAGGGGGAAAATTGAGCTTGGCAAAGCATTCCACATTAGGGTAGTGGTGGCTAATGAAAGAATCTCCGAACTTTACCGAACGTCCGAAGCCAGTATGAGCGGAGCCAGATGATGACTGATGAGCATTCCGCGCGAGACCAGAATGGTGGTTTTGAAGTGGAAGAATGCAGATGGGTATGACGGAAAAAAGACGAAAAATTGTGATGGACAGGCAACATGCTGTGTTTAGAAAAGGTTCCTGAACTCTTTAGTTAAGCGTTTTCGAACTTTGTCAAGGGGGTTGCAGAGTCACAAAGACAATGGACGAATATTCACAAAGGACTTGTGGTCGACCTTTTAAAATTACTTATGGAGAACGACTAAATCTCCTGAAGTTAGAAAAAAGACATACGTTTTAGAATACAGACAGCCGCAGGTCCGCGGGAAGAGTGGCAGAGATTTGGTTTAGGACGTAGGCGTGAGGCTGAAGGAGAATAATATCCCGCACGGGTTACCAGCATCTTGAAGAAGATTCCACATCTATTGGCGCAAACCATCACACAGGACGTGATATATGCAACGACTCTGCCTGGAGCCACTATTGATCTGTCAACAGATTTGGTACATCTATTTTTTTCATACTTTTTTCTCATCTTCACCAGGTACGTACCAGGAATCCAACAGTAATCCCAAGCAGAGGGGTTGCAGTCATCCGTAAATATTCCACTGTTATTATACGTCACCACCGGGGTACTTTAGCCGCTCACGTGTATTCTTCGCTGCGACAGGGATACCCCAGCAACTGCCTGACCCACTTGGGTGGATCAAAAGTACATTGTGAACTTTTCGTCGCTGGATTTATGACCCACCGCTTATGAGATGTTTCACTGAAGTTTCAGACCAGAGATCTGAGGGAGGGAGTAACCTAAATATTATATTTTCTAGCAGTCTTGAAATTCGATATGACATTATTTCAACCGAGGTTGTTGATGGGTTTCACATAGAGGATGAGAAGTGATTTCTGGTTTTCCACGAGGTAAATGGCAACATTTTTCAGTTTCACTTCAGTTTCAGAACACCAATTTATTGGACCTGCACTGTACGTGATTAATCTCGAAACTGGAATTCAATTTCACACCTGAAGTGTGGAGTCAATAGTTTTGAAACGAAGACGAAAGAGACAGAATAAAGAGGAAACATTGTTCAGCCTGCATTGATTTCAAAAGCGCGAAAATGTTATTTCTTATTCACAAAAAAAGAATCTCAAATCACATTCTCTTAATCACTGTGACAAATGTCACATGTCATTGTGACAAATTTGTACTGTCTGAGTCGCCTTATGTGACATTATCTGACATGTGACACGACTAAGAGCATAAGGGTGAATAGTATAATGCTGTCAAGCTGGTGGTTTACCAGTGTTTTCGTGATATCAAAGAACGATGCATAATTACATTGACGCTGTATTAAGCACTTTTTTAAATATTTTACAATCAAATTAATTTTCCTTGCTTTCTAGACAAAAACGTACTTAGATTATGCAGCCCGTAGAAAGCCAGGGCCTACCTGCTCAGCACCCACTTGCATTGTGCCTGCTATTGTTCATTCACAAGTGAAAAGGACCGTGTGCCGACCCCGAGCGGCCAATTTGAGAAGCATTGTCAGTGACTCCAAAGAGGTCGGGAGGGGAACACTAGGCTAGGCTCAAGTTGTAGAATTCGACGAACCAACACACAGCGCCAAGGCCGTCATGCTAAAACAGGCTTATTGTTCTTCATAAATCCAATCTGCTGACCTTACGCTGCTACTCAAAGTTATTCTCATTCTTAATTAATGTGTTCCATCGGACGTAAACTACGTTTTTATAATGTGATTACGCAATACTGTGAACAAATTGGCTGTCACAATGGGTATCGTTCAGCAAACATTCAGCAGGCTTTGCCATTATCCTCGAGAAACAAAACTTAGGAACCTAGGACGTTGCTACAAGTGTGTGCCTGATATTGATATACTTAATTCTTGCGGTTTGCTAAGAGATGGCGTAACTTGTATTATTCCATTGGAACATGCGTTGGAAATCTACTGTCATTTTACGTCACTTCAGTATATGTCATTCATTTGAAGCGTAAGCAATAATTTTTTTTCACTCAAATATGCCGAACTTTGTGCGTGAAAAAAGTGTTTTTGCGGGGAGTTCTTCTTCATTACTTTAATATGGAAAAAACTGCTGCCAACAGTCATCGTATTTTGGTGGAAGTTTATGGTGAACATGCGCTAGCTGAGCGAACGTGCCAAAATTGGTTTGCACGGCTTGGCCAACCAGCCAAATCAACGGCAAAGTCGATCGATCATCCATGGCGCAAAGGTAATGCTCTGTATTTGGTGGGATCAGAAGGGTGTGCTTTACTATGAGCTGCTTATACCGGGCGAAACCATCAATGGACAACGCTACCGAACACAATTAATCCGTTTGAAGACAGCAGCAGCCGAAAAACGCCCGGAATATGCGACCAGACACGAGGCAATAATTTTCCATCATAAAAACGCTCGGCCCCACGTTGGTATTCCGGTTAAGAACTATTTGGAAAACAGTGGATGGGAAGTTTTACCCCACCCGCCTTATAGCCCAGACCTATAAAGAGAACGAAGTAGAACGCCCTCACTGAAATACGGTTCACATCAGAGCAGAATATCAAAACTTGGCTTGATTCATTCTTGCCTGCCAAGCAGTTCTTTTTGGATGGGATCCACAAAGTGCCAAAAAGATGGGAAAAAGTCATAGCTTCAGATGGGCAATACTTTGAGCAATAATATCTTTTCCGACAGCCATGCAGCGATCAAATCTCTGAACTCTGTCACTTTCAACTCCAATTGCCGCCTATCTCTTAACGAGATGGCCAAGTACTTTAGCATCCACCTTTTGTGGGAACCGGGACACTGTGACATTCAAGAGAATTGAGAAGCGGACGAACGGACGATAAGGGTCACAAACTCTGTACTCTTTCCGGGTGGAGACCCAGCCTCCATGCCTATGGCTACTGAGCAATATGCTTATAAAATTGCACCATGCACAACGCCCCTACACATGAACCGCGACTTGCGGCCTCGGTCTATCAGAAAGAACCAATTTTCAGCAAGAAATCATTTTGCTTCGTAAGGCTCCATTCCATAGAATCCGTCGCGTGAGATCTGCAATAACATAGGTTTCCGAAACGGAAAATGTTGACGCAAGGTTACGTTGCGTGGGAAACTCACTTTTGTATAAATCTAAGAAAGTCGATCGTTTACATACTCTGAATTTTTAGGAATTATTCAAATAACAATTGCAAGCAAAACGCTTTCTTTCATTCATAGAATTTCATAGTTACACAGTTCCCAAATGCACTTCCATGAAATTTGACAAACATCATCCGTCGTGCTACATACCAATTGTGGGCCGCAATGGCTGTCGCTCTACGTCGCAATTGGGCTTATGGGTCGTGCATTTTTAAACAGTGATGCCCAGCAAGCGACCATTTCCGGTGCGACTTGTAGAACTCAAACCGCGATCAACACAGTGCCGGATGCAATCCACACATTTAGGATTAAAAAGTCGCAGTTCGTAAGTTGCGATTCATGTGTATTGTGTTCAGCAGAACATTCAAGATTATGAAATGGACTGCGTCGCCGAACAAAGATATTTGACTTTTCATCAGGACGCCGCCACATATATTAAACAGCTACTGAGCGTAAATGCTAATTACAAATTCTATTCCACCAGTTGGTTCAGCAGTATCGGCTCAGGCAACATACCCTTATACGCGAAGTACAGCCTTAACAACGAAATCGTGATGAAAATATTCGTCACTGATCTCTAATGATTTAAATTTGCACCTCTTATTGAATGACTGAGTAATAGTGTTTTTGATCTTTCCCGTGTAATACCTGTTTCGACAATTACCCGAGTAACCGGGTACCCGGCAAGTGCGGGTTATACCCAAGTTGGCGGGTCCTGACATTGTTCGGCTACAGGGCAAAAATACTGTAGTTCAATACAAAATAAGAATACAAATAATTAATAAAGTGCGCCTTGATATGCGAATATTATATAACAGCGCAGAAAGGGTAAACACCTATAAAACCACAAGTCATTGGTGGAGTGCCCATCCAAAGTAATAGAAGTATAAAGCCTTTTAGCATGCATCGAGTACTAATAGGATTTGAATTCATTGTAAGTAGCAAATTCATTTTGTCTAAATTCGCGGGTACCCATAAGCATACGGGTACCCGGTAATTTGTTACCCGGGAATGGGAATAGCCGGGTACCCGAGTCTGCGGGTATCAAGAGCTCTACTGGATATGTACTTCGAGTGCCAACATCCCTAGGGGTATCTATTTTGATTTCAAACTAGAATTTCTCCAAAACATGCACATGGAATTTAAGAGAAATAAGACTATAACCAGCATCAACGTGGCGTTGAAAACATGACATGAGAAATCTTGTTGTTTCTAAAAACAAAATTCTCACATTGTCATGTACTCAGAGCATTGATCGGCGGTTTAGACTACAACGTTAACAACGCCAAAAGTGTTATCACAAAAAAAAGCTCGTTGATCTGTAAAACATGAACAGTCCACCCATGTTTCACCACCTAGCCTCCAACAAAAAAATTAACGGCGATAAGAAGAAGTATAACATTTTTGTCCAACTTGTCACAAACAAAAAAGCTTGAATGGGATTCCACACTAGTCAAGAGATGTTGACTGCTAAACGCCAGTTGTAATGACTAATATAATGTACTCGATGATATATTTGCACAAAAGCAGAAACTTGAACTTCAGAACACAAACGTAAACAAAGAGTGGAAAACACTAGAGCTGAAGTACTTGCGATAACATGTCACTTGAATTAGATGACGAACAAAAGGCTGCTCTAACATGATCGGTCACCGAGGAAGGACTGGGTGTAATGCAATTTCTTCAACATCATGTGTAGCTGTCATGGTCCCAGGTGATGGCCAATGTACTGAAAGTGTGTTCACCATTTTCCCTGCAAACTGCAAATCAAAATCGAAATAGGGAGTGACGGTTGTGACACAGCATTTAAAATCAAGACCAGATTACGACTAGAAATATGATTTTTCAAAAGTCCGTACAATCGGTAGCAAGTGTAGATGACAGTAACATATTGAACATACACAAAGGGCCGAGATTCGTACCGAATTCTGACACGATTTGTGAGTTAGAGTATTACCAAAAACAAAAAATCAAACAGTTTATGGATGTCGAGAACGGAGCGCTTATAGGAAAACATCGAGTCATTTTCTTGTAGAATAATATAAAATGAATCTTGAAGAAATCTTGAAGAATAATATAAAATATTTTTAATTTACAGCCCTATAGAGGTATTCGTTCGGAACGGAGACTTTTCTGCAACGCATACCCCGTCGTATAATTCTCCGCGATAAATTCTGTGCGGAGAGTATCGGACAGATTTGACGTTTGGCAACCATTTTTTATAACGTTTTCAAAATCCAAATTGACCAATCAGAGAACGGCTGTCAAAAATTCATGAATAACTGTCAAAAAGCCCCTCAAATTCGTCGCTGGACTAGGAGTCAATCAGCTGTGAAGTTGGGCATCTCTCTCAAGGGTTCATTTCTGGTTTCGCTAACACGAATGTTTGTCAAAAAGGCGAAATTGAAAGCGTAGCACCGTAGCATTCTGAGTTGCGTTACATTTACATTCGGGATTTTACCTCAATGCAAAAATCCTCGGATTCGTATGAAATCGAAATTGAATCTCTCTGACTGTTCGATTCTCGGTACGACAAAATAATTTTACGACCCCACCTTTTTCGAGTCACTGACAATGCTCAAAGAGTCAGTCAGAAAAAGCTTCTTAAACTTGGCCGTTAGGAGTCGGTATAAAGCTTTGGTTCCTTTTCGCTCGTGAGAGAAGGATAGCACCCACAGCACTAGCTGTTGCTGTAGAAGCTAGTAGAAGCCCTCTGGGTTGCGTTACATTTTGTCGAAAAAATATTCAGATCAGCTGTTCGGAATGTTACAGATGAGCAAGGTTTATGTTCTGCACTATGAACTTCTGTGACCAGTGGCACATAGGAACTCTGAGATCGGTACGACTGCCTCTAGTCCTTAACAGTCCACTCACGTTGAGTAGTCATCAAGCCCAAGTTGCATTGCCCCGCAATAACTTGCTTTTTAGAAGAGGTCTTCTTCTCCTTCTCGAATCAGAAGGCTCGGATTCATAGCGCTGTTAGCATAGGTGCTGGTGTTTATGCGCACGAGTCAGTATTCACATTCGACGCACCATTGCTTCACTACATTCACATATATTTGTTCTATAATCATGACTTCGACTCATCCTGAACTTTGGAAAAAAGCAGATTAACCATGTTCCAAAGAAAACAAACACGCCCGCATATCGACCAATTGCAATCTTTCCATTTTTGTCGAAAGTGTTGGAATCGATTATCAATCAAGAGATTAAAGATCACATTCACACAGCTGTGTGACGGCATTGCTTAAAGTAACCGACGACATACGAACAGCTATTGATGAAGATGAAACAATCTTGCTAGCTTTATTTGACAGTGTTAACCCATCAATACTTTGTCAAAAACTGTCCCTCGATGTAACTTCAGTAATCCCACTAATAAGTTAATCTTCTTGTATCTTACTAAAACTGTCGTCTTTTCGAGATGTTCACATCGGTGTACCTCAAGGTTCTATTCTCCTGCTGTGTACAATGCCAGTGCACACTTTAAGCAACCCTGATGAGCAAGCCTAATGCCCAGACACACAACAGGCAAGCGCTCAATTCAGTTTGATTTAGTGCTGTTTTTCCTGCTAAATTACTTGTATGCAGAGTGAGTTCAACTACTGAACTAAATTAACTTAAATAAAGGAGCATTGTGAACTAGTTCACATAGTTCACTTGTCGGAACTGTTTTTTGAAATAGTTCGTTCGTGAGCTACACAAACCTATAAGAAACTGATGTGTCGACTTAATTTACCACAAAAACGACTGATCAGTATTAGTTAAACAAAATGGGACTGATTTCTCCTTGGAAACATAACCCTTTGACGCACGAATTTCTGGTTGTTTAAAAAAATATTTATTGGTCAAAATAGTCAAATAGGAGCCTAAAAAGAATAAATATTAAGTTTTAGTCTAATACTCTGAGTGGGTGGGACGGGAGAGAATGTTACGTATACGTAACGTTAAGCAACGGTGTACAAACAATTTTTTGAAAATGCCATATTACGAAATTATTGCTTTTAAACAAAATACTTTAGAGCTTTATTTTTTACATAAATAAATACTCCATAAAACAATTAGTTTGACATATTGCAACATAAATAAACACCACATTTTGTGCACTTGGAGTTTGGCATACCATTTGTGCAATGCCGGCATCGTCACCCAGTGGTCCATTCCACAGAATGATTAAATTGCCCAAATCTTGTTTCGTCCTTGGGGGCTTCTACGTATCTCCGTTTTTTAGTTATGTTTTGTGTGTTTATGGTCCCGGATGGAGTTGAAGAGCATGAAGATCGACCCCTTTAAGCTTTAGTTGTCGGAGTTATAATTTTACACATGAGTCCTTGAACCATTTGTGTTTGAATCTGAATCAGAGACATATGTTTTTGGGTCGGATCATATGATTTAAGACCCTCCAACTGTAGTGTTAAAACCGCAGTAGATAATGCGTGCATAAAACTTCTTGGACTAATGGTTGTTACCCGGGCCATAAATCTCGCAGTACTCCTTTGTTTTTGCATTACATCGCTGACATTTTCCCAATGGTTCTGCAGCAACTTAAATAAGTTGGACACCTTTATTGTCATACCAGCGAACAACTCCAATGTTGTATTCTCGCTCAACTCTATAATTGTACGAACCTCGACGTGGTGGTAAATTGCAGTTTCCAAATCTAATACCACGAATTGTGCTCACAGAAAGTATGCCAACTTCCTTCAAAGCCACCATCAGGCTCATGGAGCAAGTGTTGCAGTTGCCTATAAAATAACATGAAGTTTTTTTCCTTTGGTAAAGAGGACGGGAGACGTAGGACAATGGCAGAAAGATTCCAAGTCCGAACTACAACACGTTCCCTCGCCATATACAACAGCTCAGTCGTATATGACAGACGATCCAGCTCGTGTAAACGCTTTGAAACCCCATTTATGTGGCTTCTTCGGCAGAAAGGACGATTTTACTGAAATTTAATTTTTTTCATTATTTTTTTTATATAATTTTTTTCTTTATTGTCAACCCCAAGGGACAACGCGGTAAGGGAACACCATGCCTATGGTGGCGTATACAGCTGGATACAGCAGACAACTCGGTAAGGGAACACCATGTATTTAGTGGCATATACAGCTGAAAAGGTTCCACTGAAGGGCAACCACTGCTCATGGAAGTATAATACATAAGTGCAAGGCTGATTTAGTCTATGCGTTTGACTCTGCAATATTTCCGTTATTGTAGACCAGTCAGAGTCTATCATTGGACCCTCCATATGGTTTTGGTCGTTTGGGCACTACCAAAAGACCAGTAGAGCTAGGTCTTTTAGCGTCAGTTTCAAGCTTAGGGCATATCTTCCCTGAGGTTTTTAGTTGAGTCGAGATTCTTGGTCTCGTTAGCTCATCGTTGGCTACGACCTCTATTGCCCATACTAATGAGTTCCACTCCTTTTCAGTCAGGGACGAAGGCGAGCTTTGAGGAATTCCTTTTTCCGAAATCTCTTTCCTCCATTTGGGCTTAAGTGTTTTTGCTGCAAGAGCAATAAAAATTGGTACGCCTTTCCATACTTAGCTTGTCAAAAAAAAAAAACCGACGCGATGATCATTAAAAAAAAATTTGCTTCACATAAATTGTACGCCAACATTGCCCATTGTTGAGTTTTATAACGTCCACGACGATGGGCGTGGTGAAAAGATGTGATTAGTACCAAACAAATCGATCTTTTGACTTTTTTGAAATAGAATGCTCCTTCAACCTAGCCCCAGAGTGTCACATCAGCGTTTCTGACAATTTTGATGTCTTCAAATGTAACTTCGTCTTGGACAATGTAAGCTTATGTTACATCGCGCCATGTAAACAGTTTCTAGCCCTTTTTTATCAGATGTTATTAAACACCACGCATTTGGCCATTTTACTGCCAGGCAACAGCCCCGGTCAGGCTACTAACACTGATCGACCACTCCAGTGATAGTGCTGTTAATTTGATCCCAACAGCAAATGATGACTGGACCGGATTTGAAAACCCTATTAAAGCACTGGGATTCGAGTCCCCTCTAATGAAGGGCAGGGACACATAACCAACTGCACCATCTAGTCGTTTCTTGCCCTTAATTGACGTGTAATTGGTCAGAGACGGATACTCCGGTACACATTTACACTAAAATTAGCTGTGTCAAATTACTTTTTCCTATACAAGAATACAGGCTCCCATTTAAGAAAAAGCCTCTTTGAGCCTTTTATTGTAAGAATTACGAAAGAGCTCACATATGCAAATAAGGAACCTGTGCTGTAAATGTCCACGCACATTTTATTCCGAATATTAAAGCTTGAAATCAACTTGAAGCAAAAATCCATTACCACAAATGTAAATTGCCGCAATAGATTAATTAAATTAAATCAGATGCTCGGTTGTGGGCTCAAGTACTCTTGCTGAGAGAGGCCCTACATATGTGCTCATATTTTATTCTTTTTTGCACGGACTTGTATTTAATGATCACTTTAAAATGACTGCTGTCGTTGCCAATATTGATTTTTTTTTTTTGCAGTACACACAATTTGATGGATCACACATATTACGCGATACGCGATGCAACGAAAGGACCCGTATAAACTGCATAAGCTTCAGGTATTAATTCGGTGAAAAATTTAACAATAAGAACGATTCGTCCGCGGACAAAAGATTTCCAAGCGAAAGGTGAATGATAATTTCATCCGGGAATGGTAGCGAGTTAAATCAGTGCCATAAAATCCTTAATCTACCTCATTAGCCGTGATATTGTCCACATTTGTGCGAAATTTTAATCGCCTTACAGATAGTCTGGCTCCCGTTAAATCTCTCTCCCTCGCTCTCTCACAAATGGACAATTTGAAAGGCAGCTGCATTAGAATAAATCATCTATTTCATGGCAGCGTTTTTTGTTAAGAGATTCATTCAGTAATCTTTGTGGCCAGTTATCCGGCTTCACAGACATTTGCTTGCATATGTACGCTCACGCCAAAAAATCAAAAGGCTTCTCATGTGAGACTGTTGGACTAAGGTGTTTAATTGGATTAATGATTGCCACAGTTCGTATGTTTAAGCGTATGCTTTCGCATTGAAATGAACCCGTGTTCGTACGTTTTAAAGTGGCATAATTCGGTTCAATGTGAGTGGGACCAGTGTGGGTACAATGGCGTTAAAGCGGACAAAATACTAAAAATAAAATTTATAATTTGGAGATGTTACAATCATTTTGTTATATATAACATATAACTGGCCAGTGTTTTCTCAAATTTTGTGCAAGCTATGCCAAGGGATATGCGAGATATGGAGCTCTGAAGTTACCCCTTCAGTTTTTCTTGCAATAGGTCTTAGGTATGAGAAGTTGCTTTTTCATAGTTTTTTTTTTAATTATAATTTCTTTAATAAATACTCTGTTCTTGCAAAATTAAAATTAATATTTGCTTGTTTTAGCTTGCGTGCGAGTGCACTAGAGTAACTATTATAAAGGGCGATTTTTTAGCTATTATCTTTTCGGCAACACTGGTTTAAACAGCTGACGCAGTTTCGTGTTTTGTTTCACTGTCAAACATTGTCTGTCAAACACTGTCAAACATCTTCAGTTTGGTATATAATTTAACCATGAATCGTCTTAAAAACAATGCTTGCAAATTATTGAATTTTATTATCAAAATGCGACTTGCATGACATGTGGTTTCAACAAGACGGTACCAGATGCCGGTGCCAGTTGCCGTCCATTGGAACATGCGTTGGAAAGCTACTGTCATTGTACGTCATTTCAGTATATGTCATTCATTTGAAGCGTAAACAACAATATATTTTATTTCACTCAAATATGTCGAACTTTGTGCCTGAAAAAGTGTTTTTGCGGGGAGGTCTTCATTACTTTAATATGAAGAAAACTGCTGCCGAAAGTCATAGTACGAGTATTTTGAACTTGCGGTAGCTAAGCGAACTTGCCAAAAGTGATTTCCATGGTTTAAAAGTGGTGATTTTGGCTTGGCCAACCAGCCAAATCAACGGCAAAGCCGTGGTGGGATCACAAGGGTATGATGTACTATGAGCAGCTAAAACCGGGTGAAACCATCAATGGACAACGCTACCGAACACAATTAATCCGTTTGAAAAGAGCAGGAGCTGAAAAACGCCCGGAATATGCGACCAGACACGAGGGAATAATTTTGATGGGATGGAATCCACAAATTGCCAGAAAGATGGGAAAAAGTCATAGCTTCCGATGGGCAAAACTTTGAATAATACAATTGTACATGTTTTTCTTAAATAAACTTTCAAAATTTCAAAATAAAAATAACTTAGAGACCCAATTTGTTTTCCCAAATCCCCCCTGCTATACTGATCCAAGAACGAGCATTTTGCTGTGATGATGATGTTGCCCTCACAACCAATTCCTGTCTCCTCACGAATCGGAAAAGTGCACTTGGCGACTACTGCAAATAATAAATACACATTCCACCCGAATTTCTCTAAGATTTTAAATTGAATGATTAAATAAAAAACTCGTCCGTTCACTTTGAATACTCCTTTACTTCTTAATTGACATATTGGCTTTTGCAACAGTTCTCATCTGTGTTTATGAAACCTTTCAAAGAATTTGTTATTTAGCTAAGTTTTAATTTTAAGAAAATTGTTTATTTGTGCGCTCTTTTTCCAAACCTCGTCCAAATTCATTACATAACTTTACCGTAAAACAGAATTTTACGGAAACTCTTTTCCAATCAAATTCCTAATGGGTAAGCTCGAAACAAAATTGTACATCATAAGTTTGTAATAAACTTTCAGTTTGCTGTAAATCAAACCGGTAAAATGCTCTGAAAAACCACAGCACCTCCATCTCTATGTGCAAATTAGTTCTCTGTCCACACAGAAGAGATATTTTCAAAAAAAAAAAAAGTTGCTCTACCACCACAATACTTCCAGTTTGGAACTCTTTGTAAACTTTTGTGTATCAAATTATCTGACGAAACTTTGTGAGTTGCTTTCATTTTTTGGTGAAATAGTTCTCTTCTCGTCAGGCCGCATCGCATACCTCATCAAATGTAATTTAAATGTAGTAGAGTACACTGTCTTTATGCATTTTTAATTGTAACGGTAGTATATTCTTAGGTTTCATTCAGTGGTTCTTCTGGGCCATTGCTTCGTACGCAAGTAGTGCGTTTTTCATGTGGCAGAGCGGTTACCACCAGCAGCAATGTCTAAACCTAAAGGTAGTAATATGAATGGCTTTACAACCCTTGAAGCCAGGCATCGTGTTTGGCGTGGTACTGTTCGTTCACGAGTGCAAGCCTCCTACTGTTTCATGCCGACCCCGAACTTTCAATTTCAGAAGTTCGTACTACTCTTTGAGAATTGTCAGTGACTCGAAAGAGGTGCGGTCGTGAAAATTATTTTGGCCATACCGCGAATCAAAATTAGGCAACTTACACTCATGTTCGTAAGAGTCGTCGCACCAACCCACAACGCCACAGCCGACACCTAAAGGGTCCAATCTCATTTCGCAACATCGGAAACATCGGAAGAGTTCGAACAGACAATTCGATATTGGCAGCCTAGGTAATGCAATTAGGTCGCGAAACCTTCACGAACGAATTGTTTTAAACTTGACACCCGAAACATGCTGCCAACTGTTGTAAAGGGTGGCTAAGGGGTTAAGGGGTTTTAAGGGCCGATGTTGAATGTGAACCACACCTAAACGTCAAGTTTTTTTTTTCTGCATTTCATTTGACATTTCTCAATTTCAGACTAACTCAATTTGAACTCTTTCCATGGTTCAAATTGAGTTAGTCTGAAATTGAGAAATGTACACAATCGAGCAACGCGTTAAAGTTATTTGAAGATGCTGTATAACAATCAGTTGACCTCAACCCTCCTTCCTCTTTCCGGCCATCGAGATCCCATGCGGGGTGTACATATCCTTACATTCTGCCAAAAACATTCGACATTCAGATTTCACAATGAAGAGATGCGAGCAGGAGTTAGACGAGAGGTCTCGTGTGCAAACACTTGTGTCTACATGCCTTGCATATAAATATTTTCAAATCTCATATCACCACAGAACAATTTGTTAGCCAAAAGGTATTGACGGTTGAGGCTCAGGTTCCTCTTTGACAAAGAAAGCGAGTGCCTTTTTCAACAAGCCATCTTCTGTCTGTGAGTCGTCTTTGGTATCAACTTTTTCATGATTTTTGTGTGAAATGTTGGGTAATAGACGCTTGTTTGCTGTGATTGATGTGTTAGTGGAATGGTGGGGATGACTTCAGATCGATGATAATCGATAATATGTGTTTATTGACTGGAGTCGATTTGAAAGGGTTTTAAGGTTAAAAAGGCAACGTGAAAGTGTACCTTCCTTTTGCGTACTTTGTTGAAGGAAGCGTGGAGTTTGTACACTTGTGTTCAAAATAATAGTAGTGCGCCTAGTTATATTGGATATTATTTAAGCATTGTCGAATGACAACAACTTATTTTTGAATTTCATGTACATACAAAGTTTTTATTCTTAATTATAGAAATAAAAGATGTTTTTTTACAAAATAATTCATTTTTAATTGACAACATTTATAGCTTGGAAATTAAAAATATAAAGCAACAAAAAACTACAAATAGAATTTCCCTGTTCAAAATAGTATTAATGTTGATTGAAACTAAAAAAAAAATATTAGACATCAAACAAAAAAAATGGGTCTTAAACAAAAGATAACCCTAATACTTGGTTGTAAACCCCTTATTCTCTAGGACTGATTTGCACCGACGTAGCATGGAGTCGACCAAATCCTAGTCTGCCACGCGCTTTACTCTACCAAAGTTCTGAATTAATGGTTGGCTTTGCGTTCGCCACTGCTTTCTTGAAGTCACACCACAAGTTTTCTATGGGGTTAAAATCTGGTGACTTTGCGGGCCATACACCATAACATTAACCCCATTGACCCGAAAGCATTCCATGGCTTTATGCTGGTATGTTTCGGGTGATTATCTTGCTGAAAGACCTAGATTAAAGGCATTTCATATTCTGCGTACGGGAACATTACCCTTGCAAGAGTATCAACACATACAGTCTGGTCCATGATCCCAGAAATAAGAAGATCGATAGGCCCAACACCTTGGTAGGAAAAACAGCCCCAAACCATTATTTTTGAACCGCCGTGTTTTGTGGTCTTTAAAGTGTATTGAGGGCGATATTCCGTGTTTGGAGGACGGCGAACATATTGACGGGACCCACATGCCCCAAAAAGAACAATTTTGCTCTCATCAGTCCATAATATATTGCGCCATTTTTCCACAGGCCAGGTGACGTGTTCTTTGGCAAAAGCTATACGAGCTGCTATTTGCTTTTTAGAGAGTAATGGTACCTTGCGGGTACTCCGAGCGCATAGCCCTTCATTTAACAGCCGCCTGCGGACTGTGACAGCACTAATACTTAGCCCCAACTCCTTTTGGATGACATTTGATGGTGCAGAGGGGTGCGTCTTGCTATGTCTTACAATTCGCCTGACCTCCCATGCTGATGTTTTTTTTCCGTCCACGGGATTCGGGCTTAGGACGGTGCTTTATTGCGTATGTACGTTTTTCCATCTCCTGTTAATTTTAAAATTAATTTTCTCCCCTGCTCTGTGCAATGCTTATTGCGCCCCACTGTTTAATTAAAAGTTCAAGATTTTACTATAATCCAAATTAAAAATATTTATTTGTTTTTACTTTTATGTTTCTACCTTTAAATTTAATTTTTTATCAAATTTTAAGTCAGTTAATTAGAACACTACTATTTTTTTGAACAGCTGCATAAGCACTTCGCCTTTAATGACTGACTGATATTACAACCGACATGCAGTGGAAAATATGATCAGTATTTGTTTTGTCAATTACCTTTATACATTTTTGCAGGCTGCATTCAGGGAAAATATAATAGAATTTGCTTGGGATATGAAGAGAGAATATAAAAAATTGGCATGGAATTGCTTGGGATATGCAAATTAAGAGTGCACTAATATTATTTTGAACACAGCTGAAGGTGCATTCTGTAACGAAATACGTCTTTTCTTGGATGAGAAGGAGAAGTTCCTGAGTTTCTCCTCATCTTAAACTTTTTCACATATCACTCATACAGTGCTTCTCGCCACTCCAGCAGTCCCCATCCTGATTCAGTTGAAGGAAATTGTACAAAAAAGGTGTATTGAAGCACAGAAGACTTAAAATTAACAAAGAGAAAGAAGAAAGGCAGAAAAACTATACAAACAATGTCCATGAGAGTTGCTCAGAAATGGTAGTGTTTCAGTTGCCATCACTCAATCTCTTGTTTGCTTCCCTGTTGTTTTCTATGAATTCATTTATTTCACTCATTTCATTGTTTTAAATCCATCAGTCTGATTTTTTTTTGAAGAGCATAGATTTCTTCAGGTCATTTTTCACTTTTATCCACATTTCAATTCCAAGCGAAGTTGGACACGTGGAAGGAACAAAAAATTGTCATAAGCACTTAGAACGTTCGTGCTATTATCGCATTTTCACAATTCGCGTTCTTGTTTGGCTAAACTGAGAATTCTTTTAAATCTATAAATTTATGGAGGAAGGTTCAGCCCGATAATCATATGAAAATCCATTGAGTGTGCATTTGCCATTCAATAAAGATTCCGTGAATGTTTCACCAGCCATTAATGCATTTAGTCACCAAATATAACAACAATCATGTGAGAGATCAAAATCTGTATAAAAAGAATTACTTAAATGTGGGAAGATACAAGACAGACAGACATCGATAGATATTGTAAAATATGTAAATAAGATCAGAATTCATATTTCAACTAAAACAAAAATAGTATCATCACTTTACAATCAAATGTAACATTCTCATTTTCATTTAACCCTCATCTCATCCTCAAAAAAATACGTTCTCTACCATAGTGCGTAGATTTCGTCGCATATGGGATATTAGTGTGTTTTCCCTGATTTTTTTCAAACCCTTTTTCTTTTTGTAGTGCTCTATAATCGATAGCAGCTTTTGTTTCATCAGATCTAGTTTCAATACAGTAGAGTCTCGATTATATGAACTAATTAATTAATTAATATATATACTGCCTACCCAGGTGTGCCAGCGCCCCATTTGGCGTCAGGTCTGAATATCTGGTGGCCGGCCTGTCCCGCTCGGAGCCGGTCGGGGTTAACCCGAAGGAAATACGAACAACCCAGCAGTAACCTCGTTTAGATGGGCGGCACAAGCAGCTTCATGCGCTTACTTGCACATTTTCGCTGTTTGGGTGGGCGGCACAGTCACACCATTCACAAAACAGTGCGTGCGGGGAACAAAAGGCAATGGACATTGAATTAGGATAGGCACATGGAACGTCTCATCGCTCACAGGCAAAGATCTCGAGCTAGTTGAGGAAGCTGCCGGGTATCGTTTGGATATCGTGGGTATCTCTTCAACCAAGCAAAGGGGATCTAAAGCTGTGAAACTGATGGAAACTCTTCCTGTCGAGAGTTACACCTCAAATGTCTGCACAGGCGGAAGTGGGGTTACTCACAAGTCAGAGGTTGGCAGGCAGGGTATTGGAGTGGAGGAAGGAGAGTCGGGATCTTAACTCTCAAACTTGGTGTATGCACCAAATCTAGAGGCAGAGTACGTTCCTGGATGAAGTTGATGCTGCCTCTGATAGGGTAGCGGAAATGGATTCCCATATCCTGATGGGTGATTTCAGTGTTCACGTGGGTGTGGACGTAACGACATGGGGAAGTATGATTGAGAGGCACTGTAATTCCCATCAGAACGCGAACGGAGAGAAGTTGTTGGACTTTTGTCCATAATGAACACCTTCCTTCCACACAAAGGCATCCACAAATACAAATAGTACCCCCAGAGTCTTCAACAGATGGTAACATCGTGTGTGACACGGATGGTTTGTGACGTTCGCGTCTTGAGAGGTGCTGAACTGTCAATTGATCATCACTTGGTGTTGTGTACGCTATACCTCACTATTAGAGTACCTCTTCTGCCAAGGTGGAATCCAAGAGTGGTCACATGCATACGGTGGGAGAAATCACAGAACAGTGAGCTGCCGCTAAATTTTGCACGGCACATATGTGAAAGGTTCAAGCGACTTCCAACTGTTCCAACGCGTGTAGAGGAAGAATGGCGACAGTTTCAACAGCTGTCATTACCTCTGTCACGGGATGTTTGTGTAGTGTTGCGGCTTGGAGTGGCGGCTGGAGTTGAAGAAGCCTTCAGAGAAAAGAAGAAGACCTACAGAGACTGGATTCTCATGGGCGACTCTGCATCTCATGACCGGTACACTGAGGCGCGCAGATTTTGCAATTGGCTGTGCGAGCAGCTAAAGAGCAATCTTGGAAGGAGTTCGGTGAGAAGAAGAAGGAAATTCAACATCAGCTTCCATTTTTGAATGAAATATACCTGCGTGTAAGGATTTCCCCCTGCAGTTACCATCATTGCTTCTTCATCCGCACCTACGACAAACGGATGTATTACTCAACTGCATCTTGGGCTAATAGAAACAGCGGTTGGCAGGAGTTATTCTGCGTTCTATCTCAGTGCTGATGTTGTTTGTATATTTCATTGCGAAGCCGTCTTAACTACATCGAAGTTATAGCTGCCCATTGCAACGCTCTTTCCATGGCGCCAATTTTGCATTTCCTTTCTTAAGGCAGCACATCGTTTAACTGTCATTTATCACCAGAGCCATTTTAGCCGCTTCTGTCTCCATGGCAGCAACCGTCTCGATGAAGACAAGCAGTGTTCTGTCAATCACATCCATGATATCCGCGTATGCTAACAGTTGCACGGATTCTGGAAGTGCACGTGCATTTAGTGTTGGCGTTCGACTCTTGAACGATCTTCTCCAGAATTATGCTGAAGATGTCCGATGTCAGTCCGTAGCCTGGTAAAAATTACTTTTTGACATTGAAGGCCTCGTTGAGTTCGTTACCGATCTTAATGGAGTAGGGTGAATTCTCCACCCTCATCCTGCACACCCCGAAGAGAAAAATGTCAAAACTAAACAGCTCAGTATATAGCTCTTCTCTATGCAGGTCATATGCGGCCATGAAATCGACGAATAGGTGGTGGTTGCCGGTATTTTTCATGGTCTGCAGACGTGTGAAAATCTGGTCGATGGGAGACTTCCCTGATCAGATTTTTTTCCTGCTATCAGATTGTTTACAAACTTCACATGAGCACACAAAACGGCACAGAAGATCTTGTACGCAATGTTAAGGAGACTCGCATGACATGCATCTACAGTTGGCATACTCAAAGCAGTCCCTTTTCTTTTGGATCGGATAAATTATACCGAGATTCCATTCATCGGTCTTGCTTTCCTCCGACTATACCAGAACCAGATCAGTTAGTTCATGCGCTCAATCAGATCATCTCCAGCCAGACAAACCGTCCACACCGGCAGGACCTCAGTCGAGATATTATTTTCCTGAGGGGCGACGGTATTCTCGTCTGTCATCGTCCAGATTGAGTGGAACATTCTGCGATATTTGTGTACTAACTCTTTCCGGATTCTCAGTATCGATTGGTGTTGAAATCGATCGGAACTTAAACATTGTGTTTTCCTGCGGCCACTACTTTTAATCTGCAAAATCGACCGGACACTCATTGATAAACTTCATATTTACCACGTTTAGCTGACGGTTTCAGTTACTAAACGTTTACGAATGTTCTGCAGGAATGTCAAAGGCCGACAAGACTCGGCAAATCCCTGATCTTTCTCAATTAAAACCACGCACAACCCCTTAAAGTGCTGTATTAAATTAAAGGAATATATTTTTCACTGAAAATGAAATAAACCACAAGACTTGTGTTGCCAGTGCCAGTGTTGAATTGATTTTCAAATATTATGATACGGAAATTCATAACTGGTTTCCTGGTTACTGGGAGGCAGTGCAGAAATGGAAATTTACCAACGCGCGTATAAAATGTGGATTCCACTTGTAGCCTACACTCATGTGATTGGCACACATCCACGAACAATATGTGCATGCATCCGTTGTATATCTTGCAGCATGGCATGCGTTTGAGCAAACACGAAACAGAGAAGGATACTTGGCAGCGTGGTTATGAACTTCAGACATCCAAGCAATACAAAAAATAACGAAAACAAAAAAATATAAAGGTCAAAAGATCCGGCGTTTACACGAACATTGACTAAAACAACAAGCATGCAAAAAACGCAGTGGTTCACTCTAGTGCTTCCCCGACTGTTTATCAATCGGTTGGTTCTTTGTTTTTCTTTTTTGTTTTTTTCATTGAAAAGTTGTTAAATCATCTCGCGTCCGGATACGCCTCTCTTTTTTTGTTCGAAGGAATTGAGCAAGTAAACATATTGAAGTGCAGTGCACATGCATGGCTACGTAAGCGAATGTCTTTGCAGGGACTTTGTGGAGGGTTAATTCTGTAATTAATTACTTACGAAGAACAAAAAAAAAAAAACCTTTTTGATATGTCATGATTGGGTCAGATTTGTGGGTCGATGAAAATGCATATGTTCGAACTCTGAACATTCTTTCATTCGCTTGAAAGGAGCAAAATTGATGAGGTTTACTGGTATCACAGCACAAGGGGTGTTATAAAATGCTATAAACTTGGAGTGGTTAGATATCTACATGCACTGGCACCTGGTGGAGTTTGACTATGTTTTTCGCCGGAAAGTTTAGTGAAATTAATAATCATGGCGTCCTTCAGACAATATGGTCGTCCTCTTCTTCCAGGGTGAAGCTGGACAATGTTCTTCATTTATCGCGATCTCTAGACGACGCTTCCATCGCGATCTCTAGACGACGCTTCCATTTTCGCGGACCTAAATGATTGGGATCTTCTTCGCGCCACCTTAAGTGTCTTCTGTGACATTGCTCCACAGGTTTGGCAGATGCAACGTCAACAAAACGGCCGCTTTCAACTGTCCACATAATGGTTGGTATGATAGGTCTTGTATAGAGTAAGCGAGAGAAAGATCGATTTCGATCAGGTTTTAAGGAACAATGTTCCACAAAGTATGATGCTGAAACCATACTGAACATAAAGGATATAGATTTAGAAGTACTTTTTTTCTCATTCAATGAAAATGAATTCAATGATTCAATGAAAGCTCTTAATCGTCGTGGTTACAGACGTAATATTTTGAAAACAGTTCCTCCACATAATGCCTACTTTTTTAAAAATAAAAGCTGATGCAATATATCGGCAGTAATGCGGTGACTGCTAGATTACACGTCACTGGTTAATATCTTGAAACTGGCGATTAAATTGTGCTTCTTTATTTAGCGCTACAGTTCGGGATTTACCTGAGCCTCAACCAACTAGCCTCTCCAACACAATAACTGGCTAGCTGCCACCTGTGTCGCGCGCCAAGTTGGTTGAGGTCCTTCTCCACCTGGGTGCGCCATCTTAAACGCGGGACTCCTCTGTTGTGTTGTCCCACGGGTTGGGACAACCCTGACTAGGCTCAGTCCGTGGTTGAATCCTCCAAAGACGGTCAACGCAAACAGGATCACAGACCGCACGCAGAACTTTTCTCTCGAACAGATCAAGGACTTCTTTATCCGCTTTTAATGGGGATGATCAAGGTCCTTTATAAAGTCAGCTTGATCCTAGGAGAGAAGGCTTTATTACTCCATTGCCTCTTGAGCCCATAGAGACAGCGATTGGAAAGAGTTACTCTGCGCTTGATCACCGTACGTAATTTTTACTGCGGAGCCGAGTTAGGCAAACTCCTTGACCTTCGCAAATTTATAGTTGGCCATCGTGACGCTCTCTCCAAGTCGTGGATGTTGGATGTCCTTTCTCAAGGAAAGCATATATTTACTTTGTTTTTCCTCCGTCACCGCTAGACCAATTTTAGCCACTTCCATCCCAACGCCAGCAAGCGATGATAATGAGACTTATGTCTCCGTAGTCGGCACAGTCAAATGGGTCTCCTTTCTTGAGGATCGGGCAAATGATACTGAGTTTCCACCCGTCGGGCATGCTTTCCTCCGACCATATCTTACAGACGAGCAGATACATGCGCCCAACCAGATCATTTTCCAACTGCCTTAAAGATTTCAGCGGAGAAACCGTTCGCACCAGCAGCTTTGTTAAACTTCACCATTGATATTGCTCTCTTGATAGGTCGGGGGGACGGAATTCTCCTCGATCATTCCAGATTGATTGCTTGACTCAATCTATCAAATCAGTGGTATTTGAGTCCTCATTTTCGTCCCGGAAAGCTTCTCTCAGGAACTTATATTCATTAGCACCTCTTCATCTTCTCGATTGCGAGTTTCTCGTGCTCTCTTCACTCTATCTCTGTTCGTAGACCTCACGAACAGCTTCGCTGCATGTGCCAGCCAGCACTTGTTGTCAAACCATGGGTTTTTTCCTAGTTGGTGTCGTAAAACCCAGCACATCTGTGGGAGTTTCATTTATGACTGCTTAACAACGCCAACAATCTCCCTCGAGTGTTTGCGCAGGCAGCCACAATTAGAGAGAGACTCTTTCTGCAAAATCCTGGCAGTCCGTTGCGATTTTAGCTTTCGAACGTCAAGCCATGGTGTACTTTCTCGACTTCGCTGTTCTCTTGATATCCGCTTTCTTAATTTGCTACTGATCGTTCGGTCATCAAGTATGTTGGAGGAGTGCCTGACCTAGATCGCAACGTGGTCAATCTAGTTGACGGTTGGAATCTCGTCCAAAAGCAAACTTAAATAAGTGACTGCTTTCTCTATACAAAGCCTCTATACCACACGTTTAATAATGTCGATTATATTACTATTTTTCACCTGTCAGATTATAACAATATTGTACGAATGATGTGTAGGGCTGTTGACAAATTCTCCGTAGCGCTTAGGATGGTTCGTTCGCTAATGAAAAATTCACCATTAATGCCCATTTTCACGGTGCGAGCTTAAGTGTCACCATAAAAATAAACAAATTTCGTCCTGACAGCGTAGGTTTAACGCAAAATTCCCTTAATGTGGTAGTTTAACTTCAACCACCGATTGCCATGGCGTAAGTGACAATCCAGAATGTACATAAGTGCCATTCGTGAATTAAAAGAATATAAGTCTCAATACATAAGAGAAACCCTACACTAGCAAACAAATATTTTGTCTGGCAATGATGTTAAAGAGCACAGAAGGCATACAAATGTACCCAGCAGAAAATGTGGTCAAATTTATAAGCCCAAGGGAAAAATAAGGGATACGAAACCGACGGCACTAAAAAAAAAACCTCAAGTAAGTCTTAAACCATATTATAAGGAATAAATATGACCACAAGAAATGTCTATTACATGTTACTGATTTCTGGGCTTAAGTTAGGGTTAAGTTTGCCAAGACCTTCTTAAGAATTATAATAAGGCTTTATTAAATCGTGTTTGGATTTATACTTGGAAATATGTCGCGCAATTTAAAACTAAAGAATTCTATTGAACTTATTTTTGTTGTCTTTCGATGACAGTTCGATGAGTACTTTGGGCGTGATACTTGGTTAGTTATTTAGATTAGAAACGTTTGAAAGTCATTTACATGGGCATATGTAGGAGGATAGAAAAGAAAGTCTTCTTCTTCTTCTACTTGTTAATCTTTTTACGTACGTTCACTGCAGGGTCTTATACAGACGTGAATAAGCGGGAGAATCGCCCGGTCGGGGTTCAAAGACCTTAGGCTACCGATTAAGTGGTGGGTTTCGTATTTGTGTTATGAAATGTCAAAACAACTACACAGGGTGCGCGCATAGTATCAAATTAAGTTTTGTATAAGTAGAGACGCCCAACTTCTACCTCTCTTGCCCCTCCAAATTGTTGACACCCTTTTTTTATATCATTCTCTAAAACCAAGGTGACCAATTAGAGAACAGCATTTACGTTATTTCGTGAATAACTGTCATAAAATTCATGAATACCTGTCAAAAAGCCTCTGAAATTCGTCGATGGACTAGGGGTCAATCGGCTGTGAAGTTGGGCATCTCTATAATACTTCATTTCTGATATTGTTGCTTGCATGCGTAAACATTCGCTCGTGGAGTTGTTGTGTCCTCTTTTCATCTCTTCAGTTGGCTCCTGCAGCCTGACGCTTCGTGTTCAATCATACTACACTATTTCTCATAAATGGTTCACAATGACACTCGATCCATGGCTTTCCTAAAGCTCCCTTAAATATTGACTGTGAAAACGAAATCTTCTTGAGAGAAGTTAATATTCGCTCCCATACTTAACTTAAAAAAAAAAAAGCACTTAACGACCATCTCCTTAAGCACACCGACACTACCAAATAGACCAACTGATTTCCTGACCCGTGAAATATTAAAACTCTTACTCTTTAAATCGTTAAATTCATGTAGTGTTACTAGAACCGGCTATCATTACAAATTCTGCAAGCGCATTGTAGTGGAAATCTAAAAATATTATTCAAGAACCCAAGGAAATTAGAGAAGGTGTACTCTGTGAACCAAACGTAAAAGTTATTGACAAGAGTGCCTTGCCCTCAACTGGAGCCTTTGAATGATTCCTTTGTGTCCTGCTTACAAAAAAAAAAACGAAGTGAAGAGAAGAAAAATATGATTTCCATTTTTATTTTTCCAACGGAAGACCCATGTTTAACCTTTCAAACACCCACGCACTACAGGACAGCCAGACACATGACTGCGATTCACAAGCGTTTGTTTCGTATTTTCCTTTATTTTTTCTGCCGTCATGCTTAAAAATGGAACAAATGTCGTGATGATGACTATGTGCATGCACTTCCGAAATGCTTTAATCAGAGCTGCAATCACGGGCTTTGTTCAATCATTTCAAGGGGTCCATGAAATGTTGGAAGTTTAGTAAAGAAAAAAATTAAAAACTTAAACACCTAAAAGACGTTTAAATCGACGTACTTACAGTTGCAAATTCGCTGAAGTATTTCCTGAAAAATAAAATATAATTTATTGTGGTTGAAAATGAAAAAAAAAATGTCTTAAAAGTACGTACACAAAATTATACACAAATTGAATAAACCCTCGTTTATGGTTGTCACGATTAATGCTGAACGTTTGTGGCAAAAACCAATGGCACCAAAACGGCATTTAAAGGCACACATTCGACTTTGAAACGCTGTTAACACATTCAAATTGCCAACATCATTCAGTCATAGTATCGCTCTGTCAATTCGTGTCACGTATGCAATTTGTATTCGGTCGAAAAGTTATCCATGTCCCAGTGCGGCGGCGAATCGAAATGAAGGGGTACCTATCACCTTTGACAAATCTATAAATTTTAAGTACCTCTTTAAGCACATGACTGCGCTAACAAATACATTCAGTCAACCATTGGCTCTCCATTCAGTCAACCATTGGGTCTGTGTGCATTTAACTTCTATGATATGTTTTGAAAACATATGAAATGCTGATTGAAAGGCACTTTCATACGAATCTATGGGACGTCATAACTTCTGCATTTTATTTAAGCAAAAGTAGACTACTCCCGGTCGTTCGAATTCAGTAAAATCAAGTATTTTAAAAATTAAAGATACATTGACCGGGTTAACAAACACAAAATATTGGTTTAGGAGGTATGGCGGCAAGGGGAATAGTTGGCGTAAACCATAAAAAAAAATCAAACGCACAGTGGTGAGCTTCGTAAAAAATTCTGTGAAATCTGAAACGAGTGTACCGATTTTAACGAAACATATTTTCACACATTTTAACCATTTAAACATAGTACAAATGGCATGAGTGGGGCAGGGTCTGTGCACAACGTTGTTGATCGCTCCCAACTTGGTGGCATACCGGCAACGATCCCTGTCGAAGAAAAGATCAAAGTGGATAGCCTTCATAACGCTCGTTGTGGGGTGAACTAATGTATGCAGCGATCCCCTAGTGGTTGTGCGGAAGGCTAAAAAAAAAACACGATCGTTACCGAAAAGGAAGCAGCCTCGGATGCACTGATGGATCTACAACGACGAGACGGCGGCGCGAGAAAAGACACTGATTGGCGAGTGTTCTCCTGGAATTTATGAACACTCTACACTCCAGGGGACGTTCAAAACGTAAGGCATGCGTCAACTCCAATCCAGGAAATACGGTGGATAAGAGACGGGATACTGAAAAATATTGCGACTTATATTAAATCTGTCACAAAAGGTTGCACATATTTGGATGCGGATTCGTTGTCGGAAAACGGTTAAGGTCGAAGGTCATCGACTTCAAACCGTCTGGCTGCGATCCGCATCCAAGGCAGATTATACAACATCAGCCATACTTATGTGTGCCCACGCCCCCACCGACGAGCCTGAAGACTCTGTCAAAGAGGACTTTTGCGACCTCTTGGACGGTGCCTGCGGAGCCTGTCCGGAGTACGATGTTAAAATCGGGTTCGCAGACTTCAATGCCAAAATCGGTAAGGAAGACATCTTTGGCGGAGTGATCGGAAAGCCACGACACGACATCAGACAAGTGGCTTCTAACACACAGACATTAAGACAGACACGAGGATCCCTCGCCACACAGCAACCTGGCGAATTCCCGCACCGCCAACCAAATCGACGTGATGCTTTCGTCTAATATTCCATGGTTGCATTGCATCTCAATGGGTAGCGGAAATCACCTGAAGCTACCTACCACCTCCGACAAGAAACCCGTCTTATAACGCGTGTATGAGCAGAAGAAAGGTGAAACTGACGAAGCATACGAAAAGTCGCTGCAACGTAAAACAACAGCAGCGCAATAGGAATACCGAAATGGAAGACGAAGAGTCTAGGGACAAGCTAAAATTAAGGGCTTTTTTATAATAAAGCCAAAAGCCTGGCCCCATGCTTTAGGGCAGACACCCAGGATCGTCGCAATTGTGAGGGCAATCTACCTACTGACCCGCAGGGAATAGTGGTCGTGAAGCAGTACTTCCAACAGCTGCTTAGGGGACTTGACCAAGAGAAAGTGATAGGGATGCAGGAAATCCCAACTCCTGTCGATGAAGTCATCCTAGGTAGAAGGATGGCTTTAAAGAAGTCGGTACAGCAATCAAAAGGCTGAAGAGCAACAAAGCCGCAAACTCAGATGGCATAACATCAGAACTCCTCCAGACCGGTGGCGAAGTTCTGGCATGCACCAGAATTTGGGAAGAGAAAAGCGTGCTGGGCAGAACTGGAATATCAGCTCCACACACCCTATCCACAAAAAAGGCGATCAACATAGTGGAACAACAACAACATGTCCCTGGTCAACAAGAGCGAGATCAGCTCATGGACTTCGCGCCGTTCGAAACCTTTACCGAATTTCGGCAAGGAGATGCGCTCTCGTGTGATTTCTTCCATTTGGTACTGAAGAAGATAGTGCGGTGGGCTACTGTAAACACAGAACGCGCAGATGACATCGAAATCGTCGCGAGTTCCCAACGTGCCGTAGTGGAAGCTTTCATGGCGATTGCAGAACAGGCGAAGCGAGCTGGTCTGCAGATCAAAGAGGATAGGTTGTAGGGGATGCATGATCTTGAGGTGTGAATACAGATAGCCCAATGCCCGGTTATAACACCAATAAGGGTTCTGGGATCCGGAGTAGTCATTCCGATCTGGTCCAGTGAGCGTTTTGAATCGATAGTAGGTCATGATAGCTTTGCGATGAGGCACCCATTGCTAGAAGACCAGCTACGTTTGGGGTGGGTAAGCGTTTCAAGCTTTAGCAGTTTGTTGTGTTTTGTAGCGAAAGGTGTGGACGGAAGTGCTTATAAAGAGAGATTGCTGAGGTGGAGGCTTTTCAAGTGAGTTCCTCTGCATCGCAATTCTCTGGGACATTACTACCGACATTCACATTACTTGGCCATCTCTTTAAGAGACTGCCCGAACAGATGACAATACCTGGATCTAAAATTACATTGTCTTTTTTTTTTTTTTTTTGCCGGGACAGAGCTTCTTTAATTACTATAGTCTCTGCCAGAAAGACGCCAGAGTGAGAGAATGAGGAAAATATGAGGACCGTCCAGCGTCTGGAGGATAGGCTGGTCGAGACATTTTTCTCTAATGCTACGTTTCCGTTGAACCGAAACCGCGCAGTCCGGATGAACTTTTACTGAAACCTCAATAGGCCGTTTGTACCGAGCTTGAAGTGGTTTCGCTCTCAATTTCCAAGCCACTCGCTCTCAATTTATAAGAAATTTCAGTCGCTCTCAAAAAAAAAAAAATTTTAAATGGCCGCCAGAATAGGTGTTTGTTGACAGGACGTAATAGTGTGAGCACATCAGGAAATAGAAAGAGACAAAATGAGAAAATAAACTGAAATTCACGATGTAGGCGTATTCGGGTTCACAACCTCTCACGGGCGGACGAACGAGGAGGACTTAACGAGTTCTATCAGAAACCGCGAGATTTACAGATCTCGAAAATGTATGGCAGAACCTCGTAGGTTCGGAGAAAATTAATGGAACCTCGCGGTTTCGTTCGGTGGAAACGTAGCATAAGATGAGCTTGTGAAAACACATGTTCCATCAGGTTGTACCTTTTAATATAACCCAGTTTCATCAGTCTTCGGAAGGAGACGTACCTTCACAAGCAGTTTCATCAGCATTAAGTACGTCTTCGGAACGATTCGCTATGAAGATTCTTGAATCGAATATTTTCGTTTTTTTTCCAGCCTTGATTGGCTTCAAAATCTGTTATTCCTTATTCGGTCGCAAATTGTGGAGCCTTCTCAAGTAGTACCGGGCGTGCTACTGTTCTCCCACGAGAGGAAGGGACCTCCGGTCAATAGACAGTTTTACTCTATGAGCACCGTCTGTGCTCGAAGGTCCATGTCAATTATTTTGCTCGTACCAGGAATCAAACCTAGGTAACGTAGAGGTCGACGCATCAACCCACAATGCCACGGCCACTTGAATACAACATTGAAAAGTGAGCAACGAAACCTAAGAACTTTGTCCAATGTCAACAAGTGCAAAAGCTCACACACGCACGCGCACCAGTGATACATAATCCACAGTCACCGATATAACTTTCATATCTCATGTCGCATTCACTTGGGTGATTCCTTCAATGGACAAGATACAACGAGTTTGTACACAGTGTGGTTTTTCCTCCAAATAATCGCTATAATTATACTAAATAAAGTGATAATGAAACACGTCATGTGTAAGAAATATTGCAATTCACTCTCCACTATCGGCTTGGTTTTTATCGCTCCGATAACCAACAATTAGAAGCATTAATTAATGATTGAAAAAACAAGAAGCAAGACCCAAGTACAAAATACAAACACATACTGATATCGTTTACCTGATTGAATAAGCCAGAGATCTGACAAAACTTTCTTCCAAGAATTAAGAACCGATTTCCGAGAACCGAATGTGTTCCATAGCTTCTTATCAATGAAAAGGTTCGGTGGTTTTATTAATGGTTTCAGGTGGAGGTGATTAAGGAATGTTGTACGTTTTTGATTAGCAATAATCGAATATTACGCATGTGATGAATCGTCATCTAACTTTAAGAAAGTGCTCTTGTGATTTAGAATGATAAGCAAAAAAAAAAAACAAAATGAGTCCATGGAGGGGGGAAATGCTGAGTTCTACTGGCGTGTTCATGGTCGGTTTAACCGATCTAAAATATCAAGTAAACTAGTAGGCTGTATAATAATATGGTGTAGCGGGCGTGGTGTTGTGATACTAGAAAAATAATTGTCAAACCACCTCATTCGAGTCACGGACAATGCTCAAAGAGTACAACTGTCTAGGGAAAGCTTCTCAAACTTGGCCCTTCGGAGTCGGCATAAAACTGTACGTCCCTTCCACTAGTGGAAAAACAGTAGCAGTCGCAACACAAGTGGTTGCTGGGAAGATGGGCCCGGGTTGTAGCGCCACCCATATTTTATTATTATTATTACATGGTTGTCGAGAGAGACCATATCGACTGTGAAAGTTGACTGTTCCCTCAATTTTGATGTGAATAAAGGTGGAATGTATTGAGTGTGCACTGGAGGTAACATAAAAAATGGAGCATACATACTGTTTCGGAAGAGGAGTTCTTTGACTCTCCAGTCTAGTTTTCAAACGCCAACTTGAGGGAAAGAACTTACTTTGTGGAACGTTTTTATTCACACCACTATACTCATTAACGAAAACACTTCATTCATTCGGAGGGTTCCCTTAATTTTTGTTCACACCATCCAGTTGGAAATATTATCGGTTTAAGGCCCAACTATAATGAGCATGAGCTAGTGCTAAACGCGCATGGGCGGGTGAGCGAATAAAACCCACCCGTATGGGGCAACCTATATTTTGCCCATGAACGATCGTGAAAATTTCGTGAATATTTATGTGAATTTGGCAACTGGCATGTTGTGTTATAACATAAATGTTTCGTTAAGCATGACCTTGTGGGCTCTGGATTTGACAGAATTTGACAGAAAAAAACCGATTATCAGCCGATAAAAACAAACATCTTTTTCACCAAAATATAAAGGAATTTCTGGCATATGGCCATGCGCGCATATGCTTATTATGCGAAGCATTTCGTTAAAGTTTGACACTAGCTCATGGGCACTCATGTGCATTATACTTGAGCCTTTACTTGTAAATACGCAACATAAATTTCGTGGTAATGTCGGTGGTTAAAGTGGTTTGGGGCCGCTATGAACCGGACCGATATTGGTGCGAAATCAAGATAGATAGATTCCACCGGATTCCATTTCTTCGATCTTGCGATTGAATCCTAGATCGAAACTAGATCAGTATCAATAGCCGTGAGGTGACTAAGTGGGCAAATATTGACGTACTCTCGTATAAACCCGTTTGTGGTTCGGCTATACCAGCAAGCCAAATTGCCTGAGCCATTTTAGAGCGCTCCAAGTCTTCTGGCCTGTGAGGTAGTGTTTAGTTATTACCACCAGTTTGCTAACTTGCTTCCACTATATATCTAGAAGAGCGTTAGTTTTGTTTAGATTTAGACTAAGCCACATCGTCGGTATCCTACAAACGCAATGATGATGTCGGTGTCCTACAAGTAGCAATAATTTGATTGCTTGCAGTGTTGGATGAGGTGGGCGAACACCGTCTAGAAGTGTTCGGCCAAACATAAATGTATCTATTTCATATCCTATTTCTTTCGAAACGAGGAAGAATACACCGTTACCGTTACCGGTCCCAGGTATAGGGCGATAATAACCGGTTTCTATAGCCAAAGCTGGCCAAAACATCGGCATATCGAGTCACCAAGCAGTGGAACGAACTCCTGCACCACTGACAGCGATGCCAAGGCGGTCATGTGTATGATGTGTTAATGGCATGAATGTAGCTCCTTCGTTTTTCTTAAATTTATTTTCTTATTGTTCTTATCTGGTCACTCCGTAGATTCCTATGCGGGCACTCTAATCTTTTCTGATCCTGATGACTAAAATATATCCTTAAACCGGTTGGGCGAAGGTTAGTCGGAATAAACGAATTTTTCGAATTAATGGACATTTTTTATGCACTGAAACGCGTTCCTATTGATGAAAATGTGCAAAAGCACAAAAGACTTCTAAAATAACGTGACTTGCCAGGATTCCCCCAATACAACTTTATAGGTTTCCCCGACTCCTAAATGCACATTGCCCAGGCTTTTGATGATTTAATCCGACTTCTACATATTTGAGGCCAATCATTGCGTTATTTAATTTTTACATAATTTTTTTCGAATAAACGATCTTTCTTAGCTAAAGTCCTTTTACTGTACTTCATTTTTATCTTTGTGCTTTTGTGTGCTTTTATGACGTTTTGTAAGACTTGAGTCAAAGCACCCAGTCACCTTGCTACTGCACCCGGCTTTCTTTAGTCAAATTCACCCCTAACTTCATTCCTTGTTTTCCTTACACCATGCATCACATTTCTTAATCCAAATCGAACAGGCACACCAAAAATGAACCCTGTTGGTGTGTACTGTCGTTAAAAGGAACACTATGGTGAGACGATTGCCACAATTTAATAAAGCGATATGTACGTAAATATGTCACACCTATACCGAATGTGAACGAAAAAACAAAAACCTTGAAAGTTATCGGGTCCGTTGACGGAGCGGGTTGGTGCGTTGCTCACGCTGTTTGCAGGTTTTGTCATCTGTGTTTAAATCAGGGCGGAGCCATTTCTTTTTTTTTTTTTACGGCAATACCCCTTTTTTTCCTGTTTTGTCAGGATTCTCTGTAAGTCTCAAAATATTGTTGGATATGTCAGCGAAATATGATTCTCAAAGTCCAGGCCAACAACATTGTCACGTACTGGGCAATTGTATGAACACACAATTTGTGCCATTGTTAGGCGTGCAAGAGATCTGTACGCTCATTTGCTGCTGACAGCAGCTCAACTGCGCATGACATTTGTGAATTTCTTCACAGTTAACTGTCACATTTAAGATGTTAATTTGACCATGATAATACTGAAACAAAATTAATAACATTTTGTGTTAGGAAACAATTCAAGTGACTATCATCGAATGCAGAGGCTAATTAGCGAATCTCCGCACATCAATTCATAATCAGCCTTAACAAATATGACACCTCTTCAGTGGTTGCTTTTTGTTTGCAAGCAGCCCCATATGTGATTTTTTTTTTTACAAATTTGTTCTTGGATGTAGTATGGAAACAAATCAGATTCGTCTCTCTGCTCGGAGGTATTCGGAATTTCGTGAGTTCAGTTTGCAATGCATTCTTTGGTGCAACAGGCAGAACATAAGTATCTCATAAGTTTTCTCCGGAAGTTATTGATCTGCGGTGCACTCCGGAAATAAAGTAATTAGTTGTGGAAACAGTAAGAACGGCAACAGTAGCTCGAAACTCCAACTTCTAAAATTTCCTTCACTTCTACATCATTTTCAAATAAATCAAATAATTTGAATTCCATACTATTATTTTGAAATTCAGCAGAAATTCCTTTTTAATTCATAAATTTCTCTTCAGTTGTCTGTCGTTGTCAGTGTTAAAGTCTTAATACACACTTCAATCGTCAATCAATCTCATATCGTTGCAGGACAAATTATTCCCAGGCCAACCATCTGACAATGCACTTGATAGATTGTGAGACTGATTCGGGCTTTCCCGTGAACCGGCAAATACGCATTGCCAGATTGTTTGCTTTTGGAAGACAATTCGCACCTCGTTGGGAGCATGAAGTGAATGGTCTAGGAATTGTATAAGCCACGTACATAACTGCAGACGCGTATTTGCTACCTGGATCCAAAATATTTTAATAAAAAAATGTATTTCTAATTTCAAATTTTAGTTCCTTCTTCGATAAATATGACACAGTTTTTTTTATTTTTTTTTTTTTTGAGAAATAGCAGATTGCTCTATATTAAGAGGCTTCCAATTGGTAGTACGAGAAAATACGTAGCACTACTTTGGCGGAGCTACTACGAGTCAATTGTGGCACTTCTATTTATCGTGCGCACTTGGATCTAAAAAAAAACAATTACCCGCGATTTATCATTAAACCCGTCGCACTGAATGATATACAATTGCGTTAAATCAAGCAAAAAAGCTCAAGCTCAGGTTTTGGTGTTTAATTGAAAATATTTAAAATGACAACAGACAGACAAGTGTAAAGGCATCAAATATACAAACAATAAAGTTAATCTACCAGGATCCGCCTTATAACATCGGTGTGGAAGAAAAATAAGAAAAAAACAGACAAAGCTGAAATAATTAAAATCGGAAAAAAAAAGTTCACTGTTGATTACAGCAACAATTAAATATAATTAACATAATCAAATTTGTGACACAATTCACGTGATAAATTTGACTTTCTCTCATGTGAGCCGCGAGGGGATTCACTCGGTTTTGGTAATTATTTTTCGCATTATTGAGTGTTTTTTTTTTTCGTTCTCACTTGTTTGTGCAATTTTCGTCGGTAAATGATTTTCTGTTTTTTTTTTCGCTTTAGGGTTCATAAAAGTCGAATACGCGGCTGAATAATTACGTCATAGGACAGCACCGCAGCGTGATGGGATGAGCGGTCTGGATCATAAATTGCGTGACATATCGCAATGCTTATTGTTTTGGCTGGCAGGGCAACTTTATTTTTATAGGGCAGAATAAATCAGTCACTTTACGGGAATACTCGATTGCAACCCAATTATGTAAAGTGGACACAGCCCAAAGCTTTCAAAATGCTCAAAAATCATATACTAATGACTTCATCGTATATTTAATATTTTTGAAGAGAATGTTGTGTTTTAATTAACTTTTCATTAATTTTAACGCGCAGAAGTAACGCACATGTACACGTAAAAATCAAATCAAATTCAAAAGGAATGAGATCAATTGCATTAAATCTCAAGTGCTTTCATCGAATTTTAAAACTAAAGAGATGTTGGCTTCGAGTTCTTAAAAGGGCATGTATGTGCAGCAACGAACGTGTCTATATCATCAAAGGCTTAATGTTACAGGAATCGTTTGGTAAGTCAATGATTTTTGAGTTTCCTCAGCAGAAACTTTATAGCCAATACCCCCCATAATTTTTTTTTTATTTTTATTTTTTTATTTTTTTCAAATTTGTAGGCCAACTGACCTATGGACCAATGTTGTGCGTTCGAGTTGAAAGCGAGCCCCGATTTTAAGAAAAAACCATTGCGGGGGACCATTTTCGAAAGTAAAATTGACAAATTTGCGGCGAGTTCTATCCACACGAGTTCCGCCACGTAACAATGCGTCCATAGAAAGTCAGTATTTGGTGCGGATTGTACGTCGGTCTTATTATTGGTCCATACTGTAAATAAAATTAAGGCTCATTTTTGAGAAATGTGTGCTTTGTTAACATTTGTAAAAATTGATTGTTTGCAAAACGTCACAAACCTTCAAAATTGAACAACCTGTTGAAAAATGACTCGAACCGTGTTTCCATTTTATAGAGGAACAGCTTAGCCATTACATTTTAGAAGAAAAAGACATTAGTGATTTGCCAAAAACTCAATTGGAAAATTTAACAAAACATTTCCGGTGCTCAGCTGAAATTGTACGAATCGCACCTTATTTAAAAAAAAAAAAAAAACCTTAATTATTGCACGAAAAATATTAATATGTCGAAATTTTCGGAAATGCTAGTGGAAATGGAAGATTTATATCTTATCCACAAGATGTTTATGAATGTTCCAACTGTTATCGTGTTGCTCGACTAACCTATTGGCCTCCCTTCAGAATACCACTGCGGAGGCAAGTCATGAAAGAATTTAAAAAAAAACCGGCATAACCGCACAATAAAATCATCAGATTAAATGAATTGCTTCTCAAAATTCATCGCATTTAAGACATGTCAAAAAAAAATCATTTCGATTGACGGGAGCGTAAACAGACATTTTCTTCAGCAGCAACTGGGTATTATTCATGAAAATTCTGAATAAATTGATGTTATACGTATGTCACTGTCATCAATATTATTTAAAAATAAATTTAAGACCGAGGCGTCAAAGCCAAGTTAGAGGTTTTCAATTCGGACACACAGACTTAAACAACCCGATGTAAGCACCAGCCATTGTCGGACATAAAAAAAAAACAATAAACTGACAATAATAATAAACACTAAATTAAACAAAGTACATCTGTTGGGTCCCTATTGTTGAACCAACATCCTAACCTTTAGTTTGTAAGTCTAGTTGTAAACTCAATTGTAAAAAATAATTCTGTTCAAATAAATTTTTAAATCGTACAGTCATGGAATTTGAGCAATGACCGACAGAATAAGATCGCGAGTAGAAGCTGCTGAGTGAGATTTCTATGGGCTGTTGTATGAATTACTCGCCGGAATAGTGTCAGAAACATGGCTGCTTTTTCGAACGGGGAGCGGCTATGCTTTGATGGTTTGGACACGTGGCACGAATGTACATACCATCACGACTTCCGTGTCTTGAATGGGATTTCATCAGGAAGGCGACTGCTTGGCGTATACACGACGAGGTGGTTGGTCCAAGTTTAAAAATTCGCCTAGTCACGATTGGGCATAACTCCTGATGGCGGAGTACCGACTGGCCAGGGGATATCTCGTACATGCTTTCACTCCGAGTCCCCTCTAATGGATAATGTGTGGATAAACTTAACTTTAAACTCCCCATCATATTTCACATATCCAAGTATAATTTCCAAACATTCTAAGTTTTATCCACTTTAAGCATGCATTCATGGCACTCTGAGTACGACATACATCTAATCCCTGAATGGACATTCTGTAGAAGCTACTTGAGATTGTTTATATCACACAGATGCAACATTAATGACCGCCCAAATCATGTATATATTCGCGTGTATGCCAATAATCCTCAGTCGCCAAAGTCAGCATAACCCTTACCAAAGATGCCTTACCGACCACTTGTAAGATGGCATATTCCACTTCGAGTGTCATGATATCTTAGTTTGTTATATTTTATTGTGGGGTAACATATATAGTTATATAATCGCAATCCCATCAGGACACGGGCTACTGTTTAGTTCCAGTTTATTTAACGCATTTATTAAGTCTTTGTCCGAAAGTTCCAACAAAGCAATATCTAATGATTTAGTAATAATAGAGTACTTGTTCGTCGTTAATTGGACTTGAGAATCATCATAAGCCGACTCGAAAAAGTTAGAAAGTTACATTACCGAATTTAATCATCTTAGGCAAGCTTGAGGCACTCCGTTTTGCATTAAGGGACTTCAAAAATGATTTACCATTACTCTTTACCGATGACTACGGGCATAAGAACTCATATTCTTTTCTACATCTCAAAAAAGTTCGCGGTTTGAGTTCCTTTCATTTAAAATATAAGCCTACAATTCACTATTCTCTTATTTTCAATCGATTTTATGACGCGCTTTAGGTACAAATAAATCAAGCCCAGTGTTCAGGACTTCTTAAAATTCAGCCAAACTGCTCCATCAAGCAAGTTGGTTTATCGTTTCAAGGACCACAATGAAGCACAAAAACAACTAACACCAAGCAGGGCATCCTGGCAGACGTCGCAGTACCAACAACTACACTAACTCTCGCTAATAAATCGTCACGCCTGGATCAGCTTGAACTAGAGCAGATCGATGAGTAGAGGCAACAAACGAAAAATCAATTCCTAGCCGAACTACACTGCATTCACCAGTACTCCGTTGATAGCATCAATCATCATCTACTGTATTTGGAAATCGAAAACATCGACCAACCGTGCTGACGTCAGGGAACCCTCACGAGGGTTTCCTATTCCACGAATACGAAGAAGATTCAGTCTACCTAGCGAAGAAGTTTGTTGAATGTTCAACGAGGGGGAGTATGTTCGGGAACAGATAATTCAATCCACACCACAAGAATGCCAGCTATGCGAAACACATGCTCACCAGAATAAAGTTCACCTTGAACCCATTATGCACGAAAATAAACAAAGAAGTGCAGCAGTGGCAATAGGTCGGAAATTCGACCCTTAAGTAAATTCACTTAATGTTTAGGGTTGTCGATAAAAGCATATTTTCGTTTTGTCTCACACTGTCCATAGTTTAAGTCCGAATGCCCAAATGGAATATGAGATAATTGTTATTTTCAAATTAATGTTAAGTTAGCAATATTGTTTGTAGAAATATTCCCGTTGCATGGGACAATAGATGAATTATTATCCAACCGTCAACGCGTTTCAATGCAGCTAGCCCCCTAACCGTGGTAAGCTAGCTAAGCAATTTCCTGAATTATCTGGTGAATCGATATAAGGACCGACTTCAGCCCTTCACGAACCTTGGCTAACTTCGTTGAAGCAAAAGAGCTTCACCGTTAAACAACCAGAATCAATTTTACGCATAAATACATCGTAAATGTGTTTTGAATTGGAGTTGATTTTGAATAAGACACAAATTATTTAGGAAATTATTGTCATTTCCTTTTATTATAATAATATTGGTATGGTTCAATTATGTATGGATCAAAATATCGGCCAAATGGCCGCCGCGACCTCGGCGGCACACCTCCATCCGATGGTTCAAATTTTCGATGACGCTGAAGCATAATTGAATTGAATTGTTCTATGCCGTTAATGTGCCGAATTATCTCTTCCTTTAGCTCTTTAATTGTTGCTGGCTTATCGACGTACACATTTTCTTCCAAATAACCCCAAATCCAACGGTGTCAAATCACATGATCTTGGCTGCCAATTGACATCGCCACCACGTGAGGTAACACTGCCATTTGAAAAAAATACGGCCCGATGATGCCGCCAGCCCATAAACCGCACCAAACAGTCACTCTTTGTGGGTGCATTGGTTTTTCGAAAATTACTCTTGGATTATCATTCGACCAAATGCGGCAATTCTACTTATTGACGAATCCACTGAGGTGAAAATGTGCCTCATCACTGAAGATGATTTTCTTCGAAAATTGATCATCCATTTCTTGCCACCATTCTGACCATTGACGACGCTTGAAATGGTCAAGAGGCTTTAGTTATTGAGTCAATTGCACCTTGTAGGCGTGTAAATGCAAGACTTTATGCATAATGTTCATCAACAACGAACGTGAGACTTGCAATTTTTGGGCACGACGTCGAGTTGAGGTGGACGGCTCTTTAGCCACACTATCGCGAACAGCAGCACTACTTTCTGCAGTACGAGCTGTACGAGCATGCACTGGTGTTTTCACATCTCCTACAGACGCGGTTTGCTCAAATTTTTGCACGATTTTTCCGATTGTACGCACCTTTTGACGATTAAATTGACGGAATCACGAAGTGCCCGATATGCATTTTGATTTGAACGCCCATTTTCATAATAAGCCTGAATAACTTTAATGCGTTGCTCGATTGTGTATTTTTCCATGGTTCAAATTGAGTTAGTCTGAAATTGAGAAATGTCAAATGGAATGCAGAAACGAACTAGACGTTTAGGTGTGGTTCACACCGGCCCTTAAAATTTAGAGTTTTATTTAAAGTAATTAAAAAACTTGAACAACCATTAAAGCTTTATGATGAATTTTTTTGGAATCAATCAGATACAAAGCTTCTGAAACATTGAAATTAATTTCATTATTTGAGAATATAAAATCGAGTGCTCTAAACTACGTTCAAAATGAAAATTTATAACATTTTTTTAACCGTATATGATTCAGATTGACATTGACGTGCATGGATTTATCATGTTTATGCCTTTAGCTTCTTTCCCCTCGATGCACAGTATTATGCACATCTAGCGGAAGTTTATTCATCTTGGGCTTGGTATAAAAAGAAATGAATTCTATCAAGTTTCTAAAACCATTAGCCATATCTGGTCACCCATGGGGGTGTATAGCTGACTCCATCCATCCTCCATAAACCCCATGGATACAAACGTCTCTAACAAACGACCACTGGATCGATTTTATTCAAATCTTCAAATCATTTTTTTCACTCCAACCCATTACCTCAAATACGTCCCAAGATATTTTGACAAAACTAACACATTATAAGTCCATCATCTCATTCATTATTTGTAAATAAATTATTAGCAAATGTTTTATACCTATTTATTTGTTGACTTAATATGTCTTAATGTTGTATTTTATTTAAAGTTAGTGGTTCTCATCATCGTCATCATCCGAACTGGTACTATGTGGTGCTACTAGTGCTTAGGGAGCCTTTGACAGCGCAATACATTCTTGAGGTAGTGGATTCCTCTTTCTTTTGGGGCGCTGTGCTACGACTTGATAGATATGGATCTGATGCTACCAAAAACCTTTTCAACACATCTTTATTCATATTTTTTCTGAAGGATTCGCGGCTAAGATGCTCTCGTTTGTGTTCCTTCTTGCTCGCTTCTTGGGCAAACGATTTATCCTTTATCTGAGGGAAGTAAGATAAAAATTCTTAAATGAATCCTTGAAGGAAAATGGCCTTGATTCAAGAGATAAGAAATCCAGGAATGACCAGGAACGTCATTAACAAACTGATTGTGTCTATAGAGCAGCGGACAAATAATCGCTGTTAATTCGATGCTAACTCACAAAAAAATGTATGAGGTGGGCAGATAAAGGCAAAATGTCTCAACGGACAAAAAAAACGCCTCGAGGTAGATAAATGTGGATACATTTTTAAGACTCTGGTCAAAGTTACAATTATTCGGTCCATAACTTAATTCGCGCGGTTTGCTAAGAGATGGCATAACTTGTATTATTCCATTGGAACATGCGTCTACTGTCATTGTATGTCATTTTAGTATATGCCATTCATTTGAAGAGTAAACAACAATTTTTTTTTTTTTTTTCGCTCAAATATTTCGAACTTTGTGCCTGAAAAAGTTGTGGGAGGTTCTTCTTCATTACTTTAATATGAAGAAAACTGCTGCCGAAAATTATCTTATTTTGAACTTGAGCGAACGTGCCAAAAGTGATTTCTATAGTTTAAAAGTGGTGATTTTGGCTTGGCCAACCAGCCAAATCAACGGCAAAGCCGTGGTGGGATCAGAAGGGTATGCTGTACTATGAGCTGCTACAACCGGGTGAAACTATCAGCGGACAACGCTACCGAATAAAATTAATCCGATTGAAGAGAGCAGTTGCCGAAAAACGCCCGGGATATGCGACCAGACACGAGGCAATAATTTTCCATCATGACAACGCTCGGCCCCTCGTTGCTATTCCGTTGAAGAACTATTTGGAAAACAGTGGATGGGAAGTTTTACCCCACCCGCCTGATAGCCCAGACATTGCCCCTTCTGACTACCAGAACAGAACCCTACTGATACCAGAATAGAATATCAAAAATTGGCTTGAGTCATTCTTGGCTGCCAAGCCGGTGCAGTTCTTTTGGGATGGGATAAACAAATTGCCAAAAACATTTGAAAAAGTCATACCTTCAGATGGGCAATACTTTGAATAGTTTTATTGTACATGTTTTTCTTAAATCAAAGTTCAAATTTTGAAAAGAAAACCACACGAATTAAGTTATAGACCCATTTAACAAAAATACGAAACGGATTCTTCAACCATTTCCTGAGGACGCACAAGGCTCAAACTTACCAAAAAGATTCACTAAATAACAGGCAAGAAATTAACTTGACCTACATAATGCAACTTACGTTTCACATTTCTCTTGCTCAAAAATGTTTGCTGTTTGCGATGTTTAACAACCGATGTTTAACCGATTACAGGATTTTTTTTCAGAACGTTAATACCTGGGTTTATACCAAACTTTTGGTATCCGGATGACTTTGATTTTGGAATTAAGTTCGACTAGATCTGCAATGTGCGATGTTGAGAAAATGATTTGGAAAAAAATCGCTGTCGGACCGTTACTTTGTTTCTGGCCCTCTTACAAAGCAAGGCATACCAAAAATAGCCGTTTTTACTTACGTCAACAAGTCCAATATCCTCCTTGTTTGTGAGTGACTAGTTAATGCAGCAAAAATTCGACCCAACATTTGTGAAAAAAAGTTTACTATTGTGGAAGATGTTAAAAACGATGCTTTGAAGGACCAAGGTCTAGATGGTCATAAGAAGCCAAAAGAATTAAACAAAATTTTGTGTTTTAGTCTTTCCAAACAAAGGCATCTAGAAATACACATGGTACCTTCAGAGTCTTTAACAAAAGTGTGGTGCCATCGTGTGTGAAACGGATGGTTTGTGATGTTCGTGTGATGACAGGGGCTGAACTGTCAACTGATCATCACTCTGTGTTGTGTACGCTGTACCTCACTGATAAAGTACCTCTCCTGCCAAGGCGGAAAGCAAGAGTGGTTACACACATACGGTGGGAAAAACTATAGAACAGTGAGCTGCTGATAAATTTTGCACATGTCTAAAACGTTTGAGCGACTTCCAACTGTTCCAACGCGTGCAGAGGAAGAATGGCGACTGCTTTCAGCAGCTGTGATTGCCTCTGCACGGAATGTTTGTGGAGTGAAGCGGCTTGGAGTGGCGGCTGGTGGTGAGAAAAGAACTGCGTGGTTTAAAACGCCCGGAGTTCAAACGAGACGCCCTGAGTGATACAGAGGATACAGAGACTCGATTATGTTCTCGTGACCGGTACACTGAGGCACGAAGAACTTGCAAATTGGCTGTGCGAGCAGCTAAAGAGCAGTCTTGGAATGAGTTCGGCAAGAAGTTGGACAGCGACAATAGATCTGTCAAATACAAAGATGGGGCGTTGCTTTCCAAAGAGGTGGACATATTAAACAGATGGAGCGAGCACTTTTCGGAGCTGTTCAATCCCGAACAGGGCACTGAGGATGGCAGAGCAGTAGTCTTGAGTGGCACGGAGAATAGTCCAACGGTAGAGGAAGTCATTTTGGCGATTGAATCGCTAAAGGTTGGCAAATCCGAAGGTTTAGATGAAAACCCGCCAGAAATGCTTAAGGCAATGGGTAAAGATGGGGTTTTATGGCTCCTTCGTGTCGTTAAAGTGGTCTGGGAACGTGGTGAGACACGTAGCGATTGGCAAACTGGGGTGATTATCCCAATTTTCAAGAAGGAGGTTGTTCCAACTACGGGGGCATATCTCTTTAAGTCTCCCCGGGAAAGTCTACGCTAAGGTATTGGATGCGTGTTCTAGAGCTATGCACGAGCTCAGGATGGGGGATGAACAGTGCGGCTTTCGTCCCGGTAGATATACAACCGACCAACTTTTCACTCTTAGAATTGTACTTGAGAAGGCTGGGAGTATGCAAGCCCATATACAGTTGTTTTGTGGATTTCGAAAAGCCATACGACCGAGTTCTTTGGGGCAAACGCTGGAGTGTTCTGCAGGAGTATGGGTTTGATGGTCCTCTTCTGATGGCCATTCAGTCTCTGTACACAAACTCAACCAACTCTGTTCGACTTAACGGTGCAAAATCAACACCTTTCACAGTGGGCGTTGGACTTTGCCAAGGTTGTGTCTTGTGACCCATCCTTTTCATTTCATATATAAACTGGCGAGGAAATGTTTCACATTGGGAGAGTTGATGCTAAGCCATCTCTTTTTGCAGATGACTTAGTGATCCTCACATCTTCCCAGACGGAACTGCAGTGCGCACCCGATAGGTTTTTGGCCGTATGTGCTGATTCTGGAATGAAGGTCAACGTGGACAAATCGGGGGTTATTATCATCTCCAGAACGCCTGTTCAATGCACTCTACAGTTTAGTGGAGTCCCATTGAAGCAGGTGGAGGAGTTTAAGTATCTCGCGGCCTTTTACAAAATGATGGAAGGAGTAATGCTGACCTAGGATTGACTCAGTCAAGTTTAAAATAGCTTGGTGGATCTCTAATCAGGGAGGCCGAGCTTGGTGTCAAAGCCAAGTTGGCGGCTTTCAACACAGTATCTATTCCAACTCTCACCTATGGTCATGAAATTTAGGTAATGACCGAAAGAATAAGAGCACGAATACGAGCTGCTGAGATGAGATTTCTCCGTGCTGTTGTGGGAATTACTCTCCAGGACAGGGTGAGAAACACGCCAGTGCTCGCCGAACACAGCATTGAGGAGCTGCTTCTTCGAACGGAGAGGGCTAGCTTCGTTGGTTTGGTCACGTGTGAAGAATGTCCTCTTCATCACGATTTCCAAGGCGGGCTTTGAATGGATTCCATCAGATAGGCGACCGCTTGGCAGACCCAGGACGAGGTGGTTAAACCATGTTCAAAAACTCGCCTAGTTACGCCTGGGCATAACTGCTGATGAGTTAGAGTCGATAGCGGAGGATCGGGTTGCCTGCGTTGTTTACTTCCGTGTGGAGCATGCGGGTCAGGAGATGATGAGTCTATTCGTATTAAAGAAACGGTGATTTGCACGGGAAAAACACAAAGGGGGGTAAGAAAACGACCATGATAGAAGAGTATTTTGAAGATATGCCTCTAGCTCTTGCAATCCTGCTGAGCGGTGTCGTATTGGAAAGTCCAATTTATTGATCCAGCATTATCGGAGAATTTTATTAAATGTATTTCACATTTACACTTGTAGACTGCTGCGGTCAATTTAGATGTTGCAGAGTCAAGTTCGGCTACCGTCTCGGCTGTGATGGCGGATTATAAAAGGTTAATCTGTTCTCAAATCGTGAAAATAATGATTAAATCTATCAGGTCCGTCAAAATTAAACTTTTGTTCATCTGAGAAAACCTCATAACGCCACTCTTCTTTCCATGTCATTTGGTGACACGAAAAATGCAGCCGTATGCACTTCCGCTGATGGTTTAATGATTGCTTCTTCTGCAGTTTCCGACTTTTTGGATGTTTAGCACTTGTCATCACTCTCTTTACTGGAGCAATAGCACTAACACCACCTTGTTCTATATTTTCACATCTGGATAGCAAGAGTTGCTGTTTTCTTACCACTTTGGTAATTTAATTAAATTTTTACATAAAATTTGAGCCCGACTCTTATTTATACGGAAAAATCTGTTTTATTCGGATATTTCTTTTTCCGCATAAATGAGTTTTCCGAATTATAGGGCTTTTACTGTATTTTCTTAACACATACGTTCATAGTTTTGAAACACAAATATTTGGATACTTTGCCGAAAGATAGTTTGAGTAGACCGTCATGCTTACAGACAAATGTCCGCACACGAAAACAAAGAAAGAAAACAGAAATTCTATGAAAAAATACATCGACATATTTTTTACTGGCAGTAACAACGATAGAATAACAGTCCTCCACTCGCGCCTAATAAATACAATAAAACCCCCGCCCACCCATCAAAATACCCTCGACCAAGATACTGATCGTAAATAAAAGTATAGAAGAATGGTCCGACAAATAAAAACATTTGTCACCGCTAATTCTACCCAAGCGACCAATAACCCATTTGTCCTTCTTTAACAATTCAAAGGAATAATGTCATCATTTGAGTACGAAAAAAAAACAAGAAACAACCAAAAAGCATTAAAGCCTCATTGCATTCAGCACGTGTCGCTTTGCGGTGACCCGGGAATACATGACCATTTGCCCAGCAAACAAATAAAAGTTCATTAAACGCGCCGAATGACAAAGGGAAAAATTAGAGCATAACCAAAATGCGGTCGCGCTCAAGCACACAAGCACCCCATTAGTGTGAGTAGTGAGCTACCTACTTTATCAATATTTACCAAAGACTTCATGTATGTTAATGTACAAAAAGGGTTTTTGCAAAACCATCACTTGTTCCAGGGGGATTCACCTTCAATCAAACAACTCGAAAAATAATTGACTGTGATAATGGTGAATGGTTAACTCCCTCTAAATCAATATTGCCTCTATCGCAGCAAACAGATAATAGGGCCTTGCCGAATTTGAGGAGTTCTTTTCGGGGCTTTTATTTGTTTGTTTCCATTCAATAAACGCGTGGTAAATTCCTATCCGGCTCTGTTGGGCAGAAAAACTGATAAGACAATGGCTGGTGCCCAAACACACTAGTCACCAGCACGCCACAACACGCAGCTGTACAGCAATGACAATTATCGAGAGTGACAGCTGCTTCTTGTGGGGGATACCCGGCGAAAGACACATACATTCACTCGCAGGTCTATGCAATCAATGGTCCGTGCTTGGGGGAAAGCATAGCTTCACATTTCAATTTTCGAGTGTGATTGACTTTTTGAAGTGAACAATTTATACTGTGTCACATGTATTTTAAGACAAACAATTCCACGTCCTCGTCGAGGTGATTTTATGCAAATTAATATGACGGCAATACCAAAAACACTCTAAGGCGTAATATTGTATATTCAAACTAAAATCAGACGACTAACTACACAAGTCTCTGTGAATTCAATTCGTTGGATACTCTTTGTGGAACACAACTATTTCACTCTTCTTCTTTAGCGGGGGCTACAGTCCAGGACCTGGTCCTCAGCCAACATGTCTTTCCAACAGGAACGGGCTTCGCCTCCCGTTTCGTACACCTAGTTTATTTGAAGTCATTTCCACTTGTAAACACAATCGAGGTGAGGGGTTATTTTTTGGACTCGACAGCTTTGCGAGCTGCAACGCTGGTGTCTATCTTTGCTTCATGACCCAGCCATCAGAGTTGAGACATCCGAGTTCGATGTAGTTGTAAAACTCGGCGTTTTCTATTCTCCTCCAAACACCTTCTGCACAAACGGGACCGAATATTATTCGAAGCGTTTTCCTCTTGAAGAGATCAAGAACCTTTTTGGCTGCGTTTAGGATAGGGCAGGGAAGGGGCTTGCTAGTGAGTTCACCAGCCAACTTAGACCAAGTTACTCCATTGTGATATCGACCACTTCCGTGATGCCGTCGTTGATCCCAACGGCAAATGGTGACTGGACCAGATTTGAAAACCATATAAAAGCGTATTAACGCTTTTTATCCGCATTTAGTACTGTCCAAGCATCTGTGCCATACAACAGGACTGGTCTTACATAACTAGGTTCTTCGACAAAGGGTCTTACTTCATTTCATTGATTTCTTCTTAAGAAAATGTTTTTAAAGTGAATTTCACCACATTTTGCGTACGTTAGGAGAAGAGCGGCTAAAGGAGTCTGAAACGGTGAGGGCAATACAAAATTAATTTTTCATCTAAGTTGGAAAACAGTACTAAAGGCCAGATGGCCATCAAGATGTGTCATTTTATTTGATTCGGAAGCCATGAGATGCATAATTGTGCAGTTTTTTAAACCACTGCCACTGCGTCAGTGCTTTTGCATTTCAAGTAATCAATATTCTTGCGTGGTCCACAGTAACACATACGGAATACGTGTGAATGTGCGCAAACACGTTTGAATACAACGATCCAGCATGACTTCGTACAAAAAATTTCCTTGAATACACTGAGTACTTGCCCCTCGATTTGAAGTCTAATTTTGACGACATGACAGAAAATACACGATTCTAGAGAAAACGATATTGTTGAAGTAATCGAAAGTTGTTCGCATTTCAATTAGCCTGCGGTGGAATTAGAAAAAGTGTTGCGTCTTACACGAACGCGAAGGCTGCTCTCCCAAAAAAAAAATAAAGAATGACAATCTGGCAGGGAGCCAAAGCGACGATGAGGAAGAGGTTTAACAGAATGTCTAATAGGATAGCCGAAAGCTGGTTGACTTCCACTTGTTTTGGTAACTTTAGGAGACTCCTAGGCAGCCTGCTTTCGGTTATCCTACCAGATTATCTGTTATTGTGAACGTAGGCGGATCAAGGCTATATTCGAAAAGGTACATCCCAGACACAATGGCAACAGACAAACTGCTAAAGATACCAAAACAAGTGGAAGTCAGCCTGCTTTCGGTTATCCTACCAGATTATCTGTTATTGTGAGCGTAGGTGGATCAAGGCTATATTCGAAAGGGTGCATTCTAAGACAGACACGCCCGGATGAGTACAGTACTTGGAACAGAATTTTTTGTGGAAGTCTCGTGGAGGCATCGAAAAAATACTGGCTTCGTATGAAGAAAATGCACTGCCTAATTCAAAGGGCAAACGGAGCTTGGACTTGATTCAGCACGGAGATTCTGCGGCTTTTCATCCACATTCACTTTCCACGAAGCTGCGATAAGGTGAATTTGACTGATAATGCAATCAGCCAAACACACAATTCTCGGAGATAGCTCAGAGTGGTGACTATTATTGTCATTTGGACCAATCATTCGATCAAAGCCTATAAGGGATCAGATGGCATTTACAGATAGATAGTAGATATGGTTAGACATGGTTACGTTAGAGTGACTGACTATCTTAAGCCAAAAGAAAGCGCATTGTGTTACCACAAGATCTTACAGATCCTAATCCGCGAACCATTTGGAGCTCTTATTTCAATTTTTGTAAGTCAATACAGACTAGTTTGTTTTCAACAGCTTTTTTAGTTTCTCACGTAGCTGAAGAGGTGTCGTCGTGTTATTGCTCTTCAGAACTGCTTGACAAATCAGCATAGAAAGACACTAACCTCGAAAATCGATGTCCTCTAGAGTCCAGGAGCACCATTCATCATGTAATGTTTGTCAGGAATAAACTTTGCAATCATACACAGTGTCCTTGACTTCTATCAATGATTCTGTTTTATCTGACTGACATAATATGAACTAAATATGAACTAGCAGCACTGCTGTGTCGTCAAGTATTCATTCTATTAGATTTCCTTTCGACGTACTTTCCGCTGTATTTCGTGATAAACAGAGTCATCAAGAGGCATCAGAAATGAAGAGATGCCCAACTTCACAGCTGGTCATGGACTAGGGGTCAATAGTCCATCGGCGAAATTCATAGACTTTTTGACAGCTATTCATGCTTTTTTGACGGTTATTCAAAATTTCATGATTGATCAATTTGGCTTTAGAAAACGGTATAAAAAATCGTTATCAAAAATTTTAAGGGACAAGAGAGGTAGAAGTTGGACATCTCTCTCATACATCATTTCTGGTCTGCATAATACCGATATCACAATGCCGCGTTCGCGCGTTCGTGCTCTGACATTTGAAGTAGAATACACGTTGATCCATTAGACAAGTCACAATGCAGTGATCGCGCATTGATAGTTCACAGACCGTAATGTCTTAAGCGCTAGCACAGATTTCTAGGCAGAGCTACCTCTACAAACTTGGGTTTTTGACAGTTGTTAAAGTAGAACAACTGTCAATTGACATTTGAAGTAGAATATATGTTAATACATTAAACAAGTCACAATGCAGCAGCCGCGCTTTGATAGTTCACAGACCGTAATATCGTAAGCGCTAGAACAAATTTGTCTAGGCAGAGCTACTTTTACAAACTCGGGCTTTTGACAGTTGTGAAACAATTTTCTTTTATTTACTAGTGATTTTTCATTGTTGGCAGGCTGAGGTCTATTGGCAGGCTATTAAGTCTGTTCCCGTACTTTCTGCACAAAATTGTGAAGACTGTCATTTTTTAAGGAGTGGGGGGAAAATCTCTCAGAGAGAAGCAAAATCCCAAGAAAGTACGGGAACGCATGTCATTTGTCAAATGTCAAATAAGAAATGGCACATACTGGTTTGAATTAAATTACATTTGTGATTTCTAAGTGCTGTGTACAAAATGGAAACTTTAAAAAATTCAGCTAAAAAGTTATTTTTGGACACGATAACTGACGTCGACGTGATGGAACTAATTATTACGAACCGGACATTGAAAAATAATTGTTGCTAGCGGTTGTGTCTTCATCTAAGTCAAGAAGAAAGTGTGTGAGGGATTGTTTAGAAACGACTGTTCCACTCTACTCTGAAAAGGAATTCATAACACATTTCCGTATTAAGCCTTTCGGAAAAGTTTGAAACGTCGCGCATGCTGATCTACGGTCCGATAAAAGATTCAGGGCTCCTAAGTACACTGCAGTTTGCCTATGGTTTGCTGGTCATGAAGCATGTAGCTTCAGAGATTTAGCCGACCGTTTTGATCTTTCATTATCATCTGTTTCACAAGCACAGGAAAACAAATCTAAGTACTTGACACATCAACTGATTTGACAGAAGGCCAACAAACTGCCCACAGAAATTTCTTGTGTTAAAATGGGCAGGGTGGGGACATTTTTTACTCTCTCTCGAGAGCGCTCATTTCACATAAAACCCAAATTTTTGGCGTACGGGAACAGACTTTCGTAGATTTGTATTGTGTTGTACTGTTTTGTGTTGTTTATTTGTTTATTTGTTGGGTACGGGAACAGACCTAATTTTTTTCTGCTAAAATGAACTTTGGACCGCCTTTCGTTGTGATTTGGAAATGTGGAGGAGCCGCGCTTTGACATAACATTCTCGTAAGCTCGATACAACGCGTACTGAAGGCTATCAACGCCCGACCATTTCGCCATAAAACACTGGTAACAGTTAAAAACGTCAAACGAAAAAATGCTTGCGTGTTAACCCTTATGTGAACACCCACACTCCTGGGTGTGTTTTCATTTTCAAATTGATACATATTGAATTCTAGGTGCCGTATAGACTTGGGATTTTCAATAGCCTCCTAAAATATTGCTTTTTATCATATTCCATAAAAAAATTAATTTCCTTTTGGGTCAAGATTTACAAGCAGTTTTTGGGATTTATCCCTTATATCAAAAGCCACCACACCCGGGTGTGCGTAGAAAAAATGTATATACATTTTTAGCTGGAAATGTAGAAAAGCACTTGAAAAAAAAGGCAAATATTACATTTTATAAAAAAAAAAGTTGTATCCACCGAATGTTCAGCTCAAATTGGCTTCATGCATTCCTTGCAGACTTTTCGTGTTGACTCTGTCAGAATTATCAGGTCCTTCTTCAGACCTTAGTGGAAGATTTTGAATAGTCAGTGCTACTGGGTGGGTCAACATAGTTTCAAGTCCACTACTCGATGGAAAATTTCGCATGATTAGGGCATTTTGTGAACGATGCTGGACTTCTGCCATGACTTATTGTTCACTCAACTGTTGTAGGAACCTTCTACGGTTTGTTGAAGACTCCAAGTTTGGATTAGTTTCCACGTACATCACGAATGTTGCAAATGCAGCCACATACACAAGGTTATACAAAAAGTCAAGTACTGTCTCTTCGTTATTCTCTTCGAAGTGTATTCACCAAGGCGTCCATCTTGTCAACAATGCATTTGATTTTCTTGTAATCGAGTATCATTTTTGTCTTTCTTTTTGGACCTTCAATTTCGATACTATAAGGGGAAGTGGAAAGAACCACAACCAATTTGTTATTTTTTGGAATAGATGAACACACACTTATGCTGCTGCTGAATTCACAGATTGATGGATTCTACTGCTTTTGCGGTTTTGCTGCGACTGGAACAAATTTACGCATTTTGTTTACAGTTCCCAATATTGACAAATTGTAGTCTAACATCAAAGCAGAAGCCAAATTATAGCTTGTAAAAAAGTTGTCAATTGGAATAGATTGCAACACAAACCTTCGACCACACGTTCGCCAACCGACCAGCCGCTTTGTTTCCCTTTCTCCAGAAGGTGTCATACCAGTTTAAATTTGCCTTTGACTGGATAACCACTTCAAACAATTCTAAAACACAATTGACAGAAGCAACCAACTCCTTCCGACGCTCGTGGACATATAAAACGTATGACAAAAACGGGCATGTTGCTTTTTGCAAAAGTCTCAAAACGGAGCTGTCATAGCCACGCATCATTCATTTAAAAGAAAAAAAATGTGGCCCAATGACACTAAAAGTTGCACCGCAATGTTAATGTCCGCATCAAGTTCCATACGATTTTGTTAATTCATTATCAGCTCCCAATTAAGAAGTGCCTTGTTGTTTCTGATCAGCTAGCTTCACTATACCGGCCGTAAAGATCATGACCGTGAGACAATTGGAGCCGTGGGTGGGTTATTCAAAAAGGGTTCGGGCAACTGGATAAAATCCACCCAATTCATGCGAGGATAGGAGCACACAGATTTCTACACGCTGCTATAGAGTCATTTCAAGCTGCAGTACTAAAGTATTCAAGGCGATCAAAGTTATTGTTTACACGTCAGCTACGTTTACAGCCGCTCTTTTTTCGGTTTCCACATTATCTCATGTCGTTTAATGTCAACTTTGTCTACCAAAGAATTAACATCAAGAAACTGAGATCATACTCAAAATAGAGTGACAACCAATTCATTACACTTCTGCTTTAATTCCCATCATTTAACGTTCAGACACAAATTGCACGTGTAGTAAAACCTAGTCCTGCCCAACATTGGAACAAAGATCATGTCATGTCGAAATATCGAGATACAATGTTTGTATGGACATGGACTTTTTCGAGGCATGTTCATGAGCCGGGCATGGCCAATGGAGACGGTTATGTTTTGCAATAACGAGGCGACGTTAAAACGAAACCTCCAGAGAGATAGTTTTTGTCTGAAACGTGTTTTAACTACGTTCACAAATTTACAAAACTCAGCAGCAGTCAATTCAGACAGCCCTGGGGACCGGCGACGAAGTTAAGCTTGATTGCTTCACAGACTATAGTCCTTCGCATATCGTGAAGATTTTTTTTTTTTTTAGCTGCTCGGACTGTACAATACCAAAAAAAACAACAAAAGACAAATTTGGAATACGTTTTAGATATTGTCAACAATTTTATGCTGAGCTCTGGCTACAGCGCAGTGTGCCACTCATGCACTCAGTCCAACTAGCCCTGCGATCTTGTTTTTATATGAAGATGTTCCATATTGTTTAGGCACTTGAACTATTCTTGTCCAAATGCGCTAATTTACTATTTAACTGCCAGCTATGCATGCATTCCTTATTAAGAAATATTACAGTCCTCCTGCACACATCCTTAACTCAAAGATCCTTCTGATTGTACAGTCTTATTTGGGGACCTATTAGACCTCATTTTTATCCGCCTTCCGTAAGTTCTTCTGGCTGCCTTCTACCAGTGATGACTTAAACTTTTTGACAGATGTTCGATCTTCCCTTCATTCACGACCCAGAAGGCTTGGACTAGAAATCCCGCTTTGCTGTGCGATTGGTGTCCCTTCGCACGATGTGACCGAGCCCACTGGCTCTATACCTTTTGGTCTACATTCAGATCATTGTACTTCTCGTAGAATTCCGACTTCACCACCACTCAGCTACGTACCTCGTAAAGAGGACCATGAAGTAGAATCAACTCAGCTGTATTGATTATCCTCCTGATTTGGAGAGGAGAGTCTTAACTCCTCTTTTTTCCCTTTTCATTAATTTTTTCCCACAGCTCCGACCTTTAGCCACACTTACTGTGAATGTCTGTCTATTCTTGATAGCCACTTGTGCCTATCTACGATTCAGCAAAAGCCCATTGCCCGTAAACAATCGTTCAATTTGAATCACTTAAGCACCCACTTGTAGCACCATTGCATAGACCATGAACTTGCCTATCACCGCAACTCGATGAGGCATTAATCAACGTTTGCCACTCAGCTGTACGTTGTTGCCACTGAGGTCCTTAAACTCTCGCAATCTTATTTCAAATGTAATTTATTTTCCCTGCGGCAAGAAAAAACCACCTCACACAAATTGACGATCAATAACAAAATAAAACAAACTCAGAGATAACCCCTATTGAAGTGAAACAACTCGAGGGAACGGCGCTCCGGTTCCCTCACGTGTCCTGGCCTATGTGATAAGGCGTGGTACGGGGATTTTTTTTTTTGGTTCACTTAACATATTCCGACAAGTCTTTCGAGGGGCTTTGGTTCGTAACCTAATTCTCTTAATTTTATATTTCCCACATTACATTGATCTGTTGATAAAGTTGATGCCATGAAATTCAAATGACGTACTCACTTTTCGCCGAAAGCAGATATTGAGGGATTTTTTTGCATTATGGTGGATTACGAAACTTGCAGACATTGGATAACAGACTTACCATACAGCGAATGTGCAAGAATTCTAGGGAAATGATATTACGACTGTCCGGGAATTGCTGCGAATTTTTGTTTTCATTTTGCTGTTTAGTGTGTGTTCGGATATGTTGCATGCATTTATGTGGGATTCACAATGACCTACGAGAATTCCCATTAATTTCAATGAGTTAATGGCATTTACATTTCCTAAATAGGTGACGGGGGGTTTCTCTTTTTCTGCAGGAAAGAGAAGATATGGCTTTAAGTTTACATTTTTGTGTGGTTTGGTCATTAATGAGGAAGATTTTTATAAGGCCAGGTGCTTCACCTTGTAACATAAGTTCACATAAGAGTTTAAGTTGTTAAAGGGACCAAAGTCACATAATTTGCTGAACAACAAAAAACGGATTAAAAATAAAATGGGAAACAAATACCAGGGAGAAGTCAATCTAACTCTGTCATTGATAAAGACGTAAGGTCTGCTTAATTCACAGGAGTATAGTCATGCTAATGAGATCAGGACAACACAGTGTGGCAGAATGCGAACCTAGGCAAGGAAGCCAATTCAACACACTACTGGAGACACGAACTATCGGCTAATGTCTTTATTAGCCTCGTCCTGGAAAGCTGATCAGTGAATTTAACCATAAGATATGAGTGCTTTAGGGCCCACATTTCAATTGCAATTGAAAGGCAATTTTTGTTAGTTAGGCTGTGAGCGTATTCATGCTAGATTCAATCCCCAACAAGACGAAAAGATTTTACAATTTTGGAGGAGAAAGTTTTTCAAAGTGCCACATCTATCCAAAGTCCTACTTCCAATCCAATCCATTCCTTCGCTGATGACTCAGCTTTTCATATTCATTCGAAGTCTCACGATCCCGCCCTTCGGCTGTAGAATTGGAACGGCAGCGTATGTTAAATACATTGAATTCCGATATTGACAGCATAATGAACTGGGGAAAGAACAACCGAATGGAATTCAGAGCTGTCTGCTGCCACTCAAGCTAACCCTTGTTAATCATGTCAATCATTATCCATGAATGGCACCTGTGTCGATGAAACCGGAAAACATTCCGTCTTTGGTATGTGTATCAACACAACTCTTAATTGGAACTATCACAAATTTGAGGTCGCCAAAAATGCTGAGAAATGTTTAGGTTTCCTCAATCGATGCAAGAAATACTTCACCCCTTCTGATTTGGCTTTAATTTACAAGGCGTATATACGCCCCAAACTTGAATACAACGCTCATATCTGGTCTGGTGCCCCGAAACCCACCCTGCACCTACTATAAAACTTATAGGAGACAACAATATTGAAGAGTCACTTGACTCGCTCGAACATCGACGTACCGCCTCGTCCTATCCGTATTTTATCGCTATTTTAACAAACGATACTGAAGTGAGCTTGCCAACTGCATTCCTCCTCTCCATGAATTCACCCGCAATACTAGTCTCGCCAGAAATGCTCATCAGTTTATCCTTAAGCCTACTTTCGAACGCACAGTTGAATTTAGAGACTCGATCATCAGCCGCGCGACACGAATATGGAATGCTCTTCCCAGCCCAATATTTCCCCCAGAATACAATCCGCAGATATTTAAAACCAATGTCCATAGGTACCTCCTCTCCCTTTCTCCCTCTACACCTTCGGCCCGTGCTGTGTCTTGAACCCGGACACTTAAGGGTATTAACAATCTCCTGTGCGCGCAAATTATAAAAACAAACATCTGCTGTCAAAAAGTCCCATTTTAGTGCAAAGGGCGCCAGAAACGGAAATATACAAAAAAAAGGGGTTTTTGTGTATTTCAATCAATTTATTTATTTTAATCAAACTTAATCTAACTTAATTAGAAAATGTTACAGAATATGGAACATAAATGCATATTTCCATATATTCACCAAAACTTAACGAACATTCAACTCATCCGAGAATTAGATCAGTTCATGCCTCCATTATGAGCAATTTTTTTGTTTGACTTCAAATCTATAAATCCATAAAAAATTAACATCGCTTAATTAAACAACTGAACAATTGTACAAAGCTAATGCCACAGGGGTCACTATAGAGCCCAGCAATTTTTTAAGACCGGTTCCATAGATATTGTTTCCGTATCTAGTTAAGACCTCATTAATTTTGGACAATGTCCCCAATCATCCTCAAGAATGTGAGTTGTAAACTCTAGATGACTTCAGTCATGTACGACATGTACATTCCAATGTAACGCCACTAATTCAGCCTAGGGATAAAATGCTATCCCCCTCGCAACAATTTAACATCAAATGCTAACTTAGTGCCCACGGCAGAAGATATGGACGTGCTGAACCACGTAACATGGCTATAGCACATACGGCAGCCGATTTAAACAATTGGAATGAAGATCATGTATCATCTGATATTACATTAATATAATAACCAGGGCCAGGGCAGCAATCACTGCAGCAACCACTCGTGTTGGGCATGCTATTGTGCTCTCACGAGTGGAAGGGACGTGCAGTTCCATGCCGACTCCGAGCGACGAATTTGAGAACCTTTTTCTGGGCAGTTATTACTCTATGAGCATAGTGACAGTGACTCGAAAGATTTGGGGCCGTGAAAAGTATCATCTTGCCTATCTTGCAGGCGTGCTACTTTAAAACAAAGGCTGTACGACGGCAAGATATCAATTTTTTGTGATTTTGATTACTTTTAAAAATTAATATTATTCGGATTCCTAATCTTGGCGAATGACAGAAATACATGGCCTTCTCTCGGGGCTGGAGGTACTCTCGTGACAAGTAGAATGAGGACTGAAGACTCAAGAATACTCAATCTGGGAAGGAGCTCCGTACCGGAAGGATGAAAATAATGTTTGGTCTAACAGGCCGTTAAACGAACGAAGGTAGTAGGGGTGGGTATGTACCAACAACGCCACGGCCGCCATAGTAGTTTAGCTTTCGCCTCTCTAAATCTAGACTGGCACTATAGAGCTGTGCTAGACTCTGGAAAAGATGACTGAGAAAATCTTAAAATCTTGTTGCGGCCGTATTCAAACTTGACTCTTCATTTGACTTTTAAAGTCAAGATCGGTAGACAGCTGATCAAACTCCTGTTATTATACAGATCAACGGTTATCTTTTTGGCAACACTGGTTTAAACAGCTGACGCCCGTTTCGTGTTTTGTTTCACTGTCAAACATCTTCAGTTTGGTCTATAATTTAACCATGAATCGTCTTACAAACGAACAACGCTTGCAAATTATTGAATTTTATTATCAAAATGCGTGCTCTGTTAAGAAAGTCCATCGCGCGCTTCTTCCATTTTATGGTCAGTTTAGACGAAGCTCATTTTTTGGCTCAATGGGTACGTAAATAAGCAGAATTCTCGATTTTGGAGTGAATGAAGAGAAGAGCATTGCAAGAGCTACCAATGCACCTAGAAAGTCACAGTTTGGTGTGGTTTATGGGCTGGTGGCATCATTGGACCGTACTTCTTCAAAGACGATGCGAATCGTAATCCAACTTTTTTTTGCCCAAAATGCAAGAGTTTAACTTGCATGACATGTGGTTTCAACAAGACGGTGCCACATGCCACACAGCACGCACAACAATGGACTTATTGAGAGGCGAGTTCGGTGAACATTTTATTTCACGTTCGGGACCGGTCAATTGGCCGCCTAGATCGTGCGATTTAACGCCTTTAGAATATTTTTTGCGGGGCTATGTTAAAGCTCATGTCTATACAGGCAAGCCCGCATCAATTGATGCATTGGAAGACAACATTGAAGCATTTATTCGAATTGGACTAAGCGGATGGACCATTTGAGGCGCAGTTAAGGTCAACATTTGCATGAAATAATCTTCAAACATTAAATTATATGGACCGTACTATCGATTCAAATAAAGATGTGATGCATTTTTCTGAATTGTATGTGTTTTTTTTTTTAAAACTTTCCTATAGCTTTTAAAAAATCACACTTTAATTCGTGTGAGATTCTACTCACGCGATTAAACCATAAAGCAAAAAACGCTGACCGGACGCTGAATTGTAGCCACTAGCGTGAAAGTTGTAATTAAACCAGTTTAAGAAGACGTTCAAACGAAAATCCGATCTATACCTCAAATCGAATTTCAAATAACACCCCCTCTGTCCCCAACATGACCATGAATTAAACCAAGAGGCTTCGAAGTAGACGTTATTTATACCCTATTCACAGTTCTGCGTGCGTTATCTATCAAATATTAGAAGGAAAAAAAACATTAATGATCGATAATAGAAACTTTAAAAAGCTACGTAAACCCTTCAAACACATACATACTCGTCCACGTAGCTGCAATGAACTCATACACACTTTAGCAAATAAAGCATAGAGTAGCTTGAATTGTTTTTCTTCGTCTGCCAAGATTGAAAGTTCCAAATAATCATGACTGAGTTTGTCGATAACATTTCAGAGCCCATTCGGTGAAGAGAATGATTAATTAATGACTCAATCAAAGATTTCTGTTTCACGAAGAAAGGTGTAGATGTAAATGCTCTGCAAGCCGAATCACAGTTGAAAGAGTGTTCGCGGAAAGAGTGGTCGGATTTAAAAGCCTATTGTTAAAATAAAAAAAAATTAAAAAACGATGACAGTTTTCACAGATGAAGAAGGCGATGTTGATGGAGGTATGTTTATCAGGAAGATATAAATGTATTCAAAGAACACAATTTTACTGAGTGTGGTATCGGTGACCTACATGTGGACTTGACGAGTTTTTTTAAATTTGGAAAGCCTACAACATAGCAATTGTTTGTTTGAGAACGAGATGTGGCGTGGGGATTAAACGACCGTTTTAGAAGCAAATTATACGAGCAAATTATACGAATGTCCGAGAGACTGGATGATCATGGTCAAGTCTCGTATGCACAATTTCGCTACAGAAGTTCTGGGACTAGCTTGGCATGCTTCCCTTATATGTTATCCTTGTCCTAAGAGTGGAGGAAACCTGCCGCTTAATTCTGAATCGGAACGGGGAGATTTAAGAAGATTTACTTCAAAACTTTTGATTTATGGACAATATATGTCACTAATGAAATGCGCACTGCCTTGAACGATACAGCATTTTGTACGTATGGAAATTTAAGTCAGCTTGTTGTTTAAGTCAGCACTGGTCACAATAACCCCTCCGCTTAGTCGCGTTAAGTTTCACTCTCTTAACTTGTGTTGAACTTGCATTTGCACAAATACATAGAAGCAATTATGAGCAATTTTAAATTGCGCGATCCTTCTGGCTACCCTGTGTTTGACTGTGACATGGCTGCCAAGCCAAATTTGAGAAAATTTCATGGGGTGCCAACGCATGCTTTGACATGGCTGTCAACCCAAATTTGAGAGAACAAATTTCATGGAGTGCCAACACAAAAAATTTCGGTAAGTATACTATTGATAGCAAAAAACCACAAAAAATCGACATCAAACATATTTGCAACGCATCTTGAACGTTAAGGGCGATTTTAGTACTGGCTATCACGAGATAGTGACTTACTTGCTAACTTGATCAAAACAATACTATCGTGGGGTGGCAGGTAACATAGCCCCGTACCGGATTTGTACGCAGTTGCTAACATTTGGGCAAGTCAGAGCCTAGAATTAAATTATAGGTTGCGATCATATTTAATAGCCATGTGACCTTAAGAAACATCACTAACAATCATATATGATAGCCATGACGGCCAATGTGTTAAGGAAGTCATACTCGTTGGGCCTTAAGTTGATGTGCCTTGGCGGTCAGTTTTATAAAATTGAAACCGTTGCTTATTCTTTTATTGACATAACTTTCAGCTATTTTCTTCAACGTTCGATAAATGGCTGATGTGGTGGCATCTAGAGGTGGTCGGTATTTATCTGAAAGCCGAATTAACTTTAAGATTCAATTATTATTTATTAGGTCTACAACTTAATTCGTGCGCCAAGAGATGGCGTAACTCGTATTATTCCATTGGAACATGCGTTGGAAAGCTACTGTCATTGTACGTCATTTCAGTATGTCATTCATTTGAGGCGTAAACAATAATTTTTTTTCACTCAAATATGCCAGACTTTTTGCGTGAAAAAAGTGTTTTTGCGGTGAGTTCTTCTTCAGCAGCAGCTTTAATATGAAGAAAACTGCTGCCGAAAGTCATCGTATTTTGGTGGAAGTTTATGATGAACATGCGCTAGCCGAGCGAACGTGCCAAAAGTGGTGATTTTGGCTTGGCTAACCAGCCACATCAACGGCAAAGCCGAATATCCATGGCGCGGAGGTAATACTCTGTGTTTGGTGGGATCAGAAGGCTGTGCTGTACTATGAGCTGCTAAAACCGGGTAAAACCATCAATGGACAACGCTACCGAGCACAACTAATCCGTTTGAAGAGAGCAGTAGCCAAAAAACGCCCGGAATATGCGACCAGACACGAGGCAATAATTTTCCATCACGGCAATGCTCGGCCCCACGCTGCTATTCCTGTTAAGAACTATTTGGAAAACAGTGGATGGGAAATTTTACCCCACCCGCCTTATAGTCCAGACCTTGCCCCTTCTGACAACCAAATATACACTTCACATTAGAGCAGAATATCAAAAAGTGGCTTGATTCATTCTTGGCTGCCAAGCCGGCGCAGTTCTTTTGGGGTGGGATCCACAAAGTGTCAGAAAGATGGGAAAACGTGATAGCTTCAGATGGGCAATACTTTGAACACATGTTTTTCTTTAATAAACGTTCAAATTTAATATAAATTATAGATCCAGTATGTATATTTCACAACTGGTTATTAAATAAACACTTGCGCTAGAAAACATACTATTCCACGCATGTTTGTCCACGAAGCAAAAACCTTTGATCAATTTTCCAAACGCTTGGTGAACATGTGAGCAGTGTCGTTTTTTTTCTGTGCAGTTCATGACACTGAAGACTGAGCTCGATTGATCAGCTAACATTTAGATAGCGTGTATTGATAATGTATGGATAATAGCAGGCGAAAAGTAAAGCAATTATAATGACATTTCCCTGTCTGCTGTGACATTAAAGTCAGCCGAAAACTGTTCCCAAATTAGTCGGACTCGTTCGTTAAACACGACGTCTATTAAAATTGAGTACTAAGCCCATTATTTTTCACAGAAAAAAATTGAGTACTGCAGATTATGAAGTGGATGCAGAGTTGACGGTCAAGCAAATCATAAGGAAGTCATAAAAGCAAATAGAATCACTTCACAGTCCACATGACCAGTTCACAATTGAAACGTCAAACAAAGACTAAATCTTATCCAAAGCCAGAGGCATTTGAAACATCATAGATTAGCACATCAGCATTCTACTGAGGCAACTTCAAATACCAACCATCCAAACGATTACTCAATCAAACACATGCATATATGAACCAGAGTCATTCACATTAGTTCAACCACACAAATTAATACGTAACTAATCACCACTTAATGCAATTGAGTTGTCAGAAATGCTAATTAACAACTCAATTTCCACTAGATTTCTTGAAGCGTTTATCCTCAAGTGAAGTTTCAAGCGAGATAATAAGCACTAAGGCGCACAATCTATCCGCACTGTAAATGCCGAAATTCCCGAAATTCCCCGAGTCGTTGCCATTTAATATGAAAGCCTTTGCAATAAGGATTATTTGTGAATGGATGCGTGCAATAATTGAATGAAGTTTCATCACTCCTTTCGTACTTTAAAGTGCTTGATTTGAAGTGGAATTTCGTCACAAAATGCCGACAAGAGGCACTTATGCCTTGCTCAGAGAGTAAAGTTTAATTTAATTAATTAGATTGCAGTCTTCGTCATCGCTTCATGTGGAAAAGAGGAGTCAGATTCTTCAGCTAGTTGAAATATTAAACGAGCCGCATAGTTTCGCGATGAAGGTCATTTAAGAGATCGGACATTTTTAAAAATACCGTAGATTTATTTTTCAAGGTAAGTAAAGATATTGAGTTGCTAGAAGAATTGTGCTAAGCAGTCTTATATTTCGACCAACTGTGGTACAACGCAACAGTGAGCATCGACACTTGAAGTGGCTCACTCAAATACGAAAGGACCTTCACAAGCATGGTTGGTGGTTAGATAAAGGTGGCGATTGTTGGTTGAGGACCAGGTGGTCCACCAGAATGCAGCTCCACACAGAATTGAGGTTTAGGTAGAAAAGGGCTAGCATGTTTAACTACAACAACAGTGATCAATTTAGACCCTTAAGATCCTTTTTGCTGTCACTTTCAGCTGTTTGCCCCGTTCTCGTTTACCTTCCTGTGGTTACATTGTTTCAGAGAGTATTGTCATTTATATCGCGTTTGCTGTGTACTCAAGCTAGTTAAATTTGGTACTACCTAGTAATATTCTTCTTGTCTCTGCAAAAACGGGGGAGGTACCGATATAGTGCAGCACATTGTTACCGTCTTCCTAATCCAGCTTCTACTGAAGTCATTGTAGAGCGCTGAGACAGTGTCAGTAATTACGAAGACCAGTTTACCAATTTAATTGGATCCTTATTTATGGAATATCATCATTCTCCCTCGTAGAGGTTATTTATGCGAGAGGTCTTGACGGACTCGATTTTGGTAGATAACTCGGTCGTAATTTGACGAATATTCTTCAATAGGTGTGGTTTCACATTTCATAGATTCTCAGATGACAGTTCTGTTTGCCCTGTTTGATTGAAACTTTCGTCCTTAACTTTCGAATTTCTCAGGGGTTCACTTTATATAGAAACAAAATAAGGAAAAATACAACATAATCAATCATGTCTAAAAAGTCACCGCAAAGACATTATTTGGGACATGTAGAGGAAGATTGACTAGACTATGTGACTTTGACTAGTCATAAAACACGAGAACGTAACACAAAATGGATGCCAGAAGTAGAACTGATCTAGAGGCCACTCCCTTATTGAATGTACTTGAGCCAACATGAATGTTTACTTATTTCTGTGTTAATTCAAATACATTTTACATCAGTCATCTGTAGCCGTCATCTGTACAAAATGTAGCTGGTTTCTCATAATTGTGTTTCCAATATTGATGAATTTTTTCATCCTTAATCGAATGCAACTATTCCCAATTTCATAGAACTCAACGTCTATTATCTTTTTAGCGATTCTGCCCAACTTTATCGGCTCCCAAACTGTGTCTATGCTCAACCCTCGCCACAAAGGACGTCCTTTGTCCGCCTATCTCAAGTCACTGAAAATATCAACTCTCTCCATTAAGGAGAAACCCCTCAAACTTCGACGTTTAGAGTCAGCTTTAAACTATAGGTCCTCTTTATTGCTGTCAAAACAATACCACGCACAATACTAGTGCTTGATGGCTGTAGAATCTGCGTCAAATCCTCACGGAAAATACCATCGTTGTCCATGGCCATCAGCAGTATCTGAGTCTTGAGGTTGTCCCCGAACCGGGTAGAACCCCCGAACCAAGAGAACCAGGTTCTCACTGATACCCCTGGCAGAGGGTATACATTAGCTGTATACACCTATAGGTGGTTGCGGTAGAAGCTCTTCAGAGGGCTCCACGAGGATCTGTATATCATGAGGCGAGCATTTACAGGGATCGTTGCTGACATCTCACCAGGTTAAGAACAATCCACAATTTTGCAATCGATGCACAGTCGCACAACCTGCACGGAATCAGGGAAAATCTCAAGAGCAGATGAAGTAGTCGTTGGTCTTTTCGAGACAAAAGTTCTGAGTCCAACCTTTGCGTTGATGGCAACTAGAAAAGAAGTTTCATCCGCAAACGTACAGGCTGTACAAAACAGCGACATGAGTCTAGCCACGCGTGTACGGCGTATAAGCCAAGTATCACGCATTGTCCAGCTCGAGGAGTTTTCGACTTCACACTAGTGGCACAAGACTGAGGGGTTGATGACCAAGTTCGCGAAGAAGAAGAAACACCATCGTTGCATTGGTCGATAAAATGAAGTCCGAAACTTTTTAAATAAATAAATACGATCACGTCCCCTGGGCGGTAGAACCATCATTGACTTTTCGGTAGCTGTTGCCCATTGTTCTGCTGCCCTTGTTCGGCTGTCCTACACTCAATCGACTGCCTGCTTCTCCTAAGCTTGATTCACCGACGGTCTAATGCATTCCACCTTTATCGTCGGTGGTGTGCGCCCCTTACGGTCACAACAGCTCATTTGATATTACAAAGTTCAAATGTTGTTCCCTATCTTTTCAAGCTGAGGCCAATAGTGAGGTGGTGTCACCTCAGTTTTAATTTACGCACTCGTCTGGCCTTCTAAGTGCAAACATTCAACGATAAACCACTGACATTGATTTACGCAAGCTCAAGCTGTGCTTCGTATTGTTTCCATGCAAATGAAGCTTTCGAAACATGAACTAAAATAGATTGTGGAAGAGGCAAAACAGATGTGCCGGAAAGATTATGGTACCTCTATAACTTTTAATATAAATTCTTGAATAATTTAAGGTTCTTTTGATTGTTTCAGAAATCATATAAGACTAAAGTATTACGCTGGTTGCGGGCATTAAGTGAAGTTCTCTAAAAATCATGCTCCCACATCTTATTTCATCTGCCTATGATAGTGCTGAGTCTTTGAATATGTGATACGACTTTCTTGTTGCTTCATGGAACCTCTTTCACTTTAAATTTCTTAGAGCACAAAGTGCAGGAGACTTTGACAAATATGATATTCCACACATTTTAAATGAAATGCAATCAATACTAATGGCACCTGGAAAAGATGTTGTTCTAAGTTTAGGGCTTAGAATCATTGTTAAAGTCGCCACTGACACTTGTGTGGAACTGCAGATATCAACAAGGAATTTGGTGGCCATGTAGTATAAAATTTAAACTTATAACATCCTTGTCAGCACACACATCCCTGTGAGCCACTACAATACTGTGCGCGACGACAGCGCCACCTGACTGTTGCTAACTGAACAACTTAACGGTATAATAGAAAGAACTTGACGATTCTCCGATATCGTTCTAACATCCCTGTCGGCAATAACATCCTTGTGCGCGAAGGCAGCGTCACCTCACTGTTGATAACTGAACAACTTAACGGTATAAAAGAAAGAACTTGACGATCCTCCGATCTTGTTCTAACATCCCGGTGGGCACTAGCATCCTAGTGAGCAACGACAGCGCCACCTCAGTGTTGATAACCGAACAACTTAACGATATAAAAAGAAGAACTTGACGATTCTCCGATATCGTTCTAACATCCCTGTCGGCAATAACATCCTTGTGCGCGAAGACAGCGCCACCTCACTGTTGATAACTGAACAACTTAACGGTATAAAAGAAAGAACTTGACGATCCTCCGATCTTGTTCTAACATCCCGGTGGGCACTAGCGTCCTAGTGAGCAACGACAGCGCCACCTCAGTGTTGATAACCGAACAACTAAACGATATAAAAGGAAGACCTTAATGATCCCATGATCTCGTTGTAGCATCCCTGTCGTCAGAAACATCCCTGTCAACCTCCAACAACTCTGTACGCGATGACAGCGCCACCTGACTGTTGATAGACGAACAACTTAACGATATAAAAGAAAGAATTTGACGATCCTTTGATCTCTAGTCTCAGAGGAACAACTTCACTTCTGACATATTACCAAATATATATAACTTAAGTACCTACTAAACCGGTAAAAAATGTATATTCGATCTTTCAAACATAAACATTTATGTTGACGGTGTTAAAGAAGACATATGACAGCTGACACTTTGGAAGGCTACACGAAAGAAAGAATTCACGGTGTTCACTAGTGCTCTTGATTTTCCCCGCGAATACCCGTTTCGACAGTTATCGGCGTACTGGGGTGATGCGGGTAATTCCCAATTGGCTGGTACCCGACATTATCGGATACTGGGTACTCATAATTCAATAATGACGGGTACCCGGTGGCAAAAAATCCTCTAATTCAGTACAAACATTAACAAATTTCATACTGATATTTCATTGGTTTTTTTGCCGGGGAAACAGCATTGTTAGCTACCGGGTAGCCTTTACCCAATAATCACGGGTACACGATGGTAACAAATTGTACTTTAATTCAATTAATAAAATACACGTGTACTGAATAATATCATGCCACAAAACAGCGATGTCATTAGTGGAATCCCCACCAAAAGTAATAGAAGTATAATGTCTTCTCAGCATTAATTGTAAGTAGTAGACTTTTAATTTAGGGGAACTCGAAATATTGCGGTAACCAACAACCATGCGGGTACTCGAGTAATACCTGAAAAAAGCGGGTGTCAAGAGTCTCAGTTTTCACACAAAATATGGTCGGTAATTGGTTATTTCACTTCATCGACTGTACCGGGTATATATCAGGAAGACTGAATAAAGAAGTGGTTGCTTTGCATAAGGGTTGATGAATTGAATATTTCCTGAAGCCCAACATAAGACTGAGATTAGCTTGTACAGACAATTTTGTATGCCTCCGTACTGCCAGCTATATTTCTAAATTCTTTGAGCAATGATTCGAAAGAGGTGGATTCATGAAAAAGTTTGTCGTACCGGAAATCGAACCGGAAAGATACCGTAGGTCCGAGTCCGATGGAGTCGAAATATTTGCACGGTTACGTAAAGTCTGTCGCATGCATTACGAAACAAGAGCAGTGGATGCTTATTTAAATGAACAGAATTATACTCACTTCATGTCATTCTTAATCTTCAAAATCTGTTGATTAATTGTTAAAAAACAACGTGTGACTTGGAATAAATTTTGGACTAGAATCACCATCTGATTTTTTCTATGACAAAGCGGCCATTCAGGTTGGTCCATAAAAGTGAATAGTGTTTTGCTATCGTAACATCATAGATCCAGTTTTCGTATCAAACCTTAAGTGTGTGACAGGTGGTTTCAACAAGACAGTGCCACATGGCGTTTAGTTCAAGAAAATAATTTAATTACTAGCTTAGTCATTTGCGGATCGCGTGGTTCCCCGCTTTCAGTCAGAAGAATTGAATAATGCAATTTAACGCTGTTGAACTTGTTTTTCGCTTACTTTTCGAATTATTAGATAATACGCCTTTACCACTGCATCAAAGGTCTTCAACCGCATTTTTGCAGAAAAGTCATGGAAAATGATGACAAGTGTTATTGTCCATTGACGAAGTTTGAACTGAATTCTTTGAAAAGTCAGTCCTTTCGCTGAAAATAGCTTCTTGGGTGCATTTTTGTTTTGGACGTACAAGGTTGGGCCGAGAACTTGTATTTTTTTCTGTTCATTTTTCATTACACGAAATTTGTGTAATAAAGATCACTGACAAATAAAAACTAACCTCTGAGTCAGTCTGAAATGTTTTATGGTGGCGTTTGGCAGACGGCAGTGACAGAGTAAGCGATCAACTTCCCTCAGCAACGCTCTGTTTTTAGACACGGGAATACACTTATTAATCCCATCACGTACCTTATTCCACACGATTTCTGTTAATGTTTAATACATTATTTTATTGTGTAAATGTACCTACACAAAGTGGTTCACCAATTTTAACGTATGCCTTTCGGTGTGCGGGACAATATGTTGCTTTGCGCTAATGGACTAAATGGACAATGAGAAAACTATAAAAACTTAGTTAATCGATAGTTTCCACTATCATATTATTAACTGTGGATTTAGATTTATCTTGACATCGCTTTATCGACACAGCCGCCTAATTGGGACAAGCAAACTTAGTAGAAGTGTCCGAAATAAGCCCAATGGTCTGAATTATCTAAAATTAATAAGAAATTCTCGTGTTTTCTAATTTTTCGCCGCTTTCGCATCGGTAGCAAATTTAATTCTCTCGGCTAACTGTGACGAATAGCCGTACGGCAAAAAGCACCGCAAATTTGTTTCATTCGTTCATACTTCTGATTGCATTACACCTGGTTCGCGCTTGAGGTTGTTACAATTTAAGCTTTGCTGAAACTTTCCCTCTTTTCGAACAAAAAAAAAAAAACATCATCCAAAAAGTTTTAAAAACACAACATTTAACCCAAATATCAAGTCAATCACCTTTGACCAACACCAACCATCGTGTTTCATTTGTTCACAATCATCGATGAGTAAGTTAAAGGCCAAAACTTTTCCAAAATTGAAAAGAGCTCCCCACCTTCGCACTAAATCCGTGCAATATCGACAAAAAAGTTGTTGCGATATAAACTCTCCTCAACTAGCAACTTTTCCTCACATGTTGTACAGTAGTTCTCTTTGATTGCCCCTGGGAATTTTTTTGTTTTCGTTACTTTCATACTGTTAATTGATTAACGAATATCGAAAAGAGGGAAGCTCAAATCAGAAAAAAAATCACACTCCAAATACCATATATATACATTTGTTGCGGTATACCAACATCTGCGTATAAACCCCGAAGTAGCCGACTGATACTTGCCACTCGACTTTCGAACCTGATGGTTGGTGGGTCAAATAAATTTTGCATAAAACTGAAAAAAACAAAACGCAACTCGACTTCTAACAATCTCACAACAACAACGGCCGATTAAAGGACCCTGTTCGGAATTGTACTTATCTTTTCATTAAACAAATACCTTTCTCTGCAGGCACTAGTGTTGTTGGTGTGTGCGCGCGCATTTGTTCTGTTTATTATTCGCGATTAGCGGAAGTGTGGTGATTAGTGAAGTGATTAATTAGAGACGAAAAATAGCAATGTCACTCGTCGAGTAAACGGTCGACTGGCTTAAAGAACCCACTGATGCGTGTTGTGTGATGTTATCTAGAAGAGCGCCACAATTGTGCTGCATATCATTATGTTGATCTCGTGTTAACCAGTACAAATTAAAACATTCAATACAATTTGAGATATCGCCGTTCCGCTGTGTTTATGATCTATATGAAAACAAACCAAAGCTATTTATAAACAAAGTTACCTTCGATTTGTGTGCACACAGCAACTAATAGTTCCTGTAAATTAGCATTTAATTGTTTATAAAAACCTGTTTGAATTTTTCGTGCTGATTGCGAAATAAAACAAAAAAAATGAGAAAAAGTCAAATAACAACAAAAATGTCACACGGTGTAATACTGTTTCTCATAACGATAATTGGTAAGTCGGTATTTAGTCTCCTCAGTGACACACATTTAGCTTGCCTGTGCAAGGCAATTTTAGGATTGATTAGATTGTGCAAATGGGAATCACCTCAGAGAGGGAATCACACACTTAACACCTGTTGCATCAAACAGGATTTAAGTGGCTCCTACAGAAATTATAAATATGTAGTATCTGATGGTGGTGCGACTCACCGCATCTTGATGTAAGGCAAAAGAAATTGATGACATTTTTTTAATCAATTGAGTTTGTCCCCAGTTGTCTTACGAAGAACAAGTCTATCTATAAATTAGAACTTCGAATGATGTTAAAAAATGATTGATTGTGATTTTGATGCGCTCACAACTCAAGAGTCAGTGATGCGAGAAATTTTTACGTCAGCGATCAGCTGTTCCACACGCTTACAAGTGATCTTAGAAGATTTAAACTGGCGTTTCTCCAAAAGAAAACGATGGAGAATGATTCGACCCTCAATTGCACCAAATATATTTTGTTTATTTGTCTTACGCCCTAACAGTGTCACTCTTTTTTTTTAATCTTTTTATCTGCAACGACAATCTTTACTTCACGGTGAAATTCTTCTTAATCGAAAATCACAATTTGTACTGCTCACGGCTTGTCGGCAATATCAACGATTTTTTGGGATTCACCGTGTTGTGAGACCTCACAGAGGTGTGCAAGAATATGAGCATAAGTCTGCAAATATCCCCGACTGCGCTGTCCATGTCGGGGGAACAACACTGATAAGTTAGCTCGCGAGACCCCCACCAGGTTGAAGTGGGGAGATAAGTGAAAGAACATGGAAAGAGCTGGAAAGTCTTGTTAGTGTTGGTTTCAATTCAAGTAGAAGTCTCTTTCATGCCTGAAAGCGCAATAACCCCAAATTAAAATAAATGCATTCCTAGACAACCTCATTCCAAAGAAATCCAAAAATGGTAACCAATTGTTGCGTTTAAGTCGAACTTGCTGTCTGTTTGAGATTACCTATAGTTTGTTCTTTTGTTCATCGGTCTCGTAATCAAAGGGTTCCTCTTCATGTTTCGTCAAAGCCAAGGGTTGCACTGGTTCTTAACAAATTGTCCACAAAATATATTACTCCGATAGCCATTGAGCAATTGTATCTGAAAAAAAGGCGACTCCGTGTTTGCCACCAGAACATTCAGAAATCTAAGGGAACGAAAAACGGGCATACACATTTACATTCCTGGAGACACCAAGCTTTCTGAGGAAATAGTAGAAGACACCTCATTTCATTTATGACGACAATGGCCTGCCGATATCGCTTGCACGATAGTTTCAAAGAACACATTTTTTTTCTACTGAACACGCTGATATTGCCAGTAGTGATGACATTTAGGAAGAATGCGCAGATGCCATTTTCCTTTAAAACCCCCTTCCGAAAAAAAGGCGATAAGGAAGCAAATCATCACTTAATTGCATCCACAGTCGGTTCAGAGATGAGAACTCACATCACTTACTAAGCCAACCTCAGTACCAAGGATGTACAATTTAGCCGTGGGTGTCCTTACAAGTCATCAACTAAGGATGTTCAATTCAGCCGAGGGTGTCCTTCCAGATCACTGAGGAATACGCAAACCATCTAAGCATCGACCACATCGACTACTAATTTAATTCTAGTGCAATTAATCGTCAATAGTGACAGGCGAGGACTCCTGCTCCCTTGAGTCACAATGTTCATAGAGTAGACTTGTATAGAAAATGCTTCTCAAACGTCGCTGTTGGGAGCATACAAGCGTACAACTGTAGGCCCGCTTCACTCGACGACGTTTCAGTGCACCTCCGACTGAGCCGCCACCCATGTTATTATTATTTCAACCCTCAGCGGATAATGAAAGGGTCATATGAAGTTAGGATGGGTTTTACTTAGACTTGTCGGCACTCCTCCAACACTTTAGATTTCAGCACAAATTACCAGAATCTACTGAAATCCAGATTAGATGCGAACAGGTCTAATGGTGTCTAATGGTGTCTAAAGGTGATCGGGATATTCAAACCATGATATTTTGGTGACTGCTTGTCATTGCGAACACAAGTTGTCTGCACTTCCGAGTGTCAACTTAATCTTTGAGGTGTCATGTTGGGGTCGCACTATACTCGACATCGAATATTCAAAACGAGGCATTACAAAACAAGTCAGAAGCGTTTGATTTGAGAAATTTATACTCCACTAGCTGTAACCTGTAAACAAAAAAAAAAATTGCACCAAAACATTCCTCACAGACTTCTGAACAAGGTGTCAAAGACATCAGTGCTCTATCTCTTAACATTTAAGGGTCTATAAAGGACACTTTTTATTTCAAAGGATACAAAAATTAAATAGATTTGTATCTTCCGGTATAAGCAGCACCCAAGTAACGAAATTTATATTTGGTTCTACAGAATTGAATTTTAAGATTTTTCCCATTCGCATTTTGCACAGCTCCTGACAAATTGAACGTCATTTTTTATACGACTGACAAGCCAAGCAAGCGTTATGACTTATAATCAAGTCTATCAAATCGTTTTTTTGTTCACATTATCACTAAATTCCGCTTCTGCATTTTAGTTCAGTCGCACAGTTTAGTTCAAATCTCTTTATCGAACTAGTTCGTTCTTCTAGTTCATTTAGTTCAATATACTTCACTGCTCAGGAAATTGACTCTTGTGCGTTGTAAATAACCTCTTATTTTCCAACCAAAGAACACATAAAAACGAAAAAATAGACAAAACTAAAAACCTTGTACAACGGTGATAGAGAAAAACCCTTCAAAGATAGGAATAAAACATCATTGGACAAACAGCGGCAGTACTTGTACCACTATAACCCAATAAAATAGAAATAATAAGCCGTGGCGTCCTGGGTATGCGCGTCGACTCTTACACACCTTGCTTTTTACGGCCCAAACTCTGCGGAGTCACTAACAATGCTCAAGGAGTATAACTGTCTAGAAAACGCTCCTCAAATTGACCGTTCGCAGTTAAACTGCAGGGTTGCTGAGAAGCGAGGCTCTGGCTCTCTACGGGGCCCCATATTATATTGTTACAGAAATTTGGCAGCACCAAAACGAAGAAGAGGAACAACAAGAAAAAGGAACCTCTCGAGAACCATTTTTCTTTTTTTCGTTTGACAGATGGCCAATTTTTGACTACGGACCCCGTTTTTCTTTGTCTGTCTGCCGAAGTGGAAATAAAAAGAAGTTTTTTTTTTTGAAAAGATTGTTGTGTTTCTCTGGGTGGTACAATTCTTGTTACAATATTATATGATTATTATTATTAGCAGGACGTTGGCCAGAAAGAAATCTCCTTAGTCCATTCATTGCGACAGAAAATAGTTACAGCAATCATATGACAAATGTATGCACACAACATTTGGGCACATTCATTTTTAAAATTCCCTTCACATACACCACCGGCAACGCAACTATACTAGTTAAAGTTAAACAAAAACAACCCTGATATGCGAGTTAAATGAACTAAATAAAATGACATAGTTCACTTGATAGAGCCCTTTTTTGAACTAGTTATTTCGTGAAATACACAAGCTTACACTAAACCCTAGAAAATATACTCTCTGACATTTAAAAAAAATAGCTATACCCGTAGTTTATTGACCTGAACAAATAGGTAAACAACACAGTTTGTAAAAACAGTGGCGAATGTGTGTGGGAAAGCGGAGTCTGTTATTCGGTACACAGCAGTATCCACCTTTCGAAATAATAAAGTACTTGTCGGACAAAACATTTGCAAACTTTTCAAGTATTCCTCGGAGTCAATTAATTTCCTTGCACTGAGTCGATGCATAAACAACAGCAAGTACTTGTTAGACACCCCCTGAAACTTATAAGTTCTTGGTACACGTACAAAAAATTGCTACCGTACGCACATTGAATTTACCCACGAGGCTATATGCTTGCATATGATTTGAGAATATGTCAAGATATTCAACTTTACACAGACCCAGATTTGAAATGCGTACTTGAGCAGTGAGTGAATCATATGAAACCAAATGATGGAGAAGTAGCACGCCAAGTGTCTACACGAATGTTACCAACCGCGACCTGCATCTGAAGTGAAAACAAAATTTCCATAAACTCACCAGACTCAAAATTTACATAGTTATTTTACGAATTTACTAAAGAATCTTGAATTGTCTGCGAATTCAGAAACGGACCGGTTTCTGAAAGAAATCGATTGTTTTAACTAATTAACCGGATTTAATCTAATAGTATGAAAACAGAACCGCCAACATCATTCAGACAGGTGAATAATGAAGTTGATAAAATAATTTGTCTGGTGGAAAAAAATTAAATGTCCAGCTTATCACATGAAGTGCCAGACATTCAGACGTAAGCATTTAATGCCTTGATAAGCAACAGTTCGTGTGTATACGCATTTTATCAAGAGACTGATTGATTATCTTTAACTGTATCAAAATTCGACCAGAAATGTTAGTCCCCTTCTTTATTTATGTGTGAACAGAACCATAAAAGCTGTTTGGTTGCTTAGGCATCTACACAAGGCTGTGGATGGACGGGTATATCGACACTTGCGTATATTAATTATATGTAATATTTCGGCTTTAGTTAGAGTTTCTCGCATGATAGCAAGACGCATCTTAACGAATGGCTTTCTGGTGTGGTGGAAAGCAGTGAAGAAGAGATATATTCGCACACATCGCACCAAAATATGAAGAACGACCTGCGTGGGCATGATAGGTTGCTATCCTCTTTGTCCCTCCTCTCGACTAATTCTGCAGTACCAGTGTAGCATCCTCGGCCCTCACAGAGATATGATTTTGGAAAGAAAGCATAAGGCCACGTTGCCATACTAAAAAGATGAGAAGCAGCGCAGATCATAGGACAAACCGATTACCTTCCGCCAACTTTGGCTCCAGAAAAGAGTTTCAACGAAAAAACTAGTGGTGACCGCAGAGGGGGAATCGCCCTAATCACCGATGGCTCAAAGACGAGCGCTGGTACAGGGACACGGATCTTCTGTGACCCCTACAAAGAATCCCTAGGAACTAAGCCGAAGTCGCTGTCATTCATGAATGACCAAGGCGGTACCGGCGAATCGATCACCGTCCTTTCTGTTAGCCAATCGACAGTACAAGTCGTAACATCAGACATTCTGACATTGAAGCTGGTTGGACTTTGCAGACAAAGCGGCACTGGAAAAATTCGATGTCCCTCAGCTGGGTACCAGGTATTACTGGCATCGAACGTAATGCAAGGGCGGAAAGTCTCGCGAAGAGGGGATCGGCCCTGGTTAAAGCCAGTACTCACTGTCTCAGCGTGGACAGTACATCCACAGCAAGGCTTTAACTGAAGAAGAATATGTCAACATGACTGATCGGCTTCAGTCGCAAGTACGCACGTACGCTAACAGTCCTTACCGGACACTGTGCCATAGGCTCACATTCCATGCGACTGAACACAAAGCACTACGATTTTGCAGAAGCTGCAGAGACGAGGAAGAAATAGAAGCTATCCAACATCCGCTCCGCAAAATTTCCAGCCCTAGCAATGAAAAGAAAGGTGTTCTCTCCAAGAAGACTTCTTCTCGGAGCTATTGGACTAAAGCGGTGTTGGTTCGAAAAACCTCATGGAATTCGCACATGAATCTGGCTGGTTTTAGAATTGCAGTAGGTAGCGCAATACACCTAAAAATGGTACAATGTACCCACTGCAGTGGTCGAAGTGAGCCGCGGCCTACCCAATGCAGTGGTCTAAGTGAGTCGCGGCCAATAAGCTATTTTTTTCATAGTGAAACCAAACTAGCCTCGGAACAACCGAGAACTGTCAAACCAGCTACCACACAAAACAACATTGCTAATTTAACGTTCTCCGCCTCGAGAAAAACTCCCTTTGCTCACATACACGTAGTACATAGGACATCAGCTAAAAATGCACACATTTCGTCTTTAAGGGGTGTTTACGTTCACTTTGCTGTGCTTAACTCGGTTGGTTTGCTATTCCATTCCAGTTCGTCATCCTAGTCCATGGAATTTGTTTAGTTTACCCTTCGCTAACGTATCTCAATCTCAAGTGAGGACTTTTGCAACATGACCTAGTTTGAGTCTCCCCAAGATTAACATAGTATTCCCTGCGCTGAAATGTGCGCCTATGAAAACATTCAAGTGGCTTCGAAAGAGCAGTATCCCGTGCGCACATACGCAATTCGAATGTCTCGTGTCATATCTCATGTCTCGCCAAGTAGATTATTACTATAATTTAACGACTCTCATGAATGTAGTCACCATAAAACTAAGGTCCCCTCTCATTCTTCTCACAATACAATGTGTGGCTGCGAGAAGAGATTCATAAATTGTAATTACCTAGCAGATTTGTAGGCGTTCGATTTTCGACGGGATTAACGTCGAAACACACAAGACGGGCAATCAATCAATTCCAAGAGCATGTTTTCCTTTTACCTACCTTTTATGTTCTTCGGGATCAATTTAAGAAATTGGGTGTTAATGTCTCGATTGGATAGTGACGATATTATTGATTGACTAGCTAGAGTTCGTATGGGTCTGCCAGCCCGCTTTAACATTTCTAGTAAATACCCTAGGAGACCAAATGATTGGTGAATGGAGGAAAAGTAATTTGTCTACTGTCAACACGTGGCAGTCAACCGTGATTCTAATCTACCCCCTGTCTAATATTGTATCTGGGATCGTGTCCCTAAATAGAGTACACTTAATGATGCAAGTCGGCAGAATAGAAATTAATTCCTCGTTCTTCAATGAGTCATGCAATTGGATGTGCATGAAACAACGCCCGCAAAAATGTAACCAGACTTATAAAATCCATTCAAATTTCAATAAACCACCACAGCCCCGCCAAGAGCAAGTATATTAAAAGCAAGGTGCGCCAAATAAATGAAATTTCGTTTCATTCGCAATTTACTCCGTGCAGAGCCACGACACTCCCAAGAACACAATCTACGCCACGGCAACAATTTCATATCCAGAACTGAACGGATCCAATTTGCAGAGTTTTTGTTGCGGTAATTAACGCTGTGATAATTATGAAATAAAGCACAATGATTCCGACAAGCAAACACAGAACGGAACAGAGGCGAAATGAATAACTTCTTCGATGTTTTATCCTGCGCTTGCGATCACGCTCCGAGTCCCCGGGGTACGAAGGATGAGTCGAGTGCTTATGCTGACTGAAGACAGCACAGGCAAAGGATGTGGAGAAAACTTGTTTTCACCACTTAACCTATGAAATCTATCATGTATCTATGCACATGACAGAAATGTCAAGAGATTTCTGTAATCTTAGCCGTAAATCAAAGACCGAATGAAATGTGGAATTACTACACACAAACAATGTAACCGGGAGGGAGAAAGCTAAGGGAGAATAATATCTTGGCTCAGGAGCAGATAAACGTTTTCGATTTCCCCCCGACAAATGTGCGAAGGAATGGGATCCAACCAAACGACTTCAGCAAAGGGGGAGGATAATTTAATTGGCAGGAGTGGATAATTTCTTCTTCTGCTCTATTCGCACACAACAAAACTTCAGCAAAGTGTCATGTAGTAATGCGAAACGTTCAAGAGCCAAGACTAACTAGTAGTCTTCGCGGTAGTGGGGCGGAGGAGGGTCTGGAATTTTGTGTTAATTTCTAATGAAAAGAATTATATCCAATCTTAGTAAAAGAATCGCCCTCGGAGGAGGTATTAAAGTCTTTAAGATGTTAAAGTTCTCTAAAGGAGTGTGAAGGGTCTTAGAGGGCAAGTTGGAGAATGGAGAACGGAATATAGCCGCGGGGACGAATTCCATCTAAGTGTACTCAAATGAAATGCTTAACGACACTTAAAGGTGAGCATAAAACGTTACAGTACAAAAATGTTAAGTGAAATTTTATTTTTATCGCTAACACTCTCTCCGCTTCTGACTCCCTTATAGTATTTAAAAATATATTTTACTTTTGCCGTTCCCTTTTGTTTGCATAGAGGGTGGTTTTTTTCACTTTTATGATACACTCTTGATTGCGAATTTATTTTTACTTTATTTGCTTTGCCAAACAGACGCGGAAATTTGTTGGTTTTCATTGGCATTTAAGGACGGGGGAGGATATTTAAAACCTTTTAAAATCTTTTTTACATTTTGAAGGGTTCACAGAACATGACCTGAGGGAGGTGCTTGTGCTTAACCTCTTTTGATCCTTGGACATGTGCGTGTAAGCACATTACTGTAGAAGAGCACGCAGTGTCAAAAAATTATATTTCTGTGAATTTGATCTGTAGTTTTCTTGGTTTCTATGCAGGCGAAGAAGCCTCAACCAGGTCTAAACTAAATCAAAAAGCGTGAGATGACGAAAATACACTTGTGATGGTTTGACTATGTTTGTATTGAAGTCGTGCACTAAATTTGCGACATTTGATGCTTTAAATGTTGCGATAAATAGGCTGTACAGTGAATGGAGTCCGTCTGCGGATTTAAAGCCTACGATGGTAGATCGCGTGAACAAAACACCGACTCTGTACCAGTGTGACGACGCAAAGGGCCATGAAACCGATGGACATACAAGTGGAGAAGGGCCTCAACCAAATTGGCTGAGGCCCAGGTCCACACCGAACTGTAGCGCCAGCAGTAGATGATGGCTGTCAGCTAGCCTGTAGCTGGTATCTTTTTGAAGACCCTTTGCTTGACCAATCTGAGATTCTTGAGATTACACAGACCTACGACTTCAAAGTTTAACGTCGTTGAATGACATAAGATATGAAGTTACACAACCTGGAATATGTCATACGCCAATTAATTAAAAAACAGACAGAAACACCATGGTGTAAGAAACAAAGGGGGTTTCTGGTAAGCTTTGGAAAGCGATCGCCTTTTAATTTTATGATCTTATTTGTGATCCGATTTTGCCATTGGATGGACTTGTTCTTAAGCTAACATCACAATCTAAGCAGTCTTACGAACTGTTTCCATATTTTGCTGAATGAATTATTAAACTACGGCCAGAATGTGACAGGATCCCAATTTGACTCAGTCCCCATATTTTAGAAGTGTGTAAATTGATATCAATATATTTTCTACAAAAATTGTAAAACTCAAGCCAATCTTAAAGTTGTGTACCATTCTTGCTCAACCGTTATCGATCAAGTAAATTTATCCAGCTGCCCTAATAGTAAAATTAAGTTGTCTTACAAGTAGACCGGACCTATGTTGGCTATACACTCTGAAGTCAAGAAGATCTTTTCCAAGGCAAACTCCAGACCATTTCTGGTACCGGTATAAAAGGACTCTCTAATTTTATTTTAGAACGATGACGTAGTTTGAACTGTGCGCGCTATTTAGCTAAATTAGTAATTATTTAGATTCTCTTTCACTATTTGAATGGTTGCAAATTTATATAAAGTGCGTAGTTTTTCGCCGTTAACAATAATGACTTGAGTCATTCGTCACTTTCACTTTGCTGCATTTCCATGGGGCGTTTGTTGAGCTTTTGTTTCCATAAAAATACAAAGACCAAAGTAATCTTCGGACATCCTCCATACGCAATACGTATAAAACTTCCCCTTGAATCAATCTATCTATTGATGAAAACCGCATTAAAATCCGTTGAGTAGTCTAAGAGATCTAAGCGTACATCGGGGCGAACGGCTATTGTTTTATACTCTGAAAAGTTCGTATCATTCCTATGGGAGGGCGCCACTAGAAATAAATTCATTTCATTTTTACTTTGTGCCAACCTACAAAAGATAAAAATTGACATGGATTTCGGGTGTTAATGGAACACAATTTTGATTGGGGAAAAAATGCTGCTGATGCTAAAAATTGATTTGACGTGTGTTTTTCGGACTTTGTGCTAGGCGATGCAATCAGTGGTTACTGGTTTTTAAATTCCGTACAGGAACGCCCAACAAATTAAGTTATGAACGAAAACAAAAAAATTATTGTGGATCGGTCGGGGTAGCTCACACTCTAAAGATATCAGAGGGACGTGTTGGCAGAGCATTAGTATGCCCAAATATTCATAAACGATATCATTTGGGCATACTAATTATCAGTGTGAAGTGGGTGCAACGAGAGCTCACAATCAAGACAACGCAACATTTCACAAAACTATGTAAAAATTTTCTTGAATTGGGCTTCGAACTGCTTCCGCATACACCTTGTTCTTTAGATCTGAACCCGGCGACTTTTTCCTGTTCTTAGACGCTATAATCGGTATTTGGCGCTAGTCAGGGGACCTCAACTAACAAGCTTCTCCAACTAGCACGATCTCTAGCTAGCTGCCTCAAATACCTCACGCACAGTTGGTTGAGGTCCCTCTCGACTTGGGTGCGCCACCTTAAACGCGGACGTCCTCTGTTGTGTTGTCCCAAAGGTTCGGAGTCGAAGACTCTTCGGGCCGGAGCTGTCAATGCGCTCTACATAACCAAGCCATCTTGGACGTTGGATCTGTAGACGTCTGACTAGGCTCATATCGCTGTACAGTCCGTACAGTTCGTGTTCAGAGGCGAGAGTTATTCTTAGCCGAGGTAGGCAAAGTCTTTAAGTACCTCTAAGTTACAGCTGGCCATTGTGACGCACTGTCGAAGTAGTCGATGTTGCGCGTCCTTTCTTGAGGACATACTTCGTTTTGCCGTCATTCACCGATAGATTCATTCTGGACTCTTTCGTCTCAAAGCGAACGCCGGTTCGTTGTGTTCTACCAATCACGCCGATGTCATCTGCGTATGCTAACAGTTGTAGGGACTTCTGGAAGATCGTGCCGCTAGTGATAAAGTCTGAGTACTGCACGATCATCTCCAGGAAGATTTTAAAGGAGTCACAAGACTGCGCGTGGCCTTGCCTTAAACCTTTTTGACATTGAATGTCTCGGTGAATTCGTTGCCGAATTTAATGGAGCAACGGGACTCCATAAACACACTGATATGGGCTTTAGATTGCTTATAAATGGCTTTAAGCAGGGGCACAAAACGGCCAAAGGGATCTTTATACGCGATGTTTAGGAGACTTATCACTCGGTCGTTTTCGTAGTTAAAGGGGTGGATCGGGCTAGTGGATCGGGCAAACGATAATAAGATTCCACTCGTCGGGCATGCTTTCCTCCGAACATATCTTACAGTTGAGTTGGTGCATGCGCCCAAACATGGCAACTATGTTGAATAAAAAAAAACGAATTTTGTTACCAACACATGATAAGTACACATTTAATTAAAAATGATCAACATTGTTAAATTGTAGAAATACATACTAACATAATTACATTCTTGAAATGCCTTCTTGACTGACTTCCGCTCCTGGATTTAGAAAGAAAACATAGAAAACCACACAGCTGCACTTTGTTCCCTTTAAGATAAATGTTCCAGGAAGAGAGGGCTTATGTGCATTAACACTAATTTCACGATGCTTGTCCCTCTAAGACTAAAGTACCTTGATAATAGTTAAGCATGTATAATAATCCCAAGCTATCAGGGAGGTATCCCACAGAGCAGTGCTCTGTGATAATAGACAAAAGATATGTCTTGCCGGGACTGTGAACATATTTCAACGCGGAAACGTACCTAATCCTTTGCTCATTGATCATTTTCATGCTAATCCCAACTTATTTCGGAGAAATATTTCACAGTTGGTATCGCGGTGCTATTTGTCGGCCTATCATCAAGGCAATAAACTTTATTTCCATGGTTTGTGTGACTTCCATTGTTTACTTCTCGGCATTTTAACATTCAAGTTCGCACCTAATTATGCTTAAGGTCAGAGGTGTTTAACTTCACAGACGGAATAATAAAAATGTACTATAATTTATGCCAAAAGTCACACCGCCGACACATGCAACAGGAATACTCGAGTTCACACACTCGACTTGACAACAACACCAGGTGGATACCCGCTCTTCAGTGTTCATTTTGCAATTACCATTGACATGTGTACGTACAGTGTGGAACATGAGTCATGATACCCTATCATTTTTTTACAAATCATTGGAGACATCATTACATAATACAAATTTGTGATTGTTTAAAGGTGTGAGAACACAGTACATTGTATACATAGTCAGTCACAAAAGTTAGTACGCAGCATATAGCTGCATCAAGCAAAAAGTAAAAATGTTTTTGTTTAGTAATAGTAATGCATTTGAAAATATGAGGATATCCCAAAAAAATATATTTACAGGGGACCAAACAAAACTTCTAAGCTTTGCGTGCAGTGTTCGCGCATAGACCAGAGTAGGGCAGTTGGGTTAACACGCGGATCTTGTCAATCCTATTTCGGAAACCAGTTGGTGCTTATATACAGGGGATAAAGCGGTGACACTAATGCTACAAAGTTCGGCCTGGCTGATTAAGAAGCGATGTATTGACATGGAAGGTGCACAATTGTCTCTTTCTTATCTGCAGCTTTCCGCGAAGGTTAGTTGAAACCCTCAACCATCAGTGAGAGGTGGACCAACCGAACAAGCCTACTGCGTGAGCTTCATTTAGTTTTGGTGTTCATTTTAGATGTCAAAATAAGCATACAGTAACGTCTTCTTCATTTTGTTTAATTTGTCCGCTTTTCCTTGTCTTGACTCTGCTTGTAATCATAGGCTTAATGTTGGGTTTAAATTTAATTAAAGGGTGGGTCAATTTTAAGAGCCGGTGTCGGATGTGAACCACATCTAAACGTCAAGTTCGTTTCTGCATTCCATTTGACATTTCTCAATTTCAGACTAACACAATTTGAACCATGGAAAAATACACAATCGAGCAACGCGTTAAAGTTATTCAGGCTTATTGTGAAAATGGGCGTTCAAATCAAAATGCATATCGTGCACTTCGTTTTGATTTTTTCGGTAAATTTAATCGTCCAAATGTGCGTACAATCGGAAAAATCGTGCAAAAATTTGAACAAACCGGGTCTGTAGGAGATGTGAAAACACCAGTGCATGCTCGTACAGCTCGTACTGCAGAAAATATTGTTGCGGTTCGCGATAGTGTGGCTAAAGAGCCGTCCACCTCAACTCGTCGTCGTGCCCAACAATTGCACCTCTTACGCTCGTCGTTGATGAACATTGTGCATAAAGACTTGCATTTACACGCCTACAAGGTGCAATTGACTCAAGAACTTAAGGCCTCTTGACCATTTCAAGCGTCGTCAATGGTTTCGAAGAAAATCATCTTCAGTGATGAGGAACATTTTCACTTCAGTGGATTCGTCAATAAGCAGAATTGCCGCATTTGGGCGAATGATATTCCAAGAGTGATTGTCGAAAAACCAGTGCACCCACAAAGAGTGACCGTTTGGTGCGGTTTATGGGCTGGCGGCATCATCGGGCCGTATTTTTTCCAAAATGAGGCCGGTCAGGCAGCTACTGTGAATGGTGTTCGCTATCGTGAAATGATAACGAACTTTTTATGGCCCGAATTGGAAGATATGAATGTGGACGATATGTTGTTTCAACAGGACGGTGCCACTTGCCACACAGCTAACGAAACCATGGCTCTTTTGCGCGACAATTTTAATGGCCGTGTTATCTCACGTGGTGGCGATGTCAATTGGCCGCCAAGATCATGTGATTTGACACCGTTGGATTTTTTTCTTTGAGGTTATTTGAAAGAAAAGGTGTACGTCGATAAGCCAGCAACAATTCAAGAGCTAAAGGATGAGATAATTCGGCACATTAACTGCATAGAACCTCAATTATGCTTCAGTGTCATCGAAAATTTTGACCATCGGATGGAGGTATGCCGCCGAGGTCGCGGCGGCCATCTGGCCCATATTTTGTTCCATACATAATTGAAACATAACAATATTACAAAGAAATGACAATAATTTTCTAAATAATTTGTGTTTTATTCAAAATCAACATCGGCCCTTAAAATTTAACCACCAACCATTTATTTTTTCTATAACTCTTTCTTAATTGTTCCTAATAATAAAAATAATAATACAATAATTGTTAATTTGTACGTACAATCTGTAACGTCTTGGAAACTGTACTGTTAAAAGATCTCCAATGTTGAGTATTAATGAAAAATTCAATCCAAACACAAATACTCTACAATCCGGATCTACCCTGATTTTTGTACTCTATAATTCGAATTCCATCGAATGCTTTGGTTTTCACAGTAATTTTTGTTTTCACCATAATTTTGTTCAGCCGTTTCTCATTCGTCTTCTGTTGGAATGTAATGACATCGCACAATTATGAATCTAACAACATGAACGACAACAACATGCAGGAGTGCACACAGCCAGATAGCGATGAAGAAGAGTCAATACAATGAGTATAACCTTGGTCACAAGCATGAACAGCAATAACAGCTGCAATAAACATGCCATTTTCTAGTTAAATAACCCACTCTTTTTTCTTTCTTGTCATGTACGCGTTAGACCGATTAACTTGATAATCCGAATTTTCTATTGCAATAATTGATTCGGATTGGCAAGACAATGTATTATATCCATACGTACAAACATGCTCCTTTTCTGTTTCTTTCGCCACTATCATTTCCTGACAACTAACAATTGCTTTGAAGGCGACTTCAACATTTCCAGCTAATAACATTTGAAAACACTTGAAGTCGGTGGGAACGGCGGGTATGTGTGCTGTCAAAACACAAATTCAGCTACCGTCTTTCAGCACTCATATTATATATGGTCCTACAGTTCGAGTTAAACCAAAGCCTAACTTGCAACCAATAACTACTCGTCTCATAGTTATCTTACATCTGAATGGAACTGTAGTTCTAAACCCATTTTGAATGGATTAAAACTGTGAGGCACTATTCCTTGACTGATCTGGGGTACACTCGCCGGACAATGTCTCTGACCTGCGGATAGGCTGGGTTGAAGTGGCTAACTGCTGTGCCAATGGACCAGCATAGGTCAATTTTGTTACCACACGGATCTATGGACACGTGTCCCGCCAACCATTTACTGCTTTTAATAAAGCGAAGAGGATGATTGCCTCCAACATTGCCCAGTTCAGCCAGATTATCAAAGAAGTGGGCCTCCAGAAGTCTGAATCTACGAGATGAGAGAACTCTGCAGCTACATAGCAAGTGTTCAATTGTTTCTGCCTCATCCTCGTTCATGCAGCTTCTGCAGAAATCATTATAGGAAGGCTTGGCCTAGATGCGTGAATTCCGATGGCGCCATTGCGCCAATAAGAGATCTGAGATTCGGCTGCTTGCTCTAATCTAGATAAGCTATAGTTTATGATCGATCATAGGCCAGAGTTGTTTGGTACTGAGGCATCCTGTCCCTGATGTCTATCTGCGGTTTGTTTGAGCAGGTGTTTCAAGCTTTAGCTAATGGTTTATAGTAGCGATAAGCATGGAGGGTGGGTCTCTCCCCCGGAAAGAGTGCAGGCGTTCGCTTAGCAATACTCTGGAATGTCAGTGTCCCGACACCCACATATGGTGGATGTTAAAATTATTGGCCATATCGTTAAGAGATAGGCGGCAATGAAGGGAAAGTGGCCGAGCTCAGAGATTTGTTCGCTGCCTGGCTAAACCTGGAGATAGCTGTATGGAAAAATTCAAAAAATCGACAATCCGAAAAATTAAAGGATCTAGATTATTTTCTGCTTTTGTTTCAATATTCAGCTGCAGATTAGAATTATTCAATATATTCATTATATTGCTAGATTGTGCGAAGATTAATTCGGCGATCTAATTACAATTCTCGTATATCGTGTTAAAAACCACTAGTTGGTTAAATAAGCAAGAAGAACACAATCAGCATTGATTTTGACTTCAAATTTGAAAACAATTCAAATTAGCAATTTAAAATTCAAACACATCTCGCTGTTTGATCCTAAACTGCGCGACTACTCGTGGTCATTGTACACGACGTGAGCTCCAAAGATTTCTAGTCCCCAGCGAATGCAAGCTGATTACATGAGTTTTTTTTTTATTTTATTATTCATCAAAATCATCGCATCCGTGGCTGCTCAGATGAAACTACTCGCCGTCAGCACTGACACAATGAACAACTACTGCGCTTTTAGCTTCTTCGTTCTCGCCACCAAAAACACAAACAAAAGCAGATAATCCGAAAAACCATCAAATACACAGCAACCTCGTTTAGCCAACATTATCGTAAGTGCGAACGCACAGAGGGTATTCCCTCGTCAGCCAACCACTTTTCAAGTACATTTCCTTCAACTTTGAAAGGAAATCGTTTGGCCAGACAAGGGAAAATAAAGCAAATTCAACGAATGATAAACGTCTGGCGTGATCCAACAACCCGACTTCATTCATAAATCCCCCCCTTAGTCCCCCCTACTCATCCACCAACCAAGCATCCATTCCCCCAATGTCGGTTACAAACATACTTAGGAGCGTCGGAATAATGGGGGTAAATCAAAGCACACACAGTACGTTTTGTCAATCATCTTGTGCTGTAGCAAAAAGTTGTTTTCATGAAACTAACAAAAGATAAAACCGAATAAATAGTTACTTGACTGGATGGAACACACGCATACATGCATTGTCCATGTCATTAAGCAGAGCTTAAAAAAAATATAAATAAATGCGATGTGATGTATCTGAACTGGACATGGTTTGCAGCATGCTATCGGGAAGTACATGACAAAGCTACACTGTAGCCTCCATAGTTTGTGTCTAAACGTCGCGTCGTAGCGTGTGTGCGTTTCATTGAAGCATTGAAGTGCGATTTAATCGATCACCATGTCAAGAGATGAGGGCTATTTATTACTGCCTTCTTTTCCGAATAATTCATCAGATACACAAACACACACGTTCGCACGCGTACCTCTGCGGGGGTTTTTGTAGACACTCTAAACGAACGAATCCAATCGGTGCTTTTAGTTTATTTTTGAACGATCGCTGAACCGTGACCAACACCGCATCTTAATTGCTGCTTTGAATATGAACTGTTTACTTTGGCTTCAGTTGCCTCCAATGTTGTGTGACGATTAGACCTCGGAGGTCTAGGTTAAACACACGCCAGACAATTCTAGTTCTCATTTCAAATTCATTAGTTTACGAAACAAAAACAAAAGTGTCTCGCCTCTTAGAGCTTGTGGTAAGCAGAAAATAAGTTTAAAGTTCAAGCAGAATATCGTGATTGGAAATTGAAATGAAATTTATTTGTTTTTTTGCGATATTTACATATCGAGTGAGACGTTGCTGCAGATTCAATACGAGACGAGGATTTCGTCATCGCTTGTTTACGATTTGTGTCTGAATTGATTAGTATGCTCTTTGATAAAGATACTGTTTTCATGACGTGTATGTGTGTGTGCATCCGAAAATGTTTTTGTGTATAACTGTGTCATTGATACGTTAATAAACGTGCGCCGGTATGTGTGGAGGGCCGCTGTGGAAGGAGATTGTTTACTTGTTAAACGACTTCCGAATCAAAAAATAAGATTGCCATTAAATATCTGAAGATACCTACAACAATATTAATACCCTGCCGCTTATACTTGATTTATTCGCGCTAAGGACTGACATACACACATTTGTTTTTTGGTTAAGCAAACAGTTGTGGGATCAAAAGTATCTACATTTTTGTAAATAACTTGATTTTTTTTTTTTTTTTTAACTTAGCGGTCGTTGACTGATGCAAATGAGATTAAATTTTAATGGGCGGTCAAAGCAAATATGTATGACATTAAAATTATCTTCGCCAGATATCGGTAGTTACCCCGTCATTTCAACTTTATAATGTTCAACGAAATGTAGCGGAAAAGTTTTAGACGTCGACGCTCATAGTAAGTATATCTGTAGAGTGGTGACGATGAGTTCAATCGCATCCATATGGTTGTTATTTGAATGAAGGGTTGTGCTCACATCAGTTTGTTTTCCTTCATTTACACCAAAATCTATCTAATTGGATGCCGTTTGCACACACATTATTAATTGGACAAATACGTGCCAACTGAAGCCAGCGACTTTTAATAGCTACATCAAATAAATTTCGTTTGAAAATGAATAAAATTATTAGGCAAATGTTGATTGAAGCATCATGTAGGCGGCGCTAATATTAAACGACTGAATGGCTCATCCCACGATTAGCAATTTATTTGCGAAGGACAATTGACTCACTTAATAAATGTTGTTGTTATTTCATTTCATATGTTGTGCAGATTAAGGAATACAAAGCATTTTCAAGGAGCTAATTAAAGCGGTCGACAGGAGAAAGAAATCTATGGACATTGTGAATAATAATGAAAATGGTTTGTTGTTGTGAGGCAATCGAAAAACAATCTCATATTATAAAAAAAACCTTTCTGTGTTCCAATGTTGATGTTAACGGAATCTTTATCGCCCCAGTGGCGTCAACTTGTATCGTCAATTCCTGCTGTCAAAACTGTGCAATGGAACACGGCGTCGATCGTGCCCCTTGCAAAACCTGGAAACCCAGAAAAAAAAACCCAGCAGTTTACAGACCCATCAGCTTGCTTAACTCGACTAGTAAGCTAAAGTTGTGAAGTCATACCAAACTTTCAATTTCGGTTCAGAAAGTGATATAACACTTGCCACCAAACAGCGAGAATCAAAAATCACGTACGTGGCAAATTCAGTCAACAGGCCTCGTGTTACTAGACATCGAAGAAGCGTTTGTCACATTATGGCACGACGCGCTAGTTCACATGCTTTAGAAGCTAAACTTAAAAACTAAACATTTTTAAAAAACTAAAAATTGATTCAAAGCTTCCTCACTGACAGAAAGTTTGAAGTAAAAATTGGAAATTATGAATCAAACAAACTAAGCATGGAGTTCCCCAGGGATGTGCACTTGCACCTACTCTGTTTAATATCTATGTATCAGACTTACCTTCGTTCGACAGCAGTGTGAATATAGCAATGTTTGCGGATGACTCTGCCTCTAAATTTGAACAATACTGCTTTCAGTGGAGGATTAAGCCAATACCCCACAAGTCACAGGCTATCTGGTTCACTGCGCGTAGAAAAGAGTGCTGTCTACCCAACAACTTTAAGCTGCGGTTATGTTCTATGGAGATAGACTGGGCAGAAAAATGTAGATACCACGGTATGACTATAGACCATACGCTCACATTTCAGGCTCATATTTCAACCACAATTGATACAGTAAATAATCTAACAAGAATACTGTACCCATTGATCTACCGAAATTCATGTAACGTCGAAAATAAGCTATTAATCTATAAATCAATCTTGCAAGTCATTCTTTTGTATGGAGCTCCCGTATGAGGCTGTTTTCCGAAAACACACAAACTGAAATTGCCAAAATAAGCTATTAAAAATTATGCTCAACCTGCCTTGGCACTATTCCACAAGAAGGCTTCACGTAAAAGCCAACGTCGTTATCTTATTAATAAATCAAAAATAGGTTTCTATGAAAATCACTTTTATCTCTAAAATTAACTCAACTATCACTAAATTAGTACACATTGACAAGACTATATTGAAAAGAAAATCCTTGGAAGACCGACGGGCAAATGCAGTACAGGCTAAGAACCACATAAGAGTTTTTTGTTAGTTGTTTTCCCTTAATAAATCCACAACTAATGACTATTGTGTATCGCTTCGTAGCTCTAAAGAACAATGTGTCCTAAACTACTAACATAAGTCTTAACGTAAATTTTAAGAATTCCATCTATTTGAGATGAATAAATAAATAAACAAACGGAACCTTTATGTTTACACCTGAGTATCAGTCTGTAATTATAGTCTAAGGCATGAGAAATTCGAAATGGTGACTTAAATTTATTTTAGAAAAAAATATAATGATTCCTACTAAAAGTACTGCATCTAGATTTCGTCTCTTTGCATTTCGGAATGTACATATTGTACATATATACATAGCCGATAACGTAAAAGATACAGTAGTTTCCACCCATAACACGTCGTTTCTTTGGACATGAACCATTGATTATACTACTGGAGGCATAGAAACTCGATTTTACGACACGGCATAAGCTCGGTTCAAAAGTTGGACATAAGATTTGACGTTTTCCCATATGCGTACGATTCTGTTTGAATGGAGTGGTAAATATTGAGAATAAAAGTAGAAGTGTTGCTGAATATCATTTTTGGCAATTTTTTGAGATCTACTTTGTTGATTGGTGCTTGGTTGCCCGTTTCTTGATGTTACCACTCTCGCAGACAACATTGAAGTTAAGCGACATGACATATCTTGTGGCTGTGATGTTGGGCAGAAATATGTCCAGTGGAGACTAGAGTTGAGTCGTTCCAAGCCTGTATAGTTCCTGGAACTAGGTCCACTGTCGGAACTATTCCCGATCGTTCCCCAAAATTCAATTAAACATTTTCATTTCATTTTAATAGTTCCCAATTCACAGAGATTTGTATGAATGAAAGGACAAATATGTTTGTATGGACATGTCAGATTGAAAATAAAATCCAAACATGGTCGGCCATGGGTGGTGTTAGAGAAATACTTCTTTAGTACTACTACGAATTTCGATGTGAGTTAGATGGGCATATCGTGGTTGTCGTAGACCTTTTACTGGCAAGGATTGAGAGTGGAACCGGAATTAACACGTTAATTGGAATTAACATGGGACAATTCGTCTCTTGCATATCGTCCGACGCTAACATTTAAAGTATGATCTATCCATTATCTCTGCTATATACATCCTTGGATAAGTATCGGAGGAACTAGTTCCGACATAAAAAAAAAAAAAAATTAACTGTCCCATGTTCGGTGCGTGATCTTTTCTTTCGTAGGCAGGATATGCCATGTCGCTTCACTTGGAACTACTTAGCACAACTCTAGTGGAGACGGTGTGTAAGGAAAGTTTGACTTTAAACAAGCTAGTTTTGCTATTTCGAACGCGATTCTTATATGTTATACATTTTTATATTGCTCAAGGATTTTTTTTTACTAAAATTTGTTATTAAATGATAGAAAATGTCTCAAAAATATCTCAAAGACGTCGGCTACCCCTTGACACACTACGGAAATACAGTTGTTGGCACTTAAAAAAAGTGATCAAATAATAGCCTGCAAGCTACCGATTTATTAAAAAAAAAACTATTATTGATCTTATATTTGCGGTTAATAAAACTAAAATGCGATACTTTGATAATTTATTTTTTAAGGGATTTAAACAATATAAATCCTTCCATTTTTGCATTTAACAAAAAGAAAGGTAAATAAAATAAATTGTGATACACAAATAAGAAAAATAAGACACTATGATTGTTTAAAGTGCCCCATACACACGACACTTGTCACGTCACACAAATTCGTTCACATTAGTTCTTCATTGGACTGTAACGACGACGGAACAGCGCTATGAACTGTGTGTGTGGGATAGTAATATTGCACTAATCACATACATGCTTCATGAACTATTTACAAACTTATTGTTCAGAACCATGTGAATCGCTCAGATAGAAAAAAAAAAATCTGAAGTCCATATATCCGCTTTACAATATCAGAGCTCGTTACTTTTAAACGATCGGAATGCGACTAATATTTTGTATGAAAGTGTGCGGTTGTATGGAAGTGTGCGGCCCACACACATCTAGGAACTTCGACACAAGAAATGAAAATCTTGTCATTTTACGAGGAATCGGTGCGCCGACTAGTTTTTTGTTGGAAACTACTTTTTCGAAAAAGGCATGAAAACAGGAATGTCTCTCTGCCTCTTTCGGACCGTTGACAATGATGTTTGTCATCAACATCACCACCATCTTCTGACCCGCATGATCGACTAAAGGGTCCGCGTACAGGACCAGTTGCACCGACTCATCCCAGCTGTCGCTTATGCAGGCTTTTTCCTCATTTTCAGTAATTATTGGTCAGGCTCGAATCAACTGCATTCATTCATCACTCTCCAGTTATTAAATTCACAACAAAGATTTTGAATAGCAAAAGATGCTAAGCAAAATAAATTCCATATCACATCACTACCTAAGCAGTAATTAATTGATGCACAGAGAGCCCACCTTCACCCTAATGTGTCGTCAATAACTTGAATGAAATATTCATTTCCAATCGCCAATCAAACCAAACTAGGCGTTACATCTCCCCCGGGCACACAGGCGTTCCCGCATGGACTTTGATCAAATATTAATTACTATCCTCATTAATTGTGTATACACGCTGCGCACATATGCTAACGAGCAATAGAGTCCTTTCATGAATTTGTGTTACATAAACACTTACCTGTCCCCTTAGTGCCTTTTTAAAGAACGTGTGATACCCGACTGCCTCGGGGACGTATTAATCCAGATTAACATGCACCAGTGGAAAATCAATGCCAGCAAGGACTGTCCCAATTTGTGGCCGACGTAATCATTGCTAAACATATTCCTTGCCATTCTAATAATCAGTTATCAGTGTATTCAAATATCCCCCCAACAAACTAAAATGCTGGCGCCACAGAAGGGCTTAATCCCCCTCTGTGACTTCCAGCCCAATCAGATGCTCAGCAGCTGTGGGCTGTCTAATTAAACGTGTTCAACATCTAACCAGCGCTAGTGCAACCGGGCAGTGGGACGACTAGCTGTTGCAAAATGAATCAAATGACAGTCGCTAACTGATTGGCGGTTTCAATTACAAAAATATGCAAATTGCCTGGATTACAAACGAGGAACGCCCCCATATACTGTACAAAGCGTTCCGATGTTTCAATTAATGGCATGTGTCAACTTTAAATTAAATAGACAAATGGACATGTGTACGGGTGTCCCTCGAGTGTCCCTCCTTCTAATCCCAACATTTTATTTGATTTTGACACAAATCTCCATAACCGGGTTATTCCTGACCAGACCGCACATGTAACCATGCATTCTTTCTCCTTTTCTTTTTATCCATTTTACACAATTTTTTACATCCACTATATGCTAAAGTATGTATACTTCCTATTTCACATAGGTTTTATGCCAAGAATGCCTGCGGCCGCTCAAATGGTCAGCCGAGATGAGTGGGGTGCCAGACCACCGAAACGGGTTGAGAAATTTAATGGCCCAGCACCGTTTGTCATCATTCATCATTCGTATCTGCCGCCAGCATGCTTTACGACGCCCGAATGTATGAAGGCAATGAGAGGCATGCAGGACTTCCATCAAATTGGACGTGGCTGGAATGATATTGGTTATAGTTTTGCAATTGGTGGCGATGGACAGATTTATTGTGGTCGCGGATTTAATGTGGTCGGCGCCCATGCACCAAAGTACAATGACAAGAGCGTTGGGATATGTATGATCGGAGATTGGAGAAGTAAGTACAACTAACGACCATTTACATGAATTTATATTAAATTTGTATTCTTTTAAATTTTCCAGCGGAACTCCCGCCGAGTAATATGCTTCAGGCTGCTAGAGATTTAATAGACTTCGGCGTTGAAAAGGGATACATTGATGGTAATTTCAAATTGCTCGGCCATCGACAAGTTCGCAACACGGAGTGTCCCGGCGGTCGACTGTACGCAGAGATATCAACGTGGCCGAATTTTACGCCTCACCTAAATGTTTCCGAGAATGATATTCCGGTTTGAAGGAAAAAAGTACAAAAATGTTGTTTTAGACAAATGAAGTTATGCTGACGTTTAGACAAATCAGTTTAGTAAATAAATAATTTTAACGATAGACTATTACTTTAAAATAAATACGCTTTTAGCTTATCATGACAATTTGTATGGTTTCAATCGAATGCTTAGGGATGACTCACGAACTTTTATGTAAACGCCCAGAGTTGGGCGTTGGGTTTTTCTTCGCTGACAGTGGCAACTTCTCAGAAGCACGATGGAATAGTCTTTATGATGGGCTAAAACAAAATGGATTTACACAGGATGAAAGTGTACTAATGAACTGTACGAAGCACTAGGTCTTACGAACGTTTTACGTATCAAAGATTTTCAATACCTACATACATGAATATTTGCGCTGCTCAAAACCAATAGCAGATGCAATAGCAATTGCAAAAACTTAACAGAGAAGCATTTGTTTATTGCAACCGTTGGCAAAGAGTTATTTAGGAAACGTGGAATTGCGATTTTGCAAATTATTTCACATATCCTAGAAGGTATGACAGCTACCTTAGGGAGTAATCCAAGATATTGCAGAATAGCTAAGTGATCGGTCCCACCACGACAAACGAATCATTCATCTGACCACTGTACAGCCCCCCAACTGTGGATATGTTTTCTTAACCAGAGTTGTGCCGAACATTCGCATAAAATGTCATCGGATGTGTCTTGGCTTCAAGGCAAAGGCGCAGTCCCCAGTTGGAATTCTTATACTTTCCTTGTCGAGGCAGAGGAAAAAAAATCCTCATTGACTCACTCATCTAGGCAAAGTTTGTTTTAAAATTCGCTAATCAGCGTTGTAGCTTCTGTTGACATTACATTACTGTTCAGAACCTATGAACGCAAATCCCGAGCCAGCGCTAGCTAGTCATTTTGGAGTCCATTAGGTTGGACGATAAAGCCTGAAGTGATGAATGACTGTGTGAAAAAAGTTTTCTGGTGCAGATCTCAATGACATCGATATGCTGCCACGCAGTCATGTAATTTGTTGGAAGCAACATCTGCATATTTATGCCGTTGTCCCTTGCGACCAGCAAACGACTGTCGCGTATTTGATAATGAGTCTCGCCATTCTTGTGTACAACCAACCACACCGGGACTATAATAACTATTTTCAATCTTGTTAAGTTTCCTTCACTTCTGCTTACGAAGGTGCATCTCAATGTACACAATTGATAGTTGGCGATGGAAGCAATCATGGCCGCTTTCAAATTGGATGATGGTCTTAACATAACTTTAGTTAATCCAATGTTGGTTGTGCTTTGAGAAATGAATTAAGGAAAACGTCAAGACTTACATCTTGTCAAAGTGGCCTAACCCTGTCATAATTCAGAGACAACAGAGAAAACAAAGAAGTGTTTATTACAATTTTGTTTATCACCTCTATAAAAGCAAACATACACTGGAATGACAACGACACACTCAGCATTTCGAGAGAATGGAATCTAAAATGTTGGCACAGGTCATTAAAGTAAGAATGCCTTACACGCATTATCTCTGATCAGACAATCATGTACACGTAGTGCATGCGCCGCGAAAACTCCCAAAACTTTATCAGATAAAGGTGACAAGTAGTAAGTACTTAAGAACTGGAATGATGTGCCACAACTTCGACAGCGACATTATGCTGCGGAAAAAACGAATTAATGTCACGTTTCCACCTAACGAAATCAAGAGATTTCAAATGTCTTAAAATGTACTAGATTCCGCCATATCATGGATTTCATTGAAATCTATTATCTATTTAAAGTCCCTTCGAGTTCATCCGTCCGTCCACCGACCGAAATCAAGAAAATTCAAAAGTCTTAAAATGTACTAGATTCCGCCATAACATAGATTTTATTGAAATCTATTTAAAGCCCCTTCGAGTTCAGCCGTCCGTCCACCGAACGAAATCAAGAGATTTCAAATGTCTTAAAATGTACTAGATTCCGCCATATGGATTTCATTGAAATCTATTTAAAGTCCCTTCGAGTTCATCCGTCCGTCCACCTAACGAAATCAAGAGATTTCAAATGTCTTAAAATGTACTAGATTCCGCCATAAGATACATTTTATTGAAATCTGAAAGCCCCTTAGTTCATCCGTCCGTCCACCGAACGAAATCAAAAGATTTCAAATGTCTTAAAATCTACTAGATTCCGCCATATCATGGATTTCATTGAAATCTATTTAAAGTCCCTTCGAGTTCATCCGTCGTCCACCGACCGAAATCAAGAGATTTCAAACGTCTTGAAATGTACTAGATTCCGCCATATCATGGATTTCATTGAAATCTATTTGAAGCCGAACGAAATCAAGAGATTTCAAATGTCTTGAAATGTACTAGTTTCCCCCATATCATGGATTTAATTGAAATCTATTTAAAGTCCCTTCGAGTTCATCCGTCCGTGCGAGGTTGTCAAACCGAAACAGTTCAGTTTATTTTGGTCATTTTGGTGTTAATTATTTTATTCTTATCTCTTTTCTCGTGTTTTCACTTCACACGATTTTTTTGGCCGGCCATTTAAAAATTGAGAACGAGAGACATTTGTTTTGGCTAATGGCTTGAAAATTGAGAGCGAGTGTAATTTGGAAGCTCTTCAACTCGTTGGAACCGACCTATTGAGGTTTCAGTAAGAATTCATCCAATTCAATCGATTTTGGTTGGATGGACGAGACGTGGTACAAGACAAAATATTAAGCAACTCGAACTAAATCCACGACCAATGTATTTTAAAATCGAATTAGCCGACATTTCCAGAAAAAAAAAAAAAAAAAGTTTAAATTAAGTTGACTGGATATTTAAAAAGAAACTACATCAGACATTGGAAGATATGTAGCCATTAAATTTAAATTCTGACATGTGTTAAATCTGAAAAAAAAATACCTAACTTCGCCAAATTTTACAAATAAAACTGTCTTTGTTTCCCTACGCTACCATTTTTGGACATCACTGATCTGCTGTCCTCGAGTCCAGTTGAAAGACTTTTTTCATATGCTACTATGACAAATTCACTAAAGTCGCATAGACTCTCAGATGAAATGTTTGAGAGGAGGGTACTATTAAAATCTAATTTGAGCCGCAGATCGTGGACTTAACTTTTTTATTATTACGAATTTTCATTTTCATTACATTCATTTTTGTAATCCCACTACATAACATGAAATAAATTGTAATCATTAGAAAAAGTAATCAGATTACAGATCATTTTGTGAATATTACAGAAAGTAATCTGGTTACAGATAACATTTTGGCTTGAGAAGTAGTGGAACTTAAGAGCGCTGGAAGAAAACTTTGAATAAAATTCGTTTTTAAAATATTTTACATCTATTTTACAAAAGTTTTTCATTTTGTGTGTTTGAAGACAGTTCATTCTTTTTGTGAGATGGTAGATATCAATACGATGGTTTAAAGCTGTACAACATGTTTGTACGTGTGTTCTTTTTGTGTTGTTTTCGAGCGCGTCGAGTGTCAAAACCAAATGGACAAGGTCCATTTTACCAATCGAAACTGATCGATGCGAACTATAATCAATTGTACTGTTATGATTAAATGCAGCTCAAGATATCCATCGAAACGCTCGGTCGATTGTGGCTATTTTCATTCTCACTTTCATGATTTGAACGCCTCCTACGTGATCGCTATTGAGTTGGAACGCTTCTGTCGCGTGTATTTCGTTGAAGTGGCGTCATGATTTCTTCTTTTTTCAAATTTGATACTTACCGTGAAATAAAAGTTAATTGTCAAATAAATTGCTAATTGATTCACTTCAAACAGAAACTTCATTTCCTTAACTTAAATAATTAATCCTCTTTCATTTGGATGTTGCTTTTCATTAGAATCCACACAAGATTCTGAATCGAATGACGAGTGCAATTCTATGTCCCACCTAGATCAAGCATGGGGACATCATTACGTCTTATTTCCGTTGAATCGAAGACAACCTTACCGCTAATGATCTCGGCGTTAGATGCTGTAATTAGGAGCAATTTGGCAAACGGCAAAAGCAATTCAGCGAACGGTCAACAATTGGCATCCGAGTTTCTGAGACTGGACACCATGGACATTATGTTCTGTGTGCTACGTCAAGGCTACGATAACAAGCTAACAGCGCTGTACAATCTCGACGTCGAAATTCGAGACGCTATGACCGGTTTAACGTCGAACATATTGTACAGAGGCATCAAAAATGTAACCGACAGCTTGAAGCAATAGCAGCGAAGCCAATGCGGTCATTTGAATGCTGTGCTATTCATTGCGTATTGGCATGAATGTAGCTTCAAAATAAAGGCAGACTAAATGTTATATCCCACGCCGTTATTGTTTTATTTAAATTTCTTTTCCTACCGCTCTTATCTGGTCAGGATGTAAGGTACGAGTAGCGATAACAGTGGATCACAGGAAGTCTTTCCATGAGGCACATTTAACCCCCCGTCGGACACTCAGGTCTGGCCAGGCACATTTCATTTCTAAGCGTTATTTACCAATGTTTTTACTTCAAATTCCAGGTAGCTTAATAAAATTGTATTTTCTACCGATTTAAGGAAAACCCGATTCTAATGAATTCCTAGAAATGAACAAAATAATGAATGGAAAAATAAACCTTTGGACGGGCACATGGTGCCTGGCTGGACCCCACTAACGATTCGTTTTTTTTCTCGTTTGTTAAAAGAGATGGACGACCAAAACGGGCTTAGATGAGATGGAACCAGTTAACCACTACTCTCTGGCACTGACGAGTGAGCTCTACCAACACTTTTTCTAATCAATTCATAGGTTACCCTCAACGTGTAGATTTATAATAATTTTCAAACAAATTTCTTTTCCCTAATTTTTTATGGATGAGTACCAAAAATTATTCAAACAACATTCAAAGTAATGAGAAATATTCGTTCGGTAACGCTAATCGCATATTCCCTCATTCGATGCAGCTGCTCGCAGTTGCACGCAGACTTTTGCGGTCGTGGTTTTTCGACGTGTTTCAGGAAAAAAAAATAATAATAATAACGATCCAATGTACTAAGTCAATTTTTGATATTCTGCTCTGATGTGAACCGTATTTTAGTGAGGGCGTTCTGACTGACTTTCGGCAGCAGTTTTCTTCATATGTAATAAAGAATAACCCCCCTTTTCAGGCACAAAGTTCGACATATTTGAGTGAAAACAAATTATTACTGTTTACGCTTCAAATGAATGACATATACTGAAGTGACGTACATTGACAGTAGACAAGACAAGCTACGCCATCTCTTAGCAAACCGCACGAAAGTTATAGACCCAATATAAAAATTGGTTTGTGAGTGACACATATGCATCTCCCTACAAACACACCAGGCACCATGTGTCCGACGGGGGGTTAATTTAGTTAATAGTTTGTTTTAGTAAAAACAGGATTGACCCTATCGCAGTTGCAGCTCATGTGTTCTTTTTCCCAGATTTTGTCTGACTTTTTTTTTAAATTATAAACCAATTACATGTTTAAGTTAAGCTAAACATTTGTGCTTTCTTTGCACCCACCTTTAATGTTCCAACAACAACGACATTTGCCTGCTCACATCAAATTTTATACAAATATAGAAGAACTATGAGAAATCTAAGAATAAAAGAGGTCCGACGTTGCCTGAAATCGAATGGGATTGGAAATATTGTCAAAGAGCCATGGAAAGTGTCACTACTGGCGTGTTTCATTCTCCCGGCCCAAAGAAAACTTTAGTTGGGAAACGACTGCAGGCAGGTACATACACCGTAGCAGAAAGCCCACAAGAGCGGCTATACATTTGAGGCCAACAGCTCCGGGCGATGTGCATGAGTTGAAAAGAAGGAGGGAGAAAAGCAATTTCTCAGATACAACATAAAAGCGCACAATAGACGAGGCGGGCAGGTGTTCCGGTTGGTTTGTTGATCAAAAGTTTTACAAAAGGATGAAACAATTATCACATGGATACAAGGTTCGGACAAAAGCCTGTCGGATAGAAGACAAACATCATGAAGTAGAATGTCATGTGATGCACTGAGAATATATGAAGAAAAAATACAATTCGATTGATGAGGATAATTGAAATTCCTTTGCTTTACTTTTGTCTCGGAATGTGGACTACGATTGACAAGAAGTTTGATCCCTCACATAGATGACCTCAAAATAACTAACACCGAGATTGGATGCACATTGCATGGGATGAAATGAGATTCATCTTATTCGATCATCAATGCAATCATGATAGATTAAATTCTCCTGAAGCATAGCCATGCCGGGCAGGTATCAGAAATAAAATTACTCCTGTGTCTCAATTTTGCGATTCGAGCTGAAAATTATGAGAGTGATTATGAAGGTGGTGGTGCTCCATTCAGCACAGATATGATCTTTAACCTGCTGCTTGCAATTTCTAACGCCAATTTATTTGAAATCCTTCTCCATTTGTGTGCTTCTTCTTTCCTTCTCCATTTCGTCCTCTATTGCTTTAGCCTACTGGTTCGGAGTCAAAGACTCTTCGGGCTGGAGTAGTGTTGTCCATTGTGCTCTAGCTACATTACCAAGCCAAGATGTCTTGTAATAAATGTTTGAATAAAATATCACAAAATTTAAGAAAACAACGTGGAAGTATTTACTTTTAAAGACCAAAGTTGCAATTGTGAATTTTTTTTACAATGTCAAAACAATTACTCGACACACATCGTTTAGGAGTATTAAATGCTCAAATAGTTTAAAATAAGTTGAGATTAACAATGATTTCTACCGGAATGTATTCTCGCAATGATGTGCTGATAATTAAAAGGAAAGTTTTGCGACCGCAAATATATCCATTTGATTTATACTATCCATTGAGTTATACTTAATAAGGTTTGACATGTGCGCGAGTCGATAGAAGGGCATTAAAAAATGTGTGCGCGCAACAGCAGATGTTTTGTCCGGTCCACAAGAAAAGAGACCCTTTTAACTGCGCCAACTATCGAGGGATCAGTCTCCTTAACATATCGTACAAGATCCTCTCTGCCGTCTTGTGTGAACGCCTGAAACCATTCGTCAATAACCTGATAGGTCCTTATCAGTGCGGTTTCAGGCCGAGAAAGTCCACCATCGACCAAATTTTCACACTGCGGCAGATCCTGGAAAAAACCCACGAGATGCAGATCGACACCCACCACCTATTCGTCGATTTCAAGGCCGCATATGACAGCGTGCATAGAGGCGAGCTATACAATGCCATGTCTAGTTTTGACATTCCAGCCAAACTCGTCAGATTGTGCAGGATGACGATGGAGAACTCTCGCTGCTCCATCAAGGTCGGTAACGAACTCACCGAGACCTTCAATGTCAAAAAAGGTTTTAGACAAGGCAACACGCTGTCATGTGATTTCTTCAATGTCATACTTGAGAAGATCGTGCGAAACTCAAATGTCAACACCAGAGGCACGATCTTCCAAAAGTCCGTTCAACTGCTTGCCTACGCGGACGACATTGACGTGATTGGACGAACACATCGAGCTGTCAATGAGGCTTTTGCTAGCATTGAAGCGGAAGCGGCTAAAATGGGTTTGGCAGTTAATCAGGGCAAAACAAAGTACATGCTGTCATCACGAAAGGACGCACAACATCGACGCCTCGGACAGAGCGTCATAATGGGCAGCAGAAACTTTGAGGTAGTCAAGGACTTCGTCTACCTTGGCTCTGCAGTAAACAGGGACAATAACACCAGTACCGAGATCAAGCGCAAAATTACTCTTGCCAATCGCTGTTTCTTTGGGCTCAAGAGGCAATTGAGTAACAGAGCCATCTCTCGAAACACCAAGTTGACTTTATATAACACCCTAATCATCCCCGTCCTGCTCTATGGCGCAGAGACATGAACGCTATTGAAAGCGGATGAAGAAGCTCTTGGTCTTTTTGAGAGAAAAGTTCTGCGTGCGATCTTTGGTCCTGTTTGTATTGATGGCGTCTGGAGAAGGAGATTCAACCACGAAGCAAAGAAGAAGAAACAACAGCAGATGGTACATACATTTGGATCCCCACTCCTGAAGTGAACACTTGAGCCGTATATGAGAGCCGCTAATATGTAGACCAACACAAAAGATAAGTCCAGAGAGAATTTTCAACGCGGTGCATTTAAGACCTAGGCATTTATTTGAGAGATTGTTCGGCGTTCTCAAAAACAGTTTTCGCTGTCTTTTGGGTTTACAGCAACTACGTTACGATCCACTTCAAGCTGCGAAAAATGTGAATGTATGCTCTGCAGTGCTCAAGAATTGTCTTTATTTAATGTTTGAGCAATAAAACACTTTCGATCAACATATTTACATTACCACTGCTGAATATTTCCTGTTGATGTTAAGTCACTAATTTTTCTGTTAAAACTTCGGGCTGGGTGAAGGTAGTTTTCATAAATGAAACCAACAAAAGCCCAGACTAACTTTTATTCGTCATTTTCATATCACTTTTTTCCAACTGCATATTATTATTAATTTATTTCGCAGTGAAATTGTTCACTTTACGCAATTTTCTTACAAGTTCTGATTATTGTCGTTTCGCTGTAGTCCACCCAAATCTCAACGACAGACATTGTCGTCTTTTTTTCGAAAGAATTTCGTTTGGCAACGACTTACATAGGTAATGGCAGAGATCAACGACTGAAAACAACAGCTGACAAAAATATCGATTGCGTTCAGTCGTCTCGTTTGTTGTCGTTTAAGATGTAGGGAATCAGGGTGAATAATTAATCAAAGTTTAAGTTTGTTTAAATAAAATTAAGAGCTGCAATATGGATTGAATCATGTAAAAAGTCAGCAATTTAAATAAGTTAGGAGCATAACATTAATCGAGCAATAAACATAAATTATGTCCAGTTACCAGACGAAACACTGTGCGTTGTCTCAATCTGAAAATTGGATCATAAGCAAGGCTCACGATGCCGACGCCGATGAGATCAACATCACTGATCAGTTTTAGTGGGAAGGAAGAGCGAATACGGATGCACCATTCTCATGTTAAAAAGCATCGATATTAACAAACACAAAATCGATGTTTTTTTCCGATATTTTCTTTGTATTCAATTTTCTCAAATTATTGGCTGTGTTTTTGCGACGTACTGTACCTAAACAACAAAATGTACTAGTATTGCTCTTACCAGTTTCAACCCAAGAAGCTTAACTAATTTCCAGTCAACTAGACCAGTAAACATCTGCGAAATTAAACATTTTTATTTATTTATTTATAAATAATATTATTAAATGTTCGAACTGCGAAATGGAGTTGAGGAAAAGAGGCCTGGATAATCTAGTCCCCAAAAGTCAGTGCTGTCCTGAACACAAGATTGGAACAGATGTGACAACGCAAAATAAAAAATAGAGTGTAGTGGAATTCCCCCGGCACACACGTGTTCACAGGCACGAGAGAAAAATCGTGTAAAAGACGCTGTAAGATAAAATCAAGAGGCAAGGGAGGTAGAAGTCGGATATCTCCATCTCCTCCTATCTCTGCATATAATGCTACATACAAATACAATCTGTAGACACTGCAAAGATGAGGAAGAAACAGAAACTATGAAACATCTGCTTTGCGAACGCCTTCTTCTTGCGAAAGCACTTCTTTGCTTAACGAAGCCCGATGGTTTTAGTAGCAAATGATGGTAGTAAATACAGCATCCATGCTGCTCTATATGAGTGTCTTAATCCTGCTGTGTGGGGCAGAAGCAAGGACACTAACCAAAGCGGACGAGGAAACTCTTAGTCACTTTAAAAGAAAGTGATTGAAAGTATTGTCTTTCGTCCGGTATGTACTGATGGTGTTTGGAGGAGTAGACTGAACAACGACGGCGACATCGATCTGGTCAAGCGAGATAAATTCTCGCAAGATGGTGTTTGGGAAGGAGACTGAAAAACGATCTGTACGGCGACATTGATCTGGTCAATCGAGATCAAGTCTCGGAAGATGGTGTTTGAACAACGATCTGTACGGCGACATCGATCAGGTCAAACGAATTCAAGCCTCTAGTCTGAGATGGCTCGTCCATATATAGCGAACGATCACCAATGCTCCACCCCTAAAAGTCTTCGACTGCAAGACCGAAAAACAACGCAGTAAGGAGAGATCACGCCTCAGGTGCTTTACGCAGCTGGAAAGGGGAGGCAATGACCTCAATCAGCTGAACGATCGTAGCTGGTGCAACTAGCGCAATACCGTGCTAGATGTTGGCCGTCCACCCTGGACTGTAGCGCCAGCCAAAGAAGAAGAAAATATCAAAACTGAAGCCAGTGCTAATTGGATTTTTATCACACAGCCTGCAACACAACCGACTGGTTAAGAAATCAAAACTTCCTACATTTTATATCATGATCACACGCAGAATGACCGAAAAGAAAACAGAACAAATAAAACAAGAAACTTTCTAACTGAGAAAACTTAAAGTGAACAGCAATCAGTCCATTAACAAGAAAATGAGGGAAAACCTTTATTTTTGTTAGCGTAAGTCGTTTGCAACTCGGAAATTAATAACTTCACTAACAAGCATCCGTTAGCCGGCTTCAATATGTGCCGATTCAACTCACCATCCATCCCTACAATTGTCGACATCATCACAACGCCAACGTCCATTTCGACGCGGACTACCTTGGGGTAGCTTTCCTTCCGCTCTTCCGATAAGAATTTTATTTGTAGTTCTTCGTTGTCCCTTCTTATACGTATGGACGTGCCTTTCGAAATGTATGTATGTTTGTGACTATGTGTATCTCTATGGCTGGTGCCTATCGATTTTTGATGCTAAAATGAAGGGAACAAATCACCACCACCCCAAGGCGGGGTGCCATACGAACATACGGAAATGTGAATCAGGAGGCGTGAACGCTTTAGTTTCATATCATTTCCCATCTCAGGAAAATTCATAATTTAGTATGCTAAAAAACTGGCATTCTGATTCTATTTTCAAGCAATCAGTTGTGTGCAAAAATGAGTCCTAAATTCAATGAGTGGCTTACATATTGAAGTGAGCACGAATAACATCTCGTTGAGTTTCCAGATGGTACTGCTGGCCCAGTCAGCAAGGGGTGTCATTACGAATCGTTGGGAAACGGCAGCAGTGCAGTTGCGGCATCTTGTGTGATTTCTCATAATTTCTGCTGCATTGCGTGAGTACTAGCGGTTTTCACTTAGCGCAGTCGTTTTTGACAGAGCTTGAGCTTTATTTTCATAAAGCGGGAAACGTTCGAATGGTATTCAATCGAACGAAAACGAAGGTCAATCGAAAAGGACGTTGTGCCTGAATACAGAAGACAGTCACACTTAGGCCTGCTGTGATTATGTCGTGTTAAATACTAGGTATATTATATATTTGCAGTGGGTTTCCAGTGTTCTATTTTGTATAGCCTCGCGTGATTTGTGACATTTGTCAGAATTCAACATGGTCCGTTATCATCGTCATTTCATCATATAACACAAGGGTGATCAGATTAGAACGATAGGAAAATAAATCTAGTCCTCCTTATTCTCTTAGTCGCGTCACCCATAAATATTTGTCACATTGACAAATCTGTATTCTCTTAGTCCCTTTATGTGACATTTTCACTCACATTTCATGAGACAGTCAGATAGAATGAGAGAGATTTTGTCGGTTGCATTTTTGTGGGTGACGCCAAATGACGTCGGATAAATATGTAAGTTTTAACCCAAACTTTAGTGGTGTGTCTAGTAGGTGCAGGGTGGTTTTCGGGGCACTAGACCAGATATGAGCGTTGTACTCAAGTTTGGGGCTGATATACGCCTTATAAATATAAAGTCAACTCAGAGGGGTGAAGTATTTCTTTAATGAAGCCTAAACCTTTCGCAGCATTTTTGGCCACCTCAAATATGTGATCGTTCCAATTAAGTGTTGTGTTTAGGTTCAGGTTTCATCGACACAAGCGTTAATCATCGATAATGGCTGACTAACAGGGTTCGCTTGAGTGACAGCAGCCAGCATTGAGTTTTTGAAGCATTGAATTCCACTCGGTTGTTGCTGTCAAGATCGGAATTCAACGTGCTTAACATACGCTGCCGTTCCAATTCTACGAAAGAAGGGCGGGGTCGTGGGTCTTGAAACGAATATGAAAAGCTGAGGGTGATGTCATTTGATTAGAAGTAGTACACACGATATCATTTACAAAAATGAGAAAGAGTGTCGGAGACACTACAGAGCCTTGGGGAACACCAGCATTTATTTGGTGGATATCAGACTTGAACCCATCTAAAACAACTTGAATTGAACGGTTCCAAATGTGATTTCTAATCCATTCAGAAGAGATTCATCGACACCATAGGCACGCATTTTCGACAAGAGAGATTGATGCCAAACTCTGTCAAATGCCTTGGAAATATCAAGCGCATTGTGCAAAGATTGGTTCCACTTTTCGGTGAGATAAGCTATCAGATCACCAGTGGACCTGTTGCTGCGGAAACCATACTGCCGGTCATTAAGAAGCTTCCGCGATTCAAGATATTTCATAAGCTGACGATTTATCAGCGTTTCCATGACCTTAGAAAGAAGGGACGTAAGTGCTATGGGTCGGTACGAGGTGGGTGACGAAGATTCGCCCTTTTTAGGGACGGGCTGGACAAATGGTGTCTTCCATCTGCTCGGAAAGAGACCTAAAGAGTAGGATAGATGAAAAAGCTTATGCAGTGGTTTTGCCAGCGCAGAAGAACACCTCTTCAGAAGAATAGGGGGAACACCATCCGCGCCAGCGGATTTGTGCACGTCGAGATCTTTAAGTACTCTTGCAACTGTACGAGTGCGGAAGTGGATTTGTCCCATGGTGAAAGCAAGTACAGGTGGCGACATATTGGCATCTGGCAGTGTTGAGCTGGCTGCAAAATGCGCCGCAAGCAGATTCGCTTTGTCTAAAGAGCTGACAGCTGTAAATGAGCGTGGGAATTGAAGACGAGGCGGAATTCTTTACGCTTTTTACAAATGACCAAAAGTGTTTGCTACCCTTGGGACATTGTAGCACTTTTTGCCTCAACTTTTGCTCACACGTCTTATAATTGCATTACAGCTGGAGATTTCTGGCCCGTTTAAACTTATTCCGGATTTGCTCAGTAGGGTTTGCTTTGTATATCCGGAAATTCAACTCTCTCAACCTGATAGCCTGTATACAGCTCGAGTCGTACCATGCATTTGCTTTGGGCTTGATACACTTCACTCTGTGAGGAATGAAGGATCTCATGTCCAGCAGTAGAATGTTTGTAATCATATCAGCAGCGGCATCCACGTCACTATCGAGGAAGCATAGTGACCAGTTGTCAAGTCCGTGTGTCCATCCTTTTTCTGGGAAGCGAATACATCACCGGGAGCTGAACACACGAGGCAGAGACTACCAAGCTCTTCTCAGTGAGTTGAACTGCACGAATATCATGTTTCGGAAAGTGGAACAAGCTGGAGAACAGGCCCCGGAAGATACAACCAGGACCCGACACATTCCGAAGCTGCCACAAACACATCCAACTGACACAGTAAAATGCTGTCTATTTGCAGGTGGCTCACTGACTTATGCCAGCTCGACGTCACCACAGATAGCCGCGCAAAGGCTCGAAATCCAAACAGCGAACAAATTTGACTACTATACCAAATGGGGTATTCGTATCAATGCTGGGAAATCGGTACATATGTGCTTAAGGAGACCATCCAGAGGTGGAGCCAAATGTCGAAGCATAATGGTAGTGCTCCCTAACGGTACTGAAATATCAAGAAACGAAAAGGTCAAGTATATTGGCGTTAACTTCACGGAATGGTTGACGTTCAACAGTCATTCGAAACCGACCCTTAAGAAGGCCAGCCTAGGTTTTCATCCCATCTATCCTTTGATGCGCAAGCAAATTGGATTAAGCCGGAGGAAAAAACTGCTGTTATACAAGCAGCTTATACAGCCGATCTTAACGTGTGGCTTCCCAATCTTGCACACCATCTCGAAGGCCAGCATAACGAAGTTCACAATTTTCGAAAGAAAAATAAAAAATGCACCGGACTCACCTTCGACAGGGACCATCAAAGGCAGTAAAGCAACAATAGGTTTTACGACCAAGCACGCATCATCCCCCTGCAACAGTACATGGTGACACTGTTCAGAAAGCAGCTACTAGAAATCAACAGCCATCCTAACCAAGAAATCAGGAACCTAAGAAACACAATCCCCGGACCACGCTACCTCAACGCGTTTAATCTGCTAAATGAGCAGATCTTTCCAACGACGTCGAACAACGAGCTGCATGGATTCTACCAGAGCAGCGATAGCAATCACCATTAAGGCTAACTCGGCTACCACACGGATTTGGACATGGACACACGGACTTTAACAACCCGATCTCAATTGTATAATGAATTCCGTGCAAATACATTTTTATGAGTAAATCGCTTTCAATCCTTTTTCTTGGGCTATCATTGAAATGTAATCTACCCACAAACACACACTCGGATTTTTATTTAATTCGAACCTATCACTATTCAAGAATGTTGCTTTAAAATTTCAAAAACTCTTGAAGACATGGCCGATTTATAGTGGAAGCGAAGGGGCACCTCGCAGGTACTCTCATTAGTGCCCATGGTTCCCCTTCGGCATATTCTGTGACTACTTGCGTGAAACATCTGCTATCTCTGGATATGGGTTAGCTAATTGAACGTAGTTGGGTATTACAAAATAGTGTTTTTCGACTGGCGCATGAGGTTACTCAAAAACTATTAATCCCATCGGTTCCAAATTTTCATACATTATTCTATAAAGGTATAGCTATGGTATTTTTGTTAATTTTTGTGCGATCCTAGTTCATATCAGAGCCAAATATTTACTCTTTCTATTCCCGTTGGAATTTTTGGTTTCAGATGTTCCAGTGAGCGGAAATCACATGCACCGACGAAAATAAGGGCTTTTGTTTGATCACAAAAAAACAAAAACAAAATTATGTAAAATTTTTTTCTTCTTTTTTAAGTCTTTAAATAAATGTTCGCAAAGTTACAACCCTAAAAAATAATTTATGTTCATTTACCAGCCCATTGAAAATCGTCAAAATTTGTATGTATAATAAATGTAAAAAATAATAAATGTATACATCACGCCACGGACAAAGGCGCACACTCTTGAGCGGACGAAAATCGTCCGACGGTCAGTGTCCGCAAAAGAGAGTTTTCACTGTATAAAGGGGACTATGAAATAAACTCGTTCAGTACACAGTTTAATGTTTGCTGATGACTCTTAACTACCAAGACAAAAAATGTAATGCAAAGCCACCCGCAGCACTCGAAAACCTTTGCTTACAATTTTCTTACTAAATGGTTTGCTCTACAAACCTTTGCGAGTACAAATTTCGAATGACTAAAAGTAGTTCCAGGCAATAAAACGAAAACATTTAGAAGCGACTTACGGAGAGTTGAGTTGAGCGTTAACTGGAGTGAAGCGTCATAGAAACAATTTTCGGTGATATTCAGGTTTTCGTTTCAAAAGCTTGTCAAACAATTTACAAGTTCCGAGCAGAATGTTAAAAGGGAAACAACAAACAACTTTTCGTTCCGGGTTGTACCTGGCACTTGTACCTAATATTCAAGCGCACCGGCACCGGCTAAACACTGCAGAAACTTTAAGGCAAAACTGCTGGGAAATGCCCAAAACACACTGTATACATTTGTGCACGTATACGTAATATTTACTTCACTTACACTGGTGGTCTCGATACCAAAAGGTTGTGGAGTACATTCACCCGATAGTTTCCAACAATCCACTAGTCAAGGAGGCATTTACGTTTCCACAAATGGCAGTTTCCCATGATGAAATCCGGCGCAAAACGCATATCACCAGGATATTAAATATCAACCGCGGAAGAATAGGGATTGTGGGCGAACTTTTTCAAATAAATTATGGTTGCGAAATAATTTCGAGCAAATTTTCCAGTCACGGTTTCGAGGGCAGTTCTGTTCGTTTTGTTATTTTGATTATTTCCCGTTGGCTTGCTCCTGCGGTACACCACCTACCCTTCACTTTTGGAGGCCGCGGAGGAAGCACCCATATAATGATTCCATTTGCCACAGGGATGAAGAAGTATTGTGTGGCATGATTTATGCGACCGTATGCTGCAACAGCATACACACATGCACCCGGCATCTGCAGTCATCCGCCACCTACAGTCCTCCAGTTAGTGCGGCAATTGTGAAAAAAAAAGTTTTAATTTAGCGCAAGAGCCGCGAATGTGGTTTTAGGTAGGTGGAGAGCACAACCTACACCGCTGGCATATTTCACATGTTGACAATGATGTACAAAATTTGTGCAAATATCATTTGTTGGGCTTTCCCCGAATGGTGGGTAGCAGCAACTTGCAATCAGAGGTAGCGCAGTATTTATGCTAATTCCGTGGTGGAAGTGAATGTATGTAAGCATTTCCATTCATACGAACTTGCATGTATACATATTACAAATGTGTAGGATTTTCTTGATGGATTAAGCGAGTTCGTGCTTATTGCTTTTTTTTCCTTTTTTGATTCGCAAACTTTATCCCATAAAATTAAGGCAGGAAGTAAGAATTCAGTTGTATTTTCCTGTAAGACAAATTTAATTTGCGAACAGGAGTTAAACTGGCGGCGGTTAGATGTGAGAATGTGAACTGAATGGAAATGAGTGTTCTTGCACGTTTGTGTCAAGGTGAAACAATCGTGGCGGTTGTGTGGTCTAGGGAGAGACTAGCGTGTTTGGAACGACGAGCAGTGTATTCTTTGCGCTAGATTCGCAAGAATCTACGAACTTTATTCCTGTGGATGGGGCTTAGTATCAATGTACTATCGACATGCTATGGTTTATTTTGTTCGGTGATAGTCTACATTTGGTTCTATGAAGTTTTTAGAACCTATAACCATGTGTGGTCAGTAATAGGGGGCACTTACCCCACACATCCATCGTCCGTAATGAATGTCTCTAGCTAAAAGACCACTGGGTTCAAATCTTCAGCAATGTGTTCAGGAAAGTAGAGCATATGGATTTTATGCTCCAAACAATAACTCATTTACCTCCCAAGATATTTTCGATGAAACTAACACAATTTACGTCATTCATCAATTTTAAGTAAAACGTATATGATAGGCTATTTGTATGATTACATAAAGGGTGATTTTTAGCTATTATCTTTCTGGCAACACTGGTTTAAACAGCTGACGCACGTTTCGTGTTCTGTTTCACTGTCAAACATCTTCAGTTGGGCCTATAATTTAACCATGAATCGTCTTACAAACGAACAACGCTTGCAAATTATTGAATTTTATTATCAAAATGCGTGCTCTGTTAAAAAAGTTCATCGCGCGTTTCTTACATTTTATGGTCAGTTTAGACGAAGCTCATTTTTCGCTCAATGGGTACGTAAATAAGCAGAATTGTCGATTTTGGAGTGAATATCAGCCAGAAACATTGCAAGAGCTACCAATGCATCCAGAAAAAGTCACAGTTTGGTGCGGTTTATGGGCTGGTGGCATCATTGGACCGTACTTCTTCAAAGGTGAGCGCTATCGTGAGATGATATTCGACTTTTTTTGCCCAAAATGCAAGATCTTGACATGCATGACATGTGGTTTCAACAAGATGGTGCCACATGCCACACAGCACGCGCAACAATGGACTTATTGAGAGGCGAGTTCGGTGAACATTTTATTTCACGTTCGGGACCGGTCAATTGGCCGCCTAGATCGTGCGATTTAACGCCTTTAGAATATTTTTTGTGGGGCTATGTTAAAGCTCATGTCTATACAGACAAGCCCGCTTCAATTGACGCATTGGAAGATACCGGCCGAAATGTTGGGAAGAGTATGCCAAAATTGGACTAAGCGGATGGACCATTTGAGGCGCAGTCAAGGTCAACATTTGCATGAAATAATCTTCAAACATAAAATTATATGGACCGTGCTATCAAATAAAGATTTCATGCATTTTTCTGGATCGTATGTCCAATCACCATTTATTTATTTGTAATGATGAACTTTCCTGTAGGTTTGGTCAAGCTGGGTCAATTTTGAAACGGCTTGGTTGATCTGTAATCAGGAAGGACGTGTTTGGTATCAAAGCCAGGTTAGTAGGTTAGGTTTTCAACTCAGTATTTATTCCAACTCTCACCTATGGTCATACAATCTGGGTAAGCACCGAAAGACTAAGATCGCGAATACAAGCTGCTGAGATGAGATTTCTTCGTGCTGTTGTGGGAATTACTCGCCAGGGTAGGGTGAGAAACACGGCAGTGCTCGAGGAACTCAACATTGAAGAGCTGCTTCTTCGAACGGAAAGGGCTATGCTTAGGTGGTTTGGTCACGTGGCACGAATGTCCCCTTCGTCCGAAGCGAACGTTGAATGCGATTCCATCAGATAGGCGACCGCTTGGCAGACCTAAGGCAAGGATGCTGGACCAATTCCAAAAACTCGCCTGGTTACGCTTGGGTATAACTCCCGATGAGTTAGAGTCGATGGCGGAGAATCGAGTTGTCAGGAGACCTCTCGTGCGTGGTTTATCCCGCGACCCCTTTAGTGGAGCATGCGGGTCAGAAGAGGATGATGATGATGATAAAATTTAAAAATATTGAAAGGATTAATTTCATTTAGTGATTTTGTGTGTTCTAATAAACGTCAGACTAACAAAGGCCTGCGTTAGACGTGTTCATTAATCCCGATTGAAAATCGCACTAACGTAAGTGAACTGCAAAACCTAATGTTCAAAAACGTCGATATGTCATCGATGTTGGGCAGATTATGCAGCCATTATTTTTTGACTGCTAAAAGGTTGCTTGACCAATCCTACAGGCATTACTCCATTTTCGAATTTACTCAATTATTTTTAAAAGAAATTCAAAGGCTTAAGACGCACAGCTATCGAATGTCAAAATCGGACCCTGAGTGACGCCACAAAACAAAAAGATGACAGTTTTGACAAGCTTTCAAGCACATCTTGTTGCCCTTGCACCAGAAATGAAGTGTGATAGAGACGAACAACTTCTGCCTCCCTTGCCCCTTAAAATGTTTGACAACCATTTTTTATATCGTTTTCTAAAGCCAAATTGACCAATCAGAGAACGGCATTTACGTTACTTCGTGAATAACGGTCAAAAATGCATGAATAACTGTCAAAAAGCCTTTGAAATTCGTCGATAGACTAGGGGTCAATCAGCTGTGAAGTTGGGCATCTCTATCATACTTCATTTCTGCCTTACACCATGTAAATGTCCCAGTTACAGAACTCAGGTGGGCCTTCATCTTACGTAGCTGCGTTAAAATTCACTGTTTGACAGGTATACCCTACAGTACGTTCAATTGATGACATTTAATTTATGGACAGAAAGAACTTACCTTTGGGGAAGGATATTAACCTGGTCTGTGACACTTTCAATGAACCTCAAATGTTTGTTTGGAATTCAACTCCTCGTTTTAATTTTCTCAGGATCACCTCTGAAAGTAAAAAAAAAACGAATTCAGTCTGACATTACAACAATTGAAGTATTCAATTTCAGTGAAGCGCAAAGCGAAGTCCGATTGAAGGGGAAAGAAGAACAGAGCAAAAAATCTAAATGCAATTCCAGCTGCACCTGCATAAGTCGAAAGTCAATATCAACACAATTTATATTCTAAAGCCGATTCGCTCATCCGACGTAGCAGCTTCAGTAAGTTAACACAACCGCTGTGAATGCCACTATCATCAAAACAAACAATCCCTTTTCAAATCGAATCAATTCGATTTCAGTTCGATAACTTGACCATTCTCGCGTCCTCTCTTTCGGTGTGGTCATCTGTGTCTATATAGCCCTGATCTATTTCGATACTCGATTAGTTTGCCATCTATTTTTACAAGAGAGTACTGCACGGAGCGCACTGTGTTATTGTCAACTTCGGCACTTAGATACGCTTTGATTACAGATCTGATTGCCGCTGTGTAAAATCCCAATTCACAAACAATTCGGCTTCTCGCCGCCGCCGCCGTTGCGTCCACCCTGCCACCTCAGTCTGGCCCAATTTGTTCAACCATTCAAGTGGACAACGGAGATTTGAACATTAAACTACGAATGCCAGCGGGTCGCGTCTATCACACAATTATTTTAACTGAACATCACAGGACGTTTTCTTTTTTGTGCTCCTCGTCGGTTTTTCATGGTTTAAATGTTGGCTTTTCTGCTTCCCAGTATCGAATAGATTTTCAGTGTTGATTACGCTGCAGAAATAAAAAAAAAATAAGAGAACAAAAAATCTCATCGAAGCAACCAAAGGGTGGCGGGAGTTGTAGTGAATACTTGACACTGATAAATGTACTCGTAACAGAGAGAAGTGCAGCGAACCGTATTCGTATAGACTAGCCAAAATGGATTTTCTTGACGAGTGGTTTTTATCGCAAGGTGAGTGCTTCGTGTGTGGCGTTAGTGTGGTGATAGTCGTGCATTCGCAAAAAATTAACTAGAAACGGAAGAATTTCATTCATGACTTGCCAATTGGGTTAATGAAAGAGAGAAAAACGAAACGAAACGAAATCGATTCAGGCCGCTGAAGTATGCTTTGATTCTAACGTCCGCATAAATCCTCTCTATTAGAATTGTGTCCAATTTTGGGCATCGCTTTTGATTTTCTCAAATGTTTGGCTAGTACACCGCTCTGGTTATATGGGTTGCGTAATTTGCAGGCCGCAAGCTAAAGAAGAAGGTAACTGACATTTCGTTTTGATTTTTTTTTTTCCTGTCAATGTGATAACACAGATCGTAGAATGTAAATTGCAAAAAAAAAAAAAACGCATTTCGAAATGGATACTTTTTTCGTGAAATGTAATCAACAGTGGGTATCGTCGATTGTTGTGTCATTTCGAATGCGCATTGAAAGTACGTACAGGTGAACGTAGATTTAGTTCTTAAAGTCGAAAACGTAAGCTAATCAACAATGAAACCTGACTGTGGTGTGTGTGTGTGCGTGAATGTCGAAATTTGTTTTCACACAAGTGCGTTTGTACATAAATCCTACGAATTGGGGCGGAAGATTCATAAGTTATTCAGTGGTAATGAATACGAAAACAGAAGCGAACACGTGCGCCAGTTTCTTCTGTTATTCATCCTAATTTCTTTGCATGTAGTATGATTGTCCTGCGGACGGTGGGTTGAAATTGGTTTGAAAATGACTTTTAAATTCTAATCATTGGGCAATATGCCGCACTGTGAGTTTGTTTAACAAGTTGAAACACACAGAAAATATATTCTATTTTAAATAACAATAATAACAATGGTGGTGCGAAAATCCGTGGACAGGATGTCCACAGCAAGCACGAGTGTTCTGTGTTCTATAATCAGGAGTGGATGGGACTAGTCCAGTTTTACACCCACTCCGAACGGCGAAGTTTGAGAAACTTTTTCTAGCCAACATTACTCTTCAAGAATAGTCAGTGACTCGAGAGAGGTGGAGCCACGAATTATGAAAGTTGGTAAATTCAGTGGAATTCAAGAACAGTAAAAGGACTTATTGAGAAGTTTTCTTTCTTTCTGGTAGGTCACAAAGGGTGCTTTTGGGAGAACACTGTTCGTCCTTTTTGGATGTTCACAGGACTCCATATTAGGACCATTACCGTTCTGCATGCTCATTAGTATCTTTGTATATATGCAAACACTCGTCGGTACATCTGCCTAGCTCCTTGCCTCCAAACCGCTTTCTCAACTACATGATATTGTTTGCCTAATGGAGGACGATCTAAAATGAGCCTACTCTTAATCAATCCCAAATTGATTACTTTTAAACCTAACAAGAAACGACAGGATGGCGCAGTTCGTTAAGTCCGTGCCCTTGTGAAGTTAGTGAAAGCAAAGTTAAGACGTTTTTACCTGGTTTTGCCAAATCTGGTCTAGTCACCATTTGCCGTTGGGATCAAATTTACCGTAGTGGTCGATCAGTGGTAGTAGTCTGACTGTGGGCATCACAATGGACGAAGTTGGTCTAAGCGTGCTGGTGAATTCACTAACAGCCCCTTTCCCTACCCTACCCCATCCAACAAAATCGCAAGTTAGTATAATCTCGATAAAAACCCATTAGTCTCGATCTTTTACCTAGCATTTACCTAAATAACTCTCAAATTAAGGCTTTCGAGTATTTTACTACTAGTACTTCAATGTGTTGCAATCTATCTGCCAACAACCAAACAAACACAGCCATAGGCCATATTTATGGATGCCTGCGAAAATTGTGAAACACGTAAGAAGTTACAGTCGAACTTGCCAATAGTGAACTTCTATATAATAAAATTCTCCGTATAATGAACTAATTTCAAAGACACAGCTTTCTGGTTCTATTGGTGCATAATAAACAACACATGGTACACATGGTGCATAATAAAATATCACAATTCTATACAATGAAATTTCTATGCAGTCAAACTTCTCTAAAGCGGACAGCAACGAGACCATCATGATTGTCCGTCATGTAGGTATGTCCGTTCAGAAGCGGTTGAAATATACGAATATCTTCATGAATTGTCCATAAAGAGAGTTGTTCCTTACAGAGAGGTGTCCGTAAAGAGAAGTTTCACTGTATAATTATGTCTTCTTCTGGTCCCGTGCGAATTCATTACAAGCAAGCTCGACTGTAGTACTTAATTTAATCTTAACGCTTGTATTATTTCGGTCTATAACTAACTATTCGTGCGGTTTGCTAAGAGATGGCGTAACTTGTATTATTCCATTGGAACATGCGTTAGAAAGCTATGTCATTCATTTGAAGCGTAAACAACAATCATTTTTTTCACACAAATATGTCGAACTTTGGGCCTGAAAAAGTGTTTTTGCGGGGAGTTCCTCTTCATTACTTTAATATGAAAAAAACTGCTGAAACGCGAAAGTCATCGTATTTTTTTGGAAGTTTATGGTGAACATGCGCTAGCTGAGCGAACGTGCCAAAAGTGATTGGTGATTTTGGCTTGGCCAACCAGCCAAATCAACGGCAAAGCCGAATATCCGTGGCGCGAAGGTAATGCTCTGCATTTGGTGGGATCAGAAGGGTGTGTTGTATTATGAGCTGCTAAAACCGGGTGTAACCATCAATGGGCAACGCTAACGAACACAATTAATGCGCTTGAAGAGAGCAGTAGCCGAAAAAGGCCCGGAATATGCAACCAGACACGAGGCAATAATTATCCATCAATACAACGCTTGGACCCACGTTGCTATTCCGGTTAAGAACTATTTGGAAAACAGTGGATGGGAAGTTTTACCCCACCCGCCTTATAGCCCAGACCTTGCCCCGTTCTGACAACCATTTGTGTCGGTCGATGCAGAACTCCCTCACTTAAATACGGTTCATAGCAGAACAGAATATCAGAAATTGGCTTGATTCACTCTTGGCTGCCAAGCCGGTGCAGTTCTTTTGGGATGGGATCCACAAATTGCCAGAAAGATGGGAAAAAGTCCTAACTTCAGATGGACAATACTTTGAATAATACTATTGTACATGTTTTTCTTAAACAAACGTTCAAACTTTGGAAAAAAAACCGCACAATTAGACACAATAACATGCTGAAATAGTATATATTCGACTTGACTCACTACCCCAACGTAGATTACAAGTAGCTTTGAATGTGCATTACGTCGAAAAAACGAAGGGAAATAAAAGAGAATACGCTAAATGTCAAGCAAATGTTGAGCACCAATTTAACTCCGAAAGGGTTGACGATGTGAAGTCCTGAGCAAATGTTCGCCTGGCACGGTTAATTGAAAGCATAGCCAATATTTTACATTTTGCACGACGATCTTGACTTACACAGTTGAATCAAAAGAAACCACACTGCCATGATTATGACGAAACCACAAGACAATTCAGATACCTAAGTTGCACAGTGAAGATTTTTAGTTCAGTTGAACCTTAAACCTAGACAAATTTGGTTGGTAAAAATCATAATTTAACATTTTATTTGAACAGAAAAATAGACTTGCAATTACAACTAGACTTACAAACTAAAGGCTAGGGTATTGGCTGAACAGTAGGGGCCTAACTGATGTACGTTGTTTAATTTAACGTTTATTATTATTAACGGTTTATTGTTAATTTTGTATGACTTCAGCACTTCAAGTTCAGTTCAACCTCGTTTGTGAAATGCGACCATTAGGTCCATGCCTGTGCTACAATTGTTATTGGTTTGTTAATGTACTTGATATGCGTTCTAGTTTTAAAATGCCTTTGGTGCAGTCATTTGGAACTTTTGTAACGTCGGAAAGGCGAGATTTTAATAACAAACACACAAAGCAATTCAGAGAATCCAGCACTGAGACATATCAGTGAAAGACAACCAATAAAGAAATGGAAATAAATCCTAACAAACTCTCTAGTCGCTGTGCAAAAAATGGACAAATTATTTTTCATCATATTTTAAAATTTAAAAGAAATGTAAAATGGAAGGACAAGGATGAAGGATTATAGGAGCAAAATGCTCTCAAAAGAGCGAAACAAAATGCAGCTGTGGTGCAGCACTGAGGTTAAAACGGGAGTGTGCTCTAGTTTAACTTAAACTACAAATTGAACTCAGTTCAAGGTTTAAACGAAATAATGAAACCGAATAAATCGTTCAACTGTAGTTTGAACTTGCACTGTGAAACTGGGCATTAGCAACAACAGGTGATCCTTTGAAGACCATATTTGTTCGCAATTTCTGAGATCGATACTTTGAAAGCGGATAATTTTAAATATGGCGTCGGGATACATACGAAATAGTTATTAAATCAGTGGATCAATTATATTTCAAATATCCCAGGTGTACGATTTCTTAGAATTTCTCTGGACCTTTTGCTATGAGACATGCCAACTTCAACAATGATTCTTTAACTAAAAGAAAACGTCATGTTTATAGTTCCAAAAATTCTACCAGTGACATCAAGAAGATTGCTATTTGACAGACCACAGATATACAACAATTGCATCAGCAGTTATTGTATCAATTTTTTTCCAAAAAACTGTTGCGGGTTGACATAAAATTACACTTCTTATTGGGTACCAGTATACTTAGGGTAGCGATACGTCCTTTCTTTTGAAGAACATGTTTTCTTTTTAACCCCAGCCAGAACGTCAACGTTTTAAGAAATTATACCACTTTTTCCACGAAGAGAACAAATACAAATCAGATAGAAAACATCTTATTTTGACTCCTATATTTCAACTGTTTTTTTTTTTGTTTGGGTTCATGCACCTGGATTTTGTCATCTTTTTTGAGGTACTCGTAGATGATGTCAAAGTTGCAGCTATGCGACTTTAGTCGCAATTTGACCCTTTTTTCACGCCGAGAGACCAAGAAATGACTTCGGCGACTATTTTAATTATTATTATTGGAAGATTTCTTTCACGAAAGACGTCGCTAACCCTTACGTCAACACCCACATATCCGGGTGTGTTTTTCATTTTAGACTTGTGATTTTTAATAGTAATAATTTAAAATATTCTTGTTTATCATAACCCAAAAAAATTAAAAAAAAAATAATAATTTCCTTTTTGGGTCAGGAGCAGTTTTTTAGATTTACCTATTCTATCAACAGCCAACACACCCGGGTGAAAATGCAGCACTTGTTTCATTATAAATTCACATTTTTTATTCTTTTCACATTATTTTTTTTTTTTTTTGGAAAAAGGGGAAATATTGCTTTTTATAAAAAAGACATTATTTTAGGATGGAAACTTCTAACTGACACTGTCACACTGAGTTAAATCCACTCAATGTTCAGCACAATCTGGGTTCTTGCATTCCTTGCTGACTATTCGTGTTGGTCCTCTTCTGGGACATAGGTAACAATTTGCTTTCTGTTTGATTCTGCCAGAATTGTCACGTCCTTGAGCCCTTAGTGGAAGATCTTCAACAGTCGGTGCTACTGGGTGGGCCAAAATTCTTTCAATTTCACTACGTGATAAAAGATTTCGAATAATTTGTACATTTTGTGAACGATCCTGGATTGCAGCCACATCCAGAATCCACAAAAAAAAAGCCAAAGGTCATATGTTCGTTATTCCCTTCGTAGCGAGCGTATTGATCAAAGCAAGTGTCCATATTGTCAACACCTCATTTAATTTCCTTGTAATCGAGTACCATTTTTGGCTTTCTTTTTGGACCTTCAATTTCGATACTATAATGGAAGTGGAAAGCACCACAACCGATTTGTACTACACATACTTATGTTGTTGTTGAGTCCAAAGATTGGTGGATTCTACTGCTCTTCCGTTTGGATTAGAAAATTCGTGTGGCACATGTACGTCTTTTATTTACAGTTCCCAATATTAACAAATTATGGTCTAGCATCATAATTAAAGCCAGATTATAGCTTTTAAAAAAGTGCCTTGAATGTGCCACGGATTGCTACACAAATTTTTGATCCCACGTTTACCGTGATTTGTTTCCCTTTTTCCAGGAGGTGTCATAGATTTGTCCTTGCCTGGATAAACTTCAAACAATTCGAAGACTCAATTGACAGAAACAACCCACGAGTTCCGACGACATGCAAAAACGTAAGAGACACCCGGATGTGTTGGGTGTAGGCTTATGAATTTTGGGGGTTGACACACGGATTAAGTTTCTTATAAGCAATAAATTCAACACTAACAGAAAAAATGCAACGAAAAGACTGCAGCACTCCTAAGCACAATACGCGATTTCCGAAGAAAACGCCTTTTTGCGACTCAAATTTCTCAAATTTTCAGCGGCAACACTGGAAGATATCTTCCAAAACTAGGATTTCAAAACATTTTGTCCTAGGATAGCTTAGACAGCCATGGACAAATAGCTTTCACCAACTTGCGTAAGATAATAGACTGTACGTGTTCCCGGGTGCAGGTATATCTTACTAATCACTATTTCATATACGAAACCATAAACAAAGCACTATTTGATTGTCTGGTTTGGTTTGAAAAAACGGTATGAAAACTCAAAGAAGGGGAGAAGTCCCTGATCTGTCAAATAAACTTCAATTTCAAGTAATCCCTCTATTGGTAAAAAAAAACACCCTTTACATGAGAAAATAAACTCAAAATTGTATGACATGGTCCCCTTAACGGCAACAGTTTTAGATCAAAAGTTACTAAGTCAATAATAAATTTTTATATAAGTTACCATGCGTATATTGAAAAACTTTACTTGTGAACACGAACTGCACACTATCTTGCTGAAAGACTTGCAAGTAAACCACAGTGCACAACAAATACAAGTTCTTCATTGGCCATTTACCAAAAACTTTTAATTGCTCTACATCGTTTCGGTTCGAGTTCACAGGTGGCATGCAAGGTGGAGCAAAATGTCGCTACATTCAAAAGGTTACTCAAGCAGTAAACGAAATCGGGTTCAACAAACCAAGTATATTGGCCCGGAGCGGGGCATATAAAGTAAACTGACTGTGCCCGCGACATAGTTCGCGTGAACCTAAAGTTCATCCATAGTTTGGTTGTGTGGTGTTGCAGTAAACTTACAAAGATTCCCCATAAACAATGTGTCTAGTTTCGTTGCCTGAAGTACACGCTCGTACACATTGTTGGCATAGTTGACACAGGGAAAGTCCACGTGCAAATGCCCGAGTGAGAGGTATCCTGTGGCGAGGCTTAAGCCCGCGGTGGTGTCCTTACGCCTTATTTATCGTCATCCCGCAACAAAGGCTGATTGGAAATTAAACACGCTTAAAGCAGAATGAATATTTATTGGGTATAAGCGGAATTCGAGGTATTAGAGTACGCTCGCAGGCACCGCACGTTAGATTAGATTACACTGAACCAGCACTTTAAGGATGCCATTACACGAGTGGGCGGCTCAAGTTTCTTGCATCCACCATTGAATTTAACTTATGCTAGGGAAGACCGGCGGCTGTTAATGAATTTTAAAAACTCACCGGGCAGCTGCTGATCTCTACTTAACCATGTTCACTCCCTGAGTCAAAAATTCTCACGGTTTGTTACTTGTTCTGTGTTATCATAAGCCACTTGAGAAACCACTTGAAAAACCACCACCTTCCAGACACTTCACGTCAGTTACAAATGGGTTTACAAACAAGCGTGGATAGACATCAAGATCAACTAGTGGCTTCTTGCAGCCCGCGAAGTTTGAGAAGCTTATTCTAGGCAGTTGTTACTCTGTAAGAATTGTCAGTGACTCGAAAAGGCTGGAACGTAGACCTAGGCCGAGTTCCTAATTGCAACAATGTTGCCCCTGCACTGCACAAAATATTCTCTCAATACATTTATGAACACGAATACTGCCGCAAGTTTGCAGCAGGTCAGCATAAGCCGGCGACTCAAAAAGTGTTTGGTTGGCATTTGTATTGATAAAATGAATGTCTACATCAAGTCTAAGAAGAGTTTAATACTAGGTTTAATCTTTTGACACATCTGTTTCTTTTGACAGTGTTTGAAAAACCTGAAATCAATCTAAATACTTTATACTCTGTTTTATATTTATGTAAATCAAAACTTCGTTAGTTTTGGGACACCCTTTGAATTTTTGGCAAACTGGGACGATTAATTGTACAAGTAATTAATTTTTTTTACATCAGTGTAGTAATTTATATTTCAGAACATCTACAAATCCGCACATACATTTCGGTATGGAAAACTGAGGGTGCCGTTTTCCGGCACAACGTTCTCGTAACATCGATGAAACACGTTCCAAAGCGTTCGTTGTAAAGCATGTTGTGGCGAAACATGGTATCCTCAGTAGTCCAAATCGAAATACATCGAACGCGAGCGTTTGAAATATAATTTCCAAGAAATAAAATAGTTTAAACAGTGTACTCTCTATTAAAGAACAACTCATAAGGCTCTCTTATAACCGGCACCAATTTTCATAACCGCAATAGAATCTCACTCAGGAAACAGGTAATATATGAACATGATTTAGGAACAGTGGATGTTTAACGATAAGTTCCACTTATGTAGTTGTTTAGACTAACACCATAGATTGTCATGACTTAAGTGTCAATCCAGAGAGAACATAATTGCCACTCGTGATGAAAATAATCTTAACCCAAAATACGTTAGAGAAAACCTATGTAAGGAAACAAATATTTTGTTTGGCAATGCTGTTGAAGAGAACAGATCGTATACAAATTTATAGATGCACACATGAACATTCGCTTGTTGAGTTAGTGTGTTCTCTTTCTTCCTCTATTCAGTCCGATGCTTCGTGCCCAATCACAATCACCGTACTTTCCATAAAAGGTCCACAATGCCCTTAAATTTGACTGTGAAAACGAAATCTTCTTAAGTGAAGTTCATGGTCGATCATACACTTAACTAAACCAGCAGATAACCTTGCACTGTGAAATTGAGTATAACTCACGCAAATCAGTGTGTGAGATGTTCTCCAAGTCGACAAACCACGTCAGTTTACGTTATACCGAAGCATGAATTAAAGGACATATTCACAGAAAATTAAAAAAAAAAATATGTGGATTTGAATAAAAGTCACACTTCGGGGTGTATCATCATATCATAATCTGAAGGAAGATCTGTTGATGCTTTCAGTTCAAATTACGCAGAAAACCCCAACAATTACATCAACTATCTTGACGATAAGGAATTCATGGTGATTTTCTTGAAAAATGAGCATTCCTTAGCTACTCATAATGCAACCGCTGTTTTCATGTGTAGGGCTACATTTTAAATATCCCTGAATACACGACGTTCTCGATTAACACAATTCCCGATACACGCTACTCCTCGATTTTCGCAATAGCTAAATTTGAATTATATCGTATTATTAACGCAGTATTCGCAACTTTGCAAATTTATTGGCGATAGTGCCAAGACTGAAATTTGCAATGTAATTTTGATCTTGATAACTCGAAATTCGATTACTCGAATGTCTTGACAACTCGAATAGATTATTTGGAATCACCGTCGAATTCTGTGGGAGAATTCCAGAATTCTGCGTATTTTACAAGTTTTTTTTTTATAATGAATCGCTTACAGAGAACTGTTCCTATAACCTATAAAATACTGATTTCTACGAAAAGAATTGTCCAATTTCTTGTTATTTGGGGTTAGAACACACATCACTTAATTGGTATATTGGTATATTGGTCGATAAAGCTTAGTTTTTATTTTTGAAGAAAAAAAAAGTGGACGGCAAAAAACCACAAAGACGAAGACAACTCACACAGCTCGACAATAACGACCCCAGCGTCAGTGATCTAATGGAGAAGGATTTGAAGGATGAATTCGAGTCGAACGAGTTGTTTGAAAATTCATTATTATATTTTGCATACATACTTAAAGACTAATGAAAAAACAACTGATGCTGTACAATGTTGGCTTAAATTCATTGAAGAATTTTTTCAGAACCAAAATAAAAATTTCGCTCCTCAGTCATGTACACAGTCTATTTTAAATAATAATTATGTTCCTCTACGTTTTATGTGCCATCGCGAAAATAAATTATTATTTATATCAATTCTGCATTTCACTTGATAACTCGAAGTCTTGAGAACTTCGAGTTATCGAAGTTCGACTGTATGTAGACAGGAACTCGATTATTGCAACTACCCCAGTTTTGCTTTGTTGGTAATCGGTCAGTAAGTCATATGTTGGGTTATTGAATAATGTGCAGAATAAGTTCCACGACTTCCATAAGATTAACAAGTTAAATGAAGTCGATTCTTCACATTATTATTTTTATTTTTTTTTTTTTTTATTTCTGCCGTCCTCTCGATATGTTCTCTTTCTTCTGAAAGCATACTCTACTTTCAGTAAAGCAATCACATCCCTCGAACACTCTGTGCGTCCGATTCAGATTTATTGCACGAGAACCAATTAAGCGTAATGGCTTTGTTGTGCTGCCATCTACGAATGAATGTAAAGTATTTGTGAACAATTTTCAGGGCAGTGAATGCGCCCACTTTTATTTACCCCAAAAATCACGATCGCCGAATACTGAGCCTACTTGTATTGCATGAATCTGGCAAATAAAACTCAGGGCGAAAGATTTCTGTAGGTGCTTCGGGTGGACTCCATTCATATTGTGCTTGGTGTTGCTTTCAGATGAATGACTGATATACGCACTCACATAGCACTGTCAGCTCATGAGCGAGACGATGTCGTGAAGTTGTGTTGGATTGGGATGTCAGGCTATATGACGCGGCAATGTTATTTCTCTCTTCAAAGGGTTAACAAGGTACGATTTTACTAAAAACCATTTTTATTCATTAACAACTTTTGCGCACACAATACAGAGGTGGCTTATTTTTATTGATCATGTGAGCAAAATAATGCATAGGCGATTGTGTGTGAAGTCCTTCAGACAAATAGGTTTGGAACCTTAGAACAGGCGTTTTTTTTGCAAGCGCACTAACGCTTACATTTCAATTTCCATGTAAAATACACTACCAACAAAGCAGCAGTTAGCCCAAGAAGGCAAAGAGGGCAGATTGGAGTGTCTCCTTTTTTTAAAAGGTGCTGGTTGGTTATGCTTGTGTAATCTAGTCTCCAACGAAGGAATGACGATGGAGGATTTAGTTTTAGTTCCGTAGTTTGGTGTAGTTCTATCTGTATTGATTATGGAGTGGTGAGGTATATATGATGTCCATTTGTCGAATAGTAGTTGTTTTATTTTATTATCCAAATCTTTTGATATGTCAAATTTGGTAACATACTAGTAGAGAACGACAGGGCTGTTTCGAGAGGCTGACGAGATTAGCTGCGCCGGCTGCATACTCGTTTCCCATAATCTCAACATGGCTGGGAATCCACATAATTTTGAATCATGTGTGATGGCTTATAAGAACGTTGCTAATTCTGTCGATAAGTTCAGTTCTGTGATTGGGGTTGCTGATAGCTTTTAGCACAGAGAGGCTACCTGAGCATATTACAAATTTTCCTTTTTTCTTTGAGATGTGAGTCACTGTTTCTAGAATGGCCGCTGTTTCGGCTGTGAAAATAGAGGAAGATGGATGGAGGATGCCAAACTTAATAAGATTCCCGTTATCATGTGTAGAGGCCAAAGAGGATCCAGATGTTGTTTAGGAGCCATCCATAAAGATGATATCCCAACCATTGTTTTTTGCTTCTGAGGAGATACCAAGGGACAGTTTTTGAAATAAACTCTCAGGAATTGATGGTTTTGGTATGAAGTGCCATAATCAAACAGCCGCCTTTTATTGACCATGGTTGGAATTTACATTTATATCGATTTAATCTTCTAGTGGTCATATGCAACTCTTTTGCTGAGTAGAGAGCGTGCAATGGCTGAGTCTATCCGTCTTGAGTATTATTTTTTTAATAATGATGCAACGTCTTTATCGATTCTGCTAGGATGTTTTTAAATGGGATCGTTGGAAAGACATGAAGGCTGCGTCTGATGTAAGGTGGCGTGATGGTAAGGTGGCTTGATCATGTTTAGAGTAGTTTTCGGAGGATTCCCAAATATAAACAAGCTGTAATCTATCTTGATAAGGATTAACGATTTAAGCTACTTATGTTGAAACATGAGTGTTTTTTTTTTTTTTGCTGCGTAAGAAATTTACGTTGTGCAGGATAACAATGGAGAATTCATTCTCGCTGCTCCATCAGAGTCGGAAACGCACTCACCGCGACCTTTAATGTCAAGAAAGGTTTCAGACAAGGGGACGCGCTGTAATGTGATTTTTTTTAGCTTCATTCTGGAGAAGTTCGTGCAGGTCTCACTCAACAACACAAGAGGCACGATTTTCCAAAAGACGTGAAGAGTTTGCTGAAACGGAGGTGACTGAAATGGGTCTAGCTGTGAATGAGGGCAAAACGAAGTATATGCTATACAGAGTGTCCAAAGCTTTGTACCAAAGCAGAATAACACTCGCCAACCGCTGTGTTTTTTGAGTAAGACTATGTTCACTCTGTATAAGATAATGGAGGATGGAGATATCCACCTTCTAGCTCCCTTGCCCCTTGATTTCATCTGACATAGTTATTTATACGGTTTTGAGTGAAATGTAAATGGAATTCCACTACACTCTTAGTCTTTCCGGCTCAATGCCGACATGGACAAGGGGTAAAAATGGCCGAAGTTAGATATATCTATCCTCCATTATCTCACTATAAGACCTTGATCATCCCCGTCCTGCTCTATGGCGGACAGGTATAAACCATTTCCAAAGCGGATGAAGAGGATCTTGGTATTTTCGAGATAATGGCATTTTAGAAAAAGGTTCAACCACAAACTGTACATGGACCACTTAGTTCCGGCCCGAAGAATCTTCGACTCTGGGCCCGTGGGACAAAGCAACAGAGGGCGCCTACGTATAAGGTAGCGCCCACAAGTCGAGGGGGACCTCAGCCGGCTTTGGTGTCTGGAGACAGTTGGCGAGAGATCGGACCGGCTTTAGAGGAATGTTGAATGAGACTCAGGTCCACCCCGGACCGTAGCGCCTTAAGAAGAAGAAGAAGAATTTAAAGTACCGCTCCTGTCCATATACCGATTACTCAGATCTCATTTGCCTGGGATGACGGAATGCGGCAAAGTTGGTACGTGAAGTTATAGAATGAAGCAAGCATCGCCCTTAAGCGAAAAATGGCCAAAATCAATTTTACTGATGAGAAAATATTCCCCAGGACATGCGGCTGAACTTATTCCGAGAGTTCAAGGTGGACACCACCTAGCATGTGTGATAGTTTGGTGTTGCAGTCACCAAGCTCCATTTCCGCGAAAAAAGGTGTTAAAATTGAAGCGTAAGTGAATGCTGTTTTAGAGAACATTGTCAAGCCAACAACATTGTCCAAAAATAAACCGTAGACAAAATTGTCACAAGGCAAAAACGATACAAACATGGCTAAAAAATATGTAACGTTCAAAACCTTAACCAACTGCGTCGTAAATTGTTGGTACCTATCGTACTCGTGCCGAGATAGTTCCATGCCCTCTTTTTTTCCATTTACTTCACGTCTAATTCACAGAATTAAGTGTATTCTCTTTTAATGAAAGAAAAACAAGAAAAAAATTAAAAAATATCTTCCTCCGTTTAAACTTTGGAAAAGTGACACGAACCTTTTCCAATTTTGAACTATGAGGGTTCCATCCTGCATTGAATTAAATGTTTTTCTTGTCTCTTCAAATAGGACACAAAGAGTTGGATATTCGATTTCAATATAACTTAATGTTTTCAAATTATGTCTTTTTTTTCTGCGTAGTATTTTTACTTACACTTCGGAGCTTTATGCAATGCACATCTGATGTTTCGATCAAAACTCTAAAATGCCCTCTTTCGCCCTTTCCCAATAAGCGAATAAAATGCATTCCAAGTAAAATGAATGCGAAATTCCAGTGCTAAATGGATTTGTGAGAAATCATATTTCTGACAGATTGCAACATTTGCTTGGCAAATTCCTTAACAACCCACATGAAGTATAAGCATTTTTCAGTGACTTCTTAAAAGTGAATTTAAAAAAAAACACATAAAACCCTCCCATACTCAAACGTGCTCCAAATCGTGTTTCATTTTCATGATTTTCCCATTTTGTTGTTTCTCCAAACCAAACGGAATACAACTAAATGCGCGCGCATACAAAATGATGCATGAATGCAAATGGAGTCAATATCTCCGCGAAATAAATCTAAAAATAAAATCATAGATATGAGAAATAAAAGCCCCCCAAAAACAAACACTGAGAATATGTATTCTCTCAGTGGAAACAACATTCGATAACCTCAATAATATTCTCTCTATTGAAAGAAAGACAACAAAAAAAAAGAATCACAATTAAAAGTCTCCAAAGAAAACAGATGAACCCTACATATTCATTCCATTTGGAAAAAATAAAATAACAACGACAAAAATTATATCTCACACGCGTGACGTGAAAGAAAATCACCCATTCTACTAAAAATACACATTTTGCCAAAAATACAATTTGAATTCTGAAAACCGACTTTCCTTCTTCATTTTTGTTTTTTCTACTTTTTGTGAAAGAAAAATTTTTGTGTGATCATCAATAAAAATTTTTCGCCTCAGTTTAATAGTGGCGGCTGAGTATGTTAAACGTTTAGACGAGAAAACTCTTCGCTCAACGGTATTTTTTTTTTAAGAACGGGTTTCATTTATTTTTTCTGTGTAAAAAAAAAAACAAGTTATATGTAACAAGTGTTGAAAAGTGCAACAAAATAAAAAAAAAAAGAATCAGAAGAAAAAAAAAGCAGAATAATTCGATTTTCTTTTAAAAAAAAATGCAACACATTTGTACATATACATTTCCAAGAACACACTCGTCCATTACGACTAATTTCGAATTGTGTCGGTTCTGTAAATTGTGTTGATTTGTTGCGATTCCTTCAAATCCTTGACGGAAATATGAAGTTATCGACGCTGAATTTGATATGATCACGATTTGAATATCCTCACTTCACAAATATATGTTATATATTTGCTATGCTATATATTTCCTCAATATTTTCACGCAGCTTCCACTGTTAAATAGTTTTATTTTAAAAACGTTCGATAGAGGACTGGGGACATTTGGGATACGACTGCTTTTTATACCCACTGCCATTTTAATTGGAGTAGTATCAGATTAACAACGTTGGCAGTTTTCTGTGCCTTGAATTGATGTCTTAAACCCGTTTTTTTTTTTTCATTTCCAAGCATTAGTCTAAGATGTACATACATTTATGAACATCCCCCTTCAACTTAATGAAACATTCAAAACTACAATTCAGTTCAAAGGCACGCCTACTTATGCAACGTCTCCAAACAAGCCATCATTAAATTTTTGTGCAAATCAAAAGACCTTGATTTATGACTTCATGAATATCATTTCTACAATTAAATGAAAAAATAAAATAAAATGCATGACATACACACAGTGATCTATCACATCCCCACATCCACCCACACATAGACTAATATAAGTGAAATGAGATCTATAATTAAAATTTGTGTTTTTTTTCGAATTATCTTCGCATTGCATTTGAAATAAAATAAATCATTATTGCGCCTAAGACTTCGATTCAATCAGAATTCTTAATCATAGTCGTCGACGAAATTTTGCCGCAAAATGCATTTGGTTAGGGAAAATTCAAGAATACCTTAAATATTTCAGCGTCAGTCAGATCCGCCTAGCTAGCTATGTATATAGAGACAAGCAAAAGTCAAAGAATAGGAATCAAAACACAGCTGTTGTCTGGTGGTGTGTGGAAGAAAATCATGAAATGTTTTATAAATGTTGTTTCTGAATTTTCCTCTGATTCTTTTTGGTTTAGTTCATTGCGCTAAAAATAACCATTAAGTGTGTGAAAACGACGAACGGAAGAGGCAACGCGAGTTGAACCAAATCTCTACGGAGCGAACATGTATCTCGTGTAGAAGGAATTTTTTTTTTTTTAGTGTGAAAAAAGTTGTACTAAAAGTCTAAAGAAAAAGAAACGAAAATTAATTTCTATCACATCCTATAGTGAATTTTGTAAAAAAAAAAAACAACAGAAAACAACAAAAATCCTCATATTACAATGCCTATCGGTAGCATAGGCACGAAAAATACAGCAAGCAGCGGTGATAAATCTGCAACGTCAGCTAGCGGTCCAGGAGGCGGCGGACGAACCACCTTCCGGCCGCCATGGGTGAAAGCAGATGTTCCCGAAGCCAAGCCAAAAACAACAATTAAAACAACAGCGCCATGGGTGAAGAAAACCACCACTGCGGCAAAGCCAACCGAAGCAGCGAATGATGTTGCCAAGAAAAATGGAGAAACACCAAAACCTGCAACATCATCCACCACCAAGACGACAGTAACTCCAAGCAAACAACCAGTTGTACCGAAACCATCAGTAGATGTAGCGCCACGAAAGGAAGCCAAATTACAATCGCGCGAGATTAAGGTTCCCGTAATGACTGAAAAACGTAAGCCAGTTCAAGAGCCACTGGTGAAGCCAAAACCAAAAAAACCACCAACTCCGCCTGAGAGTGAAGAGGAGGAAGAGGAAACAGAATCCGAATCTGAATCTGAAGAAACAGAATCCGAGGAGGAGGACACACCACCACCCAAAAAAGCTGAAACCGAATTAGAACGTAAATTTCAGGCAGAAAAACCAAAAATGCGCCCTGTTGTTGTAAAACGAGACAAATCAGTGAGTAATACGCAGAAAAAACGCGACGACGACGATGAGGACGACGCTGAAGAGGGTGAAACCGAAGAGGATCGCGAACGTCGACGACGTTTCAAACTCGAACGACCCAAGTTGCGACATGTGGTTGTGAATAAGCAGAAGTCTTTCAATAAAAGTACAGATGATTTTGATAAAATACGTCCGGTCTTGAAAAAAGTTCAAAAAGTTGATGAGACCATTAAGGAGTCGTCCCCGCCAAAGCCAGAGTTTAAGGATAAAGTTCTGAAGAAAGTAGCACCCATCAAAAAGGATCCCAGCAAGCCAAATGGTGAGTTATGAATAAATTTGTCTGCCTTGTATTGCCCAAAGTGAACTTTTCAAATCTACAAATTAAAATAGTTATGAAAATTTGCGGTGTTCTTGTTTAAAATAAAATCAAATATTTCAGTTTATTTTGAAACGTCGTCAGAATCTGAGTCGGATTCATCTGCTGCTGGAAATAAAAAGAAGATTGCACCACCTCCACCTCCACCTCCAAAGCCTCCAGTTAAGGCTCCGAATTTAAAAGGTCTCACACAATGCAAACAATGCTCACAATTAAACACTCACACTTCGGTAGCGCAGTACTATTCTTTCATATTTCATACTTCATGTACAGTATGCACAAATTCACAGCATAAAACTCACTTCGTTCATCCTCCATACGCTCCCCCTTCTTAAGAAAATAAATTCGATGAAATTTAATAAATTCAAAATAAACCCCCACCAATCATCCTCAAATATTTGCCTCTTGAGCAGCCACACACGTCTGTCAGTGATGATGGCACTAATGGCGAAATTGATGGAACAAGTCTTTTGAGACTACAGGTGGCCCATTGTATTTTGCAGAAAATATCCTCTCTAATACCTGAGAGGCTGACGAGGCAAAAGTTGGTGCTTCAGAAAGAAAAACGCCAAAGAACGCCTCCGCCTTGCCACATCTATTTGTCTGGACAATGGCAATTACTGTCGGATACTTTTTCAAAACACTTTGTGTTGCCATATGTCTGGATGTAAACAACGTTGCGCTCATGCACAAGGCTTGTCCACTTTTTTAGCTTCTGATGGAAATGTTCTATTTGAGAACAGTAACGTTTCTCATAAGAATCGTTGTGATGTTTATGTTAATCTCTACGAAAGTCAATCACTGCCAGTTCAATGAGACGTGAAAATTCGTATTCATGTTTTTACCGACAAAAAAAATAGCACACTTTTAAACATTTTCAGGATTTCAGGATTTTCAGGATCACACAGTAGTGTGGGTACCTCAATACTGCTCTCATGCAACAAATCACAGTAGTGTCTTTCAGGCAGAACCTATTGCTATGAACGAGACACTGTCCTAACTCATGCACAATGTAATATCCTAAAGCGATATCATCATCTGTTCGGACAGCCAGGCCGCAATCAAGTTCCTCTACCATGTCATTTTCCACCCAAAAACATCTCTTAATTGTCGACTGCTTCTTAAGGAGATTGCTGAGCTTTGACACTGTGACAAACCGGACAATTGCAAAGCCGACCAACTAGCTGGGTGCAGTCCAAACCCTCTTCTCATACCCGGAGGAGATCCACCCTACAATTAAGACAACCAACCACAAATAATTAGAAAGCACCACTTGCCTTGAAACAAAGGAAATGTGACCAGCAGTCAATTCTTAATGGTAGCTCTTTTTGCTCGGACTAAGCAGGCCCGCATTCAGGACGACAAATAAGCAAGTAACATAAAACAATATGACAACGATCAGTGACTTATAAAGTGTACACACTTGTCTTCAGAAAATTCCCTGTACACAATCTCACTTTCCGCAAAGTTAATACACATTCTTGTGTGGACATGTGTTTACTCAAAGAGGTCCTGAGAAGCTAGGTCATGTCCCTCTACGGCCTGCAACGCCACCCATATTATTATCATTATGTGTTAACACAATCTGGATTTGTGTCAAGAATATCTGATACGTATGCTAATTTGTAGACAAAATTTCTCTGTGCAAAAGGCAGTGAGATATTTTTTTAACAACAATTTGTCCGAAATCTGGTTTTACAACCGCAAAAATTGTATCGTCTTCTTTCTTATGTTAGTTGAGCATTTATTGATGACCAACATTGTCAATTAACCCAAACATCTTGATCAACACTCTCAACACACAGTGGGGAACCACATACTAGGGGGAACACCATCGATCGAAATCATCGATAGTCTATCTGAAGGTGAAAAAAATGTGCATTAACCGATCGTTAACGTACCGTACACACGTGTGAACTTCTAAGCTCTGTGAATTTTCTTCTGATTTTATCCCCCTCCAATAAATGCTAACCTTAATTTATCACGCATTTGACATACATGACAAGAGACATAAGGAAGGAGCAGCAGTTCGTTTTTGTGATTAATCTCCTCACCAATCAATCGTTATAGTATGTTGTTCAAGTTTTCCATGAATGTGTGATGGCAATCGTTATCGTTTATAAAATACAGTTTGTGGCGGGCGATGTCAGTACTTTTGTACTGAATACTATGCCAATGCTCTAGTCGAATAAACATTTTAAAAGGGTATTAAGGGTGTTTTACGTCTAGTGCCTATACAGTAGATTGTATTGCACTGACGAAAGAGTAACTTTAAAGTCGGTTTTATGAACGATGTGTTCATCGAATATTTCGAAACATTATAATTTGTATTAACGAGTGGATGTGTTATGTTTCCTGACTGATAAACTGTAGACACAAACAAAAATTTTAAGAAATCGCGCGTTGAAGACATTTGTGGCACTTCAACAATTTTATATTGAGCTAAAAACTTAATTCGCGCGGTTTTTTTTTTTAATTTGAACGTTTATTTAAGAAAAAAATGTACAATAGTATTATTCAAAGTATTGCCCATCTGAAGCTATGACTTTTTCCCCATCTTTCTGGCAATTCCTGGATCCTATCCCAAAAGAACTGCGCCGACTTGGCAGCCAAGAATGACTCAAGCCCATGTTTGATATTCTGCTCTGATGTGAACCATATTTCAGTGAGAGCGTTCTGCATCGACCGGAACAAATTGTAGTCAGCAGGGGCAAGGTCTCGGCTATAAGGTGGGTGGGGTAAAACGTTCCATCCACTCATTTCCAAATAGTTCTTAACCGGAATAGCAACGTGGGGCCGAGCGTTGTCATGATGGGAAATTATTGCCTCGCGTCTGGTCGCATATTCCGGGCGTTTTTCGGCTACTGCTCACTTCAAACGGATTAATTGCGTTCGATAGCGTTAACCATTGATGGTTTCACCCGGTTTTAGCAGCTCATAATACAGCCCTTCTAATCCCACCAAATACAGAGCGTTACCTTCGCGCCATGGATATTCGGCTTTGTCGTTGATTTGGCTGGTTGGCCAAGCCAAAACACTTTTCGCATGTTCGCTCAGCTAGCGCATGCCTACCAAAAGACGATGACTTTCGGCAGCAGTTTGCTTTATATTAAAGTAATGAAGAAGAACTCACCGCAAAAACACTTTTTCACGCACAAAGATCGGCTCAGTGAAAAAAAATTATTGTTGTTTGCGCTTCAAATGAATGACATCTACTGAAATGACGTACAATGACAGTAGCTTTCCAACGCATGCTCCAATGGAATAATACAAGTTACGCCATCTCTTAGCAAACAGCACGAATTAAGTTATAGACCCAATACTTTAGAGTTAAAGCGACATCTATGTTCGGATATGTCACACGCACCTGAATATATGTATACCAGCATAATATGTAGATCCCGCATATTTATCACCACGTAAAAAATTAGTTTAGAGCTATAGACCATTGAATTGACGCTTTGGTTCGTAGTGGTTTCACATTGAAACCACACACTTAATGTTTATTCTCTACATTCCTAGTGGTTTTGCGGTGATACCAAGAATTTTCCACACAAAATAAAATTTAAAAAGAAAATTGACACTTCCGAGAACAGAATCGATTTTATTAAATTAGCCTTTTTTTTTAGTGCCACTTTTGTTTGCGGTGCTCGACGGTCACTATGGCAAGCATCTAAGCATTCGAATCGATTCAACAGTCTCTATATTCTGTAGACACGACCGGCTGGGACAGGTTTTAGTTCCTAAATCTAAGTCGTAGCTTTTTTTAGAAGACAAATATTTTATAAGTTCAGCCTGTGAAAATGTAGATTTGCGATGTATATCGAACACTGGCATCTGACACAAAATCATTAACACACAACATAGTACATTTTATTGAGATGTCTACGTTAGGTTGGCTTGAAGTGGCTGGCTGCCTATAGATCCATAGTGTTACCACGCGTATGGACTTACTCCCAAACTTGGGACCAATTGGTGTCTGTGATAGTGCTGTTTAGCTGGCTTATAATGATGCCATTCAGTTCACTAAGGTTGCTGAAAAAGGTGTCAGGCCAGAGGTGATGTGTAGGTTCTTCCTCCTTTTCATCCATGCAGCTTCGGCAAACATCGTTGTATGGGACCCCCCTTTTTCTGCGGAAGCGTATGCCAATTGTCCAGTAATAACACCACAAGGACGCCGAGTTCAGTCTTAATAGACAGAGTGATCGTTTAAGATTATGTGCAGGCCATATTTCCTTTATTTTAAAACAAGTGGCCATTTGTGTCTGATTGTGATGAATAGTCAAACTAAACTAAGACAGCTGTCGCAGAAAAGAATGTTGCCAATTTTCAGTTCTCCTTTTTTAAAACCAAAAAAGTACGATTTAGTTCCCATTTAATTTTTTATTTGGAAGACAGACTTTTACTGGATGCCAACTAACTATTCTAGAGATGCACACATTTTCTGTAAATTTATAAATTTGGGCTCTTAAAATGAAAATTTGTGGTCTGAATCTGAAGTCAAATCGAAATTATAGTGAATTGAAACTTGAAGAATTAAATGCTCAAACTGCCCGCAAATGCTCATTACCTGGCACAAAACTGGGCGACAAGACATAGCATTATCACAGCTTCTGCTGCTGTTTGTCATCAAACTACAAAGTATGATAAAATGATACAAACCAAATGTAATAGCTTTAAATTCTTAGTCAAATTGACAATTTATATTCCTATAATATACTCGATGAAAACTACATTTAAGAATTCAAATTATTTACATTCTTAAGTGTCAATTGAAACATCATGCGGTGCTAGGCAGCTGTCCGTGGCCGATGGGGCATCATCGCATGAATTTTCATGTCAACAGAAATTAAAAGGTGGAAACAATTTCAAATTTGTTCTTTACATTTAAAACAAATAAATTTAAAATTACATTTAATTTTTTTTTTTTTCAAATGTCCCTGCAATTAATACACTTTGTAGAGTTTTCCTGCTTAATCCCATAAAAAATTTGCAGTGAAACTTCTCTTTACCGATACCCCTCTAAAGGGATACCTTTCTTTACGGACAAATCGTCATGATTCCGGCAGGAAGATAATAGTGTATTTCAACCCCTTCAAAACGGACACTCATGTTTCATCGTAAATAAATTCATCCCACATTAATTTTAATTTTTTTTATATACGAAACTGAATTGTGATTTAGGCTTAAGAAACGCATCTGTCCAGTGTCATGACGATTGTGCAAACCTTGTTTTCGAATTGTTCGTAAAGACGGGTGTCCGCTACAGAGAAGTGTCAATGTATAAAAGTGTTCGTGAAGAAAAGTTTCACAGTATTATAAATATATAAAAGCACATCTGAAGCAGCCAGTAGATGTAAATTTTTTTGAATATACATTCCTATAAAAAGAAATGTACATATATCCACGCTTCATTCAAAGGACACGCGCCTGCACTCGTACACACAGCTGTCAGCAACTAATTAGAGAAACAGCACAATTTAAAAAACACATGCGGAATGTTTATTTTAATTTGTTTTCAAAATAGTCTTACAGTCAGAAGGCCTTTTATAAATTTAATTTGTTCGGGAGCATTAGAAGCGATAATTAAGAATAAAATAAAATTTCAAGGACGTACAAAAAAAACCACAGGTAAAGGAGAAACACGATTCCTTTATAACCGAAAGCCTTTGTGACGAAGGTCATTTAGACCAACGATCTTCGGGTAATTGCTACGACTGAGACATCTTTCAATATAGAATATAATAGCGATGACGAGAACGTATAAAATACATGGTCAAGTCATGATATTTAATTCTGTCGAAAGACAATTTTATGTCAATTATATTTATGACATGATCCAGCTGCGGCTGTTTCAAACGGAGCGCCATACTACGGTTCAATTTCCTCGAATCATGTCGGCAATAGCACGATGAGTGTTGGGTGCCATGTAGTCTAAAATGTCTGCTGAACTAGCTCTTCAAGGTTGAGGTCACTCAACCGAGTACGAAAAAAAATTGTGAATTGATCAATGTGATTCTTAATTGATCGTAAGTTTCTGACTGGTGTTACCATTGAATATATGTGGGCCAATTATTTCACCAGCACACCAAGCAATGTCTCTTTGTAGGCCCACCTATGCCATCGACTTAATAAAGAGTTGTGAATTCAATTTCAGATCCAGCAATCTTGAATATTTAATCAGAAGACAATTTAGTCCCAACATTTAGCGCAGTTAGTTCAAAAAATTTGCAATACAATGACAAAGCAACTACAGTCGGCTCCGCTTAAACGAAACATTTGTTTAGTGTAACAAGACATTTATGACGTTGAAGCCATATTGCTTGCATCGGAACATCGGTTATATGGTTAACATCAGTTATCGGTTATTGTTGCTTAATTCCAACAAATTGTGTTGCAAATAAGGGAAGTCGACTGATTTAGTCTTCTGTCATTAAGATGGTCGATGTCATTAAGATGTTATAAGCGGTATGTCCAATTTTTGACGACTCGGTTCAATATGGTGTCTACCATAGCGTCCAAACTGGTGGGATTGATAGAATGCACTAAAGTCTAGATGTATCCTCCTCTTTTTGTCCTCATTCAGTCTTTTTTTAGGTATCTACTTCTTCATTTCGAACGAAATAAAGTCCGATACCGATGCCGCCATGTTATAAGCCGCCAATCCAAAGTCAATCTTTCTGAACACACTGAAGCTTGGTCGACCAATTGCAATCCCATGAGATTGCATTCGCCCCAATAACCGCAATTCAACTTTCAACATAGCTTTTCAGTCAAAAAATGGCCAGGAAAATATGATTTCTAAAATCAGTTTTGTAGGCGCCCGTTTTGAGACTATGTCTATGACTGATTGACTTCAATTCATTTCTAAAATGAATCGTAGACGGATGTAACATTAATCTCTAACGCGGCGGTAACCAATTAATCGATACTTATCGTTACGGCGGCTGTTTTCTTCATTTCGCACCAATCCCTCTGTGCTTGGTAACTTAAAGTCGACAGTGCACACTCGCTTAAACTTTTCCGCCGTCGCTGTGCAATGAATTGCCTGTACACTGAAGCCATAGTGACGGCCGGCCTCACGGCGAAATTCATATTGTGTATTTACATCTGAGCTGGAATTTCCATAATATTTTCGTGCTTTCAACAAGCATGAAGCAAATTATAATGAAATGACAAACCTTACGGAATATACTGACAGTTGACAGTTGAATGTCGTTGGTAACTTTAACATCTGCTGAAACATAACAATCGGAAAAATTATCCCTGCTGCCGCCTATGTTCCTAGTTTATGAATTAAAACTTTTTTTAACTGTTTAAATTAATCGTAATGATTCAACGTAACTGCAGAGGAATATCCATCCACAGGTAACTGTCATACAACAACGGGTGCGAATAATTGGTAAATAATTTTACTTATTTTTGAATCCACCGCTCAGTAGTTTGATATCTGATATACCTTTACAATTAATTGAACAATTCTCCGAGGTTTTTGAAGTTCGGTTGTGTTATTCAGTGATTGTGGATACATATATGTATGTGGTATATCATATGAAAGCGTAAATATTCATTAAGCAATTCGGCTTAATGAACCAATTCCTTTAAATTAATTTAAACGGAAAAATCATCAGATGTTGACCAATAAATATAATTATTACTGCTCAGCAACAGCCATATCGTTCCAGATTTTTCCAAAATAAAAGTTTCTGTATTTTTTTTTTGTGAAGCTCAACCAGGCTGTTTTTCAAGCAACAAACGCTGGATGTAATTGAACAAAAAATTATGGTTAAATTCCAACCATTAATTGGCTTTGCGACGCATGCATGGATGTCGGTCCTTTCTCATCCGTTAAGAGAACCAACAATAATACAACTACTCCTGCATACAGCCCCGTGCTGGTTTACTTTTCATTTCGACAACAGGCGACACACATAAATACGCACATCCATACAACCATGGCATTTGTTCAGAAATAATGAATACGAAAATTTAAAAGTGTGTATCGTATATTAAGGAGATTCATTATTCAATTAGCTTCGGTGGGGCATGTCACAGATTTTCCGTCCTAAAAAAAAGTTGAATATCCTATCCAACGTAAAGAACTGTTACCAAGTAGGTGTGAATATTTCACTTTCCATCACGTTTGCAATGCAAATTGGAAAATTGTGGGGTTCAAGTGTAATGAAGTTCACTATCATGGCTATAGATGGTGTGTCATGGACACGCTTCGTTTCGTACGTTTTACGTGCATATATTTTAAAAATCCTGCAATTTTTACCACTGGCTACCCCAACTGAACTTCCTCGAAAATGCCCGGATTACTGTTGAACTTGCACGAATTCTGTCGAAACCTTAAAATTATTATTATAAATATGTAAATACAACCGTGGCACTTGGAGTCTGGGCGTCGACTCCTACGCGATTGAACATGGCTGCCTGCATTCGATTCTCAGTATGACCAACATAAATTTCGCCCTACCTCTTCCGAGTAATTGACAACGCTCAAAGAGTATGTCAAGAAAAGGCTTCACAAACTTGGCCGTCCGGTGTCGGAGTCCCTTCCTCTCGCGACAGAACAATAGCACGCACAACAAGAGTGGTTGCCCAGAAGCTAGGCCCTGGCCCTCTTAAATTATATTAAATACAACCGCTTTTTTCCTTTTCTGTCACGTGCATCGACTCCAAATGGTTGCTATGTACGTCAAGCTACTCAGTTTCTAGGTTAGATTTCCAGTACGGCAAACAATTTCCATAATTCACTGCTCCACTTCTCAGGAGTCACTGATACAATCAAAGAGCATACCTGTCTAAAAGAAGCTTCTCAAACTTAACCGGAAACTTAGTCGGCATAAAACTTTAGGTCCAATGCAGTCGTGGGAGAAAAATAACACACACTAAAGTGCCATTCATATGAACCACGAACTGCGTGCGCGAACTTTCAGTAACAACCAATTTTCACCATATCATAAACAAAAAGCTATACTTCTTGGGATGCACAAAGGTGCGGATTTATTTATCTATCGAGTTTGATCATTTTACCGACAAAAAATCTCAACAATAGGTTGTTTAACTGTCCCCATCAACGATTGTAAATTGTTTCTCTGCGAATCAATCAATTCATTCTATTCAAGTCAACCCACGCAATCCAAATTCACGTCCAACAAATTTGGGCTGAAATGTCGGTTTTCTCAAATCGTTCTCTGCAAATGAGAAAACTCCACATGAATGAAGTGTAAACGTTTTGCGGAGTTCGCAATTCGTAGTGAGCTTATATGAATGACACTAGCGTCTACTTCAGACGGTAGTTTCCTTTTCTTTATTTTGATATGAATGTCATGGGTTTGCCTAGCAGGAACTACGTTTTCGTCGGTTATGAGCACAATGCATTGGATGACCCTAGGCCTTTAATACTATTTATGAAACTTCTGAGAGCCTGTTTTGGATTTACATATCGTGAGTATATGTATGGAATATGCAGAGAATGTCACAAAAACCTATTAAAAGGTAAGGAGAAGCACGGAGAAATCATATTTACGACTGAGGCACGTATAAAAAGAGTATGTTTTCAATATACAAAGTCCACACTTTGCCATGTGAATCTTTACTTGTCAGGCCTGGGAGCCATAAAGGACCCAACAATAGCCGTAGCCGTATATTGCTAACGGTCCTAGGCACACTGCTTCCAGTCATCAATACCAAGCTGCATTGTGTCCGGGATGGCTTTGTCTTAAGCCAGGAGGTTCAGTCTTCCTAGAACCAGACCTTCTGAGCTAGAGCATTGGTTTCGTTGTGGCCGAATCCGTGCACTCGAAGCAGTCCAGCCACTTATTGGTACAGGTCGCACCATGAAGTCTCGTCTATTCATATTCATCGCAGATGGGATCATATATCCCACTTAGAGTTTTTTTTTTTAAACACCAGGAATCTGCTCATCTACTTTGCTTTGCCTTAAGACTGGTTCCATGCACCTAGACTGCCAAAGTAGAATATCATCTTGATAATGACGTGACGCATGCCACGGGCGATTCTATGTGACTACCTCCAAATCATAGCTGTCGATCGTGATGTTTTCCCTTGGTGGAGTATGAAGCTTCCACTACGGCACGTTGGGAACGCACGACTATACCAATGACATCTGCGTAATCCAACAGTTGGACGACTTGTTCATTTAAGTACCTTGCGTATTTACAGAAGACCGCCGTGCAGCTCTGTCTTCTTCAGTACCAGGTCAAGCAAAATCACATGACAGTGCATTTGCCGAAAACCGGAGCATGATCCGAATTCCCCGAACTAACCTGCACGGTACATCGCGTACGACACGTCAGGCTCAATTTTCCGGAATTTCGAATTCGTTCGTCGCTTCGGGCGAGTTCATAAATGCAAAACTGAAGCAACTCTGCAGAATTTGCCGTTCCTAGATGTAAATAAGCTGCATTAACTTTGCATGGCAAATTCGGTCAATGAGCAGTCAAACTGCGGTTAAGTTGGCAGTGATTTTTGTTTTGTTACAGGCTTGCAGGGAACCCGAGCTGTGGACTTCATGCAAGAAATTAAAAAAATTCCACTCGGAAATTTATGTTTTTGGAACACATCTTCACTTACAATTCTTTCTCATTTACAGCATCATTCGTATTTTGCTATTGATTCTTTCTTTGACATTTTTCACATTTTCTAAAGATGCTCCGTTTATTATTGGGTCTATAACTTCGGGCGGTTTGCCAAGAGATGGCGTAACTCGTATTATTCCAGCGGAACATGCATTGGAAAGCTACTGTCATTGTACGTCATTTCAGTATATGTCATTCATTTGAAGCGTAAACAACAATAATTTTTTTTTCACTCAAACATGTCGAACTATGTGCCTGAAAAAATGTTTTTTTGGGGAGTTCTTCTTCATTACTTTAATATGAAGGAAACTGCTGTTTCTCCTATTTGTGTTCCATTCTGCTGCACACTCGCTGCAGTATTTGTGTGTGTAAATGAAAAATTGATTTTGTGCCGTGCATGGACAACAACGTTGCAATTATGAACGCAGTCATGCTTTGCGATGAATGCTGTCGTAATCTATTATGAGATGATGTTTATCGATCTGAAACTGGCTAGCCTTCTCCAGGATTTGCCTTAGTATGAACAGTAAGCGGCCTATCGTCGATTTACTAGTCTATAGCGCGCACCAAAACAGCTGTCACTTGTTTGTCAAAACTGATCAGATAGCTGCTCGCGTTTCTTTCTGTAAAATATTCACAAAACATTATTAAATAAACAAATCGTCAAAGTGGGAACCCCATGATGTTCCTGATTTTATGCCTTGAGCTACGTATTTCAATTGCCGTCAAGAAACAAATTAGACACCAGGAGCAAACATTTTTCTCAAACGGCGCACTTTGTAGAATTTAATGCTTAAAACGTGTTACTTTATGTAGCATCGTTCTCGCGAAGATCTAGACTTGTGGTTGTTGACATTGACCTGATTAAGCGAACATATTGAGACCGAGAACACAGCTGTCAGAATGGTGAAATACAGGCCGATAACAGCGACACAATAAAATATTATGTATACTGGGACACAGAGGATACACCGTGAAATACTGACTTATACTGAAGACAGCTGCAAAGATTTGGTGGTTGGAATAAAATCGAAGAGGAAATAATAGTTATAGTCTCATGCCGGAGCAATAAACTGACTTTCTGACACATCGAAATTAAATTGAATTCAATGTAAATTACTGATTCCATTTATTGCTAAATTGTCTTCCCTCTAAATTTAGAATTATTTGTGAACGGCCACATTGACACAGATAGACCCCAACAATGTGCTTACACACTAATTTCTTTTCCAAATTACATTCGAAAGAGCTCAGCCATGAAATGTGAAATATTGGAATATTGCTCTCAGAACATCTACAAATAAAAAGGAATGTCTTTCTATATTTTTCACAACTTTCTTCAACGCAATGATTTAACCAAAAATCCAAAATATTCTCCATACAAATGAGGGTGGACATTTTCGTAAAGCTGATATATTAACACTGAAGGTATTTGATTCAAAAAATGAAAATGAAAAAAGAAGGAATACACCCACCACACTGGCAATATGAGTTCATTCATTGATGGGTATTCAAAAGTCACCGTGCATATTTATTTATATATTTATGAATGTTTAAACATGTACGTGTGTAGTAAGACGTTGTATTTGTTCGATAGCACATCCCATGTATCTCGGATCGAATTTGAAAGTTGCCTGAACAAAGTTCACTTCAGGTTGGTAAAACAGAATTTCGAAAATGATACGCATTTAATTAGTAAATTTGCTTTGAGACTTTGGAGACTTTCGCATCTATGTGGATACACATGAATGTCTGAGAGATGTAGTTGAACAGCGTGGGTATAGATGCACGCTGCTGCTGTGGAAGGCGTCATACAATAATTATAATGCGATTTTTGGCAGCACTTTCGTTCTGGTCATTCGCTTTTGGCCAAACATGATGATTTTTGTACCTACTTGCAAAAGGAAGGATCTATGAGTACGAAAGATATATTTGCGACGTGAAAAATCGGGGAAAAATGTGCTTACAAGTTTATTGTAAATGTATGAACTCTTTATAGCTTTACGAAGATTGTTTGTGCATTTGAACATAGAATGCATTCGATTATGCAGCTGAATCAGGCGATCTATTTTTGGAAGAATGCCTACGATTAAGGAAATGAACAGAAATGCACTGAACTGATTGGAGCCACACATGTTTAAAAAAATGTACAACAACTTTAAGAAGGAATATCAATTATAATTGTATCAATAAAGTGCGTGTACATAATGCAGGTCCGACTGTAAGCACTCATTAGCCGCAGACATGTTCCTGACTCCAAACGTGACCTCCTGCTCTCCTTTTTTGCACGATAGAGTTTGAGGTTATTTCATTTTTTTTGCTAATCAGTAGCATTTGATGAATTTTGATTTAATAATGAAATCAGGGAGATTGAGAAAGAAAATGGAAGCTCACAACGGAGGTTAGGATTAGCTTAAGTTATACTGATGGCCACGCCTGCAACTGTTATGGCCGGTGTACACCGGTTTGTCTTTAGGCTACTAACTGTCTAATCCCAAGATCTTAATATTGCTATCTCCCTGAAGCTCCCAGATCACTGTAGGGTCTTCCAGGCAGAAACCCTTGCGATAAAAGAGGAACTGTCCTGACTCAAGAACAATGCAATATCCAAAAGAGATATCACCATCTGTTCGGACAGTCAAGCCGCAATTAAGTCCCCGGACATGTTTAACTCAAAAACATCCTAATAATTGTAGGCTGTCTCTTAACGAGATGGCTGAGCATTTTAATATTCACCTCTCATGTGGGTGATGGGACATTGGGACATACCGGGCAATTGCAAGGCGGATGAACTCCCTTGGTGTGGTATGTCCTCCTCCCTAACACTAGGAGGTGTTCCACCTTCCATGCTAATCGCAATCATCTACTCAAGATACAAACAATCAACACTACCAATCGTAAATGGCTGGCATGCCTTACAACAAAGGAAATATGACCGTCTCAAACGATCGCTCAATCTGCTCAGACCTAGAAGACTCTCAGAACGCTCACCGGCGTCATAACCGGACACTGCATAATTGGCATTCATCCCCGAAGGTTGGGTGATCCCTATAATGACATTTGTAGAAGCTGCATGGATGAAGAGAAGGTTGAAACAATAGATCTGGCAAGTCGTTGATACTTACACCTACGGGTCTAATACTTCAATAACCTTAATAAGCGAAAAAAAACGTCAGCATTAGCCATCTAAACCGTTTTGTCATAATCACCACTCGGTTCTAACTGTGTCTAACTTTAGCCGAAGTGTGACTGTCTTCTGCAGTCAGCCACTACAACCTAACCGAACCTAAACATCTGAGAATTCTCTAGTGGTATGCTAATGGCATATTTTGGATATCATCCAAACACTCCTACGTTGATTTACAGATAATGGGTATTTTTGATAAATTTTGGTATGTCTAGAATTTTTATTTTTGACATTTCTTCTAGGCTGTTGAATGAATAGCTGCCTAGCGTGTTTTTTTGTTCTTGCAAGTGCTGGACTAGTGCCGATGTAGTGAGTCGTAGTTTCTTCATGTTCTTACAAAAGAGAGTATGCAAAAGCATTGGATTTTAACCAAAAGCTTGGTGGTCATTCTTTTACTTTGACTTTGAAATCGATTATCTGGATTTTCGATTATTTGATCCGGATAATCGGGGTTCTACTGTACTGAATTTTAGTATTATTGTTCATTTACCTTTGAATCTTATATTTTACCCGATAGCTTTATGTTTTTAATGACTTCTCTGATGATTCCAACATTTATTATTTATTGGTCCAAGCCATTTGGCAGTTGTCATCATATACCTGACAACCCTTCGAAATAAAGCTGTGCTAAACAGTTCCGACTGTGGAAATAATCGTTCTATGTCCGTTCCGTGGTCGGAACTGGTTCCTGGGGACATGTCCGCGTAACTAAGTAATTCCATGGACATGCCGGCGTTGAACATGTTTCAATGTCTGCGCAACTTTTTGAACAAATCATACAAGTCCACAGAATCCGACAGTCCACTCGTTGCCGGCAATTCTAAAGAACTATATGTTCCGACCGATTGAAGAAGAGTGGTGTGTTGTTGATGCTACCCCTAGTTCGAGGATGAATGTACGTAGTTCCATTGACATGTTCAAGACATCGATCGATCAGAATCCAAAGTGGTAAGAGCAACGAAAAAAAATCCAGTGATGCTGTTACTTAATCGACCCTTAAATAGGCAGCCACTCTGCATGAATATTCTTTGTGTCGATGAAACCGGAAGTTCGCTGAGATGTACATATCCAAACACAACACTTTTTGAACAACCTACGAAGCGTAGGACCAAACCTACGAAGCGGACAAAAATGCTGCAAAATGTCTAGATTTATTCAATCAATACACGTGCTCTGAATAGGCTTTAATTGATCCTCTCCAAGCTTTAGTACGGCACTTATATATTTGGTCCGGCGCACCCAGTCCACCCTACTATTAGATGAGATCCAAAAGTGAGGAATATCACAGTCAATGGGCTCGCTCGAACAACGACATACTGTGACTTCTCTTCTGTCCCTGTTTGAAAAAAGCTCAAAGGAACTAGCCAAAATCGGAATACAGGTCTCGCAAGGAATGCTCGGTTTACCCTCAAGTCAGCTTTTATTTAATAATAAATATGACAATAACAACTACAGACTTGTTCCACTCTATGTGTCCAACTGTTGTCTGCTGCCACCAGTTGCACACACCAAGTTGACTGCAGTTCATTTCAACTTGTGTGCTACCTTAAACTATGTGTCCTCTGATGCGTGCATATGATGTGGGACAGGATCGGATACGAAGACTCCTCGGGCCGGATCTAAGGTGCCTATGCGCTCTACATGGCCTAGCCAGCTAAGGCGTTGAATCCGTAGACACTTGGCTGAACTCATTCAGGCGAACACACAATACAACAGAAAAAACTTAAAGGAAATTAATATCCTTTTATTTGGTTGTATTGTCTAACATTTTGAAGAAAACTTCCTATTGACACTGCCTATTGATGAAATGTTGCATACAATAAGTTTGATAAAGGACTAGCAGAAAAACCAAAGTTGCTTGTTTTTGTTTAAGTTCGCCACATTTAAACGCCGAAGCGGAGAGAATTTTTCCAATTGTAGCGGATGTTAATAATAGTAAAACCTGACAGTTTGAGCGATGACCTTCGTTGGTAGCATTTGTCAAATAGGATCATCATTTCGCACTCATTTCTACATAATACCCTGTTGTAGCTTACAATAGCCGATGACAGTTTCTATGTTAAATTACATTTCTTCTGAAGCGGTAAATTTTCAACGATATGTTATGTCCTTCCAGTGTGGTAAATTCCACTTCAAAATACTGGCAGCACGGGGTTCTTCTTACATATTCAATTAGTTAATTCTCAAAATGACAAAAGGAGGAATCTTAGCGCAAGATAGAGAGTAATTTTATCACATGAACATGCTAAATTCTCCGCAAATGTTTGCTTTGAACTTTTACTTTATAAACTAAGAGTATTTATGAAAAAATGCACACGAGACAATTCCAATTTCAATTCCTACTCCTAATGGTGCAAATATTTCAAAAACTCCAAGCATCGGGCAGCAGTCCTTTGCTGGATTAAAAAATAAATTTCACTTCCTATTCGGAGTGAACTTAGATCATAATAACATTTGCTTTGTGCTGCTCATAGACAGAAAGAATACAATTCTGTGTTGCTTAACATTTTCTATGTTATAGTTACGAAAAGCTCAATCTAAGTAATTGCATTTAAGTCTCCCTATTTTTTGTGAATTTTAAAGTGATATCATTATTGTTGTATACAGTGAGTTCATGGTCAATAGGTACTTCATTTCGTAAAGAGCTTTTATTTTTGTGTGAATTTGTGAAAGGTGTGTTTAATATATTCGTTGAGAACATTCTTTATTCCACGAGGGTGCACACAAACAAATACCAACATTAGCTGAACTATTTGAAGAGATGGCAATCCGCTCAACTTCGACTTGTTAACTGCACTCCGTCCGATTTGAATATGCGATTATGAACACAAGTAACGCAGATTTCAACGAAAAAATATATATACATATTTGCTCAGCATGTTACTTGCAACTTCGACGGCCTTTCGGCCTCATGTTAAGGCGCAATGGTTAACGCATGTATAATTGTGGGATCAATGTCCTGTCTTCTCAAGAGTCAAGTGCATCCCAGTGATCACTCTGGCGTATGTGGGTTTTCTATGGACGTTTTCTTACGGAATTTCCGGACGGTTTCGGAAGCCCAGTCCACATTTATGATTTCGATTTCGATAAAAGTGTATGTTAATGCATATATTGTTCGTATCTGACATGTATATTTATATAACATGTCATCCACAGGAGTTCTTGCAGGTCCGATTCTTAAAGGCATTTTTCATGCGACTTGTCCCGACTTGTGCGATTTATTGCAATGTTTTTACTGTAGGGAACAATGCAGTCATTCTTGAAGGATATTTTTTTTTCACTTGATTCTGATAACCCGATCTTTTGGCGTGCCGACAATACCCCTAGTCCAAGTGACGGAGTGGAAGGGTTCTCCTATTAAATAGAAAATATTTGCATGTTTTAATCTCGTACCCTAAGCACCCTTTGGTGTCTTTTTCGAAAATCAGTACCGACATTTTTTATTTGAATTACAAGATTTGTATGTAAGGGGAGTGAAAAGCGTGAGAGATTACCGCGTCGCACGTGAGAAACGTCAGCTCTTCCACAATTCTAAATGTAACAGAGCTCTCATTATTCTTTCTTGGAATGTGCATCGCAGAGTCGCCATGTCATCTGATCCCGACTGGACATCAGCAATTCTGCTGATGCACAATTTTATGTATTGCCCACACTCTATGTTGATCATTCGTAAGAAATTAAGTTCAGTTTGAAAACTCATCTCGTCGTGTAATCATCTCTTCGTATTGTCTGGTCATGTAATTTGTGTGACAAAATGGTACCAGCTATCGAGTGAGTAGTAGCTCTTCTCTTCTCCTTTGAATATACTTATTCTCAGCAATGGGAATCGGATGCATGTAAAGCATGTGTGAATAGGACATAAGATGACGTGTGTGTGGGATAGAGGGAAAAGCGATTGATATATGATTTGAATTTGATCGTGTGAAAGCATGGGCTGATTGTTGCGACGACCTTATATGTATTTGACTGCTCAATTATGATTTTACTACTATTGTACTGCTTTTGCCTTCGCTGAAATCTTTCCTGCAGTTATTCCTGAACCACAATACCAGCGTGAGCCTTTTCCATGAGTTAAGCTGGAAACAGATTTTCAGATATTCCGTAGGCAGCGCTGCATGCACATTTGCACATTTGGACACATCAGAAAAAATAGATATCGAAAAAATAGATAAACTTCTAGTGCCAACTCACGCATTTAATTGACGCCGGATTTATTTCCATACATTTCTGATCTTTAGTTCTCTGGAGTCACTGTCAATGTTCAAAGCAGAAATGAAGTATTTAGAGATAGCTAACTTGTTCCTCCCTTCCACAACCAAGAAAAGCTTGCAACTGACAATCATGTTCGCTAGTGATATGGCAATAGCAAGTTGCTGCACTAGCTAGGACCAACCCCACTTCGGATTGTTATGCCACACAAAGGGAAATAACTCGGTTGCCTCTGTGGACGGACATATGGTTCTTCTGAACCACAATTGAATTCTATCGGCCTGCACTCCGCTAGAGGTCTTCATTTGCGGGGTACAGTAAGACCCTACCAAAACAAATTAGGCAATAGCTAGTACACATATACGATGACTATAAAATAAAAGCAAATATTTTAGGATTTGTAAGCTCGATAGTTCGCGCATGAACCGATTTTTAAGTATTATGGTCGCTGTGCTTTCATGAGTGCAGTAACGACGCCAGCGTCATATGAAATACAGTAGACGCTCGATATAGTGCACTAATGAAAACCGGGCCAGTTCACTGTAACGAGCGCGGTCTCTTTGAATCAAAATGTGTATGTTTTTACGTATATTCTACGCTAGTTTCTGTGAAGAGTGCAACGTTGAAGATGACAATGATGTCCTCGTTTATTTCGGCAATAATTTAAAAATTGAATTCTTCCGCAAACGATTTACTTTCTATCTTAGAGTCGCGTCAATATGTACTGACCATAGATATCTATTGGTTGTTTATTTAGGCGATGATACATATGCATAACCCTAATGGGTTTTATAAGTGTTTTTGCATGATGAAAGGTTAAAAGAAAATACAAAAACATGTGTTCACTGTAGCGAGATTTTTTTTTGTTGGCTATTAGAATAGCCTGTCTAAAAAATTGGATTTTTCACGATATCGTGCGAGTGCCTCAAATGGACAGTGTTCTTTACGAATAAAGTTATACAAAAAGCTTGTTGAATTTAGCTATGAAATTATTTTTTTTAAGTACTCTGTGGAACGATTTTCCGCCTGAATTCGTAAGAGGAACATTGTATATAAAAATGAAAAAAATATCAACAAAAGTTTCATTTTAATTACAAACCTATTTTCTTGAGAAAAACCATGCCTCAAAGCAAGTAAATTTGATCCAGGCGAGACGTCCCTCAAAGGAACTTTCCACCATTATCTTAGAAAAACAATTAACATTTCCAAAACCTATTTCGTGACCTACATACTTACAGTGCCTAATTTCATAGGCTGTGTACGCCACACCTAGGTATACACTGCACATACATACAAATGTAATATGTACCACATATTAGGAATTCTTAATTAGCATCTGGCAATTTATACAGAACAGCAACAGAATATTTAAACTGCTTCCCTAGAGAAAAGGACGTTGCTTTGCCAAACTAAAACAAACTAAACACACGTCAAACGATAGCAACTTATTCACTCTGTAGCACTTACAAATACTAAACATAATGATTCAACAGTATTCATAGAAAACGGGATCTAAAAGTCGCATTTTACTACTACTTCATATATATATCTGTATTGAGTAGTCGAGAGGATGCCAATTTTGTTTTTGTTTCCCTCGACATCAAGTTAAATATTTACGGAAGCTTTTTTTTCAACTGATTAAATAATGCACCTGCATAAACAAACTCTGAGATGCAACCCATGTTTTACTATCGACACTACCTACATAAACTACATAATAATAATTGCTGCAACTACAACTAAGAGCATTTGTCAAGCTGCACATATGTACATGTGTTGTGCCTTATTGTTTTTTTAAAGAAACTGTCTTTCACCGATTAGTCCCATACGTATGCTCTAGATATCCGATAACGAGTAAGGACTATGCTACACTACGAATTAAAACGATGAAATGACTTTCATATTCACAGCACCTACTCTCTAGAATCACAGGCTATGCTCACAGAGCATTACTGAAAAGGAATCCTTCCCAAATTTTACATTTCGGAGTCGCTCTTAAACAATTCGTACCCTCCAATTTTTAGAAAACAATAGCGCTTACAACAGACGTGGTTGTTGCAGACACTAGTTCACCTCGAAACATTCAAGGGATCTTAGGTAGGTTGGTAGGTTAGCGAACTTAGACCATGTTAGTCCATTGTGATACTCGCAGTCAGACAAAACGGATGATCAAAACGGCAAATGGTGGCTGGACCGGATTTGAAAACCGGCTAGAAACGTATTATGCATGAAACACAATAGTACGTTGCTGCGTTCGACTTCAATGTTACGGAGGGGTGCGATGACGTACTGCGATAATCAGCTGTTCACCCTCTCAAATACTAGATGAAAAATATTGTGTCAGCTGTTTTCGTTTGTGTAATGTCAAATCAAAAAAGTATTCTGCTCAAACATTAGTACTTTTTTTCCTCCTTGGTCCGAGTTCAAATTGATTTTGTCGTTCAAAGGTAGTCAGCTGTTTATCATCGCACCAATCTGTCAAAAATGTTCCAACATGTTCGATAATGACATGCGATGGTCTTACGTTTTACGATCCTTTCATCTCTCTCATTTTGTACTTACGTAGGTCGCCGCAGTATTCTGTGCCTGGCCATTGAATTGTGTGCGTTGAAAGACGGTGCAACGCAGCAACGCACTATTGTGTTTCAGGCATTAACTTTGCTTGCACTGGAATTTGAACCGGAGACCCCACTAACCATCTACACCATCCAGTAGTTTATAGTGATCTCCACGTGATAATAAAGCATTCGTACATTCAATTCAATTGCACGACATTTCGGGTGGCTCTGCCTTACAATTAGGATATTGAGAATATGTCCAGCAACTGTGTTTGGCAGTAGGGACTGTGTGCCTAATCAATTTTACATTCGCTGTATTTTTGAAGTTATTGCTCTGTTTGATGAGAAAGAGAGGATTGGGAAGAAAAGAATGGAACTATTTCTTGCTATGCTTATGTTAAGAACACTTTAGGATATACACCTATGACATCAGCATTGATCAGCTTCACCACAAGTTCCAAATGAAATATTCGGCTTGAGGTAATAAAAGAAAGCTCAACTTGCTCTAAATGTGGCTATATGTGGCATGCTGCTTCAACATAACCTAAGCTCACCCTTGAATACAACAGTAGTGACAATTTAGTGGTCATTGTAGTGTGGCTGCCGTGCTGAAGTGTGTAGATGCGTCGACTTCTACGCTGGGTGATCTTGTTTCAATCCCCTCCACGGCTTCACATCAATTGAATTGCTGGAAATGTTCAGAGAGTGGAGTCGACAAGTGATGTCCCCTCCACTTGTGAGAGAACAAAAACACGAACAGCGCTATTGGTTGCTATTGTATCTACTCCTAGATCTATCTGTAGGGCCACACATATTATTATTATTTCTAATGGTAGTGGCGGACGTGGCGTTGTGGGTTTGTGCGACAACTCCTACGCACTTGAAACTACGGTGTCTATGTTTAAGTCCCGGTACCATAGGAAATTATGTTCACGGTCCACCTCTTTCGAGTCACTGACAATGCTCAAAGTGCAATAACTGGGCTGTATAGAAAAAGCTTAACAAATTGCTCTTCCCGAAGTTTGGTATTTTTTTTTTAACATAATGCGCGGCAATAGATTTTTTTTGCAAGGAATCTTAGAAGGAGAACGATTATTTAAATTTAAACTCCTACGCGTCCACTCGTTCAGCTAGAGGTTTACTACAATCAACACGTCATTAAAACCCTCAACCACATTATTTAATTGTTAAATTTATAAAGCTTTCCAGTCTCACTCTCTCTCTCTCTTTAAAATATACAACATTCACCTAACCTATCATTTTGACTGTACACATACTTTACACAACAATCGGTTGATCTTATAGTTCCAGCACCACCACCTCTACCATCACTGATTCCAAAGGCACCACCACCGCCACCGCCGCCATTGGCACCACCAACTGAATTCGAAAAGAAGGATCTCAGCGATAAACAGAAAGCTACACTTGAAAAACTCAAGTAAAATCGCATTTCCAACAAAACCAAGAACTATGAACTAATCAGTAAGATTTAATGTTTCAGAACACGACCCAGGAGACGACCAGACTGGTCAGAGATGATGAAAGAAGTTGAAAGCGGTAAAAAACTACGCCATGTACAGTGTAATGATAGGTGAGCTAAGACTTAGACTTCTAGACTGTGTAAAGTTCTAGTTAAAGACAAGACGATGAAGATTCACTTATCTTTTAGTTTTGCTATAGTGTTATGTATATTTTTATCTTTTTTATGAACAATTTTTCTAAGGTCACAACCAATTATCACATGCAAATCGATGACAAAAGTAGACGATAAATTTGTGTATGAAACAGAAAAGGACAATGCACACAATAAGCTTCTTAAACAAATTCAAGGTGGAATTAGACTGAAGCCAGTGAAGACCAATGACAGAAGCAGACCATTCCTCGACGGTTTACGGAAATTCCGCCGGCAAATGACAATCGAAGAGCAACTACAAAAGTCCGAATCAAAAGCAGCCTTAAATGAAGTGGTAAGTATTACCATCAGTGTCAAAGACATTTGTTATAACTTCATTTCGTGTTTGTTGTTCTTAGGAACAGGTTCCTGATGAACCCAGTGGCGATGAACTGGATGACATCGATAAATTACGCGATGATCTTCAAAGTACAAAGCAAATGTTAGCCTTAGAATTGAGAAATCGTGAAGCACAAGAGCGCGAAAATAAGAGACTTTTAGCAAAAATTGCTACCTTGGAGGCTGAAATGCAACGTGACAAGTCACGCACCGACCAATCTGATTCGGCAAAAACTCCGCCAGCAGCTGCAGACGATGCACTCGTTCAAACACTCAAAAAAGACGCCGAGGATGCCAGGAAAACATCGAAAGAACTGGAAAAGAAATATGAAAAGAGTGCTGAGGAATTGGATGCAACCAAAAATGAAGTGGAAGATCAAAAGAGAATGATTGCCCAATTGGAGAGGAAGTTACAACAAGCATTACAGGTATTTTCGAAGACATTGGTGTGATGATGAGAGCTTCAACTATCTCTATGCAATGTGGACTGTTGTTACCAAGTTTTTTTTTTCGTTTTGGCTCAACTGGAAATGAGAACCATTGCAACTAATCCCAGAAAACGCGAACCAAGTGAAAAAGATCCAAACAGAAATTACTTCTCTAATTTATCCTTTTCCGCACAATTTGTTGTGAACTGAAACTCTAAAACTGACATTGTCGCTTTCGTAAATATTCTAAAATTACACGGAAATCCCACGGAAATCAACGGTACAAGTTAGAAACGGCGCAAATGTATGCAACACTGCTTCTGACATTTAAAGTGGTTAAAATGATTAGATCGCAGCTTTTTCTAAAAGCTGGCAAAAATCCAATTAGTATCCATTACTGTTGTATCATCACAGGTCTGTAGTAGGTCCGTAAGTGGAATTAGGGCAAGCTTTATTTTTGAATTACAGATCTATTAGTGATTTTAACAAAAAAGAAAGCGTGCAAACATAAACTGATGTCCAGCCTTTGTGAGTACTCTCAGCAGCTCACAAAGTGGTTTAGGTTTTTACTCGGTTTTATTTACACAGCATATATGCTCCTCTGAGCCAGAGCAATGGTGTCCATTAGGCCTTTGCGTTTCAGTTCAGTCCAGAGAGCGCTCAGTTTAAGTTTAATCGTAAATTGAACTAGTTCGTTCTTAACCTGAAAAATATCTCATTAAAGTTCATCCAATCCATTCGTTGCGCCAGAAACTCGTTATATGCTAAAACCATGTAACGCATTCGGAATAAAATACACAGCATATATGCTCCTCTGAGCTAGAGCAATGGTGTCCATTAGGCCTTTGCATTTCAGTTCAGTCCAGAGAGCGCTCAGTTTAAGTTTAATCTGTGAATTGAACTAGTTCGTTCTTAACCTGAAAGATATCTCATTAAAGTTCATCCAATCCATTCGTTGCGCCAGAAACTCGTTATATGCTAAAACCATGTAACGCATTCGGAATAAAATACACAGCATATATGCTCCTCTGAGCTAGAGCAATGGTGTCCATTAGGCCTTTGCATTTCAGTTCAGTCCAGAGAGCGCTCAGTTTAAGTTTAATCTGTAAATTGAACTAGTTCGTTCTTAACCTGAAAGATATCTCATTAAAGTTCATCCAATCCATTCGTTGCGCCAGAAACTCGTTATAGTGGTCGAAGCCAATGCACAAAATGATATCGGATGTGGTTTCCAGGAGCTAGGATAACTATTCTATACTAAGTCTCTCCTGATCTCTGCAAAGAAAGTGAGTATAATTTACATAGTCAAAAATATCACAACGACGGGCTTTATTAGCTATATTTCAATTGCAATTGTGGTCGCTGTGGTTTAGTTCATAGCAGAAATAAAGAGCACGGACATTGTAGTAGTGAAATTCAACATGAATCAAATGGTTGGAGGATGGTTTCAGATTTCCACAATAGCTCACACGTATTTTTAGAAACAACGTGTAAAAATCGCTGTCAAAGGGCAACGGCAGAAGTTGGATATTTCCACGCCCTCTTATTTCTGGCTCATAGGTTAATTTCCCAAAAAGTACAATTGTGTTGAAATAACAGCTTCTCAAACTTCGTCATTCACAGTCGACACGGCAAGTCTCCCCCACTAATCGTTATCGTTTTTAACTTCAATTCAACAATAACAACAACATAAGTGAAAAATGGCTCATATTCAGATACGCGGAAGCTACTATGTGAAGAAATAACTTGGTAAAAACGGTCTTCCTCTTAACACCTATGCTTTTTTCTTTTTCAAATCTAAACACATAACCCATTAAATGCCTAACGCTCACTAAACATTTTCCTATCTCGCTTTAATAACAAAAGCAGTCACCTGAGTCGAACAGTATAAGACCGCAATTCAGCTTTTGCTATTCGCTTGAAGATCCTAACGACACGGACATTTATTATAATTTCCACTCGTCTTCTGATACTGAAATAGAGGTAAGGCCAAGGCTTATTTGCTTCTGCTTTGATATTAACTCAAAAATAACTTATTAAAATATTATAAGCCAGTGCAATCCCCGCAAGAATACACTGCACACAACTTTTCAAATCACATTACAAATTATATGAACTCAATAAAGGGCGGCGGCGGTTCCATGAACGGTTCACGTCGTCCCAGTGAAGCGAATCCCAACAAGGAAAGCTCACCAGAATTGGAGTTGGAACTTTCGGAGAGTGACGAAAATGAGGACGAGGAAAAGAAGGCCGAACGCAAGCAACGTAGATTGGCTAAAGAAGTTAAGGTACTTCAAGCAAAACTGACCAAACTCAAGGGTAAGCAGGAAGCAGCCAAGAGGGAAAGAGCCAATTTGAAGGAGCTGATGAAGAAAAATCACGTTCTTTTGAAGTAAATTGCACAAAAAACGCATTTATCGAAATTAGAGTAAACTTTATTTTGTTTGATACAGAGAAGAGAATAAGAAGTTTAAGAAACTAGAAAAGGAAGTTCAGAAGATGGCTGCATCAGTGAACGACGGGGATGATGAGGACGAAGAAAAGGATGAAGACGAGGAGGAAGAGGAGGAACAAGAAGCAGAACAAGAGTCTGAAGAAGATGAATCCGAAGAGGAATCGGAATCGGAGGAATCTGAGGATGAGAGTGGATCAGAAACGGAAAGCGAATCCGAAGCTGAAGTAAGATATTATTTGATATACATGCAAATTCTTTTTATTTTCACTAATTTACTTCAAGGACGCATCCGACGATGACAAGAAAACAAATCTCGAACCTCGCGTTAAGAAGCATGAAAACCGTCTATCAGCCCTTAAGAAAGGCAATGTCCTATTGCAAGCTAACGTTGATAATATCCAAGACGAGATATCTAAGGTGCGTGAGAAGGCTAGCAGCTTGCAAGCTGAATTGGATGCTGTTCTTGCCGATTTGGGATTATAAATTGGTCTGAGAGCAAAGTGCATTGTTCTGGAATATGAACGAAGGCACATGAATAATAGAATTTTCTTATTTATTCGATCCCTTTTTTTACATAGAATATTCATATAACACACGTTTATGCATTAAAATATAGAAATTGTTTGGACAAACCAAATATACTACCATACGCCAAAGAAACACAACTTTGTTTTACAACAGCGAACTTACCCAAATTTTATGAAATATATTTCTCTAACGATTGGTTAATAAATGTTTCTATGCACTTTATTTTATTAGAAATAATTTTAAACTAACTGCACTTTGCACTTAATTCAACGATGCATTTGTTTGTTTTTAATTTCCCGTTGCCGCCGGTGATGCTTTGTTTGTTGTCAATTGAAATGTCAAACTCAATGAAGTTCAGTCAAATAGTCCAGATGCTTAAAATTTTCATGAAAATAAGTTTAATAGTTTTATAGCAAGTTTATTGAGTGTATATTTTATATTGGTGAACAATCAGAAAAAAATCGTCCAACGGGAATTTAGAAATTTTAGGTACAAATCTCTCTTTCAGCGAACAAAATGGAATTCCGTAAAGTTTCACTACGCAGTTTGTGACATTTTTTGTTGTCTGGTCGGAAAAACGTTCTTCTCTCTTTACGAAGAAGAGCTTTTATATTTCGAATTATATAAACAAAAAATTTAGAAACACGAAGCACGCACCTTTGTGATATCTTAATTCAGCTATGGTTTTAGCTTTTCCATTCGACGATCTGGTTGTTGCTCACGCCCTTGTGCATGGTATATCCCGTCTGCACTTATAAATAATATAGTTTTTTCACGCTGTAATGTTTACAGTCCATGGGTAGCCTGTGATCTACGGGACTAAGCAGAAAGAGAACTTCCTTCACCCGGGGCATCACAATGTGTCCATCAGTAAAACATGGCTAACGCTCGTCTTCTCACATGTGTACCAAACCTTTACTTTGTATCGTAAGAAAAATTTATTCAACCTTTGTTATAAGTTCAGTAAGGACACTCCATTGGTATATAGGTAGGTAGCCCGGTGGCTCTGGCTGCCCTTACTACCTGTAATAAGTGCTCTTAGTCATAAAACCATCCGGATTCATATATCGTTTCCACTTCAAGAAGTGTTTTGCTAGGAACTGTTTTTTTTTTCTTAGCTACTGCTCGGGAATCGCAGAGCAGATGTTGGATAGATTCTGTTTCTTCATTATGTATCTCTGCAGTTTCAGCAAAAGTCGTACCATACTGCGTTCAGACGTTCAGAGGCTCGGAAAGCGTGGGTCTTCTGCGGGGCCAGGATTGGTCTTTACCTTTTCCTGCATAGGTATAGCTTCTCAAACTTCGGAAGTCGGCATAAAACTGCAGGTCTTATACACTCGTGACAAAAGAACAGCATGCACAACAAGAGTGGTTGCTGTAGAAACTCCTTCCAAGTCCACCCCGGACTGTCGCGCCAGCTATATTATTATTATGAATTATGAAAACTTCAACGTAGGTTCTTATTAGAGTTCTTTTATTTTATTCACCAATATTCAGAGATTTTTTAAAACGATTTTTTTTCTGTTTTCATTTCTCATTATTAAAATGGTTCATACTACAAAAAGATATTTTATTTTTTCGACGTAAATGAAATACGTTTTCATGTTCAATAATAAAAAATGGCTCCAGGAAAAGAGTTAAATTTTAAATATTTTCTATTCCTTGTCTTTGGTTTTGCTCATCATGTATTCACATAAAATAATACTTCTTATGAGTCATAGTTGTGATATTTGATACTTTGGGTCTGGTTTTTTTGAGTGTTTACTCTTAGAGAGCTTGTGACTAGTTAGTTATTTCAGAAATATTCTATCGATCTTGTTTTGCAATTTAAAGCCTATTAATGAAAATTTTCTATGAAAAGAGCATGAATAAAATTCTGTTCGGTCTCATTAAACGTAAACAAAGACGCTGCTAAGCTAAAATAATCAATTTGCAATATCATTGAGCATTTCGAGTTACCGAAATTTTGTAGCTGTATGCATGTAATCATTCCAATTAATTTCTCTTTTAAATGATAAGTTAAGTACGTATTATTGCGAAGAAACCACGAGTTAGTAAGTTATCATTGCGATGATAAGTGCAGGCTATTATTCTATTATTAAAAATCGAAGACGCTTTCGCGTTGTAGAATCTCTAGGTAATGATATCGCCCATTTCTTCAAGCCAGTCAACACCACTGAACTAACAACCAAGAGGGCGCCAAATAACGAGTATCCAGTCGGTGCCTCACCGAAGAATATCATTTGCCAGATGAAGGCAAACACAATATCAGCACAACGGGCGATTGCAACCGGACCGGCTTGCTCTAATTGTAACGATAATGTTAACAGTATCTGACCTAAAAAACTAAATAAGGCTAATATAATAACTAAGAACCGATCATAACCACACGCCGGCCAACAAATCGCCCCAATAGACCAGCACACGATCAACGTGTAAACTAGAGCAAAAGCCCCAAAATTCGTCATAATCACGGAGAAATGTAGACCTTTCAGTGCACGTAAAAGGATGTATACATTAGCACCGAACAGTGTCGATGATATTGCCGCAACTGGACCCCAAATATCATAGCGTTTCCCAGAGAAACGCTCTTCCTCTAAACTTGGCGCAGACTCACCAAAAACAAACGGTGGACGAGTTATTAAGACTACACCAACCAATGTCAGTACAATGGTTATTATGTTAAAAAATCCGCAGTTTTCCTTTAAGAAGATGCGAGCAAATATCGCTACAAATACCGGAGTTGAGAAGATTATGACGGAAGCATCTGCAAGAGGCATATGGCGGAATGCGTAGAAACTTAACATTAAGCCTGTGGTTCCCATAAAACAGCGTAAAAGTAAAATAATACGTTTTCCTTCGGGAAATACTGGTTGTTTGGTATATATCACAATGGGTATGGCTGGTAGAAGAACTCCAATAAATCTGAAATAAATAAGAAATATAAATCATTATTTAATTGGATTGTGTTGTGTACTGTAATTAACGAAAATAAATAAATGTTTCAAAACGTGCTCAATTTCCAATCTTAAATCTAGAAAAATCGGATTAAGAAAGAATTGCTCATATTTCAAATTCTCATAGATCGCCAATAGCTCCTGGATCTTCATGTGGATGTCAATCGATATAGAGGCTTACTGTAATGATACGGAATTTATTGCACCGACGTCCGTGGCATAGGTGGTTGGTGCTTCGACTCCTACGCCGGAATGACTGATTCGAAGCCCGAATATACCAACGGTTCGCCCTCTTTCGCTACACTTGCACAAGACGAGCAGGTGCTGTAGAAGCTAGGCCCAATTATTATTTGGTGAACAAAATTTCTTTTAAAACTTTTAACAAAATACACACAGAGTACTTTATATGTATTTCGGTTCGGACTTGAACTTGATAGCATTTTTTGACTTTTGGGCGGGACATTAAATCATTTGGCGGGATGCAATAGCCGTAAGCGGCACTTTAATACATTTTTAATTGACTTGATTCCAAATTTCGAACAAGCTGAAAAGGGGGCATTTAGCGGTATAATTTTTCATGCGGTACACTTGCGCGACTAACGCCCTTTAGCGGGACGATGGGGAACCAACAGAAAGACACCAAAATGAGCAAAGAAAACTTCAGCACATGCACCTGAATCGAAAGCCTAGACGAGTTCTTTAAAACCAGGATGTACATATGTTTCCTTTTTGTAGCGCACGAGGTTTGTCTTATGCACAAGTTACAGACCGTTTCGTATTCGAACGTCCCTATGTCAATTTACTTCGAAAACGTGTTCTCTACGCTCATAAAAAGTTGTCAATACCGAAGAAGGAAGAGAATTCATCATAGATAAAAATTCATTGCACTGCAATAAGGAAACTTACCTAAACGACGCAAGTTCCATAGGATTAACATCGACAAGTCCTTTTACAATAACAGAGCATAAAGAGAAAAACAATGAAGAGAGTGTAGCTAGTATAATTCCCAAATAAGGACATGCCAACTTTGCTTTCAATGTTGTAAACCAACGGCGGGAGGTGCTACTTGGACGCAGCCCACCGACAAATTGGTGCAACTCCAAATTTTCTGGCATTTTGTCCAAGAACTTTCAATTTTTTCTGCGATCCTTTCACTAAATTAGTTTTTTCATATCTAAAAATAAAGGCAATGATATACGAAAAAAGCATAACGATAACAAAGGCTTCAAAGTTTACCATTATCTAGTTTGAAAAATCGATGCACGAAGAATTCTCGGTTTTCCTCTATCAAAGTCACTGCTGTTTGTTTCTAAATGAAAATAGATTCACACGCACATATGTTGTTTGCTCTTAGTTCTTGGGGACACCTCATCTTTTAACTTAATTAATTAAGAAATACAATGCAATCGACTTTATTGAGATTAATCCGAAATAGTCACTCCCAGGTTCCTACGACGTTACTTGCCGTATTGTCCTGTGATTTTTTCTCTATTGTTGACATATGTCATTGGGTTTGCAATATGTCAAGTTATTTATAATCAAGATAAAGGATGTGTACCAAAAGATTACAGGGAAGCTAATCTTGAATGTGCAAAATTTAGAAATCAGTCGTTAGAAACCACGTATGAGTCTAGGGATTAATATTTAAAACGATGTCTAACTCCATACTGGGAGGTAATTAATTCTTGAGCAATCTTAACCTAATAAGTGTAAAATACGATCCTACATACAACATTTTAACACAGATGACAATTTACAAGAAATTGTATTTAAAACAATAGGCGATGGAGTACAAAATCAATTGATTTTTTGTAAAACCTAACTATTCTGTATTACAGTTCATACCAGCCAATTGCATTTGTGGAGAGTGACGTCAAACCTAAGGTTAAGTTGCATAAATTGCGGGTACTCGGGGGCAAGTCTTTCTAATTAGCCGACTACTCATCGCATTTTCCTTCCAACAGAATATGTTCAATTTTTTGGCCCATACAAGCCGTTGCTTATGAAGTTGGAATGGAAAGATCAGAGTTGCATATGTCAAATAGTGACGTGTACACTGACATTTGTAGACATCACGATTTTGTGAGTGCAAAAAGAAGCGAAACAGTGGTCAGTGGTGCAGGTACTTGTCTTGTACCACTGTATTTTTTTTTTGTCATCGCTTGTAAAATCAACTATTGACATATTCATATTTCATAAATGCAACTTACATTGTCAACATCAGCATCCAGCAATCGACGATCAAGCGAATTGACAGCATACCATACCCAAAATGCACACAAGCCTAGCTGACCAATGAGGACAAATAGCAGTAATCACTATAGCAAATTATCAACAAAAGAGTCACCATCCTCAAAGCCGTGCACCTCCACAGTTATGTACACAAGAGACTGGAGAACAGCACTCCGCTCACCACCCACTTACCGCCTAGGGAATCGAACGTTTCGCTTTAATTACCATTTTGCACTACTTATAACGGCGGTACTGACCCTTGGGCTGATATTTGTTTATGTCAAGAGATCTTCATCCTCATTTGATTTGGAGAGTGGTGTGTTAACGTTTAGTCATGTAAGTTATAATAGCACATATCCACTGACGCCGCCGATAATTGTACGTGGCAGCCAGACTCATCGAATCGGAATGGTAGCTGATTTGGATACATCATCAAGGTCTGGCACAGTGTGGAAGAGTTATTTGAAGAAGGGATACTTAACCATTGTCCCAGCGAAGGAGGAAGTCAAGATTGTTTGGGATCAAGATCCGCCAACTACCTTGGAGAGCAGTTTCGCCCTGAAAGAACGGGGAATGGAACTATCTGAGTTGATAACATTCAATGGCAAATTGCTTACATTCGACGATCGGACTGGATTGATATATGAGTTGGAGAACGATAAACCAATTCCTTGGGTAATTCTACTCGACGGAGATGGTCATACGACGAAGGGTTTCAAATCCGAGTGGGCCACAGTGAAAGGGGAAATGCTGTACGTCGGCTCTATGGGAAAAGAGTGGACGTCCTCCCAAGGAGACTTTGAGAACGAGAATCCAATGTTTGTTAAAATTGTCTCGCCCGGAGGAGAGGTGCGCAGTGTAAATTGGGCGTTTAACTACAAATCGCTTCGTGAGGAATCCATGGGCATTGTCTGGCCGGGATACATGATTCATGAGAGTGGTGTATGGTCGGATGTGCACAAAAAATGGTTCTTCTTACCAAGAAGATGTTCCAAAGAGAAGTGAGTACATACAAACATCTTTCATTTATCGAACTATTTCGCATTACAAATTTACAACTCTGCCTAGGTACAACGAAACACGCGACGAGCATATGGGCTGCAATTTATTAATCTCAGCTGACGAGATATTTGGAAAAATTCACACCGTCACTTTGGACAACACAGAGCCCACCCATGGCTTTTCAAGCTTTAAATTCATTCCTGGCTGTGGAGACAAGTACATTTTGGCGATTAAGTCCGAAGAGCTCAACGGGAAAACATCAACATTTACTGTGGTATTCGACATCGACGGGAAAATCGTGCTGCCGGAACAGAAAGTACAAACGAATCTGAAATATGAAGGAATTGAATTTATTTAGTATTTTTATTTGTGATTCGTATAAATAATTGGCAAGATTTTCCTATATTTTCATCCGTTTGAACTTGTGTTAGTTTTGCTGGAACTCTCATTTGATCAACTTGGTTGGTTGTTTGTGTATGTAATATATAGTGTATGTATATTTGCCGTAACTCACGAAGTTTTCTCAAATAGTCGATTTTCAGTTTTAAGTTCGAAGATAAGCTGCTTAGTTCTTACCTGTCGATATTTTAAGTCGGCAAGAAGTCAAAAAAAAAAAAAAAAAAAACAAGAGTACAGTAAAACAATTGTGAATTGTAGAGTGTAAAAAGTTATATTGCTGATATAACAGCATAAAGGTAAACATTTGCACATATGAACGAAGATACGAACTTTTATATCTTAATTTGTTGCTTCTACTATGGCTGACGGATCTAGACCGGCCAACAGCATGTCATCTTTGTTAATACGACCTTCATTTGCGCGAATTTCCAATCTGTAAAGAATAAATTATGTAAATTAGCTAAAATTCCTTTGAATAAAAATGCAAATGATTTCGTCTTAAAAAGGTGGATGCAAGGTTGATTTCAATTTAATGTGATTCAAGGGAGAAATAGACCCCTTTTTAGACGCTGAGTAAAATTATGATGAATAAGACAGGGCTGGGATACGCTGATTAAACGCAAATTGGTTAAAAGCTGAGATGCTCAGTTCGAATGATAGGTGATCATAAGGGATGATGTGGGAGCTATACCAAATTGAAAGCCGTGGAATTTGTAAAGTTAACAGCTGAAATGGGCTGGTTAAGTGTTCCGGAACAGTGTGCAAACAAATTTACAAGAAGTGGTCAACCAAAACTGTGTGGCAAAAATACAAAAAAAAAAGTGAGAACGTTAGAGCAATATTAAACAAGACAAAAACAACCAGCAGCTATAGTAGGTAGGAGTACAGCTATAGTAGGAGGAGTACAGGCGTAACCAGTACGAAAGGCCAAAGGAGCATTTCCACAACTGATATCAGTGTGGCGGTGCCCTCGAAATAAGGAGAAAAACTGATATTTGAACAAATGTCAAATCCATACAACCCCAAGGAAACAGGAATAATGGGAGGGCTGTAGACTTGGAACAAGACCGTAGAAAAGTAGAACAAAGAGGAAGGTAAGAGCTGGGGACAAATAAAGCTGAAGAAGATGGCCCAGACTCGTGAACGATGGTGGTCTTTTGCTGCACACATGTTGATCCATTGTCATACCCACAGTCAGACTTGTTGACTACTCCAGTGATAGTGCTGTATTAACTTAGCTTTCACTGGGATGGGGACCCCTAACCAGGGACAGGAATTTAACCAACTGCGACATCCAGTCGTCTAATCATTGCTTGGGAATTTTATTCTATTTTTGCCAATGATCTTGAGGCAAAGCTGACCTCCAACATTCATGACGAGTGGCTGTCCACTAAGTTTCCCCCGACGGTTTTGTCCCTTAAGCCTTGTACTCCTTCCTCCGACGATCTTCATAAATAATAATTCTTTGCAACCAAATTTATTCTCAGAGGGATGGTTAGGAGTATCGACTCCTGCGCTAGGTGTCTGTGTTCGATTCCCCACATAATTCATGGCGAACCAGCTCCCTTATGTAACTGACATTGCCCAGAGAGTTAAGCAGTAAAAAGAGCTTCTAAAGCATTGCCACTTGGACCCTGCATAAAATCGTAGGTCTATTCCTGAAAGAATAATTGGGGGGTATTCCTGAGGTACAATTCCTGAAAGAATAATTGCACGCGCTATAGAATCTGCCACCAGTTTCTCCACTACTATACACTATATATACTACATGAATTTGGAATTCCATTTACAATAGAAATAGACATTATGTTTCTAAAAGTATGCAAGTATGCTGTCTGAGTTTCCCCAACCAAATATTGGTTATTCTTACCTATTTGCGTTATGATTCACATTCCATAGGTTCGGTAAATATTTGGGTTTCATTGTATGCAGGAAATGTTCGCGCCAAAGTTTCTCCAATTCAATGAGGCCACCAAGTTTATCTTGATACTCTTGCACAACTTTCCGTCCATGTGGGATATATCCTTCGACGTGTTCTCTGCCGAAGAAAGCTTACATTTACTTCTGACTAAAAAATTATTGAAAAGATTTTATGATCTTAACTAACACAATGTCCAAAGATGCGGATTCTTGGAGCATTTCATTTGTGATTTCTGTGTTGCCAGGGTACTGTTGCAAGACAATCTTGCGCAATTCCTCTTTTCTCTGCTCGGGAAGTCGATCGATACTTTGTAATAACGCCCTTGCTGCAGAACGGACATGTCTGTAAAGTAAAGTTTCAATTGAATATTTGTAAAACACATATGCACACAAGAAGGAGTTCACTTTAGTTCAACGTTTTCCACAATCTTTGGCCCATCTTCGTCATTCAGATATGGAGCATTACACAACTTGCTTAGTTTCGTTCGGACCTTCAAGTCTGAAATGTTGCTCAGCTGATGGCATTGCGGACACAAGAGTAAAACATCGTGCGAGGTATGTGATTTCATTACAACTGGAAAATGTTTTCTGTATTCCCTTGGGACAACATTTTTTCTAATATAGGCATCGTTTCTGCCGCATACTACGCATTGGTTCTCCTTTGGGGTCTGATAATATTGCCCAACTTCACCCACAGCCCGGCCGGCTGGTTCAAAATTCAAACGAACTGTATATGGTTCCGATTTGATTTCTTCTCCGAGATTTTGATCAACATACCTTGAAAGAACTGTTTTGAAAAACACGTTTCATAAGTGATTGCTTTCTTACAACTTACCATCGAGCCTTTTTCCGATCGCAAGTGCACAAAACCTCACCATCAGGAGCTTCGAGGAAACAATTGTCATACAGCGTCTTTGATCTTGTACTGATGCCCCTTATCATTGACTTCTTTACTGCCGCATTCGATTTTGATTTCATTTCGTTCGCCGTGCCTTTAAAAACTCCATTCTTAAAAAAACTATCCTTAAACCGAACCTCTAAGTAAGGATCACATTGCTGAAGCACTTTGTTCAAATTCGACTCATGACTTTGCCAGAAATTTCTGAAAATAGGTCATTCATTAATAACTCATTTGCGTGTATTAATTTCCTACCTATTTGTCAGTACACTTGCCATATTTTTGAAAAGTTCTATTGCAACCAATGCGTCTTTGGCCGCATATTCCACCTGTGCACTGGACAGCGTTTTAGCTTCCCAATCGGAGCAAACCAAGCGCCAATTTTTATCAAGGTGGACGTTCAATATTGACTTCGACATTTTTGCTAAGCCCTCTGGCTTATGGTTGCTAAGCACGGCTAAGTACCGCAAGTCAAGTGCGCTGGCCACACCAACGCCATAGTCATGGGAAAGCTTACCAGCATCATCGTGCGGACCTATACCAACTTTAATCACTTTATCGTCTTCCAGTAGCTCTCTCAAACTCATTGGGATTGATTTCAAACTGCAGAGTCGTATCAATGCACAAAGACCTCTATGTGATGCCAGTTGCAATAAGGCCGTGGGTCTTCTTCTGCCTCCCACTGTTACCCATTCACAGTCGAATCCAAGGACTTTATACTCATCGCAGTGCCTGAAGAAAATAAAATCTTAGTCATCGCTTGAATGTTTCATTCTACTCACTTCTTTAAAGTTGTCACAATTCTATGGCATTCGTCTGGGGTTTCAATGATTTCGATGTGTTTATAGCGTAGGGGGTTACGAAAATCTGATGCTAGCCTTATGCATTGTATGATCTTATGACGATTCTTAACTAGAACACAAGCCAAGCTAATGCTCACAGCTGATACTGCTGCAATAGAAAGAATATTGCGCTTGTTGTCCGGCATTTGATTTGCAACACAACACTCAACACTTTATTACACTAGGTAATCACAATAATAATCAGGTCATTAGACTCATTCGTTTTGACAAGCGAAGCAACATGTGTTTGACATTGACTACAGTGTGGTCCAGAAATGAAGTATGATAGAGATACCCAACTTCACAGCTGATTGACACCTTGTCCATCGACGAATTTGACGGATAATCATGAAAATGTTGACGGTTATTAATGAATTTTTGACAGTTATTCACGAAATAACGTAAATGCCGTTCTCATATTGGTCCATTTGGCTTTAGAAAACAATATAAAAAATGGTTGTCAAAAATTTTAAGTGGCAAGAGAGGTAGAAGTTGGGCATCTCTATCATACTTCATTTCTGGTGTGGTCTAAATATATAGAAACTTAAAAAAAACATAATTTTTGAGTTGATCAACATTTTATTTTTTGTTTCGTGTCTCAACTGCTTTAAACTTGTATTTGAAGTGTAGAATTTTTGGCACTTATGACGTGCTATATATATAACCAGATTTTGACAGACATTTCAGTAAACTTTAACGTTTGTAGTGCTTTTATATGTTTTTAGCTCTGTTTTTCAGAATTAAATGGCATTATCAGACTTGTAAAATAATTTTTGTCTCTGACAAATGGCCAAAGAAATATTTGAGTCGTCCAAGTAAATGTTAGCACAGAGTTTTTACTTTACACAATTAATAAAATAAAAAAAATAGCACGTAGCTACGTTGTCCAAAACATACTTGTTCATATTTGCTTAAAGGTTTTTTCGCCATGTGAATAGCACCTAAAAAAAATTTTGTATAGACAAAGGAAACAGATCTTTGAAATGTCATCAGCAATTAGCTCCGGCTAACGGCTAGTACCGAAAACCTGCCATCTTAATGCCCTGTCAAAATTCTTTCCATCACATTTCAAAACACACGTGTGTTGTGTTTTCATTTTTCAGTCGAGTTTTATACAATTATTATTAAAACTCGCTGAGAATGCGCATTGAAACGTGTTATTTTTGTTCCAGTAAAGTTTACCCAGGTCATGGGGTGACTTTTGTTAGGAACGACTGCAAGGTGAGTTGTTAAAATAATGTGCAAATTTTCGAGTCAACTTTATATATATGTATGTACTTATTGCGTATTATTTTTTGTTTTAGATCTTTAAATTTTGTCGGGGAAAATGCCATAAAGCATTCAAGAGGAAGAAGAACCCACGTAAGGTGCGCTGGACTAAGGCCTACCGTAAGGCGGCCGGCAAGGAACTGGCAATTGATCCCAGTTTTGAGTTCGAGAAGCGTCGCAATGTACCCGTCAAATACAACAGAGAAATGTGGACGAAGGCTCTTGATGCCATCAAAAAGGTCACAGAAATCAAAGAGAAACGTCAAGATCTCTTTGTTATGCAGAGACTTCGCAAGGGACGCGAGGCTGAAATTCAAATGGATGTTAAGGATGTTCAAAGGAATATATCTCTAATCCGATCACCAGCGGCAGGTCTTAAGGAACGGCGTGCTAAGGAAGAGGCACAGAACGCTGCACTGATGGACGCAGAAGACGAGGAGAACATCACCTATGTTGATGCCAGGGAACTTGAGAAGAAACTTGAAGAAGGCGCATTCGACGAGGACATGGAGATGATTTCTGCGACATGAATACATTTTCATTAGTTTTCTACTTCGTAGTTGTTAGCGGATAATATTGATAAGTGTATAACAAAGTGTATTCTGAATAAAAATACATTCATGTGATCTGTAATCATTGTTTTTATTCATGTTTAATTTTTCTTAGTCAGTTTGGTGTCACTCAGCAGTTGTTTTCAAACACCACATCTTCGTTTTAATGAGCTTTTCGCTTTCAATTTGACACTATGTATAGGCTTGAAACCAATGGTGTGCCCTCAAACCATCCTCCATCAGAGATGTATCGAATTTCATGTTACTTTAGCCTCCCCTGAATTAGTTTTCCCATTCAAGAAACCTAGTTTCCTCAGTATTTGTGGATTGGTGTTCGTGTACATTAATTGAATTAAAGGTTGATTTTCTGCTGTACACGTTCACCTGACAGACAGTTTCCTCGTCGGAGTAGTTTCCGAATTCTAGTTGAATGTTTTGGTCTTGAAATATGGCTTCACCTCAAAGTAAGTAGTACACGTATTATTTGTTTCGTGACGCAGAATGTATCCATACTCGATTTTCTTTTAAAGAAATCATCACTTTGTGCTCTAGTTTCATAGCGGTAATAGGCATATTATGGATTTTTCTATACCACGTACTGAAGGAAGATGAGCCAAACTTATGGAAACCGATTCAAACAACCGTTTTTGATTATATTGTTGGTAAACATCATCATTTTTGTTGATTTTTCGTTTTGTTCAACTGCTTTGTTATTCCTTAGTCGGCGGAGGTACAGCGGGATCGGTTGTGGCCACATTACTTTCGAAACATTCAAACTCGACGGTTCTGCTGATTGAAGCAGGCGATAAATTTGGATACCTAAGTAAGATTCCGTTGCTAGCAACGTTTATGCAAAGAGGAATTAATGACTGGACATTTTTATCCGTGCCGCAGAAACATTCATCGATGGGGTTGCATGAGAGGGTAAGGATTATTCCATCAGAGATAATGGCGTGTCTATAAATTTGTAATGCAACACTTTACAAGTGCATTTAATTAAATCGTTAGAGGATATTTCATTATGTAGTAATGTCGTGTTAGTTGGCATTAGAGAAATCGAAAAGCATTCAGTTTGGTGTGTACGAACACGCAACGTATATTCGAACACCGCATCAGGCCCTATTTCAAATCTAGGAACAAATTGAATATTAAGGAAACAAGAAACACGGAATGTTAAAACGTTCACACACTCTTTTGACTTCTTTGATTGTGTTGCAAAGAGAATAGTCATCTTACTAAAACAAAAACATGCGCCTATAACAAAAATATACATTTTACAGGAATTTTGTCCCCTCGTTTATACTCAAGACTCAAGACAATATTTCCAAGAGTACCATTTCTGTTCGGAGCAAGGTTGCTTCTATGTATATTTGTTTCAGTATGTTTGATCTCTTTAATATTTGCCGCTGATTTAGTGCCGGCCTTCGGTCTGTGCAGTTGTCTGGTTTAAGAATTTGGTGGTAAATCATATAAATCAGTGAATTCTGTCAAATGGGGAAAGTCTTAATTTTTCCTTAAATTTCTACTACTCTCACTTAAGTAGGCTTTGGAAAGTTCACTCTCTGACCTGATGTAAGACGCTGCGTGATTTATATTTTTTTTTCTTCGACTATAGCATGTGCACTAGATCTCAATCCATATTCTCATCTTAAAACGCGTACCTATCATAATTTACCATTTTTATGTCAAGCTGAACTCCGAGACCCTTTTTGAGACAAACTACACTCCTGATCAACTCCTGTTTAGTTCTTCCACATCTATATACAACTCATGCACACTCGCACTGTATAATGCTAAGTTAACTTAGGTCACTCGCAAATGGTTGGATGGCATAACTCAACTCATTGGCAAATATATTTGTCAGCGACTCAACCCAAAGGATGACTTTGTCTCCTTAACATAAGTAGGACACCCACCGGTACACTCAACGAAGTCATAACAGGACAAGACAGACTTCTACAGACGAAGAAGAGTGGGCGATACAGTGACTTTGGTACAAGCGGCATGCACGAGGGAGAGTAGGTCACACATTACTTAATCTGTTCGTGTAGTGGCGGCTATGTGTTCCGTAATAGAAGGCAATGTAGGTATATATTGGCCTAAATGGGACTGTATTATGCAGTCGTCTACCAAAACATAACTAGCTTAGTATAGAACATGGACCGAAATTGATCTCCTTAACCTTATGTAAGTTGAGTTTCGTTGAAGTACGAGTATAAGGCCCCGATTGCGAGTGTTGACTGTCGACCGACAACTTTTGTCGACAGTCGATTGATTTTGATATTGTGATTGTCGATTGAATTTCGAGTAACGATCTAATATTGGTGCGCTTCTCACGTCTAAGTGAACGCGAATTAAGGGATTCGACATCCTCAACTGTCAGACGTATACAAATTTATCATATGCGCATTTTTAATTCACAAAAATACGATTCTCAGTCGATTGAGTTACACAATACCAAATTAGATTTCAATCGAGAGATTTGTCGACTATCGATTCAGTCGACAATCGCAATCGGGCCCTAATTTCTAATTCCATAAATTCTAAACAATACAAAGTGTAGGATTTGATGATCATGACACCTAAATAATGTTTCTATAAATATCACATTCAACTGAATTTGGCGATAAAATCATTCAATGTTAATGTGGAGTTCAATTTTACAACATATGCTTTAAATGATTCTTTAATGTAAATACGACCAACCGCTTCGGCACTTTACAACAATCGCTGCCTTCTTGAAACGAAAACTCTCTGATCTGCTGGCCGGCTGTACTGTGTCTAGTTGTCAATTGTACTGGATTCGTTTGTTATATCGTTCGATTGAATATTGACCTTGGCCTACCTGGCGTAGTTGGGTCGCCAGATTGTCAACAGACCCCACTGCTTGTGTATTGTATTTCGGTTGATGTCATGTCATGGCACAGTTTCGCACGTATTTACATTACTACATACGAGTACATGTGGGATGGGAGCCATATTATTATATATTCCTCTCACTCCTGTGCGGAGCATAGGGGCACAACAAAATCGGTAAGTCCCCTTTATTTAAGGTCAATTTCTGTCTTGTCTTCATTAAATGTCATCTTTCTATGTTCCAGGTCTTTGTCAATCTCCTTTCTGTAGTTATGTGCCGGGCGCCCTCTTCTACGACTGCCTTGAGGGTTCCAATCGATGACTTATCTTGTAACATTCTGAAAGTATGTCCTTTCCATTTTTTTTTCAGGATAGTTACTCATAAGCAAATGATTTGTTAAAGACCCTTAAGGATTTGTCTAAAACATCGCTTAACGAAAGATTGGATGCATTGTAATAGACGTGATGGTGCATTCCATGTCTCACAGCCATAGAGTAGGACAGACATGATATTCGAGTTAAAAACTCTGATTTTTGTGCCGCGTGAAGGGGAAGATGTGTCCTATATTGTCTTTAGTTATCCGAATTCTTGGTGAAATCTTTTGATTCGGTTCTTCTTAAAATTGGAGTCTTCCAATGGGGTGTTGTTCACTTGGAGCGTGCGAGGATTATGTGCGCTGATACTCAACTTTTTTTCGGTGTTTAGAGAGAGTTCAGCTTTTAATGTAACTCTCGTGGTCTGTTGTAGGACATTGGACATCATACCATAATTATGGGCCAGAAGGCATATACCATCAGCACATCCAAGGTTATTCAGGTAACCAACCATGCCCCATGTGATGCCTTTTTGATCCTTCAGGTCTGGTCTGAAAACTATCATAGATTCAAAGAGCGCAGAAGAAAGTATGTACACAACCTTGTCTTGCATCAGTTTTGACATTTATACTCCCAGCTCGCCATCATGTATTTTGATTACTCAATGTAATAAAACTTTGTCAGGGATGCTCATACACTGGAGTACTGTCTATATTGCTTGGTGTTGGATCGTGTCAAACACTTTTGTGAAATTCGCAAACTATGACTATACAGGATTTATGTGGCCTGAAATTAACACTTTCTTCACGAAAATGTGCCCAATATGAATTTACAATTGTTTTGTTAACAATATGCGCCAGTATTTTATTGACTGTGCAAAGTAGCCTGATGTCCTCGAGTCGCCAGTTTTGATGAGTTGCCTTTTTTGGGGATTTTTATTATCACGCCTTCCTTCAACTCCCAACGGAGATATCCATTTTGGCAAAATGTTTCTGTAATAAGCTGAATGAGGTTAGCAACGTTTGCGTAGATTTTTAGCGGCTTTATCTCCAGGCGCTTTATAAGATTTCAATGCAAAAGGGCACAGGGTATCCACATAACCACATTGCTGTTCAATTCATGAGTAGGTATCCATCTTCAGTCGGATAATTTCCAATTTGGTCTCTGATTGGCTTGGCAAGGTTATACTTCAGTTAGGCCAGCCTCTTAATACCTTTGTCTTGCTACACAGTTGCTTTAAAACAAAAAATATCCATTACTAAATCAATATTTGGCATTTTCAAATTTGATGAAGCATCTTAATCTAATCCCTTGCATACGACTTATAGAGACAAGCATTACCCCGTGGTAAAGGCCTTGGAGGATCATCACAAATGAATTACATGCTTCACTTCGATGGCTACGAAAAAGACTTCGATCGTTGGCAGGCAATGGGTCTGCATAAATGGTCCTATACAGCCTTCAAGCCATATCTTGACGCTGCAAGACCAAAGCCGGACGAGCTACTAACAATCGGCCGGCATTACTCAAAGTTATCCGAAGCGTTGCACAGAGCTCAAAATGATTTCGAGCACAAGCCCTGGAATTTTCGAAGAGCACAATACACCATTAAGAAAGGCTATCGCTTGGGAGTGTACTCCAGGTACCTACAAACGGTTTTTGGTAAATGGAACTTGAAGATAATTACCAACGCATTGGTGCGAAGAGTTAACATCAACAGTGGTGTTGCACAATCAGTTACAATCGGAGTAAAGGACGACAGTGGGAGGGAGACGAGGTATGATGTAAGTGCCAATAAGGAGATTATTCTTTCTTGTGGAGCATACCAGTCTCCGCAAATTCTGCTTTTATCTGGACTAGGTTCGAGAAGGATTTCCGACGCCCTAAAGATCCCAGTTGTAAAAGAACTGCCACAGGTTGGACAAAATCTATTTGACCACATGAACCTGCCCTTGTTTGTGTCGATTGCCGAACGTGCGAGTCTCAATTCAAATGCAATCCTGAGCGTAACGGAAATGTTTGAATACTTGAGCACTGGGAAGGGGCACTTTGGTAACTTCGGTGTTATAGGAAACATAGACATCCTAGACAGGGGGAGTGGGCTGATCATGTTTGGGGTTGGAGCTGTCGACGAGAGTGTCCTCATGTCCATATCAAACTTTAAAAGGGAACACTTTCGTGCATTGTTTCCGCTCTACTACAATACGACCCAAGAGGGATTCGTTTTTATTTCCACATGCTATCAGCCGATATCAAGAGGCAGTGTCAGAATCGGAAGCGACAACGTCCGAAGGAATCCACTCATCGATCCCAATTACTTGGCCAAAGATGAGGATATCAACTGCACGCTAAGTGCCATTCAAATTGCGGCGAAGATCGTCACATCCGAAGCCTTTTCAATACTCAAACCTAAAATCCACTGGCCCAAGGTCAAGCAGTGCTTGAATTTCGGTCCCTTTGAGAGGGACTTCAAATGGAATCAGCCATCGGAAAATTATTTGAAATGCCTGCTGAGACATGTTGGTTTAACTTCACATCATCCTGGAGGAACTTGTGCGATGGGCTTATCGGAAGCGGACAGTGTGGTTGATCAAGAACTGCGGTATGTATTGTTGGGACATGTTTGTGAATTACAATCAATTCATTTTCTTCTGTAGAGTACATGGAGTGAAGGGGTTGCGAGTAATTGACGCCAGTGTACTTCCAACGCCTCTTACAGGAAATCCGAATTCCATAATAGAAGCGATTGCGATAAGAGGGGCTTCGTTTATTCTAAGATCCAATGAAAAATTGTCAAACAAAAATAAACTATAAAGGTGCAATTGATTTATCTTGTGAATGTATTTGTGTGTAATTATCCGTTGTTAACACCGTCTTCTTATATTCCGAAATGCAATGAGATTAGCTGATGAGCTCTAAGTCAGTTGGGCAAATTGCTTGCTATTTTGCATTCTATACAAAGCGACTCTATTCGTCTGCGCTTCTAGACACACCCTCTAGACCCAAGTTGGAAAATCAAATTCCAATGGTGGTACCCCTTAGATATAAGCAAGGTCTTTTTTTACTTGAGTCCAAACGTCGAGTGAGAGTAAGACTACCTAAACATAAAATTAAACCTAGCCTGTTCCAGACAATACAACATGTCATGTTGTAGGCAGAGCTTGTTATCGGGCACAAGCATACGTGCAGCGAAAATGAGATAGCATAAGATCAGCAGCTTATTTTTACATAGCAGCAGAGTGTTTGGCCTTATGGGATTGCCGTTGGCTTGGTTTTACCGCTCTTAATCCAATGCACAGCAACATTACCCGAGTACCTATGCTTGGGAGCGTGTTTGGATAATCGCAAGCACATGGCTTCGGCACGGCTTGTTCTTTCTGTTGCCAAAATCAGTACAGTTGCATAATTGTAGGCATGTGACTAAAGGGGGATTTTAAGGCTTACGCTTTATGTCTGCGGATCACACACACCACACAGCACTTATGGTTAGAGAGTGTAACTACAATTTAAAAGCAAGTTTTTCAAATATCACTGATCAATATCAGGAGCGACTCCGGCTGTTGCCTGCCTCTGAAAAAACGATAGATTGCTATAAGGCTAAGATTAACCCTAAAAAATTTAGTAAGTCTAACTTACTAATCTTATGTGAGGATAGTTGCCCAGCAATTGGGCAGACATGAGGTCAGAGATTCGGCCAATGCATTCAGATCAGGCTGTGCGATCGTCTCCGTTCGAGAGTGGGCCATAGTTCGTTCGTAGTGAGGCATCCTGTGCCATTAGAACATGAAGGATTTTTGATCCATAGTTTTAAGCTTCAGTAGAAGGTCTGCAGTAACGAAGGGCATGTATGGGAGGTCTCCGTTCAGTGAGATTACCGAACTAGTTGCATTTCTAGCGAGTCTGTCGTAAGCTAATTTTAAAACTTTTGGCTTAAACGACGTTGTTTTTTATTTAGCTTTTAGTGTAGTCACCAAGATAACACATTTAGAAATAATGCATTAATTGTCTTGGACTACACCAGAGCTCCAGGGCGTATACATAATCACTGGACCCTATGTCGTTAACGACAGAACGCAATCGGTGCAAACTTTAGCTGTCGTTTTCGTAAAAACGACAATTTCTGTCGGTGGGACGACAATCAAAACTTGGAAGAAAATAGCATAAAGTGAAAAATTTTAGTGCGAAATAAATAAATAACAATACACATAATATTAAGTTGAAAAAAAAGTGATACGAAAATAACGAATCAGGTCATTTATGTTCTTGTGGGTACATTTATGAAAACCACCTTCATGCAGCCCGAGACCTTAAGTTAAGAATATGAGACTGAACATTCTTATGTCAACAGGAAATATTCACCAACTTAATTAAACAAAAATTTTAAAAATTTTAACGTTTGTTTAAGAAAAACATGTACAATAGTAGTATTGGCCATCTGAAGTTATGACTTTTTCCCCATCTTTCTGGCAATTCGTGGATCCCATCCCACAAGAACTGCGCCGGCTGGTCAGCCAAGAATGAGTCAAGCCCATTTTTGTTATTCTGCTCTAATGTGAACCGTATTTCAGTGAGGGCGTTCTGCATCGACCGGAACAAATGGTAGGCAGAAGGGGCAAGGTCTGGGCTAAGTTCCCATCCACTGTTTTTCAAATAGTTCTTAACCGGAATAGCAACGTGGGGCCGAGCGTTGTCATGATGAACCAAATACAATATTTGAGTGAACAAAAATGATTGTTGTTTACGCTTCAAATGAATGACATATACTGAAATGACGTACAATGACAGAGGCATATATATAATCAACCCCACTTCCTGAATCATCAACTTGTCAGTGACTCGAAAGAGGTGGGGTCTTAAAAATGATGCTTGGTCGTACCAGGAATCAAACCTAGGCACGTATGTCCAAGTCCGTGGGAGTCGATTCACAGACCCACCACGCCACTGCCGCTTTGTGTGTGTACTATGCACTTATTTACAAGCCCTGAAAGGTAACAAAATATGCTAACAATTTGCTAACCATATCTTCAACAACAGTTCATCTTGTTTATTTATTCTTGACTAGTTAGTTAATTAGTTAGCTTACAGAAACTTTATTTACTTCTTTTATTTTACAATTAACAAGGTTTTTTTCCTAATTTTGGCTAGAATCCGTCTTTTGTATAACTTATTTATTTACTAAAACTCTCCCTCAATTATGCGTCGCCTATATCTTAACGCAGATGCTAAATATTTGTGCAAAATTTCCCAGCCAATGTTGCCATTTAAAACGTTAAGCACTTCAGCCATATTTAATGTACTTATACCAAAGTGCTTTAGTCGGAGTTCCTTTAAGATGGCGTACGTTGCGATGAAATGGTATACGTTCTCTCTCTCTCTCTCTCGTTCAGATTACAGAGATCAAAGGTAATTGGATCAAAGGTAATTTTTGACTATCTAAAATCTATCGATTTAGATTCTTGATTACCTAAAATAAAAAAAAAGATCTTCAAAGAAGCCTTCAATAAGTAGCCTCAAAAGTTTTGATGAATCCTTTTTGAGTTTCAAAAAAATCTCCTTCAAGCTACGCCTTACGATGTATATACACTTATAGTCGTGTGCTACTCTGAGACGTAAATGGTATATGATTCAGATCTGTCTGAAGTTGCATCTGAGACCCAAAGAGCAGCAAGAGGTCTTAAATCGCACTCTACCAAGTTGGAGGAAATGTCCATAAGCATGAACTGCATTGGCAGCTGAGAACCCATTCAAGGCGTTAGTACAGCGAATCGGAGCCTGAGGCCAATGGATCTCCTAGTCTAAGTCATTAGATAATTTAACAGTCTAACAGTTTGTTTTTGTGGCATTAACTTTACAATTAGTTATGTACAATATTTTAATACAGATATTTGATTTTTATTTTAATCTTACATCTACAAAATAATACTATTAATATAATAATCAACTTTTCAGAGAGAGAACTTAGTAGGCTAATCGGTCTATAACTACAGGGCAAATCGGGAGCTTTGCCAGGTTTAAGAACTGGTATTATCTTAGCAACTTTCCATTAATTGGGGAAATACCCCAAATCTAAGACAGTTGTTAAACATTTCCGCCACTTTTTTATGGGCAAAGATTTTTAAGATATAGATTTTTTTTTTTTGAATCCAGTTGATTTTTTTATTTCCAGACTGCAAATAATGTCCTTGAGTTCGCCAAAGGAAATAGGATGATAGTTCTCAAACAAGGAGTATGAATCTATAAGATTTACTGATTGTTGGACATAAGATTCAATAATGGGGTCTGTGATACCTCTGTCGGCAATCAAATGGTTGTTTAAGAAGCTAGATGCTAGCGCATTTGCTTTTTCAGAGCAAGGTAGATGTACAGAGTTGTCTGTTTTAAGGGGAGGAATAAAAGTCTTCTTTTTCTTTATTACCTTAATGACATTGCAAAAAGGTTTGCTACCCTTATCTAGTTCTTGTAAACGTTAATTTCAAGATTGATTCCTGAAGTTCGCAATAGCAAATTTGCCAAGAGCATTCATTTCCTGTAATTGATCAAGGTAGAAATTTCTCGTCCGTCTCCATCTGGATCTACAGGTATTTCTCAGAGTTATCATGTCCAGAATGAAAGGTGGACATAGCTTGCATGAATGTCTAACTATAGTTTTCTTTGGGACTTACTGCTCGATACTTTCTAAAATAGCATTTGTGAAGGTGTCAACGTTCTCTCTCTAAGTCATTAGATAGGATATCACTAAATCACTTGTATAGCACACAGATCGATCGAAGTCAAGACGTTTTTACTAAGTTGATACTTTAACGGCGAAACTGCAAAGCTATCGATGAGGGAAAATATGGACTGTCGGGATCTAAAAGGCAACAAGCATGTTGATTTGCATGAGTGAGGGAAGGTAAGGAACATCAAAAAATACACATATAATTATTCCATTCAGATCTTTGTTTCAAAATTTTATTTGTTCACAATACATTCGAATTGGTTGCACAATTGAGCTTAAACTTATTTTAAATTATAAATTAGAGTGCTGACTCTGTATCAGAGCTTGACTTTGGAATGTTCTTTTCATATCCGTTCTGCAATAGAGATACATTTTTCAGAACATCAGACCTTTGTTCGGCTTCACAACTTACACTTGGAATCACTTTCTTCGCGAACTTGCATCGCTTTCTAATACAAGGTGTCAAAAGGGAGGGATCTACGTCGCTTGGGTTATTACCGCCCCAAATGAAGGTAAACAAACACGCGATTCCCATTGTTATTAAGGCCCCTAGGCACGTGTACCACATGTAAGATATTCGGTATAATGGAAAGATGTCACTGAAAGTGTTAAAAAAATTAAACATTTTCAGATAGGAGAATAGTTAGATATTCTAAGATTTAGAATTCCTACTTTGGTTCGGCTTGAGACAGAAGTTCATTGGGAACATAGAGCGTATGGTTGAAATCATATTCGCAGTGTTCAACTGTGAGTTTTTTCGTTTCAAACTGCATTGCCCCAGATGCTATTGCCCACTGCGCGTTCAGACTGATCCACGACATAGAGAGAACACCGATTACACCGCCCAGCAATGCACTCTGTGAATTATAAGATCGCGCATAAAATAAAGCATATACTCACTAAATACACCACTCACATTTCCATTTATCCAAGGCATGAAGATCCCAATTGTAAAAATGCCAAAGAGTGGACCATTGGTGATCGCCTCTAAACTCATGGTCAACTGGAGCACAGTTCCCATTTTTTCAACGATATAAACGAGGCAAACGCATAGCGCTCCGACCCCTACGACAACAGATCTCATAATCCAATTTATTGCAGACTCAGAAAGTGGTCGTTTTACAAACGGTTTCACGAAATCCTCAAGTACGACTGCTGACATTGAATTAAGGCATGTCGACAACGAGCTCAAGGCTGCGCTAAATACACCAGCAATAAAAAGACCCGTCAAACCAGGTAAATCTCCCAATGTCTTCATAACGAAAAGTGGCAAAAGTTGATCTCTAGCCTTGGCTAACTGAAATTTAGATTAGAAGTGTTAGTCGTCAAGCTGAACATAGATTTACACTACCTTTGTTGTGAGAGGATCGCAGTCCTTGTAAGTAGCGTATATAAGCAACCCATTATAACTGCATAAAAGCATCAGCACTATGACGCCTCCAACGAAAATCCAAAGTGCCCGCCGGCCAGCCTTCAGAGTAGGCAAGGCCAAGTACCTTTGGATCATGTTCTGACTTACTGCATTAGTTTGGGTCCAGTAAAAGACTCCGCCGATAAGCTGAGACCAAATTGTGTGCCGAACAGTTGGATTCGGATTGAAGCTAGAATGAATTAAGAAAATAAATTTACTGACAGTTGCTCTATGAAGGAATAGTATACGCATGTTGCTGCTTTGTAATGGGAATGTAAGGGATAAGCTTAAAATTGCGATTGTTTAATTCTCTTTTGTTACAAGTAAAATTAAAATAAAGCGAGTTGATTCGCTTGTGAAAGGACATAATAAATGATTCAGCACTCGAGGACATACTCTTCCTCCCTCTTCTCTGCTTATTCTGTAGCAAGAGTGAAGACTCATCGACCATGAGGCGCAGAGAGGCGGGTTTTCGGACGAAAAACCATACGGTCACTACAGCGAAGAACAGCGAAGAAGCGCCGGCGAAGAGTTTTCATCAACGATTTCCAGACAACAGACGGCTCAAAGAAGAGCCCGGGAGATTGTCCTTTTCGAAAAATCCCGAGCACTAAAGGACGACAGCAGCGTTTTTTCAAGCCGGAGTGCAGCGATACATGAGGTGGCACTCGCGTTAGACCAAAACGCAACCGGCAACTCGATCGCCATTTTCTCTGATAGTCAGTCGGCATGAACGCCATAGAATTAGAAATTCAGACACCGAAGCTGATTATGTTAAGCCAACACAGGGTTCGGAACCCGTATAAGCAAACGCCGCTCAGCTCTTTAAGAACAATACTTGAAGACAAAGCCCTGGATCTGACTGGGTTTAGGACTACAGTAGTTCTGACAGTAGTTGGCCACTGCTACGACGGGACACCTAATTACCTACCTACCTAGTACGTATTTATTGATGGACCAAACTGAAACTTTAACATTTTATTCGAAGGGGTTTAAAAAGCAACTACTTCTGTTGGTCTTCGAAAGTTGAAATATATGGTGACCATTGAAATGAAATATTAAACCTCTACTTATGAAGCAGCATTCATGTCATCACTGAAATCCCCGCCCCCGCTTTACTGACAGTGCTTAATCGGTCGGTCTAAATTGTGATGACTGTGGCATAAAGTGCCTGAACTTTGAGAGACATCAACATAATCAAAATGCTAAACTTAAATGATTTCAATGAATTTTAAATTCTTTCCCTCCACTTGCGAACTGTCAAGCTGAGAATGCAATACACAAATATCCACAAAATGCCAACTTTTCCCAATTCGCACGCAGGTGCGAATAGAAAACTCCATATTATTGAAGTGTCCGAATTTGTGAAGTTCGCAATTCGTCTTGCGCTTATATCAATGGCACTTGATATAAGGCAATAACCTTGTCCACCTTGTTTGGTAGTGTAGACCAATGACTTAACGTAGCCCCGAGCAAATAATCGAGTGGTGTTAAGTCCCATGGTCGTGCCGAGAAATTGGTGGACGTTCGCATTTTCTTCTCCACAACTTCCAGCGTTGCTTGTATGGCTTCGCCTTGTTGGAACTACTGCTCGAATATATCAATGTGGTCGAGCTTTCTGGATTAAATCGCTCTATGCCTGAGTCCTTTAACGGTTACTTTGACTTCTTCCTCTCACTCAATATTTGTGGCTGCATTGATAGTCGATTCAATTGTGGATTGCGTTGGCTCCAATTACGGCAGGCGTGTCACATAGCCGCTGAGCCAAACCGTTTCCAGCCCCCAATTTTCGAACTCACAGCCTTGCCTATGGTCATCCGGGTTCAATTCTTGCATGATCATCATCTTCTCAAAATAATCAAACTAATATCTAACAGCAAAATAACCCCGGATGACTTTGTCGATGCCCAATTGAATCGATATTTCTGGGACTTTTTCGATATGTTTTCTATAATTCGCCCCAGTGTCTGTCCGGTTGGTGGCTTATGGTCCAAAAGTATTAACTCAATCTTTTGCACGGTGCGGCAAACTGTCTGCACACTGAAGCCATGATGACGACTTACCTCACCTACCTCACAATCCACGTTCATCGATTATTCAAAGTAAAATGAAGTGGAACCGCGGTAATTCAACAAACCTTGTACATGCAAGGTACAGGGTTTATCGGCTTTGTCAAACGATACAGACCCCGTGTAGTTGCGACCATTTTGAGAGTTTCTTATAATCCGACTAATTAAAAATCAAAGTGTACACATATAAATCATACTACGTATGATCGTGGTGGCTCGAACTACATTCGTATTCACAACCTGTTTAAACATCCATTAAAGTAGATTTTTTGAAATAAATTGTACGTATAGTTGAGTAGCGTTATGTGTTGAAGGCATGTATGATTACAATGTGTGTCGGTTAAGGCAGGGACTGAATTCTTTGGGCCTCTCTGTAGTTTTAATAATTAACAATAAAATAATTCTAGCAGAAAATTTAATGAAAGTGTATTGAATGCAAAATATTTGAAGGCAACACAACGACTTAAATTAAGATCCAAATAAGTTAAAAAGTACTAACTTACTCAGGTGCTTCCAGGCGATCCGTTTCCCATGCCTGCTTGAACACTTCTGAAGAGCCCCCGATATCCATACTACCTTTGATTGCAACCAACACAAGGGCTCCTATCATTGAAACAGTCTGAACAACATCAGTCCACACCACGGCTTTGATTCCACCCTTGTTAAGAAAATATCAGGGAACAGTCATTAACACGTCATCTAAATTGCACAAAGAACTTACCAAACTTGTGTAGAATACACAAATAATACAAACTATGGGAGTTATTGTGTGAACTGATACTCCAGTAACTGTAAAAAAAAATGCAGAAATTGTGTTTTATTATATGAGAGTAAATACGTTTAAGGTCTAAGAAATTTAAAATAAGATTGAAAAAACCAAAAGCAAAGACAACTGTTTGATTCGTTAAGCTAGTTGGAGGTGTTTTGTGTAGTATGTACCGTGGTGAAAATATCGCGAAAAGAATAAATTAATAAAATAAAATTCTATTTACCCTTCATTCTATTGTTCAGGGGTTACAATGGGCGCTTTTACTGTACTTACCCTGGTTGAAGGCTAACGCAGGAACGTAAATAACAATTGGTAAGTATCCAATCTAAAAAAACAAATATATTTATAAAATACCTCTATTTAAATTCAAATACTTTAAAATGCACTTGTAGAGGAGTTGTATGTGTATTTGAAGAAAATACATACGTTCATTACGGTAAACATTATCGACCCAAACATTCGAAGGCGCCTGTCAAAGCGGCATTCTAAATACTGAAATAAGACAGAATAAAACATATGTTGCACTTAGAAACATTGTCAAAGATGTGCTAATACAGTACTCGGATTTATTAAATCAAGTTAAATTGTGATTGATATTAAGAAATTTCATATATTCTTATAATGATGGTATTTTTACTTGACATTGCTGATATGCCTTATATTCTAATCATTTTTATAAAAACTAAACTCTATAGTATTCATAATGGAAGAATTGGTCTTAAAAAGTGACAACCGAAGGTGGTGTAGTGAAAAAAAAAGCGATTTGTCCGGGAACTCTATTTTACCTTTGCAGTAACTTCTAAGTTGATAAATAAGGGATTATTTGTTTTCAGTCTGATTCCCATCCAACAACGCTTGGAAACTCTTATTTCAAAAATTGTGGTTCAATTAAACAAACCTTACAACAAAATAATGTTGAATAATGACGTTTACAAAAATAAACATAATCGGCGTATCTGGAGGGATGCTTCGCTCCAGATAACTTAATAGCCTTTAAATCCACCACAAACAATCAGTGCTCTTTTTTGGTGCAATGATGCCATGTCATTTCAATGAAACATTGGCTACTAAAGAGTCAACATCAAGCGACGGCCCACCAACCACGAATCAAGGACAAGAGATCACACTAAAAACATAGTGCCAAAAATACAAACATAGTGAAATCGACTAACATAACTACTTTTACCCTCATCATCTACCACTACATTAAAAAAAAGTCGTATAAATCCCAACTTCCATGCCATGTCTGAAAATCGAGATTATTCGACGCGATACCACCCATGTCTACGCATGGATTGTTTGGTCTCCACTAGAATTGTTCACATCATGTTCATAAACCAATGCCGATGTCAAATTTAATTTCCAAGTATTTAAATTCTGTAATACTTAAGTCTTTGATCCTAATACCTTGGTAATTAGAAACTAACATCCGATCTCGGAAGTCATAAGTCCAGTGACTTGGCAATTACAACCCAATTTCACATTTTTATGTCCATTCCCACATGTAAAGTGGTTTTAGCTTTTACACCTGCTAATAATCATAAATATTTTAAAAACTTTTTATAGATTTCAAGTGTAGGTGTAACGCTAACGGTGCAAGCCAATAAAGCAACAAAAAATCATAAAATTTAGGATTTCTTGGTTTCCATATTATTTTGTAGAATCGAAAAGCACATGCCTCCAAAAAAGTATTTAATTTTAAGATATTGTTTTCCTCTATTGAACCACGGTGTCACTGTGTCATGTCGGAGTGTCATGTGCTGACGTGATCAATGGTTTATATTTCTTCGAAGATGAGGCGACATACACATGCGCAGAAAAAGTCTGCTAGGATAAAGTGTATCTTTACGGTCAATGTAGAATGATATTGACCAATCATCTTTACTGCCTTAGTCACTTCGTGGGACATTTGAGTGACTAATTTAATACAAATTTGTCACAGTGACATGTGACACTACAAAGAGAATAAATGTGACTGCCTTCAGCCTGAATAGGCTTTGAGTTCAATTTTATAAGTGGCGCTATACAAAATTGTACACTTTTGAGTTAGAGCGATATACCCTACCCGTTCTGATACTTCGTCTTATTTCCACAAGAGTTCACTAGTGTCACTTATTACTTTGACGTAATTCATGTCGTCGTAAATGATATAGTGGTACTTTTAGCATTCGTTTAAGCTTGGAGTTACTATGCGGATATGTAAGTTGATTCATAAAAGTCACAACTCATTTTGATTTCTCCACAAAAAACAATGAGTTGATGTTATTTTTTCATTCTGTGGCGCTAAAGTCCGGGGTGAGACCTGGGCCTCAACCAACAAGCCTCTCCAACTAACACGATCCCTGGCTAGCTGTCTCTAGTGCCGCACGCCCAGTTGGTTGAGGTCCTTCTCCAACTCTGTGCTCCACCTTAGTCGCGGGCGTCTTCTGTTGCATTGTCCCACATGTTCACAATCGAAGACTATTCGTCCCGGAGCTGAGTAGCTCATATGCTCTACATGACCAGTCATCTTAGACGTTAGATCCGTAAACGTCTGACTAGGCTTACGTCGCCGCGAAGCCCGTACACTTCGTAGATGAATCTTCTCCTCCAATGACCGTCAACGAAAACCGGACCAAAGACCCCACGCAGACTTATCTCAGAAAGATACCAAGGACTTGATCATCTGTGTAGATAGCTTGGTCCTTTGAGAGATGACTCTACTTCAATTACCTCCTGGGCTTATAGAAAACAGCGGTTGGCAAGAGTTACTGTGCGTTTGATCTCGGTACTGATGTTGTTAGTACTATTTACTGCGGAAGCGAGGTAGTCGAAGTCCTTGAACTAACTCGAAGTTATAGTTGCCCACTGTGACGCTCTGTCCAAGACGTCCCTGTTGTGCGATGTCTGATGTTTCTTTCGGTATTATTCTTTTTAAATATGTTTAATTTTACGACTCTATTAGAAAATTCGTTAACTTTATATACGAATTAAACAACTACCTTTGAACTACAAAATACAATTTGTAATCTTACAATTCCATACTCTACTTTGGGCAAATAATATAAGACTTTTAAAACTTTTTTAGAGCTATTGACCATTGAATTAAGTTAAGCATTTTAATGGGTCATATTCGAAAATTAGGTTTTCCGTTTAGTGCCACTTTTGTTTTCAGTAACCTCCGTCAATTTAATTTTTTTTTTGTAGAAAATACTTGTTTTGAAAGCACTAGGAAAATGGAGAAGTGGTTTCACTTTGAAGCAAAGCGTTAAGATCATGTGTCAAGATCACATGTAATTCGATTATTCACAGCATTATTTATGTTTTCCTTTAAACCTCCATTTTGAGTATCATTTAGTCGTGGCTGTCATTGGTTTACGCAATATGGAAACCAACGCTAAATTGCGCTCAAGTTCAATCCACATGATCAGCTTTATCGCTGAAGAGGCGAGTATAATTTTTTTTTTCAGACGTCGGCAGCAGATTTAAGACATTCGATTATATTTTTTAATGAAAAGGAAAGTATGAATTCTAAATCAAAAATAAAGTACAGTGAAACCTTTCTAATTAAGCAACTTTCAACTCCACGACATGTCATTTTTGACAGCGTTTATACCGTTTTCTCAGACCAAACGGGCCAAACAGGGAATGCCATTTACATAATTTCCTGAGTAACTTTCAAAGATTCATGAAGAACTGTCAAAATTAGTCGACAAGGGAACAGTGAGCTGCGAAGTCGGCCCTCACTGCAGTTCTTGATTTCTGTTGGAAATGTTGATGTGGTCGATTTAAATTTTATTGAAGTTGATAAATACTAACCCAACTGACACAGGAGAAAAAAAAGTTACTTGTCATTGCTGGAAATGTCTAAATGTATACTAGCGTTAATTAGGAGAGAGGGGGGCACCTTTGACCGTGGGGCACCTTTAAACAGTACATAAGATATTTTTAGTACTGTTCAAAGGAACCCCACGTTCAAAGCTGCGGCCCCCATCTCCCTTACAAAAGCATCTTCCGAATAATGACACAGTCATACAATTTTTTTTGATACATATTTACATTATTCATTATTCAATATCTAACAAAGATCAAAGCTTCTCATGAAAGCAATACTCTCCCTGCGTCGTCACTGACTCACTATTGGTGATGCAGCGATATTGGTGTCCTTGGTGTTTGACAATTTCCGGCGGGGAATTGAACCCAGACCTCGTGAGCTACCGCTGACGTCACATTTAGCTGCACCATTGTACCCGCTGTGTATCATTTGGTCTACGTTCTTGAATTAGTTCAATCAAGTCAGCGTTCGTCTCTTGAATCGTTTATTTGTTTTGAAAAGTTTAGTTGACTTTTGCAGTTACATCTTATTTTTAGCAACTACGTAACTTAATCGATTTACATCCTGAAATAATCCGCTTGGTGCATTTGAATAGAGAGCAATCAAAAGTGAGTACAATGGTTCACTACACCGAACAGCACATGCAAAGGTTTATCAGCAGGTCTGCCAGTGCTCTTGACTTTGTATCTCTGCGCTGTGCATAAGTATTTAGTGAGAATTATTCAACTTTAGTCTTAGTTTTCTTAACTATGCACACATGCATACACAGATACTTGTGTGAACTCGAAAGTGCGCCAAAGTTAGTTGAATATTTGGCATGTCTTCTCAGATTCCTTAAATTTACAGTGCATTGTTCTATAGTCTAGTGCTAGTCTATAATTAAAAATGTTTTCGTATTTTAATTCGCCTTGATTTATAGATTGATGTATCTAATGCCTTTTCACACTAACAGACTCTTATACTGTATGTATCACTATGAATAGGTACGTCAACCTTTCTGGAAGTATAATGATAATCTGGCGAGAATGGTGTAAAGAAAACAAGGTGTGATGGACTTGCCAAAATCGTGTTTTCCGTCTTTCAATTTCTGTTGGCATAAAAATTGTAAGCGTTTGAAGTGGCGGCTGACGGTGAGAAAAGATCTGTGTGATTTAAAACAACCGGAGTTCAAGTAGCCATCAGAGAGAAGAAGAAGACCTACACAGACTTTATCATGGTTTTCTCTGATTCTCGTGAACGGCACACTGAGTATGTACCGCTGTGGGAGCAGCGGTAAAGAGTAATCATGGAAGTAATTCCGCGAGAATTTGGAAAGCGACGGTAGATCTGCGGAAAAGGTGTTCTGGCAAATCATTCACCGACTCAGAGGAAGGAAATTCAACATGATCGAAGGAGTCAAATCCAAAGATTGTGTGTTGTTTTTCAATGAGGTAGAGAACTTGAGCAGATGGAGCGATCTCTTTTCGAAGCTGCTCAATCCCAAACAGTGCGCTGAGGGTGGCAGAATTGCTTAGGGCCATTTATTTTTGTCTAAAAATCAATATTTGCGAACCTTCAGTAGACCAGAACTAACCAGCTCCAAATCGGTCCGCTTTGATTCTTATTCTTAGATTTGGAAAAGGCATACGAACTATTCTTTAACCTTTACCTAAGAAATAGTCAGCTGCACATTAAACCGATCTAATGAAAATGTTATTCATCAAATGATGATGTCATCGGATCTCTAGATTACGAATTTAAGGCCTGCACCAAAAATATAATATTTTCTAGTATAACACAATGAAACGTAGGGCTTATGCGACTGTAAAAAATAAAATAAAATAAAATAAATTATATATGAAATCCTTTTATTGAAGAATGAATACAGAATGTATGTGAAACGTAAATATTTATCAATTGTAAGACTTAATGTGATATCATAGATGAGATTAAAAAGAAATTGTTCGCATTTAAACAAAAAAAAAATTGTATATACATGTTTTTTATTGAAAAATAGATCTTATATTTTAATTTTTGAGCTACCGCTACAATTTTCAAATTTGAGTAAGACCGGTACACTGGTCTAGATTTTACAGATTTTTTTAGTCGCTCCCATACAAAGCCGATCAACTTCTCACTCTACGAATATGTCAAGCCCATCTATAACAGTTTTGTAGATTTAGAAAAGACATAAGACTTAGTTCCTTGGGGTAAACTCTGGAGTATTCTGCAGGAGTATTGATGTTCTCCTTTGAGGGCCATTCAGTTTCTATGCACAAACTGTAGCATCTGTGTTCGAGTTATCGGTGCTAAATCAAGTTTCACTTATCAAGATACGATGGACATACCGGCTTGAACAATTTGAAGATTAGATCGTGAAGTCGGCTAAGTATATGTAACTCAAAACAAGATTAAGAAATAGTGCAATAGTGCAAATAATACCGACAGTGACACAAAACTCTCATTTGACAGTTGAATATCCAAATCTTAGTATGTAGATCGAATTATTTGAAGACGATGTGGAAGTTATTGAAGATGCGGACTAGTACATGCATATAGCATTACCGAAGACAACTATGGGAATTGCAAATACCAAGAAATATTCCCTATGAATTACTTCGAACTACATCTGTGTTCTATTTTATGAGATTACTGTTCTCAAACAATTACTTTTGTTAAAAAATAACCGTCGGGAGTATTTTAATCGACATTTTAAATCGAAGTGAACTTGTATTAAAAAAAAATTAATCTAAGTTCAGTTCATCTTAAATATTTACTGTCGACAAAAAAGAGGTTAAGTTGAAAATTACATTAAAGTGTAACTTGGCTATGAAGTACTCGTAGATTTAAGAGCAAACAGTCCATAAAGGGGTCCAAAAATAAAAATATATAATTTAACTAATTGAAATAATGTTATTTTTGACTGCTTGCAGTTGACTTTTTTTCATTTATATTTTTATCAAAAATTTGAGTTCGCAAATTTAACAGAAACTACCCCTACCTCCTAAACGGGGCGAGATGGTCCCTTAGCAGACATGCTTGTTTTTGAAACCTCTACAAAATACCGTCATCGACTTGTGCCTAAACATTAAAATATTCCCCGATTGTTATATTGTTGTGTTATTTTTTTCTTTAATTTCGTCATGAATGGCCATTCCTATTACGCAAGGAAACAAGAATTTAGATATCACGTCACAAAATATAAATATCAGATATCTTAGTTTTATAAATATACATATATAAAAATAATTTTCAGCAGCACTTGTTTGAAGCTATGCACATATCGAGAAAATGGGTTTCAAAGAATTAAATAAATCTGAAAAGTAGGACAATAAAGAGTCTAATGCCGATTTGCTCTGGCTTTCATTGGCTAATTTATAATTTAAATTATAAATTATGCTCGTTAAATAAATAAGTAATAAATGGTACATTCTGATAACTTAATTTCTTCGATGGAGGCAAAAAATGCATTAAAAAAATTAGAGAGAGATAGGAGCTTTCAGTGTGTATGTGAAAAAAAAAAGAAAATGTCACAAATATTTCCTGGGCAATCATAAATCACCGGATTTTGGAAAAAAAAATCAAAAGGATGTTGGAAGCGTATCACAATAATAACTATTATGCAACATATCGTTGGAAATTCATTTCTTTCACTTTTTTTTCTTCGGTTAATATGGGGCAGTTGATGAACAAAATAGGAGCCAGCCATACTTGCAGACTACTAATGGAGCCCCCAGAAAGATACTTTCAGGCGACTGAATATTAAGGAAAGCCAATCGATCCAAGAAAAAAGCTAATGTAGAATTATTATTTATGTCACAACCTCTAAAAATGCATTTATAAATATTATCTTCACACTCAAAGTCGAATTCAATACAAGCCCCAAATTGGTGTAATTGCGGAAGCCTTAATGTGTTTAGCGCATGAGCTCTGAACATTCTTTATGATGTTGCAATAATTGCAGTGTCTAATTTTTACACTTCTACATCGTTCTATCACATTTCCTGGCCACATGTAGATACTAATTTTCCAACAGAATTTTCAGAACAAACATCAATATTAATGCATCTGTGTTAATTTGAGTGAGACTGGGAGTTTCTACTTTTCCCTTCTGCGGTTTACAGCTGTGGTAGATAAAACTATTACATAAAATTATTCGCGGAAGTCTAAGTGCTTCTTACAAATTTTTCACAAGGCTATCAATGCAGCTTATCAGCGTATACGTACAAGCTATAACCAGTTTTGTAAAGGCATTCAATATATACGCGATAACCAATTTGTATCTAATTTTAATATTTGTTGGACCGGACTGTTCAACACAGTAATGTATCATATGCCGATACCGTGCTGCTTTATATATCAAAAGAAGTAGCCCGTGTCTTTTCGAGAGAAAAGGTATGCGTTCAATATTTGGTCCAGAATGGTTGAACCCATTTGGAGAAGAAGATTCAAACAGAAACGCCCGAAAAAACGGGCGTTAAGGATTCAACGCCAAGATGGCTAGGCCATGTAGAATGAATGAACTACATCCGAAGGGTCTTTGACACCGCACCAGTGTGACAAGGCAAGAGAGGTGCCTACGATATCCACGTTAGTGGAGAAGGACTTTAGTAATTAGCGTGCGTGATTGGAGGCAGTTGGCTAAAAAAGTTGTTGGTTGAGTCCCAGGTCCGCTCAGACTGTACCACTAGCAGAAGAAGAGTGATGTGTGCTGGAGATTCAGCACCACAGAAAACCAACCTCGGAATAGTACTGGAGATGAATCGATTCTATTCTAACGATTCCAGATTCATCGCTGCCACGAAGAGCTTAATTTTCTTAGCACGCAGCCCTCGATGACTCTATGCTAGATCCCATGACATTGGGACATAACCCGTAGTGATGGATGAGCAAAGGAGCCACAATCAACCCATCCCAGGCAATCCTGCGAAGATCAAGAAAAAAGTGGATAACGCAAGAGACACAATCACAGAGATAAAAAGTGGAATCTCTAAGCACTCGGATGCTTTCGCCCAAGTTAAGCAGTGCATATTCCAACAGACTCCTTCAGACAAACAGTGATCTCTAGTGATGGTAGTTGGAGCATTATTATACCACGAAACGGAAATGGGACTAGCCAGCGACTGTCTGCATATACAGTGAGATGAGACATAGAATACTGGAGATGAGACATAGAATAATATTTCTAAGACCTGTAGGATCTAATAAAAATCCAATATAATCTATTTTCTGATTTCTGATTCTAATGAAGATACTATCCCCCAAACGGCATTACAATGAGTTGAGTTGGACCAAAGCGGTCAGACGGGTGGAAGCCATCGACCTAACCTAGCCCAATGCATATATGTACATATTTTGAGGTATAAAAATAAGAATGACTTTCCTTTGTACACGACATTATTCGTTATTCTAAAAAGTAAAGCTTCAGCCTCTACGGAAGCCCTTAAAAATTGCATAAGATCGTGAAGACATTCATGACAGCAAAAACTATTATTTAATTAATGATAAAAATGCAAATATGTAAGAGGAAATGTGCACACTGTTCAGTGGTCATATCTAATGATTCACGGATATGGAGAATATTATGCAACGAATTGTTGCCTCCGCTAATCCATCTGCACTTCTGAATTGTCGTTTTAATTCACACACATTCACAAACAATTGCTAACTTACCTCATAAGTGGATGTTATATTCAAATCATGAAACACGGGCAAGTAGAAAACACCCATCACAACTCCCATCAATATCACTCCACCGGTCACATAAAGGTACTGTATTCCATACGAGTACACTTCCGTCGGTAATCCCAAGAGCGTTATTCCAGATATGAAACTTTAAATTGCAAAGAACCACGATATCAATCATATTTTGCTGGGCATATTTTCACTTTCACTCTTATTTACCTCGCCACTAGGGACAGTGCAATCGGGATCACCAACATATTCCTCCCGCCCATGAGGTAATCCGCTTCGGAGAGTGATTTCTTCAGGAAACCGAAATAGATCCCGATGAATATGCAAAGGACGAACATTGCAATGAACACAACATAATCCGGCCATGCGAACCGCTGCAGATCTTTAACGATGTTATCGATGTCAGACATATCGAAGTCGGATATCAATTTTGTTCGATAAAACAATTGTAACCGCACTGACTTAGAACAGCACTGATTATTCGATAGCAGTCGCTACTAAATCTCAAACTCGTACTCAATCGCACGCTTAATTTTTTTATTGTGTCCGGTCTTGTCACAATTTCCATTCAAACTAAATGTATGGCTGAAATGTGTACCATTGAGATGTGTTTTGCAATATTGGAGAGGGTCTTCTCGGAAATTTAGCCCGCAAGACAATGAAATTCAAACAACCGCCACGACAAGTAACAAGCTAAAGTGTAAAGCATTTGAATTCTAAAACAATTACCACGTATGAGCGACTGTATGTGAAACACCGATCGACAGAAGCAGAGCCCAACGTACGGCAGATTGGACTCGCGCTCTGCGCTGTACAAAAGTTAATCGGGGGGCTGAAAAAGCTGGTGCTATAAGTACCTACGATAGAATTATGATGCTGATATACATATGGCAAATGTGTAATCACGTGTACGCTCAACGACTAACACAAATGAATTTAAACTAAATCAGCATGTAGCTTCTCCCTCTACTCGCTGCCACAAAAAGTTATTGAATTATTTAATTTAATACAAATCCATGCATGAGCATGTGTTTGCTTGGATTGATAGAGATCAGAAAAGTTTGGGCGTGTAATTTAATGAGCCACCAATGCAATGGCCCCCGAATAACTACCGTTTGAACGTGCTTCAGAGTTCGCGTTTTTGAATGTCGTATTGACCGAGAATGTTACCCCTTACATTGGATCTCATGAATTCAAATCAGTATATCAGTCAAATAACTAACAAGCGAATACGTTCTACAAATAAAGAGGCAATTTTCTAATATGCAAGACCATGTGAACATTTTCTCCGTGTCGCCTTATATCTGTGTGTGTGCTTGCAACTGTCAAGTGATCAAATAATACCGTTGCTCAGATAAGTGTACAAGTACATTGAGTACAAATATGCAGTGTGCTGAACCTTTGGGATTGTGTATTTGGTGCATGCGCTATAATAAAATGCAAGCCAGTACAGTGTATACTCTGATTACTAGAGTTTGTAAAATAATTAATAATAATATGGACAATTGTATGTTTGTGCATCGAAGAGGGCGAACATGTTTACACGGTAAAACTTCAGCTGAGCTTTTAATTTCCACATTGTTGCCCATGCACTGCACTAAATATTTACTCGATGCATTTTTGAACGGTAATACTGACTCAATTTTAGAGACGTTAATTGCGAAACATGTATTCGTAAATGCAACATTAGTAGGCGGTACAAAAATTGCTTTGAGTGACGTGTAATTGTATTTTTAAGCAAAATATTGTGCACAATATCTAAAAAAAAAGGTACATTAGACGCTACATACATAATAATATAATATGGGTTTCGCTACAGCCCGTAGAGGGCCATGGCCTAGTTGCTCAGCAACCACTCGTGTTGTGCGTGCTATTCAGAAATGAAGTATTATAGAGATGCTCAACTTCACAGCTAATTGACCCTCAGTCCATCGACGAATTTCAGAGACTTTTTGACAATTATTCATGAATTTTTGACAGTTATTCACGAAATAACGTGAATGCCGTTCTCTGATTTGTCAATTTGGGTTTAGAAAACGATATGAAAAATGGTTGTCAAAAATGTTAAGTGGCAAGAGCGGTAGATGTTGGGCATCTCTATCATACTTTATTTCTGGTGCGATTGTTCTTTCATGAATGAAAGGGACTTAAAGTTGTATGTCGGCTCCGAATGGCAAATTCGAGAAGCTTTTTCTAAACGTTTATACTCATTGAGCATTGACAGTGACAGTGCCGAAAGAAGTGGGGCCTTGAAAATATTTTGTAATTCCCGGAAATCGAACATGGGCCGTATAGGCTCAAGGACGTAAGGGTCGACGCCCCAACACACAACGCCACATACTCTCGATATAGTGAACTAATAAAATATGCACTGGGCTTGAATTTAGATAAGTGGAGCAACGTTTGAAAATATTAATTAAAGAAACAACTGCAAAATACGAAGGATAACGACGATGCGTGAAATGAAGCTTTTGCATGAATAAGTTCACCTTGCGAGTTCCATGTTATCCTGTAAAAAAAAATAAATAAAGAACACTGCTAACTTTATCACAGTCGGACTGTCGCTTTGGTTTTATGAACGCAGTTGCCGACTGCTGTCATGCAAGGTAATGCAGTTTAATTACATTTATGAAGGCAAATCTTGCAGGGTTGCCGCGCTTATGAACTCGGTCTTCTCTACAGCGGACTCCTGCATGACCAGCGTCACCGTTCTGCTACATATGAAGCAGTTGTGCTACATTTCCGAACAATTTACCAGTATTACTACCCTACTACCTGAATTGGTGAATCTACTACATTTTCTTTTCTGACCACTTTCTGTACTACTCTTTCTAATTGTCAATATTGAGCGATAAAGAAACAGCTAGTTAAAACAAACTAAGAAATAGACACAACGGTGCATTGAATTTCGCGTGCAGTGTAAATGCGACAATTTTTTTTAATTAACGTAGTGAATGAAAGGGCCAAAATTCAAGCTCAAGCTTGAATTATTTCAAACTGCGGATGTTCGAATTCGTAATTTAGCGCTGGTTATTCAGTACAATTTCAAAAACATCTTGTCATTTTTTGCAAATCCACATTATTTTGGAAGCCCGTTCCCTTAACAACATTGATTTTAGTAAAATGGATATATTTTTACCTTGGAATGATAAATCTCATGCTGGACTTGAGGTTGAAAAATAAGGAACAGAGTAAAGTCGTATGAATGGGAACCTTCTGACGTTATGCTTAAAGTAGTTTAGAGTTGTTTTTCTTATAAAAAATCTGTTGCGTTAAATTTAATATTTATGTTTTGTCTATATTTGTTTTTCTTATGTTTCTTAAATTGAAAATTAAAAAAAAAAATATGTATTCACTACATCAAATTAAGGGAAATGTAGTCGATTTTGCTTCCGAAAAACACTGTGCATGACCATTATGATTGTCCGTTCTGGAGACGTCTCTGTTCTAAAGTGTAAGCTATTTATGTACATATTAGGATACGCAATAATGGGCGAAAACAAATGCCTGCATGTCATCGCAAACGATGTGGCCTTCATGAAATCTAATTAAAACTAAAGCTCTCCTGTCAACATAAGAGCCAGCCATATCCTTCGCTTTTAAAATTACTAATTTGTTTGAAATAGATTCTGTTTCGTACTGTCATTCCGTACAGCAGCCAGCCACTTCAACCTAACCTAACCTAAAGCTCTCCTACAGTTAGACCAGAAGCAAACTAGCAAACTGCCTAATAACTGGCACTGCAACATTGGCAAACAACCCAGAAGAAGTGGAGACCCTCTGTAGAAGCTGAAGGGATGAAAGGGAAGATGGAAACAGTACTACACGATCATGCCACTTGGCCTATTGCCAACTAGATGAAGATTGCTATGTAGTTATTATTTTAAGGGCCTTGAAGAATTGTTAAACGTCAATATAAAGGATATTCTCCAATACACACAATTTCAAACAGGAACTGACAAGAACTGAAACAATGATCAAAGAGGAGCCAGGAGAAGGATAACTAAATGGGCCTAAATGGGGTCTAATAATATGGTATGGTTTGTCTATTTATCTGCATCTTTCATTTTCATTTTTCAACCCTAGTTGAGCGACGACGTAGTGTGACCTACCACCTAAGTCCAATTTTAATGGGAGCTAAGTGCCATAGTGGACCGCACCGGTCACGTAGCAGGTCAGACTACAGGTCAGGTCATGCCACAATTTAGTGCATAATAACACCAACCATAATAGTGACGATACAATACTAAACCTGGCAAGACAACATCTACAGCTAAATCTCGCGGAATGTTAAACTTGGCAGAGATGTTCTTTGTTGGCAAATGTTCAATTTCACGTGAAACACAAACGATCTGGGTTTGGACAGGATCCGTTCCACTCCGTCCGTTTTCTGTTTTTTCCTTTTTTTTCAAAAAATATATGTCCTTCACATCCCTAACGTCATTATAATTTAAATAAGCCAAGGGCTAAAGAGTATGGTCATGTTGGCGAGGTAGAACATTGAACAAATTTTGAAGGCAGTTGAAACCTATACTAATTATAATTCGAATTTGCTATACAATTACTTCTATTAAAAAAAAAAATAAAGCTAAAAATGATTTATCCAATTGAAGCACACGAAAACGTGTGGTAATTGAGTGATTATACAAAATGTGATATCGCATGTCAACAAAATTAAATTCACATTAATGACACAAGACACATCGAATCTGTAACAAAGGTGCGATGTTATTATCTCGGGTAATGGTGTCATTACCATCCTAACCGATCAATTAGAGCTCCAAAAAAGCGTAGGTAATGTTGACTAATCAGAAAATTGCACCACAATATCCAATGTATGATTCTATACAGTTGGCTATCATATTGTTAAAAATGTTCTTTATGAGTCTGCCTAATGGGTAAAAAGTGCACTTTATTCCAGCCAGATTTTGTTTGTATAGAAATCACTTATGCGTGAACTTCTACGTTTTCTTGTCCACCGCGATGATCACTTTTTCACTTCTTTCACTATTTTTTCGAAACGATCGTATTTATTTTATTTCCCAAACAATCTTCCGCGAAGACTTCCTGATCCGTTCGCGACAGCGTTGAAAATCGTATGCACTTACTGTATGTTTATTGAATAACCACCTAGGGATCTTCCTCAGTCATGCATGTACCGAGCGACTGTGTGACGAGAAAATTCAAGTCCAAGTTCAGTGTAAATACACTGAACGTCTTCGCGACATTCACTGCACATGGCTGAGTGTATATGCAGCTTCAAAAATGCACTTGTTACTTGGTCAAAAACATTGCAATTACTTATGTGTGTATACATAGAGCCATCTAAGGTGTATAGTTTCGTATATAGGTGTTAAGTCATTTCGAAATTCATTGCAAAGCTTTTACCCGTGAGTGTAAATATCACAGCGACCGCAAACCAATACCAGAAGTTCATTTCACGTTTTTGGCAATTCTACAAATCATTGCACTTGTAAGTCTTACCGAAAGAAACACTGAGGGAAGAAGCAATGGGAATAGGCTAATGGATCGATTTTCGAAAGTTACTCTCAGATCGCCGGGATAGATTTTTTGCAAACATATATTATGCTTACTAACAACAAGGAACTTAAACAATATAAACATAAGACCTTATGCTTTACCTCGATGCAAGGGAGAGACAAAGAGATATAGAGATAAGGAGGACTAGGGTAGGAAAGAACGGAACTGAAGGGGGTTGCGAAGAGAGAAGGAAGTCGAAAGAGTATTCCATAGTGTTAGCAACTAAGATGAAAATGGGGCTAAGGTACACCAATTCGGGAAGAGCGGGACAGTCTGTATTATCAGTAATTGGATGGTGGAGGTAGAGCGGCGGTAGAATGGCGGTTTTTGAGAGAGGCAAGACGAATAAGATTAAAGCGCTCAGAATTGGTTATATCAATCCTGGCAAGATCGCGAAGAGCGAAACGCAAAAACCTTCTTCGGGAAGCTTCAATATGGACCGCGAAAGGAGGTGACAATACTTAAGTCTGAAGGAGGTGATATATAGAGATTTGTTGACTAGAGTGGCTAGTGGATTTCGGTGCTTGAAGGGCGGACCTCGTCTTTTTCTCTAAACAAACTGATCGTTTTTGATCACAGTCTAAGCTGGAGCATCAGCATTAGAATTAGCAAAAGAATAGTTGTGCAGAGTATGATTTTGGTCTTTCGAGTCTGGAGTTTTTAGACCAGAACGGGTACTGGCTGTCAAGGGCGATTTTCTCATGGACGTTCATAAGAAATGAAGTACCATAGAGACACCTTCGCTCATCATCGAATTGATAAGTCTTATTAGAGGTTAATATCTCATTGGCAATTGGAATTCAGTTCTAGTGTAATTTCATTTTATTAAATGCTCGTATTGTAAACGGAAAAATTGTGTCCCATAACTTTACGACTGCCCTTGCGGTTTATTTATCGATGTTGCAAGCACAAGCCGCACTGGAAATTGTAACCGTGTAAAGTTGAATGGTAAGTAGTTCGGAATCATAGGGGTGCGTTAAATCACAAAGCGAGCACTTGATACCTCGGTACTCGCATTTGAGCTAAATGAGCGCCTTGTGCACGCCCTACGTTTAGCGCCCCTTTATAATTTTTTGCATCATAAGTCGTTTCCAGAGTATCCAAGACGTGGACTTTCAATTCGTTATATTTTATTGCGGTATCCCCGCTAGGCCAATATTCAACTAAGTAAGTAATAATCAATCAATTTATTTTTTTAAGGTGGAAAAAATGTAAAAACCAATAATAAACTTAATGATTATAATAATTTGAAATATTGGGATAATTTAATACTGTTTTTTTTTTTTTTTAATTTGAACGTTAATTTAAGAAAAACGTGTACAATAGTATTATTCAAAGAATTGCCCATCTGAAGCTATGACTTTTTCCCATCTTTCTGGCAATTTGTGGATAACATGCAAAAAGACCGGCGCCGGCTTGGCAGCCAAAAATGAATCAAGCCAATTTTGAATATTCTGCTCTGATGTGAACTGTATTTCAGTGAGGGCTTTCTGCATCGACCGGAACAAATGGTAGTCAGAAGGGGCAAGGTCTGGGCTATAAGTCGGGTGGGGTAAAACTTCACATTCACTGTTTTCGAAATAGTTCTTAACCGGAGGAACAACGTGGGGCCGAGCGTTGTCATGATGGAACATTATTGCCTCGTGTCTGGTCGCATCTTCCGGGCATTTTTCGGCCACTGCTCTCTTCAAACGGAATAATTGTGTTCGGTAGCATTGTCCATTGATGGTTTCACCCGGTTTTAGTAGCTCATAGCAGCAGACCCTTCTGATCCCACTAAATACAGAGCATGACCTTCGCGCTATGGATATTCGGCTTTACCGTTGATTTGGCGGGTTGGCCAAGCCAAAATCACCACTTTTAAATCGTGCAAACCACTTTTGGCACGTTCGCTCAGCTAGCGAATGTTCATCATAAACATTCACCAAAATACGATGACTCTCGGCAGCAGTTTTCTTTATATTAAAGTAATAAAGAAGAAGTCCCCACAAAAACACTTTTTCAGGCACAAAGTTCGACATAACGTGTGATTTTTTTAAAGCCATAGGAACAGTTTTAAAAAAACATAAAATTCAGAAAAATGCATGAAATCTTTATTTGAATCGATAGTACGGTCCATATAATTTAATGCTTGAAGATTAATTCATGCAAATGTTGACCTTGACTGCGCCTCAAATGGTCCATCCGCTTAGTCCAATTTTGGCATACTCTTTCCAACATTTCGGCCGGTATCTCACGAATAAATGCTTCAATGTTGTCTTCCAATGCGTCAATTGAAGCGGGCTTGTCTGTACAGACATGACCGGTCCCAAACGTGAAATAAAATGTTCACCGAACTCGCCTCTCAATAAGTCCATCGTTGCGCGTGCTGTGTGGCATGTTTCACCGTCTTGTTGAAACCACATGTCATGCAAGTCAAGCTCTTGCATTTTGGGCAAAAAAAGGTTGGATATCATCTCACGGTAGCGCTCACCATTCACAGTTACGTTACGATTCGCATCATCTTTGAAGAAGTACGGTCCAATGATGCCACCAGCCCATAAACCGCACCAAACTGTAACTTTTTCTGGATGCATTGGTAGCTCTTGCAATGCTTCTGGCTGATATTCACTCCAAAATCGACAATTCTGCTTATTTACGTACCCATTGAGAAAAAAATGAGCTTCGATTACACTGACCATAAAATGGAAGAAGCGTGCGATGAACTTTCATTTTGATAATAAAATTCAATAATTTGCAAGCGTTGTTCGTTTGTAAGACGATTCATGGTTAAATTATAGACCAAACTGAAGATGTTTGACAGTGAAACAAAACACGAAACATGCGTCAGCTGTTTAAACCAGTGTTGCCAAAAAGATAATAGCTAAAAAATCACCCTTTACAAGCCGCACTGGAAATTGTGAATATATGTATATACATATATGCAGATAAAGTTCTGGCTACGTTTTCAATTCATGCATGAGCAGACATCATACAGATAGTTCCCCAATTATTTTGACTAGTAGGATAGTGTCTATTACATGGTCACAATGGATCCAAACACGATCTAAGTGGGCTATAACTGTTGCAGTTGCGGCAATCACTTTAACCAAACCTAACACAAGCTCCAAAGATCAGACTGTTGAAAGAAGTCAAAGCTCGTGAAATGCGCCTTCGGATTCGATTAATATTACAATTATCAATCCTGTTCAAGTTTACCTTGTTGGACAGGACCTCGTTAGGGTAGTACCCAGGCTCGGGTGAGGCTAGAAAGAGAGAGGTCCGGAGACCCTGTCTCTCGAACAACCTCATATTTGTCAACCTGATAGGACTCACGTTGGATCACAGGGGACAACCGTACGCTATAATCGGATGAGGATCATGTAGCAAATTACCTTCACCCTCTTACTACACCCAAAGTTTTTTTTTTAGCTTCTGTCAGTGCAATATCTACATGTTTGTCAAAATACAGATATTGATCCAACCAAATGCCGAGACACCCTTCACATCTAAAGGCCGTCCCTGTGTGTATAAGGAGGTTGAAAATAAACTTCCAGTCGTCGCAAAATCGCTGAATTTGTTCGAAGTTACCAGAGCTACCAGTTTTGATTGTTCTTTTAATCATGTGCGGTCTAGTGTATTCAAAGATTTTTGTGTTCCATCGTGCAATCATACCAAACCATCACTTTACATTGGGCCAATACTTAGGCCATCCATGTGCTTCTCGAAAAGTTGCAAGTTGCAAGTCCATGGTAAGAAAATGGTTCCGTCAGTTCAATTCTTCACTACTTTCATAAGCAAATCGTATATATTCCTTCATTTAAAAGGGGAACGTTTCTTTGAACGTTTTCTCCTTGATTTAATGTGTTCTTTTACTCGTATATATATACTAGACAAAAATGCTTAAGACTTGTTAGACGAACAATGCTGCTTAGTGTAACTTACTGGCCCTCGACGGGCACTGTAAGCTAAACTTAAACTTATGTCGATATGTCTTTCGACCTGAACTAACAACGCATATATTAAAATAAAACGTCCCGCAAAAACACTTTTTCAGTCACAAAGTTGGACATATTTGAGTGAAAAAAAAAAGTTTGTTGTTTACGCTTCAAATGAATGACATATACTGATATGACGTACAAAGACAGTAGCTTTCCAACGCATGTTCCAATGGAATAATAACAACAAATAATACAAGTTACGCCATCTCTTATGAAACCGCACGGACTAAGTTTTATACCCAATATACCCAAACTACAATATTTATGTATGGTCGAATTATTTAATTGTAATTTTATTTCATTATATGGTCGTACATTTTTTTGCCATTAAGTAAGTAATATGTAACATTTCCGGTTATCTTTTAATTTGACGGGCTAATCACTTTCGATGTATCAAACGTGACAAAATATGGAGTTATTGATAATCCAAATGTTTTCAATTTACCGGAATTGTTACATTTCGTTAGTTCGCGACTGTACAGAAATATTGGCCATAAATAGTAAAAGAAGTCTATCAGAGATTGGTTTTCAAAAATAGTTCGAAGTTCGCAGGGTCAGCTAGTAGAATATACAAATTCCCTCGAATTTCTATTGATTCACATTCTAAATGTGAACTACTGAAATTATCTTCGAAATATTGCAGGACCAGGTCACATGCAATCAATCAAATTAATTCGAACACGATTTTCTTCTAGTTCATGATTCAAAAGAAAAAAGTCTTATATTTAATAGCACAATAAAGCCCAGCCCATGCGTAACGTATACATCGCAATATTTCATCGGGTATTCCACTGACGTAGAATATTGCATTTCCTTTGATAACTTGCCAAATTCTTCGTGGGAATTTCTCGATTTTTTTTCCTTATGATTTTCCCTTTTGTCACTCGAATATTGTTCACATTTCTGCAGCTAATCGTTCTCATAAATAAAATTAGCCCAGCCATTCATACGATTGTCTTGAATGAATGTGAGAAAGTGAGAGCCTGCAATTAGTGGTGAAGCACGTTTTGAGCGGGTGATGTTGGCACATAATGAAATAAAATTAAATATTCAAATTGCATTACATGAGACAACTTTAGTTTGCTGTACATCATGTAATTTCGAATTAAGTATTTTTGCTAAATACCTACCCTGTTGTAAATCTAATATGTATTGTTTTTATTGCTAGCTCAGGCTAAGAGCATCTCAAATAAACACCTCAATTACAAAAGTCGTTTAACGCCTTGTCAACGCCACGACTCTAGTGTTATTTATATGAGACGTGAACTGCGACCCCGAACTTTCAGAAACAAAAAGTTTATCAACTAAAATCTTAACAATTATTAGTTTAAGTATTCTTATTAACGATTTCTTATCAATCGTTCTATTTGCGAACTGTGAAACTATGACCCCAATACAAAAGAGATCCACAAATTCACGGCCAAAAAAATTTGCGATAAAGTATCTTGTGCGTCTTCTGGACTGAATGACTCTTATCTTCATAACCTCTCAGACCGAACTCCAGCACGCACTTGATAGGTTAGTGGCCATATATACTGATGCTGGGGAGTTACGTGACTGGAGGCTAAAGTGGACGAATCGGAAGTTATGGTAATTTTCAGAACGCCAATTCAATTCACTCTGCATACTTCTGGATTCCCATTGAAGCAGTTGGAGGGGTTTAAGTATCACGGGGTATTTTTCACTAGCGGTAGGAAGAACCTGTAGGATTAGCCGGGCTGGCTTGAAGGAGCTTTAAACAAGAAGGCCAAGCTTGGTGTCACAGTCAGGATAGCGGTTTTCAAATCAATATCAGCTTCAACTCTCACATACGGTCATGAAATTTGGGTTGATGAGGGAAAGAATAAAACCGCGAATCAAATCTGCCGAGTTGAGTTTTCTTCGTGCTGTTATGGAATTATATAATTTACGGTTAGTAATAATAATAGGTCGCCACAGCCCATGGAGGACCAGGTCCTAGCTTCTCTGCAACTACTCGTGTTGTGCCCTCACGAGTGGAAGGAATCTACAGTATTATGCCAACTCCGAAAGGCTTATTTGAGAAGCTTTATCTAAACACACTCTTTGAACGCTGTCAGTAACTCGAAAGATAGAAGTTATGGAATTACTATCTTTCAGGTGTGACAAGCAAGATGATGATGATCTTTTGATCAAATAGTTTCTTTACCAAGCAAATAAGTTGTACACGTTGTACTTTTTATTTTGAAGTATTATTTAGACATACATAGTTGAGGGCAATGAAACTATATGCAGTTTTGAAGATACCCTCATCAAGAAACATACTAATGCTATATTGCCACCGGACCGAAACCACGAGGTTTGGATGAACTTGTACTGAAACCTCAATAGACCGTTCCCACCGAGTTTGAAGTGGTTTCGCTCTCAATTTATAAGTGTCCTCCAGAACAGCTATCTGTTGGCAGGAAATTATAGTGTGAGAACACCAGAAAATATATAGAGATAATTTTTGGGGGCTACATTTTGACATTCTTTCTACGTCTATTACATTTTAATACATATACTACATTAACTATTCCAAAAAAGTGACATATCTGCCATCTCTGCCTATAAGAAATGTAGTTACTTCTGTTCTCACAGTATTATCTCACAGACAGCTGCTCTCCATTTAAAAACGGAGAGAGTGACATTTCTTTATCCAACATCAGAAATGAAGTATGATAGAGATACCCAACTAGTCCATCGACGAATTTGACGGATAACCATGAACATTTTGACGGTAATTCATGAATTTTTGACAGTTATTCACGAAATAACATAAATGCCGTTCTTTTATTGGTCGATTTGGCTTTAGAAAACAATATTTTTATATGTTGGTTGCCAAAACTTTTAAGGGGCAAGAGAAGTAGAAGTTGGGCCTGCAAGTTTGTCAAATCGAAGAAAATGACCAACCAAAATTGTTTGACAGCAGCCATTATAGCACATGTCCAAACATATCGGACAGTCATAGTCGGGTGTATGTCGGCCAGACCGATGACGTTAGCGTTCACTTTATCAAACATATTATCAGACTTTACTCTTCAAATGAACTCCACTGATGATAGAAATGCTCATAGCACTTGTAATAAACAACATTTTAGAAGAAGAAGAGGAAGTAATAAAAAATAATTGAATTATGATAAGAGAATGGTTTCATAAGCGATACAAATATTCTTCTGTTTATTCGGACTAGCAGGAATTTTTGAGTATGGTTTTGGAAACTTTTTGTGCATTTGAATTGCTTTATTGTTCATAAGTTTGACTGTTTAAAATTGTATCTATATTCAAAATCCTATATACATACCATAAAAAAAACGAACATAACGAACATACCCTATCTAGTTGCTCTGTTATTGTTATTCTTTTTTGTGCAGTGTCATCTGTCAAAACATTCTTGTGGTTATTTTAATTTTTAAATAATATGTTTTATTATGATAACAATAAAATGTCCAGAATATAGTGCAGTTTATATTGACCATAAAGAACTCATAAATGTGGCCTACAATTCAATTGAGGATGAACCTGCCGCCTACCAACTAAAATCGCATTTATTCAATTACAGGCCGATAGTGCATACAAATACCGATACACCCAATCCAAAGAAGCGCAAAAGAAAACACAGTCAGGGCAACCTCTCTACTGAAATATTGAAAATTAAAAATGCATGCACTCACCTGTTGCTTAAATTGAAGGATTCCTGCAAATTCAACACGGGTGGCTGTACATTTAGTAATGAAAGCCGTATTTGGGAGGAATCATCAGACTTCCCCCAACTTCGGGGCGTTAATAATACAAAATATTTCCAAAACTATGAGCTGAAGAATAGGAAGTATATTATACCGGCATGGTGCAAATTTTTCAATCAAAATATTGAAAATCTGAATGAAATAGTCGACGACTTGCAGCATTTTGACTTCGTTGTTCTCGATCCTCCGTGGAAAAATAAGTACATTCGACGCATCAAAAAAGCCAAACTAGAACTGGGCTACAAAATGATGGAAGACGATGTACTCGCCAAAATCTCATTGGACACGCTTATTCACTGCGACTCCGTAGTTGCGATCTGGTGCACAAATTCGCAACAGCACCAACGTACATTACTCCAGGAACTGTTGCCACAGTGGGATCTGCATCTCGTTCATAAGATGGTATGGCTGAAGTTGAATGTAGAAGGGAATTTGATAGGCGATTTTAAAGAAGATGGACAAAAACAACCTTTTGAAATTTTGTTTATTGCTTGTCACAAAAATTGTAAAAAGGACTTCAGTCGCCTGAAAAATGTCGATTACTTGCTAAGCGTGCCGAGCATCATACATTCGCACAAACCGCCAATTATACAATTGTTTCAAGACTATCTTCCGGAGAGCCCAAAATGTCTGGAACTCTTCGCGAGATACCTCCAACCGGGGTTCACTTCAATCGGTTTAGAGGTTCTGAAACTCATGGACGTGCGGCTGTACAGTGAATAAACCAATATGTTTAGTGTTTTAATAAATGTTTATTATTGTGAATGAGATAATAAAACTGATGATTAATACGGAAAATGGAACTAAAGTTATTTGTTTTTTGCAAGCAAATGCACCACGTAACATGGCGTATTTATTTTTTGTATGTAGAAAAGTAATCGAATGAAAGGCAATTATTCTTGGGCTGCGGCTGCAGCGGGATTCATGGGCTCGTTGTCCTTTCGTTTCTTCGATCCGGAGACGATGTCATCGATACGCAATAACAAGATAGCAGTCTCCACGGCAGTTTTGTATGTTTGCATTTTAACCGCCAATGGCTCCCAGATGCCCTTCACGTTCATGTCGACAATATCACCCGATTCTCCATCAATACCCCAAGCACAAATGCCATCGCCACTGTAAGAAGCATGCTTAGCACGCAGCGCGGTTAAAGTACGAATGGTATTGGCACCACAATTTTGAGCCAATGTGCGTGGAATTATTTCCAAAGCCTGAGCGACTGCTGTATAAGGCCCCTTCAGTTGCTTGCGGGTAAGTAGAAGAGAAACTGCCATTTCCACAGCGCCTCCACCTGCAACGAGTCTGGGCTCCAACACGAGGTTCTTGGCCACATGCAGAGCATCTTGCAAATTGCGTTCAGTTTCGTTCAGAATGTCCTTGGATGCACCGCGCAGAAGGATGGTGCAAGCCTTTGGCTCTTTGCAGTTTGTAATGAATGTGAAGTACTCGTCACCGATTTTCTTGATTTCGAAGAGTCCAGCTCCAGTTCCGACATCTTTTTCAGTCAGCTCCTCGACACGGTTGACAATTGTGGCCCCACAAGCACGAGCAATACGCAAGTTGTCTGTCTTACGAAGGCGACGAATGGCGGTAATGCCAGCTTTCACTAGATAATGCTGTGCCAAATCGGAAACTCCTTTTTCGGTGAACACTAAATCTGGTTTGATTGCAATAATATCTGCGCAGATCTTCTGAATGTATTCTTCTTCGATTTGGAGCATTCTTGAAAAGTCTTGTTCCCCAACAATTTCAACATTGGTCTGGCTTTCGCCCTTTTTGTACTCCAAAGGACAATCCAAGAGAACAATGCGAGGGTTTTCGATGTACCGCCTCATTTTAGCATGGGTTACATCCTTGTTCAACATAACACCGCGCAACACGCAGGAATCCTCAATGCTGCCGCCGGGGATCTTCTCTACCTTAGCGTACCTATAATAATTGGTTTATGATTTAATCTCAAAATTTCATCGTGTATAACATTATCTATACATACCTTTTAATGTCAACTTCTTTTCGTCCGTTTTCGTTGAGGGTTACTGTTTCAACTGCATCTAGAGCTATCTTCACAGCCAAGTCAGACCACTTTCCAATGAACTTAGTTCCAACACAAGCCTTAACTACTTCAGCCATACGGGCCTTGTCCGCAATGTCCAGCGGTATGCTCAAGTCGTTCTGCAAGTGCTTAATGATGTCTTCCAAGGCTTCACGATATGCCCGTATGATAACCGTGGGATGGTATTGCTGTTGCAAGAATGGTTCAGCAACTGCTAGCATTTCTCCAGCTAAAACAATGACAGATGTTGTGCCATCTCCAACCTCCTCATCCTGAGTACGTGCGATCTCAATCATACTCTTGGCAGCTGGATGCTGGACGGTGATTTCGCGGAGAATAGCATTTCCATCGTTTGTCATGACAATGCCGCCCATTGGATCCATAAGCATTTTCAACATTGCCTGAGGTCCCAAGCATGTTCGGATAACATCTGCGATTGCCTGTTAATAAATGAGAATTGTTTTTAATTTCTAAATAATTAGAAGCGAGCAAAATTTGTATCTTCATTTAAAATTTAATTTTTTTCAATAGTCGACCACGTTCTGAAATGTTCTAGAAATCGATTCAAAAAATCCACGCCTATTACTCACCTTCCCTGCAGCGATGTTTTCCAGCTGAACTTTCCGTCCCGACTCTCGCTTCGTGTTTTGACCTTAATGAAAAAATACTTGAGTATCTGTAACGATTGGAAAGGAAATATTATAACTTACTTAAAACTAAAATGGGTTGATGTCCACCAAACATTTTTAATTTATTTTATTTTGGTATAATTTGAGGAAAACTCGTGCTGTCTGCGGCAATTGTCGATGACAAAGGTTATGTTTAAAAGATACACTGAACTGCAAATACCAATTGTCAAAATGTATACTTCGAATAAAGTAAGTGTTCAGAAATTCGCAAATTATTTAAAAAAAAGCCGGTTTAATTACTTTAAACATAATTTTTTAAGATTGCTATTATTATTTGAATATCGCTTCCACACATGAACGATATTGATAAGCAGTAAAGGTTTTACCATTCTGCTTCAATTAACTTCTTCTTCTGTCGCTGCAGTCCGCTGTGAACCTGTGCATCTCCAAATGTCACGATTTTAAGCCTCCAATTTTTCACTTAAATTTAGTTGAGGTTATTCTCTACTTGTGTGCACCATCGATTTCATGGACTTGTTCTATTGCTTACCCCCACTTCGACTCCTCGAACTTGAGCAATTTTGGCCATGAGCGGTTCTCAATTAAGTCCAGAAATGAGTAAACGTTGTTTTAACCATACCTTTTGCTTGAATCTTGTCACTTACCCCGAGACAGGCTTTGACTAAAATGTGGAAGTCGGGAATGAAATTCAGTCAGTCATTAGTCCTCTGATGTACTGCAATTTTGATTGTTAATAAAAAGCAAATGTGTCCCTGCCATGTCACCCAGTATATATAACACATTTCTGAACTCTTCCTATTTACATTTGACGTTTTCTTGTTTAGGAACGTCAGATGTGTAAACGTTCACTTGATCATGGAAAAGAAAATATCATTTAGTTTTAATAAGATTTCCAAAAAACCTAATATTTTTCAGAATAAATTAGTGCACAAAGACGATGTGAATAAAATAGAACTAATAAAAGGTCTGGAAGGGCATTCTATCCAATTGGTCAAGTGAGCTACTAATGTTAACAAGCCTAAATCTGAATTAATATTTTGCTCTGTTTTTAGAGAAAAAGTTGAAGAGGCGCCTTTAGTAATACCCTTAAAAGACAATCGCAAAACTTCAGCGGCGTTGTTAAGTTTGAAAACCAGACAAGCTGTCTTGAACGGAGAAGAGGTGCCTATTCAGAAGGAAGACGATTTGCCGGCTATAAAGTCAGACAATGAAGTGCGAAATGATGCTGATAACATTGAACAACGAGCAGCAAAAGAACTTCTAGCGGAAGTAAGCAAGAACCAGAATCTTGATGACACAGTATCAAATTTGGTTCTTCCGGTCAAAACTGAAGATTTGCCGTTGGATGGAGCCAAGGAATCCAATATTGACGATTATGAATCGATACCGATTTCGCAATTTGGTCTTGCAATGCTCCGTGGGATGGGATGGAAAGATGAACAGAAGAAAAAAGCTGCCTCAATTGACGATGGTATCATGGTAAGGCCCAAAGGGATGGGATTAGGAGCAGATAAGGCTTTAAGACCGAAAGCCTTGTTGATTGCCCCAGAAGCCAATGAAGTGCTCGAAATTAAGAAGGGGGCTTTTATAAGAGTCTTAGGTGGAAAACACAAGGATCTGTACGGCCAAATTGAAGGATTAGACGACCATGCTGGTAGAGTTATTGTGAAAATGGCATTAGGCGGTACAAAAGAGTCGTTCAACGAGTTCATGGTGCAAGTGGTGTGCAAAAAGGAATACGCTCAATACTCGAAATGCATAAGTAAGTCTTATTTTAAGAAGGATTTGAATTGATTAATTGTCCGAATTCATATTATAGACTCTGCAAAGTACGACGAATATAAGCGAAGAGAAAATGCTCAAGGACAAATAATCATGAAGAAAGAAGAATTGATTAAAAAAGAAGATCCAGAAGAGAGACGTGAATTAGAACGAGAAAGAAATTACACGGAAAGTAGTTATGATCGGAAGTATGACAGGAACAGGACATCGCCGCATAAAAACGGTTCTGACGTGCTCAGTCGATCAGAAAAATCTCGCAGATCAAGATCTCGTGAAAAACGTAGTGATTACCATAGCAGTAGTACAAGCAACAAGAAATATGCAGACCGTGCCAGTCCCAGCAGAGACCGCCGTAAGTCAAGTGATTCCGCCAGTTCGGATTCTAGTTCACATCGAAGTAAGCACAGGAAATCGTCCAAAAAGAAGAAGAGTAAGAAAAGCAAGGACAAGAGCCATGACAGACGGGCATCGGTGTCACCCACAGACGAAGACCGAAGGTACAAAAAGAAAACAAAGAAAAGTAAACGCGGTCGATCCAGATCGAAATGCAGAAGATAGTAGCAATGAAACGATTCAAATAATAAAAAAAAGAACATCAGAAACGAATTTGTCTTTTGTTTTACATTTTTTGTTTCAGTGCATGAATTCCTTCAAGCTTGAAGTTAGTGTATTCAGGGTTCCCTTTCGAAAAGGTAGAAACAAACCCCATCACGGTTTCAGTTCGGTGGCTTGAGTGACATTTTGCCTATCCTCGCATAAGTCAGTCAATTATTTTTGTCAATAATTTACGCATAATTGACATCATTTTTCAACTTTGGTTCTATCGAGGGCGGGGTAAAACTTAGCCTTTGCAGAAACAATCAACCGTGTCGAGTTATTCTACAAGTGAAAAATATCGATAGTTCTATTCTGACTTCATGCTGCGTATTTGTATGAGTTGTGTTGACAGACTTTCCGAACATTACAAGAAACTGGACATTGCTGAACTGAAATTAGTGCAAAGGAACTACAGCTCATTAAAGACATTCTAGCAAAATCTTATTCTGAGTACATCTGGCTGATATTCCTGGCAAACCTTCAGAATCATCGTTCCAGTTTTTTTTTTATTTATTGTATTATTAAAATGGTATGTGTACCTACATACTCCCCGACCAAAAGGCGTCATGCCATGGGAAGACTAGGTCTATATTATGTGAAGATAATTTACGCATGAATATTGTACAATCTGCCAGCTTTAGTTGTAGTCCGATACGAGATCAAATAACGAAGGTTAACGTGTCAATCTAATCACTCATGTCTTTGAATGCTTGAAGCTTAAAACGTGTGTTCTGGTCAAGAATCGATACGATACCAAATTTGCCCCAGCAACCCATGGAAACAACAAAAATAAACGAAAAAACTCACAGTATGGCTTATTTCCGATGGGACTGGTTTAACAGCCAATTGTAACGCTATGCTTTGCCGACGAACATTGGTAACATGTCAGTATTGAGCAAAGAAACATACGAACCAATGAAAAATGTTTACAGTGACTAGTACATACATATCTATCTTATGCCCAACTATCTCGGCTAGTGGATTACGTTATGAAGACTTTGAAAATGGAGCCCGCTAACCGAAGAAAGCATTGATAAAGTCAAACAAATTCTACGTTCTCACTGTTGAGTGCGACTTATTTAGGAGCCGATCGATAGCAGCCATAGTAACTAATCTGGCGATTCCAATAAGAGTAACTCAACAAAAGTAGAGCCCATTCTGGAAGTCAACAAATGCGCCGAGAGAAAGGAAAGATACAAGGATAGACGTGAACATTAGAATGTGAATGATCAATGTTATTTGGAGAGATTGTGGGACTGACAATTCATGTTGTTCGACCGGAGAATGAAGATGTTTTGTTGCTTGACAACAGCTTTGATCTGGTGCGCTGCGAGTTCTTGGTATTTCATGAATTGAAAATAACGACCAGAATATCCAGAAGGCGACCTACAACCTCAAAATTGTTCCGAGAATGGGATGCCATACATACTATGCCAAGTAATATCATCACTTACAATGCTGTATTGCCTTGCCTTGAAGGATTGCTTTGAAGAGAAGAAATTCACTGCAAACGTCTTCTGAGTTACTTCACAGAAGTAAATGGAATGTGACAGACGGCAATGGGATGATCAGGTCTGGTAAAAGGTCATTGATTGTTGATGAATGAACGTATTGGCGTAAAAGCGAAATAAAACTCTCCATACACATGGTTTTGACAAATGCCCAAACGTATGCGACTGAAACTGAAACAATGCAGAAACCTTGTCTAATTGGAAGCGTCTGTTTAGTTTCAGGCTCGATAGTCACTTGCGCAAAACCCGGAGACATTTTTACATGGAGTCTTCATTGACTCAACCCATATTCATTGAGCACGTCGTTCACATCAAGTATGTGCTTCAATTCTCGTTCAAACTGCGGGTTCCAGGAATATTTGTGACGAAGATGATGGTGACATTAGAACACATAAATGCGAGAATTTTGTGACTACAAGCAATTACGACGTAGTTAAGTGATTGTATTTTGTAACGTTGATGATTTGCTAATGATGGTACGTTAGCAGGCTTCGGACTACGGCGCAAACAAACGACTTTCTATTTAATGGCAGCAGCTCTTACAAATCACAATATGTTTCGAAACAGCTAGCTCATTGTTCCTCCGTAGTGAACACACCATTACTAGTTTCGAAATTAACACACATTCTTGTATAATTTATATCATTTATAAGAATTTTATTTTATATTATTAAAATGTACAGTATTATACACAACTTTGAATTGCATAATTTTTTAAATCTTTGTTTTTACATATTGGACTGTGGGATTACAGAAAAGGAAATGAAAAGGGACACATGTAACTCCACCTATTAAATAAAAACTACGTAAGGAATAAACTCATAGTTCAATTTTACTGCGCCTTCTGTGTTTTTTTTTTTAAAGGAAACGTAAACAAAGGAAACCTGCAAGAACTTCATTATGTTTTTAAAGATATAGAAATTACATTTTAAGTCTTCTCCTCCTTTTCCTTATTGTAGCGCTCGAGTTCTTTGAGAAATTGAGCCTTGGGCTTCATGACATTTGGTCGATCTCCTCGACAATTGGGACAGTACCACTTTCCTTTTGGTTTCGATACCAATGAGACACACGAAAAGTGAAACCATTCAATTGGACATAAGTCGTTATCGCAGAGAATCATTTCACCAAAAGAAATCTGTAAGTGAACAGATATTTGAATGAGACAGATAAATATGAGAAGAGCAAATTGTACACGTACCTGGTCACAAAGACAGTATGTTGGTTCATCGGGATCAATTGGATCGGGTGGCGGAGTCTCTTCACGAGTATCTCTAGCATTCGATTGCGATCCACTTTGACCACGCGCTTTTCGTTTCTTTTTTTTACTGCTACTTGAATTATTACCACCACCAGCACTACTTCCACCGACCCCTTGTCCTGAAGATTTCTTCTGTGAAGTTGAAGCTGAAGACGAAGAGGATTGACCTGCACCACTGGATTTGTGTACACCGGGACCGACACCTTCATTGGCTGAATTGGATTCATTACCGCCGATCTCCATAGCACTGGTGTTGTTGGTATCGTTGCGCGGTCTCCGAGAACGCTTATTGGAGCGTGATTCATTGGAATTATTTAAACTGTTTACATTTGCACTGTGGTTTATATTTGAGCGGTCTGCATTTTGTAGAGAAGTGGGAGTGTTATTTCCTGAACCTTGTCCAGCACCAGGAACATTGACAAGAGTACCAATGAACTGGTTGTCATTTTTATTACCAGTGACCGTTGATGCTTGCAACGGTAGGGGGCTAGCTGTCCGTGTCATCTTTTGAGGAGTATCATGTGCCAATTGTTCCTCTTTTCCATAGTCCAAATTCTTCTGATCCGAGTCCAACTGTCTAGTTTTTTGATCTATTAACTCCTGTAATTGATTCACAATTTGCATTTTTTCATCACCAAGTTCTTGTGCAGAAATAAGACATTGTTGCATGCGAGCCATTGCTCGGCTACGCCGATTGGAAGAGTTTTCCGAAGTAGCTGAAAGACTTTTCCATTGCTCGTAGTAGTAGTCAACATCGCGTAGGTGGCCTGCATAACATAATATCGGTTAAAAATGGCGCCTATTGCATTTATTGCTGCAAGTGCTGGGTATTATTGTATGGGGAACTTACTGCGATATTGGACATCAATGTCTCGGATTCTGGATAAATGCCTCTGTACGTCGTCGGGCAGATTCTCTACAGAATCGATGTAATTGTCGACATATGTAGCAGAGAATATTGCTTCCGATGCAACTGGATTTATCATAATACAGAATTGCACTGAATTTTAGGGGCAACAAATATATATAACATGTATATTTTTATTCATCAGAGAAACAATTTACTGATTTGACAGTTTGTTTTATAGAATTTATTTTCTTTTTATTTTTGTACTGATGCTTTGATTTTATTTATATGTGGAACTGAAATTAATGGTATGCGTGTACGTTGATTCTGTGTGATAAAAAATGGAAAAGATTTTTATTGGAATAGATTATCAATGCTGACTTTTGTATTTGTAGTAGATTTCAAAAAAATAGTTTTCTTAAATTTTATTGCATCGAAATTCATTTAAGCTATTAAAGTTACTAACTCAACTTAGACTCTATGGGTTTCGTACTAAATTATTATCTACGTGATGGACAGGGCAATATGTATTAATGGGAATACTAGCATCTATGAAAGATGTCGAATGTTAAAATATCTAATATTAAAATTCAGACACCCAAACTGAAAGTACTCCAAGTCGCATAACTCACCCACGTATGTTGAGTTAATGAAGACCCCGTATATTGCCGGAGGACAAAATGCCTTCACACACTACTATTTCACATCACGTATATTAAAAGATTTAAAAATGAGATAACACATTTTTTTTAAAACGGAGTATTAGAAATGGTATTTATTTATTTAAATATTTAATGAATCACTGTAAATAGAACCGTAAAAATGGCTTTCTATTGCTAAACAAACATTGCCGATACAAAAAAATCTCCGGGGTAGTGTAACCGTTTACCCGACTTTGAAGATTCACTGCAGGTTACCCGCCTACAGTTGGACAAGAGCATGTGTATACAGAAAGCGAAATACAATCGACTTTTTTTTCTTTCATAGTGAGATGTAAAGCCGATATCCAAAATGTGTACTTCATTTTAATAATAAATATTTTATAACCCAATCCAATTCAATATGTTTCAACTTCTTGAAGATTATTCTACTACAATCCTACGTTCCACATATGTCAACTGTCATGCATTCCATTTCATTGCGTACCACCCTAGGGATTTTTTTTAGCCGCTCGGGACTATTTGAATTTTAGGCAACCGGAATTTGATTTCAATTTACAATCGCGTTCGACCCAGTAAAGTTGGTTTTAAGTTTTGTCGTGATTTTATTTGATCGTGCATAAGTTTGAATTTTCTATAAATCCGAAATATTCAATTTATTTCTCTAACTTGTATTGATTTAACATTTACTCTAATTTCGAGAAAAATTTGTATTGTTTTTACAAAGCGTATTACTCCTTTTCAAACTTTCTACTGATCCTGATCCTCGTGCGAAAAAATTTTGCAGAAAATTGAAGAAACATTCCGCGTCTTTATAGTGCTATCTGCTGAAAATCAAATAGTCGAACATATTAAATCGCGTAGATTTAATTTTATACATTGTTTGCTCTTAACGAAAAGAAAAGAACTTAAATTTGTGCAAAAATGATGACCAACTATGCCGGTCTCAACGAGAACAACAAACCATCTAGCAAGTAAGTGAACTTACTGTAGTTTATTTTTCATTTTTCATGCTCTTTTTTTTGCAAACCATGAGGATGGTTGCGATCAAAGACAGAAATAGAATAGTGGAGAAAGAAATTCCTGCAAGTTGAGGCAGTCTCTTTCTAATTGGAGGGATGGTTAATTACTTCTCACCGTTAGCAATAAATTTCCGCTGCTTCATCTTCAACTCGGCGTTTTCATTGCCAAGAAGTTAATCTATAATTTTAACTTGATACATACATAATACATGTGCATGTACATACGTGAAGAATGCACTGAAGACTGAAATTTAATCAGGAAAATGAGCGTGTTAAGAATATTATTAACAGGTTCCAGAATGTTTATACAATTTTATTTAGTATTTCCCATTTCCTTTGTGCCATGAGGAAGGCAAGTTGTAACCATCTGCAGCAGTGGGGTTATTGAATCACTGTGGTTTGGGTTATTGCACAGGTGACGGACGGGAATTTCATTTCCCACTTTCTTGCAGCTGGTACCTTTGTCAAATGCATTTTTGTGTGCAGTGAACCGATAATGAAGAATTTTTTTTACCCGTTTTGACCATTTGGTTAATGCACTTTTCTTTGTAATTATTGTATATTTTGATTGCTTTAAATGGAAAACAGTAACGCAGCGATGCAAATGCAATTGTGTGCAATCTCGTGCAGCATTATGTTGGTATCGATTTATATAGTCGTCGTTGGTTATGTGTGCATGCTTGGGGGTGTATTTAAGGTTTGGCCTAAAATGTGGTTTAATGGTTTGTGCGAACGATGCAAGTTTTAATTCTCTTTTTGAAAAAATGTTACTTCTATTTGTACCAGACGCACTTTATAATGCCAGTTTATTGTGATATAAATTACAACCGACAATTCCATTGTTAATTATTTTTATGTAGACCAATAAATGTAGGCACAAACATACATATATATTTATGTTGATGGCAATACTTTTCCATTCATTGCGGAGAATCCCCGAAAGAATACAAGATAATCTTAAGGTCAAGCAATCTAATAAACCTAGTCAAGCGAAATACTTTAGACGTTAGTCGGCAATAATGGACGACAGTTAGGAATAATACTTCGCCGAAAACAAGATCTCTTGCACGCCTCATTGATTCATATTCATTTGAAATCACCACACCCACGTTTTGCCGTATAAGTGCAAGCAGAAATTATATCATTCAATGTTCCATGAATGTTTGGGTTATTTCATTGGCACGGAAACAATTGCAGACTTCGGTTATGGAACGGTTTCGTAATGATTCTTCTCTCCATTGAAAATTCACCAATCGATTCAAACTGAACCAGCGAACACAGAACTTACCAATCACACAACTATCAAAAATTGTCTACGAATTTCTCCCCCACTCTGCAGCTGCTTTGTGATTATTGGAGAAGAGATGGTGACTCACAGCCGGTCTATTACCGGCTGACGGTTCAAAGACCCCCTCGGCAATGCGATAAAAATGATGAAGGCAACGCTAATAACTTATTTGTTTTACTTTTCGAATAAACCTTCTGTTTAGTGTCTCATCGACTTGAAATTAAAGGAAAACCATATGCATGTTCATACTACTGGATCTCAGGCATTCTTTCGAAACAAGGCGTGACAGCTGAAGAGGAGAGTTGATGCGCTGCATTATAAACCATTCGCGTTTATCATTTTCAAAGCTTCGTTTCTTTTTCCTTTATTCAATTGGTGTTAGGGAGAGTAAATACATGTGCCGTCTAGAAATGCTTAAGGACACGTGCATGTTTGTATGTATACATAATTATGAGCGTTGATTGTGTAATTAACTCTCAATTTGATAGACAAAAATGCTATTTACCTGTTCCAGATGCAAGAGAACCCATTCCTTTTCACTGACCTAGTGTAATTTTGTATTGATTTTGTGAACTGGAAACTATGCGGTGCTCCCTGAATATAATCAACAAAATGAATTTACCGGAGAACACAAACATGGAAATCGATTTGATTTTTTGCAATGATAGTTTACGTGCCGTGTCGGCGCCGACGAATGTTTCAATAAATAAAAGATAATTAAATTCGCACCAACATTGCGAACATGCTTCGTCGAAATGGATTTTCGATTTAGCAAGCCTAGTCCTGCTGTGAGTAGACTAATGGTATTGTTTCTAAAATGTTTCCTACCACATGCAAATTAGACCTTAATTTACGTAAATTTTGTTTATTTATGTACCCAATCGCTCAATAAGTCAATGACACTTAAGTTTACGAGTTCCGGATAGTGGTTAAAATTGATTGTCGCTTAAGTCACAGAGATATATACAAAGGCGACTTCCATTGAAGTCCAGCTGAAGTCATTGTATTTAGCTAGAACAAAGTGCCCCACAAAGGATAACCCAAATAACGTTGCATTGGGGCCAAGATGTAGCACCTTTTTTTGTCTTTTGTGAAACCATTATTCATATTTGTATTGGATCCTCGTTCACAGTTTCTGCGAACGTGTAGTGTAGTAACTATGACATCAAAATTTAAAGACACCCTTGTGTGTGCAGTGTGAAATGACCAGCCGTTGTTGGGTATTTTCTTTTTTTTTGTTCTTGTCATGAATGTGTACACATTTATATACCAGAGGGGAGGTAGCTAACGCTTATATCCTAGTTTTAGCAGCAACCTCGTTTAGGCAGTACCACACAGCTGTTACTAGTTGCAACATATTCGCAAATCAATAGAAGCCCTGCGTCGAATGAATTGTGCTACGCCAAACGATTCGCATTATAAAATAAATACCTAAATATTACTGAAAAATGCGTCCTCAATCCTGTTCTGAAGCCTTAATTGGTTTACTCTAATTTGGATTGCTGCACGAACGACGAACGGCTAGAGGAATGTGTTGCCTGCAGACACAAAGAATGGTTTTCTAGTACTCGACGTCTTTGCATTTTTATCGATTAGCTTAATATGCTCCATTTAATGGGACTAATTACTGGATTGCCACGATGCGCTACTATAATTGCCTCGTATGCATGAAAGATTTGTTATTTTTTTTTTTTTCGTTCGCAATACAATGGGTACAGTGTTTGTAAAAGAAATCTTGGTGCTTCTTGGTGTGCTTGTTCAAGTTTGAACGGGAATTACATACCAATTTAATTGGTTCAATTGAAGATTTAATTTAACGTCCAATGCACTTTTGCGTGGTAAAAATAATCTAACGGTTGATGTTTTCAATGGGAAGGGGATCAATGGTTTTGCAGTAACTGTTTGTGGTTTGAGTTGGTTTGTTCAAGAACAATGGAGTAGTAAGCAACTGGGGCTACGGCGAGGTTTTGTTTTTTGTTAAGGCAACAATTTGCGTGTGAGAACATGGGCTGTTGCTGCCTCTCTATAGTCCATCTTCAAGCATCTTGACTTGGAAGGTTCAGAGTTCGAAAACAGATGCCTGTTCCCACAGTGCGAAGCTCATGGATAATCGCAGAATAAAAACCTACAAATTTCGTTTTCACAGTGAAGGTTTAACGATAAAATGCACTTAAGTAGTGGTTCATTTCATTTCGCAGTTGCTGTGCGATAGATATTCAATCCTTTCTTATTTTGTTTAAATTCTGGGAGGGACATGCATTTTACCCTAATTTGAATTGCTACTCGTTTCAATCGTTCACATAAATGCCGGAAATGTAGTGCTCTTTATTTCAACACCATTGTATGCGCTTATGCACCCCTTGGTCTTTATAGTCTAAAGCACATGGGCATATCGATATCGCTGCCGAAAGTACATAATTTTGTACGTCGAAGTGGAAGTACAAGTGATTCCGTACAACTTCCCAAATAACCCCTTTTTCAAACAGTGTATTTCTGGGCGTTTCTTCAAAAACCAAATCGGAGTGATAGTGTTGAACTCACATGCTAATTTATGAGTCTTTTCGCTTCAGACCTAAGGCCATACAAAAGAAATTGGTGATACTGCAGCACAAAGGGGCCTTTGTCTCTCCTTTGATCGCCCGTGAAAGAGGCAGCAATCCTTTATAATGAGTGCACAGGACTTGGACGTGGTTTTGTATTTCGCTTCTAACCAAAAATGTAATTTTTCGTGCTAAAATGTTTGTTTTGTTTCAAAATAAAACTGGAAAAGATTGTAGCAAACAAAATGCCATCCTGTCGCACTTAATTTTGTCACCCTCTTTTAATGGTTTCTTTTTCCATATGCGCATGCATGTGTTCCTTTTTTTTGGTTTAGCCCTTGCATTTTATATTTATTTGTTATGTTCGACTAACATCCCCCGGTGCATTTGAAAGTCGCTACCTAAATATCTACGAATGACTAAGGGACACCTGACAATGGAAGGAAACGTATGCGTGCTTGTCTGGTGTGCGTTCGTCCGCTTGAATGATTGTCTCATTTGTTGATTTTTGATGTATGTCAGTTGGTTGTCCGCAGTTACTGAACGTCATTATGGTGACGCCGAAATTATTTTTCACTTTGCTATGTACATTAAATGCATAGCTGCATGCATACATTTATCTATGTACTGACTGTGTCCTCATCCCTTTGTTTTTACTTTGTCCACACCCACATGCACATGCAGCAGACAGTTGGTGTTTTCCTCCGCTGATGGCTGTTTGAGGTAACTTCCTTCCTCGTAAATACATTTAGGAGAATCGGCGGTTATCTGTTTAAGTGATCGCATAGAAATGCACTTCCCGAGGGGACTCTGAGTCAGTTTCTTTTCCAGATAGCAGTGGAGATGATTTATGGTGCAGGGTTAATTATTCAGGGGCCTAATGATTTGGATTCGGAACATCTGAGTACTGTCAACTTACGAATTTGATGGTCCCCATAAACACCAGATTCGATTCGTCATGTATTTTTGAGAAATCTTTGTTGTGGCTGCTTATGGGTTGACGCTTAGAAAAGGAAAACTCTTCATAGGTTATTTTTCGTGTGGGTCGTTCGAGGTGGATATAAATTAAATTTTTCTTAGAACCATTGTTTCTTTTTTATGTTGTCTGGCAGTTAAAGTAAAACAGCGCATGATGAATGCGGTTAAGTGTCGCATGCAAGAAGTGACTGGAAAGGAGTGGTGGAGTTCTAGGTATCCGTGCAAGGTTCTCTTAATTTTTTCATCTTTGCAATGGGTGTGTTTAATTCGTCCACGTTTTACCGACTTCGTTGCGTGAACGGAGATAGATAGGTAGGACCATATCTTCCCGATGTACATAAATGAAACATTATGCGTGCTGAAACGTTGTGCACGTGTGTTCATGGTAAATTTCACAGTAAAGGGTAATTAAATTTAATAAAAATATGTGCCAGAGGAAAGAGTGTTAAATATACCGAGAGTGGAGTAGCGTGTTACCATTAGGTTATGGAAATGTCCTCACGACACAAAATTCTTAGGTATTTTGTCGTTTGTACTAGGAAAATGATGGAATTTTGGTACAACGGAGTTTATGAAAGGTTATCGTTTGTCTGGTTCGCAAGAAAGGACATCTTTAAAATCGCACTCTTTTGTAACACTACAATCCGAGGTGAAGGTGTGCCGCCGCCTACCTTATGGGTACAGCAACCACGTATTGAGCGAGTTATTGTTCTCTCATGAGCGGACGGAGCTTATATTTTTATGCCGACTTCGAACAGCGAAGTTTTAGAAGCTGTTTCTAGAATCTCTGAGCACTTTCCGCAACTCCAAAGACCTGGGGCCATAAATTATAAGTCTGCCATGTCGAGGATTAAATCTAGACGCCCTGCGAGTGCTAGTAGATACAGTCAAACCTCTGTAAGTCGAACATCCTTTAGTCGATTTTTTATTAATCAAACAAATGTTTCAGGACTAAAGGACACATGAGTAAAATTTTCCCATATTTAACATTCCATAACTCGGACATTCCATGAATCGAACACAATATTTGTTTCGGACTTATGGAGGTTCCATTGTAATTACTCAGCGACATTTTTCAAATTCTCAGACCCACACGATCATCCAGGAGTCCGTGCAACTGTTAGCATTCGCCGGGGACAAAAGAGATGATGGTGGCGTCGAATTGATTTAGGGTACCTCTGGTTACACGATCGATGAAGTGGTTTCGTTTCGGAAACGTTTTTAGGGGGTTTCCGTAAGTCGAGAGTGAAATCGGAGTCGGTTGGGACGAGTGGTGGCTAGCGATGGGAATTTGCAGCAGGGTCGTCGATGGTGTGTACTTTCGACGACTTGGCCACAACGTCAACGCAGGCGGTATACTTTTGAGAATTCGTCTACCTCGCCTCCCACGTAAACAGTTTGAACAGATGTCCTTTCTTGCGAACCAGTACCGAGATTAAAAGTCTTGCCAATAGCTGTTTATTTGGGCTCAAGAGGCAATTGAATAGTACAGCCCTCTCTCGAAGGACAAGCTAACACCCTTTCGTTTCTGCTCCAGTTCAATGTATTTTTTGCGGTAGTACAGCCTAGGGTGGACATGAAGCTCAAATACGTAGGCTCTCCAGATAATGTCAGTGTTTAGCTACGCACATCAAGTTGACTGGAGGTGCTTCATAACTGGGGCGCGACAATTTTAACGCGTCTCGTGTTAATGTTCCACACCACGGACTCTGCTAAAGCGGTGCCACCGTCCATACCCGGTTAACTCTGATTTGAATATTCACAAACACTTTTGAAGCTTACTCTTATTTTAGCACACATTAATATACGCGTGACTATTTTTTTTCCGTCTACAGTATTTCATCAATACTCTTCTGCTGAGAAAGTGAACAAACCAATAGTTTATGAGATTTGTAAAATCTCCAATATTCAACACGGAATTATGTGCAAAATATTAATTTCTTGTCTGATTCAATGGATGCCCCGACAAATTGTATTCCTTTGTTCGAAAGAGTTTTTCGATTTCTCTGTGAATACATCCAAGACAGCGGTTAGGTGATCGATTGTATTTTTAAAATTTATTAACATGTGAAGAAAGTTAATTTGTTTCCTGTTCGTTCATATTTTCGTATCAATTATTGCATTTCTTCATCTGTTTGGTATTAAAATCTTCTTTTTCGCATTCTGTCACTTCTCGCCGAGCACTTATTGAAATAAGTAAATAAAACAAAATAATAAAACATCTGGTGTGAGTGTTGCATACTTCGTATTTGCTTCACGTCTCACTTCATTGCGTAAATACTTTTCTTTTTCATTACCATATTTAGAAACGGGCTTACTCAGAATTCTTCAATTGAAAATGAAACCATGGTATCTGGTGTCGGCCGATTGGACGTGTATGTATCCCCATATGAGTGTGTGTCTGTATGTACGCCAGGGTTAACGACAGCGATATTGGCAAACCATAATTTCAAATCAAAGCCAGTTGAGTGTGCGCGTATTGTAAAAGCATCAGGCCTTTTGAAAATCCTACCAAATATGGTTTCTGAGGGGTTTTGTTTGTTTTATTTTTCGTTTATCGATCTTTGAATGGGACAAGGAGAAGTGTCTACTTCCTCAGTAGGTTCCTCAGATGTTTGATGATGACTGTTTTATTGCGTGGGATTTTGGTTTGTTTGCCAAATCATCTGTTCGGGTTATAGGAAGCCTACATGGCTTAAAATAGTTCAAGCTGATTGTCAAATTAGTAACCGGTGCATATAAGTGCAAAAAGAGTATTGTTATTGACTCCAGTGGGAGGTAGCACCATTTATATACGTGAGTTAACACATATTGAGTTGTATATCATACGTGCCTGCGATGAACTGCTTCGCCGTAAAAGACTTTCAGTAGCCTTGGTGCGTCGAAAAGTTTGGGAGTAGTTACTCTTGACTTAAAGCGCAGTTGGTTTCTGGTATTTATGATCGGTTTTTTTTGTGGTATCATCATTTCGAATCGCTGATTAGTCAACCTTGATGATTGTAGTGAGCTTGGGGCAAACATGTGATTATATAAGTCATTGAAAATCATGTTCACTGGCGCAGAGGCTTTGAGGATGTTTTGGGCTCTTCGAGACAGAAGGCCTGCGTGCGATCACTGGTCCTGTCTGTATTCATGGAGGGATTCATGGACAAGATTTGACCACTAACAGTAGGGTCTGTATCGCAACGTGGTTCTACCCAGGCATCTACGAATCTAATGCATTAGGCACATACACAAATTGCCTTTGGTCCGATGGGCTGACGCCAGCAGAGAAGGACCTCAGCTCTCGGAAGCCAGCTAGGCAAATATAGCGTTGGCTGTAGAGGCTTGTTGGTTGAGGCGTAGCGCCAAACAAAGAAGAATAGTCTATATATGTTTATACACTTTTCTTTGTTTGGCGGCCTGAAATATAAAGTCTACCTACAGCTGTAGAACAAGTTACATTTTCAATGTTTAATTTGTGTGTTTATTATAAGAATAAAGCTTGTTTCCGCTTCTCTTAACTTTGTTGACGAACAGAATCGATTTGTTGACAGACGCTTTTCAAAACCTAACAGAAACTTTTCCTTTCCCTTTCTTGTCTCAGTGCGCAGACCATCTGTGGAGAGTAATGACAAGTTTTCGCTTAAATAATTCATTCATACTATGTGTGTATTTCTGTTTTCCATTGATTCGCCTACAGCCCATTTCACAGAAATTTGCATGCATGCATTCACTTCATTCCAATGAAAGAAGCAAAACAGTTCTTTGTTCAGCATGTGTTTATATAATATTAAGTTCTTTTGTTTCGGTCTTAAAGTAGAGGCCTTTATAAAAACCATCGACTATTCGCACGTCTTTAAGTGTGCTTGTATTTCAGACTTCTTTTCTCACTTTCACTGTTCGTGTTTAAGTGATTAAAATATTAAGTAACCATTGCCGGGCGGTTATGTGCTTAAGTACCGGCTTTTTTCTTTATGACTTGCGAAGGAGGTGTGATTATCCCACAAATTCGGTGGCTGTCACAGATGTATTTATACACACAAATAAGAAGTCATGCATGCAAATGTACGTAATGGGTGTATGTATGGCTGCCGCATGTTTTTTGTCGTTAACAACAAGAGTCATCGTACGTGGGGTTAAGAATTATTTTAATTTTAATTCGCTTTGACATGATAAATCTGCAATAAAACTCAAATGAGTCACAGGCTCGCGACTCCTTGTGGCGGCGATCACTTTGGGAGACATTTTATTCATTCTTTCCACAGGCGTTCACAAAGGAATCGTTTGCGAAATGCTTATTATATCAACAAACGTATCTCATTAAATGACAATACTTGTATGGCTTCAAATTAATCACAGGGAAGAAGGGATGAATGATGTAAAAGAAATTTATGTAGCGTTTTTGGACAATCGCTGTAAATGCGAGTTCTCTTTGTGACGTGTGGAAGGAAACGGAAATGATTAATCCATCACCGTACCTGACTGATGATTGGAAATAATTTATGTGAAAGAACTACAAGCTACTGTAGATTTTTGAATGCGGGTTACATTTTCAGATTGTCGATGATATCAAGGATTGAAATCTGTATTACGTTGTGTAGGGTTGGGTAGAGAGTCCCAAGGTGTTGAGGGCTAACGATGAGATTGATTGATTCGGTCGTTGTTTTTCAAAAATATAATAATGATATGAGTGTCGCTACAGTGTGTTGAGGCCGGGGCATAGCTGCTCAGCAACCACTCGTGTTGTAGGACCTACGGTTTTATGCCAACTCCGAACGGTCAAATTTGAGAATGTTTTTTTTAGACAGTTATACTCTTTGAGCATTGTCAGAGGTGGGACCGTGAACATTATCTTGCTCGTACCAGAAATCGACGCTAGGCAACGTAAAATCATTTATCATAATTTATTATTTAGTCAAAATCTAATAATTTGTATATAGACTCATCCAATTCGTGCACATGTCACCGTGACAAATGGCACACGAAGTGACTAAGACAATACAAATTGGTCACTGCGAAATGTGCCACGACTAAGAATAAGGGAGGATGATGAATTGCAAACTAGCTTCAAAACAAACAAGAACTGTCAAATCACCTGTCACAGAAAGCAATGTATGCCAATTTCGAGTTCTCCGCCTTTCAAAAACCACCCTCTGTACCTTTATTAGTTGTCGTTACTAAATGTGGATCGTTCAACAATCAATGGCTGAACGTGTTGAAGATGTGAGAATTTACAACAAAAGTAGTGATTTTGTAATTGGTACATATTGCGAGCAGATTATTATCGTCTGACATTCTTTGCCTCAAATTGAAGGTACCGATGCGTAAGGTCATGTTTTCAACAAGACGAACATGCCCCGTTTTGCAAGACAAATTCCTTGGTCTACTGATCAAGTCGTTGATTTTCCGTACGTGGCTCTATGCAGATGTTGGTGTCTGGTCTGGATACGCTTGGCGCCTTGAAAACGAATATTGAATTTATGGCAGTTATCGTCCAATATAAGTTGAAAAATCATATAAAATGACCATGACAGCACCGAATCTTGCAACAAGTCTCGTGGAGGATATCTGTATAGGGTAAGGGTAAAGGCACTAGTATCCGGAAAGTGCTAGTAGACGTACACCGAAATTTTCCTACACAATGTTTCTTTGAGCACACACCAGTGCTCGCGCAAAGATTCCGAAATAACCATAGTACTTGGTAGTCGTAAAGAGTGTAGCTAAGTGCGTTTCTTCTATAGAAGCTGGCTATCCGGATATTAAAAAATTAAGGTTCTGTATCCGGACAATTGTTTTTTTTTTCACAGTAAAATATGTAAAACGTTAAAAATGTTATATTTAGAATGGATGGAAGCATCTTAAAACGGGCTTCAGAAGATATTCGGACAATTAATTAGAGTTTAATTCAAGCAGCTGCCAAATATGTTTGTCGATCAATGCTAATGGAAGCTCTTTGAAACTATGGTAGTATTCTCATACTTACGTCCTCGAAAGGACATTGTCGAAATTATGCCCCAATCTTGGATCGCAGGGAAAAGCTAGAGCGGTTGGATGCGCCTATACCTATAATTATATTAAATATCTTTTATGAAGAGTGTTTTGTTAAAGATTATGTAAATGCACCTACAATTATATACCGTTATTGTTATGGACATACTATTTGAATAATTAGTTAACAAAAGTGTGAATAAATTTTATTTGTTAGCATAAAACAATAACATTATTCCAAAATGAAATTTAATGAAACATCCAAAAGAAAACGTTGATATGAAATTTTGGTGGCCGGCTTCTGAAACTAAAACATCCGGTAACTAAATATCACTGTCCCGGGTACTAGCGCAAACAGAACTTTTTTTTAAGAATTACAAAAAACCAACTATCCGTACTAATGAACATGTTTGAGGAGTTTCACTCGCTTTTCAAAAATGGTCTACATTGTTTATATGTTCAAACATTTTCATTGATGCCTTAATAGGTAAAAAATGTCCGGCTACTAGTGCCTTAACCCAATAATGTGGATGTTTTTAAATAAAATATAATATTGAAATAAACTTTTGAAGGAAAAACTTCCATTAAAAATATTTTCATTTAAATTTATTTTCGGAAAAGAAAAAGTATGGCCTTAATTCTTGATCGAACATATGGTATTTACCACTGTGAATGACATGTATTGCAGTAATTCAGAATGAGTTTAGAACGTCATCCAAATAAAACGATCATATAAAATCAGCCTCGAGCCTGATTATTCTTGATTGAATTCTGGACACATCTGCGATGCACCAAAAAGATGTAGGCTTGACTTTCATTCAACTAAGTTGTCCCTCATGCGGAATAACGTCCCCAACTAGAAGTGCATGGAAATGACTTTTTGTGAGTAGGGCAGACGGTTTTATTACACACCGTGCCAAAGAAGTGTCGTCCTAGTTATATCCTTTTGATCTTTTCGAAAACAAAAGTCTGTTCACAAATTGTGGCGTATTCAAGTAATAAGTCCTCGAAAGCAGAGAGTATTCAGGCGGTTACTCTTAATTTTTCAAAAACCCCTTTTGATATAAAAGAAGGAACCTTGAAATACATACATGCGTGCACAAAAGACATGTTCATGTGTATGTACGCACAAACGTACATATGCCAGTACACGTGCTTGAAAAGCTGAAAAATAAACTCGATGCATTTGTCTTCTTGGTGTGAGGAGGGTGGTTAAATAATAAAACAAAATGTCCTTGAACCAAGAAGTAAATAGTCTGAACGCCAAAAATGTACATTATCGTACGAAATACGAAACCGGAAAACAGGAATACGCCAAAAGGGCTAGATGCATGTATGCAAATAGGCGTACGTCAATAAATGTATATACATACGTCAAGATTATTGTTGCATTTTCTCTGCTGAGTGGGAATATATAAACAAGCATTTTGTGTGCAAGGAGGTGGCGAAATCAAACATGAGCACGGATAAGAGGTCCTATCCGTAGTTCATAAAGCAAAACATGATTTGTTTTGCACTTGATGCGGAGGCAACGTGCGAGTATAAACCATTCATTAATGTACAGACTATACATATGTACTTCCTTTGTTTCGGTTTATTTGGCGACCACTTAGACCCTTCTATTTACACTGTGTAATCATTATAATGCTTGCAAAAGACAACCATTCGATACAAGACACAAGCGTACATTTTTGGTGGGTTTCGATTGCAGCTTTCATTTACCATGTTCAGATGACTTTTGATTAATTAAATGCCCATTGGTCTTGTCATTTGTCTATGATTTCTGTAAAGTGTAAGTGTCGTTTTCATTTCAATTTCTGTACGAACTCCTGGGACTGCACGGGGGCATGATTGCTTGGTACAAAACGTAGAGTATTATGAGCTTCACAAAAAAAAAAGAAACAAGCACTCTAGCACCCCCACGGATGTTTCCATCCATTCCATTTTTATTTATTGAGATCGGTATTTGGTTGTCTGCAACAACTGCGTTCAGTCTCCCTGGAGGTAAATTTATTTGCTTTTCAAACACACTCGCTGTGTGGCATACCTGGACTGGCGGCTGTTATTCATCTCAATTGCGCAGCATAACTAATTATATCAGATCTGAAGTCGGTGGGGCCAATTAAAAACATTTTGTTTGGCCATGTTTGAGCTCTTCGCATTCATTTCATTCAAAAATTCAAGGGCATGTTTTTTATTCAGTATAATGATGTTGCACTATCGATTTTCCATTACGATATGCCAACCTATTTGAAACGAGTATACTGACATTCTGGATGTGTTTTTTCACACATCCTCTTGTATAAACAGACAAACCTCTTCATCGTCGATGAATGTGTTCCCTTTCAGCAGAATTTCAGAATTAAATTTGCACCAAAGCCTTGAATCTTCGCAATACCATTGACGTAACAATTCCAGAAATTGTAGGGACTTTTGGAAGACCGTCCTCTCAGCGTTGCTTAGTGATCTTCTGAAGCACGCTGCATAAATAAATCATAAGACAATAATATTCATTAGACAGGGCACAGCTTTTGTTTCAAATCTGTTTGACATCGATTGTCTCGATCAGTTCGTCGACGCAAAATTCTCCATTCACAGGAGCCAAGATTTGCAAATCAGACGTGCTTTCCTGGAAATAAGGCGGTTACATGTGCTTAACCAAATCACCGTTATACGCCACACAAATTTCAGCACACAGTTCTTTGGTAGCGATTCGATTCCAATAAAAATAATTCCCTCAACTATGCGGGGGAATTCAACTGCCTGGGCAATGAACGGATGTAATTCTCGGACTGAGAGCAATGTACACAAATAACAGTTAAAAATGGTCCGTTTCGACTGGAAAACTTCTTCTCATCTTCCAGTAGACCACTTTCCTCATATTTCAATCGTTTGATAGTAACATTCCTCATCATAGCTCCAATTCTTCTCATACTAGTTTAATTCTAAACGCTGACATTTTCTGTTTTAGCAATCAAAGTTTTGAATACCGATGACCGACGAAACAGCAGCCATATCTCTACATCCCATTCTTGCATATATTTTGCGGTTACTGATGTCGACACTTGTATCAAGTTAAACTTGCCATCGGATTTCATTTAAAGCTTGCGTAATAGAAAATCATATGATGCCTCACGGTCAGGAATAACCTGTTTTTGATTCTTTCGCTTATTGTCTTTGATTCTTTTTGCAGTCATTTGCCACATTGGATGATGGGCATCTGCTAATTATTTTTAGCGAATTCTGACAAAGATCTATCATAAAAAAATCAATTTTCTTCTTCAAAAGGTCAATAGATCATTGATGGGTTACAAACTATTCTCAGTAATAAGAGAGAGTATAGAATCTACATTTTTAAAGTTGCTTTCCTTTTGACATTAATTACATTATTTTAATTTCATTCATGGTTATATTATCGGACATTTCATATGGTATGACAATTCATATGGCATCTGACATGGAGCCCGTCAATCCATCGCTTTCTAGGCTTTTTTCTTATGGATCTGAGCGGTGTTTTTTTTTCCTAAGACTGCCCCCTTTTCGTTTCCATGGATTCGAGCATGCCCCGGTACCCAGCAGCGGGTTGCCAAATTCATATTTCACTGATGCTGTATCTGCTGAATGTCTGATGTTATGGCCTTTATTGCCCAGCAGAGGGCTGCCAATTTTATATTTCAGGGATGCTGTGTCGGCTGAGTGTCTGAAAGAATTGACTATCAGAAAAAATCGATTTGTCGGTTGTGGTCGTGTTACGCTCGTGTATCGCAGACACTTTGACTAGAAATACTCTGTAGATGTCCCTTATTGCCAGGGATTTTCGAAGATGAGGACTTTCGAACAGAAGACCCACGTCAGTGTATAAAGCGATTTGCCCTGCTTTTACCTTTTGTTCTCCCATTGTCTCCGGTGTGGAAAGTTTGGCAACGTGCCTGCGAACACAACACCCAAGAGAGTTAGGCCATACAGAACGATTAAACTACTGGATTTCAAATCTGTCCTACACCCAACTGATGTTCAAGGTGGAGAATGATCACCAAGCAGCTGATCATTGAATGATCTCTCTCTCTCTCTGAGCAAATTATAAATAGTTTGACGTGTGCTTTATGCTTATACGCGAACATATATCCATATGAAATCTAATATATACAACATATTAATTTTGTCGTCGTTAATCACATGACCTCTCACTGAAGTCTGGAACTTGTTTCTCACAGCAGTCCGAAGACCAGGTATATCCAAATGAAGATATTCGTTTTACTTTCTTTTAGCTTGGAGGATATAATTAATTGAATTTGCACATTCAGCAGAATGTGTTGAATAAATGTTCAGCGAACTCCAAAGCGTAATGATTGAGTTATTTATGAATACGATTAAGAACACCAACGCATGGATAGAGCACAAAGTTGATCTTGTCAATAGTTGTTTCCGTGGGGTAGTGTAGTGTATCCCCACACTCGTAAGACCAAGTCGACTCTGCATGAGACACACTCAGATCATTGTACCCCACAGATGTGCAGTTATAAAATAATTTGCTGGTACATACATACAGTAATTTAACCATAATTTTGTGAAATGTATGCAAACGTGTAAAACGTACATGCATTGGTGTGACGTGTTGATCGTTACAACTATTCCTTCCGTTCTGCAATCGGATTGTAGTTGTCAAGGTTACTGTCTAGGGGGTGGGCTGCACGTGATGACTCAGTGTGTTCATCAATATTTGTTGTGTGTTATCAGCACACAAATGCATGCAAACGTATTGTTTTCTATTTATAAGTAAAACTGGTACAGCAATTACTGATAACATGAACAACACAAGATCAGTTTGATTTTGAGTTCATTCCAAAGCTGGTATAGAACACAAGAATGACGGAAGCCATACTTTTCGATTGCAGATGATCCACAAAGGTTAAGGGCTCAAATAAATATTTCTTTAACACTCGACCAAAACTAAATAAATCAGTCATGAACATCAAAATTACTCGGCCCTGATGTGGAAGTTATTTGCTGGTGGCGATAACCTTCTCTTATCCGAACACTCAACTTTGGCCGCAAGGATTGATTAACATACAAAGAGTTGGGTTTATCGCATAAGTGCGTTTATTCATTCGGTTTTTTTGTTTGTTCATTTAATGCAGTTGCTGTGCATCGATGCAATAACAGAAAATCCACACACACAGGCAGCGCTTGACCATATCTATAAATTGTAATCCACCCACACATGCATACAAGCATCCGTTGGGTATTTTATTGCGCCATATTAGACCGTAGTGCGCATAAGTTAGAAGCGGCTTGCATACAAATTATTTCGTACAGTAATTTCGAACCAAAGATACATATCCTTGTCTGCAGCGGTGGCAATTTAAATTCGAATAGACGGAGTTATTATTTTTCGTTTCGATTGATTGCCTTCAATTGGTCGTATTCGTTCACAGAAGCCGAGACAGTGATCAACGAGGAAACTGCAACAAGAATCTTAATCTTTTTGTCAGACTTCGTTTTGATGAACGTGTTCTATCTAGATCAGTTACTAACAGACTAGACAGAATGTTTACCAGACCGTGGAGAGGAGACTTGCCAAACAACACTATCCAATTTTTTGCATGATTGTCGCTTTTGATTGAATTTGAATAAATTATCTTTTTTCTTCATTTGTGGATGGACCGTTCTAGTTAGGGCTTCGAAAATAAAAAAAAGAACAATATACCGGAGCCGACTAAACACATGTAGCGTTGTCCTCTTTATACAAGAATTTCATTTCGTTCTCGCCGGTTTAACTATGTGTCATGCATAAGTAGCGCAGGGAGAGCAGGCATAATCTGCATACATTTGCCTATTCGCTTTATAGTGCAGATCATTCAAATTCAAATAATTGAAAAAGTGAATTAATCAGTTCTTTGATCGCGGATCCTGATTTACTTTCCAGTGACACTGTGTAAAATGCTAAGCATGGCATAGGGACGGACTAATGGCATGACATGATGAGGTGTGCGTTAAAAGTATGTAATGTGTCATTAATTTATTGCTCTTTGAATGGGTTTTGCATTTTTTTATTTAATGATTTCATTTAAATTTTGACCATAACGGTCTCAAATGAAAAAAATGGCGGTTACATGGAGTCCGGAAAGTTTGTTTACAAGACCTTGAATCAAAATTACGTGGAATTTGGTACGTCAACAGCCATTGATGAACCATTCTCAGATCAGTTACCATAAATGTTTTGGTTGGGAGTTTATGGTGCCTCCAATGCATGACTGGTGCTGAAATGCAGCTTCCAGTGACTAAGACGGATCCCGTCATCGACGAGTTGGGCTTTCCCATTCTTTTGGATCTAGATAACTCGTGTTTCAGTTTTCGATTCTCTCAGATACCACAAGCATAAGGTCTGCAGTGCACAGCTCTAAAATGAGTGTGTACCCGTCTGTGTTCACGCTTCAGATTTTCTTTGTGATTTGTGGGCGAATTGTGTTTAGTTGACTGTCATTATTTGTTGGGCCTATACTAGGGACTTCTTTCCAATTCGCGTAAAGATCTGAATTTTTCTTTCAAAGAGTACAAGAGCTCTCCATTTTCTCGAAAGTCGACCCTCTTCTGATGGCACTTCAGTTCATGACTGGGCTGACAGGAACTTGGTTGGTTGGGTGTGTTGAAAGTCTGCGTTGAAATAATATCTCATTTTACTAGTTGTTTTCTTTTCTTTCGAATGCTAGATGAAAAATGTTGTGTCCTACTCCATCTACTGATTTTAAATGACTTTCTTCGTTGAATTCATTCATAATCAGCTGTTTTCAAATGTCAGTTAACGCTATTTCTCTTGTAAGAGAATTGTCAAATCATTGCATTCTTCTTATGCTCCTTCATTTAACCCAATTTTTACAAACGCAGACCGACGCAGTATTCTGTGCATGACCATTGAAATACCACGGCAGCAGCAACGCACTATTATTTTTCAGACAGTAAGTTTAGAAGATAGTTTTTTTTTTCATGAGGAAGCATTGCCTTGCTTGTGGATTCTGTGATGATCCCTCTGGGCCATCGCCGAACATTGAAGAGCTTTGATATAGGCGGTCTTGTGTTCTGTAAAAATGACAAAAGGAGCATAATTCATTTCGCTCGTCAAATTCATAGTTATCTCAACAAGTACTTGATTTGTGGTTATGTCATTGCTCCGAAATTAGAACTGTCTAGTGGATCTCTGAACTATTCCAAATTTGTCTGTACACTCTTATCCTATTTCAAACACGTTCGACATTTTTTGACTTCTTAAAAGCTAGATAAATGAGTTATTCTCGCCAAATTGTTCACCGTTTTGTTTCAAAACAAAACTCATTTCATGTCACATGCTTCATGGATTAACTTAAAGTAAAATGTTCATACTTCCATAATTATCTTCTCTCATATTGATTTAAAACTTTTAAGAATCTGAATACGTACACAATTTGATGACATTTATTCAAGTTTATAATTTTCGTAAACATGTTTATTTAGTATACGTGAAAATTGATGGGATGTTTGCATTCTATACACAGACAGAGTATATTTGTATGTATACCCTCTTAACTGTTATTGCAATAAATGCAAATTAATAAAGAGACTTGTCCGAGCAGGTTGTTCGGCGGGACTGGAAGATATCAAACACAGCTGTACTTCTATCATACCGACCGACCGACAACGTCGACGACTTGCATTGGCAAAGAGGAGAGATGCTTGCAAATTATCTTCAAGAACCTGTACAATTTCAAGGATGTGCAGATGCATATTTCATGTCTGCCTGAAGTCTTCTCAGGACAGTGTGTGTGTTGTTGGCATTCTTAGTCGGTAATGTTTACATTTAGTAATTTGTACAATAACAGAAGATTTCTAGAAGTCTTTGGTTCATTCCAATCCAGTTCTGTTAAAGACATGATTTATATGAACAAAGTCTACAGAGTATAGACCAATTCATATTGAAGGACGTAAACATGATTGTGTTTGGACCTATATGTCTTCTATGTTTATTTCTATACAAGTTGATGCTTTCAACAGGAAAAAAACAAGTGAGGGACAGGAGAGCAAAACGGCGTCGGTTTTTTTTTCGCGTCTCTGAATACATTCAAATTGAGCTGGAGATGTTGTTGATTGGAGCTTGGTAGTATGCTCGTTTTGTTCAGAGATGAAGTAACAACACCGTTTTTTGTTGTGAAAAATCGATTGGCTGCGATAAATTAATATGCGCACATGCAATTACTCACTGCCAACATATTGACTTAAGAAATCATAGACACGAGACAATCGCAAAACAGCCGAAATACATTTGATTTGAATGGATCCCAATAAAGGAACACTGCGTATCGGGAAGTTTCGAATTCTAGGGGCTCTCTTTGTTCAACAAAGAGAACGTTTTGTTTGTCTGTCTTCTAACTCACTGTTTTTTCATAACCCTGTTACCACGATGTATATTAAAGTTTCTAAAGTCTGTTTGTCCTTAAAATTGCGTTAATTTCCAAAATTATTTGAAAATCAACTTTTACAATAGGAAATTGATTTTTTTTAAACTAAAATGCAAACACGTTTTTAGCCGTTGAACCCAATGTTCGATGACTCGGTCCCTTAGAAACGACAGCCACAATCTCTTGTTCGATTTAATATTCATAGTTCCATTTAATATGTTCTGAAGTGTTCAATTCAATTGCTACGCCCACTGTGTGGCATGTGGAACCGTTTTGTTGAAACCACATATCTTTAATGTCTGTCTGTGATGTCATGTGATGAAGAGATATTTATCGAAGCACATGAGTGTTATCATGCGACCAATAACGCATATTTTGTTTGTCGTAGATACCGTTTAGCAAAAAGCGCGTCTGATCACTGCAGGTGATTTTGAGTCTCTGAGAATTATTACCAAAAATTGACGTTAACGCTGTTAAAGTTTCTGTTACCTCCTGGGGGTTTTTTTTTGTAAATAATTTAATTATTTGTAAACTTTCTTCGTTCTTGGATGTCAACCTGATGGAAATGTTTTGACATTGACAGTTCCCTCATTGGTTAAAGGGCCGGTCATGTGAGCTCACTACGAATTGGGAACTTCGCAATCTCTCACAATTCATTCATATAGGTCAGAAATTAAGTATTATTATATTAGACAGCCAACATCTACTTCTCTTGCTCCTTAAAATTGTTGACCAGAAATGAAGTATGATAGAGATACCCCTAGTCCATCGATGAATTCGACGGATAATCATGAAAATTTTGACGGTTATGGATGAATTTTTGACAGTTATTCACGAAATAACGTAAATGCCGTTCTCTGATTGGTCAAATTGGCTTTAGAGAACAATATAAAAAATGGTTGTCAAAAATTTTAAGGGGAAAGAGAGGTAGAAGTTGGGCATCTCTATCATACTTCATTTCTGTTGTTGATTTACTGTTTTTTTATATCGTTTTCACAAACTACATTGACCAATCAGAGAACAGCATTGACATTATTTCCCGAATACCCGTCAAAAATGCATGAATAACTGTCAAAAAGCCTCTCAATTTCGTCCATTAGCTAGGGGACAATCAGCTGTGAAGTTGGGCATCTCTATAGAACTTCATTTCTCATTGGTAAAGAGCAATGGGTACAAATAGAAACTCATCGTGAATTCTTTGGTTTTGAATTTGTGGATCGCGTTTGCCTCTCTTGTGTATTGCGAACTCAGATTGACAGTTCGCAAATAGAATGATTGATTCCTGGAGAAAAAACTTAAAATCGTTAATAAGGATACTTAAGTTAATTATTGTTGAAATGATTGTCGATAAACAAAACTCGATAATTCAATCCTCTTCTTTTTGCATACCGAGAAGTGTATATTCGGTGGAAGTTGATAGTTTCTGAAAGTTCACGGTTCGCGGTTCATGTGAATTGCACTTAAGGTTGTGTTCATAATGAAACTTCAAAAAAATCGAAGCCACCTAAGCTTACTATTTTCATAAGATGTACAAACATACAAATAATTTACAATTTCCTTTTTTGAGAATAAAATGCATTGTTAATCTAATCAAACTTTCTTTCTCTTTTGTTTCAGGTAAGGGCATCAATCAATTCATTTATATTTCCAGAATTGGGTTCGTTTTAAAAAATAAATTTATACACATAAATCGAGAGGAGAATTTCTAATTTGTATAAAGTTGTCATACAGTCACTGTTAAATTCCAGTTGACAATAGGACAATAGTCCGTCAAGTTAAAATATGCCCCGCAGTGTGTTTAACGAATGCTTACTTTCTTTCAATGGTCAACCGCACATTGCATCGGATTAAACAAGAATTTTGTATTTTAACTTAATAGCTCAAGTCAAGTTCTTTTAACAAAATTCGCCATAGTGTGGATTTAGGGATCCCCATTTCTTGAGAGAACGCCAATCAAAGCAATGACTGGACTAGTTGTTTGAGTCATTAATCCACTTGGGCTATAAACTACCAGCACTTTCTTGCCGATTACCAAGGAAGAATAAAGACTTGATTGAGAAAACAATATTCAAGAATAATTTAAAAACCAGCTTTCACTAATTATTGACGAACCAAAGCAGAGCATTGGAAATTATAATGTCGGCAAAGTAGTTCGAAATTAATTTTTATTTTTTCCTTTTATAATAATCATTGATCCAAAACTTATTAGAAGAATTCATATAAAAATTCCAACCATTTCGTGCGGGTATGAAATCAATCAAATAATTTCAAAAATATTGTTTTTAGACGACTGGCCTGTGTTTGAAGTTATAGCTTGGAATGTCAACTCCTCATAAGATACTGAATCATGAAACACTATAGTTCTAGAGGCATTATTATCTATCAGTCCAAAAAAAAAAAAAAAAGCTGACAATCTTACAGGGAGTTTTTTTTTCAGAAAAACGAAAACCAATAGAATGACAAACATGCATCGGCTATTGATTTCGTGGGACCCTTTCATCTGCCTAATGCAGAAATTCACAATTATTGTCATTCAATATATATGCTGTTAGATTTGGGCGTGTTTCCCTCAGATACCAGTTAAACGGCAGCAATATTCTTGAGACAGGTAACCGCACAAAACGTTGTCTCATTGGCACAGTAACATCCAGGATTGAAATTTAAAACCCAATTTTGTTCACTTGACTTGTCTACTGGTGGGAGGACCAAAAATTGGTTAACGCTCTTAGTTGCCGTCACAGAGTTGAAATGTATTTTGAGGTGAACATGATTTGACATTGACAGTTTGGCGTTCACAGTGGAAGTCCAAAGCTGTGAAGACGCATTTGGAAAGCTCTTCATGTATCAGGAAAAATTACATTATTGTAGTGATCCAGAATTGACAATTATCCTGACCTCTGTTGCCTATTATGCATTTTCTTTAACAACTTTGGCCACCAAGTTTGAACTCCCTTTAAAATACTGTGAAGTGCTTTCGAGTCAGTCAACCATGCTGTCTTCCTATCAGAGACATACCAATATGATTGATACTTTCTTGATGAAGTCGGTTTCATTTAATCTACGAAAGTAATTAATATGTCTTGTCTCAATAATACGTGCAACCATTGTGCGATATAAGTTTTTTTATCCTCAAAATAACATGTTCATTGTAAAAAGCATGTCTTATCACTGGATTCCCCCACGGGGATACACACATCGTCTAGAGTCTAGACAATCTTTTGCGCGACACACTGTTTGTACAGATTATTCAAAGATAAAGAAAGCCGCCACAGTCATGTTCTGTTTGTTCTCACAAGGGCTGTGTTCACACGCAAGAAGATTTTAACAGGCTGCTATCAAGAATGACAGATGGTGGTAAATCGAGTTTAGGACGTGCTGTTACGCAGTAAATGATCAATAACTTTAGTAAAGTTAAGTGTTTCAAATTTATAGTTTACACTCCTCTCTGTGTACAAAATGCAGAGTTTTCTTGAAGCGCAAACCGTAAGTTCTCCACAGTAGTTACGAAGTGCACATATAATTTTGCGTGTGCTTTAAATATAAATCCATTATCGATTCATATTTGCACGTACCTACGTACTATAATGGTGGAAAAAGAACTCGTGGAGCACCAGAAACTTGTGTCTATTCATTTAATATGGGTAACGTGAATCGAAGTCTATTATCATACGTCATAAAAAGTGATCGACAGGACACGTTTGTCTGTCTCGTGTATTTATTTCAAGAAACGATTAAAATCTATGGCGAATTTATAGCTCCAGGAAGAATAGACTGTCGAAATGGAGAATACAAAAGAGGAGAACTTACTATTCATACGCGAACTTCAATTGCATACAACAAGCAGTCACGGCCTTACATTGTATTGATTTTCGAAGCCAAAGTCGGCAGAATGAAGAAAAAAATATGAGGACTAACTATTCAGCTTGTTACCCTTCGACAGGTAACATGAGACTTGACTGGGGTTTATTGTAGAAACACGTTATTCCAATGTAGTTGGATTTCGCATGAAATGGTTGTGTACGGTAGGTATTTACTTTCCGAGAAAAAAAGTGCATAGTTTCATGTAACCGATAGAGATAATCGGGTAATGTTGAGCTAATTGTTTGCTCTCAATTCAAGTGGACGTAATTGAACATAACCGCATTAAGGGACAAACGCCTTGAACTGTGTGCATTTACTTAATGTAAGTTGTGGAAGATGTCTAAGTGGTATGGTACCATGGACGTGATATTAGTTCATTAACTCTTTTCAAAGTTCTACATGAGCTTTTTTTTCCTTTCTGTGGCACTTTATTCCGAGATATACCTGAACATCAAAAAGTTTCTCAAATTGGCATTTTTTTTATTGCTCGTTGGTTCATGAGGTGTTTTTCCACTTTCGTCTTAAGAAGTCTGCGTTTGCGTTGCGCCACGTGTGCATAGGCGTAAAGCTAAGGTGTTCAAGCCAGGTGCTGTACATTTACAAGCCATGGACCCACCCGCTGATCCAATTCATGTCGTTGTGTAGCACGTGATGTTCCCAGTTCAATTTTTACCTCGCATCGTCGTTAATTCCATGTTGGGTTCATCATTCAAGGTCAAGTTAGGCGTAGTCCTCAACTGTCACATTGCCTGTTTTGCCGTCTTCTATGGACGTTCCAAGTGTTCTCTCGTAGGCCGCAACTAAAGGTTGCCGCTGTAATTAAATTATCTCTTTCAAAACTTAAGGTTCAGTCATTCACTTTTGTTTCCTTATCTATTGTATGCATTCGTAAAAATGTGATGCATTCGTGCTTCCGAGGAAATTCATTTGTCATTGATCAGATTGTGAGAGATTGTTATGTCTCAGTTCTAGTTTATGTGCGTAGATGAAACACACACTTCTGACAAATTTCCTGATAATACTACGAGTCACTTGATTTCTAAATTTTTTTGTTGAGTTCACCATCCTGTTCGTACTTATCTGCATTGAAGATTATTTTGTGTTATTAAACCAGCTTGTTTATTTTCTTTTCCGAACGAAAACGTGATGGTCGATGGCCTGTAGTTGACTCACAAATAACTGACCCTCTCAACAATGACGACGAAGCCGCATACATTATTTAATCTTTCTTTTTATTTTTGCACGTGAACGTAAACACAAACAGGCTGCTGATTATATTTACGAGAACATACACAATTATTACGGCTCTGTCTGCTTAAACTTAATGTACCGTAGGCGACACTAACGTCTGTGGGTACTGCTACAGGAACACTTTATATGGATCCTAAAGGAAGCTGTCAAATACATAGTTTGTATTAAACATGACAATAAAATGCCGTAGAGAACCCTGCTTGTATTTATGTAGAATTGTGCGTGAAATAGTCGACTCCGAGTGGGGGTAGCGAAGCCTCCCAAGGTAGTTAAACTCTCGGAGAACCGTCTGCGACTAGGCAGTGTGTTAATGTCATGCAATAAAAGTCTTTCTTTTATTTCCCGATCTAAGGACATTTTTATATATTTGTTTATCTCGAAATATAAATGTATGTCCTTCTGGCTGAATGTATGTGACACGTACAATCCTAAAGCCCACAATTTCATTTTGAGGCGAATTTAATAATGGCAGAGTAATTAGTCATTGACTTTTGGGCATTGTGTATAAAGCGGAAGCCAACTAGGAAAAATACCCTTAGTTCAATCTCGTACATGAGCTAACATAACGTCGGCCTTGTGTAACAAGAACGTAACGACATTTTTTTACGATTTTGAACTGGGTATATTGTGCCAAAAAATTGTACCTTTAAGTAAAGTAGGTTAGAAGTTAGCAAATTTGCAAAAATGGTAAAATAAAATCACTATATCGTCTCTACTGAAAACTTACGAAGATTGACGTGTGTTTTTCTGTCACTGGCGATAAGAGACGAAGTTGATCCATTCATCTAAGGCCTCAATTTTTCAAACAGTTATGTCGTGTGTTTTGTGTCATGTTAGGCCATCACAGCACTTTTACGTTAATTAGTTGGGTTCTTGCGGAATCTCAATGGAACCTATCGCCGATCCCATCCGCTCATAGACGAATTAATGGTGTTTGGATTTTAACTCGAGATCAGTCAATTATATACAAGTGAAGTAGCGATTTATTCAATTATATTCATTGAAATCTTTAAATATATTAGTCATCACATTCGAAACTTCGAAGCACACATTATTGCACCTTATTCTCTTAGTCGTGTCACCCAAAAATATGTCACTTTGACAAATTTGTATCCTCTTAGTCACTTTATGTGACATTTGTCTCTCGCCCGACTATGGAGTGTATTAGTCACGTTGCGTAAGTGAGATAGAATGAGAGAGACTTTGTCGCTTGCATTTTTGTGTAAGTTTTAACCCAAATTTTTTGTTGATAGGAATAAGAGTTGATTAATATTTTCACATTTAGTGTGAAAATAACAAAAACCAGCAGCTTGAGTGCCTGGTCACTTTAATAGAGGACAATTCCAATCGCACCCAGAAATCAATTTTTTTGGAGGAAACGAAACGTTTGCGCTCTCCTTTTTCTTGGCCTGTCATTGGATATAGTCAGTGTAGGAAGTTTAGCAAAGACTCGATCCAATACGAACGAGTTCTGCACTAAATGCATGCAAGAATGAGCTAATATAACCACCGAAAGGAAATTGATCCCACTTGAAGGCACAAATCTGCAGCATGTGTTGCCAACTGGGTTCAATTCTTTGGGTTGAGAATTTGAATGGTTTTTTGTCACCTCACTTGAATTTAAGAATACAGATTTTGATATGAGGTGACAGAAAAATACGATGCTCGTCCAAGCGAATAAAAATAAGAAAGAAGTGGCATGTGCCAGTAAATCTCAGTTGTAATCCTCACCTATTAGAAGAACCAATGACAAATGGATAAAGAATGACAATGGAAGGGCGGATATCTTTGGCAAACATTTAGTAGAAACGTTTCAGCCTTTTAATGGGCATCGCATTGATGTATGATCGCGAATATGAAAACTGATAACTTGAGAATAAAACGATTGTCGCTGGTCGAATTCTGCCATGAACAATATGAATAATAACAAAACCTGCTACAATTTAATAATCGGACATCCCCCATACTAGTGGCTACTTTCGCTCAAGAAAAGACACCAACGGGTGCTCAATCCTGTCAATGTGTCTAAAATTCCATCAAGCTTTATTCAAGATATGCAATTGGATAAAACTTTATCGCATTGTTCTCAATTAAATCGAATTCACGTATATTAATTTTGTTGGTTACAAGATTAACTCGTTACAGATACCGTGCGCTAATGAAGACTAAGATCTAGGGATGTCATTCGATTAGAGGCGAAACAATATTGATTTTGTGCTGTTTTATTTACAAACCCCAGCAAAATACAGTACTTCATTCACGCAACTCTCGATTTTCGCAAAAAGCTACATTTAAATTGGTATCATTATTGAAGCAGTAAACGCAACTTTTCGTACAAGCGGTTGCAAATTACCCCAGTTTGTATTAGTTGCGATAATCGAGAATGCACAGTAGTTTTTTTTTTTTAATTGTTATCAGTACTTCGGAAAACCAAATGCATATTTTTTTCATAACATTTGCAGAGCATTCTCTGTATAGAAAAGGTAATAGATTAACCCTTAAACCACTGAAGTCGAGAAATGAAGAATTTTGGTGGGAGAAGTGGGAGGTGCTCATGCGCCGATTGATTGTATTTTTTATATTGCACAAATAATTTTCACGTCTTCTTACACAAAAAATTTCACAGAAATGACTGTATCTGCCAAACTAATCTTATGATACCGTTATAGCCGTCACCGTTCGATAGTAGAAAAGTCAACCGACGATAAGCGTCATTGGAGCGCGAAAATGTGCGGTTTGGAATAGAATTGGATTTGAGTGGTCTTCAAATACAGCGAATGTGTGCCAAATTGTTCTCTACTTCTTCTCTCAATTTTTATTGGCCTGCGCCGGCTAGACTTTTTATTGTTTAATTTTAGTGGATATATGTACATAAAAAATATGCTTGGAAATGTGGCAGATGTGGAGAATGCCACTACAATCTCGGCAAAAAAAAAACTCGTTAAAAGCAAAGTAATTCATGAAAGATCTTTTTACGAGTCTTTAATAGAGTCATGAATTTCGCAGGCACACTCTTAATGAAAATGAAATTGTACACGTAATTTACGGATAAGTTGTGTACGTTCTGTGTGCAATTGAACCGAGCTCTCAGTTGATCATAAAACAGGAATACATGGGTTGTCACTGGAGTGTTTTTGTTTAAAACGTTGTAACATTTGTGACAGTTTGTTGCCAATCATAAATAGAAATAAAGTCCTACCTTGTTAATGAGACTGCGGTGCGAAAATTGGAATATGACAAATTTAAATTCGTGTCAAGAATTGCTTTCCGTGTCCTATATTCAACTCACCGCCAGTATATTTTATTGCGGTATCACGGTAAGGCAATATAACATGGATGTTACTGTATTGTTTTTGTTCCCACGACGGCGCTTAATTCATCAGCACTCCTGTCCTATACAGTCATTTGTCATCACAACGTATGCCATGCTCTTTAAAAAAATGTTGATTTCAGAAAAAGTGTTGAATCGTTGGAATTGCTTTCGTCAACGTAAACCATATTTTTTCCATAAAACCATCTGACTGTGCGGCGCTCGTGCTTGCATGGTTTCAACGTTTTCTGCCGTGTGGTCATTATATTTATTTCTGTGCATGCAGACAATTGCAAATTGATTGAGGGTTCACTAATATTCCGTGATTTGTGTCGATGTCAGACGCTGAGTTTGGAGCACCTAAATTGAATCAGACTTTTCCATTCATTGGTTTTTTGTGTTTTCATAAATGTAGTTTGATATCTTTCTGCATCCACAACAATGCACTTAAGCACACGTTGCACTGTCTTGATGATCGTGGCCAGGTTCTCTGACAAACAAGCCCGGTACTTCTTCCTCATACACTGCCTTTACTTTGGCTAGAGCATGGACAACATTGTTCTAGTTCGAAGAGTGTCCGGCTCTGCACCAGTGGGACAGTGCAATAAACGATGTCCACGAAGTCGATGGCTCATCGGGGAAGAACCTCTGCAAATTTAGCTTGCAGTGCGTTATTGGAGAAAGGTACTCTTGATACTTAACAGAAGTATCAAAAGACTTGGAAATTCAGTGAACATCAAGTGCATCTACAGTTCTGTACATATAATAGGAGCGCCAACATTTTTGGGGCTTCTAGTCTACATCTGCGACTGGTGACTGATACTACCGAAAGACCTGTGCCTAAGGGATTCTCTTGGAAGCTGATAACTAACTAACTACCGTCGTTTTGCCTTTGCGGTCACGGGCTTGGTTTTCTTCTTTATATTTGTTGTTGGTTCAGATCACCACCCACTGGTCCCACCGCACACTGTCCAATTATTACACTATAAGACACATTTCGGAGTGGCACTTTTTTTTAAGCTCAAAAAACCGGCGTATAAATTCCTAATCTGATCGCAAATGAAAATGTGTCTTTCAACAGATAAAAACACAGCAATACGTCCTCAAAATCCATGCCGTACAGTTTCCCATGTTTTTGTTTGCTATTTTTGAGGTTTTATTTGTCATTTACCTTAAAATTACTAGAAGATTACGTATAATAGGAATAGGCGCTGGAACACTTGTGTGGGATGTCGAATCACACCGCCACCGCTGCATAGGCTCTTACACTTTGATCCCAGAATCATGAGTCACTGTTAATTATAAGTGAATCTCAAAGAGGATTTAGGAGGAATCATCCTCAAAGGAATGCTGGATGACTCACTTCTATAAATTTGATCTTCTTACGAAATACATATCGCTCTGAAGAAAACTTTCAAGATATCAGAACAGTGATCTCTCTGAGTGCTTAAAACACCGCTAAGATGCAAATGTATTTTTGTCGTTTACTGGAGTTGTTGGGATATGTGTGAGTTTTTACAAATTGCGTCGTATTCTCTTTTGGATCCATTAGTCCCCCATCTAATGGCTATTCGATTATTCATTCAAATCTTTTGCATTAATTTTCATTTATTGAAATTGTAATCGTCAATGTAGTTCTGTGCTGGACAGTTCGAATGTAATATCATCGCGGGAATTTTCATGAGGCAGAAACAAATACATAATTATTTTGTTCACTCTTAAAAACAGAAACAAACAAAGTAAGCTTCCGCTTACTATGCACATTGTGATTCTTTTATGCTTAATATAATAAACTAATGCAATCCTTTCATCCTAAATCAGTTAACAAATCATTTCGTGTTTTGGACACTTTTATAAAGAAACGTTTTTTGCTTAGAAAACGCTTCTGCTTCAGTGTCAAAAACGGACCCCAGTATGTCGGAATTGACAAGCTGTGCAGCACATCTTGTTTTCCTTGTGGCATATCACACTACTTTTTCGTATTGGGTCTATAACTCAATTCGTTTGAACGTTTATTTAAGAAAGACATGTAAAATAGTATTATTCAAAGTCTTGCCCATCTGAAGCTATGACTTCTTCCCATCTTTCTAGCAATTTGTGAATCCCATATCAAAAGGACTGCGCCGTCTAGGCAGCCAAGAATTAATCAAGCCAATTTTTGATATTTTGCTCTGATGTGAATCGTATTTCAGTGAGGGCGTTCCGCATCGACCGGAACAAATGGTAGTCAGAAAGGGCAAGGTGTGGGCTAACTTTTCCCATCCACTGTTTTCCAAACAGTTCTTAACCGGAATAGCAACGTGGGGTCGAGCGTTGTCTTGATGAAAAATAAATGCCTCGTGTCTGGTAGCACGTCGATTGATGGTTTCACGCGGTTTTAGCAGCTCATAATACAGCACACCCTTCTGATCCCACCAAATACAGAGCATTACCTTCGCGCCATGGATATTCGGCTTTGCCGTTGATTTGGCTGATTGGGCAAGCCAAAATCACCACTTTTGGCACGTTCGCTGAGCTAGTGCATGTTCACCATAATCTTCCACCAAAATACGATGACTTTCGGCAGCAGTTTTCTTCATATTAAAGTAATGAAGAAGAACTCCCCGCAAAAACACTTTTTCAGACACAAAGTTGTTGTTTACGCTTCAAATGAATGACATATACTGAAATGACGTACAATGACAGTAGCTTTCCAACGCATGTTCCAATGGAATAATACAAGTTACGCCATCTCTTAGCAAACCGCACGAATTAAGTTATATGCCCAATATGAAGAAATGTTTTTTGCTAAGGAAACGTACGCAGAATGCGTACACACTCGCCTCATAAATTGGAAAAAGAGAAAAACAATTGATTAAAAACTGTAGCTCACATATAGCCGCAGGCAGCTTTTGTTTGGACATATCATCCCTTTTCTCCCAGGGGGTAATTGCTGTCTCTTTCCAAAAAAGACTTGTCCCCTCTACAAATATCCAATTTAATGCATTAAAAACGTAATGTCATATGGGCATTACGTCACGCTTCTACGTCTCGTATTAACAAATGTTTGGTCGATGACATCTGTCATTGATTTGTTTGCCCAGCTGTGTAGGGGTTTCTTCAATCGAGAAGTAATTTACGTCCTATTTGTATACATATACATTGACTTGAGACCACTTCGAATGATCAGTTCAAATGAATGGTAATTATGAAACAGCGGTAATAAATAAATCGAGAGAATATACTTTTCAGCCTTCTCCAAATTCAAATGATGGTGATTTAAGAACATATTTTTGTCATTGCTCGTAAATAATCTTATCCTTCATTTCCTTTGAACCTCTCAATGCTTTCGGTTAATTAATGATCTTCATTTTCGATTAACGAGGGGGATATGGATTTTCAATTTAAACCCATTTAAGAAGATGGTATCAAGGAAAGAGGGTGCAGCATTTGAGTTACGTTTCCCTACTCATTTAACACTGCAACCAGATATCGACTTACGCTTCAATTTCACTGCAACCGCGTACACCATCAGTAAACCTCCATCGATCCCTTCTTATAACAAAGTAACACTGAAATACACACATGACATATTGGTGATTGCTTATCATTGATTATAGATATTTAAAAATCCGGGCTTGGTTTTTAAATGCATTTTTTCTGGATTTTCTTGATATGGGCATCATTTGTGTGTACATAAAGGCGATACAACTTAGACGCGTTTTTGTTGCGAAACCCACATCAGTGCACGTATGTACACATTTAAGAGGCACAAGAAGAGGCCACAGAAATAAATGTAGGAGCAGGCTTGGTTGAATAAAGAGAAACAATCTTATTGAAAAAAAAGCAAAAGAAAATATGAACAACACACTCATGTGAACAGGCGTAAGGAGATGTTCAATGTAGTAAATTCTTGAAAAGTATAATTTTCTTTGATTGTTTCGCTTATGCTGCTCTCGCTAAACAAAATCGCGAGGTTTCATGAAATTTCTCTAATCGCCCGAGGATTTGACATACATTTTCGGGATGTCGAAACTTCGCGATTTAGGCAAAATCTAGTTCAAATTCCGTCCGTGAGAGGTTGTCAAACCGAACAAGCCTATTTATGTTTCGTTTGGTAAACATAAAGTAAGAATATATAAATATTCTTCTCTTTTCTTCTCAACAATATTATTTCCTGTCATCAAACGGCTGTTTTGTCGGCCACTTCAAAATTGACAGCTATGATAAATTGACAGCATATGAAAACATTTCAAAAAGTACACCAAAACCACGCGATTTCGCTTCGGTGGGAAAATTGTCTCGGTAAAATGCTCGCAAAATTCTTTGAGCAGATTATCTTTACCAAATAGTGTTTAATTATAAGATCACGAAACAAAATACGAGCATCTACACCAGAAATCAAGTACTATAGACATCGCTTTACACAGTTCGCTAGATTCCGTCGCATCAGCTGCGAGGTTTTGTAGGCAATATGTATATTGCGATCTGCAGAAGTTGTATAAGCTTTTGAGAGAGCTTTCGCACATTTCCTTTCTAGTTTGTACTTTTGTTCTGAGCGATGGGTGGGTATCGGATGTAACGCGTGTGTAAGAGAGGAATCGCAAAACATCATATTCTATCACAATTAGATGAAACCATGTTGCATTTACTTCCGTTAATGGCGGCATTTGAACTGAACGATCGTGTAAAACAGGCAAAGGCACTCTTCACAGCTGACGAATTTGAGCGACTTTTTCCATTCGCCAAACAAAATGAAAGTGGATTTTAAAAAAATGTCTGGGACAGGAGACAGGAGTCTCTATGATCTAGATTTCTTTTTTATATTTACGAAAACAATATAAAAAATTGTTGTCAACAATTTTAAGGAGAAGGAGAGGAAGTTGGTCGTCTCTATCATACTTCATTTCTGATTGAAACATGCAATCGGGCAAACTAATCACTTTGTTTTGTCATACTCATCGCAAAGTGGGAAGGAATCCCCCACTACATTTATCGCGAGCAACGCACTGGGCATTAGCCTTAAAATATTATTTTTAGAATTGAACATTTGTTTCCATTTTTCTTACACTCTTCATTTTAACAGGAATGTAAATATCGTTACTTATGCCGACATCGTATGAAGTTTTTTTTATACTTTATATTAAATCGCATGTTTGCAGAAGAGACAGTAAGTTATTTTTAGAAAGAGACAGCACTCATGTTGCCAGGGATCATACACTGCCTGTGTCCAAGTTACGTGGACATGTGTATTATCTGCAACATGCTCTGCTTGGATATGGTTTTCAAACAGAGATGTCAAGGAGAAAAGGGATGAAATACCCAAAAACTAGCTGCTAGCGGCTGAATAATTCAATTTTCAATCAATTGAGTTTGTCGTTTTTCGATGTATGAGGCTAGTGCGTACCCACTCGCACTTAATAACAATTTCAATAGGGAATGCTTCGCCTTTGCTCTATTTCTCATTTAACTCATGAAAAAATCGAAGAAAAGTAGTTTCTTAACCTCCTACTGCTAATAAATGATTTTGCGCCCTTACCTTTGCTGTAAACGCATCCATAGTCTGCACATTGGCATAATCAGGCACGTACATGCCAGACTCTCTTCTATACCAAAAAAGATTGAAATTACTTAGCAGAGACAAGGACCGGTCAGACGAACTTACCACACTGGGAGCTTTTCGGACTGTATGATGTGTCTACCACGGAAAAGTTCGTCCAAAGCTTTTTCGGTATAATCAACTTGGTTTGCATCTTTGCTATTATTAGCATGTTTTATTACCATACTCCGAAGTTACCACTGTTTCATACAATGTGCACCGAACTGGTACATAAAGCTATCTGACTGGGAGTTAGAATTAGGTACGTTTGAATTTTCCAAAGCTATTCATTTTTTTGTGTATAACATCTGAGTCCTGGTATAAATTAGAGAGAATTCTCTTTCATTCAAGTGTCGTTTGCGTAGCTTGAACTGGAAACATTTCCATAGGGTTCATATTGTTTTCCTGGTACATTTTGTGTCGGGGATTTTGTAACACAGTAAAAATCGACAATAAGAAATCGTGGAAGGTTGGATTGCAAGTTGGATTAGAATACAATTTCATTTTGTGTGAACTGCTTGGAAATTAACAGAAAGTTGCATTTACTTGTATTGGCCAACTCAAATTTTTTTAGCTTGGAATTCTTTACAATATCAAATGTCTCTAGACTGGAAATTGTCGGCGTACGTCAATGTTTATGTTTAGGACACAATTGGATTGTTAAACCTACTTGGGCAGCCTGTATCAGCTCGTGAATTTCAAGTCTGGAACTCTGATAACGTTTCTGTTGATGTTCAATCAATTGAAAACAATTGCAAAAGCATTGCACCTGATTCCGAAGAAGAAGATGGATTTGGAGAAAATATTTCCCACAAGAAGGCAATTACATTGGCAAACGAATTGTTTTCTTGGGCTCAACGCAAGAATGTGGGTTCGAAGCTTTTGGCAAACAAAAGGAAGGGTCAATGCATATTCGATTTCTTCCTATCTAAGTAAAATAACTTTGGTATACTTACATAAGTATGAAAAAATCAGTTATTTACGATTTTCTTTTTTTAATTTTACTGAACCTATTTTTAAGTAAAAACTCTTGGAAATTGAACAAAAATTAAAATTAGAATTCGGCAAAACTTTTTTTTTTAATTTTCTTCTTCTGTACATATATCAGCTTCTAGAATTTCGCCGTAACAATTTTCTCATCTCATCACAACTTCAGTCTCTCGCATAATTCCATATTATTATCCTTTTCTGGGACCCTGTCGATGATTCCATTCCGTAGCTCCTCCTCATCTTCACTCACTCGCATGATCAACTAAAGGGGTCGTGGGAAACGGACGAGATATTTCCTGCGCCATCGACTTTACCTAATAAAAATTTACCCAATAAGCCATAGTGTTTTGGGTCTGAGCGTCGACCCCTACGCACTTAAGCCTACGTTGCCTAGGTTTGATTCCTGGTACGAGCAAAATAATTTTCATATCCATCGAGTCAATGACAATGCTCAACGTGTACAACTGTCTAGGAATACCTTCTCAAATTGTTCGATTGGAGTGGACATAAAATTCTCCGTCTCTTCCTCCCCGCACAACACAAGTGAGAGAAGCGATACCCATGTCCTCTACGATCTGTACCGTCACCCATATTATTTTTACATTAACCACCTCGTCCTCGTCCAATATGCTGGGAAATTTTTGATCCAGAAAACATGCCCCAACGATGCACATTTCACCTCGTCACAGGTTCGCACTGATTCAGATCCATACTCACTGTAGTTGCAGGTTCTCAGTGTTCCAAGAGTCTGAGGTGCGATTTCGTTTCTTTATACAAGCTTGTAGCTGTAGAGTCTTGTTGTCTTAGGTGTCTAAGGGCCGTTTTCTATTTCGGCTGCGATGGATTTTTGGAACCCACTTGCGTACATTTACTATGATTTGTAGTTTATTAAAAGAAATTCATTCGCTGGAATTTTTCGAGCCATGTTACAAAGCAAGGTGCCAGTTGTTGGTGTTATTGACTCTTAGTGCAAGAAGGCGCTCACATGAAATTGTTTTCACACTCGATATTTTGTGTCGCCATATCAATAACCTCTGTCAATGCTCCAGAACGAACTCTAAGATCTCATTATCTTTTTGTTCAATGGGCGCATATAACAAACTATGGTAAGAATGAGCCCATAGCCCTAGACTGATGGGCAAAACCATTCGGCATATGGTTTGCTATTGAGCCTTTCAAGCGACGTGCTTCTGGGATTGTGTTTCATTCTCACATTCAATGTAATGTCTTGATGTTAAGGAGAAAACAGTGAACGAACCATTTACCACGGAGAGCGTTCAGTCCTCGAATGAGGTTGTATTTCTCTCGGTTTCTTCCGGTGTTTAAAAGCTGGTATTCATAGATTCGTAGACCAAGCAAGTGCAGTATTTGCACATCCCGAACGTTAATTTGCAGAAAATTGCCTACTCTAAGCTGTCATTAAATGAAAAGGAAATTAAACTGTTTTTTTCATTTTTCCGCTTACTGTGTTAAGTCCATGCCGGTACAGAGCGGAATTTCGCTGGTGTTCGGAGCTTTGGATAGGAGATCATTTTCGAGCGACTTTCATACGAGTGCATCTACAAGTGCACATAATTCGATTAAAATATCATTCAAGTAAATTCTATTCCTATTCTTCTTAGAACAAAGTCGACCACACTTCCACATGCCTGTCGTTTGCTTTCGTAGAACTATTTTCTTATCGCATTCAACATATGCGCCTATACCCGGAAGCACAATATCAAACAGATTTTCATTAAAACTGGGGAAATGCATGCAACTCCACTTGAACTGTCGGCATATCTGAATTGGGATTTTTGAATTTGAAAGATCGCATCAAGCTGCACCGATGAAAATCACTCAACAAATATTAATCAGTGAGGGAAACGAACATGTGTGCTCAAGTGGTCCAAAAACGCACTATAAACAGAAATGAAGATGCGGACGCCTAGTGATTTTCCTAAATCGTCGCCTGTGACTGTCAAAGGGGGTGATTTGATTTGTAAAGATGGCTGGGATTTTTGGTGGACGGAAGCTATTTGAACAGTCTGTTACTGAATGTTTGAAGGCTGACATAGGAGAGGCATGACTGCGTTCTTCTAGTCACGATGTTAACCATGTCACAAACATAAGCAAGTGACCGCTGGAGACTTCTAACAAAATTCCCTCATCTTTCCGGCAATGTTTGACTACTGATACTGACCCATTTTCGGTCAAAAGCGACGACAGTGCTGCTCATGTCTTTGCACTAATACTTAGACACAGCCATTGTTTATTTGCTTCATTTTCCATCTTTGCTTAGCTATGCAGGTTGCTCTAACCCTGAAACCCATTTTCGCGATTACGTACTCGCTTTTCCGTTTCCTCGTGCAGGTCAATGTCAGAATATGCTACGAAATTAGTTTAATGACCGCCTCACTGTCGGAGTTAACAACTATCGATTAATTCGTCTTGTTAAGGGCTTTTGTGAATATTGCTGGTTTGTTTATTCCTGCGACTTGAAAAACGCTGTAGTCGTCGCTTAATATCAAGGATTTTTTACCGAGGTCACTAAAGATCCCCGCGAGGGAATATGACGAATTCCATCTTATCCACTCCCACCTATCGCAACTACATTTAGACATTTTTAGTTGTTTCTTGAATATTCGTTTGTAATACTAATTTCCTTTTTTTCTTTCCAGGTAAGGCATAATTTATTTACTACCAGAAGACCACCAATAATTACGTATCGCTCGTAGTGTTTACAAGAAAAAATAATAAATAAGAAGTAAAGTGATTAACTGCAGCGGCGAGGTAAAACAGAAAAAAAAGAACACAAGCTTGTCAAAGTCAATGACCAATTAAGACGTTCCATGACCAAACTATGAGCCGCCATCTCTTGTGTGTGCCTACAGAAAGGGTGGTGCATGGGAACCGCATGCATAAAAAGTTAAAATGCAACCATGCATCCAAATGATATAGCGGTGTGATGAAGAATGCAGCGTGCCTGACTACCACCGGTTGCTTGTGAGCATGTTAACCATCGAATTATTAATGTCACACCTGTAGGTTGGAATCTTTCCAAGCTGGCTTCGAAAGTTGAGCATAATCGTTACGCATTTGACTTAATCAATGCGTGTAGACATAATTTGCATTTGATAAGACAGAAAGTCGGAGTGTAGTTTTATGGCAAATATTTCCGCATATTATATGCACTCGAACCCGAGCATATTGAATCTATCCACAACGGGAATGATGACCTACTTACAAAGTTCCATAAGTCGCACCTCAAAAGACAAACAAGACATGGGTGACTGTGGGACCGTGTGTCATGCTTTCAGAATGACTTGCCTAAAACAGGGTTCGAATGCTGATTTCCCTTACGAGGCCGCAGATTGGAATTGTGATAAGTGCATGCACTTGACATTGTCAGACGACTTGATCTCGACTTAAATGACATCTGCAGAGGCTGCCTGGACAAAAGATGGATAATGTTACCCTTTTCGCTTCTGGCGTACACATATACTTCTCTGAGATCTCGGGAAGGGGCTTAGGAGATGTTTACATCGCTCCAAATGGACTCACTTTTCGGGGCACAATGGAGTCTCACAATGAACCCACATTGAATAAAGGACATCTCTTCTACGTTGAAAAAAAAAACAGTTTTTTCTTTTTTGCTGGCGCTACAGTCCAGCTACTCGCGTTCAGCTTATTGGGCTAACTTTCCTCCATCGGAAGTGTGAACTTCCTTAACCGCGTTTACCCTGGAGTTTGCATTCTAAGAGTCTGTGCCGAAGCATTAGTTTAGCCTGGAGTTTGCATTCTACGACTCTGGACCGGAGTATTAGTGTCCCTCCGCTCTACATTACCTAGTCATCTGAGACTAGATCCTCGAACCAGATCGATGTTGAAGCCCATATAATGTAGTTCTTCGTTCAATCTCCTTCTCCAAACACCATCAACATCAAAGATTATAGAAAGGACTAACCTCTCGACTCGACCCAGCATCTTGTCGCCCGATTTAGTTGCAGGCTTCTGCGCCATACAGCACAACTGGGATTATCAAGGTCTTGTATATGGATAATTTCGGTCCTTTAAGAGAGGGCTTGAGAGGATTCCTTATTTTATCCCCGGAGTGGTCTCGTGATTGATCGGAACTTTCGTAGACAAAGTTTTCAACCAAATCAACATTATAGCTGTCTCTATTGATGCTTTATCTAAGACGTCAGTGTTGGTGGCATTTTTTCTGTAGATCGCGTGTACTTTGTCTTGCCCTTCATTCACCGCAGCAATGTATCGCAGCTGTTCCTTTTCTTTCTGATGTCTGCTCGGAATATGCGAGCAATTGTACTGATTAGTGGAAGATCGTGATGTTGACGTTTTTCATTATACACGTCTATTTACAAAATTCATCGAACTGCTTATATCGAACCAGGCTTACAACGCCAATGCTTAGCTTTTGTGGGGGAGTCCTACTGTATTCCTGTTTATATTCCGACTCGAAATTCAACGTAACTTTCTCTCAGCTTCCCAGTATTTACCTCCATCAAGAACTGAACTTGAGGTGACACCTCCATGCCACGACGACTAATTCACATGCCTACCTTTTATTATTCCTTAAACATTCTTCGGTTGTCCTTGGACAAAGCAAAACTACAAAACCAACGTCAAATGTGCGCATATTTAAATGTCTAAATAAACATAATCCTGAGCATGGCAAAACAGCCCTTCAATTACTATAAACATTTAAACGCTTATGTTCTTGTACACACATAGTCTTGTTAATTTCTGAGAATATTCACGCGATATTTGTTTGCTCAGTTATGTTTTGACGTCTCTACTCACTGGTGGACACACACACTCTCTCGTATGTTCAGAGCAAAGAAAATACTAAATAAGAAGTTGCTGCACAGCGAACGTTTGCAAGATGTTTAGATACGCTTTCATTGTTCTGTTATTGTTTTCATTTTTCAATTGAAAAGTACACACGTGTTAAACGATGGGAAGGGAAACAGCGATGCGGTCTCATGTGTGATTGCATTTTCATTGCGAAGATGTTTTGCAACCCTTGGTGGGTATGTTCAATGAGAAAATCATACACCTACTTGTAGCCATTTGTCATTGCAACATTCAATTGATTACGTTCGATTCACTGTTAATTGAAATATATTTTGTATCGAGGAAAGAATCTTTCAACTGGGTACAGGAGGGAATGCAAGTACTGTCGAATACAGCGGCGGTCGGTGGCCCCAAGTGTTTATAAATCCACCCTCAAAATACTCATTAGAATTGTGTGAAAGTAAATAAACACACAGTGAGAATGGTGCTTAAGTACTTTTCATGATACCTCAAATAGCAGCGGGCGCACAAGTCATCCCAAACAAATTCATAAAAATAACGCCTTCGTCGTCATCTACTTAACACGGAAGACATTGCGCCCAGTCAGGGATACAGATAAAAATGGAAGAATAAAAAAAAAAAAAAACTCTAAGCTCCAACTAAACAAAAAAAGAAAAGTAAATTTATGTGGAGAGACCGCTAGATAGGCAGAGGTCGGTACAGAGAGTGTATATTTGTTAGGTTCTGGATACGGCAATCAACCAGCCACCACTGTCTCACTCATGTCGTCGTCACCGCCGTGCTGCGTCGTCGTCTCGTAACAAGTTGAAAGAGAAGCCACCACAGTGCGCACACAGTGTGTCTTGTTAGTATTTTTAGAAAAAATATTTTTTTTTTTTTTTTTTCAGAAATTTGTTAAAATTGCACTTTAGGGCCAAAAGCAAAGAGCCAAGACATTTGATACTCTGTGCGCGTATGTAGAATGTTGTCCTCTGGTGCAGTAGGAGATCTTTTGGATAGCACCGAAGCAAAAAATGGATGGGGCGTGTGGCAACTAAAGATAATCTTTTGAACGGCATGAACGAATCTGGGTCATTCTCCATGTAACGAAATTTGTTTTAGTTGCTGCTTCCTAGCACAAACCTGACACCTGAATATCGAAGTATGCATTTTACTTTTTTATTCGCACCTCTTACTGGTGGCATAGATAAAAAGATAAGCAGGGAGAGAGAAAATACGTACGTTCGCAACAAATGGCAACAACAAAACGGGATATTAATAAGTTCCTCTGTGATTGGAGATGCGATGGTTCTAGTTTTTTATTCATTTTATTATAGGCATGTCTGAACTGGCGTTTTCACCGGTGTGTACAGGTATAAATATAAAATTTAGCATGTCTTTCTCGAGGTAACGAGACAGCTGACAAAGCTGGTAAGACAGATCTGCTAAAAGTCTCTGTGAACTTGACGTACGATAGTTCTGTTGTGTTTGACATTTGCGTTCTGGACCACTTATTTCCGTGCAGGACATGAGATGTATATAACACATTTGTGTTCTATTCGATGGTCCCGCCGAACCGAAATCCCATGGTTTTGATGAACTTTTGCTTAAACCTCAGTAGGACGTTCCCACTGAGTTGAAGTGTTTTCAAATGTCATAGCCGGCAAAACTGAGAAGAAACGAGGCGGAGCATATAAAATTATATATTTTTAAATCTTCAAATTTCAGTTCACGCAAATTTCAGTTTAGTTTGAAAACTTCTCACGGACGGATGGCCTCAAAGGGGTTTCAACTAGATTCCGCCGAATTCGCGAAGTTTCTACACCCCGAAACCTCGGAGGCTTGGACAAATTTGACGAAACCTCTCAAATTCGTTTGATGGCTTAGCATTAGTTCGCTCTAATTTGTGATGTACGATTTCGATATCGACAAACGAAAAGAAGTGCGTCTGTAAGACTAACATATTGTTGCACTCAGTCAAAGAAACACAGTGACATTCGACGCACTTCGTTCTAATTCACACCATTTTGAATATGAGTTCTTTCTGGTTTCTTGTTGCACGTCATGCTTCCGAACACTACACAGTCGTTTGAATCATCCCACCTTCCTCGTCTCTCAGGAAGTTGACGTTGCATGATCGTAAAAGACAACAAAAAAAAAAGAGGTCATAAAAACCTTTCAAAAGTGTTCTAAAATCAAATGACAACACGGTGCACAAGACAGATAATATCAAAGTAAAATAAAATCTTGTCCATACTCATGTGGACTTGTGACAAATTGCACTTCAGGTTGGCTTCAATGATTTTCGGTTCATATCATTCCAAGAAATTACAGGGGCAAAATGTCATATAAACCTAATGCATATTCTATCATCACAGCTGCCGCGCAATTAAAAAAGAAATCCGGCGCCGCCACCAGAAGTACCGTTTCAAAGGGTATCCTCCTTTTACACCTTCTCCCGCCGGCACACCATCACCATCTTTGGAAAGTCTTGAGACGTCAGCACTTCACTGTTTCGCTCCCAAGGTAGTTCTTAGCGTTTTAAATTAACGCTTCTTCGCGCACATATTCCTAGATTTTGATCAGTTCTGTGTGATTCTTTACCATTAAGAACCGAAACGTGTCGATTGACGGAAGAGATTAGGACGGAATTGCTTTTGTAACAAGCCACCGCTCGCAGTAAAGCCTTAAGATTAAAAAGCAAGAAGAGCATAGTGCTGCATTTGTTGTAATTTTATTACATTATTACAAAGTGTTTGATGGTCCTCACCTCGGCTACAAGAAGGGGAGCATGTGTACTCTTCCTAATCGCTATGATCTTCGGCCACTGCACATGTCGTTAACTTCAAAGAAGATCATTCCCCTTTCATTGACAAACCGAGAGTAATGCGTCTAACCAAAGTCAATCGACTGCCACTGGTTTTGAAGCGCTGCCAAGAACTAATTATGGTGTATCAGTGGAATTAATTTTTTTTCTTATCCATGGCTTCATACTTATGTATGCTCGCATGTTGCATCTATGGAGCAAGAGAAAATGAGTTTGCATGACGATAACAAAGAGCCGCACTGTGTGTCTCAATTCGCATCTTTTGGAACAATAAAAGCAGTTCTTTGGCGTAATTCACTTCTTTCCATCTCCGAGAATGGAACGGCTTTGTATTCAGGCCTACTCGTCATTTTTATTTTCCTTATGTGTTGCTTTTCTGATTTCTTTAGCTGCGACTGTTTAAATCTGAGGCTTATTGCGATCAACCGAGATTAGATAATTGAGTAAAAGTAAGAGTTCATAACTGCTTCTTGTTTAAGATTTTCATGAGTTCAAGTAGATGATTACTTATTTATTTAAAAAGCTAGCATATAATTGTAAAGACTACAAATTAGCTGTTGAGCCAGAGCGGTGAAGCCTCAGGCTAATGCAAGTGGATGATTTAATTTGGCAAACGTTTGTGAAGGAAGATATTTCAGAAAGTGTACATGAACATCAAATAAGATTATCAATATAATGTTGCATTTGACTTGACATTGATGTTATGAATTGCTTTCCTCCTTGAGCACAGACATGACAGACATGAGCGATAGGAAAAGAAATGTAAATACAACAACACTGGCGCATAAATTGATTCTGGCTTTATTTTGAAGCTACTTTGACAATCTGTATGGTATCATTTAAATGACTTGAGGAAGCCGAAACAAAGAAGTTGCAGCTGTTCAATGTTCAAATAGCACTTTGTCTGATCGGATTCACAAAATATCTGACCACTTTGAGGATGAACTCGTTCACAGATTGAATGCAATGGAACTCAATGAAAGCAAGGATGTTGACGGCCTTGAAATACTTCTTGTATTCGTAAGGTATCCCTTCGACACATATCTTCGAAATGATTTGCGCATCTGCACACCTTTGGAAACCAATCCAACTGATGAAGAAATATTTAATTAAATAAATATTAATTCAGCATAAATTGGGAAAAAATTAACTGATATATGTAGCGACGGAGTCTCAGCAGGTTAAAGGAGTCATTCCAAACATTTAGAAACATTCCGCCAGGAAGTAGCAGCGACAATGGCCGCATCGCTTTGCACTTGCAGTAAGAAGAATGATGATTGATTTGAAAAGAGTTCTTGGTCAAGCTGTAAATGTTGTAAGTACAACTTGCAAGATATGGGTACGAAAACTGAAAGGTCAAGATTGTACTCTACCAAATATGTGGATTGCATACATGAGATAAAAGTCAAGTTAAAGTATAAATCAAACAATAAAACAGTTTCATTCTTCAAACTAACTCTGAACAAAATATAATAAATGAAAGAATGTATGAATGTGTTGTTTTTCATTTTTTAAGTTGTTAAGAGTCGTAATAAATCCGAGATATATGTGGGCCTTGTTTAGGGTTCCACAGCTAAATCTATGCTCAAATTTTTATGACTCAGTGCAATATGTTAGGCGAATGATGGCCTCGAGCTGGTCCAAATGGTTGGCTTGTTGGCGTAGACGCAGCCCAGAGGAAATAGGCGAATGGTGACAAACACCATCCAGGTCAGTTGACCCGATCGCCAAATTTCTCCTACAAAACATCGAGTTTTGCGCCGTATAGCATGTAGCGCCGTCTTGCTTGAACCACAGCTTTCTGTGGCGCTGGCCAGAAGTCGGTTCACGTCATTTCTGTCTGCTTCCACATTTGGAAAGAAATTAGTTCCGATTATGCCACCATGCCGTCAACCGCAACAAACTGGTTGTCCGGCTTAAATTTTCAGCACAATCTTACACAAATGTAACCACAAAATACGCCGGGTTGACTCTAGCGATGGCCAAGTCAGGTGTTCAGCCCCAGAACCGACGGTCTTCTTTGATAGTGGCTGCTATGGCGGCTGGTTCTTTTAGTTCGCAGCCATATTTGTCTTTTTTGGGGCGCCCCTAAAGTGTGTACACTCGCTCGAACCTTTCTACGGTGCGACGAATTTCCTGCCCATGGAAGCTATGATGAGCACCGATCACACGACGATTTATAACATTTGTAACTAAGCTTTAATTTCGATAAAATTTCTTAAGAATTTTCGCACGTTCAACAGGAATGAAATGGCGTGTGTTACAGAATATTTCGACAACTGACACTGGTGACTTTGACAGCTGCTGAAAAGTGGATTGGAATTACTATCATTATTCTGGTTGCACCTGGTCACCGATTAGTAAAGACGGACATGATTGTGACGCTAGTGGCAAAAGTACAAACACAACTAAAGGAATTAAACCGAGGCCCTCAAGACTGGAGTAGTGTTAAGTCAAAAGTGACTGAATGCAGAATGCAGTTATACCTGATTGACTGTAGAATGTCATAAGCGTCCACTATCCTTTGTCTAAATCGTATTGACCAAATACCAAAATGTGATCGTGGCGTTGTGAGTTGCGACCTCATCGCACTTGAGCCTACGTTGCCTTGGATCGATTCGTCGTACGAGCAAAACAATTTCCTCGGCCCCACCTATTTCGTGTCACTGACAATGCTCAAAGAGTATAACTGGTATAGAAAGAAGTTGGCATACAAATTCTTCTTTATTTAGTAGATATGAGTAAGAATAATTTTAGAACCGAATTGTCACACGCCAACCCTTCCTCCCGAGCTTTCGGTACGGTAATCTGACTTGTCATACCTTAAATGAGCACAAATGTGTTCGTGTGGTCATCTCACAGCCCAGTGCATTAAAAGTGTTTACAACAGATTCCATTCTTTCATTTCATCATATTCGGCGTTGCCTCTTTACCTAATGCACACCGTCATTGACTCATTAAAGCGCCGGTGCTTAATGCATTTGACACTGATCCGCCCCAAGCAAACACTAATCGAAATTGTTTACAATCAAACAAAACTAGACCACAGTGCATTTAATAATATGGGTTCAACAAAGTCAAACGTTTCTTACGTGCACTTAGAGATCTGTAGAGATACATCTGAGATATGCGTACATGGACAAAGCGTAATTGGGTTTCTCAAAAGCAGAGAGTTTTTCCACAGAGAAAGTGCACACCATGAAAAAGAGTGTTCATTCTGAAGGGAAACAATTATACCAGCAATTTGTTTTGAAAGTCCGCGGTCTCTTAGGAAAATCACCTTTTCAGAAAAAAGAAGTTATATAAAGAAAAGGTTTGAGATAAATCACGCACGCCCCTTAACACACCGCAGCATGATTAATTGAAATTTCATCTACAATCCAAGTAACACGAGATTGTAATGAAAATGACTTAGGGTCTCTTGGGCTGAACTTGTGTATGTTTTTCCCAAAGTTTTGCTTTTTTTTTTCTGTTGTAGACAAGACTGACAAAAGCCAAACATCATTAAGCAGGTAAGATTTTCCAGAATACAAGCTCACTGAGATTATGTACGGTTAATCAGTTTGTCTTCAATCTTTGATCTGATGATGCACACGAATTTTGGTTAATGTCACGCACAGAGATACCAAAGAAAAGGGTTAACTGCGGTAGAGTTGGGTAACGTGATGAGATGCGTTTGTTTTGAAAAGTGGCTTCAAGGAAAACTGCGACTGCTTTTATGATTTTATGTAATTATTTTGACAAAAAACGAATGTTGAAGAATCTAGAAACTATAGAAATAAAATAGAAATAATTCTGTTTGTGAAGTGGACTGAAGTTCTGTGCAATTTGTCTTAAATTGACACTTCGGTTATTCATGTGTATATTTTTGTGTTTGCAATGTCACCTTTAGCTTAGGGCAACATAACACCTTCCAAGATAATTGTGGAACCTCGTTAGCTCACAGTTCCGTTTATGCGATCGAGTAGAAAAAGAACGCCACACACAAAATGCTTAGCAATTTTTGAACGGTATGTAAGAAATTTCGTTACTGACTGGACTCTCCTCCATTTCTGTATTTTTGTAAACGGTACGTATTTTGTATTGGATTTATAACTTAATTCGTGCGGTTTCTGTTCTGATGTGAACCGTATTTCAGTGAAGGCGTTCTGCATCGACCGGAACAAATGGTAGTCCGGAGGGGCAAGGTCTGGACTATAAGGCAGGTGGGGTAAAACTTACCATCCACTGTTTTCCAAATAGTTTATAACCGGAATAGCAACGTGGGGCCGAGCGTTGTCATGATTGAAAATTATTACCTCGTGTCTGGTCGCATATTCCGGACGTTTTCCGGGTACTGCTCTCTTCAAACGAATTAATTGTGTTCGTTAGCGTTGTCTATTGATGGCATCGCCCGGATTTAGCAGCTCATAACAACACACACATAACAGCACACCCTTCTGATCCCACCAAATACAGAGCATTACCTTCGCGCCATGGATATTCGGCTTGATTTGGCTGGTTGGCCAAGCCAAAATCACCACTTTTAAATCGTGTAAACCACTTTTGGCAAGTTCGCTCAGCTAGCGCATATTCACCATAAACTTCCACCAAAATACGATGACTTTCGGCAGCAGTGTTCTTCAAATTAAAGTAATGAAGAATAACTCCCCCCAAAAACACTTTTTCAGGCATAAAGTTCGACATATAAGAGTGGAAAAAAAAAATTATTGTTTTTTACGCTTCAAAGAATGACATGTACTGAAATGACGTACAATCACAGCAGCTTTACAAATTACGCCATCTCTTAGCAAACCGCACGAATTAAGTTATAGACCCAATAATAGTCTGGTAAGTGTGCAAATCTGGGGCCGACAGCCGTTTAAATTCCGTGGGTGTGCGTTCGCTCAGTGACTCCTGCGAATTAAAATTCTCGTGTTGATTATACAATTTTTTATAAATTGATTACAACAGTCAAGAAAATAATCCAGTCTTCACCGTTAACGGAAGCTTATATTACATGCATATGAGAGAGAATCGGCCGAGGAATTATTCAAGATGCACCAAGATACAAATTAAGCCTTACAACTCTTGTTCGCTAATTTTAGCTTTTATAGCTGCCCTGTGGTGATGTTCACTAACCCTGACCGCATCCCTAGGATAGTACCAGTACTTAGACAAAAGTGTGATGACCCTTGTCTGGTCAGTTCGAGGTTTTAGATGACATCTCACTTAGCTCTAGGTGAGGCATGATTTGTAAGGGTGATGTGACATATCCACTCAGTCCGAGGTGCTGGATGTGTTAGATGGCATGTCACCCAGTGTCAAGTGTGATATGACATGTCACCTAGTGTTAGGTTTGATATGGTGTGCTTAGACATTGGGCTTAACTCTAATATATAACTTGCGCGTTTGACATTAGCTCATGTTAGCCTGCAAGCCTGTAAGCCTTTTTTCAGATGCACGGTTAAGCCCAGGGACTCATTTTATAACTGCATCACATAGAATACTCTAATTTCCTTATGATATGACACAATTTTTAAAAGATTAAAGCGAAAATACGGACCAACAGAGAAAACAGTCTGTTGCGACGTGTTAGCATATTCTGACCAATTTGTATTTCGTTCGGAGATGATGACTTTTTTGCCAAACAAGACATCTTTACTGAATAAGTAAGGGTTGTAATTTTAATTAATTTGATATTAAGTTGTCACATGATAAATATTTCTGCATACAATTTGTCTGATTGGGTTCTATGCTCAACAAACATGCACATAATGATTTGTGTCCACTTGAGACAGAGGAGCTAGGCCCATGTTCACTACGAACTGTAACGTGATTCATGTTTTTTTTTCCATCGAAGAACTTTAAATTGGCAACTTTGTTTTGTGTGACAGATGATTTGACAGATCTCGGTTGTTTTGAGGTTAGTTTGGTCTAACAATTCATCATCGACTTACGCCGGAGCAACGTTTAAAAATGTTTCTAATTTATTTTGTAAAGCATGGTTCAATTTGAGAAACTCAATCTGTCACCATCACAACCAGAAGTAAAGTCACCGTTGGTTGCTCTTTATGGGCCGGCGGAATTATGGAACCATATACAGTAAAACTTCTCTTTACGGACACCCCCTCTATTAGGGACACCTAACTTTACGGACGGACAATTCGTCATGGTCTCGTCATGAAGATAATGGTGTGTTCCAATCCCTACATTACGCTGCTCTCCGCTTTGGAGAAGTTTCACTGTATCCTCAAAAATTATCATAATTAGAGACAGGATTTCTACCTTTTTCGTGCTATATGTACTTGGTCTTGGAAGCCAACATTCGGAAGTTGAACCTAAGCATTAGGCCGTGTCGCTCGTCGGTCACATGCCCGAAACCATATTCAAACATTAATGCCATAAAATCACCTGTCAAATAAATTCAACTCGTTGGATTAATACTTATTAGGCTGACTGAATATCAACCGACTTATAAATTTCCGCTTCGCCGGCCGGTCACAGTGGTCGAGTTGTTCCACTAACATCTGCATTCAGACACCGTGTACTTGCTTTCTCCACCGCGACTGTGTTCTCCAATTGAAAGCTTGCGAAGGGTAAAGTTATTGATTCGTCCGGCTCAGCACTTCTTAGTCGTTTCCTTGGATGCTCCGGTCCACATAAATCCTAGATGCACCTTTCAGACAGGCCACAGTAATGACAACTAACTCTTGTGCATTGCTCTTGAGAAATGAAAAAATAACAAACAATACCGCAGTTCATTATTTATCATGACTTTTCCTTTGCACATGATAATATTGCATTTAACCGTCATCGTGGATGTTGATTCACCTCAAATTACAGAAAAATATTTGTGAATATCACGCTTCGACCCGGTTTTACGCGCACCAATTTTCCAACTAATTGAACCGAGGCCAACGGCAGGCATTTCGTCGCTTTCTAATTTGGTGTGGCATTTTGTTGTTATTTTTCTTTTATTGTTTTCATGCTCTATGCGCTTTTCAATAAAACAGTATCTAATGAAAACTGTGATGTTGATCGTATAACGGTATTTAACGATCTATTTAGACTTTATCCATTGTTCCCGCTGCGATTGAAATTATGGAGTGCGGTTGAAGTTATGGATTACTAAGCAAGTTAATTACTTTCAAACTAGAATCAATCTACAAATTGTCTATGTTCTACCGGCAAATGTTTCTGTGCGGGTGTTTTTTTTAAATTAAATTGAGATGAAAGTTGAAACAAAATCGTCGATCGAAAGTACTTAACTTCTTTATAATGACTAAGTTTAGAACGATCTCTGCGGCCAATTATGGGCCCCATTTGTTTCAGAAATCACACATCCAGGTAGAGTATCCAGCAATAAGGTCATGATTTGTGGAAAATGGCGCTGTAGTGTTGGAAACGTCCAAAAAACGAGTGAGTCAACAGTCTTCGACAAGGCAATCTATCTATTCACTGAAAGGCATATTTTTCGAATATGGCCCATTGACACCTCCAGAAAAAGCCTGCTGGTTCTGGATGGAGAGGTTATTCTTGGGGTTTCACGACAGTTTTGTTTGTTTATAAGCCCGGAAAGAAAGGACCTCATCACCAAATAGTTTTTTGTTTTGCATCAAGTGAGGGCTTCAGAGTCGAGGTAGAAGCCACCCATTTACAAACGATAAATTATTCCTCAAGTTAGCGAAAAGAAAGGGCAGAGAGAGAGACAAAATATAGAGAGCTTCACGGACGAACAACTCAAGAGAAGGAGAAGAGACTGAAAATGTTCTGGAGCGAGTTGTGTCCAGTGATCGTCTCTAAGTTGACATACATTCAACTTTCGCAGTAATTTCCGTTCAGTCGGCCAGAACTTTGTGTCCCTGTAGATAAAGAACCTTATCTGAAAATGCGGTGTAAAGTGATCGCGTATATTCTTCTTTTATTTTGCGTTACAGTCTTGGGTGTATCTGGGACTGAACCAACAAGCGCGATCATTTCTGGCTAGCTGCCTCCAATTGGTTGAGGTCCTACAACACGCGGGCGCCCTTCTGTGGCATTGTTCCACACGTTCGGGGGTCGAAGACTCTTCGGGTCGGAGTTGAGTTTCGCATGCGCTCTGCATGACCCGGCCACCTTAGGTGTTGGATCCGTAGACGCCTGACTAGGCTCATGACACATAGTATAGCCCGTACAGTTTGTGGTTGGTGAATGCGAAGAGGACCTAAGAAGGCATGCGGAACTTTTCTCACGAAGAGACTAATGACTTCTTCATTCTTTTTTGAGATTATCCAATTATCCAATCCGCTCCGTATAGCATGACTTGGATGATCAGAGTCTTATATAAAGTCAGCTTGGTCCTTCGAGCGCCCCTTGAGTCTATAGTGAATCAGCGATTGACAAGAGTTACTCTGCGTTTGATCACGGTTATGCGGGCAGAGGTAGACGATGTATTTATCTACCTTGAAGTTATAGCTGCCTGTGGGGACGGATAGGCGGGGATATTTTGATAGAACCCTAAGTGGACCAAAACAAATTACTGACTTGTCCGAGTGTTCAAATTTGATGACATTTTTCATTGTTGCGCACTTGAAGCACTTGAAGAAGCTCAAAAGCAAAACGAACCCTTGTAAACGGCCAAAGTTGTAGAGGAACTTTCAGTAAAGCGCATGTCCACACTTGGTTTAGTTTTTCATATGTCAACGTTATCGTACTCGAATCTTACTAGTCCAAACTAGTTGCTAAATATAAAATGCCACACATCTGTTTGAATGACAGATTCCAACTCTTTGAATAAAGTACACCAATTTACTACTTAAAATCTATTTCCAACAACTGGCTTCATACCGGTCTAATGGTCATTTTATAAGTAAATTCATAAAGAAATACACGACAGCGGGCGCAAACATTTCTCTCTGACGACACGCGTAATCTCGATCTGTCAATGCAATGATAAAGTCTTTAATTTTAATTGAGACAAACACGAGTTAACTTCATAATAACACACTCTAGCGAGGCATGCGTATTTGCTTTTTAGATCATAGATAAAGTTCAAATTTAACTTAAAGACTGCCCTTATAATTCAATCTACAAGGCAACATGTTTAATTAAACGAGAGAACTGTTTCTGCGCGCTCTGTTCGAAGCAGCACTGGTGCATTGGCCACCGATGAAATACATTGATAAGTGCAACGCCACTTTAAACATGCATCTGCATTGCTTAAAGAAAGTGACTAGGCTTTCAGTGTTAAACTGTAGTAGGGAAGGAATCCTTTTTAATACGTGTGCAGATAATGAAAGAATATGAACATGTTTCGTAATTAAAATAGCGATCAATTGCCGGAGTAGTGATATGCGAATTGTTCTCATCGGAATTGTAAAAGAAGTTCATGTATTCGTTGGCGTTTTATTTGAATAACTAAGTCAGAGTGTTGCAAGTTTTAATCCAGCCAGTTATGCAGAATTGTGCATGGCACTTTTATGTGGACTTGTTTATTAAATCGCTTTTCATTTCATGTTCAAATAATCTCCGTTTTTTCAAACATTGATTGCTGCCTGTCAAGAGAGGTTTGACAGTACAGAGTGGAGATTTGATGACCTCATACATTTTCTTAATACGTGTTAACAGGGGTTCCCAAAGTGTGCGCCGGAAGTAGGAAGTAAAGAAGGGCGCTACGCCGAACAGTGGTCCCGCAGTGGAAATAGATACCCGAAGTGACATATTTTTCTCTGCCAAGTGGAATATGTTTTTCGGTTCTACATATACGAGAACCAGGAAAGCCAACATTTTCTTGACTTTTTACGATTCGTTTGGCTGTGCCGTTACCGCAAAGTTGGGACTTCATAAAACATGGACGTAAACATTGGACTTTGACACTGCATATTTCCTAAAATTAGGTACTTAGAACTTTAAGTTATATATTCTTTTAACATTTGGCCTTCAAACTGCATCAAACGTTTTTTATACTGGCTTTTAAGCAAAGCCACATATGGGGCCATTTGAATGTTTGACGGGCTGTAACAAAAATGCTCCATGAGGCTTCAACGGGAAATTAACTTTTTCTGAAAGCTTAAAGTGGAAAAACTAAAGTGCCCTTTTTTGCAATTAGGGTGAACAAGGCGTTTAAGTGCAACAATGTCTTGCGTTTTACGATGTCCCTTGCAATGCATGCCTTGTGCAAATGCTATGCGAGAGGCCGTGGAAGTGTTTGTATTTATGAATTGTAATACTTTAGGTCATAAAATTGTTATAATCAGATTGCTTATAAACGGCTTCATGCAGGTCCACAAAAGGCAGAAAGTATCTTGCATATGATGTTAAGGAGACTTGTAGTTGGCGCAGTCAAGGTCTACTTTTTGGTTGAGATTTTTGTCGATAAGACTTGGTAATTCAATCCACATCTTTTTGAATACCAACAAGTTAAATTTTTTTTTATTGTATTGGGTCTGTAACTTAATTCGTGCGGGTATTTTATTTTTTTTTTTCAAAATTTGAACGGTTATTTGAGAGAAACATGTACAATAGTATTATTCAAAGTATTGCCCATCTGAAGCTATGACTTTTTCCCATCTTTCTGGCAATTTGTGGATCCCATCCCAAAAGAATTGCGCCGGCTTGGCAGCCAAGAATGAATCAAGCCAATTTTTGATATTCTGCTCCGATGTGAACCGTATTTCACTGAGGGCGTTCTGCATCGACCGGAACAAATGGTAGTCCGGAGGGGCAAGGTCTGGACTATAAGGCAGGTGGGGTAAAACTTCCCATCACTGTTCTTAACCGGAACAGCAACGTGAGGCCGGGCGTTGTCATGATGGAAAATTATTGCCTCGTGTCTGGTCGCATATACCGGCCGTTGTTCGGCTACTAGTCTCTTTAAACGGATTAATTGTGTTCGGAAGCGTGGTAAATTGATGATGACCCGATTTTAGCAGCTCATAATACAGCACACCCTTCTGATCCCAGCAAATACAGAGCATTACCTTCGCGCCATGGATATTCGGCTTTGCCGTTGATTTGGCTAATTGGCCTGGTTTCACATATGATTTTTTGCGCTTGGGGTTGTCGTAATTGATCCATTTTTCATCACCAGTCCGATGCAAAAATTACTTCCTTTTGTGGCGTCGTTTCCCCGGAAGAACACTTTTTCACGCACAAAGTTCGACATATTTAAATGAAAAAAAAAAATTATTGTTGCTTACGCTTGAAATGAATGACTGAATTGACGTACAATGACAGTAGCTTTCCAACGCATGTTCCACTGGAATAATACAAGTTACGCCATCTGGAAAATAAGTTGTAGACCCAATAGTTGCTGGAAATTGGTTCGCAGTTCATGTTGTCATATGAATGACAGTTAACTAAACTGAGTTCATTCCCAATGGATTCTTCGTACTACATTCGCATGCATGAAGAAGGGGTTGATGAGTTTAAAAACTACCTCGTTATGTCGTTAGGAGTGACAAAGTACAGTCAAACTTTCCTAAGTCGAATTCCAAACAAACCATTTCTCGTAATGACGTAACCACTGTCCAGTGCCGGACACTAAATCTGCAGCCAAAACGAGGAAACGTTTAGCTGAGGAATTATTTTATACACGTCCCTCCTGCGCAATTGACAGTAAATCCCATTGGATGTCACCATTAAACCATTCATATTTGTGTCTAATTGCATTATGTCAATTAGAATCTTTACACGATACATTAATGCCTTAAGTTCGTCATGCATCACATGCATACATAGGGCGAGTATGTGAATCCTTCTGCCGGTCGTTCTTTACGCGCGCCCACATTCACTTCATCAGCTGTTGTGAACGATCAGCATTATATTTTATCTTTTATTGCGTGCCCCGCATTACCACGACACCATAAGTTATTTGAAACCACTTCAGCTATTCTCTGAAAGCAGTTTTGGTTCCTTATAGTAACGAGAACAAGGAAAACCTGCTTTTACTGCTTGGTGCGTTATATTACACCCTTAAGTATGGTCTGTGCGCATCTCCCAACCGCACACACAGATCCATATTTATACACACTTGAGGTCGCTAATAGAGTAGCACAGTCAGCAAATCTGTGTTGAAACAGTGGGTGGTTGCATACAACTTTGAATGTGTGCTGCACGGGGCCTGCATATATATTAGTCGACTTAACCCCTTTTTCACAAAAAAAAAAAGCGAAGCCTGGTGCGGAAAAGTTCCTGGAACGTGTAAAACTCACGTAAAGGTGCCTTGGAAGTAGACTGAAAGTGCAGTAGCAAGTACCTTTGACTCTCCAGTCATTGACCGATAAAAGCGATTCTTTCCTCTCGTAAGCGCGACCATTCTCTCCATGTGCATGAATGCAATGCACGTGTGTGTACTGGAGGTGTGACATGTGTGACGTAATTCGAGAGTGCTGGGGGTGAACCCCAATTCGTTTATGTTGGTAACGCTATTAGTGTGCTTTACATCGGGAATTCCCTTCGTCGTGTCGTTGGTGGTGGTTGAGTAGTGGGCATTTGGAAAAATTTATTGCTTAGAAATAGCACATCTGATGTGCGATATAATGGCCAGTTGTCATAATAACGAATAATTTGTTCAGATTTTCCTCTGCCATGAGGAATATGCGGGCAACAAGCTTGGGCGACAGTCTATGTTCAATTGTGCGTCGATATTAGCGCATGCAATTGAAAGTGAAACCATCAATCAGCCATCATTTGATCACGTCTCAGAACAATGTCCATGCAATACAAAGTTGGTGTCATTTAAGACAATATTCTCTGCACCGTCTTAACATCAGACCGCGAACGAATATGTAGAACAACGCAGATTCGTTATGCACTTAAAGTCATTAATAGATATGGGTTTGTCGACCACGATGGGATGCTGACATCTCGTGGTTTTGATTTTGTTTTGTTTTTCTCTCTCTCTCAATAATTTACGTTACTACAGCAAAAATTTGCTGCCATGCCATTGCTAATGCACGTCTTGTTTGTGTTGTTTATTTGCGAGAAATTGATCACAAATAATAGACTCCTCTGCAGTTGGTGAGGAGTAAGCAGACGTTTTCTTTTTTATGATTATTTTGTCTTTTCCATGGGGGAAAATATGAAAATACTATAAATCCAATTTGAAAAGAAAAGTCGAAGATCAAGAAATCACATAATAACACTTGAATGCGCTGTGTCTGCCTTAACGCAACGTTCGTTTGTGCTCTTTGATTTGGATATCTGCAAATGCACTTTGATAATGGGCTTGGAGTTTTGAATTACCACAGCACACACCTAGCTGAAACGACAGTCAATTATTTGGTTGTAATTCTGTATTGGGGCATGGTTGTTGTTGATGAATTCATTGCTAATAAATTGGAAATTATTGTCAGAGAGGCTTTTATGAAATCTCAATCAAGCTTTTAGTCGTTTACTTTGGAGACTATTTTCACTTAATTTCTGCTAACAAATTAATGCGGAACAAAACCGAGATCTAGATTTGGCTGCAATGACTTTATTTCGCACTGAAGTTGTACTATACCCTCTGGTTGTTTTGTGTCATTATTTGGTAGCAAAGTGACCGAGGCGATGTATACCGCGTTTAGTATTTCACGTTTAATATCATCAACCGATGACAGATGGCGTTTGCTGATATTGTAAAAGCTTGTTCGATTTGTGTCACATGGGGATATAAGTAATCCGCCTTATTCTTCTAGTCGTGTCACCCAAAAATATGTGTCACTTTGACAAATTTTGTATTCCCTTAGCCACAGTTCATGGGAAAGCGAGATAGAATGAGAGAGATTTTGTCGCTTGCATTTTTGTGGGTGACGCCAAACGACGACAAATATGTAAGTTTTAACACAAATATGGAAATATATGTTGAATAAAAGTTGATTAATATGTTTACGCTTAGTGTTAAAATAAGAATAAATCAACAAGTTGAGTGCCTGATCCCTTTAATGGAGTATAATTCCAATCACACAGAAATCGTTTGCGTTTGTTCTCTTCTTGGGCTGTTATTGAAATAGAATCCATCACATACTTACACCAATCTATCCGAGTTATGAACCAAATGCCTCCAAGAATTATACAAATAATCAAATGCAACCACCGAATTGAAATTGATTCCACTTGAAGACACATATGCAGCGTATGTTGGCAACTATTTGTGAATTTGATTTGTTTTTTTTTTTTCACACCTGAGGTGACAGAAAGCCAATTAAATTCTGCTCCCTTTTGAGGCTTCTCTAAGCTCTCTAATGAAGATCAACATAATTTCAATTATTGTCTGATCGCAGTTATAGCCTCATTTAAGCACTAAAAACTGTTTTTTAAGCAAATTTTAGTTTTAACTAAGAAAATAGGTTTAAGCTGCTGTTTGCCTCCGGAAATTTTTGTATTTACTTGTTAAATTTTATCTTTACATCTCAGTTATAGCGGAATTCTCAGTTGTACTGTAAATTATTCTTGTTATCCTACTAAGTAAAGCTGAACAGAACTACCACACTGTCGTTCATCGCAAGAAGAGGTAGCTGTGCAGCTCAACACTCGCCTGTGCTAGCTCCAAGGCCTCAGAGACCTCCCAGACATCAAGCAGTGAATAAATTGGCCAGGCACGTTACCTCATCTCCTTTCTCCACTAAACCTACTAACTCAATAAGAGTTTATATCACCACCTGAAGGATAGTGTGTCCGAGCATTGCTGGAAAGAATTACATGCTAAATCTCTAAGACCATCTAGCTCAGGCTCGGTCGCGAGCGCTCTAAACAGCTGCCTTCTTTGAGTTGGTTATAAATCAGTCAAGTGGTTGGATTCAGTACAGTGCGCTGCCTTTTGGGGGATAGAACATAGACGAAAAACATGTCCACGGCACGCATATGAATTCTTGACATCTCACTTTTTAAGTGAACTACTTCATCCTAAGTTCCAGTTGGTTCTCCTCACTAGAAGGTAACTGACCAAATCCAAATCAATGGTACAATGGATCAACCAGACCTGAATTCCAACTTGGCCGATGGAATACAAAGTTCGATTTATCTAAATACCAGCCACTATACTTCTCGTCCCTTGACTCTCATAACAGAGCTTCAATCACCGCCTTCTCTTCCAATCGGGATGCTCGGATTTCAAGCCGGAAATTCATTGTTCATGGACTAGATTTGTTTGCATTTGGTCGCCGGGCTGCGTCCACGTTTTCATACAGCTGAATATGCCTCGCCAGCATTTCTTTAGAAATGCATTCAATCAGTCAATAATTCCACTTCTACAGATTTATTACTCAATCCTATTATTGAAAACTGAACTAGTGCTGAAGCGGTATCTGTAACGAGTATCTTCGTAAAATGCAAAATTAATTACATATCAAACTTTGCATCTTATTCCCACCTGTCAAACCCTTGAGTGAATTTTGCGAACTGATATCTGAAATAGTTCATACAAACATTTTCATACTCATTTTAGATTCATAGCACTTTTGTTTTTTCACGGTTCTGCTCCGATAAGCGTGATGCAAGTTACACGTCCAGCCCGTCTTTCAATTGCGTCGCTGGAATCCACTTGCAGTGCAGTGCCTAGGTTAACCTAGTAAACCAAGACCTGAGGGGTAGGTTAGTTTGTTTGTATATTTTCGTGTGTGTTTGTATTGTATTTAGGCAGGTAAATCACTTTCATTGTGATTCCACATTTTCCTACACTATAAGTGAATGTCTGGGGGAATATTTGCCTTTTCTTATTCAAGATTTATTTCTTGTTACTTTTCGCACTGATGGTTACGCTTCGGAGAGAAACTGCATGAAGTTCTCGAACTTCAGTCGTGCCCCTCCTCCTAACCAATTTGACGTGTGTTGTGTCATTTATCTCTTATGCAAAAGAGATAAAATAGGCAATATAGACAATGATGCGCTGCTGAGATGAGAATTGATGGAACGATTGCTTTTTGATTTGTGTGCATCTAAATTATCGTTAGTGTTTAGTTTTTGACTCGTTTGTTTACACGAATTTGGAAGGGGTGACTATTAGTTTTGATTATTGGGAAAACATTCCGTTTGACAAATTGTTCATCGCGTATTTTACTAAATGAACGCATTTTGAGGTTATGCTTAAATTAATCAGTCGAAGATACCACCATTTACTATACAATTTTGACGTCCGCGAGTTTTGAAATAAATACCACTCTTCCCTGCAGACCAGCGCGATGCACTGACCAACATTTTCGTGAATACTTTTAAAACTACAAACTGCATCGCCACCATGCCAAAGAAGATCTCATAAAATATCAGTAGGCATCTCGTCACGGGCAATTTTGATGTGTACGCGACGTGCCCAAATCTCTAGGGATAGATCTAAATTCCAGTTCTGTGCTCAGTTTATTTGTTAATAGAGACTTCATAAATAAGTGCTTGAACTGTTTCTGTTTTGACACTGTGTCACTAAACTTACATTTTAATTAAATAGAAAGCACAACTTTAGTCTTTAGATAATTGTTTGTATTTTTACATAGGCTAGCGTTATTTATGGAATAATACAGCGTGTAAATGGCTATCCTGCTTAAATGTGGCTGAAATTCGTTGATGCTGTGATTAAGCCTCGTGTAATACACGTGGTTGTGGACCTGTTGAACCTTTCACTTCCAATAATTCCAATAAAAAGAAATCGAATGGTTCTAAATCACACGATCTAGAGAGCAAATTCTGATCACCGAAACAAAAGAGTACACTAGGACTAGGAAACCTCTCATGCACGTACTGCTTCGGTATTGGCATTGTTTTTGAACCACCAGTGTGCTAGCGTCTCCAACTGATCCAGAAATCTCCCATGCAACAACGTGCCTCACCAAAACTATCACGTACTGCTCGGTATTGGCATTTGAACGGCTTGTTTTTGAACCACCAGTGTGCTAGCGTCTCCAACTAATCTAGACTCCCCTGAATTTTTCAATTAATCTCTTCACATTTGACGAAGTTAAACAACAATTCCGATCGTATTTCGTATGAAAATTTAGAACAGTTTTAGAACTTTTTGAAATATTTTTCGGTAATAAAAAACACGTTACGTGTGACGCTCCATTTTTACTAAACCCAAACTAAGCAGTCAAATTGTGTATGTCTTCAGTTTTGCCATCAATTTTAGTGCACAAATGGCGACACAATCAAATTTAGCGTTCATTTTAGAACTCTCTTTAAAATGTACGGAATTTGCATCCAATTTCAGTTGTTATGCATAACAATACCGACCGTAAGGAGTCTAAGACTCCAAACTTAAGCAATCTACCAAATACATAGAAACATAATAACCACTTCGTCCAGTTTCGTTGAGTTTTCCTTTCCTTTGCAAGTGGGATCGAAATCAATCTTTACTCTTTACGTGAGTCGATTGATGTTGGAAATTTATGTAAGTTCCCAGTGAACTCAAATCACAATTAAGGACTCTTTAAAATCGTATAATGCCTCTGACTACGTTTCGTTCAGTTCGGACAGAAACTGAAGGTTGCCTCAACTCGATTATGACTGAGAATTTTCTCTCAAATTAAATTGAAGTGTCATGGATGTCCAATGTTGCGACATCATGCAAGAAATGCCTTTTGCTTTTCAATTGGTGTTGACACCAAGGAGGTATTTTTAAAAGTTTTAAAAGTGTGCTACCAGTCACTCAGAAATAGCTGAGCATTGCCTTATCTGTCGCATTGGGTGTTAAGTGCGATTAACTTTTTTATTGCCACACAACAGAACTTTCATCCTCTCTAAGTTCAAGAATAGACACGAATGTACATAAATACACACATCCATGTGTGGCCCATGATTATGAACAGACTTGATGATACCAATCCGCTCTGGGAAATGCATGGCTTACTGCTTCCTGGTGTTCGCATTGATTAAATCTCTTGGGTATTTAATCATTTACTAGTAAGTACGTCTTTAAAAAATCAGTTCAGATTAGAATTTTGATAATGTACACACACACACATTCATACATAATCAGGAAATCCCTTCCAGTGTATGCATTATATACGTCAGCTGTTCTCATATTCACCACAACGCCCTAAGCTTGAATGCACTTTCACCACACCACACAAAATGTTGCAGCCAATGAGAAATTTCATGTTGCTACACCATGGCAAAGAGAAAGAGGGACTGGCACTGGACTCCGTGCAACATAACGGGTAGATGAACATCATCATGGCATAGACAAATTATAGTCATATGAATCCACCTAGATATAAATCTAAATACATAAATACCAAAACACTGGCTGGTGGCGGCTGGCTCTGCTGCATGTGTTGCCGATGGTGCTGCTGATGGTGAGATTTTTTTTGTTGGTTTGGTTTATTTGTGTAGCTCCCTCACCAGTGGGTTCTTCTTTGGCTGGCGTTTGTGTGTTCTTTTCACGGCTCCGAGAGTGTGCAGTATCTTGAAATGTATGTATGTACGCTTTGTATACACCACCACAACTTAACAGTACACTCAGCTGGGTTGGATCGATATAAAATGTTTTCCATTGCGGTGCGTTACGTTCAGTTGAAAGCTTAATTCCAAGCCGATAGCATCACCACTCTATTGTTCGAAATACAGTAACTTGCTACATTGAAGGAAAATAAGGAAGAGGAGTACTTTATTCAGTTGCGAATACTCCAAACGGATATATTTTATCAGCATTCGTTCGTGGTTAATTTTGTTTAGTTTTTTGTTGGAATTGATTCTGTGTGTTAGTCTGAAGTGTATCAAATTGAAAAGGGTGCGACAAAAGTGAAAATTAATCAAACATACATAAGAAACAAATAACAAAGGATGTAATATTTTTCTGATGAACGTATAAGAGTGTCCTTTTTTCCTGCATCAGTGTGTATCTTTCATGTGACAAAGCTCCTCTCCCAAGCTCCAGCACCAGCACCAGTTCTCCCCCATTTCACTGTTCTTTGGTGTATCTGGCTCCATCTGTGTGCTTCTCAAAATATCGATTATCTGCCGCTATTTTCGCAGTCTCCCAGAACCTCCCACGCGCTGTGATGCACTTGCTGCAGTAAGAACAAAAAAGGGACTACTCATTGAAACGAACAATTAAATTGAATAAAGTCAAACATTTTTGGCTATATTCTGTTCACCTGATACCAACATCTTTTGTTTTTTGTTTTCTTGTGCGAGTGCCACTGGGTATAGACTTTTTATTCTCAACAACACTTTGAAAGAGATATCCTTGAAATATATATTTTTACTTGTTTTTTTTCTGTTCATCTTTCTCTCAGGGGAAGAAAATCTGTGCGGTTTGAGTTGTTGTTCTTGTTCTTGTTAGTATTTAAAGTTTGAAGTTTTTATTAATCAAATAAAATGGCAACATACGCTGCATTTAAACACGTTGAATTGTACAATGTTGGCAAGACAAAGAAGAGGTAAGGATAAATTTATTGTGTTATGTAGTAAGATATGTGCATTCCTGGTGCATCGAGGGATACATTGAACATTGTTATGATTGATTTTGTGTTAGCTTTTTGCATTCAAACTCTCCTTAGGTATATTTTTTTCAATCATGGAATATATTTCCATTCCATTGCCAAGTCCTTAGGGGCCGAGGACCAGAAAGACGAGGTCGCTTTTATTCGATAATTTGGTGTTGAAATGTGGGTGGTATTACGATTCATTGATTTTCAGCAGAGGCTTCTAAAATGACGATAAATTATTAATTATAGTTTGCAAACATAATATTTATTCTGTGAATGTATGTATATAAATCAACGAGTTATTTCGGGAACTGTTAAGATAGACATGTGGAATGTGATGGAATACCTAGGTACATACGAAATCCCTGTTCCCACGAAGCTTTGCCCTTATGCCATTTTACACAGGCATTTAGTTCATTTGGAACGTATATTTCATAATTTATGTGTGCATACTGGAGTCGTTTGAAATTGTGATTGGCTTTCGAAGAAAGTGGAAGATAGTTTATTCTGCCTAGATAATAAGTCCGGGTATCAAATAGTCTCTTTGTTGGCTTGAACCAAGACCTTAACAATACCGATCCACGCCATAGAGGTATGGGCAAGGGGCTTTTTGTTCCCCTTGGTCTTTTTCGAGGGAAGATTCGATAATGAACTTCGAAAACTACACAACGAAAGGCGTATGCGGACCAAAGATCTAGGGTGGTCATGTAGAGCGCATGACAAAAGAATTGATTTATCACATAGCACTTCAACGATCGATCGATCTGTCGTGCCCCCATTCTTAATAAAGGACTTTAGAGCTACATTCAGAATCTTCAATAACATCTTTAGATGGAACATCTTCCTTTCCGTCTGTGCATGTGATTCCGTTCGTTATGTTAGATCAGTTTTGTTGGACACTCGACGAGTGGGTCACATTCAGGGGCCTCCTTGGTTCTTGGTGAGAGGGTCTCCTTGGTGAGAAGTGGCCAGTAAGTTCGCCACATAGCAGCCTTACGTCAGGATTGTTCACATTCAGGGGCCTCCTTGGTACTCCTGGGATCGACTCTGTTTGTTGATAGTTGCCTGAGAAGGGACCAGTAACTTCGCCACATAACAGCCACAGTATGGTTCAGATTCAGGGGCGTCGTTGGTTCTCCGGGGATCGACGACTCAATTTGATCCCCGAATTTACCAATTTTCATAACACACGGCTTCACCTCTTTCGAGTCACTGATAATCAGAAATGAAGTATGATCGAGAAAGCCAACGTCTACTTCTCTTGTCCCCAAAAATTGTTGACAAAACATTTTTTGTATCGTTGTCTGAAGACAAATTGATCAATCAGAGAACGGCATTCGCGTTATTTCGTGAATAACTGTCAAAAGGCCTCTCAAATTCGTCGATTGGCTAGGGGTCAATCAGCTGTGAAGTTGGCAATCTGTCTTCATTTCTGTTGCATTCAAAACATACAGAGGTCGCGTTTAGTCTGACGTGGTGTTAAATAAATGTGGTATTCTGTGAATTGTTCACATTGCACTCCATAGATACATAAAGTGAGTGAGAGGCAGTTTCTGCTGACAATGCTAAAAGATCTCTTTGGGAAATGCTTCTCAAAACGTCGCCGCCCGGAGTCAACATAAAACAGTAGTTCTCATCCACTCGTCAAAGAAAAATTCCACGCACAACACGAGTGGATTCTTTAGAAGTTAAGCCTAGGTCCACCGCGGGCTGTCCATAGTTCTGTTGTTATAAGTCCTTCCTGATTGCTGCAGAATTTGATGCGGTATTTATTAGATCAGTTGTTTCAGTGTCAGCAGATGAGAATGTTCCATAGAGGAGTTATTGTCCCCTTTTTTTCTTGAACGTCTACTGATTCATTGCCCTTGTGGTTTATATATTTCCTAGCACCCATATCAATTTTTCTTTGCCAGCGTGCTTAGTGTTTTGTGGCATTCCCAGAAAGCTCGATATTTTTGAGTTGAGTAGTTTTCTATTGTTGATGCAATGTGCTGTATTATTTAGGGGAAGAGTTCGAGACTGGGTGCCTGATTTTAAGACTGTAGACTTCAGGAACGGAGTAAGTCCACGATAGAGATATAAACGGGCGCCAAGACAAGTGCTGACATAATTTGTTGGTTACTTCCTGGGCAAAACACTCGACTGTGATGCTAGTCAAACAAACGGAAGAACCGATTCAAATCTCAGATATGGACTTGAGCTCCAGAGGTTACTGACCCTCAGATTAGAACCTTCAATTAAATGCTCTGTCTCTTTCACTTACAATTGATAATTGGTATAAAGTTCCACACTAAAATGTCTGTTTTTATTTATAATCTTCATTAGAATGTAAACTACAATGTAGAATGCAATCAAAAGTATTCGATCTACACAGACTTCCAGATAAAAAAAAATATTTATGGCACCCATCACATTGAGCCCAATTTTAATACATCAAAGAATATGGTCATGTGCACTTACAAAATATTTTCAAACAAAAAAAATCAAAATTAACTAACATTGGTTAATTAAATTCATTCTTTTATGGGGGGAAATGATATATGATCGTATCATCGTCAAACACAGAACAACGTGTGACCGATAAATTGTTCGTAGGTGCCGGCCCAATTAAACCAGCCACCACGAACCAGAACCAAGAGAGAAGTCCGTGTGCATTGCACCGATGATGAAGAGGATCACATAATTTTATTTCCCTCTCTGTTGAACACCTGGATCGCGTCATATCTTCTCCACAGCCGCTGAATATGTTTAAATAGAAGCATTTTCCCGAAATGCATACGGCGTATTAATAGAATTTAGAAGAAAAGAAATGGGACAATTTTTCGTTTATTCAATGTTCGCGTGGCATTTCGGAGTCCGTCAACAGCTTCTATAGATATTTATTATTATTTATGAGTTTGAGCAATAACAGGCTTATGAAGCTTATAATTAAATGAATGTTTATTGTATTGTCCTCAAGTGCTGGCTTGATCCACAGTGAAAACGTTTTCATCTAGCTTATCGTACAAATTTGGGCAAGAAATGAGATTTTCCGCTAGAGTTGCGTCGAAAAACCTACATTTGTTCCTGATTTTTCGATTTTAAATTTGAACAAATAACAGGTTAGGTTCATGCATATTTATGAATATCGTTTTGTGACTGCAAGTAATTTTTCATTTTGCCTTGTTTATGCTTTCTTCATTTTTTACGCTTTTTTTCTTTTGTTTTCATATGAAGCAGGTTAGAAAATTTTAACAACACACACTCTTATGAATGTACGTACGTATTGTGCAAAAACGAGAACGATTGATAAATAGCAATTGAAGTCATTCAACGTAGTTCCATTCATTCATCACAAATGCGATTATATGTGTACGCGCGTGCTTTGAATTTATTCACAGACGAACAGGCAAAGAACAGAAGACAAACTGTGACTCATCTCTAATCAGACGAAGAGTAGAGTAGAGAGTCTGCGTTATCAACGCAGGCTTCACGTGAAAGAATGCTTGAGTGGACAAACACAGGAATTGATTTTGTTTTTATCATTTGTCGGGAATGAATGGTGTGCTCAATCGTCCAATGAAAGAACGAGAAGATTTGCCATCGCAATGGTTCCCTCCTTTTATACTATTTTCCCAACGGTATCCGTGCTCTAAGAACATGGTCAAGACCTCGAAGTCGTTAGCGATTACTGGGTGTCACATGTGTTGTGCTGTGTTGGCAAACTCAAATCATAAGGCGAATCCCAGTGATGGTGGACATAGCCGTAGCTGTCACGGCGAAAGATAAAATTCCAGAAAAAAAAAAAAAAAACAAACATGATCCAGACAAACAAGGCAATCAATGTTAATTTTTTTGAGAAAAAGTGCATCATTTTTCGAAGAGAATCCTGCCAGATAGACTCAGTTGACACCATCCCATTCAAAAATATCAATTTAGTTCGAAACTCATGTGACAGGTGTCACTTTCGTCGTTGACACCACTAGATCTAGTTTTTCTGATCAATTCTATGTGACTTAGCGGATCGGGATAACATCCTGATCGTTTGTTACCATTTCTCTCGCCTGTTCATGTTCGAAAATCAGGTGACAGGTGTCACTTTCGTCGTTAACACCACCAGATCTAATTTTTCTGACCAATTCTATGTGGCTTAACGGATCGTGATAACATCCTGATCGTTTGTTACTATTTCTTTCGTCTCGATAGAAAACCATATCGAACCTCTTTACGTCGTGGACTCTTTATACGTTTGACTGTAGTTCTAGTTTCAGTAAATTCTCGAATTAACAACATATTTCTTTCTACAACAATGACAACTAGTCCTTATTTTTATATCAGGCGTACAACCTTGAATTTTATCGAATTCAGCTGACAATCATTAGCACCAACTCCGAAGTGCTAAGATTGAGGAGCTGTTTCAACCGATTGTAAGACAAGATTACTCTTTAATCATTGTCAATCAATCGAGAGTGATGAACTATAGAACCTGGAAGCGCAAGCGTTGCGACAACTCAAATAGCAATTTCCGGACGTCTTCAATAGTACAGCACTTCTGCCATTGAAGAATAGGAACCAACTATAAGCCGTACACTGGGTAACTTCTCAATCAATGGAGGAGTGCTGTATGTGGCTGAGAGCAGAGAAATGACTTTCTACGATCCTTTGCCCCTAAGACTTGACATATGGGCTTAATAATGATCAGGGCTTTCCTGTTTGACAAGAGGTTTCATGAAACTCATCGTCAAGTTCTTCGTCTTCAAACGTTTAGCTACACGCGAGCATAGTTCGTTCTCAGGAGAAAATTGCATTACCAAACTTTTCAAATCACTTTTTCAGCAGTAGCAGAAGTATCTCCCCAACCCGAATCCACAGTTTCAGTAGCATTTTTTCTCAAGCAAAAACAGAACAACATTTGACAGTCATAAATTTAACAAACACACACTGGAATTACAGCAAGCAACTGTAATAGTGGTCAATTTGATGTATCCCACGTAGCCAACTTCACTTCAGTTCCCAACAAGAATAAATGTACATTGCTACTTTTAAACATGTCTTAAATCTCTTTTAGAGGACTAACTGCATAAAGCTGTAGGTTCCTTCCACTCGTCAAAGAACAGTATCGCGCACAATACGAGTGGTTGCTGTAGAAGCTAGGCTCTGGTGGCCCTCTACGAGCTGTAGTGCCACCCATATTATTATTAAATATTGTATCTACTACGAAAGCTCCACATGAACAATAAGGACAGCCGGACTTATGTACCTCTTCATCCCTTACTTTAGGAATAAGAAATAAACTTAAATTCACTCTTTTCAACCATCTTTCATCTCCCACAAAAAGCTCTAACATTGTAATTACTGAACTACCAATCTGGACCAGTTCTGTTTCAGCGAAATGTTTGCCTCTTTAAATTAGAATGCATATTTACCAACCGAAATTAATTCCTCATTGATTTCTTGGAAGCAAATGCCAGCTTTTAATTTCCATTTGTCCGCGTGCTAGCAACTGAATCAGCGACTTATCTATTACACTTTACCAACAATTCGTTTGTAACACATTGCCCTTCTTCCCTACGTCTCCGAAATCTGAAAAAAAAATATAGCAACAAAAAAAGAAATGAAAACAAATAATCTGGGGCAACCCTCCTCAGTCGTGCCAGTCACGGACAATAACAATTTCCCAAAAATACCTTCCTTCGCGAAACTTTACTGTCGTGTATAATGTGCACAATAAAGAAAGACCTTCCGATTATGCCTGAGGGTTGCTCTATAAAATGGTAATTGTTAAATCAATTCGAAGGAAAAATAAAGAAATGGAAAGAAGTGCCTTTTTTCACCTCGTAGAATGTCATAGCTACATGCCGATTCCATTTCAAAGGAACAACAAAAAATACGATGAAAGGCACGAGACATTTTGGTGCGTTCCTTTGCTCGGGTGGTATAAACTGTTCTAGTCTAAATATTTAATAAAGGGGGGTAGGAAGGAAATTGATTATATTTCAGTTCATATTAGCGTATATCCATTTGAGGGATAAATGATGTAGGAGTGTGCAAGACCTTGCGTAATCCATTATAGTTCACCTTAGAAAAATTACTAACGGTATAAATGTACCTACCTTCTGAACATACTTGTTTAAATAATTTGAATGGGATTCTTCTTGAAGATTTTGAGAGTTGAACGTCTGAATTAATAAATAAGTATATTGACAGACTGGTCACGTGAATAAAAATAAAATATTTTTTAAAGGTTTCCTTAAACGCGGCGAACTTTAAATTGAAATAAAGCACAGAGAAACATTTGTTTGACATAATTTTATTTTATTTATTTTTTTTTTGGAACAAATCATATGTTGTAGAGGACTTAATCACGAACAACATTTTCTTCTACTTTTCATATAACTCACCTTTGCATGTGACAGGTAACCTTAGGTAGTACGTGGTCCTAACTCAGAACAAACTTTTTGTTCGAAGAGTGCGTACCCAAAATGGACATGTGAGTATTTAAGGCTTACATCCAATGTTCACATTTCACACATAGTACACCAGGCTTTGTTTGGAAAACATCGCGTCTAATACTAGCTTCCAAGATCACAATCGAACGAAAAAAAATCGTATTCATTTCTCTGAGCCGTACAGTACTGTGGTCTGTCTGTATTGTATCGGTTTTGAACACAATGACTTCATCGTCAGCGTCCCATAAAGCACACTCAACGGTGACTTTTTCTCGATGTGATGGTGTTTGACAGTGTTTTTGATCTATGCTTCGGCTTAAGTCTGTTCACGGTGAATTGCAAAACCTCTACTAATCTCAAAACTACCGGAAACTGTCAAATCAGCTGTCACAGAAAACCAGGTCCAAGTCTACCTCTAAGAAAAAAACACCCTTTTCGCAGTGAGGAGTAAAACAAAGATATCAGGTCGTGGAAATATTATTCAATAATGTAGGACTGAGTTGAAAGCCGATGTCACTATGATTGTGACTTCGCCACATCGAATAGAAATCACAATATAATCGCACTCTGAGGCAAATTTCTACGTCCCTATACGACAAAAGACCAGGCCTCTCGAGACAAATTGAGATTTTCGAAAGCAAGAGGTTCTAACTCGTGAATTAAATATAATGTTCCACAAACTACTTATCACATGAAACCAACATTGAATTCATACGATAAGGAACAACTGATTGTGGAACATCCCTTCCAAACAAAGGACTTTCTTGGGTCATATCTGTGTGAAAAACGGAATGGAAAGAACTTACTTACTTTGATGATCCACGAGCACAGGACCTCTAATACCCAAATAAAGAGCGTCATCAAGTTACCGAGTCTTCTAAATTGAGAAGATGAAATTACCAAGCAGATGTTCAGGCTTTTCTCAGTGGCGACAAGCTTCCATTAATTTTGCATATTTTCCAGAGCCGTGTTTAGCAAGTTAAGGGGTTTTTCGGCTACACCTTCCATTTGACAAGAGACGAACTTGTGTAAAATGAGCCAGATGTGAATACGATGGATACAATAAGCCATATTGTCATTGTTCGACATAAGGTGTTGTAACCACAGAACTAACAACAGCCGCCGTTAATTCACACAATCCTTGGTTCATTGACCGATTAAAGACAAACACTGTCGAAGAAAGAAATTCCCGGGAATATACAGTAAAATCAATTAAACTGATGAAGCCACATTTTCCTTTCATCACTTTTCAGAATTCACTGTACGCAAGGGCTGGTGATGAAACATTGATTCTCTGGAAAATTTCACACCCCCATAAGTTTGCAAAAAGGTACCCGTACAAAGTGCACAAAGCCTCATGCCAAAACAGATTTACAACAAAGACTGATAACGCGCTTCCAACCCAGCCCACATTTTCTTGGTTTGAGTAAATCAATCAACATTTTGAAATCACGGCATCCATAAAACAAAACGCTTTGTCGACGTTTTATTTTCTTCACAACCCACTCCCAAGTTGTAATTGCATGATTGCTATAAAATTTCGCACCCAGTTAAACAGCACTATCTTTAAAGTTTAAATACCCACCCACCTGCCGTGCCTTGTGGCTTGCAACCGTGAGCACGACAAAAAAAAAAAAAAAAAACAAAGGCTTCAGTAGATCGACATTGGACGAGGGCATTATCCTCTTGTTTGCGCTTACTGCAACAGAAGCACAAAAAGCCGATACTAGCCAAGGAGAAATAATGCAAAATTATCCTATTATCGTCCTGCCATGGCTACGAAGTGTGGCATTCAAACAATAAATCCACTATACACAAGCGCACATATGTCGAGAGGTATGTGCGGCATTCAGTGCAGACTCAAAAGGATTTGCACTTCAGTGAACCCTTGTACGGTGGGGATACAGAATGGATGGGTCCAATACACGAATATCCAACGAAAAAAGTAACTGCATGGAGTGAAGGAAACAAATGCCGTCAAGACTACTTGTGTAACTCCGGCAAGGATATCGACTTTGTAGTCTATGCTGCACTTGTAGTGTTTCTTTTGGCTGGTGTTTCATTGCAGATATTTTAGTTTGAAATCCACGACGCTTAATAAACAACCATACTTCTGCTTGAAATTCAAATGCTGTCTCGTCTTCGTTGTTGCAATGTGACTAATGGAGTCGGACTAGACTAATGAAGATGTACCCGGGGGAAAAAAGCGAGGAAAGCGTTTCTGATATTGCATTACAACGGGAGGAGGAGTATGTATTTATACGAGTACACTTGACGTTGTCCGTTGCATGTAGACTTAGATTCTAGCAACGAACTTGGAAAAACTGTGACATTTTCTCATGATTTAGTCGGGTGCTACTACGTTTCCTAAGACCTTTGCTTTCATATAAAACTTGCATCCTTCTTTCGTCCATTTTATGCCACCCTTCAGTTTTCACATTTTATACTCTGGTTTAAAGCCAATTTTTGGGTAAAGACAGGTTTGCTGATAGTTCCTGCCACAACCCCACTTACAACCGATCATATAGGTATCACGCCTTCACCCCATGGACGAGGTCTGAGCCTGAGCAATAGCTGCCTTCAATTTCCTGGGCACTACCAGTCATCAAGACCACGTCCCCCATGACTCTTTTACCGGATATTCGATCTTCTTCTCCTTCTCCAATCAGGAGGCTCGGATTCGAAGGTCTCTTTAGCATCGGCATCACGTAAGATGTTGACTGTGAAATGTATATGGACGTGCCTCATTACCCTGCTTCTCAAAAGTCTTGTCCATGAGTGTACCCGATCATCACGTAAGATGTTGACTGTGAAATGTATATGGACGTGCCTCATTACCCTGCTTCTCAAAAGTCTTGTCCATGAGTGTACCCGATCTATAGCACGTCTTCTAGCATTTTAGCCGTTAAAGCTTAGTTCCCCAGTATTGTGGTTATATGACAAAAATAAAGTACATGAAGGAGAGGTCCAAGAACACTTCCTTGCGGTACTCCAGTTATAATAGATTTAATCCGTAGTATAACGTTTGTTTTAATACGAAGACCAGTATGTTGGTTGTCCATTCGAGGATGAAATAAAATCAGCCATTAATGTAGGTTAGATGAGAGTGGCTGACACTTAGACCAGTTTAGACAGTTGGTGCTTCTGATAAATTAAAGAATATGGGTGACACTAGCAACTAAATAGTTCCACAGAGTCGTCCAAGAAGTAAGCAATTCATGAATATAAAAGGTGAATTGGACAGGCGCTTGAATTGCAGCAATATTCTTGGGACTTTGGTAGTCAAACTCATGGTCTTCCTGGCACGGGAATATCCAGCAGCGTAAATGTAGGCTCACATTTGTTCACTTGACGTGTACTGAGACGGGAATCTCGAGTAAAAAATGGTGTCAACACTCTTAAAGTTACCGTCACTGAGTCGGACTATTGGTAAAACATTTATATTACCGTCGAACCTCCGTAGTAGGAGGAAGTGTGACTTGCTTGCCGTCGAATAGCCATGGGAACAAATATTGTGTTTGATTTATGGCATGTTTGAGTTATGGAGTGTAATATGTTTAAATTTAAGTCTTACATCCCGTTGTCATCTTGTAATATTTGGTCCATCTATGACAGATGCGACTTAAAGATGTTCGACTTACTGAGGTTTCACTGTTTTTGTAAACGTTCTTCGTTTATTAACATAACCGTGGTGAATATGCTCTTTTTACTGAATGTTTTGACACTGACAGTTTGCTCATTGACTTTTGGGTGTGTTCACAATGGAAGTTCCAATTAGGAAACAATCAAAGAAAATATGCCAGCCAAGTTTATAGTTTTAGCTTAAGTTATTTTAAGAATCCAACCCATTTACTATTTCCTGTCTATGAATTAAATGAACTAACAGTCTAATAAGTCTTTCTTTCCTTTTTGTTTCAGGTAAGGGCACAAGTTCATTTCATCCACATTCCGAGTATTGGGTTTGTTTTAAGCAATACATTTATACATACCTACATGTGGCCGTGACGTCGTTGTGGGTTGGTGCGTTGACCCATACGCACTTTAACCCTGCCTTGCCTAGGTTCCATTCCCGGTACTAACAAAATCATATTCAGGGCCCACCACATTCGCGTCACTGACAATGCTCAACTAGCATAACTGTTAAGAAAAAGCTTGTTCCTTCCAGACTAGGTTTAAAACTATTAAAGAACAACAGCATGTCCAACACGAGTGGCTGCTGAGAAGCTAGGCTCTGGCCCTGTACGGCTAGTAACGCAACCCATATTATTAATATATATACATACTCTGAATTAGCAAAAGCGCACAGAAGAGCAGTTTCTAATTTGCATAGAGTTGTCAGACAGCTACTGTGCGGAGCTATTTAATCGTTCCAGTTGACAATTGGGTGCGTCCGTCAAGTTAAAATATACCCCGCAGTGTGTTTAGCAAATGCTTACATTTTTCAACGGTTAACCGCACGTTACACTATCCGGTTATACAGGAATTTTGTATTATTCACGCATCATAAATTAATAGTTCCTCCTACTCCTCCCGGGTGTCAGTGGGTGTTTGTGTGAGTGTAGTCATCAATATCCATTGATTAAGTTGTCCAAGTGCCATCTCTCTGTGCGAAAGTATGTCCTCGATTTGCGTACCAACCATATTTTCTGCATTCACTTCTGTCAGCCGCAAGGATTTGTTTGCCAATCTTGACAAGGTATCTTCATACAACATTCAACCGCATGGGAGCCATAGGGTGTAACTATGGCTGTTTGTTCATGTGCGGAGAAAAAAAAATGCAAGTTTTGTCAAGCGGTTTCTATGAGAAAACTAACACCTAAAGCAGAAGTGTTCCCGTGCAATGACTGACAGTTGATTCGGCGTAAATTAATGATACATTCATGGCGTGTGAGACGTCCTGTTTCAGACACTTCGCAAGAGCTTCGTGTTTCGGTTGAATGGTTGGAATGTGTTAATCATGCGCGGCTTTTCATATCTTTTTGCTTTCTTTTTTTTTCTCATATTTTCTACATATGTTTCCCCACCCAACAATGTGTGCTGTATTGATTAATGGCTGAGTTTTCCCAATGCAGAAACCTATCGGCGGGAAAAGTTTCAAAGGAAAACTGTCATAAGACGTGCTGATGATGATGATGATGGAGACGATAAACACCAAAACGTAGACGATGGAAATTAACTATTAGTTATTATTTATGAACATATTCAAGCAATTCGGTCGGACAGACGTGTTTCGATGGTATCTCCTCTTCGGATTCGATTATGCTTCATTGATTTATGATCGTGTAATGTCTGGGATACACTTTATAATGCAACTGGCATTGTTGTCTGCGTTGATTAAAACAACTGATCGAAAATGTAAACTTTCACTAAGGACAATCAAGAGATCGGTTCATTATGATTATCTCTGTCTAAGCGCATTGAATTGAGGCAAGGGGGTTGAAACGGTTTGGTTTTGGTCGTTAAAACTGTCGTAGTTACACGGACGATACAGGCGATCTGGTGTCCTTTCTGCGGTTTCAACTGTTTTTCTTTTTCGTACAAGGTTCAGGTGCAGTGTAACCAGAGAAAGAGGATAGTGAAAAAAATTCCAATAAAACAACAAGGGTGCGCTGTGCATAAATGCAATTATTATATATGATCACTTAAGATGCCGACTCACCTTCGCTGGCATTGCTTCGAACTGTCGGTCGAATAATTGACGACTCGGACCAATAAGTGCAACATTATACCGCGAATATCGTCTCGAATGTTAGCCCAATGGCACTACAATTGACAAGATTTATGCTGCTTTACATTTCTTGTTAGTACTAAGGACGACGATTTCCTTATTGTTTGATAAGATCTATGAGCCATGGAGGTGCTGAACCTAAACTATAAACCGACCTCTATCATTGTCGGTCACGAAGCTTCATACATGTCTTGTCGTCGGAGCCCCGGATTAAAAGACCCTCTAAGCTAAAGCATTCGCGTACATTCGCTGTATGTGGCCGAGCTGTTAGCCAATTACGTCCAAACATCCCACATTTACGTCACTGCTAGACGGCTAGAGTCTTTCGCTTCTAATGCAATTGCCGCATTGACTAATTTCGTTGACCAATCACGAGAGTGTCCTCCGCTCATAAGTGTTGTCCAGTGAGACCGCAGGATCTGAGCAGTATTGAAGAGGCCACATGACAACGAGTCGTCTTGGATTAAAACTCTTTTAACATTGTATGCCACGGGGAATTGCGTTGACAGGAATGGTAACATTTCGCAAGGTGCTGTACAAGGTACAGATTCGGAATTGAATTCGAAGATAATTGTTTGAGGATTCTGGGGCAGCTAGCAAACTTGGTCTGTAGTCACACAGGACCCATGAAGTTGTTGAAAAACGATTTCACTCAAACTGTCTATGTAAAGAAGGCCTACCTTTGTGCCATCAAAGCAAACATTTCATCAATCTAATTTTTTCACGAGTTCGATATTAATTATCTGTAACATGACGCTAGGAAAAAAGCGAAAAGAATACATCATGCTGTGGTAATGGTTGCCGCTTTTGCATAAGCCGGCACACAAAAAGTGTTCATGTTGTCATTTGACTGCTTTCGTTCACAGCCCTCATAATCCATGCATAATCATCACCGTCTGCTAGTTTGCTGTCTTCTTTGTCTTGTGTAGTATCATTCTCTCATGCGACGCGACTTCAGGCTACTTCAGCTTCGTATCAAGTAGAGTGGAATAATAAGAAAAACAAGAAAGCGAAAAAAAAATAGAACACACTCTTTGTTCATTATTTGTTGCTTAAGGTGTCAGAGTGGGTGGTGGACGAATTTGACTCAATTTGTACACAAATTTCTATTTCCAAAGAGGGGGGCAATAGTTCACCAAGAAAACGTATAGAACCTTGCGATGCATGACTTAGGTGAGAGAAGGACTAAGTCGTAGTTGTATGTGTGTAACAAAATCATGATTGTGTTATGGGTGATTCATTAAGACCTGATATTTTTGATTTCACATAAAATACATATACAGTCGAATCTCGATAATGTGAACTAATCAAAACATGGCCTGTTCACATTTTAGAGAGATTCACATTATCGAATAGGAACAAAAGGAACTTTTTTTTGTAGGAAAATACATTAAACAAAATAAAAAAACACTTAGTTTTGACCACCTTCACTAAATTGTCATGAAACCTGTTGTCATCCAGGCATTTTACTTGACTTGCACATTAAATCCAGAAAACGCACAGGGATTTTCCGTTTATGAGAGGTTTCAATTTGTGTGTTTCAGTCGCATTTGATGATTCAAAAATAGTCACACGTTCCTTTCTAGTTCTTCTTGCCTGGTGCAGTTGCCTCTTTGGACAACAACAAGGCTGTTTTCATAAACGTCAGACTAACGGCCTGCGTTAGACATGTTCATTAATGCAGATTGACTATCGTGACTTACGTGAACCGCAGTAGCTACAGTCCATAAACGTCGATATGTCATCGATGTTGGGCAGATTGTGCGGTCACTAGTTTTTTGGCTGAAACATTTTACTTGCAAAAAATGTTGGCACCAATAATGGTAATATAAAAAATATTTATTTTTTTTTTGTAAGTAGTTAAAAAATCAAGTCCGGAACGATTTGTTTCACAGCAATTTCTGACGTTTAATGTCAATGGTTGATGACAATTGTACTAAAGCATGTCTGCGCACATTCCGCATAGTGCATGTGCTCAAAACCGCATGAGAAAAGTAATGCGATTGGACTAGTGTAGATTTCCCACATTTATGAAAAGCCCCCAACGCTACAGTTTTCCCCGGAAGAAGTTTCCCATATAGATCAGTCTCATCAAGAGAAATTCTTCCAGAAAAGGCTTTAAAGCTTCATACTCTGCAGACGAGCCAGCCACCACCATCATTCAGATTAGAATATTCGTTAAAAGGATTTCCTTGATTGCTGAGTAAATTAGTCGAGAGCCTACTCAAAAAGGGCAGTTTCTATTTGAGGCATCTCTGAGGAGCTTGGGGTTATTGTGCATTTTGTATCCCCTCACACATAATCCTGAGTAGCCAGTCTCAAATTTTCTCAAAAGTTCGGCTTTTTCTGTGATTGTGAATAATCTGTGTTGCTTTTGCTTCGAAGGAGCCATAGCTTTATAGCTTTGCGAAGCGATACATGAACTCCACACAGCACAAGCCACAAATGAAGGAAACAAAATTAAACCTCAACACCAAGGAAAACCAACATGATTGAGCACGTGAGCGTCTAACGTACAATGATTCTGTTCACGTACAATGATTCTCCTTTCAATCCGTTCGACTTTGCAAGCAAACAAAAAAAAGAAACAAAGCCGAGAAAAAAGAGTTCAATAGCAAAAAATGGTCACGAATTCACATTTGCAATGCATTAGTTTTTCAGTTCATCTTTTTGAATAGATCACATTTTCGAGATTCTACTGTACATTTGGATGGTGAAAACTTGATTAAGGCAGTCAGTGTCTGACATTTACTTTTTGAATATATTTTCGAGTAAATGTTGTCCGCTAACACGCCAAACATGGGCCATTCTGAAGTTCCAATTTCGGATCACTGCTTTCAGCGTTGTGACCGGTGTTTGCTCAATCACGCTAGTAATGTTGGGCTCCAAATCCTGTACCGAGCTATTCGGTCGTGTATCACTCAAAAACCTTCACTGAGACTTCAATCTGCACGATCGCAGAAGCAGAATGTCCACAAAACTACTGAATAATTTCGAGACCTTGTTGAAGGGTCTTTCCATGACGGTTTGTCAAACAATGCTGAAAAAGAAAAGCCCGACACCATTAGCCCAGTTAGAAAAAAAAAAACAAGGCCCGTCATATAGATGTGTAAAAAAAAAGGTGTACCCCATTAATTGTACATTTTGGCTCATATTTGGAGTGCGAGTGGGCGTCTGACATATTGCCTCGTTCAATGATGGCTTCACTTACCGAAAAGCCTAGACTTTGAGACCAGAAATGAAGTCTGGTGAACTTCACAGCTGATTGACTCCTAGTCCATCGAAGATTTTTGACAGTTATTCACGACATAACGTGAATGCCATTCTCTGATTGGTCAATTTGGATTTAGAAAACGATATAAAAAATTGTTGGAACTAATTTGAAGGACAAGAGAGGTAGAAGTTTGGCGTCTCTATCATACTTCATTTCTGCCTTAAGACGTTGGAGACTTACTAGAAGACGCTAAGGAATTTTGTGGCTGCGAACTATGACTGCTCTCGTCACATCTCGGTTTAATTCTTTCCTTTTGTATTTAAGGGCATTGCAAATAATCTGATTGGAGCACTTCATCTTGCCAAGCCTGTATGTCTTGTCTCATTTTTTAAATGTTGCAAAACATCGTACTTTTTCGGAGCAATGCTTTGCTAGCTCCACTAAATAAACTGATAATACAAAACAAGGCTGTAAAAATACATTCGACCCACCACAAGTCGAATAGTCACTGGAGCAAATATTGTGTTCGATTTATGGAATGTTGCAGCTATGGAGTGTAAAATATCGGGCAATTTAAGGCGTGGGTAAAGCTCCCTGAAACATTTTTCCGACTTGAGGATGTTTGACTGTATTTCATATTTTCTTGCGATTTACTTTTAATTTTCTCGAAAAGGTTTTTTAATAATGATTTGGCTTTAAACGCCTTCTAATCACTATTTTTTGGAACAGGCCAGTTCAAAGAGAAAACAAAAGTGATTGCAATAAATTGCAAATGTTCATTCGAACGTGAAGTAGTTTCTTATGTCCTATTGGAACTACCGTTAGAAAGGCGCCTACATTTTGCGGTGGCATTAAAAACAAATATGAGCACACATATTTTGTAACTGCACTTCTATTAGCAACACCTGCATGTTGCTTAATTGCATTTTTAGTGAATTAGTTCTCTCTAAAGGGATCCGCAATGTCTTCTCTTCTTGTATGTGGATATGCACTTTCTTCTCTACTATTATAATTCATCACTGTCACAGAGAGTGCTTGAAAACTGCATTTTTACTAACACTCTTACTTCAAATCAGTTACAAAATGATTGCATTCAACTTAAAGACTGGATGATTTGCCAACAACTACAAGTATCCCATATCATTTTGACTGCACTCCATATCCAGCAAGCGGGGACATACCTTATATCTTATCTGTTGCTGCTATAAACACACATTTTGTGTGTATGCATCACTCCACCTTTTTCATATCAATTTATTCTGTGACAAATTGTAACAGAAACGTTTTTTTTTTTTTCGCCTTTCACTAAACCTCAAAAAGTAACTAGTGCAAAAGTAGCTACGTCTGCTATGTAGATGGATGCACTAGTAAACTCAACGATGAGAGAGTTTCACATAGATCCCGGGAGACACTAGAAAGGCGGTGTGTTGCGGTAACGAGGCTTTTTTATATTGCTTTGCCCTAAACATGCAATCAATTTTGTCTACAAGAACCTGGATGCCTACTAGTAATCTGGTCAAAGACAGTCTCACACATACACCCATTCACATACAGACGTGAAACAAACGTGTGAAAGGCTGCTGCATCGCGGCAACACTTGGGCTTCATTACTGGAATGGCCAGAATCGAAGAGATTTGACTTGCTTAATCATCCGTATTCGTATTGCTTCGGGGGTATCTGGGCCCTGGCTAAAGTGATCGGATATTTTTTCTGTTATATACTCATTGTTTTCTTTTATTTATTTTTGTTTTTTAGAAATTGTAATAAATTTTCCTAGAGAGTAGTGTGTGAGGAAAAGTGACGTGTAATAGAAACTGAACGGATAGAATTGAAAGGGGCTTTTGTGCACACAATGACACGTGTGCATTGATGCATTGGGAAGCAAAAATGAAAACCTAGTTATTTATTGAAGTAAGAATTCTTTGATTTGGGTTTAGTGAAAGAATCGGATGTATTTCGTAGGCTCCAATCGAGAATGTTGCTCAGTGTGATCCCTGGAAGTTGTTTTACCATCTATAACTAACGAGATGTACATATTCAAGTTCGTTGGATTAATCAAGAATCGTTGGATTATGAATCTCGCCCGAACAGCATTTCACCCGAAATATTTTTGTTCGCCCAGTTATTATGAAACAAAATCCCACTTCGAATCAGATGTGACATTTTGACAAGTGGTGGTAAAGACGAGTTGTAAATAATTGAATAATGATTGTCTCTTTATTAAAGTTAGTAAGCTTTAATTTAAGTTGAAATGCAAAGCATAGCCATGAGGGTTTTATCTGAGGAAGAAGAAACTAACTGAATGAAAGTTATTCGGAGACATTTAAGAGATGATTCTAATCCTATGGAGTTCCGCGAAACCTTGTGTGTAAACAGAAATGTCTAGCGTTTGTTAAAATAAATTAATACATCATCATTTCCTGACCCGCATGCTCCACTAAAGGGGTTGTGGGGGTAAACCACGCACGAGAGATCTCCAGGCAACTCGATCCTCCGCCATCGATTCTAACTCATCAGGAGTTATGCCCAAGCGTAATCAGGCGAGCTTTTGGACTTGGGTCTCGTCCTGGGTCTGCCAAGCAGTCGCCTACCTGATGGAATACATACATTCATATGTCATCAGATTGCAACAATGCTATCGGCTAAACAAATCAGCTTTTAAGTGTTTGCTGGATAACTTGTCCACTTTTCGGTTCCAACAAAAGTAAAACTCGCCGGTTGTTTGCGTTTGTTTTTTTTTGTAGAATGTGGATACCACAGAGGAGTAGGAAAGGATCACGACGTTGGTCTGGCACAATCCTCTTTCGGAGTGATACTTACTTTGGTATTGGACATTTTGGAAGAAAAACTTTGTCCACAATAGACATCTTGACCAACGCCAGACGAACAATGAAAAATTGCTCAAGATATAAGATACCCGGTATAGGCTGTATTGATTTCACGAGTGTCAACATCATGGACACCTTTTCTATAACAGAAAACGAAAATGTAGCATGAATGTTTTACTTGTAAGTGAAGTGTGTTATCATATCATTCAAATAGTTGTATGTAACTTTTTGTGACCATTAGCAAAGGATTCGTTTCGCAGATGCTAAGCATCTCGGAGCCCGCCACGATTCATTTCCGCTTGATCGTCCTTATGTTTGATAAGCGCTTCCGGTTGTTCGAGTGACTGGGGTTTTGATGGTGTTGAGATGGATGTAGGTCCTATATGATGTGGCCGTCTGATATGCTCATTTTCTTGCTCCAAGTTACCCGTTGGCTATTTTTTATTTGGGTGCAAATTTTGGTATTTTTTTTATTTTGTGTTGATCGTGGCTTCATCGATTTAATATATGTTCGCCTCCAAAAAATAAGGGAACATTTTAGCTTTGTTTGACTTTTTATTCGCCCGGATTTACGTTTGTAATGAGGGAGTTTTTTTGCGAACGAACATGACACTTTCATCACTCGAAACTCATATGAAATAGGGAACCAGAAAAAGGAATGCTGTTCGGGTGAAATTCATAATAAGGCTGAATATTTACTAGTCCAGACTTACTTCAGGAAATTTGTGCATATCCGGCCACAGCGACAGCTCTGGCACTAACTAAGAAATCCGCCTTATTCATATTTGGTTGGACCTCGTTGACTCTGAATAGTCATGAACTCCCATGTGGCACTGAGGTTAATGAAGGACCATTTGCATACACATACTTTAGTTGAAATTATATGGGTTGGAGCTACAGTTAGAGGTGCACTTTGGCCTAGGTTCTACAGCAAGCACTGTTGTGCGTGGTATTGTTCTCTCCTGAGTGGAGTGGCTGATACCTGCAGTTTTAAGCATTCTCCGGCTAAGTTTGAGGAGCTTTTTCTAGACGGGAATATTGTTTGAGCATTGCCAGTGATTCGAAAGATGTGGAGTCATGCATTGTGAATGTTTCTAGATTCCGGGATTGAACATGAACCCTCAGCGTGCAGTAGTCGAAGGCCGTACGGGATCAGTTTCCATTGGGTTTAGTTTTTGACTTGCAAATCGGTTAATGGGGACTTCATTACTAAAGAAGGAATAAGCAGTAGATCACTGTGGTCGCTGTTATGATGCCTGAAACACAATGCTGCGTTGTTAATACCGCCGTCTTGCAACACAAGCAATTCGAGGGCAAAGGAGAAAAGTAGAGGATCAACCGTCTCCAACATGTCGGACAAATTTGCATGGGTTCAACTGGCAATTGAGTTGTTTTTTGGTGCTAACAAATATTTGAGAACTGAAAACAGCTGATAAATTGAGGCGTACACTTCCGTTCGCTTTCCGACATTGCAGCGTCTTTCAGGCGGAAACTAAAGCGACAAAAGAAGCTCGGTCTTAGCTCTGTCATATCGAGAAGAGATATCGTCTGTTTTGACCGTCGGATAGATGGCCATAAGCATCCACCTCATGTGGTTCCCGAGACATTGAGACTTTCCAGGAAATTCCAGCAAACCCTATGAACTCACCGGGCCTGCTATTCGATTTGTCGAAAATAGGAAATTAGAATTGCGCAATTTCTCATTGAACTGTTCTCTTTTGAGAGGAGCTAAATGTTCGAATTTAAGGAACGGTTACGCTTGGGCATTACTCCTGATGACTTAGAGTCGATGGCGGATGATCGAGTTGCCTGGAGATCTCTCGTGCACGGTTTATCCCCGGCGCCCCTTTTGTGGAGCATGCGGGTCAGAAAATGATGATGATGATGATCATGTAATTACATACTCACATTTCATTGTGATAGTCGATGGTCATGTTGTTTTCTCCTTAACTGTATGTCCCACTAAAGTTGAGACATTTGAGCAGATCAAGATGTCAATCCACTGACTGCATTCTCCCGTTCGAAAGGGTTAAATAAATCTCTCTTGATTTCCATGTGCTGACTGAGGGAACAATCCTCAATAGAATTTCAAACCCAAAGCCAGGCGTACTTGGATCTCTCAGTATTGCTAAGTAATTTTCATCCACTTTTAATGCAGCAACTGAAAGAAGTTGGGGAGGCACCAGGCACCTAGACTTTCCTGAATCAAAATTCCAGATTTGTTTACCGAACCCGAATTTATTTCTTCGTGACGACATGGCCATAAGAGTGTCTACAGCCGTTTGCTACCTGTTTTTGTTTAAACACCACACGCCGAGACCCCATATCAAAATGACATTGTCTTATAATATCACACTTTACAATCTATGTCCATACGAATACTTATCATGATTTAAAACCGAAAAGAATCAAGTAGCCCCAAATGCCAGGTGGTGCATATCTTTTCAGATTAATCTCGGTCCCATTTAGGAATTCCGTATCGAATTGTAACTCCGGCTTATGGCACGCTATCGAGAACGAATTCCAATTCAAATCAAAGAGAAAATCTTTAGCTTTTGAGAACAGAAAGAGGTAGGAATCTACGAGGAAAAGCTATTTCTTTAATTTTCCGCTTTATGGTTTACAGCTGCAATCGCCACTGATGTACCATGTCAAAACTAATGAATACCGTTTCTTCTCTAACAGTATTACAATCATTACCACTTCTACAGCACCTTTCCCCATTTCCATTTCCATCGTGGCGGATGAATGGATACTTTTTGTTTTGTTTAACCCAACTCCTCATCTTTTGTTGCAGTAGTCTGTCAGATGACACGACTACGGTTTTCCATTAAAAATGAAACGCTTAATGGTTAAAGTAGTAATGGGTCGATGCAGATGTGCATCGTTGCATTAACTCTTCTTCGGTTTGTTTTTTTTTTTTTCCTTCGCCGATTTATCGGAAGAAGTACACTACGTTTGCCACAGACCATAAACGAGTTGTGATGGCGAACTCCTCCTGCCGCCTTACACCCACATCTGATTATGTGTGCATCGCCAACAAGATAAGCAGTAAGCAGGCGGGGATTACCGCTCGGCCCATCCCAAAAAATCTGATTGCAAGTCCATATCACAATGGCAAACTTCTGATCCGGGTAATGTTTGTGCCTCTTACCGGAAGACCCATACGATTTCATGTCAACGGCGGTGCCATAAACCCTCTTTGCGTAACGGTGCAGTCATAATGATTAGCTACCAAAAAAAAAAAAAAAGAAGAACGAAAATCGTATTGTTAACGAATTCTCGATGGCACACCTGATTGCATGACAGTGAACATCTCGTACTTCCACCGACGCAGTTCATTTATTTGAAGGTTCTGTTGTTAAGCCGAGCTGAATTTATTTCGCTTGACTTATTGTCCATTTCACTTCCTCTCTTTTTTTGTTTAGTTCGTCCCCTTTGTCGAGTTCCTGTACACCTGTGCAATGAACTTTTCATTTGTCCCATAAAGTATGTAACACCGAGGGTCATAGTTACAAATTGTAAATATATGTACACGGGGGATAGCATGTTTCGTTAATAGATACATTTCCAAAGAAGATGTCGGGAGACGCGGCAGCCCACCGTGCGCATGTACTCTGCAGCAAGGCACTTTCACTTGAATTGTCATTTTGATATGTTGAACATGTGTCGAATTTTGACAGGTACATGATCAAGCGATGGAAGTTTGAGGTTACACCTTCTCTCTTCACTCTATTCACACAGCAGTTGCAGTTGGTAGCCGAGCTCTGGGTAATGTTTCATCGTCGCGACGATAATCTTTAACCGGTTCAGTGAGTCAAAGATATATTTCCCATTTGGGTTCTCCATCCCAACAAGAGTCATGAATTAAAATTGAAAACAGTGGCTCCGGCTCTGCTCACACACATACACTCATCTCAATCAATTAGCTGTAATTGCTTCAATAGAGTTTTCTTTGAGGTGGCTTACTGCGGATGGCAATGTATCATTGAATAAAATGACAGCGTGGAGTGGAGTTGGGAAAATAATGTAATTAATACCGAGTCGATAATTTTGTGATAGTAGGTGTTCGAAAATGAATGTGACCTTAGGAGCATTTACAGTGGATGGCAGAAGACAGATGGTTGATTGGGGATCGTTTGATGTCCAAATAAGGATGCACTAATCTATGGAAACAACATCGACTGACTTGTCGAATGATAAGAAGCGTTATGTGTCCCTGCCGCGTTTCTATCGCATGCGCATGCGTCCTTCTGACCTGGTTCTGTGGATTGAGTTGGTAGGTAGGCAAGAGTGACTAGCAGGGGTTCTTAACCAGACCCAGACTCAGTCGGGCTTTATACCTTGTCTCCCCTTCGATTTTTTGAAACCATTTTGTGTATTTATGTTGGGATTAGTCAATTCCCCCCATTTTCGGATGGCGTCTTCAACAAAAACACTTGCTTGTTCACACAAGTCTGACAGATTTTCTTATTTTCTGTTCTTCTTTCTTCGTCTCCGGCGAGGGCTGGTAGACTACATAGCAACATTTTTATAGTTACTGCAATGCCGGGACAAGTGTGTAATACTGTTTCCTCCTCCTACTCATCCCTGCATCTTTTACAGAAGTCAGAGCTCCCCTAGTCTTGTGGCTGGATTGCCTACGAGGCAGTATTCATTTATAACTCGCACCAAATTGCAACTTCCTGTCTAACTCAAGAAAGCTTTAGTTCTGATTAAGTGAAAGCCACATCGTCATCTACGGTTGCTGTTAATGTCGTCTGGGAATGACACTAATTGTTTTGCTTTCAGACAGACCTTGTGTCGGTGCCAGACCCGAAAACCGAAAATTCCTTGCTAATTCCTTGGCTCTTTCTTTGACCGGAATACTTCTAAGTACAGGGACACGGCATAGTTCCTTCTTCGACAAAGTTTTAGCGTCTCGGTAATTGGCTGTCCTGAACTCCTACTCGCCATTGACCTTGCTAGGAAATGGTGAAACCTTGGTAATTGGGTGTCCTGAACTTCTACTGGCCGTGGCTCACTTCAAGCCACGTATCGGGCCCATTGACCTTGCTAGGAAATGGTTAAACCTTGATAATTGGGTGTCCTGAAGTCATAACGGCCGTGGCTCACTTCAAGCCACTTATCGTGCCCATTGACCTTGCTAGGAAATGGTGAAACCTACTTGAGTCTCAAAACTAGGCAGACCTCTTAAGTCCTCCAGCTTAATGAAGGAACTGCCTTCTTTTTTTTATATAAATCTGGGCAATCGCAGAGCAGATGTATAGAATCCGTTTCTTCGTCATCTCTGCAGCTTCTGATGTACCTATGACGCAGTGCACGGTAAGGAGTCTTATTAGCACCCTGCATCCTTGCAACTTACCTCGATCAATGATGTTGGTCTCCTCTTACACAGCGTCGGGCATAGACCCCTTTCTCCAAGCCATCACAGAGCCTCAGTTCAGGGCTTTGTCTTCTTTCTTTTTCCGTATGAAGCTGAGCGGTAGGGGATTACTAGAAATTCTTCCAGCTCCCATCCCCCACCTTTCACCTTCTCATTTCCTTGGATTTCAGTGTGCTCCTGTCCCCAATAGAGGCTCACCGAATTCACCAAGGATTACTCACTGATATTCTGTCTGCATAACCGAACCACCTTAGATGTCAGAATGCGGCATTTATTATCGCTTTACAGTCAGACAAAATGGTAATAGAATTGTTGGTTATGTTGTGACCTCTCAACACGAATGCTGTTCCTTAGTGCCAGGGATTTTTCGAAGGGGTCTCAGAAGACCCCGCGCTCGCATTTTAGCCGTCAGTGTATTGAGCGATTTCACCTTCTGCTATTACCGTTTATTGTTCCATGCCATGTTTTCGATCTGGGAGTTAATCGATGGTGTTTCCAGAGTATTTACACTCGCATGACTAGGTTGTAGTGGTTGACTGCGGAGGGGTGTCACAATTGTAACTATTTTTGTATCAAACAATAGACCTGCAGTCGACCGGATTGATAGTCGAAGGACTGTCTCTGGAACAGCTGTTACTTCTGCGTGAAATACACTGCGGTGGTTAGTGTTTTCCACGGCAGCTTCCATGGATTAAGGGTGTTAACACCGTCTCATTCCTCTCTCGTGTGGATTATTGGATTGAGTAGCTAAATTTTCAGGCAAATATTCACCCCGAACCAAAGTACTCCTGCCCACGATCTGGAATTTATTTGAAGCTTAAACGTGTTTCGACAAAATTCCAATATTTCCTTGTCAGCACTCTGTAAGCAAGTTTACTGACATCGAATTGTTAAGTCTGATTTGTGTTACATCTGAATGGATGTAAGTGAGATGTCTATTGTAAAAAATTAGGGAAATCAAGAATTAATTTTCTCCGAGTCATATGTTCTACTTAAGGTGTCTGCACACACTTTAGTGCATACATTTCAAATTGAGCGATTAAATAATTTTTATTGATGTGATGACACAGTTCATTGACTCCTTTGTACCGAAGAAGAACATTTAATGATAACACACGCCTGTTATATAAGCTATAACAAATTTCTGAATAGATTTTCCGAAGCTTGCTCCTTTCCGAGGCACTTGCATGCGCACACTGATCTTTCTCAAGCATCGGCGGGTTAAGAAACAAAAAGAAACACTTGGAATTTATTGCATCTAACGCAGATTAGATCTTCATGCTCATTCAGCTTCCCACCTGTGTGAGCAAGGTAATTATTTTCCTCGGTTTATTTAGACAACCAAGCCAGGGCATACATGACTCTTAACTATTTGAATAATCCACCAAGAATTGATGAACACAAAAAAAAGTAACGCAATAGCTAGTTGTGTGTACACCCTGCATGCACTGAAAGAACGGAATCATCAATTAGCCAAACAAGAACAAGCAATGTTGGTAGTCGCGGTCTGAAAAGAAAACTCCACGTGTAATTAACAACTGACAAAGAAATAATTAAATCGCGTGGCTGCAAGCTGGCTAGCGCACTGCTCAACACAGAAAATCTAGCGCGCAACAGCGAAACTGTGAGAGATATTCGGATAAAACCGCCAAGGGACGTTTGCCTTTGGTTTCGTGTAATTATCGTGATGGGGTTGAGTTTTGTGGTGATTCTCCGCTAGTGGTGGTTGCGCGAGTGCGGCCAACCCAATGTTTATGGTCAGCAGTCTATTTCCTATTTACTGAAACAATTTAAGCGCCACTGAGTGCTGTGTGTGTCACACAGTGTCTGACAGTGGGAAAGTGTTTTCTAAACATTTCTTTTGTGCTGTTTGTATCTTAAGTGTTGTTGCATTGTTTTCTTCAGCAACGTTGTGTGCTCATCGCTGTATGGTTAACTCATTCAGCATTGTTTGGTTCTTTGACCTCTTAAATGAATTTGTCGGCTCACTTTTGATTCGCGCGATTCATTCCAGTTGTTTGAACGGCGGTCTGCGCGCACTTGATTCTCGATGAAAACGGAAGTGCAAGCGACGTTGTATGAATTAGCTAGGTTGATGCTCACATTGGGCTGGTCACTGTTACAAAGGTCAGTTTCTGTTCACATTAGTTTTTGTCCGAAAAAGAATTGTGGGTCAGCACCCCCCTTTTGTGTATTCACAATTTACAAAGTAGTTCTTCGCGTTTGGTTGGTTTTCCATTCGTCATGCTTTACAAATTATGACAGTTTTAACCGCTTTTGCGTTCACTGGAGCAGTGGTCACTTTCAAGAATATACCGCTTTGTGAAAGTTTCGAAAAGCATGTGACGAAAAATGACAAGTTCCATAACGTTTTCGAGAGTGTCCTCCAATTAGTAGATCGAACGGCGGGTACCTGTGATGTGATTCTGATGATCATAACTTTCTTGGGACATCGATTAACCAGTCCCACCTACATCTTTTAGTAGCCATTGTTCACCATGCCGAAGCTCGAAGAACGACGCCTGAAGCAGCGGGAACATACAAATGAATGAAATTTTACGATACACCCTTTGGTGGGTGTGTGGTTAACCCACCCATTCAAACGGTATCTTTAAAAGTCTTAACAGTCCAAACAAATTATTATTCAACCTGTGAAATCGAAATGCATGTGGCATTTGGTGTTAATCACACATTATATTACATTGGCACCTAAATCAATTCGAATCAAAAATAACATGCATACACGTGTGTACGTGCCACACACTTGACGCGCGTGCACAGATCATCATTCGAAGCAAGCCATCTCCCTATGATTCAAAACGAAGATGTTCCCCTCTTCGAATGTTGATTAATTTATTGCATATTACGAAAGGGGTTAATGACATCATTAAAGGTTTTGATTGATTTATGGCTCACTCGTCGTTTTTGTTGTTTTTACTGCCATGCATTTTTGAATTTGAAATCCACTCACTTGACATTTGATTCTCCAAAAGAAGACAAAAGACAAATCTTTAATTTACTGCTTTAAATTCCATAGACGTTTAATCTATTTACGAAGTCCCTCACATAAATGGGTTTGAATTGCAGCGAGAAAAAGGGTGATGATGGTTAAGGTATGGTTAGGCAGGAGCATTAAACAGCGTCCTACTTTATGAAATAACAAAGAAGAGAAATGCTGCGTTCGTACTTAATTCTTACTTATACGACTCGGTCAATTGTTATGACGCTTCTGTCAGCCGATAAAACCTACAAAGGAGCAATGATTGGACCCATGATCTGGGATTCAAATAAAATCAGTGCTTCTAGTTTTAGTGGAAAAACTTCTGAAGCGGGCAACATTGTACAGTGCGACCTCAATAAAAGCAACTAATAGAAATTTGGGCATCAGCTTTTATTGAGTTTGCTGCAATAAACGGTGTGGTTAGTGTTTGACTTGAAGCCTGTTTTAAGCTTTGGCTGTGGGGATTCTTCAAGTTCATTTTCGTCATCATTACTTCTGCTTGCGGACTGCTGTAAGTCCGTTCCAAATAGGTTTCGTTCATGTCCTCGAAACCGTCAATAGGAGATAACCCTTGGCAAATTATTTATCAACGACATTATTTCGCGGGCTTTTAGGATTAAGTCCTTTAACACACTCAATGGTAGCACATCATCTTTGTTATAATCATTGTTTGGGTTCATCAAAGTGTTCCAGGACGTTTGTGTTGCCGTAGACTGTACATTGTCCCATGCATTAGCCAAGAGACATAAGGCGTGTCTCAAATTAAATGTTTTTATTTTAGCCTCAAATCTGGTCATTGGCTTCCGAGTCAGCTTCTTGCAGGAGTTGCAATTACTGAGTCAACCAATGAACGATTTAAGGTGTTGCTTTTATCGCGAATTTGCACGAATCGAGGGTTAATTGTGGTCGCACAGTAGTTTCGATGGGAGCAGATTTTTTGTTGAGGTTAAGATGAATCATGAATGGTTTCTAATGGAAACCCCGCAAAAGAAGTTACATTATTGGAGCCTTATTGAAGCAAAGGCTAACGAAATTTACATCACCAACGAATGTTGGTTGGTTGCTCTTCAGATTGAGTAACCAAGTCAATTTCCATGTGGAAACTGAATTTATCACTACAGATACTACCATAGATCCCCACATTATGGCCGATCCCTCTACATGCTTTTACAGGTGTGCTTACTCCTCCGACGTTCATTTTTGGTTAATGATCCACTCTGCCTATTGTTCCTGTGCTATCCTTATATATTTTCCTGTTCCATATATTTGAACATTGATAACGAACTCGATGATCGGCGTATTCGACGTCCTGTCTGCGGTGAAGGTGAATGGAGGCGAAGGACCTAATCGCGATCTCGGTCACATCAAGCACATGGTCAATAATGTTCCAAAAGAGGTTCTTCGAATCCCTCCCACCGTCCTGGTTCTAGAAGAACACCAAATCTTCTGCATAAAGATCAAGTTATCATGAACGCAGCACAGATTGGTTTTGATGACTGGAAGCAGAGTGCCCGGCATCGCCAACGATAGACGGGAGCTTGGGATCAAGGTCAAACCTTTCATGGCTCGACTTATAATCGCTGTAGGCGAGAGGCAGTTTAATAGTAATTATGTGTAGCGCTAAAGTTTGAGGTGAATTGGCTTCAACAGCAACCACGAGTTGAGGGGACCCACGATGTTTGAGAAGCTTTTTCGAAAAGGGAGAAATGTCACTGAGCTGAAGCCGGAAATGATGAAAGTTTCATAGAGGAAATTGAAACTAAATGCCCAGTCAGAGTCAATTCTCTCAGTTAAGTCGACGGACATTTTCCTTATACTAACCTTGTCGTGTTCGTAGTTTTCTTTTCCTCCACTTTCTTGCAGACAGATCCAAATATCAAACGCAGCAGTTTTCTTTCGACGTCACTGTTTATCATCCATCTTTCGACGGTCCAGTCTGGTAGGATAACTAGGACATGAAGTTGGTTCAAATTGCATTAAAGTGTGAACTGAAATCAAATGTTTCAAGACTTAAAGGGACCCAAGTCTTAATTTGTCCCATATTTTTTACACTCCATAAATCGAACACACTATCTGTGTCCCGTGACTATTCGGAGGTTCGACTGTATTTCATTTTAGTTTACATGCACTCATTTCACTTCAATGCAACAGTTGATGGTCACCGTTTAATGCTTACTCCCCATCGTCCAAGAACAACGGTCAAACAACAAAACAGGTGAGAGCATCGCAAACATCAAGAAATAAGAAAAAAGGAAAACTTCATTTTCACCGAACAACCGCCAGCAATTTCAGACATTTTCAGCCGTAAAATATATGGTGTGTTATAAATGGTCTTGCCCTATTTCCAGCAGATTGACAGATACGACGAGGAATGTTCGTAGTAATGAGAGGAATTTCACACCAAGTGCCAGACGATTAAACATCTTGTCTTATCAAATTGCTTGAGCTCTTTCCGCTTTTCTCTCTAAAAGTGATTTTCGTTGTTTCTCCACCTGTTTTTTTGCTTTGCTTTTTTGTGTTTCCTGAGGTGTCACTGAGAATTGTTATGTTGTTTCGGTTGGATTTGTTTTTTTTTTTTTAATAAGGAAAAGTGAGTTGCGAGTTAAAAGGAACATGGGAATAATCAAATCAAGTACATCTTCATATGCTTCCAATATACATGTGATGTTTGCTTTCACTAAAAGCAATTGACTTTTGTCGGCTTCTTTTCAATTTAAATGGACACATTCGCAGTGAATAGGGGTGGCTCAGGAACCCAACAGAGTTAAATCGATTCACTCAGTTTTGTCAAATCAAATGAAAAATAAAAGTGATTCCATTTCAATTGAATTAAGCCGATGGTTCGAAGGCTACGTTTTGAAAGGTCTCCTGATACCTCTTTCAATTTATTTGATTGAATGAATTGAAAGTTTTGTTTCCGTTCCGCTTGATCAGTCTGCCACCTAAATTTATTTTCTTAATTAACGAAGAATGCATGCATCGGCATAGTTGGTGCTAGTTTGACATTTATTGTGTGCCAGAATTAAAAGTTACCCATTGCGGGAGGATCTAGTACAATTTACCCATATTTCTAGAATAAAATATAACACATTGTCCACACTTGCAATTTAGGCACAAAAACGATTTTAGTCATGCGAGGAAGTGGGCTTTAAGGAAGAATTGTCATATGATGGATCCAAACCAATGTCTATATCAGACAGTGACACATTGTGGATGTATGTATTTGTTTCTCAGCAATCGGCCTTGAACGGAATATATAATATTACTTATCAATATTACTTCACGTTTGCCTAAAGGTAAATTAAATCCTTTCCTTCCTGAGAATTCGATCGTATATACGAGGACGAACGATAGTATATCAGACCGATAAGTACTTATCCTCACCGACCGATGGTGCCACTATCGCAAACGAAATTCACTATCGTGTGTAGTACATTCTTCGGCTACTGTCAATTGCAGCCGAATCGGGCTCGTAGATTTGTTTTGACCGCGTGCGGAGGGAGCGTGTCGGCGGATTTTTTTCATTTCGTTTTGTCAGCATTGATCTTAAAACCAGCTTATTGGTGATACATAATAAAACCATAATCATAGCCATTTTGTGTCAACGACACTTTGTGCTTAAAGATACCGAACTAAATCCTTCGAGGGAATAGGCTGTAAAGAGCTTCTCGAAATCAAAATCGATGCTCGTGGACTCCAAGCACACTTTAACACTGCTTTTATATTTTCAAGGCCTGTCAGCGAAAGGCACAGCTCACTGATTGCTCAAGTGCAATTCTCTTAAAAGATTTGATAAATTTGATTTGATACAATTATGTACAAAATTGCCGTACCTTTCTCATGCAGCGCTCCAGCTTTAATACTGGACCAGTGCTGCCAGTACACATGACAGATGAAAATGCAGGAAATAAAAAGGAAATAAAGAAATTTACCTACATACCATGCATATATCTTGTTCAGTCTATTTTACCACATCAATGAAATGCGACTTCAAATTTGCCCTGAAAAGCAATAAATTACCCAGAATTGGCACCACTGTACTGCAGTGTGTGCTATCACGCTTCTGTTTCGACAACATTACCGCCCTAATGTCGCACAATTAGTATGGCGCGCACCCTTAATGTCTAAAGATGGTACAGTGATTAAACACATCGACATGCGATTCCCGGCATGTACAAAAAGTCAATGCAATACTAGAATTGATATCGTTTCGAAAGTCTCACCGTCGCCGGAATGCTTTTAAAACCCGTAGTTAGCTTGAATCCGCAGTTCTCTGCACTCGTAGCCGATTAATAGCCCGCACAACACGAGCGGTTGCTAAAGACGCTAGGCAACAGCTTTACACGCCTTTTAATTGCCGGTTTAATGAAAGACCGGCGCGGGAAACATGTAAACAAAACTCACTTTACCCACACCAGTTGATTGAACATTTTTTTCTTGCAAAATATTTTGCGTAAAACATCCATTCGGGAATGCAGGTTAAGAAAGTAAATAATCTGACAATAATTGAACTTCCACAATCCGAGGCATATTTTCAGAGAAAATGTAGGAAAAGACATCCGAACGCCACATAAAAAGAAGAGCAGAGGTTGACTGCTGCTGCACTTGAATAGAGTCCGCATTTCTGTCGCCACATCCGTGCTGGGTTTCATGTTGCCACATGGCAAAACCGGCAAATTAGTGTGCTGCTGCTGCTGGTGGTGCTGCATGATTTCATACGCAATCCAATTGGGGGTAAAATCATAATCATTTTCTACGGAATCGTATGCAGAAGTGTAAGTTGGAAATTCAATTTGTCTCTAGCGTGCGCGCGCACAGCCGAATGAGCGATGGAAAGAAACTTCTGGCTTATTTCGACACACGAAGTGTGTGTGCTGGAGCCAGATTATTGCCGCCACACCAATGCAACCAGTCAGAGAGTCTTCTTTTTGCTTTGATTTCCGTTATTATAGGCACTTCTTCACGTTTCTTGTAAGGAATTAGGGACATCACGCTATCGGACAATAAATTATGATGTATTTTTATTCTCTTTGAAATCGAATTGGTTCGTATCATTTAAGTGTCATGACTTGGGAAAATATGCACATGAGAATAAACTCGCGTTTTATGTGGTTTTGAAAGGAAAACAAAAAACGAAGAGAAAAGTATATGACATCCTTCAAAGGCGCAGCAACGAAAATGCCGTTTTCCCGATAACCTAGACTAGTCTCGTTGGCACAAGCAGGTGCCGAAGTCATCAACAACGAAGAGAAAGGGAAATGTAAATCAACCAACAGCTGTGTGCTCATATCAAATATAATTTTAATTTCCCAACCTATCCTTTTTTTATCGCACACATTTGTTTGATATGAGAAGAGAATGCAATTCATGCAGAGTTCGCATACCGCTTTCCAAAGTCTGGTCTAGCAACACGATCGACCGCAGAAGCTACACATACTTTTTGTTTTGTTGCTTTGTTTAGCTTAGAATTACTATTACTCTCCAGGCAGTCAATAGTTGGTTGAAGACGTACACATGCACCACCAAAAGGCACATGTAGTAACCGCTTAAAGTGAAAGGTCTTGGTCTTGAGGGGATTGCCATTGAAAATAACAAAAACAAAAAAAAAAACGTAAAATAACAGAATTAAATTGAATTCATGCAGTCGCAAGTCGTCCCTAGTGCAATAACAAATCTGGCCCATTTAGTGAAATTGCAATTATTATTGCTTTTATGATTTACATTTGTTGTCTGAGTTGGCTGAAGACAATGCCCGGCTTTTTACCGAAGCAGCTCCTCTCATTGCTGGCTTACCATCAACGACGGTACGAATGTTTGATGTGCTTGCCGCCGCCGGTGCAATCTGCATTGAAATTAACTGGTTGGATTGTATTTTTTTTTAATAATGCAACAATAACAACTTGTCAGTGGTTTTATGCATTTGTGACGAGCGTAGAACTGGGAATGGATCAAATTATGTTTTATTTCATTGAATCTTTACTACGAGGAGAGACGGACACACCTCGTGATAAAAAAGGATGACAGATGAAATGAGGATTTATGCAACATTTTGTGCAAACGCAGGCTTAGGAGGAGATAGTTAGTTTTTAATTTCATAATTGTACTCTATTAACCGAATAAATGGAAATAATATGAAATCTGACCCACACACCCAACGTGAATGTGCGGGTACCACACTTCGTTAAGTTTCAAGTTTCCTATGAATTCAGATGACTTGATTGTAGTAGAGTACATCGAGTCGACAAGCAACGTTCCCTTTGAAGCTCGATCTGGGGTGAAGAAGGGACGTTGTTATCAGGTTTGCCATTGATGAAACACCTATTTAGTAAATATCCTACAGCGATTATGTGTGAAATATGATATCGGTTGGTTTGAGTCCGGATCTGGCTGTGTACAAATGCGCAGACTTCGATTTCAATACGCTTGAGGATAGCATTAAATAGTCGTTTATTGAGAAAAGCCGAATGAGGCCGATCGATGAGGGATGGCGCTAAAGGCTCTGATTTTGAGCATTCTCGTGAGGGGTTACATCTCGGAACTAGACACTTTTTCAATATTGCCTCTAGCAGGATCACTTAAAAGGTGACCGAATGGTGCCGTTGGCCGAATTGCGCATCAGCAGAGTGTTGGGTTTCAGTAGAACAATAGCGGCTATTCTGTTCTGGATGTCGATTCGAAATATTGTTCCTCGCTTAAATTAAGTTTTCATTGATCCATGATACTGTCTGAGACTGCAAATCAACAAAACTGTCGTCTGGGCCAAAGTGTCGGCCAAACAAGGAAGCACATAGTGAAGAGATAACTTTATGAAATGAAATGTACCTACACCCGTATTCTAGCACATCTCAGTGATGTGTTGTTACATGTCACAACTGCCTCATGAGCGCATAGTAAGTCGCAAACTGTGAGGTTGTGAACTGTGTATTGTATTGTATCTTCTCAAGAATGCCACGGAAGATATGAGCACTAGTACTTGCCGTGCCGTGTCGTAATCTTATTGTTGTTATCGAAAATGGTTGATGGTCCCACTCCCGTGGGTGGATATGTAATTCATCGATCGATCAAATGCTACCTTGGATGTTGCCGAAGATGTACGACACGAACTGCCTTTCAGGATATTTGTCTGCAAATGTTTTATCACTTCTGCAAGGAGCATGGAACAAAGTCTGAAGTCGCAGCTCATGTCGGATGAAATGCAGTCGTGTGTGGAGAAACGATTTTGTTTGATCATCAATTTACAGAAAATTAATTACCGACTTTTGAAAAGATGGTCTCACATCGACGGTTAACGTCACGTTTGCACTCTGATCACAATCATCTGGCTAGAAGCTCTCAGTCAGCATTCAGTATAGATTCGAGAGTTAATGCTAAAACCTACGTTAGTTCACTTTCGAGAGGTGAACAATATCGAAGTAGTAAAGGAGTTTGTATACCTCATGCGTCCATAATCGAATCGACCTTGATAACTGGTTCTAATTCAGTCTGACTAAACAGCTTGGCTTCATAATCCTGACTTGAAGTTTAAAAAACTATTCCCCTGCTATACCGTGCCCGAAGCTCGACGGTAAGCATAACAGCTGGGGTCATTGTTAGGGACTTTGAAGGATTGGTAATGTCTTTGATCTGTAGCAAAATGCGGATGTAGCCCGAAAGACAAAAATCCGCCGACAAACTCAAGTGCAGGATCCACGAATCGGAGCATCCTGGCTCATTTTGCTTAAATGGGAAAGGGGCGCCCCGGGCGACCCATTGCAAGGGCGGCAATTTGGAGCGGTTAAAGTTTGTTTTAAATATATAAAAATTAAGAAAACGAATTGTTTTTTCAGTTTAACGAATTTATTACAATGTTTACCAGAATTATGACTGCTCCACAGTAAGTAATCAGAAATTGAATGTCTGAAGTAGTCTTGTGTAGCTCACAATGTCATTTTACTTTAGCTCATTTAGTTCAGCAGTTCAGCTTGTGAGTATCACAAGAACTGGCAAAAGTGTGAGGTTCTCTTGAACACATCAAGGTAGGGTAACGGCCGATTAGCCGGCCACTAGTGAAACACTTTTTATTCACAACGAGATAAGTCACCACTCGAGAGTGGCTGACCACTTCTGCCGTTACCCTAATAAATATTTGTTTAGTCTGCAACGCAGAAGGGTTCTTAGGAATTTGTGAGAAAGGAATCCTCTTTGCACTGGATGAACCATTTTTCAAAAAATTCTTTCGAATTCCCATTGTTATTTATTTTGTTTTAAATGTTTCTTCTCCCACATTGAAAGGACAACAAAAAAAAAAGCGAAGAGGGTGAAAAACACATTTTTGACATGGAAACGAATTCACCACACCATGGTAACTATGCTTTTGTGTTCTCTTGAGCTTGAGAAACCAAACCACACATGATAGGCATCTCCGACTTGTGTGAGTTGTGACCACATCACAACCAGCATAGCGGTATTTAAAAAAAAAAACAACTGTGGTGTGAGATGTAGAATTGATTCTGGTTTTAAGTCATCCAGCAGAAAACAACCCCATTTTTTATAAAGCATATTATATTTTGATGAAAATTAAACGGCTTGACTGCTTTGTTCAATAAAATGTTAGTTCGATTAAAGTCGCAGTTCTTCATTGAATATGTCGACTGAATTACGAACGAAGTGGTGAACAACCCAACCAATGTCTTTCGTTTCCAGCTGAGGAATAGTTGACCAAACTGCACACACAGGGACCAAAGAGAATGTAGTGATGATTAGAGTCTTTTAACACCAAGTCGAAGTCAAAGCTGATTAAAATCTCATAAAAACCAGATTACACGAACGACGTGCACCACCTGTCAGGTGTATAATCTCAGCTTGAAACATTTTAATCAAACGAGTTGCACATGGACTAATTAATTACCAATTAGTTTTCTGCCATATTTTAGACTTGTTAATAATCCATTAATAATCCGATGAACGTCCACCATTAAATGCATTCTCCTCCATTCAATCATCGAACATCAATTTTCTCGAACACATGTTTCACATTCATTTTAGTGTACGCCGCGCAATCTATGCTATGCCCATAAAAACGTCTGAATACGTCGTCCAACGTGAGCATTGACATTGAGAAATTACTCCACAAGCTTTTCACTAGATGAGGCAGTGAAAAGGAGGAAAACAAAAAAACGAAGTTTCTCAAAGTCAGACTAATTTCAGCAAATCGCTTATGCTGCATCAACGGCACACGCGGTGCATTTCACACAGCCAGAGACAGACAGTGCAGGCTTTTCACACCATTAGTTACGCATCCAAGAGGTCCGAGCTGTGTTTGTGTCGTCGCTGGTCGATCGTATCTCATGGTATAGAATAAATTGCTTGGCTGCAATATGAGCGGTGGCTACACCTTCCATCTCGTAGTGGCATTATAATGTTGTGTATTAAAATAATTGCTTACGTTTTTTTCTGAATTTTCCTCATTCGTTTTTGTTTCTTCTTAGAGGCAAGGCGTAATTTGGATTTGAAGGCAGTTAACATTTTTGATGGTATTTACATTGTCGTTAACATCGGACATTCATTTTATTCATTAGTCCAAGAAAAAGTGAAATGAAAGTGCATTCAAATTAAGTGAGACAGCGGCGATGCTTTTTATTTTGAGATTAATGGGCAGCATGTTCACGTGAATATACCGAGGAGGCGTGAACGCTAAGAATCAGTTATTACAATTAAAATGTCCACTCCTAGTTGCAGTCCAATTAATATTGGACGTAATTTGTTAGGAGGTATTCAAATTTGCGAGGATGGACATTGTCATTCCATCAGATTGATGCATTTCACTGTTTTCTTTCCGTAAATGCATTTATTAACAGTGTCTGAGACATTCGTTCGCGTCACAGGCTCTTGAACACAGCAATTAGTTATAGACGTAAGACTAGGCGCAATTGCGTGACCAAGTAAATCTCAACATTTGTCATCTGGAGTGAATGTTATGAACATCTAGGTTTCAATGCTCAGATGTTTGCGTGCAAAGAACTTATGTGTGAATGCATTGTTCTAGCCTAATTGATTAATAAGCTGACTTGTGATAAATTAACTTTTTCTTCGCAACTATTTCCTCGAGTTTTGGTCGAAATAATTTGGATCGAATGAGTTTACAAGTCAGTCATGTTGAAGCAAGCAAAAATCCAAGAAGAAAGGCAAAGATGATCTGAAGTGGTTAAGTCGAGCAACTTGTTCCTATGATAAGGCGTGTATAATCTAATGAGGTTTTTAGTAAATAAAGTGAATCCGAGATTTAAAACCTTTTTCGCATCATATTTTGAGATCACTGTTTCTGTACAGATTACCAAGCAATCAGATGAAGAATACAAATTGTTGCCAGAAATCCTTCAATAATGTTGACAACTTTTTAACAGGTTTTATTTGTCAACATGTTGCTCCAGTTTGTTTCGCTTGAAAATTTTGATGAGAATTTAAAGCAATCTCGGATTTAAATGACGTAAAGTACTCTTGTTGTAAAGACGGATAACTTAAAACTGTCTACATTGTTTTCCGTGACAGCTGATTTGACAGTTCTCGATTGTTTTGAAGTTAGTTTGGTTTGGCAATTCAACATGATTAGACTGACGGCGAACAGTTGGTGGTTGTATAGCATATACAGTTCGTGGTTGAATCTGCTCCTCGTGAAGATCACATCAAGGCAAATGAGATCACACGGCGAACTTTCCTTTCAAACAGACAGACTTCTTTGTCCGCTTTTGAGATTGTCCATGGCTCTACGCCGTACATCATGACTGAGATGGTCAGTATATTAAAATAAAGTCGACTTTAGTCCTTCGAAATACGTCTCTATTACTCAGCTTTTTGTTTTCTTTCTATATTGACAGTCTTTGATTATTTATTTGGATAGGAAAACTGGGAGCAAACCCGGCTTTGCCCTCCTTTGCTTATTTAGTTACCAATCTCATGGCACACGACTCATATTCCTTTCCTAAAATTAGTGTAGGAGTATGTGCATAATTAAACCTGTGTCAAGACAAGGTTTTTCCGCTTTGCATCGAAGAGGATGAGACGTCTGACCACATCTTGTGTGAATGTCCGGCACTAATCGTCCACAGGGAGATACTTACTTCAGTTGAATTAAAGAATTAGTCCTGCAAAGAACGTAAGTCTTTTGGCATAACAGCATATTTCTCCTGGTCGCTACATCGTTGCTAACACATCATGAGTTGTGCAAGTGGGAAAAAATGTGCTTATATCCAACTCGTTTCTATATTTTTATTACTTCATGATATCGTCAGTTCCCTTACAAGTGACCGAAAAAAGACGCTTTCTAAAATCAGATAACCAGATTTCTGGTGTGAAAAAGTCTCTCTTTTTTTGTCCTAACAGTACTTTATAGTTGAAACCCCAACATCCACGTGAATTTTCCTACATTTACCGCAATCGCAATTACAACTTTCGATAAGAGCGGGGAAACAAAAAATAACCGGGCCAGAACAACACACACACACAAAAAATGCACTCTGTGCAAGTGCATTTCACGCTTCTTGATTTCTTGTGCGTTTTTTCTTCAAGTTAGTAATTAACAATAAAATTCCAAAAGAAGACAGCACGCGAGTCCATGCGAGCGTAACCTACGTATATTATTCAACCGTCTCAAACCCCTGCTTGTATGCAATTTTTTTTTCATATTTTTGCTGATACAGATTTGGAAGATTAACAGAGCGAAATCGACAGTTCGTCGCTTTGCTAAGTTCGAATTAATTTCACCAGAGGGAGTATTATTTATCACTTGAACATAGATCATGGTTTTCCTTGTTCTTTATTGTTGTGTAGTAAAATAAGTAAAATGTCTTTTGTGAGTAAATTATGGAAAGCGTCTCCAAAAGCAAACAAAACCCAATGCAGAAATAATAGATCAAGTTAAATAAACCACATAGTAAAACATTAATTTTCTAACAATTTGTTTCTTTTGTGATTTTCAGAGTTCTTAGACCACCAGGTGGTGGATCTAGCGACATTTTTGGCCAAGATGCTCCATCCACGCCAAGAAGTGTTAAAAATCACATGCAATCGAATATTTTTTCGAGTGAGAAGGGATCAGTAAAGAACAACGGTAAGTAATTTTATCTAGAAATAATATTTAACTTCATCTATGGATGAATATGCATTTATTTAAACAAAATATAGTGTATATTTCGAACTTTTATTGGAAAATTTTATGCGAAACTTACTTAAGTGTGGTATAGAGTATCGCAAGTTGTTCTGTTGAATCATACAATCTAATTAAGAAATTGCCTACTTATGCTTAAATTGATCATACATTTATGTACATCGTTAATTACATCCTCATTTAAAAATGTATTTTTACCTTAGCTAAATAATTGATGTACATTTTTATTAGATAAGAAAATTAATGAAAATATTTTTGCTTTTGTTTGCTTTCTTTTTTCTATCTCTTTGCAGTCCGGCAAGGGATTCATAGATTTTATTTCATTGGTATTCTAAAGAGAAACATTTTTTTGTTACGCTGTTCTTTAATTCTATGTTCTTTCTAAAATATAATTACAAATTAGTTCACATGATCGAAAGACAAATTGTTCACGCCACTATTGTTAACTGTGTTAGTATAGTTGTTTTCATTAACCTTCGCAAAGTTAACAGTTCACAGTTACATTTCTTGTTATCACAGGTCTCCAGTTTATAGAGATCCTGTTGCACAGGACGATTTAACATTTCATATTTTCTTTTTTTAAACATTCCATTGCAATGTGTTTTTGGAGCTAACTTGTAACATAACTCATTACGGTATTTTATCCTAGGGCCATTTCAGAAGCACAGTACTAAATTAATTAAATAATATTTTCTATAATTGTTATTCAATCAAATATAAATAATTAATTATATGTATTATTAGACCATAGTAATGTTTCCCTTAGGTAGATGTTACTAGAATTTCTTTCTTCTTTTTCTAAACTTATGTTTACATACTTCTCATTACATTATTAATTACTGAGTTAGAACTGGGTTAGGTTATGTCTTAAGGTCAAAATGCAGAATACTTCGGCCAACCTAAGCGTCATGCGTGTTGATGGATCTGTATTTACAAAGTTTGAGCTTGTAATGACCCTGTTGGCCAATGTCAAAATTCTACAGCTAAAATCGGGTACTTACTCTGATACTCTGGACATTTCTGCAATCTACTAAAAAAAGCCAGCATCTTCCAAGCCGAATCAGGAACAACGGCATTGCAAATAATGGCAATTTTAGCTGACAGTCATTCCTGCCATCAAAGTTGTTGCATCCTCCGCCATAACCTCAACATAAGTCTAGAAATGCCTCAATGAGCAGTAAACTCTAGTAGCGGAGAAGTTCAAAGTTATCCTAATCTAGGTTCCAGGGCAATGAAAAATGGAGAGCTGACCAAACAAGAACCAACTCGTTTGCTATGTGCGTAATTATGGCACAAATGACATCACATTTCTTTAAAATGTCTGCCCTCAGATAGTCTCAGTTAACTAACAGTGTAATATCGAGGAAGACAACACTCACAAACTATCTTCTAAAGAGGTAAAAGAAACCCTGATTTACTTCATGTGGGCATGTTTGTTCGGTGCTTGTTGGAAGCAAAAAAAAAAATTCAATAAAGGTTGCCTAGAGTCAGGCAAACCTTTATTGAATTCCTCGGCGAAATATCCGAAAGGAGCATGAATGAATAAATAATGTTCGCGAACGTCGCACGATAGTTATAAATTCACAACAACACTTTGCAATCAGAGTTGTTGCAAAACGACGGCTTCCAGTTCTAATTGGGTTCATTTTGAGTTAGGAATGCTGCCTGCTCACCCTCGGAGAGCCTGCGATGTGACATCAGAATAAGTTATAGCTAAGATATGACATGTATCTTCATTTCAAAGCTCTCGCTTGAGTGAGAGTTTCAGATAAGTTACTTTGCCTTGCCTAGTTTGTAGACTTGGAAAATTTCGGGGACCAGCTATATCCAGAGAGATTAATAAGACTTATCTGACTCTAAATAGGGGTATTTATTACGATGCATATCCGGAACTATAGTACACTGTCTACAAGTGTCAAATAACAACTGAATAATATCATCTGAACACAAATGACGGCCACACAAATTCAGCCAGGAACACGCTCATCAGGTGTCTGTTTTCGGAAAAAACAGATTTTTTAGGTAACAAACGTTATTTCCGGAAGAAAGTTTATACGCATCTGCAATGGGGTAATAAATATTTCTTAGATTCCTTCCGAATGATTTCTAGGTGGTATTTTATGAGACCTTAGAGGGAAATTTCTCGCTTTGTCCGTAGATATTTTTTTTTAGTTACTTTCACTGATTCAGTCGATATCTCTTCACCATCTTTCACAAATTACAGCTACCCCCATTTCGAGTTAGTGACAATGCTCAAAGAGTATTCCTGCCTACAAATAGCTCCTCAAACTTCGCCGTTCAGAAGCGGCATAAAACTGTAGGTCCCATATGTCTCGTTTTCTTTTGGTTCAGGGAACATTTTGTATAGTATGTCACCGAGTTCCATTTCATATTTGTTTTACGTGTCGTTCTCATTTGACATACAGTCAGCGTCAAAAGTGAGTGTACAGCATAAAGGTGCAAAATAATGTCAAACGGCACTTCAAGAGAAAAATCGTAGGTAATTTTCAATTTAATAAATTGTCGAAGGTAATTACTAATGTACATAAAACAACAAGATATATCAAAAACGAGTCAAAAGCCAAAAAATGAAGCGAAATTCGACTGGGCTGGAAGGCACTGTTATTTAAGTGCCTGCCCTTGGTTATTGGGTCCGTGGTTCGAATCCTAGTGAAAGCAAAGTTGATATACTTTTATCTGGACTATCTAAAGAGTAATCTTCACCAAGCAAATGACAGAAGGGCAATTTTATTGGAGATCTAAGTTTTGTGACGTCATTGGTTTATGGCCCACCGTGCCCGTAGTTTTTGATACGTCCTCAAATCTTGTTTAAATAAACTAATTGCTTAAGAAAACTGCATTTACGAATTTTGTTATTGTTCCCCCCTGTACGCTTACTTTTGACACTGACTGTATATACATGTACACCTCATCTTTGTATGGTTCTATTACGTTGAAGGTGTTCTCAAACTGCAGTCTATACAAGATTGATTTTATTTACATGCTGTCTCAAAACATAGCAGAACTAGATATCGTATTCGTTACTTAATCCAGCACTATTTACGCAATTAACGTAAAAAACACTGGAGAAAATTTCTTTCGTTTGCATGCAAAAACAAAGAGCAAATCATTAATATTTAACTAGAATACACACACACACACAATCAGTTTATGATGAATTTTAATTTATTTATTTTTCTAGGTGACCAACCTCGTCGCGGTCAAAAAAGTGTAGATTCATACTCTCGCCTTTTCGGTGATTCAGATCGTCCATTCACACCAGCTAAAAATCACATGAAGAGCAGCATTCCATTTGGTGGCGAAAATGGCAATGGTAATGGCAATAGCAATGGTCTTCATGCCAGCAATGGAAGAAATGGCAGATCCGATAATGGTGGATCCTCTTCATCGGCATCATCTATTTCTTCTTCCACAGAAAACTTAAAGATGAATGGTGTGTCAAAGACAGGTAAGGATCTTTTCGTTTTTGCCTACACACATTATTACATACTATTGAACTTAGTAATAGAATGCAATTTCTGAAACAGTAAGTTGGGAAGTTGTACGAATCAGTATGTACATCACATTACGTCTTTCCTCTATCATTGTCCAATGGTGAGAGCTGAGAACAAATCATCACTTGTGTCGGTAATGAGGACGATTTATTGACAAATTATCACGAGATTCAAATGAGCGAGTGTCAATTTGTAGAGAGTCGACTATATGCGCTGTAGTGCATATAGTCCATCGACGAATTTCAGAGACTTTTTGACAGTTATTCTTGAATTTTTGGCGGTTATTCACGAAATAACGTAAATGCCGTCAATTTGGCTTTAGAAAAGAATATAAAAATGGTTGTCACAAAATGTAAGAGGCAAAAGAGGTTGAAGTTGGGCAACTCTATCATACATCATTTCTGGTGCAAACCTTGTTTGCGCAGCGTCGACCACTACGATGACGTTTCATATAGCTAACTTCTACAGCAACCATTCGTGCTGTAGAAGTGGTCGCCTGAACGGCGTGGAATTCACTGAACTATGATCAAAGAAGGCAGTAATATGTGCCATGGAATGCTATTGCTTAAACAACAACAACAGTGTATGCCTGTTCGAGCCGTCTTCTTCGCATCTTTTTCACAACAATAAGTCTCTGAAAATAAATGGGTCTCTTTGCTAGTTGTCTCCTGTCACTTATTTGGGTGAGATCTGTGAACGCTTAATAGTGGAAGATCGTAGATCATAATATTCGAGATCGTCTTCGAGAAGGACTTTTCAGCCAGCATCGTCCCGATCGCAGAAGTCTGTACTGGAGCGTGGATGTACTCTAAGGATCTAAACACCTACCTATAATTTCGTTTACCGAATCACTGCAGGGTATTTCAAGCAGAAATTATAGGGATAAAGGAGGTCTGTCCAGGCTAAAAAGAAAAGAATGTGACATCAAGCACAGATATTGTCATTTGTTATGACAGCCCAGCCAGGAAGCGATCAAATCTGTGATTGCGGTCACATAGCCAAGTATTTTAGCACTCAACTTGTGTGGGTAACGAGGCACCGTGACATTTCAGAGAACACATTCTCTATACTTTTCCTATTGGAGATCTTGCCAATCGCTACTGCAAAACACCCACTGAGACTCGAAATGTGTAATCATGTAAAACGTAGATGATCTACTGGGATATGATGCATCACCACTAAAAAGCTATGGTGGCATCGATCCATACCGCTCACTCAGCTTGATCAGAATAAGGAGGCTGAATATCAGAACTCTCACTGGCGTTATAAGCGGGCACAGGGGACAGTTGAACTCACTCCTCTAGATTAGGCCCTCCTTACGATGAGGAGGAAGAAAAAACTATTGTACATCTACTCTGCAATTGCTTTGCAATCCTCCTAGAAACCTACTACTTTAGTAACCTGACTGAACTAGTAAGTAGCATTAGAGTCAATCATCTCCAAGGCTTTATCAAAAGCACTAACTGGTTTTCGGAATAGAATCAAACAGGTTCAGGTGGTAACATCAAGGGCCTATGCTGGCCTAAGTGTGGTAGTCAGCCACTACTAACCTAACCTAACCTAAAAGTGGATGTCATCTCAATAGATCTCAACAAAAGTGGTAGAAAACTCAATAATTACCGATTTACTGATTTCACAAAGTTCAGTTCATTTAAAGCAGTATTTTATTTGGTGTCTTTAAAAGGATTGACACACAAGGTTCCAACTTCCTTCCAACAAATTGCTCACAGCTTTGGTTATTGCACAGTAAAATATAGCACTTCACAGTTGTGACCTATTTAAAAAACCACTACTGTACAAGAATGGTTATGTTCTGTATTTCAATTGTATTCGACTGCGGAAATATTTTTTGCTGTGCGTTTGCTTTTTATTTTTTGCACTGCCGTCGATCTTTATAATCGAAGGCAAAGGCTGTTATCGCATATGGAACATACTTGTACTAGTTGAAGGGTGTTGGATCTTGGGTCTAAATGAAGGATCTGTTGTTAAGATACAGCATGAAAAACGTTACTTAATAAATACTCATTTCTTCATGACGCAAAAAATAGTCTCAGAGATTGCTGTCATAATTTCGAGAACGAATATATATTTTATAGCATCAATTTTGTGTGTGTATAAAACCGAGCACTTTTTAGTTGTTGTTAGCGTTTTTTTTTTAGCCAAGCTTATATTTAGCACTTCACCAAAGCACTTTCAAAATTAATTCAATTGAGTATTCTTTTGCACGCTGCAAGCATATTACCGAAAGATGAGTGGTAGTAAGTAATACAAACCAATACTTTAACCAAATTATAATTTGATCAGAAACTTTAGTTTAGACGAGAGAGACCTCTTTTCTGTTCATTCAGTCACATCAAAATCCCAGTCATACTTGCAACCACGCACCACACACACGCACCCCCCACACCCTTTCACATCACACACAATACGTTCAAATGTTCAACATTATGTATTGTTATTTGTAAATGTAATTGCACATAACGATTAATGTTACAGCCATAGAAGAAGCTTCTGATGTTTCATTGTCACCACGAGCAATCGTTGAGAATGGTAAGGAAAATGATGAAAGCATTGAAACCAATGATAATCATTCGGCAAGAAGCACATCGACGAAAACATCTGAGAAGGCACAAGTTGATGGAGTGTCTTCAACACTTCCAGCAGAGAATAACTCTGAAGAAACAAAATCAGAATTAACAACATCAACTTCGTGCGTACAGAAGACCATTAGCACTTCTAGTGGATCGCAAAAATCTACTCCACGTAATCCAATTACAGGATTGGGTCTGGGAGAAGATGGGCAGAGAAATCGCCGAAATATGAATCGTAGAGGTATATCAAAATATGTCACATCAAGTGTTTTGTTTTGTTATTTTCTTTTTCATTGGTGTTCGTTGTGTTTTAATTTCATGCGACATCAGAATTATTTTATCTTCATATCCTTGGTTTAATTCAAAACATGCATAATTGTACCTCGTTTTGAACATTAAGACAAAAGTAACCGCCGGATGATACACACCACCCGACCAACAAGTTTGTAGATTCAAATCAATCGTGATAGTATTTATGCAAAGGGAAAGCTGTGAATCATTTTATTCGGTCGTGAAAAGGCTTTACTACTTAAGGAAATACTGGACGGACGTTCGCGCATTAATGAAGGAATAACTGATCTCAAGTCAGGTCACACACATTATGATTGCGTTTTGTGTAAACTCGATGTTCTAGACAATCTTTATACATTCACAAAATCAGGAATCAGTGTTTAAAGAACTATATTGCAGCCCAATACTGCCCAGCCACAAATAAGTGTATATAAAAAAAGGCTTTTTTTCTGTTGCGCGTTTGTTTTTAGTTTACTGATCTCTTATGTACGTTTGCTCCCTCTCTCACAAACAACACTCACATTTTTTACACTTCCATTTGTTTTACCATTGTCGTCAATGAAAGTTTAAACAACTTGCTTGCAACTTAATATAATTGAATTTTCGTTTTCTTTACTCCTTTTTAGATGGTAATCCTGTTACTGGAGAAGGTTACAAGGCAGCTGGCGGCGCTGAAATCAACACAACCATCCCAAGTTTAAATGGTGCCAACCAAGTGATTAACAAAAATCGCATTCCACCTGGTGGCTTCTCTTCTGGACTCTGGTAGACTGATTCTGCAATTCAATCTACATCAATTTTGTCACAAAATAAACAAAGAAAAAATCAAAATAATAAAAAAACAAAAAATAACAATTGCTAAAACCAACAAAATATTTTTAAAAATCGAGTATCGCGAATGCATTTAAAAAAAAAATTCATTAGAACCATTAAACACACATTTAGGACTATAACATAAAACAAAAAAGAGAACAAAATAAAGTAAAAATAACTAAAACATATTTAATAGAATATGTACAAATATCCACTGTCGAAGAGATATTTCAAAACATAATGATTTTAAGATTTCTGTTCAATCTATACGAATTCTTGTCCAACGAGAAACACTAAATCTCAAATTGATATTCAAAAAAAAAAAAATCATGTCGACCATTCGAAATCGAGAACAAAACGTAGAGTCTAGCTTCTTCACGAACGATGAAAGAAAGAAAATAAACAAAATTGGTTGACATCCCACATGCTTAGTATCAAACGAATAACGAGAGTTTAAAGAAAGAAATATCTGAGAATTGATAGCGATGAATAATGTTCTTCTAAAAAAAGAGGAGTTACTTTAGTATTTTCCTTTTTTATGATTAATCTGCATACTTTTTTTAAACTATATTCAATTTTTTTTTATACATATTTACCGCATCTTTATATTTAGCAATAAAACGAAAAAATAAGTGTACTTTAAAATTAACTTCTTTTTTCACTCGACTGACGTACGTTATAAAGAAAAATTAAAACAAAAGGAAATCATTTTAGATTTTACCAAAATTAATTTGTTGGAGATATGACAACAGAAGATGCAAAAAAAAACCGCTATAATTTCAATATTATATCATATTTCTTGGTAATTGTTTTATATTCAAAAACACATTGATTTCCACGTACACACTTATAATTATATTCGCATGTAATCATCTTCATTCGGTACACTGGCAAAATGAAACGTTTAGTCAAGTTTTGTGCAGTCCTTCATTTCCTTAATCTAATTGTGTTGAACTCAATCATCCTTACATATATTTTATATCATTTTTATTTCTTTCAATTTCTTGCTATCCTTTTTAAAACATTTTTTTAATCTATACACATTACATTTACATAACATTGTAAAATATTCTCAAAATAAAATCGATATGTTTAATAAAAAAAGTATTTAAAAAATATAAAACTTGATTTTTTTTGTATCATAACCATGTTTTTTTATTCTAGCTAGTACCTGTGTGTCCACAGTCATGCATTAGTGAACTTATACTTCTAACTTTAGTAGTGTTCACCTTTTTTCTTCTCTCATTTCACATGTTGTCTTTTAGTGATTAGTAGGGTCCAACACTTAATTTCACGAGAAGCGTCCACTCAAGCATTATTTTGAAAGTCCATCAAAGCATCCGCCCTTAAATTCGTCTAGGAATAGGGTGCAGATTAAAATACTATGAATATTGGATGAATTCGTACGGAGCCTTGGAATATTCTGAAAGCCAGTAGCAGTGTATTAAGGTTTCCGATCTTCCTTAGGTGATGCATATACCATCCTTATCTCATGCTTTATGGCTTATAAACTATATAAACTTTAAACTTACATTTATCCAAACTCCAAAAACTCGAATGAGAAGAGAGAAGAAGCCAAACGCAATGGAAAACTAGCAAGAGGTATAGGAGAGATGTCGAACAACAAGTGCGAAGGAGAACGAACTGAAATATAAATAATCCAATCTCAGAAACTTCCCTACATGGAAATTTGTAGGGAAGTGGAGCGAATGGAGTGTGTATGGCCGATAAAATCGTTCCCCTAAAATAGCTCTATGGATGAATATTTGCCTGGGAATGCGACTGACTGGGATTGTATAGAAATGCTTCCGTCGAACGATTGAAACACTGAACTCTAGGTCTGAAGAGAACTATAACTTCAGTTGAAGCAGTTAGTCCCGGACGTCTCGTTCGCAATCACAGCTGCAGGTTTTCACTAAGACTTGCCATACAAGTTCACAGACCAGTGTTACGACCGGTTAAAGAAAATAGTGATTTTTTTGTTAATGTTACCCCCAGTTCGCGGATGTACGTAGTTCGATTGACATGTTCAAAACATGTATTCTAATTATAGTTTGATTTGTAGGTGTGGTGGGGAGTAAAGATAATTCTGTTCACATCAAAGTTTGTTGCATTGGTGACATGTAGATAACTCAGGTACGCAAAAACAGTTTTTGTCCCTTAATGCGGGAATTTTTCCATGTCTGTGTTTGAGAAGAATTTGTGTATAAAAACTGTTCTTTTCCCTTGTTTCTTCATACATCAGTGATGTCGGAACTATAGCCCCCCTTATTCTCTTAGTCCTGTCACATGTCACTGTGGCTCACAAAATATGTGAGATTTAAGGGACTAATAGAAGAAAGAGAATTAGAGTGATAGAGTATAGACATGGACATGTCAACATTTAGTTTACGGAACGATAGGAAATGTTTCCGACAGAGGATATAGTTCCGGGAGCTATAGAGGTCCGGAACTACACAACTCTAATGTAGAGCACTACCAGCATATTTTACTGTTGAAAGATTGTTTCCGAAGAAATTCTAGCGCAATCCTTAAATTTCAGTTTATACCACTTTCATAGGCAAATAATCAAAGTGTTTTGCTAACTAAGCAATTGTTCAGACGTTAGGCGTGTGCCTTCGTTCAGCGCTATGATTAAGAATAAATTTAAAAAAGACGAAGTTTGTTCTCCTTTTTAACACAATCAGACATTTGTTTGTAAAGAAAATATATGGAGATGAAGATGTTTTGACTTTTCGGCAAATGTCTTGTAATACTGCTTCAATTAATGAAATCGTGACCTTTACATTTTGATTGAAAGGTAATAATCGTTTTTCATGTGCAGACTTAAGACCCTTAAAAAATGCTTCGGCGGTATTGCTTCTTGGTTTACATGGTCCTAAGTAGGCACATGTAAACGAAATGATGATCACTCCTAACGTGAATTGTGCGAAATGTGTTAGCCATATATTATCAATAAAAAGTTCAGTCATTATAATGTATTTAACAACAAATAACTAAAAAATAAGTTCTAACATAATTAAAAGTGTTGGTGCATCAAGTTACATAGTATAGATTAATTGGATGGCAACATTTAAGATCAGTCGTTGCGATTGAATTCAGAACAGCTTTTTCATCAACCCATCTCATGCAAGTCACTGAAAATGATTCAACACCATTGTCCACTACACAAAGTACGAGAATTGTTCATAATGTTTAAAATTATTCGACTTAATCCGGCCACTCTCGACAAAACCATCCGATTCCACGATAGTCCAGACAGAACATATACCTAGTGTAGTACCCTGACCTATCATGAGTTTCCATATGATCACATAGTCGAATAGAATTTATTGTTAATTAATTCTTAGAAGCTTACATAACTTATTTGTGTATATATTCCAACATTTCACAGATCATATTAAAAGACACGACCATTCTTTTCAGACTCTTTCAGTTATTCAAAGTAAAACATATAATTTGTGCGTGTAGCCATTTTGACACACTTTTTGAGGATCAATTTGCTTTATTTAAGAGTTTACTGCCGTATGTAAATGCATACTCGCATTTTTGTTTATATCGTATGACGTACCTATGCAGTTCCCCGTTTCTTTAGAACAATCTTTGAACGAGCTGCAAATATGATAACTACAATTTTTATTTTTAATTAACACAATTCTTTCATGTACTCTTGGCTTAAGTAACCAAATTTACATGACATCAAACAAATTTTTTAAAAACAGCAATTAAAAACAAATAACTCCGGATATGATACTCTTGAAATATATATCATCATATTCTAGGTTAATTAGGTCGTAAGTTTATATTCTCCTAAAATCGATATATTAATTATTGTTATATAATAGTATCAGAAATTAAAGATATTAATCCTGGAAATTTTGAGTTTTATTTCGTGTGTCTTAAAATATTTGTTGAGGCTTCCCTTTGGCGAGCTCATTGATGCAGTCGACGTTCGTGTAATTCAACCGATTCAGAACTGGCACCTTTACAGACAAACCAGATGGCACGGTTAAGGGTTTTCTGTTCCAAAATCGCGTGGAAAATAAAGAGAGAAATGCTCCAAAAGTTTTTATTGCTTCGGACGAACGGTATATGGTGCAAAAAGTGAAGCAAAACCCCAAATTATCGGCACCAAAACTAGCTAGTGAGATGGAGAATATGATAGGAAAGTCTTGTTCCGTAGAAACCATCCGACGTATTCTGAGAAATAAAGATTTAAACGGAAGAGTCGCACGAATGAAGCCTTTCATTAATAAAAGAAATCGGGATTCCCGTTTTAAATTTGCAAAGGAGCACATAACGAAGGATTAAAGATTCTGGGAGCAAGCCATATTTGCTGATGAGTCCAAATTTAATATTTTTGTATCCGATGGACGATCTTATGTATGGCGTACGCCTAACTTAAAGCCAACAGTCAAGCATGGAGGTGGTCATGTCATGGTTTGGGGCTGTATGTCAGCAACGGGAGTCGGAAAGTTACAATTTATTGAAAGCACAATGGATAAAATGGTCTGTCTTAACAAAGACAACTTGCTTCAAAGTGCAGAGCAATTGGGAATAAAGGACACTTTCCGGTTTTACCAAGACAATGACCCGAACATACTTCGGGAATTGTTCAAACTTGGCTTATTTATAATTGTCCCCACGTTATGAAGCCGACAGCACAGTCTCCAGATCTTAATGTTATTGTAATTCTCTGGTTCATTTTGGACGCAAATATTCGTAAACGTAAAATTTCGAATAAAAACGATCTGAAGACAGCCTTAATTGAAGAATGGGCAAGAATACCATGTGCAACGACGAAGAAATTAGTGGAATCATATCCTAACCGGCTTAAAACTGTTATAGGCCAAAAGGGGGGGTCACACCAAATATTAATATCAATGAAAATATTTGTTATTCTCTTTTTATTTCCTTTTTTTTGTAAATGGGTCAAATAAGCTGTGACATTGAATTATAGAAATTACTTTGTTTTTGTTAATTTTGTTTGTTATTTTGAGCTAAAATTAATAAATGAAGCTATTTGGTTTAATTTTAAATCTCAATTAACCTTCCTGCTTTTTTATTTTGTTGATAACTGTTTTTGTTTAGAAGCCGTACTAGTTTGAATTTATAAATAAGGGGTGGGTCGAATAAGCTGTGAGCCACTGTAGATAATTAAATGTCCACAATTAAATTCACAATATGAGATTCCTCTTCAGAGCGAGAGTAACCAGGCAAAAAGCAATGTAACCTCCGTAATCCAAAATGCAAATAACTCATAACGCGACTCCACCTTACACACATTTTTAATATTTATTAGTATACAGTAACATATTATAATACTAATGATTGGGAGCACAGGCTGCAAGGGCTTTTCGCTCTCTTATAATGAAAAGAAATTAAAAATACTAAAAGGTAATGTTAAATGAGTTACTTAAGTTGTTAATAGTGTTGATGTTTTTAAGGGATGTGTTTGCTAGAAACTGGTGTAAGTCGACGCTATTAAGAAGTTGTTTTGCGATGAGAAGAAACACTGTCCAAAAAGATGCTCTATGTCGATGACGTTACTACAAAGTTGGCAGACTGTTGGAGGTTTTTTTTCAAGAGGTGTTGCGTAAACATTATGTGTCCTGAACGAAGCGGAACAGATTTTCTGACTTCTGATTTTTTTTACCATTTTGGGATATATGGGTGCAAATTTTGTTGAACTAACTCTTATGTAATGGTGGCGGTAAAGTTACCATTCATTGTCAATTTCGGATTGCAGAATAAACTTGATTAGCTGGAGTAGGTCCCGTTAGGTTAAAACTTCGTTGGTAGGCGCTGTGCACGCAGAATGGGCTGCAGTGTCCGCCGCTTCATTGCCACATATACCCCTATACAGAATTAATTTCGGAAAATCTTTGTTAATGTGTGTTTCAGCAGGAATTTCGTATTGTGTCGTGTAATTTACTGAATTTCGCGTACATACGTGGTATGATTTAAAGTACGCCTTGATTTGTAATTTGTCCAATTATACGGAATGCTCTTTCAAAGAATTTTCAACGGGTCGACTGTATATGTTTTTTCAGGAAAAGACACAGCATCGACGTAATGGGCAAAGTGCCATTATGGGTAGATATAACATACGTAGCCATAGACGTCATCTATGTTTGCTCCAATAAGAATAGTACCATTAACATAAGTACCAAAATGAAACACAGAATAACACCAGCTTTTCCTTGGAACTCAAGAGGCAATAGACATGACATTGATGATCCCAGTCGTGCTCTACTGTGCAGAGGAATAAATAGTCTCAGGCGCTTATGAATAAGTCCTTAGCCACATACATGTACGTCAAATGGAGCGAAGCAAATGTACGCATCTGCTCCATCTCAGATCGTCGAATACGATTTTGAGCAGGAAACTAGACTACGCTGTAAACGTAAAAGCATACTCTCCCTCTTTTGCGACCTGCCACTGTTGTTTCGTAAGGAAGATGAGGAGTTTATCTTTGAGCTTAGCGCAGAAGTAGCTTGCCCGGGACTGTCTAGTGTCGGAGGCAGCTTCATCTTTGGATTAGACACGTCGCTGGCCTGGGAGAACATATATCCTCCATTAGCTCTGTTGACAAGTAACCCTATTATTTTGTCAAAGTTGTGATTTTGAAAGATGAGATTTGTCTTCTTATAAATGTCATACATGTTTACGCTAACGACTAGATACATGCTAAACGCTACACGCATTCGATACGATTAACCTAGATTTTTGAGAATGTATTTGAATCGGAACTTTTTTTTTTTGGAAAATCCAACATGTATTTATTTTATTGATTCTCTGGGCTACAATTCGTTTCATTATTGCTTGCCTTAGGCGATTCTAATTCAATTGTCACTGGGCCATCATTTTGAATGTGCACTTGCATGTATGCGCCAAATTTACCATCTGAAATAGGATAGGATTTCAATACGAAACAAACTATCACATAAATTTAACTGGTTTTGAACGTAAGCTGACTGCATTATACCTTGAATTTTGCTGGGATCATATTGCTTCGCAAGTTTTGTCAGAAAACCTTTATACAGTTCTTGCGCGCGATCTCCTTGCATTGCCAAGTGGAAGTCTGGTTTGTTACCTTTTAGTCGATTATACAATGTAAATTGACTGACGCAAAGTATCTCCAATTTTTCATCCTTCACACTCTTTTGCCATCGTTTTCCGGATTGGTCTTCGAACAATCGAAGTGCAAGTAATTTACGTGATCTATGTTTTAAGACAAATCAATATCAATTAGAAGTTCAGAGTGCCACAGGATTTGTATACTACAAATAATCTGCATCTTTCTCATCGTCTGTCTGACATATTCCTACCAAAACACAGAAACCTCTTCCAATGCTGCTTATAAGTTCTCCCTCAACTGCAATGGATATTTGAGTGTAACCACCAAATTTCCTTATAGTAGTATTGTTAGTTTACCTGTCACTTTTGCTGAAGTGACTCTCTGCACAATAGCCTTCATCGAGAATAGAAATGTTTATAATATACAAGCTTTATTAACACATCAATCGCCGGCCTAGATAATTTATTTTAAGTCATTTTTGTAAACACCTGTTTAACCTAACCTAAATCTAAAATTTGACAGCAAAATACCAATGCTGCCAGGTTCACATTAGAATTGTATTTTGGATAACATGCATATGATTATTTCGTATGTTGCTGGATATGTAGAACATCCAATATTGGTTTGCATATATCAATCATTCCATTTTCTGAGCAGCCAGTTCTTCCTTCTTAACAGACTACTTGAACCTTTTCAGGTACTTGGAATCTTTTGGGGTTAAATTCAAATGCTAGTTATCGAAATGTTGCACGTATGCCAAAGAGAAGTAGTTATCCAATAAATTATATGTACAGCAGTTTATTAACTATTCAATTCATCATTTTGGGTTGGTGACTCTAACTGAATTGTAACTGGTCCGTCGTTTTGAATATGCACAATACGTCTCACCCCAAAGCGACCATCTAAGAGCAAATCAAGTTTATCATTTTCCAGTGTTAAACGATGTGCACTGATTACCTTTTATCTTATCTTTTGAATAGTTCTTCTCCAATTTAACAAGGAAGTCATTGTAAAGCACATGTGCATCTTCGCCCTGCATTGCTTGATGAAAGTCGGGTATGTTTCCTTTTAGTTTGTTGTACAGTGAAAATTGACTGACACAGAGTACCTCATTATTAGTGTCTTTAACACTCTTTTGCCATCGTTTTTTATTTTCGTCTTCAAATATTCGTAGAGCCAATAATTTCTTGACCCTGTTTTTAAAGGCATTTATTATCGATTCATCAAATAAAACACTGCATCTTACGTACATATAATCCACATCCTTTTCAGAATCTTTTTTGGAAAATCCAACAAAGACACATACTCCTGCTCCGATGCTGTTTACTTCCTCATCACCAACTGAAAGCAATAATGTGATTACGCCTCAGAAACAAACAATCTTAAGTAGTACCTGTTACTTTAGCTGAAGTCACTTTCTGAACTATCGCTTTCATGATGCAAGTTCTTTTCTTTATGTTTCACCGATCTCTGGAACAAGCAATCCACTATTTTGCATTGAACAAGCTTTAATTAGTTTAGAAATCAAAAGCAAGAAAACGTGAGCGAGCACTGCATTGAATTGGAATTGTTATTGTTTTGAAATTATCAAATGTCAACGACGAAGAACGTTCACTGGGACAAGTTGTGTTATAAGACGTGTAAGTAGAGTGGTGTTCAATAAAGTGTGTTGTAAAAAGTAAAATAACCTCTAAAATTCTAATGGAGTGAAACTTGCTGACAAGAGAAAAAATGTGAACATTTATTTCAAATTAAATTCAAAATACCGAGGTTTACATAAAAAATCAAACATTTCATAATGCTGCGTATTGACATAATTTTTTTTTTTTATATTCATTTTTATTAATCATTTTATTAAAAACTTACATACTAGACAAAAATACTTAATACTAGTTGGACGAACAATGATTCTATTTTAACTTACTGGCCCTTAGCGGGTTCTCTAAGCTAAACTTAATCTTAATCTATGTCTTTCGACTTAACCTAACAATGCTTTTTAAAAAAAAGGAAAATAAATTTATATGCACAACTAATATTAAGAAAAATTGAAAAAAAACTTAATAACAGAACTATATTTTTTTTCTTAAAACCTATATACTAACTTACATGCTACCTTAAAAATAACTTAAACTAACTTAAGCTAAACTACATACATATACATATGTGTATATAATGATATACTCATATGTATATATATGTCCTTAAAGTATGTACAATATATACACATAGGTACACACATGTGTACGAGTGTGTATACTAGATTTTTACTTTTTATTTTTTTGCTATTTACATCTTAAAAACTACCTTAACACACTACCCTAAACTATGTAAGACGGCCATAGGTTGCGGCTGCTCCGCTGCAAAACAGTGACCGACAACTGCTCCCATGCGGGAGTCCGCATTACCCTTTCTACCCAGTGTCTAACGGGTTCGACGAGGGAGTTCCTTCGCTCTCCACAGTTGAACGGGCGATGTGAAAGAGGAGCGGTACCGCATTTATGTCTTGTATCAGACCGTTTGAATCCAGATAGAGGAATGCTTCGGGGGGGACATATCCGTTGTGACGTACCCTTTCGTGGTATAATGAATTGGGGTAGTAAGCCCCCGAGATCAAGTTATTGACCGAGTTCATCGCTCTAGCAGTATGACCTCGAATCAACTTCACTAGGAAATTGTCCACTCGTATCAGGTTCGCCCTGTTGTATAAGATCTCATTGGAGTAGAATTTTCTGTACTGGGACTCTGGTGTTCTATAAAGGCGAAGGCAAGCCCTAAGACAAGCCCTCTCAAACAACCGAATCTTTTCCATCAAGCTTGCACTCACGTTGAACCACACGGGACAGCCGTAGGTGAGCATTGGCCGGATGAGGGCCATGTAGCAGATAACCTTCACCCTCGCATCGAGTTGGCTGTTGTAAAAATTTGAAGGGGGGTGAGACAAAATGGATCACACAAAGGAATTTGTAAGTCGTGAGTACAAATCGTCCGATTCTTTTTCATGAACCAACATTTTCTACTACCTAGAATGTGAACGGTCGTATAGTAGTTCAACGTGGTTAATTGTTCTCCTTGGTTAGTCTTCAACCAAGGTCCAAGTACTCCACACCATTTTTCACTTTTACCTCTGATTGTTTTAGGAGATTGATTGGAATTTGTTTTGTGAAGGAATGTATGGTATTTAGACCGCTTTTAAACGGGAAAGGAAAAACAATATTGAAAGTCGATTTTGGTTTGATGCCGACAAGTATAATCGATTTTATCTTTATTCCAAAAATATGATTAATCGTTCATCGAAATATATTTCCTGATTCTTCTGTATTTTATTGATGTATAATATATGAAGCTCTGAATTTATGTTATGTTATGTTATGGTATGTTGTACGAAAAGGTGGCAAAGAAATGGGGAAACAATTTACCTTATTAGAGCTGAACCTTTAGATTATTTCCTTGTCTTGAAATGTATGACTCAATTAAAAACAATATGATGCTACTTTCCGTTAAATGTCCAAAAAGTATACATTTAAGGAGTAATAAAGAGTATTGTGCTGCAGATGTGTTCGATTAGAAATAACCGTTACTGAACGTTGTGATTTATTTATTTGTGTTCAACAGATTTACATATATCATTTTCGTTTTTTTATGTCATGGAGTACTCAGTTATTTATATAAATAGAATATGGCCTTAGTGCGACCTTGATAAGTGATTGATAATCGATATTTTAGTGCGAGCGTGATAAGTGATTGATATGAGATTTTATTATGAAAGTTTGTCATGACGATAGTGATTGAAACCTTCAAATTTCAATATACTCACAATATGTAGGTACTTGTTCATTTACTAAGTCTATTGTATTTTTCTTCTTCTTTTTAGGGCGGTACAATCCGGAACTCACTCAACATACCTTTTCAGACAGCCTGATCTCTCACCAGCAGTCTCAAGTCGGCTGAGTTCCTGCTCGATTTATGTACACCACCTTGTACGAGGGCGTCCTCTGTTGTGTTGTCCCACAGGCTCAGAGTCGAAGATTCTCCATCCATACCATCTTAGGTGTTGGATCCGTAGACCCCTAGCTAGATTCATGTCGTTGTACAGCCCATACAGTTCGTGGTTGAACATTCTTCTCCAAATGCCATCAACGCAGACAGGACCAAAGATCGCGCGCAGATGTTTTCTCTCGAAAATACCATGTCTCTGCGCAGTAGAGCAGGACGGGGACGATCAAGTTCTTATAAAGAGACAAGTCATCCGAGTGAGGGTTCTGTTACTCAATCGCTTTTTGAGACCAAAAAACAGCGGTTGGCAAGAGTTATTATGAATTTGATTTCGGTGCTGATGTTGTTTGTACTGTTTACCGCAGGCCCGATATATACGAGTCCCTTCACTACCACGAAGTTAAAGCTGCCAACAGTAACGTTCTGCCCGAGCCGTCGATGTTGTGCGTCTTTCCTTGTTCACAGCATATATTTCGTTTTGATCTCAGACAGACGCCTCAATGACGTCTCGCTGTGATAGACCTATCACGTCAATGGCGTATGCCAGACAGCGCGTTGCCTTGTCTAAATACTTTATTAACATTGAAGGTCTCGGTGAGTTCGTTACCGACTTTTATGAAGCAGCGAAAGTTTTCCATCGTCATCCTGGCAGGAATGTCAAACCTAGACATAGCGTTGCATAGCTCGACATGGCGTTATAAAACTGGACATGGCTTTGTATAGCACGAATAGGTTGTGTGTGTCGATTGCGGTTGTGTGCATTTCCTGTGTCTTTTCCTCGATCTGCCGCAGTGTGAATATTTGGTCGATGGTGAAATTCCCCGGCATGAAACCCGGGGCCTGTCGATTAAATCGAATGCATACTTATAAAAAAAATAAAGCAAGGAACTGAACTAATACTAATAATCGTTTATGTTTCTCATTTTAAAGAAAATCGTATCCTTCTTTTGTTTCAGTCAAAGTTGCCGCAGTAAAGTAGTTAGTCAATAGATTGTTAAAACAAAACTAAACCATTTTGTCTTCTTTTCACGTGTGTTTTCCAGTGGCGATTCCTGGTCTTAAGCATTGTGTTCGCTACAAGCCCATCAAACAATAGAATGATTATATAAGACTTGTTACAATATAATCTAGTATGCAAGTCTTATTAGTCATAAGGAGTCCAGATCGCATGCAGTATACCTTATTTTAACATTGCGATGAGATGAGGCATAAGGCATACACATTCGCTGCCTTATTCTAAACATCTTTTCACTCTAAGAATGGTACTTGAAAAGGCTTGGGAGTATGCCAAGCCCATCTACAGCTATTTTGTGGATTTTTAAAAGGCAAGGACTTCGCCAAGGGTGTGTCTTGTCTCCTCTCCTTTTCATTGTATATATGAACTGGATGTTGCGGGATAGCCATGGCGAGGAATATTTCACATTGGGAGAGTTGACATTGAGATCATCTTTTTTTTGCAGATGACTTAGTGATCCTCACATCTTCCCAGTTGGAAATCCAGAGCGCACTCGATAAGTTTGTGGCCGTATGTGCTGATGCTGGAATGAAGGTAAACGTGGACAAATCGGAGGTTATGGTCATCTCCAGAACGCCTGTTCAATGCAGTCTACATGTTAGTCGAATCCCATTGAAGCAGGTGTAGAAGTTTAATTATCTCGGGGTATTTTTCACGAGGCATGAAATTAGTAAAGCTGAGCTTCCTGTAGAATTGATCAAGCTGGGTCAATTTTGAAACATCTCGGTAGATCTGTAATCAGGAAGGCTGAGCTTGGTGTCAAAGCCAAGTTAGGGATTTTCAACTAAGAATTTGTTCCAACTCTTACCTATGGTCATGAAATTTGGGTAATGACCGAAAGAATAAGACCGGGAATACAAACTGCTGAGGTGAGATTTCTTCGTGTTGTTGTGGGAATTACTCGCGAAGAGAGAACGGCAGTGTGCGAGGAACACAACATTGCGGAGCTGCTTCTTCGAACGGAAAGGTGGTTTGGTCACGTGGTACGAATGTCCCCTTCATCACGAATTCCGAGGCGGGCGTTGAATTCGGTTCCATGAGGTAGGAGATCACTTGGCAGTCCCAGGTCGAGATTGGACCAGGTAGGACCAAGTCCAAAAACTCGCCTGGTTACGCTTGGGCATAACTCCTGATGAGTTAGAGTCAATGGCTAGTTTAGCCCCACGACCGATGATGATGTCAAGCCCATCTACAGCTGATGACGAAGATGTTGATGATGATTCTAAACATTTTTATATTATGTCAATCAAACGCACTCTCTTATAGTTATCACCTAAAACAAGAACATCACCGCTAAAGTTTGTTATCTTCAAACCTCACGCGGCCTTTCCCGTTGAACGGCGCGCCGACTCAACACTCAACTGCATAAAGTTTTTTCTGAGCATGGATATATGATGCAATACACAAAAGCACACTGCTTACTTCCGCCCCACCTTGAAGCAGAGATGATGGAGGAAGAGATATTCCTCTTTCCAATGGACCCCCCATCGCAGTTGTGCTTTAGTCACGCATACTATTTTATTTTCACGCACACTTGTTAGAAGTGTTTAGCAATGCAATGGTGTTAGGCGGGAGTAAACAGCTACGCTTAGCTCACACGTATTCACAGACGCCTGCCTGTGAAAAGGTTATAAAAAACGCTGTCAGATAAATCTGAGGGGCAAGAAACGTAGAAGTGGCCCATCTCTTTGGGGGTTTCCACTAGAAAGGAATATATTTTCCTCCATCATCTCTGGTATATGTCATTCATTTGAAGCGTAAACAACAATAATTTTTTTTCACTCAAATATGTCGAACTTTGTGCCTGAACAAGGGTTTTTGCGGGGAGTTCTTCACTACTGGTGATTTTGGCTTGGCCAACCAGCCAAATCAACAGCAAAGCCGAATATCCATGGCGCGAAGGTAATGCTCTGTATTTGGTGGGATTAGAAGGGTGTGTTATATTATGAGCTGCTAAACCCGGGTGAAGCCATCAACGGACAACGCTACCGAACACAATTAATGCGTTTGAAGAGAGCAGCAGCCGAAAAAACGCCCGGAAAACAGTGGATGGGATGTTTTACCCCAACCGCCTTTTAGCCCAGACCTTGCCCCTACCGACTACCATTTGTTCCGGTCGATGCAGAACGCCCTCACTGAAATTTTCACATCACAGCAGAATATCAAAAATTGGCTTGATTCATTCTAGGCTGCAAAGCCGCAGTTCTTTTGGGATGGGATCCACAAATCGCCAGAAAGATGGGAAAAAGCTAGCTTCAGATGGGCAATACTTTGAATAGTACTATTGTACATGTTTTTCCCAAATAAACCTTCAAATTTTGAAAAAAAAAAAAAAAGACTGCACGCATGTTATAGACCCAATTTGTTTGGCATCATATTTATAAGTATTGTATATGAGTATGTAGCTAATCGCTACTGGTGTTTTCATTCCTATTACAACTTACAATAAAATGCAGTCGTGAAAACGTGATCGTCATACTCATTCATAAATGATCAGCCCCGTATGGTTTCACTTATCCACTTACACATTTGCATGTTTTATTCGAAATCGCTTTTCATTGGCAACCTGAAAAATTTTAATTTTTGATAAGCTACTCAAATATTTTGTTTGCTTATCATGAGTTATTTTGAATGTTTATTAATCCACGCAATCATTAAACGGTAGATAGCAAGTGTACTTATTTTGATTTCAAGTTCCGATAAGAGCCCGTTGGTGGTCAATAAGTGGCAGTATCAAAGATAAAGTCTTAAACAAGGCTACCATAAATTTAATTTGGCAGAAAAACAACTTAAAGTGCATACTCCAACTTAAAACCTATTTGCGGCAAGTAGAAAACGCACCGGTTTTTATGCTGAAATCTTTATCAAGAGTTATTTCGTCAATACTTATACAATTCCGATCTGTGCCATTCTGGATATCTTTAGAGTTAAATGAGCAATGATTTTGCGGTTATTGCTTTTAGTTTTTGCGCATGGGCTAGGTTGTTAGATGGTTAAGTAATAGATACAAATGGTGAGCGTGTCTCTCATATTGATATGCACCAATCCATATCCATTGTGCTGCCGCATGGATCTTGATTGTGTACAACCTGCGTCAGAAAATTTGGCATCAGGACAAGCGTATTTATTCCACTTAATCCGGTTATCACTTTTTTATGAAGCTTCGACAAGGTAACAGTGTCTAGGTCATCAGATAACTACGCTATGCATTAGATTTAGATCAGCACAGATCCAAAGTTATAAACTGCTTTACAGCCTATTTCTACCAATAGATTCTTTACACATGATATTCTTCACTACTTGATCCAACTTCTTTTATTTCTTGTTCTTCTGGCGCTACAGTCCGTGATGGACCTGGGCCTCAGCCAACAATCCTCTCTAGCTGGCACGATATTTTGCCAGCTGCCTGCATTTCGCACGCCCAGTTTGTTGATTTCCTTCTCCAAACGTGTGTGACATTAGTTATGTGAGCGCTCTAGAGGACATTGTCTTACTGGTGCGGAGTAGGAGACTCTCTGGGCTGTAGCAGTGCTGTCAAAGCACTTCAATGCCAGCAAACGCATCATAGACGTCTCGCTGTCTTCGACTTATACAGACTTTCTGTAGATCATGCTTCTTGTGATTTCCACTCTTGGTTCTGCACCTTAAGACTTATATTTGACTTGATCCATTAGTAAAGCTTCTTCTTCTAATTGGGCTTCTTGTGCAGAGATGTCTAGAAATTTCGAAAATTAAGCTGGAATCGTTTATTGAGTCTATGAGAGTCACTAAGGTGAAGGCAGTCTACAGCATGAGTACTACGATGAGTTAATTTCCTTCTGATGCATTGAACACGTTGGAGCTCGCAAGGACGTCCGGATTGTCGTCTAAGCCATACGCTGTGTAGTAGGCAAGCAACCCCGATATGTAAACAATTTGCACGCTCTCACCAGATCTTCTCTAGTTGAGCAGAGTAATGTCTATTCTCTACTCGTTGGCTTCTAGTCTACGCGAATTAGGATTGAGTTTTGCAATGGACGGCACTTTTGCTAGTAGTTACATCAAAAACCATTCGCCGCCGTCGATCGTCAGTTGGTTGAGGGCTTTAGTTTGAAGGAGTGAAACTACTCTTTACGGACAACTTGTCATAGTCTCGGCATGAGGTACTTACACTGAACGGACACGTCTACATAAGGGACTGTCCGATGGTCCCGTTGGTATCCGCTATAGAGGGGTTTCACTGCAACAGAAAAAATAAAGAAAAATTCACGTTACGTTCATCGAATATGAATGTACATTGCATATCATTTTATTTAACGTAACACAATACGAGATAAGATACGATAATGTATTGGGTTCATTGGGCTCCTAGCAAACGATTATAACTAAACCCCGCAGACTAAACCCCGCAGACCAATATTTGAATCTCAGGAGTTTTTTTTTTTTCTTTAATCTTATTTAAGTCATTCAACTCTACAAAGAAGTGTTTTTATAGAAACTGCCTACTTTTAATTGCTATAGCTGAGCATTCACAGGGCAGATCCTATTTTCTTTCTCTGCTTCTGCAGAGTGTGGCCACTGATACCACACTAAGCCATAGAATCCATAGCTTCATCTTAAAATCTCTTGCCGCGTGTATCTTTAAGGGAATGATACAGACTTCCACAGACCAGTACTATCCTTCAGACTGTCTGTTTTTCCAATATGCCCAGTATAGGATCACCGTTGTCGATCCTGATCACGTTGTCCACACAGCCTGGCCAGATTCAAACTAAGAATGTCCGATGCTGCGACTTTAATTGCCGCTTAGCTTTCGGAGAATATGATGATCGATTTTTCAGTTACAATGTGATCTCTCAACGCAAGTGCAAGTGGCGCCTCGAAAATCGCAAGACTTGCCATTTGGGATTTTGCGAAACCTGCACGGCGCTCGTTTTTGAGCTGTGTAATCCCCAACATCACAATTTCATTCAGTTAACAGGGATTCGTTAGCCAATATATTCTGGAAGGAGAGACAGTACATCGCCCCGATGTTGCTGAATCTGCTGGCAGTGTTCGAATACAGCTTAACACTGACGCCTTTGATTCTAAGTAGTGGCTGCATTACTGCGCCGTGTGGACCATCACGAAGCGTGGACGACCACGGAATGTGGCCGAGCACGGAGTGCGGACGAGCACTAAGTGTAGACGAGCACGGAAATGAATTATTAGGGCTGCCTTCATCATTTTTATCGCTTTGGCGAGGGGTTCTTTGAACCGTCAGCCGGTAGTAAACCGGCTCACAGTAATCCCGTGAGCACGGAGTGTGAACTAGCATGGACTGTGGACGAGCACCGGGTGTGGACAATTACGGAGGGTGGACGAGCACGGTTTGTTGACAAGCACAGAGTGTGGACGAGCAATGAATGGGAGAGAGTAGTCTTGTTCAACTTTTAGTCCATCCATATAATCATCAATCGACAGCTAAATAACGGTTCATCTTTTAAGACACACCCCGAAGGACTGTTGTCAGAGAAAAGAAAAATACATGCAATTAAGATGGATACTGCTGAAACCAAAATGAATAAACTAAATGAAGAACTATGTACATTTATTTAATACCCCCTCAAAAATGTCATAAGAATATGTTGACGCGTGCAATTTACTTAAATGGACTTATCACTTGAACTACAATACTATACAACTATCTCTAAAGGACACAATCTAATATTTATTAGTAAAAAAAATCAACAAATAAATCAGGTACAGTTAAGTCTACGGTCTCAAATTCATTATTGCAATATGACAGAAGGCTCTATTAAATTGTTTGACTTCGATACATCGACGTCCTTGCAATCTCCGGGTGGATCATCGCCAAAAATGGGCTCGCCCGATCCTGAACCTGTTATCATGGCGATAATATCCTTCAAGGTAAAATTGGATCCCAATCGGTTAATTAGCTAAAATGAAAATCAATTATTCATTTACAATTCAACTGAAACTTAATAGTTTCCACTTGCGTACATTTTCTATCTTTCCAGTGTAGGTTTCACCGTAATCACTCCACAAGTCTCCCAGCAGCTCAAGCAGCAGTTCGTTGATAAGATCTCGAAGAAAATCGTTAACTCGTTCTTCTTCCAATAAAAGCCCATAATCGACGGACAGCTCTTTAATGGTGATCTGATTAAAAAAAAAATGATTTGTTAAGATAAATCTGGCGGAAAAAAGGATGTAAGCATACTTTAATTTTGAGATTTTTTATTCCAAAGTTCGTTGAAAGCTTCATTGCTCCGGTGATGATAATTCGAATATCCGCAACGTATCCACTAGATTATATAAATAATGTGATACTGTTATCAGCGTGTGTTCTTCTGCATCATTCACCCAATAAGGGGGTGAATTTAAATTTATTTTGTATACTTACGCAAAATTGTCATCTCCAACGAGATTCAAGATGTAAGCAAGTGAACCTTTTGCAGTGTAATTTGTATTAACCTTTGTCATCGGAAAGGTTAAGTCAAAAGTAAATTTCTGAGTCAATTTAGAAATCTTTATCTCGTTGATTATAAAATCCGACAGCCCAGTGGCACTTAAATTCGTTACGGAGGCTGAGAAACTACACAAATACTGAATTACGTGCAACGTTCCTTGTAATCGAACTTACTCTTTGAATATACTGTCATCTCGGTACACCTCCATATGTTGTATTTGAAACGGATCCAGAGCTGGCAGCCCGAATTTCTCAATAGGATGACACATTCTCGCCCGTAACTGTTCAAGGAAGTCTATAATGCCATCTTCAATTGCAGCTCTAGTCACACTGAACTGAATGGCGAAAATTAACGCCAAAACACCGAAGATATTGGACTTCATTTTCAAGTAAAAGATGCCAGCTAATGTCCAGAGCCGATGAACTGTACCGGCGGAATGTTTTTCTTCGGCGCTACATCATGCTTTTATTATCATTGACAACTTATTAAATAAAAGGATTGGGCGAAAGTTTAAGCTTATCGATAGATTTGGGGAATTATCTTGACAAAACGTTTATTTTTACTCTGATGTCAGTTCGTGATAAGCCTTACCATTGATGATTATTTGTATCACTGTATCACTTGCGTGCGCGATTTATCTAACGATCATAATAAAATTTTGAATATAATATGACATTTTGGCAGCGCATTTTGAATTAATCGCTATCGGAAGTGAGATTAGAATATTACATCTGATGGAGGAGCATTGATTTTACAAAGTGTTCTTCTACAGTGACCCCACGATTGAGGTTCTTCCTACGATCTCTGTTAAAGTTGTTACATATATTAATTACATGCAATCTACATAGCGAAAACGGCTTTCGAATCAGACATAGTACATAACACACATTTTCTCTGGTTAAAAACGGCCGGTAAGTGTATAAATAACAAAAGCAACTAGATAAGGCTTTAGCCAGTTTTAGGGAAAACACGGAACAATCAACAAAGCTGTACGCGGCAGCTATACAATGGGATTTAATCATACTGCGGTAAGAATGAATACAAGTGCTTGCGCGATATACCGAACAGATATGCATTGTGTTATTACAGTAGTTTGTTCTGCACTGCATGCGTCGAAATAAAATATGCTGAAATACTGTGCATGCTGTAGGCGCCACTTTCGGCTTTGTTGTTTTTTTTTTTTTATATGGAACTGCTCTGCCTTGGTTACAACGAACATAGTTAGGCATTTAACGAATGCCTTATCTCAACTTCAATATAAATATTGGTGTTTCAAATATGCCGGTGGGGGTGCGAAGTGTTAACAATAATTGCATTCCTCCCATTTACTGGTAATAATAAAAATTGCGCAATGGTAAGCTGTCCACATGTTATACTTTGCACTTGCATATCCATGGACCAGTGTGTAATTAATAGGCAAATAATAAAAGATGTATGTCAACATATTATTGCATTTTACTTCAAAAAAATTTAATATAATAGAACAATCCTTATTCCGTTGGTGGTGGTTCTCTTAAGTGCTCCGGTACTTCCTGAATTTCAACTTTTGTCGCTTGAAGCGCAACTCCTTCTGGCAGGTTTCTTTCGATATATTCTAAGAATGTGTCTAAAGATGAACCTGTAAGCTTATGAAAATTCAGGAAACGAAAATGTGTTCGAATTTCGTACTGCACTCGATGTTTTTTGAAAATGTGAACTGACTTCAAAAGCGTAAGCCTATCGTGATGAGCCTTCCGAGGTGCCCAACTGAAAATTAAGTTATGTCAGTAAATTTTTTTTTAACCGATGATGGAGGAACATACCAATTTCCGATTTCGATTCCCAAGTGATTTGCAGCAGTGGTAGCAAACCATGAATAACTTTTCAGCACAGCAGGATCTATTCCGCGTAACTCTATTTCCAAACGACTGTACAATTTATCTTTTTCTACAGGTTCATTAACTTTAAGACTAGTTTCGGCTGAGATGACTTTGTTTTGGTCCTCCGCAGCAGTCACAGCTTGTGTTGATAGGGCTGCAGATCTGAGGAAGCTGTCAGCCGCAGCAAGCCTTTGAGTTGAGAGTAAAGTTCTTACTGCCTAGTAAACGGATTATAAATATATAATAGATTTTTTATTCAAAAACGAATAATGTATTTATTTTACTTTGAGCATGATGAAGAATTGATGTTTTGCAAAAGAGGTTATGTAATGTTTAATTGACAATCAGCTGCAAGAAATGTCTAAATATGAAGGTGCGTTCAAAAATACGATACCAGTTGATCCGTTCAAACGAATATGTATTATATTTTAAGAAATAAATGGAATGTGAATGATTTTATTAATTATGTATAGAAGAGGTTAAAATACTAAAAAGGATTTGTTGCTTATACAAGATTGTATGTATGAACAATGATTGAACAAATTTCAATATACTCATCCCTAGGTCGTCAATTTATTACATTTAAATGAAAGAATATCAACTTCTGAGCATTGTTTGCAAGCTGAGTAATACCATTGTGTAATTTTTTAATTTTATTTGGCAGGTAGCTCACCAACCAACGCATTATACAAAAAAAAAATGAAAATTTGAAATCATCCAACCGATATGCCCCAAAATGTATTTTCTTCCTAAGCAAAGTACATGGCACTTGCCGGATATCCGATTTTTTATTTTTGAGGATTGGGGATTCGTACCAACTCCCTGGAGGCAGGTTAATGTTGTTTCTATTCCCAACCAACCCAGTGAGCTGGCTAAATCGTATATGCCCATAAGTCACTTAAAACAAAGGATAGACTGATTGATGTTCAATCGCTTCCTTTTCTTTTTTATTAGTATTATATACTTTTATAAACATTGTCCATGAATTCATAATTTTAGAAAATATGTATGTACATAAATAATTCACACTTTAGAATCATCTGGAGGAGTGTCGGTTAAGACCGTTCTAGTGCCCTTCTTAGGGAGGGCACGAGTTAACCTTGGACTCAAAAATAATCCACAAAAACACATTGATCTGTTCCAGCTAGGTCAAATATCTGAGAGTAATCCTGGACAAACGACTCAACTGGAGCTCACATATCAAGTCCGCCGCAGAGACGTCTATACATTAGAACTTCGGGTCTCTCTCCCAAAATTATACATTGATTGTACACAATGATATCGAGACTCATTATCACATACGCGGCCATATTTTGGTAGCATGAAACCTGACAACGGCTAATAAGTCGCAGAAGCTACAGCGAATTGCTTGTCTTGGAATAACTGGTGCCATCCGCACACGCCCCACAACTGCAGCTTGATATAATTATAAACCAGGTAACTTAACGGGTCACCTTAGCATATTCAACTCAATCCCTAAAAGATACATGTTTTGAACAATGCCAGATATTATGATAAGGTAGCATTGTTTCGGTAGGCTTTTCGATGTTGAAATATTGGACCGCGAAAGCTGGACTACTGGTGTCCCTACACTAGACCCTAGAAATCTGGTATGGTGCACAGGTGGAATCTGAAGTAGGGACACGATTATTTTCGTACCAATGATGTAGAGTTTTACAGTGGTCCAGCCGAAATTCACGCCATCGGGATCTGCGCCAGACAAAACCTCCACAAAGGTAAAATACAGATATTTTCCGACAGTCAAGCAACACTAAGGGCACTTTCGTTCAATCGGACTCCAAAACAGTCTTATGTATGTTGCTATGACGCCCTACAATCCCTTGCCTCACACAACAGAGTGAAGCTTCAGTGGAATTAAAAAATTCGACTACACACGACTTACTATCTTTCAAGAGATAAGTAATACGTCTTTTGATTTAATTCCAATGCTCCGATATAAAAGATCTATCCTGGTCGCGGTGTGGTTGCCTTCATGCTATGGGTTGTACAAGAGGGAAAAAATCGGCTAGTTTAACCACCCCCATTTCCAAATCCACCGGGGGAACCCGTAAACTAAATCTGAAATATTCTATTCCGAAATCCGTTCGAAGCGTAGTGTCCGCATGTCGGCAATGTGAATTGAGATTCGTTCACATTACTAAATCCGATTAGATCGAAGCTCTCCATAGAAACAGAGTTGCGGATTCCTACAAGTTTGAGTACCTGGTAAAAATTTAAGGCATTTGTAATGTGTTCAGCATTACTTAACAAATGAATTGTAGTAAGGAAACTACAAACAGGGATTGCATTGTTCCCTGTTTAGATTAAATGAAAGAATAACATGACAGCAAAAAATATCACTAAATGTACCTGAAGAAATAAAAGGGGAAATTTTTGTCTCAGCTGAAGAAAGCACTGAATGAGTTTTCCTTTTTTGAAAAAAATACAAATTTATTTATTGGCTTCTATAAACATTCCATTATTTCGTTTATCTGACTTGCTTCCTATGAATGTGTAATTTCAGTTCCTGGCTAGCCAGCAGATCTCCTTAAACATGATAGCACTGTTCTTTTGTTCACTTCTGTGTCATAAAAAGTGAGCAATACTGTATACTATGCTTATTACAAACAATTTCGAAAGAAAGACACAAATCGCAATGTTTGAATTCAAATCAACAATCAAACATTTCTCGAATTAAGTGTCCAAACTGGTCTGCTGATGAAGAGAGAAATAAAGATAGTGCTTCCGGCAGATTCAATGATAGCACAAACACGTTTACGTGAATCGAACGAGTGAAGGGAATCTCCGATCCGTCGAATTTGAGAATAGGGGTGAATATAACAATCGTTATTCCAGTTGTGGTGATTGTAGTAAGTGTTCTGGCACTTGTTGGATTTCAAGCTCAACTCCTTCTGGCAGGTTACTTTCGATGTATTCTAAAAACGAGTATAAAGATGGGCCTGTGAGCGTATGGAAATTCAGGAAATGAAATTGTGTTCGAATTTCATACTGCACTCGACGTTTTTTGAAAATGTGAACTGACTTCAAAAGCATGAGCCCACCGTGATGAACTTTTCGTGGTGCCCAACTGGAAGAAGCGTAATGTCCGTAAACTATTTAACCGAATATAGATGAACATACCAATTTCCCACTTTTATTCCCAAGTGATTTGCAGCAGTGGTAGTAAACCATGAGTAATTTTTCAGCACAGCAGGATCTATTCCACGTAACTCAATTTCCAGTTGAATATACAATTTATCTTTTTCTACTTGTTCATTCGTTTTAAGATTAGTTTCGGTTGAGATGTCTTCGTTTTGGTTCACAGCAGTCGCAGCTTGTGTTGATAGGGCCGCAGATCTGAGCAGGCTGTCAGCCCCAGTAATTCTTAGAGTTGTAAGTAACGTGCTTACTGCCTAGTACACGTGTTATAAATATTTAGATTTCTTATTAAAAAAATAATGTATTTATTCCACTTTGAGCATGATGAAGGATTGTTGAGAGTTTAATAAACAATCAGCTGCAAGAAATGTCAAAATATGAAGGTACGTTCAAAAAGTGGAGACGATACCTGTTGAATGCTAAATTTAAAAAAATAGCTCTAAGATGAATTTGTTTAATAATCGAACTCATCACAAAAAATAGCAACCCAAAACAAAACATGTTTTAAACGTATGTATTCATTTTAAGCTTATTATTTATTAAGTGTATTTACTTCATATTATTCTACTTCTGCATCTGCCTTTCAAACATTTGATAATTTCCATAGGCTCTCAAACAGTATCCAGCCGCTGTACAATTGTGAAAAAAACTGATTTTCAAATCTGTCAAATTGCCACAACAAAAAACCGTCCGTTTGTAAAAAGAAAATGATTTGAAGTTATTTTGTGACCAATTTTTAGTTATTTTTAAAGCGAATAGGGATTAAATAATTCTTTGGGCAATACCTGCGATGTCTGTAAATATTACTGTTAATGGAGAATACATGAAAAGTTGCCCCAAACATTATCTGCTTTGTGATCAGGAGAGATTGAAGAAGGAAACTGAAAATGAACGTAGGAAGATGCGAATACAACAGGTTTGTAAAATTGCACATCTTAACTTGTTCACAAATTCAATTTCACGGCTTTCTTCAGGTGCGCGCCGCTTCGAAAGACATGGCCAAAAGGGTACGGGACAATGTTGAAATTGAAAAGGAGAGACAGATGAAAAAGATTGATGAAATAAAGGCAAAAGAAACAGAATTATGGCGGCAAAATATGTTGGAAGAAAAAGAAGCTAACTACAAGTCGGCAATCTTTCAAATAGGAACGGCCCATCGCGCCGCAAAGAGAGAAAATGAAAGGCAAAACCATATAAAAATCAATACTAAGCCAAGGGCATCCAAAGTCATCGGAAATAGGGGTCCTTCCACATCTAAAGGGAAGGAGAACAATATCAAAAATGCCAATGCACAAACTGAAATAACTGGCAATTTTTGCCCAGGGTCATCACAGTTTAAAAATGATACCTTGTGTGCATCTGATTCATCTCTATCCGACTCAGAAAACGACACTGCCATTCATGAAATCACGTCAAGTAGTACAAATACTCCAATCAGTAGCACGTCAACGTCCTCTAGTTTGACAGAATTACCGGGACAGAAATATAATTTCAGTGAAAGACAACCTTTAAAAGATCGAGGCAAAATTGACCAGAAAACCGTACCACCGCGATTATCACATAAATCCCCACCCACGAAATTGGATGCTGTTTCGAAAAAGTTTGCACGGTCAGATCCGGTTGTCAAATTGCGCGATCCAAATACTGTATCACCGAAAAAAGCGGCTGCCTCGAAAGGTGAAATCGATGATCTAGAACCGAAGTCAAATAATAAAGAAACTGCATTTAAGCCTACGGATACAAAAAAGCGTTTTACACAGATAACCGACTTTATTCGCCAACAGGAAGGTGGTGAGAATGTGTCAAATCCCTCAACCATTCCAAAACAAGTGCATTTACAAAAATCGCCAAATAAATCTATATCAAAATCGTCAGCTAGCAAAAGATCACTCCCAACGCAGGCGTCCAAGCATTCGATCTCACCTTCAAAAGCAAAATCTTCAGGGCTTCTACGATCCGTGAGTGAAAAAGTGACTGAGACGTCCACAAGTAAATTAAGTGCAGGGACTTCTGGGAGAGTGCAGTTTTATGATCACAACAACAGGTTTCACAAAGAATACAATCAACCAGATTCTGTTGTTCATACTCACACCGGATCGACTGACGGCATCGAAATGAATGCCATGGAACAAGCTTTGCTGGCTCAAAAACTACGAGAAGCACGAGAAGATGAAATGGATAAGTTAAGGTAGGAGATGAAGAAACATTTTTTTTTAAATTGTTTGAAACTATTTCATTTCAATAAGTTCACAAGAAGACAAGAAAGGCAAGTGGATCAGGAGTTACAAAAGCTCTGTGCAAGACGTCTATGTTGTGTGTCTTTTTGATGACTGCATATATTTAAGCAAACTTAAGCAATCTTTGCTACTATATAGTCCTTAAGGATCTCTGTCTTGGTTATTGACATGACAATGTATTAATTAGTGCAAGCAAAATATACCAGCGGAGCTCCACTTCTTACGTCTACCATTCTCCACCAGTTTACTTGCCTCATATTCGATTTTGTCGAAGTATTGGCCTTAGTTGTTAGGATGGAAGTGGTTTTTACAGGACAGCATGCAATTCGAAGCATCCCATTGATTTTAACACCAGTTCAACTTTTTTTCCTTTGTTTATTTAGGAAGAAAACAGACGAACGTTGTCAGAAAGCTGTAGAAAGGGAACAAGTCCGTCGTGCTTGTGAAGACTTGACTGCTAAGTTGGACGCCCTAAACAAACAACGTCCATTGTTGCCATCCGATGTAAGTTTACCTGATCGCAACAACTGTCATTATGACTAATGCACTTTCTTGTAAAGCAGAACCGTCAATACTCTTCAGTGCGCCTAGGTCATATCGCCGCGGAGAAGGAAGCAAAACTCAATACAGCCGTGGAAAATATTCTGCGACGTCCAGCGGTGATTACCTGCCCACCAATTAATCGGCATCAAGCAATGCCATTATCAATGCCATCTGCCCCTGTAACCAATGACCTAAATCTGGGCTCTGCAGTTAACGATATAAGCAGCCTCAACTCATCGGACAGCTGCTGCTCAATACTCTTGGGTTATGTGAATGGACAGACTCAGCAACTCGCCGACGACATAAAGAAATACAATCAAAATGGAGAAACCGGCAAACTGAAAGTGGACAAATTACAGGATCTACTGAATCGTATCAATCGACTGCGTGAGAGTCTCTTAAACGAAATTGCTAAGTACACAAGCTCAACTAGTTCAGACCAAGAGCTGGTACAAAGACTAATGAATTCCATCAGTCAGTTCCGAAAAGAACGCGAAAGCATTTTGATTGATAACAATGAAGGCGATATTGCAAAGCGAGAGCATGCTTTGAAGAAAAAAGAAGCGATCTTAGAAAAGAAACTACGAGAGTTTTATAAAACTCAAAAGACCATTGGTAAGAAATCAAAGACAGGAAGCGGGGAGAAGCAACCAGAAGCTGGACGTAGCGAAAGGGACGACAGGGAACACGAAGTCAAACACAGTATGTCACGAAAGCCACAGGAAAAGGTTATAGAAACACAAGATAGTAATGTCCCTGATCAAATGCGTGTAGACCCTCCACAGAGACAAGTCGAAACAGGGTATAAGGAGAAGAATCGAGAAACTTCGTCCAACAAACATAGTGAACAACAGGTCGATGTGGGAAAGCACAAGGAAGACGTAGGCAAACGTTTGCCAAGAGAAGAAAAGGGTCAGCACAACACGCGCAATGAAAATAATATATCAAATAACAAGCCGAGTGAAAAATCAAAAGACTCTGCAGGGAGAAGTTCCGAAGAGGAATCGGATGATTCGTATGACGAATATGTGAGGCACAAAGAGCTGATAGTTGACAAAAAGCCCCTTGAGATTGTGATCAAAGTTCGAGGTAGCAAAAAGGCGAAAAAATCAAATAAACTTCCCTCAAAAAGCCCAAGAAAACTGTCGACATTGATCCAAAGCCCAATCGCAGCTAAGACTCGGAGGAAATTATCCGCAACACGCTCAAATGACTCTAGTTCGACTTCCTATCGAAGTCTACCACCAGCAATCCACACTGGTATGGATGAGTTGATAGTGAATGAGCCATTGCAAATGAATAGGCCGGCGGCAGTCGATTCCAAACGACAGAATTCGAACGATACAAGAGTGAAGAAGAAAGGGCCCAACCTCAATCCACTCATGGCGCATTACGTTCAACGTCTGCTGGGCATGTCGCGGAGTTCAATCAATGCTCTTGGAATGCTAAGCTCTGACATTGAGACACCTTCCAGCTCCATAGTCAACACCACAGCAAATTTATCCTCGGCAGAGGCAGAAAAGTTGACGTCTAGCCGCCTCGAAAATGTCCAGAGATTCATCGAGGACAACTACAGTTTCATAAATGAATTTGAAGAGTCCCTCCGACAGTCCAATGCAAGGGAAACCAGTCTGAAAAGTGCAGAAGTTGCTTGGAAAAATGCTCTAAAGGATTTAAAGAAGACAGACGACAGTCCGAAGGATTCCGAAAAGAGGTCCGACAAGTCGGCCTCGTCTGACGGGGAAAAGCAGAAATCGACTGACAAACAAAAAAGTAAGCAACAAGCAGTACAAGTTGCAGAAAAGAAACAATCAAGTGACAAACAAACCACCAAGCAACAAGCAGTAAAAGTTGATAAATGCACTCAATTGACTGACAATTGTACACAACGAATCGCTGAACTTTCAGCAATGATTGACAAAATTCGACAAGAAAAGCAAAAAATACTCGAAACCACGTTCTCGTCGGTGAGCGAAAATGGACCAAATTCAACAGAATACTTGGATCTCCCAGACCGTCGAAATGAACGCTCCACCAGTAAGTCTCTAGAGCTCCAGCTTTCAAGGTCGAATGAAAATCTGCCGACGCAATCGCTTGGAAGTGCGCCACAACTTGAGAAAAACACCGTAATTGGATTGAGTAGAGACAGTGGTATATCACTGTCAAGGCCTATAACGGTGCAAGAGACGCGTGAAGGTTCGACTGAGAACTTGCAAAGAGAGCAATCCTCGACCGAATCGTTGTCAACGCACAACAAACCACCAAAGCCACCAATTTCTATAGCCCGCTACAGTCCACAACTTGTGGAAGATATACCGCACGAGCTCTCCACTATATTCGAGGTCGAAACACCCGCCACCTCAAAACTAAACACATCGATAAATGGTCAAAGAACTGATACTGGTGCCCAGTTGCAAGACGACCAACCAATGGAAATAGTTTACAAAAAGTTTCCAACCTTCGAGGAATACGCCCGACTCAACCAATTGGACATGAGCCAATTCGACCCTGAGTTTAGTATGCAGTTTGAAAAGGAATTCAACGAATTTATGCAGCTCGCAAAAGAGGGGAAGATTGCGGATTACGAGCAGTTCACGTCTTTCAACAAATACATTGCAAAGTCATCGACAAAAGGTGACAAGGAGGCTGCTGAAGAGTTTTTAGAATCGCTCAAAATGACGAATTTATCGTTTAAGAAATTCCCCACTAGGAAGGAGTATTTGAACAAGATTGGTGTCTCGACATCCGATCTGATAGACTCACAAAGCTTGGAGTACATTGACGACAGTAAAACCTATTATTCCACAAATAGCTCGAGTGAATCGCTTTTGAATGTCGAAAAGGAACTGAAGCAACGCAAAATACTGACAAAGCCGTTCCGGCAAAACGCACCAGCACCAGCCCCGGCACATTCTTCCTCAGCATCAGGTAGACATCCAGAAATGAATGAGATGTCCGGCATAACCCAGTTAACATCAGCCGTCACTTCAACCGATGTCCAATCGATTAACTTGGAACAGGACCTTCAACGGATGGGCATCAACTGGCACGGTTCGATGATGAAGAAAACCATGCAAACGCAAGCTCTAAGCAGCACGTCATCGAGCTTGGAACAAGTGTCACCACGAACTAAGCGACTCAGGAGTAAGGTATTCGAAACAAGTCACTTAAAGGTTTGCATGCCCTCACTAGCATCTGAAATAAATTGAATTTTGATTGTCCATTTGATATTGTTAGGAATCTCGAGAGAAAACAACCCACACCGAGGAAGGCGGGAGACAGCTGAATATTCGAGAATTTTTGACAAGAGAACTCTTGAAGCGCACAACTACCTCATCATCGATTTCATTTAGCGACGACTCGGTAGCAAGTTCTATACTTCGCTCTATTATTGGTTCCATCACTTCATCGCCTGCTGCTGTTGACGCCGGCCCAACCTTAGAACGTCATAAAACGTCCACACCAATGGCCTCTCACTCCACATCCAGATCGGGAAGAATTGCGTCCAAATCTCGCGGGAGTGGTTCGTCACAATTGTTTTCTGGCGAGAGTCTTCTTTCATCTGTTCACTACACCATTCAATCTGGAGATGTGAACAAGGCAACGCAAAAGGATGCACCTTCATAATCCATAAAAAAAGATGTGTGATAAATGATTGTTGTGACTGAAGTGTGTTAGATTTGCACTGTATTTTGAATGACCATGCTTGTGATTCATTCGATTAAATGTTGACTATCTATCTAGAGAATGTATGTTTCTTGTTTAAATATTCTCTTTCCACACTTCAACTAAATATGTCTCGTAGCATTTAATGTTCGATGTACTCAAGTACTCACAACCCATACAAACATTCCGGGTGACTGTGAATAAAAGTCCTCCCGAACTTTTTCGCGTTTTGCCTTCCAATAAGCGAAAACGTTCGAGGTGACTTTTATTCATAATAGGCGTGACTGTTTTCTAACTTTAAGCTCTGAACGTTTCAGAAGTCAAATGGGTTATTGTAATTATGTTGATTCCCTTTGGAAATACACTCATTTTATAATTAGACAATTTGAAATAAATGCAATTTTAAATACTTTCGATTTCTTCATTTAAATACCTTGGGTGTTTATTTGCGCCTGGAAACGAGTAAAATAAACCGCCGCGCCATTGCAGTTGTTTGAATTCTAAGCTAGCAGGGTGATGGGATCATTTTTCTAACCATACCGTGCATGTGGCATACAGCATCTTGCATAACGAGTCGAGATTGCGTACAGCGTGAAATTAAAGTGAGAGTAAGCTCTGACTTGGTTCTGTAGAAGTGTGGTGTGCATTGGGCCACAGCTTACGAAGAAACTCGTAGATGCTCCATATTAGTGGCCTTGCAACCGGATAGGTCCCTATCTTACAACTTGCTAGCTCAATCTTAAGCTAATTGTTGCCGCCTTTTAATTTTTGAGTTATATCGCTTCAAGACACAGCACTGGCCGAAGGTGTAGAGGGAGAAAGAGAGAGGTACCTATCTGCGGATTGTATTCTGGGGGAAATACTGGGCTGGTAAGAGCATTCCATATTCGTGTGGTGCGGCTGATGAACGAGTCTCTAAATTTAACTGTGCGTCCGAAAGTAGGCTTAATGGTAAACTGATGAGCATTCCTGGCGAGACGAGTATTACGGGTGAATTCATGAAGAGGAGGAATGCAGTTGGCAAGCTCACTTGAGCATCGTTTGTTAAAATAGCGATAAAATACGGATAGAGACGAGACGGTACGTCGATGTTCGAGCGAGTCAAGTGACTCTGCAATATTGTTGTCTCCTATAAGTTTTATCGCTCGCTTTTGGATTCTATCTAGTAGGTGCAGGGTGGTCTTGGGGGCACCAGACCAGATATGAGCGTTGTCCTCAAGTTTGGGGCTGATATACGCCTTATAAATTAAAGTCAACTCAGAGGGGGTGAAGTATTTCTTGCATCGATTAATGAAGCCTAAACATTTCGCAGCATTTTCGGCCACCTCAAATATGTGATCGTTCCAATTAAGTGTTGTGTGTCGGTTCGGGTTTCATCGACACAAGCGTTAACCATCGATAATGGCTGACTAACAAGGGTTCGCTTGAGTGACAGCAGTCAGCATTGAATTCCACTCGATTGTTCGTTCCCCAGTTAATTATGCTGTCAAGATCGGAATTCAATGTGCTTAACATAAGCCGCCGTTCCAATTCTACTGCCGAAGGGCGGGGTTGTGAGTCTTGGAACTAATATGAAAAGCTGAGGGTGCTGTCATCAGCGAAGGAATGTATTGGATTAGAGGTAGCAGACAAGAGATCATTTATAAAACTGAGAAAGAGTGTCAGAGACAGAACAGAGAACACCAGCATTTATTTGGAGGATATCATACTTGAACCCATCCAAAACAATTTGAATTGAACGGTTCGAAAGGTAACCGATACCATAGGCACGCATTTTCGACAAGAGAGCTTGATGCCAAACTCTCCCAAATGCCTTAGCAAAATCAAGCGCAACGGTCTTGCTTTCGCCTGCATTGTGTAAAGATTGGTTCCGCTTTTCGGTGAGATAAGCTATCAGATCACCAGTGGACCTGTTGCTGCGGAATCCAAGATATTTCATAAGCTGACGATTTATCAGCGTTTCATGATCTTAGAAAGAAGGGACGTAAGTGCTATGGTTCGTTACGAGGTGGGTAACGAAGATTCGTCCTTTTAAGGGACGGGCTGGACAAGGCTGTTTTCCATCTGCTCGGAAGGAGACCTAAAGAGTAGGATAGATGAAAAAGCTTACGCATTAGTTTTTCCAGCACAGAAGAACACCTCTTCGGAAGAATAGGGGGAATACCATCCGGGCCAGTGGATTTGTGCATGTCGAGATCTTTAAGTACTCTTGCAACTGCACGAGTGCGGAAGTGCATTTGACCCATGGTGAAATCAAAGGTCTCAAGTACAGGTGGAGACATATTGGCAGCTGGCAGTCTTGAGCTGGCTGCAAAATGCGCCACAAGCAGATTGGCTTTGTCTAAAGAGCTGACAGCTAGGCTGTCATTGTAAATTAACGTGGGAATTGAAGACCAAAAGTTTTTGCTACCCTTAAGACATTGTAATACTTTTTCCCACAACTTTTGTTCATACGAGAATTTTACACGTCTTATAATAGCATTACAGTCATTTCTGGCCCGTTTAAACTTATTCCGGTCTTCCTCAGTAGGGTTTGCTTTGTAGATTCAACTCTCTCAACCTGATAGCCACTTTGCAGCTCGAGTCGTACCATGCGTTTGCTGCTTTGGGCTTGATACACTTCACTCTGTGAGGAATGAAGGATCTCATGCCCAGCAGTAGAATGTTTGTGATCATATCAGCCGCGACATCCACGACGCTATCGAGGAAGCATAGTGACCAGTTAAAATTCCTAAAGAAGTTGTTTAGACCGCTCCAATCGGTCATACTGTTCTTTTAGGAAGTTGTTCTCTAACTGTTTGTGGCGATAACGAGAAATTAGCTAATACTACACAATGGTCAGACGAGCCTAGGGGTGACAGAATGTCAATAGAATATTTCGTCAGGATGAGAGGTGAGAAACAGGTCCAGGGTGTTGGCGGAATGATCTGCAATGTCAGGTATTCGTGTGGGCTCATTTACAAGCTGTGTCAGATTATTTACCTCAGCAAAGATTTGAAAAACCTTCCTTCGGATGTTGTCTGGCCCGAATGTCGAAGCCAATTAGAATTGTGTACGTTGAAATGCCCGCAATGGCAATTTCAGTGCGAGGATACAGGAATACAATTCTTGAGATGGAGTCGGATAAGGCATCAAATTCGTTAAGAGTTGAATTGCTATCCAGGTTTGGACTTCTATAAATAAAGCAGTAGTGGATTAAATGCTTACGGACACGGGTTTTTAACCACCGAAAATTAAATTCCAGATTGGAGCAGAGGCTGAAGTCTTGAGGTTGAAGTTAGTAAATCAAAATCATTTACATAAAAGGACCTGCTATGAAGGTTGGCTTAAGTTAGATTGTAGTGACTGACTGCTGGCATACTAGGCAGAAGTCCGCAACCATTTACCTCGGATTGAAAAGGTCATAAAATGTAGGCATGGAGTGAGGATGAGTTGGGCTTTCTAAAGGGTGATTTTTTAGCTAATATCTTTTTGGCAACACTGGTTTAAACAGCTGACGCACGTTTCGTGTTTTGTTTCACTGTCAAACATCTTCAGTTTGGTCTATAATTCAACCATGAATCGGAAACGAACAACGCTTGCCAGTTATTGAATTTTATTATCAAAATGCTCTGTTAAGAAAGTTCATCGCGCGCTTCTTCCATTTTATGGTCAGTTTAAGACGAAGCTCATTTTTGGCTCAATGGGTACGTAAATAAGCAGAATTGTCGATTTTGGAGTGAATATCAGCCAGAAGCATTGCAAGAGCTACCAATGCATCCAGAAAAAGTCACAGTTTGGTGCGGTTTATGGGCCGGTGGTATCATTGGGCCGTACTTCTTCAAAGATGATGCAAATCGTAACGTAACTGTGAATGGTGAGCGCTGCCGTGAGGTGATATCCAACTTTTTTTTGCCCAAAATGCAAGAGCTTGACTTGCATGACATGTGGTTTCAACAAGACGGTGCCACATGCCACACAGCACGCGCAACAATGGACTTATTGAGAGGCGAGTTCGGTGAACATTTTATTGCACGTTCGGGACCGGTCAATTGGCCGCCTAGATCGTGCGATTTAACGCCTTTAGACTATTTTTTGTGGGGCTATGTTAAAGCTCATGTCTATACAGACAATTGACACATTGGAAGACAACATTGAAGCATTTATTCGTGAGATACCGGCCGAAATGTTGGAAAGAGTATGCCAAAATTGGATCAAGCGGATGGACCATTTGAGGCGCAGTCAAGGTCAACATTTGCATGAAATAATCTTCAAACATTAAATTATATGGACCGTACTATCGATTCAAATAAAGATTTCATGCATTTTTCTGAATTTTATGTGTATTTCTTCTTTCCTATAGCTTTTAAAAAATCACCCTTTATAACATTTTTCACACTACTCTACCGACTTCCGGTCACTTTCTCGATTGAATTTCCAATAATCCCTCCGCAATCAATCCCCCCTTTTCCACAATCGACATGAATAGCTGAAAAGAACTATCATCACGGCGTAAAATAAACAATTCATTTTAATTCATTTTGTATGCATTTATTTATACAATCAAAATTCATATATTGCATTTGCTGAGAAATTTGATGTATTAAAATAAACAAGATGGTAACAAAAAAAGGAACATTTAAATCAGTGGATACAAAACAAAATGAGATTAAAACAAATATCGAAATAAAAAATGTATATCACTTCGTATTGTTATTGCAATTTGCTTACATTGTAAAAAATAAAGAATAAAAAGGAAGGAAATCAAATCTTACATAGAGCCGATAGTGTCTCACTGCTTGTGCTCTTCTATTTTCTATGGTTTTGGATTCGCAATTACATTGCTTTGCTATCATCTTCAAAATAAATAATTAATTTCTTTGGCCTCATTTGGGCAACAATGAAATGTATGGATTTGAACAACGAACGAACGAACTGATAAACCGTCGATCAAATGTGTAAATTATGTCCAAATTAATGTTTGTTTCTTCTTCATAACTAATGTTAAGTTTCGATCGAAAGCGGAATATTTTATTTCAGTTTATATTTGAATTATTCGATTTTTCAGTGTACTCGTTTAGCCTAACTCTTAGATTATGTTCTCTTTGGTTTAGAAGAACCATTTGTTATTCTAGCAATCTAATGTTTTCAATTTAATTTTCATTAGCATTCCTTTTCTCTTTCTTTTGCATTTGTTATTGTATTTGTAATATCCTCTTCCAATAGATAAACTAAATTATTGCGACACTGTCAACTTGTTTCCTATAATTACTGTTACAGTAAATAAACAAAAATAAAACAACTTTAAATAAACCAAAAACATACAGAAACCATAAATTAACAAATTATATGTTGTAACAAATTGTAATATTATTTCGTTTTGTTTTTTGTACTTTTTTGTTTTTTTACCACAGTAAGTTTTGTTTTCATTTTTTGAGTTAATCCATTTGTTTGAAAACCTTTCCTCTTTTATGTTCTATGTATGTAACTCGATTATCCATTTCCTGGAATTATAAAATTATTGGATATGCATTTGATCATATTAATTTATATATGTATGTATATAAATGTATAAAATTTGTGGTTGACGAATACTGTATGCATGTATTCATTTCATAGGTTTATACTTTGTGTTACCACTTTTGTTTTTGTTTGCATAAGTCTTACGGTTTGTTATTATATATCACAGATTTTTATCACAGTGTTTTCACTTTTTGGTTTTTTTTTTTTTTTTTTGATTTTTCGAAACTTACCCTTATTCTCATATTTTTTGTTCTTTTTTTCTAAATATTTAGATATTAGATTAGTGCATAGGGCATACATATGCATATTTATGATGTCGATTTTTGCAATCGTATGTTAGTAGCCATAACATCAAATATAATCGCCGTCTAAGGGATATACGATGCATTTAAGAGATTAAATTAAACATTTAACAGAAAGTTTACGAAATAAAATGGGTTTCAAGTGAATGAGTATAGAAATTATTTGCACTTGAAATTCTCGATTTTATCCGTTCTTGGAGTTAATGATTGATTACGTTTCTAAGCCCACCTCAATAAGTATTGCGTATTGTATTAGGAATGCATTATGTATATATATATTAATTCACTTAGCACTATAAAGTTATTTCTTTTTTTTTGTTTTAGATCATCACACAATACTGAAGATTTGTGCTTTAAATATATCGATTTTTATATTACTTTGAATCAGTGGTTTATCCTTAAGTTTTATAGCAATTTTTACTCTTCAAATTCTTCGTTTTTTATGTTTATTCTTTATGTAATTGGATTTTGTTTTTATGTATATCTATGGTTCCCGATGGTTATTTATTCTCTTAATGTTGTCTCCACAGACTTGTGTTCATTTAATACAACAAGACTGTGTGCGCGAGTGTGTACAATTTAATTGATATCATAAGTTCCATTTACGACATTGATTCTGCATATATTTGGAACTATCGAATACGTTTGTGAAGCCTTAACTCATTTTCTTCTTCTAAAATTGTCTATCGGTTTTATGTGTGTCTTTTTGAGAATTGTTTTTAGTTATTTTCTTTTTTGTTTCGTTTTTAGCGTGCTTCGAAAAACATCTTCAAACAGGTCTTTGTTTAAACTTATGTATAGTTTGATTTTGCGCACTTGATGACTATATAAGCCAAATATTTCTTAAACAACATATAAATACACCACCTCTGTTTTTACACGGTAGATTGGTTTCAGGCAAAATCGAGTGAAAAAGCACTAAGCTGTAAAGTATACTTAAAATAATGACTCATACAAGAAAACAAATCCTCCTTATTCTTAGTCGTGTGTCATGTCACTGTGATAAATTTCCACTGACTTAGTCAATTAATGTGGTATATAAGTGACAAATTGAATACAAATTTGTCACAGTGAGATGTGGCACGACTAAGAGAATAAGGGTGATTACGACTGACATTATAAAATAATAAGCAATAACACTTTATTTCTTCTGTTTAAAATTTCAATTAAATAGTTTGCTTAATCGGATTAAATGGAATGATATCGTTAAAAACGAAATTTGGTTATTAAGCCGTCTTAAATCAAAACCGTGTAAAAACAGATTTGGGTGTGAATTTATGAAAGAGGCAAGTTTGAGAAAATAATCAAATATTTACTAAAATACAACGAATTTACAAAAAATCACAGACAGATTATAAATTTCAGATCAGATCAGGCGTCATCAAATTCTATACCAATCACCTTCGGCACTCTATCATTTGAATCCTATCAACTTTGTCAATATATAAACCAAACCTACATAGCCATAGGCCCTTGGGGGGCATGTCTAACGATATCTATCCGATTATTTTAATTAAATTAAATAAGTAAATTTAAACAAATTTCCAGCTGCTTATGGTTTCTTTTTTCGTTTTTGTCAAAAATATAAAAACGTGGGTTTTGCATGAGCAATATCAACATCCCTTCCAGTTGTATGATATTCAATAATCGAAGTATTCACATTCAAAAGTGTCAGCATCACTCTTTTATTCTTATTTTTACGACTACTAAAATCCAGAATATTTTCTTTTGCCGCATTGTATCCAGAAAGGAGCAGTTCAAGATTTCATCTTTTTTGTTCTTAGATTCAGTAATTCTTTGAATTCAATTATGTTTAAATAAAATATTTCTAAATTGTTTCAGTCTTGTTTCTTGTGTCCCCTGTTATTCGTCTATGCATTGGTACATCTTTCAAAACTTATTTCTTTTTTATTTACTTTTTTTGAAGTAGATTGTTTTATGTTTTTAGACAAGTAGTCTAATAGACTACTCTCTTAAGTTGAACAACAGAGATTCGTATTTGTTCTTAGTTCTCAAATTAAATGCTAAAATAAAATCGAAACATTTCTTCTAGTTTTTAGTCTCTTCATAAATCATTTGTAATATTTAAAAAAAAAAAACAACAATCTCCTACGACTTAGTTCTCGTTATTTAAGCTCGGCTGGTTTTTATTGCGATGGCACAATTACGCTTACATCAAAAGTGCCCATTTCGTTGGTAAAATTTATGCATATCGATGGTATTTTTCAATTAGGAGTGGAATGTACCCAAATCGGTTTCATTTAACATACAGTACGTTTTGTTCTTTTTTATCGCATTTGTACCAGAAAATAGAAAATTATTAAGTGTTTGAAATGAAATAATAAATGTGTTCGAAAAAGAATATAAAATAAAAATAAATTCAATGAGGCTTCAATAAATTGACTAAATGTTTGTTTGTTTTTTTTTTCTTGATTTTTTTTTTTCTATTTATTATGTTTTATTTTAATTATATATCTTGTAATATATATGTATATTAAATACGATAATTTTTATAAGTAAACTTACAAAATAAACGTTCTTGTTTTATTTAGGTTATCAATCATAATATAGTTTTCTCAACTAAGACATGACCTGCATAGACAAAAAAAAATGATAAAAAAAAATACAAATACTTTCAGACACACACAGCTAAACGAAATATTCTTAATTTATATTTTCTGTATCTCATAATTTTGCTTCACATTAGTTGCTTCGGCTTGTTTCTTTTTTCGATTTGCATTTTATTTTGTAGTTTTGAGGTGAGCTAAACTTTTGTATGCACCTAAGTCAGTTTAATTTTCTGCATATTTGCAAGTGTTTTGTTTTCACCGTTGAATATTGAAATATATATATATCCGTGCCAGCTAAAATTTGGAACTATCAAACATTTTAAGAGAGTTTTATAAAAATACATTGGTTTCAGAATGAGACTGTCTAGGTTCCTAACAAACTTTTTCCCTTCAAAGACAAGACATATAAGAAAAAAAAATAACATAAATATAATCGGTTGGTTTTAATTATAAAAAATGAAAAATAAAGAATAATGTAAATGTCCAGTTGATTGTGTAAAATATGGTCAGGGAAGTAAAAGTAAAATTATTCTGTTTAAAACAGTTCTTTTTTAATGCTTGTTGCTTTCTTTTTCTTCTTGTCACTCAAAAATATATTCCTTTACTATATATTTTGTTTCGCTTGGATGTAAAGAGTTATATCTGATTTGCAGTTTATTCTCTAAATTTGGTTTAGGTTTAAAATGTGAGAAATAATTGTTCACGTTTTTTTTTTTGTTGGGATGAAATTATTTTCTTAATTTTTTTTTGTTTACCCATAGATTATTTTCAACGCTTAACTTATAAACTTTAGACTTATAATTATGAATATATTCCCGAGGTCAATGCCCTCTATTGTATGATCCTTCAATAGTATCCAGCTGCATTGGAGTAACCTTGTTGGTATGCTTGTGTATCTGTGGATTAAAATGTCACATTATATTGTTATTGGCGGGTGGTGGGCGAGGTTTTAAAAGTAATTTCAGAATTACTTAATGAGGAAAAGTGCAAGCACGCTTTGTCTGTTGATAGATATTATCGAACAAAACGATAAATAAGAGAAGCTGGGAAAGGTAAGACTCTAAGTTGAAGAACTATGACAATCAGGCAGTGCACCACACAGAAAGTAGTTCGTTATTACTTTGTAAAATCAAAACTGAAGCAAAAGTTGGTATTTGCGACTTCATAATCGTTGTTTGTTAATATTAAGGACTTCTCTTATCTCGGCTCTGCAGTTAATAGCAGGGTAACTCCTTCTATATGAGCTTAAGATGGAATTGAGTAATGGAGCCATCTCTCGAAGGACCAAGCTGACTGTATGTAAGACACTAACATTCCCAGTCCTGCTGTAAGGCGAGAAGGCATGGATAATTTCAAAATCGGATGAGGAAGTCCTTGATCTCTTCGAGAGAAAAGTTCTGCGTGCGATCTTTGGTCTTGTTTGCTGTGACGGTCGTTAGAGGAGATTTAACCACGAACTGTGCGGGCAACGACATGAGCCTAATTAAACGTCTAAGGTGCCTGGGATATGTAGATCGTAGGGACAACTCAGCTACGGCCCGAAGAGTCTTCGATTCCGAAACTGTGGGACAACGCAACAGATGGCGCCCACGTTTAACATGACGCACCCTGTTGGAAAAGGACCTCAACCAACTTGGCATGCGACACTGGACACTTAGAGCTAAATTGTTTCATCCCAGTTAAGCTGCTGTCCTGATAAAGCGATGCCCTAATACATTCACTCAACTATGACACGTCAAGTAGTCAGGAGTTCATCAATAAGAGGAGGATTTGGTGAACGAAAAAAGAACATTTTTGGGGTACAAGGTAATCGAGAAACGCGTCCATTACTATGCCGAGTGTCCTCCACGTTTGACATCAATTCAACGGAACAAACACCAACTTTTCTCTTTACGACACCACGCATCACGAATCAGTGTGATGTGTCAAAAGCTGCTCAATGTCCGTGAAGCTCACTTTGAACTAAAACGAGGAAAAAAATTCAATCGACTTCAAGGAGAATAATACACTCAACTACTGGCCATTTTAAAATAATTTAAATGTGATTTCGTCCAAAATACAGAGATAAATAATTTTACTAGAAAAATTTGAAATTTGTAAAAGAGTTTTAAATAATGTCTAAATAACTGCAAACAGAATGGCTCAGATACAGTTTACGACTACGTCTGATCATAAAATTCATCCAATAACTTACCATAGCCCGCATAGGCTCTTTCGTCATATGATTGACCCTGTTGCGAATAATCAGAGGATGATGCATTATAATCAACAGCAGGTGCCCCATAAGTTTGTGTATAATCTTGGCCATAGGTTTGATACCTTGTGTCTTGTTGACTACCGTATCCAGTGTTACTGTTTGCAAAGAGGTACCTTAGCTATGTCTGCGAAAAATTTAACATCCTTCATACCTGTATCCAGAGTATTGACTTTGATCGTATTCGCCGCCATGCTGCGAGTAGCCTCCACTTTGTTGCGCTGTCGATCCATATCCGGACTGCGCATATCCATTGTAGGATGTTTGTGCCGCTGGTGCAGAATATTGCTGTGCGTATGGATCGACCGATTGTGATGGGTCTTGGTAGGAGTGGTGGCTGCTGAATGGAAGTAAATTTAAAAATCTGTGTTAGTCCACAATTACCGATCCTTGTTTGTTACCTCTGGGAACTTGCATGGGGAGCTGCATAGCCAGAATTTGCATGTGATGTCGCTTGTGCAGTCTGATGATACTTTGGAGCCATTGGACGTTGTGAATACGGTCCCGAGTCATATCTTCCACGTTTCGGTCCGGGTGGACCACCAGGGGCGCCGCGCTTTAATATTGGAACTGGAGCAACTTGAGTGTTAGCATTATGTGACATAGGTGGGCGTGGCATACCCTGATTATAACTGCCTCTACCACGTGGTGGTCCGCCACGTCTAATCATGCCATTTGGATCCCCGAATGATGAACCATTTGAATGTGGGATGTAGCTTCCTCGTCCTCCTCTCATGCCAGGTGGTCCCCCACGCCCGCGTGGCATTCCTCTTGACGGTGGCATTCCATTTGCAGGCGATGGTGCTGTTGTGGTCTGTGTTGTACTCGCTTGAGATGTGGTAGCATCAGATGGTGGGCTTGTGGGCGTGGGTGTTGTAGTAATTGGTGTAACTGTTTTGTTATTCTCTGCTCCAGTGTGTTGTTTCGGAGCTGAAATTTATTTAAACAAATTATACGAAATAGGAGAACAAATATGTCATGTCATGGATGCTTGATTTAAACCAACTGACGATGGTACATCATAAATTGTCTAGGCAGTGTTATCAGCGACTTGAGAATTTAGAATATTGACAATGCTTAAAGACTACGGTACACACTGTGTCAAGGAAGGATATGGCTTATTTTCAACAATTTCCAAGGTTGAGCTAGGCCATCAACTTTGGTCTACTGCAGGGACAAATACTTGTTCTGGTGGTGGATCGAATGTTGTTGAATTCTTAGCCGAATCATGAAAATCGTATCCATACCCACTACAATAAAGACTGTCACAAGTCGTATAGCCTTTATTTTATTAAGATGTTAACATTTTGTGCGTTACTTTGAATCTTGAAAATTTTCCATATTTTGTCTTTCACTTTTCGCCTGGGAAGGAAAATGATTGTTGAAGAAGTTTGGCAATGTTTTATCAGTTGTCCGCTTGTATACAAAATTAAAATAGGCACCAAAGTAAAAATGTAGGGATACATCAAGCAGAGGTAAATTAAACTTTTGATGGTTTCTCTGAGAGAAATATTTCATCGAATATTTGGCTTTATTTTCCCGAAAACTGCCAACATACATGCACATGATTTGTAACTTTACTTGGACATCACGCCAACGTATCAAGTCCATATTCCATTGCCTGTTTTGATAAAATCTCCATTCACACGCTAAGGTTATGTTCATTTTATTCCGATCTTCAAGATAAACATTTAGGTAGGAAAATTATTTAAATCAACTTAAATGTGCTTGGTTCATTCGATGACATCCAGCTTACTTAACCTAACATTAAGATGTGACGAGAATATTCCTTCTGCTGCATTTGAAAGCAACTAACGCTAATGCGCAACGAATTCTAAAAAATATAGCATGTCTCCAATTTCTATTAAGAGCTTCAGAAAGGAAAGTGTTTCGATTTTAAGGATTGGAATAAGGCTATTTTGAAGTGATGAATATTATTCAATTTTGTCCTTGAAAGTCGAATATCGCAGCAACGCCAAAAAGAGAATTTTATAATTATACTTGTTCTACATCTAAACAAATTATTTTTAACAATGGATGAAAGGCGATCATTTCTGCCTACCATAGCAAGGGAGAACCCTCTTCATTTTAATTTTAAATCAAATCTGTACATACATAGATTTGTAAATGTACTACAAAATACTACTTACGTTGTCCATACATTGGAGGGCGGCCTCCGCGCATGGGTGGTCCTCCGCGAGGGATGTAACCCCCTCGTTGGTAACCCATACCTCTTGGCGGACGCATTCCACCCCTACTGCCAGGCATCATTGGTGGAGGACCACCCATTACTCCACCACGCATTCCCATGTAATGTCCTCGTCCAATACCACGTCCTCGACCACGATCAAAGCCCCCTCGAATAGGTGGGCCTCCACGTCCTCTAAAACCTCCACGACCCGGTGGTGGTGGTCCCATTGCTCCAGCTGATGGGTGTGAATCCATAATGATTCTTTTTATAGTTATAAAACTATTTTTTATTTTGTAAAATTAATCACAGAACCTGAAACGTATAACACAAGCGTCACTTCTGAGTACGAGGTATCTTGACAGCCGGTCGATAAAATTACTTTTTTTTTATTTAACAATCAAATCAAGGTTGGTGGAGGTTGCAAGCCTAGACGAAACGCACCGGACACGTATTTTTTTAACTTTTCAGCACGAGTTCATTTAATTTATTTTGGCAAAACTAACTTTATTACTATTTAAAGTACTAACCAAAGCCTCTTCCAAATGCAGTGAAAAGAATATGGCGGATAATTGATTCTCGGCTTCGAAATCATAAATTATCCTTCTCTCGAAATGTATGTTCGAAAGTCGAATGGTGAGCTAAACTGTATTGCCGACAGAAAATAACAATAGTTACTCTAGTTTCTACAAGAGGGACATATCAGATTACTTGCAATAATTATTTGTCCATTTTTTAAGTTATTCAAGTGAAACTCAGAAATGAACTATTATCTTACTAATCAAAACTTAGGAATGTGGTAGCACTGCCGTACTACCTTACCGTCTGAACACATTCAACCGAAACAACTTCACTCTCATCGAAGACAACAACCGATATATCTCCAGAAGAGTATTCAGACGATTGCAATAGCTAGTGGCGACGAAACCAAACGTTACATTTTAATTATAAATCGTACTTTTACCAAAATTAATAAATTATCGACACGATAAATAAGTGTGTTTTATTCAACAATCACAAATACAAACCTTGGAGGCAAGGCATAAATTCGCCTAAGTAAAATATTAAAACTATCTGTGTTTTTCTATTTGCCACCAGAGGGCTCTAGTTAATTTCACAACAGATTGTAAGGAAATGTCAAAACACCGCCTACGATTCATTCGCCATCAGGTGTAATGTATTAATATAAATTCATGATACGATGGCAAGCACTCAGCAGTTTATCATCTTTTAACAGTTCCAGTAGTAATGACAAGATACAAAAGTGAAATTACCTTGCCCGAGTTATACGAAAGTAAAGTCGAAGAAAAAGATATTCTTATTTTCTGGCATAAAGAGAAGACATTTCAAAAAGTACGAGACGCTCGTTCGGATAAGGATGTTCTTTCATTCTACAGTGGACCCGTTTTTCCGACTGGTTTTCCTCATTCCGGTCATATTTTGAACAGCATTGTTAAGGACGTCTTCACAAGATATGGACACAAGAAGAATCTCAAGGTTGAGAGCAGATTTGGTTGGGATTGCCATGGCATCCCATTGGAGCACGAAGTGGACAAGAAATTGGATATTCAGTCACCAGCCAATATAGAAGCCATGGGTATCGCAAACTACAATGAAATATGTCGGGGTCTTGTTGATAAACACGCTATTGACTGGAGGAATGTGTTTGAACGAACCGGCAACTGGGTTGACTATGAAAGTGAGTACCACACCATGAGCACTGATTATATGGAAAAGGTGTGGTGGGTGTTCAAGCAGCTTTTTGATAAGGGCTTGGTGTATAACGCCACAAAAGTGATGCCGTACTCAACCAGTTGTTTCACCCATCTGTCGAACTTTGAAGCGGAACAGAATCTTAAGGAAGTGACTGAAACGGGCTATACTATCGTCGTTGCAATCATCGATTCCAGTGAAAAGTTGTTGGTATGGACAACGAACCCTGCATCTCTAGTTTCAAACATAGCGTTGTGTGTTAATCCTAAAGCACTTTATGTTAAAGCAAAGGTGCATCGTAAAAGAGGTGAAGAAGTGGTGTACATTTTGTCGAAGAATTCCTTACAATTGGTGTTTCCACAGGAAAGTGATTACACTGTTGTACATGAATTCCTAGGAGCAGAGCTAAAGGATTTGAGGTACGAGCCATTGTTTGAAGACAATAATCCAAGAAAGGAATGGGAAGTTCTGATGCAGGAATTTGTTGCAGAAGATATCGGTTCGGGAATTGTCCCCTTGGATGACATAATCGTAGACTCACTGAAGCAACGCGGTCTAATATTCAACGTTGAGGCTGTCAAGTACAAAAAGCCATATTGCTGGCGATCGAACACTCCACTGATACACAAGCGAGTGAATTCCTGGCACATCCGAGTGGAGTCACTCGTTGAAGATTTGCTGAAAAATATCTCTGAAATCGAATGGTGCCCCAGTAATGACGGTGGAGTGGATTTCAGGAGATGGGTTGAAGAAAAACACAAAGACTGGACAATCGGGCGAACCAGATACTGGGGGACTCCCGTTCCAATTTGGTCTTCACCGTCCGGGGAAGAGGTGGTCTGCGTTGGAAGCATCGAAGAACTTGAAAAGCTTACAGGGAAAGCCAAGATAACGGACATACATAGAGAGAACGTGGATTGGATGGTAATACCATCCAGGACACCAGGATATCCACCTCTTCGGCGTGTATCTGAAGTGTTTGACTGTTGGTTTGAATCCGGCGCTGTCCCCTTCGCTCTCAAAGATCAGCTCTCAGAAGTAATAACTGTGGACTTTGTTGCTGAAGGTAGAGACCAGTCAAATAGCTGGTTCTATACAATGCTGGTGCTATCCACGGCCCTTTCAAAGCCTGCGCCTTTTCGAAATGTTGTTACTACTGGACTTGTTCTCAACCCAGATGGATCCAAAGTTTCGAAGCGAAGGCATAATAATAACGACCCGATCCGCCTAATAGAAAAGTATGGAGCAGACGCATTCAGACTTTACCTGCTCAGTTCTCCTTTGGTTGCTGGAAGAGATGTCGGCATTCAGGAGGCGGGAGTGGCGCATATTACCGAAAGTGTTATACAACCGCTGTGGAGAATTTTCAAGTACTGCACAAGTACAATGGAGAGCAAGTATTGGGTAAATTATGGATACATGTCGTATTGGGAAAACTGTTACCTGGTTAATGTCGTAAACGGATGGATTCTCTCTTGCACTGAGAGTTACGTGAAATTTTATTGTGATGAAATGGATGGCTATCGGCTAGAAAATATTGTACCAAGAATCATCGCTCTCCTTCGGCAAGTCGAGGACTGGTATATCCCCCTCCAAGGTCTGGTTTCGAAACACAGCTTCACACTAATACTATTCAATGTAATATATAGGATCTGCTTGACAATGTCTCCGTTTGCTCCCTTCATCACAGAGTACATACATCAAAGATTTAAGGACTATATAATTTGGTATTGTCGTGTACAATCAATACATGAGGCTCGATTATATCCCCCAATTCTTAATGTCATTGATCCAAAACGAGAACTGAGTGTTTTGCGAATGCAAGCCATTGTAGGCCTTGTTCGAGCACTTAGAAATCGACATATTATTCCGAACCAGTACAAGATCAGTAAGCTGGTGGTAATCCATCACAACGAAGACTATCGAAATGACATTGATTTAGTTGGGAATCTAATAACAGCATTGGTTAATGTTCAGGAAATGCGAGTTTCCGAGTCTCACAATGAGTTTGGAGCAGCACTCAAAGCTGAAGTTAAAAGTGAGTCCAGCTTGTATCAAAACCAGAAAATTGCAACAGGTGTACAGGAACTTAAAGACGAAGATGTGAAAAAGTTGATTGAGCATGGGAACACAAGCCTATTGGGTCAAACGATTTCAATTTCGGACGTTCAAATATCATACAAAGTTGAAGGAAAACTGGAATCAAATTGTGCAGTAATTACCGAGCACGATTTGATGGTGGTCATAAAGATGCATAAAGAATTGTTCTACTACGAGGAAGGTGCTGTCAAGGATGTCGTTAATCGAATCAAAAACTTGAAGAGGAAGGGAAACTATTATCCTGGCGATAAGCCAATCATTTTTTACACAACCAAGGACCAATGCTTAAGTCATCTCATGTCAAAACACAGTGAGCACTTGTGCACGTTGACTAATTCTGACCTAAGGAAAAATACCTGTGATATAAAGACTTGTGGTAAAGAAAATACCGTAGAAGAAGAGTTAGATGTTAAGGGGAATTCAATGAAGCTGCATTTACATGTCAAATCAATCTTGGAGTAGGTAGTTTGTAATTCAGAATAAAGCACCAGATATTTATGCAAAAGTGATGGATATTATTTGAGACTTTCTTCGTCAAAGAAAAGTTTTATTTCAGACGGAAACAAACGTCGAAACCCTACCGTCAGACGATTATAGTAATACGCGATAGCCCCCTCGTAGTTTTGACTAAAAGTGTTCTCCGCTTTCTCTCCTTCCCGAGCGAGTAGTGTTGTGCCGATATCTTTTATTTGGAAAAACTAAACTTAAATAAACTTCGAGTTTGTTAAGATCTGAAGCCAGTCAAAGAATGCATCAGACGTGAATATTTTATAATTCCATCGATCGATGATTTAACGTCTGGCTTGGCAGACGGTTTTACACTTCAAATGCGGCTATTGACAAATGGAATTGGACGAAGTAAGATCCGATTTAAGAACATTTATGACTCCGTTTGGGTATCTAATAAATTTAATCGCGTGCTATTTGGACTACATTTTGTACCGGAATTGTTTCAAGGAGAAATGTTTAAGATGTTGGGAGATATTAAAGGAGTTATAAATTATTTCGATGATGTAGGTAGGTATCTGCGCGTAAACCGAAGAAGAACATGATCAGATAATGAATAAAGCCCTGAAAACAGAGCGTATGTTTAATATCAATATCGTGAAAACGTGAAGTTAAATTCATGGGGTATACCTTATTTGAAGGAAAGTTTAAGGCAAATTTAAAGTAACGGGACGCGATTTTGAAAGTGCCGAAAGAGAAATGGCATTGCACTAGAATGGATGAAAAATTTGTTGACATCGTAATATCGGAGCCGGTGTTGAAGATTTATGATCCGAAGCTGCCTGTCTTTGTGCAAACGGATGCATTTAAAGATGGACTGGGCTGTGGTATTGTTCAGAATAGACACCCAGTAGCATATGTGTCTCTTACGTTGAGTAAGAGTGAACAAAGTGAGCTCAAATGGAAAAGGAGTTGTTGGCAATTGTGTTCGCCTGTCGGCGATTTCATTATTTTTTGAATGGAACGAAATTCACGGTAGAAAGTGATCGTAAACCGTTGGAAACATTAGTCAAGCGGGACATTGACGATGCGACAAGGCGACTTCAGCGAGTGCTCATATCACTTTTGAAATATCCAAAGATGACTGTTGTTTACACACCGGCCAAAGAAACTAAATCGGCATGTTTATCGAAACAAAATTATGATTTGTACCGTTCAACCATTGAACGTGACGTTAATTTTTTGCGAATTTGTCGATATTGTAGTAAAATTATTAATTATAAAAATTAAATCTGGTACATTTCCGACGCGGGAGCCTCCCACATGTTTCACTTCCCTTGCCTACGTTTGATGCGTTAAACTTTGAAGAAATTTGACCGTGTAAGAGGTGCCTTAGCTGCAGCTGGTGCCTGGCTTGTTTGTGCTTTTTCAACTACGTCGATGCTTTTATTCGATGAAAAAGACCCTTGGTTAAAGGTTCCCGAGTCCCCGATTCGAATCCCAGTGAGAGCAAAGTTAATACGGTATGTTGAAATCTGGTCCAGTCACTATTTGCGTTGGGGTCAAATTAACAGCACTATGGCTGCAGCAATCAATCAGTGGTAGTGGTCTGAGTGTGGGTATCCCAATGGAGCAACATAGTCTAAGTGCGCTAAATTCACTAGAAGCCCCCCCAACCTACCTACCTACCCATTCGATATCATCGATGGTTTTCAACGATGTATCGATGTGACGTTTCGAAGCATTACATCGAATAAAATAGCGATGTATTTTTGTATGAGCATCACTACTCCATTACCCCGTAAAAAATACATACAGCTGTATTAAAAAATTAAACCGAAAAGATTAATATTCATTATCTTGCCTAGTCTCAAATTAGCAACATCTTCAGAGTCCATCATCTTTTGCTAAGCGCCTCAACGAGCACCAACGAGTTTTTATTGTGCATATACTTAGACCTTATGAGAGGTCACGTAATCTATGTAAATAACTGCTGTGCACGCCTATCAATGGCTATGCGTTCGTATGAAATCGGAAAAGTTTCCGTTCCGAATGATTACCTCGCTAGGGCAGACTATGTTCTCTTCTTCAACCCACTTTTCGAGACTTTCAACCAAGACACCTCGCAAAAACTTCGCTGGGATGTTCATAAAAGAAATACCTCGGTAGCTTTCAGCTGAGTTATTGTCAACTTTCTTGTGTATTGGGAATATCACTGTTTTTTTTGGAACGAACATGGTACTTCATCACTAATGAGAATCCTATTGAAGAGCTCAATAAGGCGACAATTTGTGTTTTTGCGGGAAGTTTTTCTTCTTACCGAAAGTCATCGTATTTTGGGGGAAGTTTATGGCGAACATGCGCTAGCTGAGCGAATGTGCCAAAAGTAGTTTGCACGATTTTGGCTTGGCCAACCAGCCAAATCAATGGAAAAAGCCGAATATCCATGGCGTGCAGGAAATGCTTTGTATTTTGTGGGATCAGAAGTGAAACCACCAGAAAGGAAACCATCAATGGACAACGCTACCGAACACAATCCATCCGTCTGAAAGGAGCAGTAGCCGAAAAACGCCCGGAATATGCGACCAGACACGAGGCAATAATTTTGCTTGCTTCAATTCACCACTTTTTGAGTTCTTCGATATTCGATTTACGTAAAGCGTTAAGCAATGCAAACGATTTTTTGTTTAGCTTTCATACACTCTTTATCTAACCACTTTTGTTTGTAAGTTTTAATTGGATTAGCGTTTCTGTTGGTCCAAGCATTTTGCACGCTCCTGATCAACTGTTTTTAAGGAATATCATCGCTCTCAGTCTCTCACCTTTTGTGCAGCCATTTTAAATAACAAAATCATGCATTTGGAGAGCTTCAAGAAGAGTCGAACCTCGATTATTACGCACATAATCCTTGAACATTCCGCTTTCGACGGTGGTTATGTGTTCGAAATGCATAAATATACGAACTATGTAGTAGGACGAAGGGGTTCATCCCCCTTGGAGACAGATCTCCAAGCGGTCTTCGAATCACTAAAAAAATAAGAAGTCAGTGGGAGTCGATGGGATCTCGAACATTGTGTTAAGACGTCTCTTCATAGATGTGGTTAATGTGTACACAATTCTGTTTAACAATACTCTGCAACCTCCGGTCAATTAGACTTCTTCCGAACATCAGCAAGGTATTCGAGAAGGTGATTAATAGAGCTCCAATCATCTGGACTAAGGACAAAAATATAATTCCGGGTAACCAATTCGGTTTCAAAGCGGGGCATGGCACCATTCATGCCGCGTCGAAACTGGTGTCGGATCCAATGGAACAAGAGCCAGAAACAATGTGCGAATGCCTCCTTGTTCGATCTGGAGAAGGCCTTTGAGGCCTTCTTTACAAGCTCAATCGGCTGGGCATTAGCAAGCCACTGCTGTATCTACTGTGTAACATGCTTACTGGTAGACGGTTCGTCGTCAAGAATGGCAACGTGCCCTCCACAGGAATTTTTGATGTAAAAACTGGTCTCCAACTGGGTGCCGTTAATTCGGCGAAGTTCTCTTCCTCACGTAATTGCGTACGCCGACGACTTGATCGTGTACAGATCAGGCAAAAAGATCGAGGACATCACTACTCTCGTGCAGGGTGACTTCGATTCATTCATGAGAGATTGCGACGGCTGGAAGCTGAAAATCAACTTTCAGAAATCGGAAACCATACTGTTCAGGACGCCGTTGTATACGGCTTCGGCGGATTCAAAAAAGAATTGGCGAAAGTTCTCAATTGTTGGACGACACGGGCAACCACTGGCGCAAGGACTGTGGTCAGATACCTGGGGATCTGGCTAGACCAGTATCTGTATTTTAACAAAAATGTAGATGCTGCTCTGGCCAGGGCCCGAGGCGCGTTTGCCCTTACAAAGAGACTGTTTTGCAAGAGCCAACTCGATGCGGGGGGGAAGGTTATCTGCTACATGGCCCTCATCCGGCCAATGCTCACCTATGGCTGTCCCGTGTGGTTCAACGTGAGTGCAAGCTTGATGGAAAAGATTCGGTTTTTTGAGAGGGCTTGTCTTAGGGCTTGCCTTCGCTTTTATCGAACTCCAGAGTCCTAGTACAAAGAATTCTATTCAAATGAGGTCTTATACAATAGGGCGAACCTGATACGAGTGGACAGTTTCCTGGTGAAGTGCAACAACCTAATCTCTGGGGCTTACTTCCCTAATTTACAATACCACGAGAGGGTACGGATTACAGTATTAATACAGTGGTATTAAAAAATTCAAATTCATCATAACGTTTTAAAAGTTTGGCTCCCATTCTTTCTTCAATTTCTTTAAATGTGTTTAGATTTAGATTTAGATATAATTTTACGCGTCTTAACTGAACTGTATTTGTTTAGAGGGAACTCTAAGCCCCTAGGACCCTTGGAATATACTCAGCTAAGGAGCATGTCCTTTTTCATAATTCCTGAAAAATGTTCTCCTTTAGTATTATTTTTAATAGCTCCGTATCTCCAGGAATCACTTTGAATAATGTAGCGCCGCTTAAGTAGAAACGAGCTATCTTGCACACCGGGTTGTTGTCATTCGCACCGACAGATCGGCTACAAACAAATCCCTACAATTAGTAACTTATTTCCGGGCAGACCCTTCTAAGCTGGCGTCTCTATTTCAACAAGATACACAGACAATGTTTGGTGCCTGGGCCCGGTGGATTCCAAGAAGCTGCAAAGGCATCGGACTTCCCAGGTGTGCCACAAATACTGCACTGCATACAGATGAAGAGGAAAACCCCACAAATAATAACTCACCTCTATAAAGCAACAATCTTTAAGTTGTTTCCAATGGCCGTCATAATAGTTTTATGACCCGTCAATCCCGCACGACACTCCGACGGTGCGTGTAAGTAAGTGTAACCAGACCTCATCCTTTTGCCGCCAAACGTTTTAGTGCCTGTTCTTCGTGCCGATTATCCGATCATCGGATTGCATTACACTTTCTCGACAGTTTGTCACGTGTGTTGCTACCAATTCTCAAGCAAATAAAAATTACAGCAGCAGATGAAACAGAAAGGAATCAAAATAAGGAGAAAAAGACGTGTGTTTATGTGTTGGATTTGTAAATAGGTATATTTTTTCTATTATTCTTGTTATTTTTTTCTTCTTAAAAAACTACGATCACAGCTCTTGACATCACAGCTCGGTTCCTTTGTCACTTCCTCCTCCTTGGTTCACTGACCCCTGGTGATTGCTTGTTTACCACGGGCGCCAGACAGCTGATTTCTCTTCTCTCTCAACAACCGAAACCGGAGAGGTGGCAGGACTTTCCATATCACTGTGATAACCTGATGAAGCTGGACTCATTGGCGCCGAGGTTGATCCGGTGTTAATCATCAAAGGCGCCATGTGATTAGTTTGTTGCACAACTGACACGGGTGTCTCCTTGTGTAGATCCTGCAGGCGGTTGAACTGGCAGCCCAAATGGATCATAACAGACTTTCCGAAGTCTACGGTGACTCCTTGCGTTGAGGCCAATACGCGGGAGACTTCGTTCACTGCGTTCATGTATCCGTGTCGGAAGCTATCCATTGGCACTTGTGTCGCTTGTTTCATGCTGGACTTGTTCCGGTGCATAAAGGCGATTGTTGTTTCCAGCATCTCGGCTTTATCCATTCGAAGAATTGCTTCGTCTTGCTGCAGTTCGGCGACCATTTGCTTGAGCGAATCCAGACACTTGTTGATCCGGGCACGACGTTGACGTTCCAAAAGTGGTTTCTTCACCTTCTGGTAGTGTTGAGTGCGAGATGCGTATTCCATTTTGGTAATTTTTATTTCGAATTGTTCACTTCGATTATCACAAGAGATCTTTACTTGACGACAGTCAAACTCAGAATGCTGTCCTTGCAACCATCCACCGCTGCTTTTATACCCTCGACGAGAGTGGAGAAACCACCCCTATTTGCTGGTGTGTTCTCCTTCCTCTATCGTTTTCCTTTCCTTGCCGACCACAGCACTCGACCCCTGCGCAAGGACTCATATGACTCGACACACTATTTGTAAAGGACCGAAATTGGTGGGGAGAAAGGAAGGGAAAGGAAGGCCGTATGGCTCGTGGCCGTGGGAACCGATCCGAAAGTGAGTTTCTCACACGAATTTCAAGACACATGCTGGGGTTTTTTTTTAGTTGATGTTGTTGTTGGTCCCTCACAGTGTCGCTCGGTCCCTGCGTACACATGGTAGAGTGCAGCGAGAATCTTTCATCAATCGTGGTTGGATGTACGGGGAGTTTTTTTTTCTGGAACAATTTGTTTGGGGTGCAGCTGTCGTTGTTTGGGCATTTCTCTCTTTTGTAAATGGATTCGTTTGAGGACGCTTGGATTTTTACTCCCACGGTTCTCAGGCAATGAGGTGGATTGCAGATCGGCAGCATAAGTACTTAATACTTCCATGCCCTCGTGCTGTCGTGTGCGGGAATTGTGCAAGTGGGAATACAGGAAATGTGCATTTTGAAATGAGAACAGCATGGGAATGTCCGTGCGTATAATCAGATCGAAGTGAGTGTGATCCTTTGTCTTTTTTCCACATTGTTCTGGTAATTCATACTTGTAAGATGTCGCCATAGGAAATCTTTGGGTAAGCCAAAGGCTGTGGGATATTGAATGTTTGTCTTAGCAGAGGTGAGCAGGAATTTCGGTTCGGGATGAGTAAATGTTTGATGAGGTCAGACGCGTGTTACTCACACGCTATAAGCACGGCTATTGGGAATTTCAATTTACATTCGATAAGTGAAGGGATGTGTGCGGACGGATGTTTATAGGCTCTGGGTAGTGTGAATATTTTTGTGGATGCACGTGTGTGCACTTGCCCTGATGTGCATATGGACGCATACTGCTGTTGTGAGTGCATGCGTGGGCTCACCGCCTCCCGCGGACAAATGCAGTGGGGGTCCTTGAACGGCTCAAAGCCGCATATGACATCACTGCTCTTGTTGTGTGGATACGGGATTTTTGAACTTGCCCTAAGAGAGGGGCAATGATTGGAATAGTAACGTTTGACGAACCAAGTCAAGTGCTGGTCCGAGAAATCTTTGACAATAGCCGCGTCATGCAAGGCAGTAGATGATGGGCGTGATTACTGAAGATGTGGATCACATGTGTGTGTATTTATTTCCCTCTCCATTGGGGATACATTTTCAGTTTCATTAATCCTGCGAGATCCATAAGCAACCGCACACAATTCTAATAGAATTAGACGCTTTTCTGTTGTGAGTTGGATTTTCAAGGAGACTGTAGTTCTGGGTTCAGTCCCCTAATTTAGCAACTTTCAGGGCTCTAACTCTTGCGGGCAACTGACCATGTTCAAAAAGTATTCCCGTCTAGAGTTTCTCAAACTTTCCCCTTTCGGAGTCGGCATCCACTTGCAATCGAACAATAGCACGCATGATTCGAGTTGGGTGCTGTAGCAGCTGGGTCCATGTCTACCTCGGATTGTAGGGGCACCCTTACTACGGTATATTTGATCACCCCCGCAGTGTTGACTATCTGGGTGTAATTGGACATTTTTCAGTTCAGAGCTGGGGATACATACGCTTCTCTAAGTCTAGCCACCCTAGTCACAGAATCTCCAGCAAAGAAAGAGGAACACGGAATCTAATTAATGAAATAGGACACTCGACGATTTTGCTTGTGGTGCATAGGACACTGACAGCATTACTCATTTGATTGGCTACCGAAATTCAAAAGTAGGACCCTGATACATACTGTCATAAACGTATTCGCAGCAAATAGCATTTGCGCTTCAAAGACAATCGTTGTTTGCCACGTTCGGCTTTTCAAATTATTCGTACCTATTCAGATATATTCATTGCACTCCACCTCCCTCATCATTGCAGGGTTTTTCTTTCAGAGCTATTTACGATGCAGTTTGTTTGCTGCTCAGGTGCTGATATACCGCGAATCGGTTGCCTAGTAAGTAGACAGGTTCACCATTTAGACGTTATATATACCACCAATAAAATAAGTAATTATAGAGCTTTGTCGCAAGTCTCAAATGAAAACTGCGGACAGGTGTAATCTTGCCCTGCTCTATTCTCAAGCATCCCCAGACAATCAACTAGTCCTTCAATTAGTTACAAAGTCTGGAAGGCAAATAGAAACAATACACACGTTCATGATTTACTCCTTTTTCATAGAATGTTAAATTCGCCCTCAAAATCAAACACGTGCCTGAACTTCGGCGCGTGCTGAACTCGTGATATCGGAATGGACCCTCTTCGGTCTATAGGTCGTTTGCTGGAACGGCCGATGGACTCAGTGGAGTGAAGAAGTGGTGGATCATAGGGCATTGAGTTATTGTCAGATAGTTAAGCTGGCATATTTAAGCGATGTGAAGCACTCGCATTTGATTGTTTTGCCGCCAAATCTTCGAGGAAAGTGAATACTTTTATCATATTGATGTGCATTATTTTCTTCTAACCTCGCCTAGCCACGTTCCTTTGCGTGCAGATACAAAATAATGTCTCCTTATGAACAAACGTTTTCTAGAAATAATACAATTGCCCCTACAAGGCAACTTCTTTAATTACATTAATTATCTGCAGAGTATAGTAGAACCCCTCCACTCCGTCATCGCTGGGACTGGTCTCTCGTCTCCATCATCGATGGTCGGAAAGCAGAAAATATCAGAACTCTAAATAAACAATCTTTCAAGTCAAGAATGAACATATTGTTGTCTACTGCAAATGTATTACAATACATCGCACAAAAGGTTTATGGTTTATTTTAATGAAAAACAACAATTGCGCATTTTCGTTTAGCAGATGCAATTCTAAACTAAGACGCAATTTTCCTTCATTTCTTGACCCACAACAAGTTGAACTAAAAAAGTTTGGATCCGGATCATGGAACCGGATCAATGGAATAGCCGTGGAGAGGGGCTTTACTGTATTGCTGATTTTGAATTGAAATTTCTAAGATTCTAGTGTTTGAGAGGTCTTTTCTTAGGGCTTGCCTTCGCACTTACAGAACACCTATATTCTATTAAAATGAAGTCTTATACAACAGCGCAAACCGGATAAGAGTGAACAATTTCGTGATGAAGTCGATTCGAGGTCATACTACCAGAGCCATGAACTCGGTCAGTAACCTGGGTCGAGTACATAATTGCAACATTGTTGCCCATGCACTGCACAAACAATGCTTTCAATAAATACATTTATGAACAAGAATACTGCCGCAAGCTTGCAGCAGGTCAGCATTGTCGTTTGTTTTACTAAATTAAGTATTATAGAGATGCCCAACTGCAGCTGATTGACCCCTAGTCCATCGACGAATTTCAGAGGATTTTTGACAGTTATTCATGAATTTTTGATGGTTATTCACGAAATTACGTAAATGCCAATCTCTGATTGGTCGATTTGGCTTTAGAAAACGATATCAAAAATGGTTGTCAAAATGTTTAAGGGGCAACATAGGTAGAAATTGGACATCTCTATCATACGCCACTTCTGGCTAAAGTAAAAGGTCTGTTCCAATTGATTTGTGTACAGAAATTCGTAGTTGTGTAAATTGTCATGTGGGTGTGAGAGGAGTGGGGGTGAAAATCTCTTTTTGAGAGAGAGACTGTGCAGAAAGAAACTTGTGGAACGACTTTTCGTAGAAATTGACAGAATTCACGAAACGTATAGAAAAATATGAAAAGAGGCTAAACTGAAATATGTAGGAAATGCAGTGAAAGCTCCTTAACTCGGAATCCTTTACATCGGAAAACTCGTTTGAAGTCGGAAGCAACATATTTTCCGATTTAAAGAGTTTTTTCGGAATAAATGAGAGTCGTCTTTAATTTTTTTATAAAAATATTTAATTATACTAGGAAAAATTAAATAACGCATTGATTGGTCTCAAATATCTAGAAGTGGAATAAATTATCTTCGATTGCACAGTTAAGATAATTAGTCTTTAAGCATGTGAATTTTTAGTGTAAGTCGAAAGACATAGGATAAGATTAAGCTTAAGTGTCTGCGAAGGGCCAGTAAGTTAGATACAATAATTCTGGTTGTCTAACTAGTTTCAAGCATTTTTGTCTAGTATATAAGTTGGTTATTGATATCAAAATAAAATCGGACTGACATTCCGAATTAACGAGTTTTTACTGCATAGACTTTTTATTTTTAATTTGATAGTCTTCAATTTCCTGCGCACACAAATATCTGTAGCACAAATTCGCTGGGTGGGGACATTTTGTTCTCTCTCATGAGCACTCTCTTCTGCGAAAAATTACGAAAAAATCAACAAATGGAACGGATTTAGGCAGTTTTTTGGTGGTTTTCGGTGAATTTTACAGCAATTAGAATGGAACTAATGTCTACATCATGTCTAAGAAAAGTATAATACTGGGTTTAATGTTTGATACAATAAATTGACCAACTTTAAAGTATATTAAAGAAAGACACAGTAGCAAAATACGTTGCAAAAAATCCATGCTTTTAAAAGAACTAGAAGTCAAAACATGGTAAAATAACAGACATTTTTTTTCTTAGAAACCATTTTTGCATGAACAAGTCCACATTTAGGCTTCCCTGTAATCCTGCAACAAAACCAAAATCACTGCCAATTTGATCGCAGTTTGACTTTGCCCTTATGAACGTATTTGCCGACTGCTCTCATTCATAGTCATTGCAGTTTATTTACATTTATGACATGATCTTGCAGGGCTGCCGCAGTGTCACATTTATGAACTCTCCTCTGATCTCGGGGCTTACTACCCTAATCCAACGTACAATACCGTGAAAGGGTACCCCACAACGGCTTCTTCTCCCCGGAAGCATTCCTCTATTTTGATATGAACGGTGTGATACAAGACATAAATGCGGCACCGCTCCTCTTTCATACCGCCCGTTCGATTGTGGATTGGCGACTCAACCATGTCCGCTGTGTCGAAAATTCTGGTGGCTGGGGAGCGAAGGAACGCCCTCGTCGAACGAAAGGGTTGTGCGGAGTTTTGGCTTCACTGCTAGAGTAATGCATATTTAGCTTTATAAACCATTTGATGTGATAGGTAAATAACAAAAGTAGTGTTGTAGTTACAATTAAAAAATGTTCCTCTTTGATCAAACTTACTCTTATTCAAACAAAGCAAGAAAAGAGAGAGCAAAGAAGATGCAATGCAAAAAGATGAGACAACGGAGGATTTTACAAGAGAATGATTTTAGGAAAACGGCCATTGGGTAGTGAATGAAACCGCACAGCTCGTAAGAATCAATCTTAGAGGGCAACGTATAAGTTTTAATTAAAAATGTTCGGTCATTACGTTTTTATTTTAAGATTTTCTTAATCTCAATTTCGGAAAATATTATTTATAATTGATTATACACGTTCTTTAAGTCGAAAGACAGAGTAAGGTTAAGTTTAGCTTAGAGTGCCCGCCGAGGGCCAGTAGTTTAGAAATTGTAGTAATAATGTTCGTCCAACTAGTTTTAAGCATTTTTGTCTAGCAATTAAGTTTGTCATACATTTTTAAAAATAAAAATGAATCAAAAAAAAAAAAAGAGGGCAACGCAGCAGGTGCCCCACCGCGGTAACCTACTTGGCCAACAACGATGGAGATATAATAATTATTAGGTACTATGTCCGATGTGGCCCTGTGCCTAGTCACTGAAGTGACTACAATAAAAATGCGCTATTTGAAGAGGAGACGAAAAGGAAAACGCAAATGCAAATAATTGCAGTTAGATAACACGTAACAATGAACCGCTGGGTATCATCACTCACTCAGCTTTAATATAATCGTCGTTGGGTTTTATCGAAAGATATAGTTTAAGATTAAGTTGAACATAGACTGCCCGCGAGGCAGGGCCGATCCGAGGCGATTGAGCGCCCTGTGCCATCCCTACGTTTGGCGCCAATTTAGGAAACTAACTTCCTGGCCTAAGCTTTCTCAAATTTTTTTATATGGCCTGGATATGATTTTAATAACTTCCTTTCTGTTGGCATTATAGACAAACCTACTGATCTCTCTTGAGCTCGGGGTGGCCTAACAGTTCCTAGAGGTTCTGGTCAGGTCTACAGCAACCACTGACCTTGTGCAAGCTATTGTTCTATCACGAGTCCTACAGTTTTTTGCCAACTACTGTTTTATGCCGACTTTTCCTAGACAGTTGCACTCTTTGAGCATTCTCACTGACTCGAAAGAGGTGGAGCCGTGAAAATGATTCTCCCCGTACCCAGAATCGAAACTAGGCAACGTAGTCTCAAGTGCGTAGGGGTCGATGCACCAACACACCGCGGTAGCCACACCAGGACTACATTTGTCCTGGACGTCTAGGGTGCGTTGCAAGTACAGTACGTTCTCGATTAACGCAACTGCTCGATTTTCGCAGCAGCTAAATTTATTTTTCTTATCATTATTGACGCAGTAATAACAACTTTTACTGTAGAAGGAAACTTAATAATTGCAACTATTAGTTGCGATAATCGAGACTGCACGGTGTTTTGATGTCGATCTATTGTAGTTTTGCGTATAATTAACAACATTTTTTGTGTCGGTCCACTTGTCAGTGTCACTCCACTTTTCGGTTTCCCTGCAATCCTGCAACAAAACAAAAATCACTGCAAATTTGATCGCAGTTTGACTGTCACATTACCTTATAAGCGCATTTACCGACTCCTCTCATGCATAGTCACCATGAAATATTCTCAAATGTGGCTTGGCAGCCTATGTGTTAAACAACTCTAATTTCTAATAGACAAACGTAGTCGTCACAGGCTGAAAATACTCAATGTGTCTTTAATGTGTGCGGAAAAATAAAATTGTAGAGAATCGAAAAAGTTAAGACGCGCAAAAGTTAAGTAGGTAGTAGTTAAGGCATGTCTTAACTTTTTCAAGTACATTTTGGTTTAAGCTTATTTTTCCATTTTCGCTATTTATCATGCACTTATACAGTGTTGTACGCATGTGGAGTTAAGGAAACCATTAAATCAACCATTAATGAGTATGGTTGCTAATATCGGGCAACAGTTAAAAATAAAAAATCTTATCAATCGCCAAAATAGGCAGCATTAAAAAAATAGAAAAGGGCATTTTGGGCTTGGAATTTTTTTATTTCACAAATGTACAGGACAAGCTCGATTTGCAACTAATAGAAGTTTAAGCATTTGCAATAATTGAGGGTTGGTTTCACTTCCGGGTCACATTTTTAACTTAAAAGTGACAGTCAAATGTTTCTATAGATGGCAATGTAGAATATAGATGGCAATCTGTAGAAATGTGATAAAAACACATTTTTGAAACACGAAAACAATTCATTATTATTGAACAAATTTTATTAACGCAAACGAAAGGTAGAGCATTGGTTTACACGCAAAAGTTAACATTCTGTTCTGTTATTAAGTTTTTTCAATTTTTCTTAATATTAGTTGTGCATACAAATTTATTTTCCTTTGTTTAAAAAATCATTGTTAGGTTAAGTCGAAAGACATAGATTAAGATTAAGTTAAGCTTAAAGAGCCCGCCAAGGGCCAGTAAGTTAAAATAGAAACATTGTTCGTCCAACTAGTATTAAGCATTTTTGTCTAATATGTAAGTTTTTAATGAATTGATAAATAAAAATGAACTTAAAAAAAAACAAAAGTTAACATTTGTATAAGCAATTGTATATTTTAGTGTTGCGATAATCGAAGAGTTGAACGAATCGATAATTTTTTAAATATTGGTTAAATTTTTAAAATTTGTTCAGTGTCTTCGAAAAATTAATAATTCGCAAAAGTTAAGCACCCCAAAAACTAACTGCTTAGTTGTTTCGAGCCCCTACTGTACAACCTACTCAAATCGGTTGACAAATTCAAACCGAATGCCGAATACTTCTGTCCAGCAGTGTAAGTATGTAGCACTCGCAAATGCCTTCATGACCCGTAAACCCACAAACTGACCATGTCAATCTGGTGACATTGTCGCCGAGTCAGTGCCCATTGAGTTATCTGTCCACGATCGGTGCTCCTTCGCTCAACTTCGACCTTTCAATCAACTGCTGCGACAAAGTTGCGTCGATCTGATTAGAAAATATTTTTCCAGTAAACAAGAGAACACCGTCAAGTAAAAAGATAAATATTTAAGTTTCTTTTTTAGATTGTTTTTTATTACAATTTCATTAAAGCAATGTTTATAAATTTTACTAGGTATGCATGTATAAATGCAGATGTATGTACGCATACATTTAAAGCTTTTCCCTATCACAGACTTCAACACTTCTCTCCTATCAATTTTCAACTACTAACTAACTACTAATGCACAGCCCAACTCCTGAGAATCCCTCGCGGTAGCAGCGAATGTTTCACCACGGTCTCCATACGGAGTTGTCACTTTTCACCGAGCTGGCAGACACCTTCAAAAGCAGTCCAGATGATGCAGAGGAGGAGTAATCACTGTCGCTTCCATATCCAGAAGATACCGGGCTCAGCATTGTGGAAGATTGCTGCATGTTCGTTGCCTCTCCGCCGCAGTAAACATTGAGTGGTGCACTCGGCTTGGCGGCACGAATCGCAGTCGGCTGAGGTACTGATACCAATTCGTTTAGTCGTACACCCAGATGTGTCATCAGTCTCGTTCCCAATCCAATGTCAACTCTGGGCAGACTGGCCAGGCATCTTGAAACCTCGTTGGCAGCTTGAATGTATCCTGTCCTGAAGCTCTCCATTCCATTGACGGCTTCCGTTGACTTGGAGCTTTTGATCTTTCGCAAGTGTTGAACTGTCAACTCGAGAATGTCGGCCTTTTCCAATTTGACACTGGGGTCTCCACTCTGCTGCTGCATGCACTCTGCCATCAAATCCTTTAACTCGTCCAAGCACTTATTGATTCTGGCACGTCGCTTGCGCTCAAGCATGGGCTTCATCACTTTGCGGTACTGGTATGTTTTTGACAATTCGTATTTGGCGGTATTCATTTTGTTGTTGGTTGATTTTTACGTAAACTGAGGTGGTTACAGATACTTTATTCTTGTGAACCTGACAGTTCGGTGACTGAGTTGAGAATGATTTCGGAATGGTGCGTGTCACCCTTATATACCCGCACGTGGTCGGACGCAGGCAACAAAGTAAATACGGGCCCTTCGACATGTGTGCGTGTGTGTGAGAAGGAATGAAGAAGTGGTCCCTTTCATCCGCAAGGAGAAACAGAAGAGAGATAAGCCCTGCAACACGGCAGCACACTTGGTACCGATGGTGGTGGTGGTGATGGTGGTTGGAGAACATCAACTGTGCGTCGTGCACGCAACGGCACAAGGTGGTAGTGTGGATAGTGGATGAATGGTGGTTGTAGTGGTGGGATGACGAATTTATTCCTCAGGCCAAGCAGCAGCCTGCGTGCCACAAGCTGCTTCCATGCTACACTCTCTCGTCTCGGACGACGATCCGTGGGAAACATTTTAGAAGTGAGTTTCCCACACGATGTTTCCATTATTATTCGGCAGCAGTGGCAGAAGCAGCAGCCACCTGCCCTTCGTCAAATTATGTTAAATGCACTTACTTACGGTGCTCTCCGGGAACGCGTGTGTAAGTGTGGTGTGGTGTAGGTTTCGTCATCGTCATCGTCATCCAGGAGAGCAGGACCTTCGGAAAGTGTGAGAAACTCGTGGTTGCAGCTGTTGTTATTATTATTCAACTCAAATTTAGGATACACCAATCCTTTTATCAGCACGAGAGTGAGGCAGGCATAACCATCCTTAGCAATCCTTGATGGATATGATGATTGCGGAGGGAATTATGGGCATTCCGCTTCGTATGACTTTCCGTTCACGTGCAACGCTTTTTCTCCGCACTCTTGGCTTGTTTGCTGTTTCCTTTAACTGGACGTTGCTTTGAGGAGAAACACACGTTTGTGTATACGCATGTGGGCATGGGATAGAGTGATAGTTTTTCTGCTTGGCCCTTCGTTCGATGCTACGTGTGGTAATCTTTGCTGAAGTTTGTTCCGTGCATCAGGTAGGCCGAGCAATGCCGAGGTGATGAGGATAGTAGCAGCCAATGCGGTGGATGATAGGTTGGCGGTTGAATGGGTGCTGGACACACTTGTCGGATTTGGTTTGTGGGACTTTTGTATTGTATACGTATTTTATCACCGATGTGGCGGACGTTGGGAGTGCAACGCGAGGCACACTTTGGGCACGCGAGCTTTCTCGAATACAAATATGTACACACGTATTTTGACGGGATGTTGTTATGCGATTTATTTATAAATTATACGAGGAACAATATGGGGCAGTAAATATTTAACAAAGATAATATGGACATGTGTACATTTTTTTTTAAAGAGATTGTGACAAATAATGGGGAAATTTCGCAATATTACTTAAATGTTGATTCATTTATAGGTACGCCTGATGGAGCATTGTTTCTGGATAAGTTTTTCCGACATTGGGCTAAACGAGGAGCTATACAATAAGGCTCCTCCTTGAGCAACTTAGTTATGTCTATACAAGACCTCCCCCCGACCGGGCTGTAAGGGGTCGTGGTTCAAGGGTTGTGGTTTCTGTTGCAAGGAACTATACAGGACAACTTTAGAGTAGAGGAGGATGGTGTGATTTGTAAGCGAGTGGGGGTAATGCACGAGAAAAGCAAAGAGAACTCAGCTGTATTTGACTTCAAAGCATGGCATAAATCTCTAGTTCGAGCAGGGCAGCTTCTTGCGGGTTAATTAAATGTTGTGTCTGCAGCTACTAGCAAATTTGATGGGTTGATGAGAAGGCGGACAGTTGTGCGTGAGGCGGGTGGTAGGGTAAGTAAACAAATATTTTCATACACACATAAAAGGTATGGATACGGACAGTCCAGGGTAGAACCGGCCCTAGCCAACTAGCGTTGTGCGTGCTATTGTTTCATCATTGGATCGACAGTCTATGTTTAATGTCACGACGACGAACTTTGAGAAGTCTTTTCTAGGCAGAAATGCTCTTTGAGCATTGCCTGTGAGTCGAAATCTGCATTTCTTGGTTTTACACAATCGACGTTATTCTACATCGCTCTGTCCGATTCAGATCGCGGGCGGGCCATTGTAGAATGGAAACATTCTGAAGGCTAAGTTAGACTTTGACTAGCCGAGATGTGTGCTTAGGGTCCTCATAATATTCGTGGCATATTTTCTTCAGCAAAAGGGATCAGTTACACATGAAAAGTACGTTGATACACGTGTTGATCCATTTTGGTGCCTATCTTTAAAAATGGCACCCCGCAATGGAAAGAAAACCACACTTCAAAATATCATCGATTTCATCGGCTTTTACCTTTTTTCTTTCTCTTAAATGTGCGCACTATTTTTGTGTCCATCACTGTACATGCCCATTGATTTGAAATTAATTATCTGCAAAAAAGTAAAACTTCACAACTTTACGTCGCCACTGTACTTTGAGCAGAGACCTGTCATTCGAATGCAAAAACCTTCCGGCTATTTGAGCAATGCCTGTGAGTCGAAAGAGGTGGAGCCGGGAATTATGATAGTCCTCTGCGTGCGAGTCTACTCACCGGCCCACAACGCTACGGCGGCGACCCACCCCAAAATCGGTCCAAAACTGGAAAACTTTCAATCAGTCATTTCACATTTTGAAATTATGATACATATTACTACCATGTAGTGAGTCAGATTTCGGTCAGGCTTCGCTGTTCGCGTCAGTAAATTTGAGAAATCTAAGAATGTTAAATACAAAAAAATCACATCCGACTGCATGGGAACATACTTAAGTCTTCCAATTTCCTTAGTGGTTAAAGACAAACATAATGCAGAGTTGTCATAACCTTTGTTTGCCAGAGCACTTCGTGCATCTTAATATTAAACATTCACAAAAACCTTCACACATCGATTCCATTTCAAAAGTCGTCCAATTAACTAACCTATGTTATAGGTTAGATTAAACTTTGTTTTTCAAACGTAAACGTTCAACTTTTGCAATGTCACTGTTGACAATTGGTTTGACAGAATGTCAATTGTGATCGATATTTTGTTTGAAGTCTGACATTTCTTTTCCAGAGCTGTGAACAAAAAATGAGGTTAATGTCATATTTTCCAGTCAAATGCTTTCCTATGCACAGCCCCACTGCACCAAACTGAACGTGCTCTGTTTAGCAATGCGTATCCTTAGGCATTAGTTCAACCTTGAGCCCTATTTGTTGCAAAGGACTAAGCGAACCAACTTTAGTGGAGGGGAATGTGAGCAGATTTGCAATTGGGTACAGTTCATCCTTGTTCAACGAGCTTACCTTGACCTTGTGAATATTGTTTGTGGCACCATGTTGGGTATGTGTTGCAAAGAACAATGCGGTCTGATTGCGCGGTGTAGGGCGGAGGAGACAAGTACATGCTCGTCCAAGCGAGCTCAGCTGTGTAATCACAAGCTTACTGCTAAAAGTCGGCCTATTTCTTGTTTTTTTTTTCTATTTACTTTGGAAGGAACACAATGACAAAATTTTTGGACTGAGTGACTGGAACAATTGGCATAATCCAATGCCGCAACTGTTTTCGAGTCACTGACACCATTCATTTAGTACAACTGCCGTCTGTCCTGTCAACTTCGCCCTTTACTCGGCTCCCTTGGAAACATAACAATCACTGAGGAAGGTGTGGCTGGCAAAGTGGAGAAGGAATATGGTATTTTTCTTTTTGCGAGGAAAGTGATTCAAACCCGCACAACAAGCTAATGAATACAGGTGTACACCCACGAACTGATTAGGCTAGGAAACTCCAGTAAGAGAAGACTAGTGTAACTAGTACGTTTTGTTCGTAAGAGTGATTGTGACATTTGACACAGGTTGTTATTATTTTTAATAATTCTCTGATTGTCATGGCGGAGAATAATTTTTCGATTCGAATCACCTTCCTCGCAATGGGAAATAAAGCATGTTTTCTCTCCACTATGCCAGCCACACGTTGCCACCTTCCTCAGTGATTGTTACGTTTCCAAGGGAGCAAAATATGGATCTTACGAGTGAAGGGCGGTCATGGCGGAGAACAGTCTCAATGCCAACGGGTGCAATATAATTTGACAACAAAATTCCTGTGATGTATGAAGTTGGCAAATTTTCAAAGATTTTGAATACGGGCGTGTATTTCATACTGAACAGCGTCCCTTCAAGTCAAGCCTTGGTTTCTGAAATAAAGCTCAAATACCGATGCGTACGGGTCCTCTTATCAAACTGTAGCGCCATTCGAATACGAACATGTTTTCACTTGCACGTGAAAAATGTGTAAATGGCCGTCTGATGTTATTTTCCAATTGGAAGTGCACTTTACAATTGGATGTAGTCAGCGCAGGATGAGGTAAAAAGGAGCGAGTTCTTGAGACTTTAAGTAATAGATTTATTTTATATTACTCGGAAAAGAAAGTTGAACACTCGTGGTGGGCAACTAAATAGTACACTTGGGCTTTTATCAATAACAAGGTAGTTTTTCAGCCAGTAAAAATACAACAATTTTTGTACTTATTATTTTATTCAACAGAGTCCTAATAAAACACATATGGGTCGCTCGACAGCGAGTTGAACCTGGTCCTAACCTCTACAGCAACCACTCGTGTTTTGCGCGCTACTGTTCTATGACGTATGGATGTGACCTACAGTTTTATGCCGACTCCGAGCAGCGAAGTTTGAGAATGTTTTTCCAGACAGAAATACGCTTTCCGCATTGTCAGTGAATCGTTCGAACCTGCCGCCCCCGTAGACGGACCAACACGCAACGCATCGCCGACCCACAAATTTATTTCAAAACACTACTAAATTACAGGAAGATGAGAGTAGATACTTGCATTGGAATAAAAAATTAAATAGAAATAAGTTGTTAAACTATGCCTGCCCCATAAATAGCACTTTATTTTGCATTGCATAAAATAAAAAAATATCACTCTTATTTTTCAGGCGATGTGCTGTAGCATCGCCTTGGATGTCTCCTCTTAAACTTGATATTGTCCTTTAGAGATATATATAATTCGGCTGCAGTTCTTGGTTTTACACAATCGACGTAATTCTACATCGCTCTGCCGGATTCAGATCGCGAGCGGGCCATTGTAGAATGGAAACCTTTTGATGGCTAAGTTAGATTTTCGCTAGCCGAGAAGTGTGCTTAGGGTCGTTATCATACGTACACTTGAAAAGTACGTTTATACACGTGTTGATCCATTTTGCCGTTTCTCTTTAAAAATGTCCTCACACAATAGAAAGAAAACGTCTACACTTCAAAATATCTTCGATTTCATCGGCTTTTACCTTTTTTTCTTTCTCTTAAATGTGTGCACTTTTTCTGTGTCCATCGCTGTAAGTGTCTATTTATTTGGAATTAATTATCTGAAAAAAGTAAAACTTTACAACTTTATGTCGCCACTGTACATTGGGCAGAGACCTGTCATTCGAATGCAAAATCCTCCGGTTTTCTCCAAAAAGTCGATTCGAATCCGAAATGGAGAAAGCTGCCAAACACAAGAAAGACATCGGCACGACATTCTACTAAGTCAACTAAATCACAACTCCTGAAATGTGTATGCAAATATTAAAAACAATACAATTTTAGTTTGATACATTTTTATTATACATATACAAATTTGTTAAAATATTCCATTCAATTGCAAAAAAGAAGAAAAAAAAAAATACATTCATTTATTTAATAAAGCTTGTTGTTATTTTCTAGGTATCACAGAGTCCCTCCTATTCTCCGCACTTGCAGCGTAAAGCAAAAAAAAAACCATTCATGAAGATCACCTTCATTCATGGACTTGTACACACCGCCACATTTCACTACAACTGCTGGTTGGTTAACGAGTTACTGAATGAACTCACATGCACCTCAATGAAGTCCTCATCAACAGGTAAGCGCTGCATGCTGGTATCCCAATAAAAACAGCCATCAAAAGTCTGAACGCACTGCACCGGGTATAGGTATGCCTCCAGACCAGCAGCGACAGCTCCTTCACCACAATTCAACGAAGTAAGTAGCGCTTCATTGGCTTCGTTCTCTGCAATTTCCTCACTGTATAGCGCGTAATTAGCCTCAGCCTCGGCCCCAGCCACAGTTCCAGCAGCGGCAGCACTCGTCACTTGGTCGTCAATGTCGGGGTGTTGACGTTTATGAATGACCAACATGGCCAGAAGGAACTTCTTCACAAATTTGCACGTCATTCTGAGTTTTCCGTAAAGTTTAGGTTTAGTCACGAACATTCCTCGGGTATGTTTATTTGAAAAAACAGGAAGAGTTGTCTCGGTTTCCATGTCCACGTACGACAGCGTATGACCGAATAATGTGCAACTATTGCCGATCGACCCTGGCTTTTATACTCCCAAGAACGAGTATCTGAGAGAAATTGGCATGCTATGCGCACACGTGTTGCCGAAAGGGGAATTCAATGCGAGTAAGAAGCAACCGAAAAGCACAAGAGCGAAGCACAAGTCAACAGTGCGGAGAGAACACCGTAAACAACCCCTAACCACCCTTTGCAACCATGAAGTGAACCATACTCATTGGCATGACGCTGCACGGCATCATCCCAGCGCATTGCTGCCGGCGCGGCGGGGTGAAGAACGCGTGTATACACATGTATGCATCGTTGATGGCGTCTCCTGTGTGTTGTGTCGTTCTTAATTTGAATCTGAGAAACTATCCCACGGTTTCAGGTTCTTCGGGGTGGCAGATGTTTGCGAAAACGGTGTTTTTTTTAGGGATGGTTTTTTGCCCCTGAGCGCAAGTGTGTTGGGATACACTTGCTGCGACACACTCAATTGCGGAGATGTCCTGTTTGCAAGGGAGACTATTCGACCAAGAGAGAAGGGCAGGAAAGCCAAATCGTGGGAAACTATTTCACCGCATCTCTGTCCGGTTAAGTGCAGTGGTTCGATGGTTACGTATCGGCAGTTCGTTGTCCCATTGTTTCCGTGTAATGTGCCCTCGTTTTTTTTTTTTTTTTTTCTGAATTGGGCCCTTTGCTGCTGGCGTTGTTTCATTCATAATCCGAGCATATAGCAACTACTTGATGTTTAGAGTAAATTACCCTGTGGACGCGTTTTAATAACTCTGCGAAACTGTGAGGTGCTTCGTCGGGACTTGAACAGGAGGTGATCTGATTGCTGATGTTGATGTTTTTTCCTTCTGATTTTTTGTCTCTTCTCTGTTGCACAGGAGGCGATCAATTTTTGATGTTGCTTATGAATGGAAATTGTAATGCGTTTTTTTATTTAAATTTAAATGGTTGTGTTTGTATTTAATTTGTGATTTTTGATTATTTACTGATTTTTGCTTATACTCCTTTACATTCGAAGGGGAGTAAATGGAACATAATGTATTTTTGTTGTTGAGAGCCAATACAGTGAAAGCTCCCATAGGCGGACGGCGACGATTGCAGCACTATTGTTCGGCTGGGTTGTGCGTTTGTGGGAGAAAATTAAAGAAATAGTTTTAATCTTATCTTAATTTAATCCTAAAAAAGTGATTTCATCTGCAGTCCATAAACCGGAACGAAATCGAGAGATTTCATCAAATTCTTTCAAATCTAGTAGATTTCGCCATACATTATCAGGTTTCGAAATCCATGTCGATTTCATTGACATCTATTTGAAACCTGAGTTGATCCGTCCGTGAGAGGTTATCAAACCCAACAAGCCTAAAGCGTCAACTTCAGTCTTTTTTTGGCAATTTTGGTCTTCATTTTATCCCTTCCTATTTTCTGGTGATTAAATGTGTATTAGCTCCTGTCAATAAACACCTGTTTTAGCGGCCACTTACGTCAGTTTTGGTGGACACTTATAAATTGAGAGCTAATGACATTTGAAATCACTTCAACGGGTTATTGAGGTTTTAGTATGAATTCATCCAAATGACAAGATTTCGGTTGGGTGGGAACGTAGCAGGAAATACATATGAAGCCAGAAGAAATTCCTGGAGTATTGTCAGAGATTTAAAAGTTTTGGAACCGTGAAAGTTATGAAAGTTGCGCCTGCCAGCGAATTGAACTTAAATACTACAAGATGCTTTTTGAAAGTTGCTCCTGCCGGAAATTGAACTTAAATACCACAACGTACGAGTGGATACAATTGTCTTAACACATGTCTTAAATGCAATTTAAGAACATTAACAACACTGACCCACTGACGCCTCACAACTTGTATTAATCTGTTCCAGTTCAAGACGACGGAAGTGTATCACAAAACCGCGGAGCACTCTACATATCTTCCCACCGACTCTACTAAATAATGGATGGACAGTGACGTGTAGCTGTTGGCTGTGACCTAAAAAACTAATAGTACGCTTACACCGTTCAATCACTTCGGATTTCCTATCAGAAAAAAAAAATACCAGTAGGTAATCAATTCCAACACTAGCTGTAAGTTGAAATGTTGAATGTTGAAGCAAATTTGGAATTCGAAATTTCTTTCCCAAAATTTAGGTGCGGTGTAAACGTACTATAATATGAAATGGTCTGTAAGCCACACTTGATGCGTGGATGAAGAAGGAACAGAATGCGTACACACTTCATCTGATGCAAATATCCACGACAAAGGGGTTTCTAACAATTACTCTAGGGTAAAGAACATCGGTTGTTGTCTTCTTCACCCTACTGTTGTAGCAAGGCACCAATTTCTTGGAGCTTGTCATACCTTTTCCGTGGCTATTTGCAGCAGACGAGGTGTGTACGCATTCTGTTTCTTCTCCATCCATGCATCAAGCATGTGTGGCTTACAGACCATGTCATATCTTCCATCTGAATGGCTAATTTTGCTTAAAATTTAATATGGGATGGCTCGTTTCACAGCATCGGACTGACAACCATCGAAAATAGAAGCCGTGACTCATGTTAAAATGTGCTTACATTGAAGATGCGCTAAGAACTTTAGTAAATATAGCGAAGCCACAAAAAAAGGTGCTTGTTACCCGATTTTACCGTATCACTATGTGTTATACCCTTCGGCGTACATCACGTGTTGGGTCCCACTTTTGTTAAAAATGTATATGTCCGATAGAAGTCAGTGATGGGAATTTAATTGTGGTGGATCTGAAGAAGATGCTTCAATTCGCCGTTGTCACCATACTAGTGTCACGTATTTGTAATGAGTTTATATGAGGTACTCATTTCAGAAAGTAAAGTGGTACCATGTCCCACATCATCTGAGGTGTAAAATTTGACAGCCATTTTTATACTGTTAGCCAAATTGACCAATAAGAGAACGGCATTTACGTTATTTCTTGAACAACTGTCAAAAATTCATGAATAACCGTCAAAATTTTCACGATTATCAGTCAAATTCGTCGATGGACTAGGGGTCAATCAGCTGTGAAGTTGCGTATCTCTATGATACTTAATTTCTGGTTGTCACAAATTTAAATGAATGATTGTAAAGCTTAAATAATTTGCCAGTTAAATATGCAGTTCATTTTCCTTGCTCTATTACACAATTATATTGTCCTGCAAGTGTCCCATAAATGACAACAGAAACGAAAATGTCCCAACTAGACACCAATATGACAGTTGTAGTCAATGAATCGGCGCACACTTTGATTTTTGCTGATACTTCGAAATTATCTCTGAGTATGACAAAAATGGAGGTGTTGGGACATTACTGTAGAGATGAATGGGACACTTGTAGTACATCTTGTATGAGCAACAAAACCCTAATTCAGATAATGACGATGACTTCGTACCAAGCGAGAAGGAATCATATAGCGGAGATAATTACGAAAGCCATGATCCCGGTGCTGAAAAATATCCACCAAAATTGAAGAGAAGCCACGAGGTACAGTTGTTGTGAACAGCGTCAGACATTCAGTGCCATCAATATCAAGTGCAGTCAGTTTAAGTATCCATCAGAATTAGAGGAACTTCGAAGAATTGAATCATTGCCGTTGATTTATTAACCAGTTGCCAAAAAACAGCTTGTTGTTCGACGTGTTCTTCACGCTCAGGTTCAAGCACACAATAGGTCTGTCCTTCACACTACTTTAAAATATTCGAAAAACTCGGATTTTCAATGCCTCGGCAGTACTTTTCTTCTTATATTAATGTCAATTCGAAACCCTTTTTTTTCTACTGAGCCATAGGTAGGCAGGTAGGTAGATGCGGAAACTGCCTCACTTAGCCATTTAAGGTCCATTGTGCTGTCTACTTCTTCGTTGACCTATTTACAAACTTGATTCGCACTTACCCTCTATTGGTGTATGTAGTGAAAACTAAGCTACAACCATTTGGTGGCTTTTAAAAATTGAAGGATGTCCTTTATGTTCATATTTGCTATTTCTGGAAATAGCTGCCCATAAGTTTTCTTCTTATCTCTGGGCAAGGGCTGGGTAGGTTCCGGGGTAATGTAACATCCTCCTCTTCCCTGCTATTCTACAGAGGTCATGGTAGGATGCTCCAAGCCTTTTGGCCTGATTGCCAACTTGGCACTCTCATGTAATTACGCCTACTGCTTTACAAATGTTCCTCCTGTCCAATTCTAGGAGGGCTTTATTTCTTGATGGATCTTGTGTATGTCGATGTACTATAGGTGTCCAATTCCACCCATCTACGATTGGTTTTGATTTTGGCGTCTTATCGTCAATAGTATTGAGTTTAGCCGCTTTCAATGGGTGTGAGGGGTCTCCTGATTTCGTGCCTGTGGCCTCTTGCTAATTCGTCGGCCCCTCTTGCTAATTCGCTCGGAATGCCCTTGTGCCCAGAGACTCAGCAGACTGTAGGGTTGCGTCTTCCTTTGAGATAGGCCGCAGAATTTTACCATCTTGGACGTAATCGATGGTGTTTCCAGAGCCTTTATGGCCGCCTGACTATCTATGTAAATAACAATAGATCGTCGGTCAATCGGGGTCATTGGTAGGCGGAAGTAGCTAATGCCGACGATACTGGAGTATATACCAGAGGCCCTCCGTCTTAGTGGCGTCAGTGTAAATTTCTGTGACAGTCTTCGTCTCGCTCTATTCTCGAGGGGATTATTGTATTTTGCTTGATTTCGAAGTCCTAAGACTATGCTTCACAATTGATTTCGAAGTCCTCAAAGGGTGCTATGTAGTCCGATTATTTAGGAAGCTTCGAGTTATGAAGTAGCCCTATGAAGTGGTCTTTTCCCAATTGCCTACACTCCCACAGTTTTAATGCTGTGTGCGTGGCAATGAGCTCCCGGTAAATGTCCAAGGGAAGGAGACTGAGTAAGATTTCGAGGGCCGCCGTGGTGTTGATCTAAGTGCACCTGTGATGCAAATGCATGCCGATCTCTGTTTATTCTTCAGAGATCTTGCTCTATTTGTACTACCTTCCACGACATCAATACTCCTTAAGTCAGAACTGGTCTTACCACTGCCGTCCAGAGCCGGTGTGTGATTCTGGGTCGGATTCCCCATTTGTGGCCGACTCCGAATGAACTATAATTGGTCTGATAGAAGTGATGGGAGGTGGAGCCTTGAGAACTGTTGTCCATTTCCGAAGTTTTTTCATGTCCTCGTCTCTATTTTCCAGGAATTCTGGTGGCATTTCTGGTGTATTTTGCGGCTCTCCTCATCGTAGCGAGCATGACACTAGTGTACAAATTAAGTTTTCTTACGCAAACTTTGTTAAAAAAAACACTGGTTGGTCAACCGTCCACTTTATTGTACGATAAACAACTGATTCTAAAAATGATGGTTACAATTATTTATACGCAAATTGTTGACTCGGCATTTCTGCAGGTGCTGGGGATGCTATTGGAGTGGGGTGCTTCTAGGAAGATGATCTGCGGATTGCATAGAGTGCGTGGATTGGATTGGGTCCGTTCTTGGAATGTGAGCAGCGGACGCTGTTATTTGGCTTCTGGGAATTGCTGCTGCCATCTGCTTGGAGTTCATCATTTGGATTGTTTCTGATAGTGCTTGCAGAATGTTGACATTAGTGAAGTTATGAATAAATTTATCGAAAGCATCCAGCGTATGTGTCGTTGTTAACTTACATAAACACTTCATTTCTGGTCTAAAGTATCGAACGACTATATATGCAGAGACTTCTGTGATGACTACAAACAGGCTGATCCTCCAACGGAACACTAGGCGAATACTTCTTCCTTTACATACATATATCGAGATGATTGTATATCGCATGGCACAATGAATTAAGGCAGCACAGCACGTCTTCTCTTGTCTAAACCTGAACAAATCCTTTCGTGTACCCAATCACTGCTGCGTTATCCAAACGGAAAAATATCGATTAACCAAGCTCTGTCCTGGTTGAGGATACTCGCCTGCGATATCTGTGTCTTTACGGATAGTCAAGCAGCAAGTAATCTCGCATCCCTTAACGAGATATCCGAACAGTTCAACATTCGCATGTGCTGAGTACTAGGCCACAGGGACATCCCGGGGAACTGCAAGGCTGATGAACTCGCTAAATGCGCCACTAGACTGCTAGTTGATGGATCCCAAGTTAGAGCTGAATAACTCACAAGAAACCAATGCCAGATGGTTGACAGGCATCACCCTCAAAAGAAATCTGACCTCATCTCGATTCAAAAAGATCAAGTAGCCTGATCTCCCAAAAGGCGTATAAAGGCCAAATCTCCCTAAAGAGATCTAAAATTGGTACAGTAGTGGGAACAACAACCGGACACTGTCACGCAAAAAGACTAGGCCTATTCTCTAACGACTTCTGTAGGCTGAGGGGGAGGTGCTCCTCTGCAAGTGTCCTCCACGTGCCTCAACAAGTAAAAATTGCTAACAAAACTGGTTGGCTGAAATAATCACGGCAGCCCTCTCTTTTAATTGAAACACTCACGTGGCGGTACAAGTGCATTAATGCCACTACCTACCTCAGGCAGCTCGAAGAGCTACGTCACTGGGGCATCACAGCGGCAATGATAAACATAAGTGAGGCAAATTCACTTGTACCCATTTACCTTGATATCTGCATTGTAGATGGAAATATGTACCACACATTTTTTTTTATAAAAAGTGGGTTTTTTTCATTGATTAAGTATGGCACCTCTGCCTGGATGATCATGTATCCGACATGATTTGTATGCAATTGCAACGCACCTCGGCTAGACATGAAGAGGTTTTATTCCAGGAAGGCGATGGTCATAAACTTTCATTGCACATGCACGTGTTTGACGTGGAAGAAGGAGTAAACCGGACGACCATTACCAAATTTTTCGGATTTTTTCCCCGCACCGGCTTTTGTTTCTTGTTGATATTTGCTGGGTTGAACACTTTAACCTGGTTATTGTTGCCGGATTTGCTGCCACATCAGGTTGGTCTTGAATATTTGCCGATGATGAGTCATTAGAAAATGTGGTCAGCTTCTTCTCAACACACCTCTGAGGCGTTGAATTGGGTTACCGAACGGATGTGGACCTTAATTATAACTCACACTTGCTACTAGATTAATTTGACATTTCAAATTGCTAACAAAAATTGGAACCTATTTTCACAGCAATGCGGTTTAAGGCAACCACGAAAGGATCCAACGCAGGCCATTGAAAAGATGAAACGTGAGCCTTTATCTACCACCCCGCCGCCGCAATAAATACGCCTTAAAGAAGGAAATACAATACAGTCCCCTTGGGTTGTCAACATTATACTTTATTTTTATTTAATTAAACTAAACTTCCATCGAAATATCAAATTTCATCACCCACAATTAGTTACATCCTCTGGCGCCAAGATTCCATAAAACATTTTCCTCTATTTTATCAAAAACAAAAGGATCAGGTTGAGATGATTCGAACAGATTGTGTCGGATTTATATCTTTTTAATGGAGGTTCACACTCCAGAGATATTAAATCCTGTTTCTTTTCACAGGAAGGTGAAAATATTTACGGACCCTGAATGCCACGGAATACTTTGCTAGTGGTGTATGACGCGTCGGCCGTAAATACACTTCCTAAGCAGTAAACATTAAAAGAAAAATTAACATTGTGCAGGTAGCTTTCCTGGAAAAATAAAACCCAGCTAATACCTTTATTATGTGTGGGGTTAATTTGGAATGCACTTGACGGGCAGGTATTGCTTTCCTATCGCATGGTTTGTCGGATAAGGAATTTCTTGTGATCTCTGTGGTTGTGGTTATGAGGAAGGTGCGAAGCGTGCAAGGGGTTCTTGAAAATACCTTCTGGCGGAATTTCTGATATTTAGGACCGGACGAAGATAAAGGAGGTACATCTACATAGGACTTAACTAAGTGAGAAGTTGAACCCCTTGTAAACCAAAGCTGACCTTGTTCTGTATTTCTCGAAATGACGCTTGGAATGTTTGCCAAATGTTAAGGTACGCTGAAAGAACACGGACCCTGTTTTTTTTTCGAATTTTAAATTGAAAGCACAGAAAAATGATCTTACTATCCATGAAATCAATTCACTTATTTGATATATATTCTCGGTATCGATATGAAGGAATATACGAATTCAAGTTAAATTGTTTTTATTTTTCAATATAATCTCCCCTAACATCAATGCATTTTTTACATCTTGAGATAAGCTTTTTTAAACCCTCAACAAAATAAATTTCCTCTTTCTCTGCAAAATACTCATTTATTGCCGACTTGAGTTCTTCATCATTGAAAATCTTTTTCCACGAAGACATTTTTTCAAATCCGGAAACAGGACTGTAGGGTGGGTGTTGGATTTCTTCGAAACCACAATCTCGCGCAGCAGCCTTGAAAACTCGCGCCGTGTGAACAGGAGCATTGTCATGAAGAAGCAACACACCCGCTGCGAGTTTACCCCGTCTTTTGTGCAAAGTGGAAGCGTAGGATGTGGCGTTGATGGTTTCACCTTTTTTTGGAATTTTTTTTTTGTACCCCACCCGCCTTATAGCCCAGACCTTGCCCCTTCTGACTGCCATTTGTTCCGGTCGATGCAGAACGCCCTCACTGAAATACGGTTCACATCAAAGCAGAATATCGAAAATTGGCTTGATTCATTCTTGGCTGGGATGGGATCCACAAATTGCCAGAAAGATGGAAAAAGTCATAGCTTCAGATGGGCAATACTCGAGTGTCCGTAATCGAGTGCCCATGGTTTGTGGTCAAACAGCACATACGGAAGTTTTAAAGTGTCACCTTAACATCACATATGGCATATATCTTTCTGCCGATTTGTTTGCTTGTTGTCGTTTATTAACAATTTGATAAGGCCTTACTGCACTGGCTTCTAAAGGTATTCGACAATAAACCAGAAAGTAGGGCAGGTTTCTAAAAATGAACCAAGACTTATTTTAAGCGAGTCGACGCCGTGTCTTCTTTCTTCTTCAACATCGTTTTTGAGAAGATCTAGAGGCACGATCTTTCAGTAGGCAACGCCATTGACGTGACTGGCACAACGCCGGAAGCCGCCAATCAAGCATTTAATAGTACGAAAGCAGAAGTAGCCACATTGGGTCTTTGTAGCTCATTGAGTAGGTGAACCAGGGAAAGATAATTCTGTCATCAAGGAAAGGCCATACAACATCGAAGTCTTTGACAGAGCGTCGCAATGGAAAAGTGGCAAGTTTACTATAACTTCGACGACAAGGACGTCGTCTACCCCGACTGCAGTACAAAAAACTTCAGTACCAAGAACAAAGCTGTTTCTTTGAGCTCAGAAGGCAATAAGGTATCAGAGTCTCCTTTTTGATGATGAAGTTCTTGTTCTAATGCGTGATTCATTCAGAACGTCACATGTAATGGCCTCATGGCGTCAAGTTATTCTTATTCAGTATTGTTGGACAAATCATCATGGAAAGACTCACACCTCAACAACGTCTCTACAACTAATTCAGAGCTTTTCTCTCGAAAAGACTCGGCGCAGTAGAGCCGGACGTGGACGATCAGGGTCTTACACAGAGATCAGTCACAGAGATCAATGCCTTGGATATAGTCCATGCAGTAGGACAGGCAAAGAGCAGTGCCTTTCGAGCAAAAAAAAAAAAAAAAAAACGCGCCTGGCAAGAGTTATTTTGCGTTTGATCTTGGTACTGATGTTGTTTGCACGGAGTCGTAAGTAGACGAAGTCCTTCACTACCTCAAAGTTATAGCTGCCTACAGTGACGTTCTGGCAGAGTCGTCGAAGTAATGCGTCCTTCTTTTTGCCCTCGCTTACCGCCATACCCATTTTTGCCGCTTTCGTTTCAATGCAAACAAACGCCTCATTGACGGCTCTCTGTGTTTGACCTGGCACATCAGTGTCACCCGCGACTTTTGGAAGATCGTGCCTCCTGTGTTTGCACGATCTGCTCAAGGATGATATTAAAGGAGTCACCTTTTTTGACTTTGAAAGTCTCGGTGAGTTCGTTACCCACCTTGATGGAGCAGCGAGAGTGCTCCATCGAGTTGGCGGGAATGTCAAACTCAAACATGGCGGTGTATAGCTCGTCTCTATGCACGCTGTCACCACAGGGAGGAGAGAGTAGGAGTTCGAACATGGAGGCGAAGTGCATGCGTTTGTGACTGCTTAGTTTCCATGTCAACGCTTTAAAATCAGCCGTATTACGATTAAGAATTCTTTGAAAAATGTCTTCGTGCACCTCGTGCAACATATAGCGTGTAATGTGCGTCATCGGCCTTCTGAGTCCGTTGTTGTCTTTCTCAAATGCAAATTCGAGTCTCAGGGTACAGGGTATTAGATGATACTCGGCCGAATAGACCACATCAAGCCCGATACAGCTGCGATCCAGCCAACATTACACGCGTAATTGGCGTGATTCACAATTTGACATTCAGAAGAGACTTCGTACTGCGCGGCGTTGTACGAAATTATATTCAACCAGTAAGTATCAGCTTCAACCATCCAATTTCATTTTATGCAGTCTACTTAAAAGGAAAAAGCAAGTCTACAGTCCTGCTGAACGGCTCAGTGACATGGACAATTTCAAAAGCGGATGAAATATTCATTGGTCTCCCCAAGAGAAAGCTTATATTTGCTATCGTTGGTTGCGTTTATGGTATCTGGAGGAGAAGATTCGACCACGAATTGTGCGGGCTCTACAGCGGCAGGAGTCTAGCAAGGTGTATACTAATTCATCGTCAGAGTTGGCTGGGGCACGTAGAGCTCTCGGACAACTTGGCCACGGACCGATGAGTCTTCGATGACGAGATTGTGGGACAACGCAACAGAAGACGCCCGAGGCTAAGTTGGCGCACAAAATCGAAGGAGGACCTTAGCTAACGATAATACTCGTTCGAACACCTCGAGTGAAGGAACACCAATGAGCCTTTTAAAAGGATCTATTCATCCAGGATCCGAAACTTAGGGGAGCGACTGAGTTTTTTTTTTCACCTCGCGATAACTAACAAGGGATTGCGAACGCTGTTCAACTAACTATGACTAGAAACAGGGTGCCCTTGACCTTCAAGTATGGAAAGCAGCTTTAGATCAGGTTCAAATCCTGCAACGGCCTGAAAAGTAACTAAGTACTAATCGACAACGAAGTTAAGGGAATAAGAAGTTAGGTCTAGTATTCACTTAGACCTTCTGCTTCTAGAAACATACCAGTTTCATGCATGGTGCTGCCAAATGCAATATTTTTTGTCATTTATAAACAAAAATACGGATCCAACGACGTGTATGAGATGTAAATAACCATTACTGTAAATTTCAGTGGCCCCCGTGTCCAAGCAAAAGTCATTTGAATATGTGAACATGACTTATAGGCTCCACTCCGTACCCAGCTGCATTTCGCAAACGGCCAAATACTTATTCAACAAGTAGCCACTGTCTGTCTGATACGAGCCGTCATAAGTAATGACTACATGAGTCACTTTATACAACGGTTTAGCCGTTAGGCATTACCAAGCCAGATTCCAACTAAAACCATTGAGTCCAACCGGTTTGCAGTTCCTTCATTGGCACAGCAACACACGTGCCAGTCGTTAAAGTTGCCACTTGCAAGACCATCGACAGCGGACTTGCTCTCCGTACATTTGGGTCTCTAGAGTGGTGTACATCATTCGCGCTGTTCTGAAAGGAACGATAGACACAGTCGAACAAGTGGTTCGATACGTCGCCGCCGTGTTTCGCGGCATGTGCCCTACAAGCCACGCACACGCGTCTGGTTTTCTGATCTATTCGTCATTTTCCCGTCCAAGAATAGGCATCAGTGGCGGCATTGTCTGTTCCCATTGCATTTCGGTGCGTGATGGGAACGTTCACTTTCCGAACTTAGGGGTGCGACTGAGATTTTTGTCGAGGCTATTTAAGGGTGGAAACGTGCACAATTGAACGTTGATCCATTTAGAGAGTAAACATTAAATTAACAGAATTCAATGAATGCCGAGAAGAGGGTAAATGTTGATTAATTGAATTGAACTTGCGGCCGGCGTTCGTACGCACACGACTGGCGCACGTCCGTGGGAAAGCAGCACGCAAGCGTTGTGTAATAATTTCGATACGAGAATTTAATTACGAACAAGTGTTCATCACTTGAGAATTTCAAGTGCAGATGTTGGAAAGTATGCACTTGCTACGCATTCCTCATTAATTGAGTTTTCTGTATTTCTGAAATGCGTTCGAAATGTGTTCGTTCCGTGCTCCGTACCGATGCAGTGGTTTAGTGAATTAACAACTTTTAAATTGTTTTATAAGTATTCTGAATACGTTTGAGTACGATGCTGATACGGGTAAGAAATCGGGAAATACATGATTTGTCAGAAAGCGAACGCAGAACATGTTGTATAGTTGTGTGAGGAGATGAGGCTAGTAAAGGCTGTTGAAAGCACATAAAAACCTTGGCTGTGATCAAATTATTGGTTAGGTTAGGTTAGGATTGAAAGATGAGTCCCAGAAAGACCTTTTCCATAATGATACCATTTAACAAGGTTAATCCTAGAGGCGGCCGCGCTATTTGGAGTGGTATGTCCACACCGGCGCAGGTCCACACCGGACTATAGCGCCAGCCAAAGAAGAAGAGGTTGCTGTCCCTTCAACTAACTTGCTGTGTCGTATGTGGTTAGCAGTCTGTCTTGAGTCTCTCTCTCTACGGTGGATAAAGTTGAATGGAAATGCGGATAAATAAGTCCTTGGTTGATTCTAGGGACAGTTCTGCTTATCTTTGTTTCACTTCCGAGGAGGAGGTTCAATCACGTTGAACACAAAATGACACCTACACGGTTCTCCGATTGAGTTAATGTCTCTCACAAACACATGCGCTAACTGGAATAGGGCGGTCACCTGGATGGGCGTGCCGATCTGCAAGAAGCTAGTGATACTCTGCTGGCAGTTGAAACTCACCCTCAATCTTAGGCGACAAAAAGAGAAATCAATCTTTGCCGTGCATCGTCTAATCAAGAAAGTCAACATTTTATCACTTGCCACGCAATTGTTTGAAACAATGCTCTTCTTAAGCGCGAGATCGTCAAAATCTGCAGAGAATTCAATGAAAAGGAAGAAACAACGCGGCGGAAGAGAAAATATCGTTCAAGCGCACTTATGCCATGTATGCGAGCTTAGATCCGGAAACAAATGGGCGCCTTGTTAAACACAAACCGCAAACCCCTTAATCAGAAATATTCCCACGGCTTGACTGTTGATAAGATTCAAAGAAGTCCAAGTTGTTCCGGTTGTCGCGCAGACCCACACACTCACGCTGCGCTGATACGTATACACATGCATTCATAACCCATAGTTAATTCGTTTAACCTTATCAACCGTTTTTTTGTTATGTCTCCCTGCTGGTGTACTTAACGTGTTGCTTGTTCAAATTGGTTTCGTTCAGAAACCGCAGGAAAACCCAGCAAAACACGACTTGACATGTTCAAACGTGTCAATCGGTCCCCTTTCCAACCATGCAAGGGCCCAAGCTCCACGTACGTACACGCGCTAGTTCAAAGCTACTGCCACCCTATTCCACAATTGAGTGATATCAGTGACTGCAAGAACCACAAGATCGCACAACTTAAAGGCCGATTCATCTAGCACGAGTACCCCCGGAGCTTGATTACGCATTGCCTGCGAGATGGGGGGCCTCCGCGAATTGCTGCTTTCGGTCACAATTGAATGCCCACTCCCCCTTTTTCGAGGCATTAAGACCTCCTTAAGCGAACGATAACCACGCCGCCGCCGCCGACGCCGGCCGTGCTGGTGACTTTAATACGGTACTATGTCATGACTGTGCCTTGCGAAGACAAACGCAAACACATTCATTTTAGCCACTTCAGCGGGATCGTTTCAATCGGTTTGCCCGTCAGCCAATGCCTCAGTACATAAAGTACGCCGAGCTATGTATGCATTCGTGCCCCAAGAGTTAAGTGTATACATATCTCTGACAACCACTGCACGGTTCTTCAAGCGAAGCCAATACCTCCTCCGGCAACAACAACGACGACGACCGACGCCGTCACCACTACAACCGCCACCGCCGCAGTCACCTTCGCCACGACCACCGCCACCAGCACACCACACAGCCGTCCGTCGTCGATGGTGTTGACGAAGACGAAGACGAAGGCGAAGAACACGGCAAAGAGCGGATAGGAAACCAAACGAACCAAGCACAAACAACAACAAAAAAAAGCAGGTGTTCAGATCGCGTGGGAAACACACGACAAAATTGGTTCTCACGGTTTCGAAAAATCCGGCACACACTGTGAACGTGCTTCGGTCTCAAGTTGGTCATTATGAGCCTGAAGTCAAAGATAACTTTATAGGTCCCGCTCTGCCTCCCGGTATAGTTGCCGTGCCGTGGCGACTCTTGCGCTGGCGATACGATTTTGACTTACGGGTAAGCCGTTGTGTGGCAGAGGCCCCGCACACTTTTGTCGTCTTCCCAGGCTGTATGTAGGAGCGTTCACGTTTCTTTACTCTGTACCTGGTGGCAGTTGCTTTTTATTGCTACTCATTGAACGAGCGGCGTTGTTTTTTCTTCGTTTTTCCATTTCTTTCCTTTTCTGATCGTGTTGTCGCTGTCGCTGGGTCTTGCGCATGGCGAAACGCTCGTTCGAAACGGGTGGTTGGACGGATTGATGGATTGCAGTGGGGATGAGCGTGTGCACGTTTGGCTGGCGTCATCATAACGCCCATTCACGCTGGTGGGGGCAAGTGAACCTGATTTGCTACTTGTTTTTAGCACACGAATTTAGCGAATGAAACATGCGTCCTTTTGTGTCATCCAGTCGAATGACATACGGAGCGTGTGCTTATGTGCACATGTGTGCTGTGCATGTAAATTGGAAACGAAAATGAGATCAGCTATGTACGTGAGGAATACGAGAGTAGATGTGATGAACAATGGAAGTGTGCACATACTGAGTGACTTTGAGCCTCAGTCAGTAAGCCAGGATCTTCACATATTTCGATGCGAATGTATAAGAAGTGGGCGCTGGGTCATGTGAGTGAACTAGAAGTAGGTTCCATCCCGTAGGAAGCTTGAACAGACTGAACACTGTTCTTTGATAAGATGTGTTCTACAGGGAGTAACAACTTTTTTCTTGTACGCCCGTAACGCTCAAAGGAGTGAAAATGTCTTCTCTAGAGACGGGGATATGCGGCTCAACTATGTACGTCTCTGTACGAACTAGTGGTGGGCATATTCGAATGATTTTAAGAATCGATACTTTAGTAATCGAGATAATTTAATAATCGAATGATCATTCGAATGATTACTAACCACTCGAATGAGTACTAATCCTTCGAAGAAATAAGTTTTTTTTTTGAATTGTTAATGTAAGTTCATTTATTTGTTTTTGACTCTAAAAAAATAAATTATATTTAAAAAACATAGATTTGGTAAAATAATACTTGAGTTTTTCATTCATTCTATGTTATTGATTGGTATTTCACGACAAGTAATTAATACATTGATCGAGGTCTCTTGTGTTAGTAGTCAATAGTCATTCGAATGATTAGTAGTCATTCGAATGATTAGTAGTCATTCGAATGATTAGTAGTCATTCGAATGATTAGTAGTCATTCGAATGATTAGTAGTGATGCGAATGATTGATTAAGAATAGAGATGTTCTCGAGATGTTGTAATAATCGACCATCACTCGAGTTATCATTCGAATGTGCCCATCACTACTTTGAACACTCTTGGTAAAGAGGATGCCTAATTCCACATAATGATACACACTGACTACTTGTTTGTTGCTAGGTATGGTGGCTAAATATGGTGATCGCCTCCGATGGCTGTAGTAAACACAAACTCATGCTAAAGCATTCCAAAGAGGATCCAGATCAGGTACGTATCAATGCATACATCAGTCTGTCTGAAGACTTCGTAAGAACTGTAGCGAGTTTCAAGACTACTTGTTTTGGAGAGGTGTACCTGGTGAGGTGTACTTGTTTTGGAAATATTGTAATTATGCTCGATTAATTGTACGTACGTAAAAGCATACACATTTTGATGCAGTTTGCTTCAAGGAGTCTATGCTCGTTACAGTGAACACGCCCGGGTTTTATTCTATATCGAGAGTCTACTGTAGTTGCTTTTGCTGTTCTCCATAACATAGCCGCAGCAACTGAATACGTTCGCTCTCAATTATGAAATGATGAAAATGACATTGTATGTGTCAATTGTCAAAAATATCCCAAGGGGGGAATTAAAAAGTTGGACAACTTCCGGATTTTAAATTTCAGACTGTGAGTTATAATAGTGAACAAAATCACGAGTTGAGACAAACCCCGAAGTTGATCAACCCTCAAGTTTTCGGAAAGCTTAGCAATTGTGAACAAAATTACCCTCAATCATCACCCCTCTCTCCCTACAATACATACTTCTTTACGGTGGCATTTTATACAGTTTTGGGGATGTTTTATATTTCCCCTTTTTTTAATTCATTTTTATTTTGATATTTGTAGCCAACTTACATACTAGACAAAAATGCTATCCTATGTCTTTCGACTTAAACTAAAAATGCATATGCTAAAATAAATCTTAACTGTACATGTAAATAGTAAGAAAAATTGTTGAAAAAAACTTAATGACTGAACTTTTTTATGTAAAACTTAGTAAGTTAGTATACACACTACCTTAAAACTAACTTAAACTAACTAACTTAAACTTTTTGGCAACACTGGTTTAAACAGCTGACGTGTTTTGTTTCACTGTCAAACATCTTCAGTTTGGTCTATAATTTAACGATGAATCGTCTTACAAACGAACAACGCTTGCCAGTTATTGAATTTTATTAACACAATGCGTGCTCTGTTAAGAAAGTTCATCGCGCGCTTCTTCCATTTTATGGTCAGTTTAGACGAAGCTCATTTTTGGCTCAATGGGTACGTAAATAAGCAGAATTGTCGATTTTGGAGTTCATATCAACCAGAAGAATTGCAAGAGCTACCAATGCATCCAGAAAAAACAGTTTGGTGCGGTTATATGGTGGCACCATTGGACCGTACTTCTTCAAAGACGATGCGAATCGTAACGTAACTGTGAATGGTGAGCGCTACCGTGAGATGATATCCAACTTTTTTTTGCCCAAAATGCAAGAGCTTGACTTGCATGACATGTGGTTTCAACAAGACGGTGCCACGTGCCACACGGCACGCGCAACAATGGACTTATTGAGAGGCGAGTTCGGTGAACATTTTATTTCACGTTCGGGACCGGTCAATTGGCCGCCTAGATCGTGCGATTTAACGCCTGTAGACTATTTTTTGTGGGGCTATGTTAAAGCTCATGTCTATACAGACAAGCCCGCTTCAATTGACGCATTGGAAGACAACATTGAAGCATTTATTCGTGAGATACCGGCCGAAATGTTGGAGAGAGTATGCCAAAATTGAACGAAGCGGATGGACCATTTGAGGCGCAGTCAAGGTTATCATTTGCATGAAATAATCTTCAAACATTAAATTATATGGACCGTACTATCGATTCAAATAAAGATTTCATGCATTTTTCTGAATTATATGTGTTTTTTTTTTCTGAAAAACTTTCCTTTTTTTTCCTTTAAAAAATCACCCTTTATATATCGGGGATACGTACTACCCTTTATATCCCGGGTCTAAAGGGTTCGACGAGAGAGTTCCCTCTCTCCCCAGCCACCAGAATTTTCGGTGTTGCATTGCAACATCCGGAACATCTCTCCTTGATACCGCCGTACTGAACCGGAGGTGACCCTCCTCAGCTCGTTGTGCGACGGAACGGTCGTAGTTGAGTCGTCCATGCACAGTTGAACGGGCGATATCGAAGATGAGCGGTACCGCATTTATATCATGGTCCAGTTGATCAAAGCTCTATTTATCACCTTCTCGAATACCTTGCTGATGTTCGGAAGGAGACTAATTGACCGGAGATTGCACGGATTCGAAGAATCTTTTCCTCGCTTGGATATGGGTTGCACAATCGCAGTTTTCCAATGCTCCGGATAATGTGCATTATTCAAAGCATTGTTAAAGTTGATTGTGCACATATTAACCACTTCCAGGGGGAGATGCCTTAACACAATTTTCGAGATCCCGTCGACTCCCACTGATTTTTTCTTCTCGAGATCTGTCTTCGATGTGAACGGGGGAAGAACCCCTTCGTCGGCGATGACACTATCTGCCATGTTATCATCACTGAACACGACAAAGCCAGTGTTCTCAGATCGCCATTGTTGCAGATCTGCACGAAGAAGCGTGTTGTTAGCCAGTACGCGGTTCTCCAGGTCGTGGTTCGGGTGAACACTCTCGTTCACCTTGTACACTTCCTGAAAGACCGCGCCAAGTACTTCCACTTTTTCTTGCGGATCTTCGACCACAAAGAAGTTACCATCGAATACAGCATTATCTGGATCAATACCTACTGTAGTCGGTATTTGTTCATTGTCCGTCGTTCTAGCGAGCTAAAGATACGGAAGATCGCTTTGCTTGTTGCTTCTAAAGAATTCGTTTATCTACGGGAACATGCTCGGGTTGTTGGATATTACAGCCCGGACCTTGTCGTTCCAATAGGAATTAACAGAAAGTCGGTAATTCTGTGCAATCAAAGTTTGGATGTTTTTGATGAGCGATTTCAGTGTCATAACTTTCTCGTCTCGTCTGTCCGTAAACCGCCTGTACAAGGTTTTTAATCTTGACAGGAGTCTACTTTTTTGTTGGTGGAGTGTGTCAATTGTTGCATTGGTTGATTTTACGTATATACCGTGGTATCGTCCTGTCCATCGTTCGTTTTATTGTCTCGTCCAATTGGATTTGATTCATGACAATCTCTTCGTTTGACAAGTTTCTATTGGACGGTATGTGGAGCTCATTCCAAGAGAGTGCTCGCGTCATTTGTCTGGAGAAGCGTGTCCATCGTGGCCTACTGTAATTGAAGGGATACGTTTGAACAAACTCTCCTAATTCCGCAATGTCGTTGGGGATCTTGATTTCGGCACTGAGTCCGCAATGGTCACTGAGATACACGAATGTGTTCAAACAGTTTACCGTTTGTGGGTTTGTGTCTGTCACCTGTAATCATGCGTCTAACAGCAGGAGATCCAGATAAGAGCCGCTTCTAGGGAATGACGAGATCTCTGTTGCTTTCAAATCGAGTCTATACTCGACACTGTGTAAGCAAAACCAGGCATAGAGCTGGTCCCCCCGTTGATTGGAAACTGTGTTCCCCCAATATCCATGTCGGACATTTAAGTCCCCGGCCAAAATGAAATAGTTCTCCTCCGAGTCTAGCCTTAGACATGGAAAGAGCGAATCGAGCTCTGATATAGTTGTTCTGGAGCTTGGGTTGCCGGAGGAGTAGACCGACACCGCATACAACCTCCTTCCACTGCGGAGCGAAATGCACACGATGCAGGCCTCCAATGCCTGATACCTTTGTCCTTCACTATACACTACTTTGTGTTTAATGTTATTTTTAATGAGGATTGCAACCCCGCCCCCATCTCTGGAATTGGGCCGGTCTCTTCTAATAACGTTGTATTACTGTGCTCCAGTTTACCTCTCTGAGTTAGCTTGGTTTCGCTAATCATCATCAGCTCTGGGCTTTGATTGTCCAACAATCTATAGAGCTCGTTTTTTCGTGGGATCCCTATCAATGAATTTACATTCACTGCAAGGATATTTTTATATTTCCTCTGTTCCTTAGCCTATGCTGTGAAGTTTCACGACATGAGCAGCAGGCGAAGGAATCCCAATTCCTGTAGACGCGTACTTGGCTTAATGTTGCCTTTTCTGTCTAGCGTACTAAGTTCACGCTTTACGTTCACGCCCCTTTGCACTCGCGGTTACATTCACATGCCGTCACTCTCTTGGCCAGCATTTATTGATTGCAGCCAATTTCGGTTGTTACTGAGTTGAAATTACTGATTTTTTCATTCTCCAGTTCCATCAGGCGGGAAGAGCACTGGTTTGAGTTCAGCGACAGACACACAGCGTGCGCCACGCTGAATTTACTGAAGCAAAGAATCGATGAGCGCATAGTTTCCCATAATGGACATGTTAAGTGGCCTCCAGGATCGTGTAATTTATCATGTTTGTGGACGAAATGTGAAGTCATTTGTCTACGTCAACAAACCAGCGGTGGTTGTCCACTTGGAAGACAACATTCGCGGGTACTCCATCTGCTCGAAAAGTTGCCCGCAATGGTCGAACTTCCAGGCGACCTTGAGTGCCAGCCACATGCCCGAGATCATAATTAAACAATAATTGCATACAATTAAATTTCCAATAAACCCAATATAATAGCCAGTGACGTGATTTTCACGAAACATGTTTACATTTTATTTAAAACCAGCGATTGTAAACGTGATGCGAATACAGAAAAACAGCTCCTTAATTTGGTCAATATTCATAATTCGGTTTCTTCCATTAACCTTAGCTGATGGTCCAACGAAGGCACATTTCGAGCAACAGAAAGATCAGACTCAATGCAGCAGGCATCATTATAATTCGCGCCATCCTTTGGATTGTGATTTAACGACACCAAGACCGTTTTTAATGGCTCTTTACATGCACACAAAATTATCGGTTGTGACATGGGGACCATCCAGAGGACTGTTAATGCCTTCCGGCTAATTGAAGAGCGACCAAAACGAAAGTCCCAAGGAGTATACCCTCATCACTGGGAGCAGTGCTAAGGCGACTCAACAAAATTACCCATGTCATGTGTCGCCATTCCGCAAATGATGATGATGAACCTCGGTCCAGTACCAGTACATGTGTGTACGAACAAGTGTTTTGATTGTACGCTGCTGCACTGTTCATACCGGATGTTGGACATTTAATGGAGAAAGATTCAAATTGCTTACGCTGCCTGTCCAATTTTCAACTTCCCAAATGGGTATCATTACAATTTCATTATGCGAACGAGACTGGAGAAGCAGCGCGTCAATTGGAGCGGCACCAGCCCCGTGCGTTGTATCGATGTGCAGTAAGAAATGTATTTGTGGTTTTATCGGCATTTTTTTTGCGACTCATCAGAGTCATCCGGCGATTAACTGGCTTTTGATAATTATGAATCGAGCTGTGTTCACCGGAGAAGTGCTTGGTTGCGAACAGAGTGGTCATTAAATGAATAGGGGGACGTCTGTACTATGTAGTCAAAAATGGCCGTTTATCAGACTCAGGGCGAGGTGGTTGGACCATGTCAAAAAACTCTCCTGGTCCCGCTTGGGCATTGCTAGTGATGAGATGGAGTGAGTGAGTTTATTGTCTCAATAAATTTACAATATTCAATGTACAATACAATAAAAGAACGCCTTCCAACGACGCCATGGAGTTATCTCTCCAAAGCTGGATTAAACCTTGAAGCTGCAGAAGAGAGTCCATGTGAGACTGACGTTGGCCTTACAACATTATTTATAATAATTTATTCTGGATTACATGAAAGACAATAAAGAATCTGCGAAGCCTAGAGACTTTTCTGCAGAGGATCGAGTTGCCTGGAGATGTCTGCGTGCCAAAATCTGACCCATTCACTATGGAAAATTTCAGAAGTTGGAGCAGACATTGTCATCTGTACTTCAAGGACAAGTTCCTTAGGAAGAGGAAGACGAGACCACGCATCTAATTCTCTGCCCGTGCGTGCTCTGTCCAACTAGGGACCAAGTTTTTTTTTATTAGCCAGTTAACCGCTTCGTTGAATGCGCCAAATGGTTCCAGGTGAAGGAATTAGTCCAAACGCGTGGTATCACAATGTGCTAATACTGGCCGAAGTGTGACTTCTATATACAACGTCGACGTCCCATGACAATTGTACAACTACAGAAAATCGAATTCAAATCAAATTTGATAGAAATGATGAAAGGCACTCTTGCAAAATGTTCACATAGCACAAAGGCAAGTCCAGAAGCGAAAATTTACGGACATCGCCGCGGAAATCAGCGATTCGCTTCATGTCGAAGAAAAGTTGAGGAACTGGAGCACTCAGACTCAAACTGCCAGGCAGCAACCTACTTTTGCCGCAGATTCTCCGTCTTTCGAAGGAAGACCAGTGCGCACTTCTGCGATGAGGAGCCTACGTCATCAGCTCTCACCATTTCAGCAACAAAGACCTGCCACCTGATCCGAGCAAAGAAGGGACTTTGACAGAAGAAGTGCTCTTCAGTGTGGTCGTCTTCTAGACAGGTGTCGCAGAGGGTTTCGTTGCTTAGGCCAAGGAGACTCAGATGTTTGCTGAAGGTTTAGTGTTACGTTAGTACGCCTGTAAGTCTTCTGCAGTCTTTTGTATAAAGAGATAACAAGAATTCTTCGGATTTCTTATAGACGCAAGGGAGCATAATCTCCATCCTGGAGAGTCATGCCACCTCCGATTGTGTTCACGAGGGACCCAACCATCGATGGAAGCCCTAACCAAGAACACAGGTAGTCCCAGCGCAGGTTCAGGTCCTGGGAATGTCTCCTCTGATCCTTGTCTAGGAAGTTCATCGACGATCTCGTTTCCAGCGATCCCGTGGTGACTCGGAAGTCAGAGAGGACTGCTTCCTTCCCTGGCTCCAATTCTAGAAAGAGCCAGACCTGAGTGCTGGGAAAGTCGACTTTGTATGCATGATGCAACTGAAGTACTGGCAAGACTAGGGTCAAATGAAGGGCGGTACGCAAGGTCGTCGAAACTCCAGTGCGTGTAGTACCAAAGGCCACTCCTTTTAAGACGGAAGATGGCCTTGAGATTGCAACCCATTATGTGGATATCCAGGGGAAGGAGATTAAGCAGCACATCAAGAGAAGAGCCAGGCGTACTAGGGAAGGCTCCTATGCAGCCGAGACTGACTGTTCTTGGAAGCTTAGTCAAAGCAGCGGTTACGTATTTACGTGAAATCTTATATAGGAAAGAAGGGGACTCATCTTTTTCGTGATAGACCCCAAGACTTCCCGAGAATCCGCTTAAAATGACAGAAGCAGCGCCTTGGCGATGTCCGACTCGATGTGGTTTTTTTCCAGAGAAGTTTCCTATCTAGAGTAACACCCAGATATTTGGCTTCATCAGAGAAAGGGATTGTGGTGCCGTTTAATTGCATTTGAGTCAGACCAGGTTAACTGAAAGCCCATTCCTGATGCACCAGTCATCGATCAAGTCTAGAGCACCCGTTCGATCCGATAGACAGTACAGCCAGAGGTAATGGAGAATAGAGATATCCAACCTCGGCCATTTTTACCCTTTGTCCATGTCGGCATTGAGCCGTAAAGAATAAGAGTGTAGTGGACACTCTTCCAAAGTTCTCGGCGCCACCACGCAACGCAACACCGTCTAAAAAACACTGTCAGATGAAATCAAGTGGAAAGGGAGGTAAAAGTTTGTCATCAAACATTGGTCATTCACACACGTCAGAAATTGCCGTGAAGCGAGTAGTTCCTGATTTGATTTTTGAGCTACTGACAGACAAAAAAAAAAAAAAAAAAACATTACGAACATAGTACATTGAATAACATTGTTTTCAAGTAAAAATGTTTTTTTTTTTCTTTTGCAGTTAAAAATTAATTATTGACTGCTTAATCTGCTCGACATCAATGAAATACGCTTGTTTATGAACAGTAGGTACTGCAGTTCACCTAAGTTAGTAACATCGTCGATCTACATTAATGAACATGTCTAACACAGGCCTTTGTTAGTCTGACGTTTATGAAAACACCCTTCTTCTAAACAATAATACTCTTTATACCAGAGGTATGACCATACTCTTTTCCAGACATATTTTTAAAATCTGTGATTCGCTATCCGCAAAAAAGGCGTCTACAGTCTACCAGAAAATTACAGATGCATCATTCTTCTCCGGAAGGAAAGTTTCCTAAAACTCACAGTAGGTTAACTAGTTGGGTGGAGGTGAATAAGAAACTAACCAAAGGTTGGGACGACTACTCCCCATTAGGGGATCTGAACTACCCGGGGTCTTAATTGTTCGAGGATTTAGTTCGCTCGTTCCCCAGCCACCGCAACCTTCGATATTGCATAGCAACATCCTGCACGTCCCGCCTTGATACCGCCGTCCTGAATCGGAGGAAACCTTCCTCAGTTCGTTGTGCGACGGAGCGGTCGTGTTTGAGGCGCCCATCCACAGTTGATCTGGCGATGCGATGGATGAGCGGTACCGCATGTACGACTTGTATCAGACCGTGCTTGTCCAAAGGGAGGAATGCTTCTGGGGCGACGAAGCCGTTTTTGCCGTTTTTGCCGTACCCTCTCCTGGTATTTAAGATCGGGGTAGTAAGCCCCAGAAATCAGCTCTAGCAATGTGACCTCGAATCAACTTCACTAGGAAATTGTCCACTCGTATCAGGTTTGCCCTGTTGTGTAAGACCTTATTGGAATAGAATTTTCTGTACTGGGACTCTGGAGTTCGATAAAGGCGAATGCAAGCCCTAAGACAAGCCCTCTCAAACAAACGAATCTTTTCCATCAAGCTTGCACTCACTTTGAACCACACGGGACAGCCATAGGTGAGCATTGGCGGGATGAGGGCCATGTAGCAGATTACCTTCACCCTCGCATCGAGTTGACTCTTGTAAAACAGTCTCTTTGTAAGGGCAAACGCGCCTCGGGCCCTGGCCAGAGCAGCATCTACATGTTTGTTAAAATAAAGATACTGGTCTAGCCAGATCCCCAGCTATCTGACTACAGTCCGTTGCGACAGTGGTTGCCGGTGTCGTCCAACAATTGAGAACTTTCGCCAATTCTTTTTGGTACCCGCAGAGGCCTTATACAACGGCGTTTTGAACAGTATGGTTTCCGATGTCGGAAAGTTGATTTTCAACTTCCAGTCGTCGCAATCTCTCATGAATGAATCGAAGTCACTCTGCTCGAGAGTAGTGATGGTCTCGATCTTTTTGGCTGATCTGTGCACGATCAAGTTGTCGGCGTGAGGAAAAGAATTTATTAGATCGCTCCAGTAAATATTGAATAGGATCGGCGAATTAATCTCACCCTGTTGGAGAGCATTTTTTACATAAAAAATCCCTGTGGAGGCCACGTTGCCATTCTTGGCGACGAACCGTCTACCGCTAAGCATGTTACACAGTAGGTACAGCAGTGGTTTGTTAATGCCTAGCTTGTTCGATCGGCATAATGACTTCAGTGTGCAGGCAATTCATCGAACCGCGGACAAATTTGCGTATGCACACTCATGGAAATGAAGACAACTTAGCCACGAATAACACCGAATACCACCCTGAATGTCGATTAGACGCGGATCAGAAGCTGATTTGCAGCTGACCTACATCCAATCATAGATAAAGCCCTTAGTGCAGCCGGGGATCCGAATATTAGCAAAAAAATAAAATGATCGCTGGTAGGACTTAGTAGCTTTAAAAAAGACAAGTACGCCAACGAGGCACTGCCAAAAATACCAACGTGCGTCATATTTGTCATATTTTTGAAATGTGCATTCCTTTTCTTGTTTCCATTCGATTTCCACTTTTGACCGACGTCACTCTGCAAACGCGTGTTCCTGCAATTCGCACGAAATGTCGTGAATCGTTTGATTTCATTTTTTTGTTTGCCATCACATAATTCCGAGAAGACGACACACGATCGTTACATATTCGTTCAATGAAATTTCACTCGCACCGTGCCGTGTCATGTTGCATTTTTCACGCGAAACCTCTCAAATTCGGCGTGAGGTCAGAAGAGAAAAAAAATTTTTGCAATTTTTTAGTTAAATAACAAACAAAAAACAAAACCCCAAATTAATGACGAAATGTGAGTAGAGTTGATTTCAGGTTCATTAACCCCCCTCCTCCCATCAAAAGAGTTCACTTTTGTGCCACGAAATGAAATGTGTGTAGGCACACGTGTGTGCTTTCTTTTGTGGAAGTGTTGATTCGATGAAGGAGACGCTTGATCGTTGTGTACTTTCAGACCTTCTTACTTGAAATGGGAGAATGTTAATTGACTGAATTCGAAGTGAAGAGAACAAAGGGCGAGATCCTTCGGTGCGAGTGTCGGTTCATGAGCCTGACAACCAGAAATCGAATACAGTCGACTGCCTAGACACGGAGACAAGTGTTCGGTTTATGGATCGTTCGAGTAATGGAGTGTAAAATATGGGAAATTTGAAGTATGTCCTGTTCGACCTAAGGATACTCGACTTACAGCTTGACTGTTATGGTTTAGTTGATTTTTGGTAACAACCAATGTCACGTCCCAGTGAACTTGAGCGAGTTATGGCATCTGATCCAAACGAGCGTCATTTGACAGTGACTTAGCCGGAGGTCATGTAGGAGCCATTCATGCATTATTCGTACCGTCATATAAACCATAAATTACTTATCCAATGTGCCACCAATGAAGGTACGAGTATTTCCACGAAATGCAGCGCCCTCAAACCTCCGTGCGTAATGGTCTAAATGCAGCCATTAAATTGTATGTCTTCTTTTCAAAAGCAAAAGCGTTTTCATTACGAAACATCAAGTGAGAGTGAGTGAGAGTTGGCATTTTACCTGACATCTCCCCAGAGACAGTGACCATATTTGACATGCGCAATACATTCCTTACAACCCGTCCATCAGCCCAGGATTAGAAGGCACCAGCAGTAATCCAGATGAGACGAAATGTAAGGCACGACAATGGAATATTGTTCAAGGGTCTTGGTCAAGGTATGCAACGCATAAAGCAACAATTACCCAGCCGTACACTTGTGACTTCAAAGCAAAGCAATAAATTAGGGTGAGCCACACAGCAATACCGGGCGGTGGTGCTTTGTGAAACCTGTTTGTCCCTCAATTATGCACCACAATAGGGGATATCTTCGTGACGAAAACCTACCTGTGCATGCGGGCTGCTGAGAAGGAACAAAAAAGGCCAAACCACGTATAATCGCTTCTGGGGTGACGAACTTAAGTGCAAGAAAAATAAACCCCGAGGTGTACACGATAATAAACAACCCTGCGACTGACTGACGAGACATACAAGTAGATTCTCAGGTCCAAAGTGAACACCTGAGGTAAGTAGCTCTCAACGATGATGCCCTTCGATTTGCCACTTGTTGGCTCGGTGTCCTTTTTTACCGAACCCAACTCAAATCAAATTTATTTGTCAACTACCAGAGATTAAGACTCAATATGAACTGTGGACAATGCAATTATGGCGAGTCTTGTAATTTGATCTGATCATGCGTGGTGCACTCCCGACCAAAGTAAATGTCGCAAGGATTAGTGCACAAGTGCGCTGCACATGTGCATAACCACATAACTCGCTTGAAACGAACACCGCTCAGTTAGGGGTGAACTAGGTTAATATAATGGCTTATGGAGGAGACAAAAAATAACCAAGCAAAACAAAACCAGAAGAAACAAAAGTTTCAGCGAACCACACTGAAATATGACGCAGGGGTTAAGTGTCAACATATGATACTCAAATGCGCCGCCACTGTTGCTATGAAAACATATTCATTTCGGTTTACTCGGAATCTCTTAGTTAATTGATGTTCTTGGGGGTTTACGTGGCTATGCGTGTTGTAATTTGTGTTGCTGCAACAATTCTCGTTCACAGAAGACGAACACGTGGCGACAAAGATGGGATTTTCTGGACAATTTACTTCCTGGCTGTGGAGGGAATTTATACGAAATTTGCTTCGACCACCAGGGTAGTTCAAGGGTGTGCACTTAGTACGGCATACATGTGAGGCAGCTTCAAGGAAACCCAAATTAGAGAGCATCAGTAACTAGAATAACAGTAGGACACTACAGTGTGTGTGCTGCAAAGGACGAAGTTAGTTTTCGTTTCGGTTTTGTCTTCTGCGGAAGTGAATGTGCGTTTTTGCTGAAGTGGCCATGCAACTGTGCGCAAGTCGTGTGGATTCCTTTCCAAATGGGTTGAGGCTAAGATTTGTTGTTTTTAAACTATTTCTCTGATTTAATGACGTCGCCGTTGGCAGCTGAACTTTTGATTTGATGGCTCGAGAAAAAGGCACGCAAAATGGGAATGAAGAATTTCGACGATTGCTAGAGAGGGAGAAGGCAGCACATGTTTGGAGGCGGGTTTCTTGCGAGAGGCACATTTAGCCAAGAAGTTAATACACAAGCGAGTGCCTCTAAACAATCCTCATTCAGGCTATACTCGGCAACATCAGCCTTATATGCGCCCGACGATAGCAAAGATGATTTCTGTGACATCCTAGACATACGATAATCAAAGCCCCAGCTACGACACTAAGATCGTTCTCGGAGATTTCAAGCCCCGTCGTTCTTAGGTCTTCCTGCTTCACTGTGTCGCCCGTGGGGGATCCAACCTCTTAGCTCCTACTTCGTACTTGTCATGTGGACGTTGATGTGATCCTGATATCCTAATAAATCCGAAAGGAGATTTTGGTGGGATATTTTTTAGATCCCGGAGATCTCGGAAGTTCTCTGAGTGTTCCTTGTCTGAACAGGCAAAGACTGGGGCAGCGACAGAGGCAGTGAGGAGTGTCTTATTTGATGGCCAGTTAGTGCTGCAACTACCACCTCACTGATTTTTGTCGCCCTCAAGGAGTTTTTCGCTTTTTGCACTGTTCAACTTGGGCTAAAGCATCCGGGTGGTCACACACGTGGCGAGAAAGTTCCACCTTTTATTAGCATCCTTTATGATTGTGTCGTCCACCTTTTTTCTGGACATCGGGTGGACGGTTATGTAGGATTGCCAGAGATGGGTCGGTTTCGGCCGCTTTCCTGACAAGTCCATCCGCTACATCATTGCCGAATGCCGGAAGTGTTCCCATGGCCCGGGACCAGAAATGACTTATTTCTTGCCCCTGAACATTTTTGACAACCATTTTGTACATCGTTTTCTAGAGCCAAATTAACCAATCAGAGAACGGCATTATTCATGAATAACTGTCAAAAATTCGTCGATGGACTAGGGGTCAATCAAAATCTCTATCATACCTCATTCCTCATGCGATCCAGAATGCTGTAATTTGCCCACCCACGGACAATTTAAATGTGACGGCTCTCGGCTGAGAAATCACGGTTCCCTGGGCCAATGAAAATTCATAATCCGAAATTGTGATGAGTTACCAGCAAGTCACCATTGTCTGCTTCCTGGAAGTGGGAAAAGCCTTCGACACGGTCTGGATAGAGGGACTCGCCAATAGGATGAATCTTATGGAATTCCCCTCTTAACTGATCATTTGCACCTTTCTTCATTCAAGAAAGTTTTACGTCCTGGTGGAAGACAGCCAATCGATCGAGCGGAACATCAAAGAAGGAGTTGCTCAAGGATCAGAGTTGGGGCCATACATGATATACAAGGCAACTTCCTGCTCTAGCCGACAAAGTCAAATGCTGTTTATTCACAGACGACTCATTGACACACGCCACCTCAATGTCACAAATGGAGAGTAGGACTGAATCGAATGGGGTATTCGAATAAATGTTGGGAAATCGGTTGTCATGTGCTTCAGAAGACCATCCGGAGGTAGATGCAGATCAGCAACCGCATGCCGGAGCATCAAGATAGTCCTCCACAATGGTGCTGAAATGATGACACAGGGAAACGTGAAGTATATCGGCGTTGGCTTCACCGAGAAACTAAAATTCAAGAACCATTCGAAACTGACTCTTAGAAAGGCCAACTTTGGATTTAATCGCGTCTACCTTCTCATGCGAAAATAAAACGGACAAAACCAAAAGACGAAGTCGCTACTCTATAAACGACTCATTCAGCTAATTATAGCGTATATAATTATACCATCTCCAGGACCAGCATGGAGAAGATTTCAATCGAAGAATATGCATCCGGTCACCCATGACGTAGACCGTCCGAAGTACCCCAGCAACAGGAGATCGCATCGTACCCATACAACTAAATAGACTGCCACTCCCACACCCCCGAGAGGACGAACAAAGAACAGATGGACCTGAACACCCCAATGTCAAGGATCATGAATTAATATTTAATAAAATAAAACAATAATTGTAATAAAAATTGTAAGCTATGTAATCACTGTGCACCCCTTGGGCCCCTATTTTGTGTGAACTTTACACTTCCCTAGTCACAGATAGCAACGAACATCTACGAACGCCTCTAATAAGAATTTCACTCTCCTTCCTCGGGTGGCGCCACAGTCGGTCCTAGCTTCTGCTGCAACCATTCGTGTTGTGCGTGCTATTGTGTGGAGTTTTTTATGTACGCAGACTCAGCAGGATACTTTCCTTACAGTCGCACTCTTTTGTGCAGGTATGCTGTCCATCAGTGAATCCAGTGATGCACATATGATTTATGTACACATACAATATAATTTTGACATTTGTAATAATAATTATTGGAAGTACTTGCAAGTTTATTCTTGAATTTAAACTGGCAAATACTTGTACTGAAGTTCTGACACATGCAAGTCCTTGTAAATCTTCAAGTTGACTCACAACCCCTGCACCAGTGCGGCCATTGTTTTTCAAAGCAGTTTACATTTAGTAGTTCTTTGGTTAATAGATGTTTAAACTCAACTAACGTTCTTCATAATTCAGCTGGAATATTAATTCAAATTTAGTTAAAATTGAGTTGGAAAACGTAGCTCCCGATTGTGCTTGCAACTTCACAACGAATCGATTACCATTCACGTCTCAGTATGGCACTCGAATACCCTCATTCGTGATAAACTCCAAGACTCGATGGCGTAGTCACTACTTCTGGGTCCAAATAACAGCCACTACAACGCTCCCACTAGAGGGCCAACCTCAACGGATTAGGATAAGGCCGGTGTTCCAGAATTCTGAATCTGATGACGCTTTCGCAACCGAAAGGTTACACACAGTATAGTGTTATAACATCCAGGACTAGTCGCCTTTTCATATCACAGTACGTTCTCGATTAATGCAACCCTCGATTTACGCAACTCCTCGACTTTCGCAAAGAACTTAATTGAATTTTTGTATCATTATTGACGCAGTAATCGCTTTTCAAATAGACAGAGACTCGATAATTGCAACTACCCCAGTTTCCATTGGTTGCGATGATCGTGAACGCACGGCATTTCCATTCAATGAACCACAGCCTGTGTTGAGATTAGGCATAGTCAGTGAAAATACATTTGTCTACGAGCTTTGGGGCATTCAACGAATTAGGCATTGGAGTAGGGACGTATCCTAAACCAATGGCTCTAGCTTGAGCTACGCATAGGCACAAGTGAATATGCAACCGAACCGACAAACAGTTCGGTAAATGTCATTCGATTTTCCCACTTACTACGGTATATTTAAGTCAGTACGAAATGGATTCCGAGAAGATAGTGTACAACCAAGTGAAGTTTTTTTTTTACTTCACAAACCCTTTCCCCTCCATGAGTTGTTGCGAAATCGCTCCTTGTGCAATTTGAGCTAATTGTTGCTTTCTGGGGCAACAATATTTTGGCGTAGGAAACAATCGGGTTAATTTATAAGTATTTCTTCAAACCTTAGGATATTTCTATCATTTCCCTTCATTTATTTCCGTAATATCTCTCCTGAACCGATCCGAGAATCATTTCTTGCAGGAGAAGTGCTAATTTCTACTTCCTTAGTTTTCAGATCGCCTATGGCTATTCGAGCTATGTAAGGGTTGCCTAAGCAAAAAAGTCTTATGTCCAGTCAGACAAGTTGTCTTGTGGCCGTGATCACTTGCACACTTAAGCCAAACTGCTTCATTCTGGGACACTGAAATTACACACTTTTATATCATATCGTGTCCTATGAACGGATCGGCTCCTACACCGGTTAACTGTAAGGATTCAGTCTAGGAAATTAAACAACCCTTCCTTCAACGGGGTTAGTACTTCTTTCAACCTCTTCCCTTCCACTCACAATATTGAACGATTGACCGTAAAAACTGAAAAACCTTCGGCGCCAGTCTGAATAGTACATGATGTCGTGTTTATTCCTTTCCTGCTAAAGTAATGTGTGCATACTTGCATTTTTATCTATCAGCGGCTAAAATAAAAATTAATTAAAATGATGATCTAACAGCGGTTGCCATGGCGTGGCGGGTTGAGCATCGCCTCTTACTCTAATGTCAATCCTCGAATCGAGTAACTTATACTTTAATTCACGGCTCCATCCCTTTGGAGTGACCGACAATGCCCAAAGAGTATTCCTGTTTAGAAAAAACTTCGCCGTTCGGAGTAGGGAAGAAATTTAAGATTCCAGCCACTCATGAGCCACAACACGAGTGCTTGCTGTGCACAGCAGGATCACTGCGGACATAATATGCGACATGTCATAATTATTATAATTTAAGGACAATCCAACTGATTTGCCTTAACCCCTTTCCCCGATATACGTGCATGTGGTGTGTGTAGAACAATTCACTTGAACCTTTAATCAATCCTTGTGATCATCATCATTTTCTGGCCCTCACTTAAGGGGTCGTGTGTCTAAAGCACGGACGAGAGATCTCCAATCCACTCGATCATCCGCCAACGACTCTAACCCATCTGGAGCTCAGCCAATCATTGATTTCCCCGAACTCCAGTCTCTCTAATGGCAAATTATCCATCAGTTTCTAATTGGAACGTGTTTCCCCGGAAAACCAGATCCATCAATACATTTTCATTAAGACCAAATACAAATCAATCGGTCGCATCCCGACTAAGTGTTAAAAATGTAATCAATTGCCAGTGTCCCTTGTCCACACTTCCCTCTTCACACACCAGATAAAAAAGACAACACGAAGACACAAGAAACTACAACGCATGAGCTAACGCCCCAATTACTGCAACTCAACCTCCACACACACCCAATGCATCGGTTATCAGAAGCCCATCGCCTCCGATTGGAACACTCCAACCTCGTGGCCAGCTCACGTCCTGGTGACGCACGAGGAGCACCGACGTTGGAAATAAATTCAACAATAATTTGATCCTTTTAATCACTGACGCACTCTCATCCCCATGCCATAAATAAGCCCCTAAAAAATATAATACCTCACGTCTACACGATCTCTGGTCACTGGACGTTTCGTTAAACATTCCATTATCGTATTCTTATTCTCATTGTGCCCAAGCAACCAGAATGGATAATGAGAAACTGAAAGGACACACCCCTTAATGGATCGTTCCGTTTTTGGAGATCCTTTCAATTTTTGAAAATTTGTTTCTCCCACGATCCCACGATCGGTGCTCAGCAGCAAGTTCGAACACGACGGCAACGAATCTCAAATGCACACGTGTTCAAATTGCTTCAGCCTCAGATGTGAGTATCCTTTTTGAAAAGACATTATCTTTTCCTAGTGGAAAAAAGGTCGTGATGGACTATTAAGATCAAAATCAAACACACAAAAAAGAAAAAAAGAACTGCTTTGTACTGATCGTACCCAAAAGTGTGGGAATGACGAGAAACTCTGGTTTCCCACGATATTCCTCCTCGAAGGATTTACCACATTATCCTTGTTGTTGCTTTACTCCTACATTCAACCAAATGGCGCAGGTTTCACAGTCGAATAAGGGCACACACAGCATACAACAAAAAATTCTTCACAACCATAAAAATCCACCGAACACCTGCCATTTTTTATGTATGGACTTTCTGTAAGGACACGGAATTATGGTGCGCAGCAACAGCCCGATAAGGTCCTTCTCGTCCCAGGCACTTCGTGCTCCGTGCATGGGAATTTCATTCCCCTCCAGTGAACTGCCTGTGCACAGAGCGTAGGAGTGGGGATTGCCGGAGCGGGTATATAAGGGCAAGGATCTCCGTTCAGGATCATCATTCAAACACCAACAATCGTGAAGATAGCAACTCACAGTTCTTCCAAGACAAACATTTCATTCAAAATCAACAACAAAATGTGCGTAGAAATCAGCAACACCACCAACGCCACCATGGAATACAACAACAACTGCAAAGCCGACAGCAAGAAGATGTCGTACAGCTTGAAGAAAGTCCTGAAGGCGATCTTCAAAAAGCACACATCCGAAAAGAAGACCGCAACACACGAAATCCGCAAGCAACCATCATTGGAATCTCTGGAGTCCTTGGAGAACCAGCGCAACGCCGAAGCTGAAATCCAAAGTGAAAACGAAGCAAATGAGCGCATCTATGCCGCCTCATCCTGCAGTTCCAGCATCTCCTCCGAAGACCACTACGATCAAGCATCCGTCTACGTTCCAGTTCATTTCGCTCGCACCGCAAATGGCACCTTCTTCTGGACTGCCGCCTCCACCACAGCTCCTGATGCCGACCTCATTGAACCACTGGACTGCTGCACAGACAATCAGATCGCAGTTTCACAATTTGGTGATCGCTGGGCTCAAGCTTAAGTCGATCTGAGGCCAATTAAAGGGGGTGGGGGTTGATGAATCACGATGTCTTCCAAGATTCATACTGAAAAGCTTTAATTTAAAATTGTGATATTTACAAAACATTTACAAAATACAAAAAATATTTTAAACAAACATAAAACTATTTCTTTTTGTTCTCTCTCAACTATTGACATTCTCACATTTGTTGACTATCATTTGAACCGAAACACTTGTCGGGAAGGAGTCTTCACTCAATGAACTTGTTTTGAGTCAATGAACTCGAACAAGGACTGTACCTGTTTGTTGGATGGAATAGGACGACACACAATTCCCACAATGGATGGCATTCCAATTGGAATTCCTTGCTCTTAACTGACTTTTTCTCACAGATGGCGGTGTGAGTCTTCGAATGATTATGTGGGTTCGGATATACTTTTGAGAGGGCGTTTTGTTGCAACATTTTGTGTCCTTGGTTGTGTCCTTCTGTTGGCATTCCAACGAGAGGTGTTATTTCAAAAAAGCGAATTATTTTTACAATGAGTTTACAACTAGACTTACAAACTAACGGTTAGGGTGTTGGTTCAACAGTAGGGGCCCAACTGATGTACTTTGTTTAATTTAATGTTTATTATTATTGTCGAATTATTGTTTTTTTTTATGTCCTGGAATGGCCGGTGCTTACATCGGGTTGTTCAAGTCCTTGTGGCCATGGTGGTCCTTTTGGGATGGGGTGGTGATGTGGTAGCCGACTTATCCTCGATGGTGATTGCTATCGCTGCTCTGGTAGAATCCATGCAGCTCGTTGTTCGACGTCGTTGGAAAGTTCTGCTCGTTTAGCAGATTTAACGCGTTGAGGTAGCGTTGTCCGGGGATTGTGTTTCTCAGGTTCCTGATTTCCTCGTTAGGATGGTGGTTGATGTTTAGTAGCTGCTTTCTGAACAGTGGATGATACGTGCTTGGTAGTAAAGCCTATTGTTGCTGTGGTGCCTTTGACGGTCCCTGTCGAAGGTGAGTCCGGTACATATTCGCAGCATTTTCCTTTCGAAATTTGCAAGCTTCGTCATGCTGGTCTTAGAGATGGTGTGCCATTTTGGGAAGCCGTACGTTAAGATCGGCCGTATGAGCTGCTTTTATAGCAGCAGTTTTGTCCTCTGGCTTAGATAATTTTGCTTGCGCATCAAGGGATAGGTTGGTCTTCTTAAGGGTCAGTTTCGCATGACTGTTGAATTTCAACCTTTCCGTCAAGCCAAGATGCTTGACCTTTTCGTTTGCTTCTTATTTGTTACTTGCCGTGACCCAAACGATTTTCCGGAATAAACCTGAATCTTAAATCTAAAATTCGCAGTAGAAGTAGAATCGCAGTAGAATCGTACGTAGAATCCGGGTAACATTGGGAAATGACTTCACTTTAATCCGGGTTATCCGGGCGTCCACAACCGCAGGTCCATAGAAGAAGAGAATTCAAGAAATAGAGCAGTTAATAAATAAGTACTGCTTTAGACTTGAAAGTGGAAACTTCGGAAATGGTTCCACCGATCACAAGGGTCTTCCAATAGGGACTTTGATAAGGACGAACTTTGACAGTTGATAGCGCCCATATTGTTGAAGCTACATTTGTCAGATTGTCTGTCATTCATTCAGTCTGTTTCACCAAATCACCATGGGCGAGCTACAACACGTGGGGATGAGAAAATTCCTAGCTTCTACCGGTTGACAGCGGGCATATTGTTGTCGGATTGTCAGTCATTCATTCACCACAACACGTGGAGATGAAAACATTTCTATATCAAAATGTGTTCTGCTCTAGCGCCTTCCATTTTACGGCCGACATACGATGAGGCCCATTTCTGGCTGAATGGAAAGTGTCGAATTTGGTCGATACCAATCCACATGAGATCCAAAAGTGTCCAATGCATCCCGAAAAAGTCACTGTTTGGCGTGCATTTTGGGCTGGTTTTATTGCTAAGAGCAACGTTGACACCGCCGAGGGCGAGCGCTAGAAGTCGATGATTACCAGCTTCTTTTCACCTAAATTGGAAGGTATGGACATCAACGACAATGTGGTTTCAACAGAACGACGATTCATGCAACACAGCTCATCTCACATTGGAGTGAGGGTTTCGAGGGCATGGTCATCACACATGGAGGTGATGTGAACTGACGTGTGATTTGTCCCCATTTTCTGTGGGATTTTCTGAAGTCGCAGGTCTAAGCGAATAAGCCACAGACCACAGCGATGAACCATACCCTTGCCATTGGTCACACTTAGCCCGAGGGACGCGCTTAATTCGGTGAGAAGTCTTTTCATATAACCCAATTGTGTTTGCCGCGTAATTGCAACACTTAAGACGCTGTTTCCATACAGCAGTTAGATGCTGTTCCCGAAGTTATCATTAACTCCCTCCTTCAAGCGATTCACTTCCACTCCACCTCCGAAAGTCGAGAAGTTGGAAACAATTGTCACCTTTGCTTTGGCCGTGCAGAATCTCTGTGCTACTATCGAAGCTACTGGACTGGTGGACCTGAACAACCCGATGCTGATGCTGGAGCTTGTAGAGAACTTGCCTCCTGCAGTACGTCTGAATTGGGCGATTTATAAGCAGACTTTGCAGACCTGTTCACTTTTCCACTTCAGTAGGTGGGTGTATCAGATGGCTGAAGCTGCGAACGGAGTTTTAGTTATGAACACTGCAGCAATCTCCGATGAAATTGGGCATTTCCGATGCGCGTCGCTCAGAGAAGCCGCGGCGGCCATTTGAACGCGGCTATATTCGAAACATAATGACACCAACAGGCCACCGCCAAAGGTCGATGATATCATTTCCGACGCGCGTCGCTCAGAGAAGCCGCGGCGGCCATTTGAACGCGGCTATATTCGAAACATAATGACACCAACAGGCCACCGCCAAAGGTCGATGATATCGACGACACACACTTCGTTTTTATTCAAATTTAAAGACAGCAAGCGCTTAATGACTTGGGCTCTATGCGCTACTTTGCAATGGACTCCGTGAAGGTCTAATTGGGTCATGGGTCTCCCCTCTGACAAGTAGCGGCCACCTAACTACCCTAGCCCAACGCAAGATAAACAACCTCGCACTGAATTTATTTCAGAAAATCGCTGAAATTAATAACTATGTGTGCACACGGAAGAAACATGAAATTAAATCACTTGAGTAGATGTGTGCAGGTTTTTTTAACTTGAAATCTTTGTGTCATCCAAGCATTCCAGCACTTTTAACAAAAGCTGGATCATTGATTACTCAAAACCCTGAATTCCGTTTCCACGCACGATCTAAGCCCCCCCACAACCATTCAACGTGCGACACTGAGTTAAGTTAAAGACGAAAATCGAAGAAAACACTTTTTTTTTAAATACATATCTTTGAGTGGTTTATTTAAATATTTAAAGCTCTCTTCTTATCGTAAATACATTTCTATTCGCTTACATTCTATCAACTATATCACAGTGGTTTAGAGAACAACAATTCAAATTCGAGATAAATTACGGCTCAGAGGAAGACATTTGATTCTTTGATTGAAGTATTATACAAAACGCGTCATTTGCCACAGTCTTTTTGTTTACATTTGTAAATGTTCGGTTGACTCCTGTCTACCATGGTCTCCAGACGTCAGCGGACTCCGATGTTGGGGGCTCAACCTTGATAACGTCGATCATCATCTCCATTTCGCCGCCGCCGCCCATCGACGATCCCATGACCATGGGCAGGCTGAAGGAACTCATCGGCAGCGCCTGCATTTGGATCAGTTGATCGGCCAGATATCGCATGACTTTCGATCCAACCTCGACGTCAATTCCGGGAGTTGCTAGCACTTGCGATATTTGGTCGGCCGCATGCACGTATCCCGAACGAAACGACTCCAATTGCGTGGTATTGTAGGTCTTGGTGAGAGTTAGTCCTCCGCGCTGCTTGAGCTTGCGCATGTGCTCCACGGTGAGTTCCAGAATGTCCGCCTTTTCCAATCTCGTGACGTGCTCCCCCTCCTGCGTCAAGCATTCCACCATCAGGTCCTTGAGGTCGTCCAAACACTTGTTGATCCTCGCACGACGCTTGCGCTCCAAAAGCGGCTTCATAACCTTGCGGTACTGATAAGTCTTTGACATCTCCATGACCATGTTGTGGTGCGACGTAATCCAATAAACAACTGAGATCCGGGAATTCTTAATTGAGTTCCGATAGAGATCGTATCCACTCTCTGCTCCTGGCGTGTGTTCACAACCGCTTCTGAATTTGGAATGAACCATAAACACGTTTGTCATCCTCCTTTTATAAAGAAAGTAGCGCGGCAGCGGTGACGATAAAATAAATCCGGAGTGGAACAGATAAAAAGAAAAAAAAAACACCACACACACACACGGCAGTGGAAAGGGGACCGAGTGAACGCGCCACGAGTGTGGTGGGGGTGAGTGCGGCAAATCAGACTGCCTGCCAAGCTGGCCGTCCACCCGGTTGCTCGCGCCTGTGTGCGCCAACTGCGCTCCGTTACAGTCATCGTTGCTGCCTTTGTCAGATACATTTTTCAGACCGTGGGAAACAGATTTGTCGTGTGTTTCCCACACGATGGATGGATGGATGACTGCCGGAATGGCTCAATGAAAGCCTGGCATGGGGCATGGGGAATAATACCTTATTTGTGTGACAGCATATTACAAGTTATACGGAGATTATCGCGGTTTGCGGTGGTCGGTATCCGCTGAAGCTGAAGGGAGTGGAGCACGTTGCGGTTTAGATAGACGTGACAATGTGTTAGTATTATTGTCGGACCGCCACGCCACGCCACGCCACGCAGCAGCTCACAAACGACGGCGTACCGACTACCTGCCCTTGGCGGGTCAGCGCGATCGCGATGGCATATTTCAGTTGTTTGGGGATTCGTTTTTCATGACACTCTGCAGTAGCGCGATGCGGACGGCGGCGGCAACTGACGCGCTGCGCCACTGCCGCCGGCCGACGTTCCGGTGATGGTTTGGTTACATTGGCATATCTGCGAGAAGGTGCTTTGGCTGTTTTCTTTCGCATTCACGAGTGATGTGTTTTTCACACTGTTTCCTAGTGAAAAGAGAGAGAAAGAGAGGATGAGAGCGAGAGTGAGAGGGATGGAGGTGGACAACACAGGGAGGCACCACTGTGACCAGCCCGATGTTCAGTGGGGCTAGTTATCAACTCGGCGTCGTGCGTGGGCTGAGGTATGCTTAATTGTTTGTGGAATGTTGCTCCGCTGGTGCCGGCGATTGGGTTAGCCGAGAACACGTTGTGGACTTTATTTGGGCGCAGCATTAACTATGTGCCGAACCGAATTGAATGCCGGTTGTGGTGGGATTGCCAGGATCGAGGATTCATGCACATGCTTGGTGTGCGATGGGATTGGCAATGAATGCGGGCGTGTGCACAAACTTCAGCTTCCTCGTTTAGTGCGGAGGTTTGGAATGTTATTCGTATTTGCGCATGGTTTTTTCGAAACAAAGGGTGTTTACTTTTGATGATCAGATAATGTGAGCAGTTATTCTTAAATGTGATTTTTTTTTATCTTGTCATTGCTCTTTTTTTGTTTACTTGCAAAGTCTAAGGGTTTTGCAAGGGAAAAGAAGACAGCAAAAGTGAATATGGCGGCACTCCAGAACAGATACGTTGTAGGCAGTGTTACCGTTTTGAAGTAGTTCCACTACATTTCCGAACAATTTCCCAATGTTACTACCCTACTACCTGAACTGGCGAATCTACTACATTCTACTACTGACCACTTTCTGTACTACTCTTTCTAATTGCCAATATTATGCGAGAAAGCAAAATTTATTTGGGACAAAATAAGAAACAGACAGAAGAAGAGTGGATTAGCTGTAGCTGTGACGCAGCTGTACATTTCATTTAAAATATGCGATGGAAATACTAGAAATGTATTTTAATCAATGGAAGATCCAACTAAACAAGGACAAGCTGCAAGCTATCTTTTTCACTAGAAAAAGAATAGCTTGTTGTTTGCCCTCTTCTAGTTTACAGATTAATGAAACAAACGTGAAGTTACAGAATTCTGTCAAATATTTAGGTATCCATCTTGATTCCAAATTAACATTCCAGGAACACATCTCACAGACTGTTAATAAGGTTAAGATTGCTACGAGAGTCTGGGTAAAGGACTCTCTTTATAAATAGAAGACCATCACTTTCTCTGCCAAACAAAATAATTATATTTAAAGTCTTATTTCAAGATATTGCCCATTGGCACATACAGAAATTACAAGTAGCTCAGAATAAAGTTATAAAGTTAATTTTAAACCTACCATGGGATTATACTACTTTACACCTTCAAAAAAAGAGCGGGTGTTGAATTTGTGCCTGAGAGAATATCCAAAATCACTGAAAAGTGTATGAATTCCCCTAGTGAATGATCTGTTTGCAACAACTAGGCAAAATGTATGATTTATTAACTTGTTTGTCTGTTTATTTATTTATTTTTGTGTTTTCATTTTAATTATTTGTTTACTTGTTTATTTACTTATTTGTTTGTTTATTTATTTATTTATTTTAATAATTTTTTTAACTTATATTGAAGGTTTTGAAATTCCATTGAAATTCCAATTCTTGTCTAGTTTCCTTTTTAAAATTTTTGTAATAACTTCTCAGAAGAAAGATATAAAGGGTGGTTAAATTTTAAGGGCCGACGTTGATTTTGAATAAAGCCCAAATTATTTAGAAAATTACTGTCATTTCTTTTTATTATGATAATATTGGTATGGTTCAATTATGTATGGAACAAAATATAGCCAAATGGCAGCCGCGACCTCGACGGCACACCTCCATCCGATGGTTCAAATTTTCGATGACGCTGAAGCATAATTGAGGTTGCCGTATGTGCCGAATTATCTCATCCTTTAGCTCTAGAATTGTGGCTGGCTTACCGACGTACACCTTTTCTTTCAAATAACCCCAAAGAAAAAAAATCTGACGGTGTCACATGATCTTGGCGGCCAATTGACATCGCCACCAAGTGAGATAACACGGCCATTGAATTTGTCGCGCAAAAGAGCCATTGTTTCGTTTGCTGTGTGGCAAGTGGCATCGTCCTGTTGAAACCACATATCGTCCACATTCATATCTTCCAATTCGGGTCATAAAAAGTTCGTTATCATTTCACGATAGCGAACACCATTCACAGTAACTGCCTGACCGGCTTCATTTTGGAAAAAATACCGCCCGATGATGCCGCCGGCCCATAAAACGCACCAAACAGTCACTCTTTGTGGGCGCATTGGTTTTTCGTCAATCACTCTTGGATTATCCTTCGCCCAAATGCGGCAATTCTGCTTATTGACGAATCCGCTGAGGTGAAAATGTGCCTCATTGAAGATGTGCCCCACTGAAGATGATTTTCTTCGAAAATTGCCTTGCCATTTCTTGCCACCATTCTGACCATTGACAACGCTTGAAATGGTCAAGAGGCTTTAGTTCTTGGGTCAATTGCACCTTGTAAGCGTGTAAATGCAAGTCTGTATGCATAATGTTCATCAACGACGAGCCCGAGAGGTGCAATTGTTGGGCACGACGGCGAGTTGAGGTGTACGGCTCTTCAGCCAAACTATCGCGAACAGCAGCAATATTTTCTGCAGTACGAGCTGTAAGAGCATGCACTGGCGTTTTCACTTCTCCTACAGACCTGGTTTGCTCAAATTTTCGCACGATTTTTCCGATTGTACGCACATTTGGACGATTAAATTGACCGAAAATCACGAAGTGCACGATATGCATTTTGGTTTGAACACCCATTTTCATAAGAAGCCTGAATAACGTTAACGCGTTGCTCGATTGTGTATCTTTCCATGGTTCTGAAATTGAGAAATGTCAAATGAAATGCAGAAAAAAACTTGACGTTTCGGTGTGGTTCACATTCAACACCTTAAAATGTAACCACCCTTTGTAATGAAAGTATCAAATCTCTGTAATTAATCGTAAATTGTGCAATAACAAAGCCATTGTAAATTTATAACGAAATAAGGCTATCTATCTAAAAGAAACAGGACACAAAGGTACACTGACGAAGAATATTTATGTGAGATCTCAAAGCTTAAACCCATTGGCTGTCTGAGTTTTTCAAAATTGTTTTCAAATAAGTACAGTCAATTTTTATGATGGGCGCTGAAGAAATAAGGAAAATCGTATGAATGGGAACCTTCTGATGTTTTGCTTAAAACTGCTCAGTGTTTCTCATTTTTTTTTCTTATTTAAAAGCTGTTGTGTTGCATAATTTGTTGCGTGTTTTTATTTATTTGTTCATTTATAATTAGTACCTAAAATTAAGGGAAATTTATTAGATTTTGCTTCCGAAAATGTTTTCTCCGCGGTAACACTGATTGTAGGCAGGTTTGCGCCTTTATGTTTCCATTTTTTTATGTGACGTAGGCCGAGACTGCGTGATTTGACAGCTGACTGGATTTGATATTTATTTGCATAAGTTTTGCGGAAAGGAAGACAAAAAGTTTTCAGTTTTTTGTTAAATAAATTAAGTTTTTGAAATAATGTTTCTAGTATTCAGTATAATAACAGTTTAGATTGACAAACTGATCCAAACAGGACCAAAAACCAGTGTAATATGAGACTCGTCTTACTATTTATGCCTTTACAATGTCTATAACTTATAACATCGTATTTATTATTAATTTTACCAGTTATCTGTACCTATTGAAGTGAATACAAAAATGTCGAATGAAAGACGCCTTTGCTTTTAGTGAATTGTTTTTTTCAATTTCCTTTTTCTTTTGTGTTGATGATCAACTATTTCCTCATTATTCCTTATAACATGTTGTTCTTTCCTATGACCCTCATCTTCAGCATGAGCTCAGTCGTGTCATTTAAAATTGGATCTTGGACATCTATAGCTAAGAGTTCGCTTTCTGGAATCTGAATATGGTGCTCTGATGTTCATAACATCAAACCAGTCATTGGTCTGAAAAGTGGTAAACAGTTTAGTGTTTCAACTTTATAAGCAAATATTCTTAATAAATATTACAGTTTTAAATAATTTGGAGCATTCTTCCCAATTCTGATCACTTAGGTGGCCTAAGTTGAAGCCCTTGTTAGAGCCTGTGTGTAATAGTGTACGAGAAAAATGTTGTTGCCATCTTAACCTTTTGCCTTTCGTCTCCTTACGATAGCCTGGAGTAATTTTATGTGTTAGTTCTCCCAAATTATTTCCTTCCTTACTTCTTTGCCATTTATTACAAAAACAATCAACAATGTGGTTTCTCAGAATGAATCTAGAATGTAAAGCAATTGTTAAATGATTTGCAATTCGGATTTTCATTAGTCTTTACCAAGGTTTCTCCGTGATTACTTCTAAATTCTTCTATAGTCCTCTGTTTCCTCTTCCCAGATCACCGACAATAGCAACAACATTATACCCAGATTCATCGACTTTGTCAAGAATATGTATCCTACGTAAAATGGCAGAGCCCAACCGCGCAAACGGGAAATTGTGACATGAGTATTAAGCTTCGCCTGTTTGCAGTTAGTGTATGAATTCAGTCGAATGACTTTTGCCGTTAGTCTCAAACATGTTGCTAGTAGAAATCACAATTTTTTAAATACTGAATTCCGTTCTGAAATGTTAGTGTACATATCCTAAATATGCGTAGGGTGATGGCATGTAAGGTCAAGGGGTGGACCTGAGCCTCAACCAACATGCCTCTCCGGCTGTCACGATCGTTAGCCAGCCGCCTCCAATTTCGTACGCCAAGTTGGTTGAGGTCCTTCTCCACCTGTGTGCGCCATCCGTTCCGTGGGCGTTGTCCCACTGGTTCGAAAACTCGTCGGGCTGGAGCGGTTTTGTCCATGCGCTCTACTTGGCCTAGCCATCTTGGGCACTGAATCCGTGAGTTGTACAGCGCGTACAGTTCATGGTTGAATCTACTTCACCAAAAAGTCTCAACGCAAACAGGACCCATGATTGAACGCAGAACTTTTCTCTCGAAAAGACTAAGGACTTCTTCAACTGCTTTTAAGACTGTCCAGGCTTCCGCGCCATAGAGCAGGACATGCATGATAAAGGTCTTATATAATGTTAGCTTGGTCCTTTGAGAGAGGACATGGACATATGCATTATGAGGGTTTGTATGTACTTTGCCACTCGGTGAGTGTTAGGGTTCGAGATGCAAATCAGAAAATGTTCACATCAGAAAGATATCATATAAGCCTACCTAAATACTTTATTCAGTTGAATACAACGTTCCCATTAGTGGTTCTCAAATCAGAAGTATCAACAAAAAATAGCAATTTTGATTAAAGTAACGAAAGTAACTAGTAACGATATTAGAGTAACGATTATTCAGCTCATAAGTAACGAATACGAACTAGTACTCAATTCTTCGTTACTTTTACAGCCCTGCCCATTGCTTTCTGCGAATGAGAAAACTCCATCCGAATAAAGTGTCAGAGTTTGCTAAGTTCGCAATTCGCAGTGAGCTCGAATAATTGCGAGTTCCCATCACATGTAGTTCTTTTCAGAGTTGTAATGAGGGCTGTGGGCTCCTGTTGCGCATACATGGAAGAGATTTTTTCTAGGGTATTCTCTCTAAGCTAGTTTCCTTTAGGAGACTGAGAAGGAGGGGCGGTTCTAGTGACTTCAATTCTTCCACTGATAGTACGAGTCTCTGATTTCTTTGAATTTTTTTTTTTTGTTTTCAGCCCCGTATGTGTTCTGGAATTTCATTAGAGTCTCCACAGAATCTTCGGAGACCGTACTCTGATGTCCCTAGTTTCCTTAGGTGCCTCCCTAGAGGAAGCCTGTTAGGATACGGTGGTTGTTCTTGCTCATCGTGACACATGCTTCTAAACTCTTTCGGTTCTATTGACCCAGTAGTTTCTTGGCACACTTCATGCCGGGTGCGTTCTTCCAATTTTCTGCCCAGTTCCATCTTCGTAATTCCCTTACTTCTTCTCTGACGACATGGTCTCCTACAGCGCAGAATGGTTCGGGTCTGATGCAATCTTCCATTTCATTGCCCATATGTTCGAATGATTTTTCCGGGGTCCAAATACCTCTGATCGTGCTCCTTCATCATCTCTTGATCCATCTGAATACCATTTCACCGTATTTCTGCTGCAAACGGGATCATGTATCCTGCGTAGAATTTTTCTGTTGAAGTCACCAAGAATCAGTTCTGCTGTGTTTGCTTGAAGTCCAACTTCAAGACTTGTGCTTTGTAATTTATCGCAGTCTCGCCCATTGAGGCAGGGTCAAATGCAGGAATCTTGTATTTCTTAGTGAAGAGTACTTCTGCGGGTTAACACGTATAAAGTGTCAGAGTTTGCTAAGTTCGCAATTCGCAGTGAGCTCGAATAATTGCGAGTTCCCATCACATGTAGTTCTTTTCAGAGTTGTAATGAGGGCTGTGGGCTCCTGTTGCGCATACATGGAAGAGATTTTTTCTAGGGTATTCTCTCTAAGCTAGTTTCCTTTAGGAGACTGAGAAGGAGGGGCGGTTCTAGTGACTTCAATTCTTCCACTGATAGTACGAGTCTCTGATTTCTTTGAATTTTTTTTTTTTTGTTTTCAGCCCCGTATGTGTTCTGGAATTTCATTAGAGTCTCCACAGAATCTTCGGAGACCGTACTCTGATGTCCCTAGTTTCCTTAGGTGCCTCCCTAGAGGAAGCCTGTTAGGATACGGTGGTTGTTCTTGCTCATCGTGACACATGCTTCTAAACTCTTTCGGTTCTATTGACCCAGTAGTTTCTTGGCACACTTCATGCCGGGTGCGTTCTTCCAATTTTCTGCCCAGTTCCATCTTCGTAATTCCCTTACTTCTTCTCTGACGACATGGTCTCCTACAGCGCAGAATGGTTCGGGTCTGATGCAATCTTCCATTTCATTGCCCATATGTTCGAATGATTTTTCCGGGGTCCAAATACCTCTGATCGTGCTCCTTCATCATCTCTTGATCCATCTGAATACCATTTCACCGTATTTCTGCTGCAAACGGGATCATGTATCCTGCGTAGAATTTTTCTGTTGAAGTCACCAAGAATCAGTTCTGCTGTGTTTGCTTGAAGTCCAACTTCAAGACTTGTGCTTTGTAATTTATCGCAGTCTCGCCCATTGAGGCAGGGTCAAATGCAGGAATCTTGTATTTCTTAGTGAAGAGTACTTCTGCGGGTTAACACGTACCCCGCTTCTACATACTCTATAGCAACACCGTCAGCTTAAGCAATGACATTGCAGCCAGTCCCTTCTGGGGGTAGCAGAGGGCCATTACCTTCCACAGAAAAGCGGAAATCAAACAGCACAACAAGTCAAGGAACTGTGTATTTTTCGTACAGCTCCAATTTATTTTAGACCTAGAGACACGACATTAGATCTCGCAATGGCCTGATGTGGGTCTTCCCACCTAGCCCAACTTAATCGCTAGCCCTACATGTATGGATCTAGGCCATGTCACCTCCGCAAAGCTACACATATCTTAGTTGATCACACAAAGTAAATTTGCTAAACCGCTTGCCAACACGTGCACTTCCTTCGTTCACTGCGGGAGGTTATTGCAATCACTTTTCATTTTTCTGGGTACCTGAAAAATCATAGAAATCATAGAAATCATAGCCGATAATACGTCCATTCTTCGCAAAAAGTCCTTTGTACGGATTGTCTTTTGATTCCATCGGCAAACAGAACCTTTCATGCTTTGTTTGTTGCGTGAGACCATAGCGAATTCTTCTCTGATTGTTTGTACACGTGTTGCATGAATTGCCTTCGTGAGCCTTTTAAAAAAATGTTCCTTCGTTTTTGCCAAGCATACACGAACGTATCGACTAATTGATTGCGTCCAAGGGAACACGTGCGGTAAAGACCGTGACAAATGACTGTGTTGATTAAAAGTACGATTTTCCCGTGCATAGTGTCTGAAAGGAAAACATCACGTGCACGGCTCCTTTATGTGCCGAAAGTCAGCAAAATTATGTTTTGTTCATGACATCTCGTTGAGGTGTAAGGTTTCGTTATTAAATGCCTTTTGCTGGAGTATTATGCGCGACACTAAAAAAGTAGGAACGGAAGGATATGCTAAAATGTGTCTTTTTTTATAATTTGCGTGCCCACAAGGGATTGTTAATATGTAGCCTTAAGTGTCCGGGGTCGAGACACAGCGCGGGCCGAAGGTATACAGCGAGCAAGGGAGAGGAGGTACCTGTGCACATTGCTCTGTGGGAAATATCAGGCTGGGAAGAGCGAGAAGAACGAGTCTGCAAACTCAACTCTGCTTCCAAAAGTAGGCTTAATGGTAAATTGAGGCCATTTCTGGCAAGGCGGGTTTTGCGGGTGAATTCATGGAGAGGAGGAATGCAGTTGGCTAGCTTACTTGAGAGAGACGGTAGGTCCATGTTCGAGCGAGTCTAATGACTCTGTCTAGTAGGTGCAGGGTGGTCTTGGGGGCACCAGCCTAGAAATGAGCGTTTTACTCAATTTTCGGGCGGATATACGCCCTATAAATTAAAGTCAACTCAGAGGGGGTGAAGTTTTTCTTGCATCGATTAAGGAAGCCTAAACAGATTGCAGCATTTTTGGCGACCTCAAATATGTGATCGTTCCAATTAAGTGTTGAGTTTCGGTTTCGGTTTCATCGACACAAACGTTAATCATCGATAATGGCTGACTAACAAGGGTTCGCTTGAGTGAATTCCATACGGTTTTTCTTTCCCCAATTGATTATGCTGTCAATATCGGAATTCAATGTGCTTATCATACGCTGCCGTTCCAATTTTACGGCCGAAGAGCGGGGTCTTTAGTCTTGGAACGAATATGGAAAGCTGACGGTGCTGTCATCAGCGAAGGGATGAATTGGATTAAAAGTAGAAGACAAGGGATCATTTATAAAAATGAGAAAGCGTGTCGGAGACAGACAGAGCCTTGGGGAACACCAGCATTTATTTGGAGGATATCAGACTTGAACCCATCCAAAACAACTTGAATTGAACGGCTCGAAAGGTAATTTCTTATCCATAGACGATGAGATTCATCGATTCCAACCGCACGCATTTTCTACAGGAGGGCTTGATGCCAAACTCTGTCAAATGTCTTCGAAATATCAACCGCAACGATCATGTATGGGTTCCGCTTTTCGGTGAGATAAGCTATCAGTGGACTTGTTGCTGCGGAAGCCGTACTGTCGGTCATTAAAAAGCTTTCGCGGCTGAAGATATTTCATAAGTTGACGATTTATTAGCGTTTCCATGACCCTCGAAAGAAGGGGGTCGTAAGTGCTATGGGGCGGTATGAGGTGGGTGACGAAGATTCACCCTTTTTACAAATCTAAAGAGTAGGATAGATGAAAAAGCTTACGCAGTGGTGTTGCCAGCGCAGAAGAATACCTCTTCAGAAGTATAGGGGGAATACCATCCGGGCCAGCGGATTTGTGTACGTCGAGATATTTATTTACTCTTGCAACTACACGAGTGTTCAAGTGGATCTGTCCCATGGTGTAATCAACGCTCTCTAGTATAGGTGATCTATCTGAGGGCGAAACATAGTATATACTCTCCCGAAAAAAGGCAGTCAAGGACTTCGTCAACTTCAGCTCCTCAGTAAACAGTACAAAGAACATCAGTACCGAGATTATAATTCTTGTCAAATGCTGTTTGTAGGGGCTCAACAGGCGAGCTCAATGGTGTCAAGAAGTCTCTTCGAGAGCAAAGTGCTGAGTGCGATCTGTGACATGACAGATAATTGCGAAGCGGTCGGGTTCGTCAGAAAGGGCATCACTTCAACACTCTTTCCGGATTGTGAATGGACGGTAGCCATGCATATCGCTACAACAAGACATCAACTGATGCTTGAAACGCTTACTCACATCAAACGTAGATCGTCTTCTGGCAGTGGGTGCCTCATCATACAGCAATTGTGGCCTAGTAGAGACCCAAAATGCTCACGCGACCTGATCAGAGTGAGTGAATGAGTGAGTCATCGACGTTATAACTGGAAAATGTGCCGTTGGAACTCACTCAGCAAGGGACTTCTGCAGAAATTGAAGGTATAAAGAGGAAGAAGAAACGGCCAACACACCTTCTTTGCAATTGCAGTGCCCTCTCATCTCGCAGATTTAGTCACTTGGACGCCCCATATTTCTACGACTTGACAGAACTAAGTACAATCAGCATCACTCAACTTCATCACTTTATTAAAAGCTCCAGATGGTTCGCGGATAAGGCTCTATTGGCAACACAACGTGCCCACTTTTGGCCTAAGTTTGGCTACCTTGAGAGTAGTCAGCCACTCTATACCCCGGGGTAATAGACGATCGGTGTGGTTGGGAACGTAGTTGAATTCATTACACATTGGGTGACCCATGTGGATGCAGTCAGTGTAAATAGCCACCAGTTTGCTGAATAGGAAGGCGGAGGAGTATGTAACATGCATCAGGTGGAGTGCTTAGCACTTTTAATTTGCATATCCCAATTAATTTGCATTCCATGCCAATTTTGTTATATTTTCCCTGAATGCAGCCTGCAAAAACCTGTAACGGTAATTGGCAAAACAATGTATGTATCAGTCAGTATCAGTCAGTCGTTAAAAGTTTGGCGATGTGCTTATACAGCTGTTCGAAAAAATAGTAGTGTTTTAATTAACTGACTTAAAATATGATACAAAATTAAATTTAAAGGTAGAAACATAAAAGTAAGAACAAATAAATATTTTTCAATTCAACAGTGGGCCGCAATAAGCATTGCACAGAGCAGGAGAGAGAATTTATTTTAAAATTGAGAGCAGATGGAAAAACGTATAAAGAAATTCAAGAAATCATAGGATGCACAGCCCCAATGATTGCTAACGCAATAAAGCACCATCCTAAGCCCGAATCCTGCGGATGAAAAAAAAACCATTAGCATTGGAGGACAGGCGAATTGTAAGATATAGCAAGACGCACCTTCAAATGTCATCCAAAAGGAGTTGGGGCTAAGCATTAGTGCTGTCACAGTCCGCAGGCGGCTGTTAAATGAAGGGCTATACACTCGGAGTCCCCGCAAAGTATCATTACTCTCTAAAAAGCACATAGCAGCTCGGATAGCTTTTGCCAAAGAACACATCACCTGGCCTGTGGAAAAATGGCGCAATATATTACGGAGTGATGAGAGCAAAATTGTTATTTTTGGGGCATGTGGGTCCCGTCAATATGTTCGCCGTCCTCCAAACCCGGAATATCGCCCTCAATACACTTTAAAGACCATAAAACACGGCGATTCAAAAATAATGGTTTAGGGCTGTTTTTCCTACCAAGGTGTTGGGCCTATCCATCTTGTTTCTGGCATCATGGACCAGACCGTATATGTTGATATTCTGCAAGAGTAATGTTGCCTTACGCAGAACATGAAATGCCTTTAATCTGGGTCTTTCAGCAAGATAATGACCCGAAACATACGAGTAAGGGGCCCACACAGTCACCGGACCTTAACCCCATAGAAAACTTGTGGTGTGAAGCAGTGGCGAACGCAAAGCCCACCAATAATAGAGAACTTTGGCAAGTAGTGCAAATCGCGTGGCAGAATATTACAACCAAGAGATGCAAGTATTTCGAGGACTCCATGCCACGTCGGTGCAAACCAGTCCTAGAGAATAAGGGGTTTACAATCAAGTAGTAAGGTTATCTTTTGTTAAAGACCCATTTTTCTGTTTGATTTCTAATAATTTTTATTTTTTTTTAGTTTCGATCAACACTACTATTATTTTGAACAGGGAAATTCTGTTTGTAGTTTTTGCTGCTTTATATTTTTAATTTCCAAGCTATGAATGTTGTCAATTAAGAATGTCAATTTATATCTACAATTAAGAATAAAAACTTTGTATGTACATGTTGTCATTCGACAAAGCTTAAATAACCAATATAACTAGACGCACTACTATTATTTTGAACATAACTGTATATTCAAGACAGTATTCTTACAAATCCCTTACTACACTTAAAGTCGAGCTGTGGATCGCGAAAGAGTTTTAAATCGGAATCAAGTACTTGTGGCTTCACAGCTGATTGTGTCCTTGTCCATCGAAGAATATGAGACACATTGAATGACAAGCTCTGATTGGCCGGTTTGGTCCGAGAAAACAATATAAAAACTTGCTTTCAAAAATGTGTTTGGATTAGATTAGAGTAGATTTCATTTATCTCAGATTTATCAAGTGTGTTTCAGACAAAGTCCGCATTTCCATTTGCGACGCATTTCCATTGCGATTTGGTTTTAATTTTTCTAGATCAAATTAATTACACCGAAATCTGACCCCGTTTGCCAAGGAATAGTCCTTGTTCTGATGGCATTTTTCAACACTTGATATTTATTCTCAGTTGATGTCGTTGGTAATGACGCCGAGTTTATCTTTCTCAAAATCTGCTTCATATAAACGTTGAACATCATTAATTTCGACCAAACTCAGTGAATATCGTTCTGAAACGCAGCTGTAACAGCTAATTAACCAATCAATTAACAGAAACCATCGAAAACATACTCTCAATGATCCAATTAACGCCCCGAGCTGGCATACTTTGTATAGGCAGGACCACAGTTTACCACTGTTTACCTTCGGTTTTCGAGGTCCCACATGCGATTACGTGACTGGTTTGCTGCTTTAATTACTGCGAAGTATCAATGGGACACAATCTGTGAAAAAATGCAAATTTGCGTGATCTGGTGTCTTCAATTTACGTGTCAAATGAGTGCGATAACTACGAGCATGTAGGCCAAGATCCTGTGGATGAGAATGGGAATTCACTTGATGAGCAACACGAATCTTGCGATATTTTCACAATATCGTTGTGCTACTGTAGAGCGTGCGAGGTGCCCTTCGACACGTCATAATACCCATTCCGTGCATCTTGGCTCTTATCCTTGTCGTCTTGTGAGCATGTTCAATCTTGTCTCAGGGCAGTTATGATCTGACCACTGGCAAGTGCGGTCGTAGCGGTGACTCGACAATACACTCGTAAATTTATTCGCCTTATTCAATTCGAAATGGCACTTCTTGTGAGAGTGCCCTGTACAACATATGGCATGTAACCTCACAAAATATCCTTGATCCTGGATACATGCGATACACACGTTTCATCTTGTGTGTCTAGAGTCAGCTCTGAACGATCTCTCTCTAAGGGTTGACATTGTCAAGTGTCATTGACTTAAGCCGAAAATAAAACCGCTTGAGGAAAATAATCACACATCCCCCGCAAGAGTTTCTGTCCAAATGGTAAGACATAAACAAAATCATTTGATGAACTGTCAATCTGTTCCACACATCCCGGAGTTGTTCATAAAATCTTATGGATGCAAGGGTATGTCAATTATGGAGTCGTTCTTCAAATCACTTAAAACCACACATGGCACCCTGAGCGCGCCGCCAGATCGTGAGCACAGTGTTCGTTTTATTGTTTCAATGATAAACTAGACACGAAACTCGACCCCTGCGCATTGCATTCATTGAACTTCAAATGACTCGAATGATGTGGCTTACCCACGAATTAGGGAGTTTGACAGAAAAGGGATACTTCCTTGGGTTTTGGAAAAAAATAAAAATTACCTCCTACAAAGATTGATACTCGTGTCATGCCGTGGTGGTGTGGGAATAAACAAATATTTCGGTTATTTTCCTGGAAAACTATGAGATCTTGAGAATTCATGTTGTAATGGGGTTTTGTAACTAAATGTCTTCAAATCACACATATGTAGGCAACTTTTTGATAATTCCCCTACAATTATGTGAATGTTGAATGCTGAAGAATATGCAGTAGGAGCTTTTGGGTTAACCTATTTTCTGAAGCTACTTTTTCCCATCTCTTTGCCAATTTGTGGATCCCATTCCAAAAGAACTGCGCCGGCTTGGCAGCCAAGAATGAATCAAGCCAAATTTTGATATTCTCCTCTGATGTGCACCGTATTTCAGTGAGGGCTGCATCGACCGGAACAAATGGTAGTCGGAAGGGGCAAGGTCTGGGCTATAAGGCGAGTGGGGTAAAACTTCCCATCCACTGTTTTCCAAATAGTTCTTAACTGGAATAGACGCGTGGGGCCGAGCGTTGTCATGATGGAAAATTATTGCCTCGTGTCTGGACGCATATTCCAGGCGTTTTTGGGCTACTGCTCTCTTCAAACGGATTAATTGTGTTCGGTAGCGTTGTCCATTGATGGTTTCACCCGGTTTTAGCAGCTCATAATACAGCACACCCTTCTCATCCCACCATGGATATTCGGCTTTGCCGTTGATTTGGCTGGTTGGCCGGATTGGGCAGGATGCAAAAATGTCTTCCTTTTGTGGCGTTCCAGCAGCATTTCGGAGCAAAAACGCCTTTCGACGTCTCTCGGCTTGAGTTCATGTGGAACCCAATTTCCTAACTTTTGAATACATCCAGCTGCTTTTAAACGTTTTGAAATGGCTGCCTGAGTGACATCCAAAGATTCTGCGAGCTCTTCTGGTGTTTGGCAACAATCTTCATAGAGTAACGCTTCCAGTTCCTCATCTTAAAACTTTTTTGGCTGCCCAGGACGTTCATTGTCTTCCAAGCCAAAATCCCCAGTTTTAGTTAGTGCAAACCACCTTTGGCACGTTTGCTCAGCTAGCGCATGTTCACCATAAACTTCCACCAAAATACGATGACATTCGGCAGCAGTTTTCGTCATATTAAAGTAATGAAGAAGAACTCCCCGCAAAAACAATTTTTCAGGCACAAACTTCGACATGTTTGAGTGAACAAAATTTATTTTTGTTTACCCTTCAAATGAATGACATGTACTGAAATGACGCACAATGACAGTAGCTTTCCAACGCATGTTCCAATGGAATAATACAAGCTACGCCATCTCTTAGCAAACCGCACGAATAATAAGTTATAGGCCCAATACTTTGGCAAACATGTTTTATTACCCTTTTTGAATAACTCCCAAGCCTAGAAAACTCCCAATGTCTGCCTTTTCGTCATTTTGGTTCTGGTAACCTTGGACATAATCGCAGAGTGTTAGTGCACAATTCAGCACAGACGCAGTGTTATCGTCGCTTGCAGACGGCAAAATGTTCTTTCACAAATCTCCTTGTTTAAGACCAAACTATCCGCCCTTAAGCTGTTTAAAATCCTCTATTATTTGAGTATTCCAGCGACCACCAGTCCCCGACCTAATCACATCATTTTCAAGGCATACTAAGTAAGCAATCTATATGCCGAGCAAACCGCCATCTGCGTGAACCATATAACAAATTGGAAAAAGCGCTAAAATAACGCCTACAGATCTGCATGTATATGGAAATATGGTAAGAGCGAAAGAGCTCGTTGGCATACCGTCGACCGTAGCCCGTGCCAGACGCGTGTTTAAGGTATTCGGCAAGTAGCTCGAACTTGGCCGCATTAAAAGCCGGCGTCACTAGTGATAAATCTCCGCCAATTCACGATCGTTTGTTTACCTCTCATGCTCACACATCTCAATGGCTCTTCGCCATTGTGTGAGTGCGGTGCGTCTGGGTTTTATTTGCCGCAGAACGAGGCATAATAACGGCGAAGCTATGAATGGTCAAGCCATTCATGCATAATTCAAGAAAAGTCAAACATTTTTGGTTTACGTTCTCACGATTCAGTTTGGGTAGTGAATTCTTGAATTTTTAATAGCCGTTTCTTGGCGTTAACCCGATGAGGGGCATGTAGCCAGCATTAACAGCGGAAAGTCTTGGAACTGGCCGAGATGGCATGCGTCATGGTCTGGGCCGTTGTGGGGGTACTTCAAGTTGAGTTTTACCTGGAAGCTTTGGCCGCACCGCACAGGGTTCGGGGAACGCACGTGTGGATAAGATTGATCTTGAGTGGAAGATAATAGTTCTGTGCCACAAAAGAGAACCGTGTGTGAGATAGAATTGCAAATGAAACGATTAAACGATTAAGAAGTGATATGGTTGCTTAATGTTTGGCCTTTTTTTGTTTTGTTTCTTCTTTCAAAGACAAAAACAATAAGTGTGGCGGCAGTTAAATTGACTGTGGATAATGGTTTACATTTTATTGTGTTTTTTTCCTTTTGGTTCGGAGGTAGAAGCGTTTTGATATATTGAGCATATGCAAATAGATGGACGTTTGGATGGGAACGAGATTAGTTAATGTCACGTTTTCTGCGATGAGCCTCACATTTTTAACGTGCCAGATGGCACACAAAGATAAAGATCGCCGTTCCTCAGCAGGAAACACGTTGGAGGGCAAAAGTTACTCATTTACGGGTTGTTCGTCATTCTTTGACTTAAAACACAAGTTTCACGAAGGGGCCGTTGGTGGTTCGGTTCATCCAAATTTTATGGAGTTCCATTAAGATTCGCAATAAAAATGCTGGCTGTGCTGAAATTCAGTTACTTAAAATAACTTATTCATGCACACATTCTGCGAAGATAACGAAGTCAATTTATTCGCATTTGAAGATCCGGGTCGTTTGCGTATATTCTACAACTAGACACAGTCGAACACTTAAAGATCAGGTCAATGCATTTTTCGAAATCTGTATGCAAACGTAATCACTCTAAAGTTGAAATCAGTCTGGAAAGTACGACTCACCAGTTTTCCACTCTGAGATTGGTACTCCAGAAGGCTTGGGTGTACGTCAAACCGATCTACAGCTGTTTTGTACACTTGGAGAAGGCGTACGACCGAGTTCTTCGAGGCAAAGTCTGGAATATTCTACAGGGGTACTAGTTGAGCAGCTACCTCTTCGAACGGAAGGGGCTTTGCTTCCATGGGCTTGGTCACGTCACACGAATACCCCCATTGGCACGACTTTCGAGGCTTGCCTAGAACCCGTTTCCATCAGGCGACCGCTTGACAGACCCAGGACGACATGGTTCGACCAAGTCCGAAAACAGGCCTGGTTCCGCTTGGACACAACTCTTGAGGAGTCGGGGGCGGGGCAAGCTGGAGAGCATGATTTGCCCCCGTGTCCCTATAGTGGTCATTGTTTAAGCCATAATTCGTTCTATGATATGGAAAAAATAATATAATATTCCTATTTCTGAGGCGTCTCTGGGACATAAAGAGGCATAAGAGCTAGTAAAGCCGGGGACTTAATCCTACTGTTGAGTAGGTCCTTAATAAAAATAACGCTGTGAAGACATATTCGTCTTCGACTTTCTACAGTTTTTCAATCATTTAATGCACATCTAGAACTATAATTAGGTAAATAGTGTTCTTAGAGTATAAACAACATCATTTCAAAAATCCTAGCAAGGAATTTGATTTAGATATCATATAATCCAAATGTGCTGAGAAAGACGGCTTTGAATCAAATATAACACCTATATCTTTAATTTCACTTACTAATAAAAGTCTCTCGTTACCAACACCATAATCAAACGAAGTTTGAAATACTGATCGGAAAGCACTAAAAATCTTACTCTTGGAAATATTCAACTCCAGATGATTGTACGTGCACCATTCAAAAAATGTCTTTTTGAAAATTTAAGCACAATTACTGATTAATATTAGAAATTTTTGAAAATATTTTCATATCATCTGCAAACATTATACAGTTAGAAAACTGCAAGGAGTACGGGATGTCATTGACAAAAAGATTAAAAAGGACAGACCCCAAATGACTGCCTTGAGGCAGACCCGACAGAACTTCTATAAAGAAGGATTGCGTCTTCGCTGAAGAAGAAGAAGAAGATTTTAGCCATTCAAGAAAATTAATTTTAAGCCCCATTTTTCTCAGCTTTTCAACTAAAAGTCTATGATGAACTCTATCGAAAGTTTTAACGAAATCTGTATAAAGAACGTCAACCTGCTCTCTGTTTTCTAAATCAGAGATACAAAAATTAGTGAAAAGATACAAATTCGTTGCAGTGGAGCGACCATTAACAAATCCATGCTGTCTTCAAGCAAAAATTTCTTTCGTCGCAAAACTGAGTCTATCAAAAACTAACTCAACCAGCTTAGGAATTGCTGAAAGTTTTAAGACAGGCCTATAATTCTTAATTAAATGCTTGAGGCCACTTTTATAGATTGGAGTAATGGATGATTGTTTCCACTCATCTAGAAAGACGCCACTAAGAAGTGATTCATTGAAAACTATTTTTAACGCTTTAAAAAGCGAATCAGCGCATTTTGATAATAAAAGAGGTGATATCGAATCAACCCCTGCCTTAATATTTGAATCAAGCTGAGTTTAACCATTATAAACTTCTTGATCCGAAAGAGAAAAACTGTCCAAGTCTATTACCGAAGTAAGACCAGGATAAAGGTTTTCAGAATTCGGTATAATGCCAATATTATAGTTTGACTGAAAAAACTTTGCAAAAGGGTTGCGATTCGGTATCGCAAGTATTACACCACAGAATTTGGAAAAACTGAGCTATGACGTTTTAAGTTTACGAAATCCCAAAATGATCTACAATTCTGTTTAATATTCCGTTCAACAGTATTTATATATTGTGAGTAAAATAATCTGCTTAAAAATCAATTTCTTTACATAATTGGATAAAGCGGTTCCTGTCTTCGGATATGCCCGACACATTTCTTCAAAGCCTTGTTTTTGACATTTTCCAAATTCTTAAGCCTCTTATTAAGCCAAGGAAATTTATAGAATGATCTCTATCGTGCTACCGAAACGATTTGTTTAACTCCATTTTACGAAATTGTTTTGAAAGCATCTACTGGATAGAATCGAAAAGCGGGCAATAAAACTTATAAGACACCAAAACCTCACTATTCTTTTTTGTCGATATTTCAACAGACAATGCTCAAGTGAGCTAGCCTGTTGGCATTCCTCCTCCCCATGTATTCTCCCGCAAAACCCATCTTGCCAGGAATGGCCATCAATTTACCATTAAGACTACTTACGGGAGCACAGTTGAATTTAGACACGCGTCCTTCAGCCACTCGAATATGGAATGCTCTTCCCAGGATAATATTTCGCATAGATTTCTTAAGCACTTTCGGCTATGTGTAAGTCCAATGGAGTTTTGTGCCCTTAAAGTGTTCTTACTATTGGTTAGGTTAGGTTGCAGTGGCTGACTGTAGTACGTAAAACCAACAGACACACTTAGGCCAGGATAGGCAAATTGTTCTACCGCGCGGATCTATTCTTAGTCCAGCCAGGCTCTAAAAATAATAAGAGCCCACAAGTCTTAACCTACCAAATGAGAGAGCACTGCAGTTGCATGCCAAGTAGAGCTGTGTCGTTCCGGACAGATATAGCTCGAGGAACTATTTCATTGGCGGAAACATTTTCTATCGCTCCGTAAACTCAACCTACACTTGTCCATGCCCATACTCTACAAAGTTGCGATTTCATAGAGGTATGAAGAAACTAAGGAAAATATACATGCAATAATTTGTATACACAAATTCTACACAAGCCATACATGACAAGCGCACGCATAGAACCAGACATGGATGTGCGCACCTGAGTCGGAATAATTTGCGGACATAGACACGTATCATACGCCTACACATCTATTGGACATGGACATGTAGTCCATTAAATACAACAGATTTTGATGAAAGCACAATTATCTGTACTCCACAGCCACGCACAAATTAAGCAATAATACATGTTTTGAATCGGTACGGTGGCAGAATCTGTCACGATGAATGCAGCACAAGTCTGAGCTTACGGTATGAAACTGTGGAAAAACTGAAAGATGAAAAAGATGCTTTCATTAACCCAGCAACACACCCAATGTCTATAACTTAATTCGTTTTCTTTTTTTTCAAAATTTTAATTTTTATTTGAGAAAAACATGTACAATTTCATTTATTCAAAGTACTGTCCATCTGAAGCTATGACTTTTTCCCATCTTTCTGGCAATTTGTGGATCCCATTCCAAAAGAACTGCGCTAGCTTGGCAGCCAGAAATGAATCAAGCCAATTTTTGATATTCTGCTCTGATGTGAACCGTATTTCAGTGAGGGCGTTCTGCATCGACCGGATCAAATGGTAGTCAGAAGGGGCAAGGTCAGGGCTATAAGGCGGGTGGGGTAAAACTAAATATCCAGCGGCTTTTAAACATTTTGAAATGGCTGCCTGAGTGACATCCAAAGATTCTGCGAGCTCTTCTGGTGTTTGGCAATAATCTTCATAGAGTAACGCTTCCAGTTCCTCATCTTCAAACTTTTTTGGCTGCCCAGGACGTTCATTGTCTTCCAAGCCAAAATCCCCAGTTTTAGTTCGTGCAAACCACCTTTGGCACGTTTGCTCAGCTAGCGCATGCTCACCATAAACTTCCACCAAAATACGATGACATTCGGCAGCAGTTTTCGTCATATTAAGGTTATGAAGAAGAACTCCCCGCAAAAATACTTTTTCGTTTATTTCTATTATTCTTCAAATAAATGCCAATCGGGCAAACCGTGCTTAATAATTTATGTAATGGAATTGTGACACATACATAAAAGAAAGAACAATAAATCAGCTATCTATCTCTCGAGACTAGACGTAGCATCACGAACATGAGCGAACGACGAACATGAGCAACTGTGGACTTGTATGATTAATGCAAAAAGTTCCGCGGAAATGTTGAATGTCGGCATTTCGGTGGAACTACATAGTTCCGCTAACTAGTTCCGACTGCGAACATCGCTCCATGTCCGTTCCGTCTTTGGAACTGTTCAGCACAACAAGACCAGGATAAAGGTATTTGGTAAATAAAAGCCGGCATATCCTTGGAACTACATAGTTCCGCTAACTAGTTCCGACTGCGAACATCGCTCCATGTCCGTTCCGTCGTCGGAACTGTTCAGCACAACTCTAAATGCAATGATTTCTTCTTCATCGTCGTCTCTGCAGCTGCTGCAGAAGACGTTGTAGCGAAGACCAATGAGGCAATGCCCTATTCCAACGCCAATGAGAGTTATAGGATTAGGCCTCAATCTTATCAGACTAAGCTATAGCTTATGGTCAAGCGTAGATCAGAGTTATTTGGTAATGAGGCAGCCCGTGCCTGTTGACCATGTACGCTGCTCTTACTATAATCCCGTTTTATTTCCACCTCCTTTCGCTAATGCTATTGGCATCGTTTCCTTTGGAAGGATCATTATAGACCTTGTCAGATTGATCTTCGAAACATACTTCTTTTTCTGATGGCGCTACAGTCCGGAATGTATCTGAGTCCCAGCCAGCAGGCCTCTCCTACTGGCACTAACATTCAATCGGCTGGCTCCAATTGGTATCGTGGGCCTCCTACGTTACGTTGTCCCACTGAAGCGGAGTCAATGACTCTTCGAACTGGAGGAGTGTGAAAAGCTCTACACTGCATTGGCTTTGAATATTTAGACGCGCAGCTAGACGGTAGTCCCATACAGATCGTGGGTGAGTCTTCTTCTCCTAACGCAATCATTACCAATGATCGCACGCAGAAATCGCCGAGACCCATTACTTCTTTATCCGCTTTTAAGATTGCCTGTGCCTCCGCGTCGTACATCAGAACTGGGACGAGTGTCTAGTAATCAAGGTCGTCTGAAAAATTCGTATCGTTCCTATGGGAGGGCGGCACTGGGATCAAATCCATTTAATTTTTAGTTAGTACCAACCTACAAAACGAATCATGTGTAAGCATACAATTTTGAGTCAGGGGACTTTTCTTATTTTTGAAAAAAAAGGGGATAAAAAGGAATTTTGTTTGTTAATGTTTTTTATGAAAAAAAAAAATCCGCTGATACCAAAAATTGGCTTCCTATGTGTTACCCGGACTCAGGCGAGGAACCATTCTTTAGAGATTTGCCAAATTCCGGGCTCTGAAAAGAAAACGATGAACGCAGTGAACGTGCAACGCTTTGACTCTATGAACTATAACTACCGTATATAAAGCTCCCCTTTAATTTTGTTTGTGTTCATTTGACAGCAACTTCGTTACGAGACACGACAGCTTGGCCTTGTACAACGCCCTCTGCAGCAATGGCACGAAGCAAAGCGATCCATACTTTCACTTGGCTGCCCTCAAGTCATTCACATGTGCAGACATTTCTTGGAATTGATGGTATTTACAATGTTTGGGTGGATGGAATGGGTGGAATGTGTCAATACGTATTAACGTGGGAAGTGGCTTGACGAAACCATTTTCTATTAGCATTTCAATTTGTGACGCAGTAACAATATCCACATGTACGTGGTAATGTGGTGGGAAGCGGTTGTGTTTATGCCCTAATGCCTCTATTCAGTCTTTTCGAGTTACTAACTCAAAAACAAATATTGGCTTTCAATGCAATGAATTTATTACCATTTAAAACGCCTCGACAGCGCCCACGTTTTCTGTGGAAAAATTCCCCAATGTTCACAGAAAATTGTTTCCGTTTTATGCCTCAATAGACTTGCTTGATTCTGCGGGCCTTACAATTTTGTCTTTAAGGAATCGGCTAGAAATAAAATGTGTGTTGACTTTAGAGGCTTTGCTGAATGTTTGTTTGCTTTTAGTGGCACTTATGTCGATACTGGTAATTAGTATTGGGTACCCTGACGAACATTCTCATTGTACCCATGCTAGGGAGTATTGAACTACCGCGAAGCCTACTGTAGTCTTCAAAACCAGCCAGATTCATGTATAAAAACGATCCCTTTTCCTTGCTAGGGTTGGGCAATCGCAGAGCAGTTGTTGCCGCGATTCTGGTCCTCTCTCATCTCTGCGGCTTCTGCTAAAGGCGTAAATGATGTTGATCTCTTTTTGCTTAGCGTCCGCCATAGAGAGCTAGCTGTTGCCCAAGACAGCGAGTACTGTCTCTGTCCAGGTCTTCGATTTCCAGATGTTCCTTTATGCATGTACGCATACGCGATTGGTAGAGATTCTTCCAGCTCCGAACCCTCCATCGCCTTTTCATTTCCCGGAGTTCCAGTATGACCTGGTGACCCAGCAGAGGGTCACTAAACAGCTTCGATATCAGAAAGATGGTGCCCGATTTTCCTGTAAAGTTTTGGTCTCTCAGTGAGTGCCGCCTCGTGTATAGCTGCCACTGACTTGAAAACCGATGCAGTGCCCGAGCTTTTTCGAAGAGGTCACACAAGACCCCTGCCCCTGACGTCGTGTCGGTGTATAAAGCGAGCTTCTTCCCTTCTATTGCCTCTTGTTCATTCCTTCGTTCCTGGTCCGGATATCGCCTATTCATTTCCTCCCCCGGGTTGGCGGGAGGTAGTCAGTTTGTCTTAAGTTCGGCGCTGCTTTCCAGTGCGACCTTGTGGTTCTTTCTTCCAGAACCCCGTCTCTCTGAGTTTCAGCCCAAGAGTCTGCACTGGTACTGCAGCATAAGTCATGACTATGGAGAAAGAGTATGCCCTCGGTGTTGTCCTGAGACAACCAGTTATGCCTAGGCAGGCCGAAATAGACTTGCTTGATTCTGCGGGCCTTACAATTTTGTCTTTAAGGAATCGGCTAGAAATAAAATGTGTGTTGACTTTAGAGGCTTTGCTGAATGTTTGTTTGCTTTTAGTGGCACTTATGTCGATACTGGTAATTAGTATTGGGTACCCTGACGAACATTCTCATTGTACCCATGCTAGGGAGTATTGAACTACCGCGAAGCCTACTGTAGTCTTCAAAACCAGCCAGATTCATGTATAAAAACGATCCCTTTTCCTTGCTAGGGTTGGGCAATCGCAGAGCAGTTGTTGCCGCGATTCTGGTCCTCTCTCATCTCTGCGGCTTCTGCTAAAGGCGTAAATGATGTTGATCTCTTTTTGCTTAGCGTCCGCCATAGAGAGCTAGCTGTTGCCCAAGACAGCGAGTACTGTCTCTGTCCAGGTCTTCGATTTCCAGATGTTCCTTTATGCATGTACGCATACGCGATTGGTAGAGATTCTTCCAGCTCCGAACCCTCCATCGCCTTTTCATTTCCCGGAGTTCCAGTATGACCTGGTGACCCAGCAGAGGGTCACTAAACAGCTTCGATATCAGAAAGATGGTGCCCGATTTTCCTGTAAAGTTTTGGTCTCTCAGTGAGTGCCGCCTCGTGTATAGCTGCCACTGACTTGAAAACCGATGCAGTGCCCGAGCTTTTTCGAAGAGGTCACACAAGACCCCTGCCCCTGACGTCGTGTCGGTGTATAAAGCGAGCTTCTTCCCTTCTATTGCCTCTTGTTCATTCCTTCGTTCCTGGTCCGGATATCGCCTATTCATTTCCTCCCCCGGGTTGGCGGGAGGTAGTCAGTTTGTCTTAAGTTCGGCGCTGCTTTCCAGTGCGACCTTGTGGTTCTTTCTTCCAGAACCCCGTCTCTCTGAGTTTCAGCCCAAGAGTCTGCACTGGTACTGCAGCATAAGTCATGACTATGGAGAAAGAGTATGCCCTCGGTGTTGTCCTGAGACAACCAGTTATGCCTAGGCAGGCCGATCTTCGGATTTTGGTCAGCTGTGTGGGAATGTATTTCTTTTCCACTACTTTCGACCATACCAGAGAGCCCTCGGTTAAGATGGGTCTTACTAGCATGGTGTATAGTGAGTATACCACCTGCGGTTTGGGAACTCCACGTTTTACCGAAGGCCCGTTTACAAGCGTTAAATGCTACCCACGACTTCTTTATTCCGTCCTCCGCGTCTGCATTCCACATCTTACCTGACATAAGATCTTCTGCAAAATTTTTAAAAATATAATTTAAATAGTATTACAATTTAACGCTGAGGTTGTCTACAGTGCCACTGATTCCCTGTCCCAGCACAAGGTACAAGTATCATTCAACGATGCCGTGAGCTACGTATACAACCTCCGATGATATGACCATATTTCTGAACACTCAAAAAAAACGATTAGGCTGCCCACTGAACCAATACTTCAATGCAAGAAATGTACATAAAATCATTAACAATAAATGTCCGTCCTACTTATTTAAGTATCGTTCCTTTCCGTCCCACAAAGGCTCTGAAACTACAAGGCACGGGGTTCTGAAATTTTCAACAAAAGTCGTTTTAAAATGTATATGCTGTAGGTGGCCATTTAGAAGTCGGAACGAAAGAGAGTTCGAACGTCGCTAGTCCTTTATTCTCCTATGCATTTGTACACAAACATCGCTGTGTGTTCATGCCTACTATATGTATACCCACAAGCAGACACAATATTCCACGTCCCTGCTTCGGGGTACCAAACTTTTAAACGGATTACCCGACATGATGTACCACAACATAGGCGGATCACCGATCATGCTGCTGCGCAACCTTGGTCCACCGAAACTTTGCAATGGATCTCGATCTCATCTCATACAACCATACTTTTCGAACCTTCGGCTGGAGGAACCATGTTCATCGCAAAAACTCCTCTTATTCCAACTGATGTGCCGTTTTCCTACAAACGATTACAGTTTCCTGTTCGCCTAGCACAAGGACAGTCCTTAATGTTAACTGGACTGGACTTGACAAATGAATGCTTCTTACATGATCCAGGGCAATTATACATTTTCGCTGATGATGTTTCAGAAACAAGAAATGTGGTCTACAAACAAGTTTTATAATAAAACATATTAGAAAGTTAAATTTTTTGCGCGTTTGACTATTTTAAACACATTTCTGTCGAATATTTTGAAAAACTATATTTTCAATACAATAAGACGGAGGAGATAAATTTGTAAGTTTTAACCCACAATTTTGCTATTGATAGGAATAAAACTGGATTAATATGTTCACGTTTAGTGTTAAAATAACAATCAATCAACAATTTGAGTGCCTGGTCTCTTCAATAGAGGATACTTCCAATCACACCAAGAAATCCATTTTTTTAAGAAAACGAAAAGTTGCCATTTTCTCTTTTCTTGGGCTGTCATTGGAACGTAGCCCACCACATGCGCACACCAACATATCCGTGTTCTGAACCAAATGCATCCAAGAATGATACAAATTATCAAATGCAACCACCGAATTGAAATTGATCGCACTTGAAGACACAAATTTGCAGCATATGTTGCCAACTAGTTGAATATTTTTAGGAAGAGGAATTTTTTTTTGGTTTTTTGTCACCTCACTCGAATTCAAGAATTCCGATTTTGATGGGAGTTGACAGAAGAATGTGAGGCGGGAGAGATTTATTAAGAGAGACTAGAGAATGTACTATTAGGCATTTACGTTATTTCGTTAATAACTGTCAAAAATTCATGAGTAACTGTCAAAATGCCTCTGAAATTCAGGGGTCAATCAGCTGTGAAGTTGGGCACCTCTATAGAAAAACTTCATTTTTACTTCCTGTGTTTTATGATTTCTTTATTTGGTTTTTGTAACAGGTCATGCTATGTTTGCGTGTTTGTTTTGTTTGATAAACCTTCCAAATTAGGGAAAAAAATTCAGTTTTTCTGAATTTCACATTTTCCTTCTGTCATCTCCAGCCGTACAATTGCACGCAACAGCTGATTCACTACCTAATAATCGTCCTAACTCGGAAGTCATTCATCGTTTTGGTACGACTGGACCTTTTCCTATTGGAATAAAAGGCTTGAAAAGTTCAGAAGCACCAAAGCCACCCTATCCACCTCCATCATCATAGGCTAATACCCTCTGGCTACGCAAGCTTGATGTAATCAAGATAGAGCGATTCGCAGAAGGTGGAGAAGTGGAAGTAAGCATGTTGGTAGAGAGTTAAATCTGAGCCAGATCTGGTTCTCAGATAACTTTGAAATCGTTAGAGGAAGACAAGGAAGTGATAATGATAAAGATAAAGTCTGTCACCTTACTATTTACCTCAAACTCAAAGCTCTCTTTTCCACCATCTTTTGTCTCTTTAGATCTATCTTTTGATTATCTTTAGATTTTCACTTTAGGCGTTCCTCAAGGCAGTCTACATGGTCCACTGATCTTTGTTCTGACAATAAATGATGTTGGTCACATCATGAAATTTTCTGATCTGTCTATTAACGCGGACGACATGAAGATCATTAAGACCGTAACTACCCTCAATGACTCTCCCTGGTTTCAAAGTGACCTAAACTCATTCTACTTATGGTGTGATAAAAACTACTTAGAGCTTAGCGTCAACAAATGCCAAACCATAACTTTTTCCCGTAAACGCCTCCCCCTTTCTCAACGAGTCCATTCCCTCAGTCTCCAAAATACGTGACTTGTGTGTCATTTGTGACAGGGAGCTAAATTTCTGCTTGTGCATTGATCACGTTATGCTCAAAGCCAACTGCTCTCTCGGTTTAAAACGCACTAAGGCATTCTCTAACCCCTAGGTAACGAAATATAGATTCATTACCATTGCCAGACCCTTACTTGAATATGCTAGGAAAGTCTGTTCACCCTTTCAATCACTGATACTGCCGTAGAATCGAAAATGTACAGCTCAGATTCAGTGCTTTACGCGGTCTCCCATGGGCCGACAGGTATAGACTATCTCCCTACGGAGTCCCGTCAAAACTGATTAGTCTGCAAAGCCTTGAAAAACGTCGTGATGTCGCTGACATGCATCAGATTTTAACTGGCTTGATTGATTCCCCTGAATTACTAAGAATGATATCTATTCATACTTACTCACGAAACCGTCGGTATGTTCCTCTCTTTCGTCTCCCTCTTCATCACACAAACTATGGTTCTGTTTAAGATGCCACTCAACGATCGATACTGTTTCCAGGAGTGACTTTTGTGATTCGAACGACTTTGATTTTTGAATAAAGTTCCACTAGATGTGCAAGGAAACGCACTATGCGACGCTTCACGCCGTGCCGTCCTCTGTTGATGCTTTGACTTCCACCCTAGACTGAAGGTTCTTACACCCGTATTCTAACTCACATCTGTGATGTCTCATAAGTCACTACTGCCTCACAAGAGCATGGTGAGTCACAAATTCTGAGATTTTCGTATTCTGAGCAAAGCCTAAAAGCATGTGAGCATCACAAGAACCATCGAAATTGGGTTCTCTTGATGAAGGATGAAATAGAGACAAAATAAGCTGCCTCTTCTTTCCGAATCGAATGTATTTTATCCTCATAGCTGCACCTTTTTACGAGCCACTAACTATGCTCAATCGGTGCTCACGCCTCCAGATTAGGTATCCCCTACAATGAAGCTGCAGAGATGAAGGAAGGCGGAAGAAACTATTGCACATCTTCTACGAAACTGCAGCGCCATCTCCTTACATTTTAACGACTTGGCAGCACTAGAATCAGTCAACTACCTCGCTTTATAAAAGCCTCTAAATGGTTTGCGGAATATGATCAACTGGATCCTAGTGGTAACACAACGGGCTTAACATGGCCTAAGTGTGACTGCTTCTCTTTGCCAGTCAGTCACTCTAACCTAAAAATGTTTAAAAAGTATGCAAGCTTGTCAAACTTGGCCGTTCGGAGTCGCCATAAATCGGTAGGTTTCATCCACTTGTTTTGGAACCATAGCACACACAGTACAGGAAAATGGACCCAGTCCGGACTCTCGAGTACCATCAATTTAGATGCAGTTGGATGCAAAACGATACATTTTCGGCGGGAGTATTTTATTGCATTTTGAGAGCTTAATTTGACTTGAATGAAGTACTAGTCTTGTAATAAGCATGCTTGCACTGTGTGCAATTTAAAGACCACAGCTCAAATAACATATTTTGATGGTTCCACTTCCACACTGTTGTTGACACTCTTCATTGGGGGTTCTCTTCGTGTTCTCGTGGTAACAATATAATATGGTAGTGAGACAGATCACTACTTTCGAGGATACTTTTGCGATTCGACGAAAATAATAATTCATCGTAAGCACAAGCACCTTAAACCATCAAGAAACGATCATAGGTCGTGTTGTTGAGACCACAAATGGCCAACAAAACTTGCCCACAGTTGCACACGTTGTCACCCGATACAGCAACATGAGGCTTCATGATCTGGGTTAGCTTGGAAATCGACAGCAATACGCGTCTTCGGAAGCCGCTGTGCCACACGCCAAATTGATTGAGTTCTCTCGTGTGCGTCGTCACAGACATTTTCGTCCCCCGTTGTGTTGACTCAGCGGGGAGTCGCTGTCGAAGATGAAAAGAACCGTGCTTAATCTTTAGCTCATCATAGATTGAGGCATAACTGGGCAAGTGCCGTCGAACATCACGGTGACACATTTGATAAAGTTAAGGAAGGAAGCGAAACAATATTTTTTCTCATATTCTAAAATGTTGAAATATGATCGAAATCATACGATCTTGCCCACGATTTGGCTGGAAACCAAATTGGTTTTTATTATGTTTTAAAAAAGCGGCTGTTCGCCATTGATTCTGCACTCCTACAGGTGGTTCTGTCTTTTGTGGATGTTTTTCTATCTTTCCTCATCCGCGAGTTTATTTCAGATGCACGTCTGTAGTATCGTTTGTTAATGTAGTTGCCTCTCGCAAAATTGCTACTGACAAGAGATGCGTAAGTTGACGTTTGTCAACATGCGGAATTTAAATGGTGACTTTGCAGGCAATGCTCAGGATCATGCAGCGCACAGTGCTCCTTCAGTGGAAATTAATACCCGACATTTTTGTTTCTCGGCCAAATGGAATGTGTTTTTCGATTCTACAAATATGATCCCAATCTGATCTTGCAGGGAGGAGCACGTATGACGTATTTATTAAGATTAATTATTGTTAGAATATGGTCTCGGCATCAAATCCAGGATGAGACTGTGGCCATACGGCCTTCACCTCCAGAGCTGAGACTCTCTGAGTCTGACCGCACTATGCACAGCTGTATTTTAAGTTCGGAGGTCGATTGGTAGAAGTGGAGTATGACCGTAAGAGCGTCGGTAGGAGTTGTTTTTAACGCGCCTGTAATGCTCATACATGCCAGTCTTGGTACCTTCTTTTTCTGACATATCATTCCCATTCCACTGTGTTTTACAAGGCGGACGGAAGCAGTTTCACTTCCGTTGAAATCTGCAACTCCTACATAACTTGTCGCTGCCTAAGACTGTCTAAGACTATAATATTCTGCGTTACCCACGCGTTACCGAACAATGAACCAAATCTGCATATAACATAATTCAATCAAATATGTAAAAGAAGCGTCGCGTCGCCGCGTGTGGGAACACACTCTGGGATGACAAAAGACCAGCGCGCTGAAGGTGACACATTCTTTTAACGCGTTTGAGCCTTTGAGGTGCCGACATGATTTATTAAGGGCTTTCATCCGCAAGACAGAGAGACAATGACTTCGGTTGGTAAAAGGAGCCACGTATTTACATAAATAGTAACCAGCATAGATTAGGAGTCCGATCACACTGTGTTATCGATCATTGTTCTCTGAAGTAAATTCTTATGCTTTCCACATGACGTACTGCTTGTGTGAAACTCAACCATTTGTGGAAAATATAGTGATGAAAATAGAAAGATTTAGCTCAGCAGTAAATCTATCAATCCAAAGAAAATGTTCACCCCTGTAGTAGAATACGCCGGTGCGGTTAACATTTCAATCAAATTCACGTGGTCTGATCCAGAAATGAAGCACTATGCAGATGACCAGCTTCACAGCTGATTGACCCCTAGTCCATCGACGAATATAAGAGGTTTTTTGGTAGTTATTCATGAATTTTTGACAGTTACTCACGAAATAAGGTAAATGCCTTTCTGAAATGGTTGTCAAAAAATTTTAGAGGCAAGAGAGGTAGAAGTTGGACGTATCTATCGTGCTTCCTTTTTGGTTTGATGGTTGAATACGTTCGAAGTGAATGTTTCACTGTCGGTAAGGTGAATGCGTTTCGAGGCGATCGCAGAAAACGGTCAAAATAAAACATGACATTTGCCAGATAACTCATTGCGTATCTGGGTGTTTCTTGTGAAGTACATAAATGCATAATGATTGAAAGTACATGTATAAATATTATATTCCATTGAAGCAAGAAAACGACTAGCCGGGCTCATTTCAGGCAGCTTCATGGAATTAGAAGCTGATTTTGAAGTGTGATTGGTTATTGAAAAGTGATTGCAGACGACCATCAGAGCAAGCAAAAGATTTGAGGAAGATGCTTCAGAGGGAGCAGACGTTTTTCTTTAAGGACGTTAACAAATCGGAAAAATTATTTAACACAATATAACGAATAAAATTGTGTGTACAAGTTAACAACGGATACGCTGAATCCGAATTATCAGCGACACATACACTGGATGCTTTCGATCAATTTATTCTTAACTTCACAAATGCCAACATTCTGCAAGCACTAGCAGAAACAATCGAAATGATGAACTACAAGCAGATCCCAGCAGCAATTCCAAGAAGCAAAATAACAGCGTCAGCTGCTCACATTCCAAGAACGGCAGATCATCTTCCTAGAAGCACCCCACTCCAATAGCATCCCCAGCACCTGCAGAAATGCCGAGTCAACAATTTGCATATAAATAACCATCATCATGTAACCATCATTTTTAGAATCAGCTCTTTATCGTGTGTGCTCTTACCAGTGTTTTTTTTTAACAAAGTTTGCGTAAGAAAACATAATTTGTACTCTAGTATCATGCTCGCTACGATGAGGAGAGCCGCAAAATACACCAGAAATGCCACCAGAATTCCTGGAAAATAGAGACGAGGACATGAAAACACTTCGGAAATGGACAACAGTTCTCAAGGCTCCACCTCCCACCACTTCTATCAGACCAATTATAGTTCATTCGGAGTCGGCCACAAATGGGGAATCCGACCCAGAATCACACACCGGCTCTGGACGGCAGTGGTAAGACCAGTTCTGACTTAAGGAGTATTGATGTCGTGGAAGGCAGTACAAATAGAGCAAGATCTCTGAAGAATAAACAGAGATCGGCATGCATTTGCATCACAGGTGCACTTAGATCAACACCACGGCGACCCTCGATATCTTACTCAGTCTCCTTCCCTTGGACATTTACCGGAAGCTTATTGCCACGCACACAGCATTAAAACTGTGGGAGTGTAGGCAATAGGGAGAAGACCACATCAAAGGGCTACTTCATAACTCGAAGCTTCCTAAACAATCGGACTACATAGCACCCTTTGAGGACTTCGAAATAAATTGTGAAGCATAGTCTTAGGACTTCGAAATCAAGCAAAATACAATAATAACCTCGAGAATAGAGCGAGACGAAGACTGTCACATAAATTTACACTGACGCCACTAAGTCGCAGGGCCTCTGGTATATACTCCAGTTTCGTCGGCATTAGCTACTTCCGCCTACCAATGACCCAGATAGACCGACGATCTATTGTTATTCACATAGACAGTCAGGCGGCCATAAAGGCTCTGGGAACACCATCGATTAAGTCCAAGATGGTAAAATTCTGCGGCCTATCTCAAAGGAAGATGCAACCTTACAGTCTGCTGAGTCTCTGGGCACAAGGGCATTCCGAGCGAATTAGCAAGAGGGGCCGACGAATTAGCAAGAGGCCACTGGCGCGAAATCAGGAGACCCCTCACACCCCATTGAAAGTGGCTAAAATCAATACTATTGACGGTAAGACGCCATAATCAAAACCAATCGTAGATGGGTGGAATTGGACACCTATTGTACATCGACATACACAAGATCCATCAAGAACTAAAGCCCTCCTAGAATTGGACAGGAGGAACATTTGTAAAGCAGTAGGCGTAATTACATGCAATTGCCTAGTTGGCAATCAGGCCAAAAGTCTTGGAGCGCCCTACCATGACCTCTGTAGAAGTTGCAGGGAAGAGGAGGATGTTACATTACCCCGGAACCTACCCAGCCCTTGCCCAGAGATAAGATGAAAACTTATGGGCAGCTATTTCCTTAACAGCCTGTCCTCAAGGCTAGCAAATATGAGCATAAAGGACATCCTTCAATTTTTAAAAGCCACCAACTGGTTGTAACTTAGTATTCACTACATACACCAATAGAGGGTAAGTGCGAATCAAGTTTGTAAATAGGTCAACGAAAAAGTAGACAGCACAATGGACCTTAAATGGCTAAGTGAGGCAGTTTCCGCATCTACCTACCTGCCTACCTATGGCTCAGTAGAAAAAAAAGGGTTTCGGATTGACATTAATATAAGAAGAAAAATACTGCCGAGGCATTGAAAATCCGAGTTTTTCGCATATTTTAAAGTAGTGTGAAGGACAGACCTATTGGGTGCTTGAATCTGAGCGTGAAGAACACGTCGAACAACAAGCTTTTTTTTGGCAACTGGTTAATGAATCAACGGCAATGATTCAATTCTTCGAAGTTCCTCTAATTCTGGTGGATGCTTAAACTGACTGCACTTGATGTTGATGGCACTGAATGTCTGACGCTGTTCACAACAACTGTACCTCGTAGCATTATTTTACGAGAGCTTCTCTTCAATTTTGATGGATATTTTCCCCACCGGAATCATGGCTATCGTAATTATCTCCGCTATTTGATTCCTTGTCGCTTGGTACGCAGTCATCGTCACTATCTGAATTAGGGTTTTGTTGCTCATACAAGATGTACTACAAATGTCTCATTCATCTCTCCAGTAATGTCCCAACACCTCCATTTTTGTCATACCCAGAGATAATTCCTCCTTCTATGTAGACGAAGTATCAGCAAAAATCAAAGTGTGCGCCGATTCATTGACTACAACTGTCATATTGGTGTCTAGTTGAGACATTTTCGTTTCTGTTGTCATTTATGAGACACTTGCAGGACAATATAATTGTGTAATAGAGCAAGGAAAATGAACTGCATATTTAACTGGCAAATTATTTAAATTTTACAATCATTAATTTATATTTGTGACAACCAGAAATTAAGTATGGTAGAGATACCCAACTTCACAGCCGATTGACCCCTAGTCCATCGACGAATTTGACGGATAATCGTGAAAATTTTGACGTTTATTCATGAATTTTTGACAGTTGTTCACGAAATAACGTGAATGCCGTTCTCTTATTGGTCAAATTGGCTAACAGTATAAAAATGGCTGCCAAAAATTTTAAGAGGCAAGAGAGCTAGAAGATGTGCGTCTCTATCATACTTCATTTCTGGTGACAACATTTGCAACGTCATCCAAATAACGACGTATGGAAGTCACGCTTGTCATGTGACAAATTGTACACCTCAGATGATGTGGGACAGTGTACCACTTTACTTTCTGAAATGAGTACCTCATACAAACTCATTACAAATACGTGACACTAGTATGGCAACAGTGGCGAATTGAAGCATCTTCTTCAAAAAAAATTAAACAATTTTTAAATGTTGCTCCGGCATTAGCTATACACGAAATGTTGTAAACCCAAACTAACCTCAAAACAAGGGAAAACTGTTTATCAGCAGTTGTCATCGTTTTCCGCCTTAAAAAATCTTTTATATGCGGAAAAATTTAAAATTGAGTTTAAGGTCCTTCTCCACTTGTTGGCTCTACCTGTTCCATGAGCGTCCTATATTGCGTTTTCCCACTGGTTCGGAGTTGAAGACTTTGCTGGAGCAGTGTGGCCCATGCGCTCTACATGGCCTAGCCATCTTAGGCGTTGAATCCGTAGACGCCGGGCTAGGCTCATGTCGCTGTACAGCCCGTGCAGTTCATGATTGAATCTCTAGCCATCTGTCTCCAGTTTTGCATGCCATATTGGTTGAGGTCCTTCTCCACCTGTTGGCGCCATCTCTGTCATGAGCGTCCTCTATTGCGTTCTTCCACTGGTTCAGAGTGGAAGACTATGCTGGAGCAGTGTTGTCCATGAGCCTAGCCTAAGATGGCTAGGCCATCTTGTACAATTCATGTTTGAATCTTCTTGACCAAAAACTTGTTGGTTGAGTCCCATACCGTCTAATACATTAGCTCACACATCGCGATCGAAGTAGCCCCATGCTTCTCGGTTTTCTTCGTAACGCGCGGCGCTGCGATGCTGTGTCCTGAGTGGATCGGGCCCTCAACCAACAATCACCTTCATCTAGTGCAATCTCTGGCCAGTTGCCTCCAGTTTCGCACGATAAGTTGGTTGAGATCCTTCTCGAGCTGGGTGCTCCACCTAACACGCGGGTGTCCTCTATTGTGTTTTCAAAACTAGAAATAGTTTACTTTGATTGATCACAATTCTTTTTAATAGTTCTTACAGGTTGTAGCGCTGCATCGCGGGGAAGTCTGTATCCATGTCGATTTCTATCCAGGTCCAGGTCCACCTCAGACTGTAACCTCACTCGCATTATTACTTATGTTATCCTCCCTCAAGTGTCCCTACTACATCCTTCCCATAGAGCACTTCATAACATTATTTGCACACGATTTCCGCAGTCCTAAAAAAATATAATGAGTCATAAACGGTCCTTCTTTTCACCATTAACACGCAGCACAAGGTCCACAAGATTCAGCAACATGCCTGAATTCCGCAAAGAATATCCTGCTGCGCATAACGCCACCTCTCTTTATCCTTCCCACCGCACACTGAGCGCGTGCTTATTTTGCATAAACAGCCGAGTACCCTTTGTTCACCACACCACACAACACGAACTGCTGCCTAGTCAACTACACTGCCCAGTGCCGGTGCCGGTGCCAGTGGCCAACAGGAAATTTCTACGGAATTTGTGTTGAAAACGAAATCACTCCCGGTCTTTCCCACGAGTCTACGAGCAATTTACACATAACATCACGTAGAACAATAACAACAAAGCCAAACACCATGTGCACCTTGCATGCTAAGATGTTCTACACTCGGCTCTCACCTTGTCCGATCACACTCGGCCTATTAGTGGGTCATCGCATATCACACTGTGTGAGAAAAAAGCCGAAGGAAACATACCTCAGGTGGCACTATGTATTTCCGTGGGAATTTCTTACTCCCGAAAAATCACTCAGCGTCGTCGTCGGATACCAACAAATCCCCGAAATCCCTTGCGGAGCACACAAACAATAGGATCCTTGCGTGGGAACTGATCGAAAATCCTTCTTCCCACGGCGAGCTCACAATCTGTGCCCAAGGAATCACACTACACTGCACCGCACACTCACACACGCACCAGACCAAGAAACGTTTCCTTCGGAAAATCTAAGTATCGATTCTCGGACACGAACACGAGCAAACGAACAGGGAATAGGTAGGTATAGGGGCGACTCAAAAGAATTCTCCGGTGCGTACAGGAATTCCCACACTTTTTACTCTCGGGCACAGGCACAGCACCCACCTGTTCCATAAGCGCAGTGCATTGTCGAACCAGAGTTTGACCGTTTCTCTTTTGTGCCGTTGTCCTACAACTGGTTTATGGCTCTCGCTCCTTACAGAAAAATCAGGGAACACTGCTTGACTAACTGGTGACTAAAAGGATGTTTGTTGCAATCCGAAACCAAACGGAAAACGGTTCCCACACTTTTTCTCTTGTGTGTGCGGTGCGCTTCGTTCGGCTGCCTATGGGTAGGTATAGTTCCCTCTTCTCTGGCTCATTCGTAGCACTTCAGTCAAGTTTTGTTTTTTTTTTTTGTTTCTTCTGTTTCTCCCCGTCTTCTTTGTGTGCGTGTGTTTGCTTTGCCTTGTTCGCCTACCTGCGCTGTGCCGTGCTAGGTTTCCGGCGAAACAATCATTCGGTTATAAAACTGTGCGCCCGGAACAGTAACAGCATCAGATCGAAGCTATCTCTCGTGGAGGCAACACAACAAATTCGCTGCCGAGCCAGTTTATTTTCAATACGATACGATACGATATTTTCGTGAATTTTACGTCAGTCACACTGTGGATTAATACAATACAACAACAGCCAGCAACATGTTCACCGATGTTAAGAATATCGCTCCCACTCAAAATTACTTGGATACATCGACAGTGGCGCCAAGTCGCAAAGCTAAAGGGAAATTCCACAAGCTCTTCAAGCCGCTACTGCGGGTGCTGAGGACCGCCAAGATGTCATCGGGCAGTGGTGCCAAGTCGATCGCCCACCCGAACAACGTGAACCTGAACAACTGCACCGACTTGAGTTTCATCGCGCCCACAATGGTGGAGGCGCTCGCACAGGCAGCCACCAACGCATCATATGAGGATTACGCAATTGTCATTCGGAAGGTCGCCAAAGACGAGGAGTTCCTGCAGAGCTACTTCGCCGAGGACCCATTCAGTGACGCTACCCCCTACGCCCTGGATAGCAGTGCAACAAAGTCCCAGCCCGCAACAGCGTGTGAATGCTCCCACGGTTACAACTGTCAACAGTACCACGGCGACTACAAGAAGTACAATGACGTCCGTCAAATCCCGCTCGTCTTGGAGACATCGGAGGGCGACAGCTTCGTGCCGGTGCACTATGTGCGCACAGACAATGGCACATTCTTCTGGACGGCCGAACAGGCGAGCCTGGACGCAGACCTTATGGAACCGGTTTCCTGCAACTCCCACCGACAGCCCGCGCAGGCGCAGTGGGACAACCGGGCGCTGCTCTACTAATCTGACAGTTCTGCTGTCACTCATCTCAGGGATCTCGTTAGTTATTTAGTTTGTCTGTTGCAATATGCTTGTGATATTTTGTTTTTTTTTTATTACTTTGTTTGAATTTATCTTGTAAAAACCAGTGTGCTGTTGTGATTGAGGAGGAGTAAAATTTAATTTTGTTAGCCTGTAAGTGGAGGACGATGATGGTCGAAATACAAATTAGTACATGTACTTTAAACGCTTTGTTGTTATTTTTTTCGCTGGGGCGTCCATTTGATCAGCTGATCGACGGGGATCCTCTCCAGCCGTAATTGGACACATCCGTTTCGTTCATGGGAACCGGATACCGAAATCGTTTCCGATACATTGAACCTGGAGAAAAAGTTAATGGCGCCTTGTTATTTTCCTCCCCTCTTTCTCGCACTCAGTCGCTCTCGGCTCTTTTCCTCGGTTGTGAAAACAGGTTGTCGGCTCTCGGATTGTGTGGGAACGAAGTAAATTGCAACAACTTGTTGAAGGTTTTATGTGAGTTGAACAACTTGGTCTACTGCATTGCAGGGGAATTTGCTGTGCGCATGTGGATGTGGTTTTGCTTATTGCATGTTCTTCTCTCTCCGCCGGGAGACTGTGGTTGTTAGAGCGGTTGAACTATTAGTCACCATGTTGATTGGGTAATTAAACCCACGTGCGTCAGCACAGCAGGCATTAAATAAATTCCTTTTAACTCAAAGCGAGGTTGGTGTGTGGGCTGAAAATGATCTTGCGGCGTTATCGTGATAATGGCAAAATACACACAGACTCGTTTGACGTACATGCACGTGAGCAATCGGAACGAATCTGCTGCGGTTTGATGACATTTTTAAAACGGCCCACCAAAGAGATGGTCTTTATGGGCTCTTGCATCAAATGATCATGTGTGATGAATGGTCGTAGGATGAAGTGAATTCCATGGCACAATGCACCACCCAGCTGTCGACTATGGGCGAGCAGTTCTCTGATTCCCTGTGTCGCTAACGACAACAAGGAGAAAACGACAGAATGCAGTCGGGATTCTGTATGTCGTTTTAGTCGCACACAAACGTCAGCTGTGGATTTTAAGTCATATTTTAATCAATTTTTTTTCCTAATCAATGCTACTGGCGGCCGTAGCGTTGTGGGTTAGAGTGTCGACCCAACGCATTGAGCCTGCGTTGCCTGGATTCGATTTCCGGTACGAGCAAAATAATTTCACGACTCCACTCTTTTTCGACGCACAGCAGAATGTCACTGTTTTCCCAATTTTAACCGTTCGGAGTCAGCATAAAACGGTAGGTCCCTTGCACTCGTGAAAGGACAATAACACGCACAACACGAGTGGTTGCTGAGAGGCCTAATAATTTTCTATATTCTGTATTTTCCAATAACCTGACCTAGACGGCTCAGGTTTCCATTATGCGTACTAACCAACATTTTTTGAATAGCCTAAAACTCCCTAATGCATATATTTTTTGAGAAAATGAATATTTTTTACCTTTAATTTTTTAATTTTTAATTTTTATTAAGTTTTAATATTCTTCATTTAATCAAACCATGCTTATTTCGCTCAGTCAACGGGTTTCTAAGCATATTTCCCGAAAACCCCAAACTTCAAATACACCAGACTTTCTTACAGACACTTGCCATATCCAATAGATATTTCGGAAAAAGCCGTTTAAAAACTCGTCTATGGGTCACGTGGTTTAATTAAAAAAAATTATTAAAACTCAATAAAATTACAAAAAAATAAATTTAAAAAAAAGTTCATTTCCTCTAGAAAAAAATACATTATTATTTATGTTTTTTAAACAATTTTAAGCAAGAAAAAAAAATATAAAAAAAATTATGAATAATTAAAAATGTTGATATGAAAATAACGAACCGAAGTTATTTTGGGTCTTTGGTTTCGTATCACGTCCGAAAAAATAAAGCTTAATGAGGATAAGACACATGAAATCTTTTTCACACGAAGTAGAAAATCGTGTCATATTTCTACTGGAAGCTTGCGAATAAACGGAATTCAGGTCGAGTAGCAAAATTGTGTCAAATATTTAGGCATATACCTTGTCAGGAGGCTGACCAGTTGACCAGCAAGCACATAAAAAGGACAACATGTAAAAATATTATTGCCACTAAGCTACTGTATCATTAACGACTGGATGGCGCAGTTGGTTAAGTGGCTGCCACTGATTAGTGGGGTCCCCGGTTCGACTCCCAGTAAAAGCAAAGTTAATAAGCTTTTTTCTATTTTTCAAATCTGGTCCAGTCACCATTTGCCGTTGGGGTCAAAGTAGTAGACTGTGGGTATCACACATGAATTCACTAGCAGCCCCCTTTCCTACCCTATTCTACCTATAGTATCATTTTTTAAACCGCAAATCTTCCCTATTCATGCAAAACCAAATTGTAATCCATAAGACGATTTTCCATGCCATTTTGCTCTAAGGCTACCAAGTCTGGGGGGAACTCAGCAAAGTGTCATATTCAAAAATGACAGGTATCGCAAAGCAAATTGCTAAAAATAATGCTAAATTTGCCCTGGCAACACCTATGAGCGAATGTTGAAATAATTATTAATAGAATTCATATACTAACAAAATTTTTCAATAAGTGCAACCTTGCTGACAATAGACTTGCCAATGAAATAATAAATTAATTTCTATTTGCTTATTTATCTTATTGTTTCTATTAGTTTCTATTTATTAATTTATGTATTCTTATTTTATTTATTTTTTTACGAATTTATCTATATTGTTAGTATTTGTTTTTGTTTTGCTTATTATTGTAATTTTGTATTTACATATTTATTTATTTTTTGACTAACTTGTTTGTTTAGTTATATATTTATTTACCTATTTATTATCATAGTCCTCAAGAAAGGATATACAACATCGACGTCTTGGACAGAGCGTCACAATGGACAGCTATAACTTCGAGGTGGTCAAGGACATCGTGCGCAGTAAACAGTACAAATAACATCAGTGCCGAGGTCAAATGCGGAGTAACTCTTGCCAACCGCTGTTTCTATGGGGTTAGAGGCAACTGAGTAATAGAGTAATCTCTCAATGGACCAGCCAACTTTATGTAAGACCTTGTTCATCCCAGTCCTGCTCTATGTAACAGAGACATGGACGCTATTGAAAGCGGATGAAGGAGCTCTTTGTCGTTTTGAAAGAAAAGATCTGCGCGTTGGAGGATAAGGTTCAACCACGAACTATACGGGCAGTACAGCGACATGAGCCAGACGTTTACGGATCCAACGTCTATGTTGGCTGGGCCATAAAGAGCGCATAAACAACTCAGCTCCGGCCCGATGAGTGTTCAACTCCGATCCTGTGGGACAATGCAACAGACGACGCCCGCGTTTGAGGTGGCACGCCCAGGTGGGTGCGATCATGTTAATTGAAGAGGCTTGTTGGTTGAGGGTCAGGTCCACCTCGTATTGTGGCGCCAAATAAAGAAGAAGAAGAAAGGATCATAAGGTGTGCTGGACAGTTCTGCAGAGACTCTGCGTGACGTCATCGCGGAAATTTCTATGTCAGCAAAAACTTAAAGGGGGATACAATCAAACAAATGTCGCACATCTTAAAAACAAAAACGGATTACTGGCTTGGCTTGACAGTTCTTGCATATGCTCCCGTATGGTATTGCTTTCAATTACTCAAAGCTTGCGTTGGATGATTATTACTGTCTTTCTATCCCTAAAAACAAAAGATCTCTGGCGTATGAGTGTTTTTTTTTTTTGGAAAATACGAAAAATATTCGACCACAGTGTATTGAATAAACCACCAACGTTTTATCCTTTCTCTATTCTCTCCAAAAGTCCGTACAGGGGCGGTAGCACTACGGCAAAACGAAGTATATACTGTCCTCAAGAAAGAACACGCAACACCAACGACTAGGCCAGTACGTCACCATAGGCAGCTATAACTTCGAGGTTGTGAAGGATTTCGTCTACCTCGTCTCGGCTATCAGAATAACTTTTGCCAATTACTGTTTTTTGGGCTCAAGAGGCAATTGAGTAGTAGGGCCCTCTCTGGAAGGAGCAAGCTAACATTATATAATAGTTAGATCATCCCTGTCCTGCTCTATGGCGCGGAAACATGGGCAATCTCAAAAGCATGGGAAGAAGACTTTGATCTTTGTTTTGGTTCTGTTGCGTTGCGTTTTTGGAGAAGAAGATTCAACCATAAACTGCACGGGCTGTACAGCGACATAAGCCTAGCCGGGCGTCTACGGATCCTACGCCTAGGATGGCTTGGATATGTTGAGAGCATGGACAATACTGCTCTCGCCCGAAGAGTCTACGACTATGACCCAGTGGGAGAACGCACACGCAGCCGATGTGGCACACGAGTGGAGAATGATCTTAACCAACTTGGAGTGATAAATTGCACAATTGCTTACCTTGAAGGAAACGTGGGAGCTGATCAACTGCGGAGTTGGTTTCAACCTGTCACTTAACCGGCGAGTTGAAAATTGATTTTGTTCACTATTTCAACTCAGTCTCAAATTTAAAATCCACATATTATCCAACTTTCAGTTTTTAAATGTCCCAGGGATACTTTTCACGATTCACACACACAATGTTATTTCCAACTTCGAATTCACGGTGTGTGCTGTTCATGTGCGACATGAGAGGATGAATTGAAAGCGAACGTTTTGTTAAGGAGAAAAGCACAAGCGACTTATAAGGTCTGCATTCGCCTATTTTGATTGATTTTATTTCAAATTATATCGAAAAGCGAGTAAATTCTCGTGCACGTACGGCAATGAATTCTGTATTAGTTTGAGCACCATTATTATGAAATCACACTCCATGGATGACAAGGGAGAGGAAAGTCCCTGATTTCCTCCCGCGATTTAGCTGGCTAATATTGACGCTTTTTAGCTCTTTGAGGTTTTTTTTTTTTTTTTTTGTAATGTAATTTTGTTTTATTATATTGAGTGTAACTTACATGCTAGACAAAATAACTTAAAACTAGCTTAACTAACTTAAGAATTCACAATTGTTCTTAATACTAACCTACTGACCCTATTCGGGTACTCTAAGCTAATCTAATCTATATTATACATGTGCCTTTCGGCTTAATCTACGTGTTTTTTTTTAAAGTCTTTGACGACAAACTGTTATTAAATTTTTTTTTTTTTTATTTTTGTACCAAGAAAACTGATTAAAAACTTGGCTAAACTTAACTTAACTACTTAACCTACCTTATCCTAACTTACCCTAACATAAAACTTAAGACTATCTTAACTATGTCCGTAACAGTACGGACGCATGCACCAGGGCGTATATGTTATGTATATGCTTAACATATATAGTTTATACGCCGTGGAGCACCTTTTTTTTTGGGTTTTTATTTTACATTTTTTTTTTTTTTGATTTTTTGTTTTATATATATATATATATTTTTTTTTTTTTTTTTATTTTTTTTTTTTTTTTTAATAACTACCTTAAAACCTAAGTAAGCTGGCCACCATGGTCAACTACCGGGTCATTTAGAAAAGCCAGCGGCGGCGGAGACTGGTTTTGGTGTAACCACCAGTAAAATTGCCGTTCTTTGGCAGACTCTCTCCTGTCTCGAGCAGAGATCGCTCTACTGAACCGGAGGAGATCCTCGTGACTTCGAGCGACATCCCGTTCATATTGAAGTCGCCTATCCACTGTTCGGCGTACGACATGGAAGATTACAGGACATCCGTGTGGATCCTGTATTAGGCCAATTGTGTCGAGGTAGAGGAACGCCTCGGGAGGAATAAAGCCGGTAAGGCGCACTCTCTCATGATACATTACGTTGGGGTAGTAAGCCCCAAAGATCAGACTGTTGGAAGAAGTCATAGCTCGTGCAATATGCCTTCTATTCAGCTTAATAATAAAATTATCAATCCTGTTCAAGTTTGCCTCGTTGTACAGGACCTCGTTGGGATAGTACTTCTTGTACTCAGACTCGGGTGTACGATACAACCGGAGACATGTCCGAAGACACTGTCTCTCGAACAACCTCATCTTTTCCATCTGGGAAGGACTCACGTTGAACCACAATGGACAACCGTACGCCATAATTGGCCGGATGAGGGCCATGTAGCAGATTACCTTCACTCTGGAATCAAGTTGGCTGCTGTAAAACAACCCCCTTGCCATAGCAAAGGCCTTTTTAGCTTTCGTCAGAGCAATATCTATATGTTTGTCAAAATACAGATATTGATCCAACCAAATGCCAAGATATCTGACTACACTTTTCACATCTAACAGCCGTCCCCGTGGGTCCAAAATGCCGAACTTACGCCAGTTTGTGCGCGTATCCCATGATGCCATGTACAACGGGGTTCTGAAAAGGATAGTTTCACACTTCAGGAAGTTGATAACCAACTTCCATTCGTCGCAAAATCGCTGAATTTGTTCGAAGTCACGTTGCAACAAGATATTTATTACTTCGACCTTTGGACCTGATCTGTACGCCACTAAATCGTCGGCGTACGCAATTAAGTGCGGCATTGAACCTATAAGATCAGCAGTGAATATTGAAAACAAGATCGGCGAACCAACCGCTCCCTGTTGCAGACCCGCCCCCTTGCAAGGATTGGGGCCGGTCTCTTCGAATTATGTGGTAATTCTTGTACCAGAGTTTGCGCGTTTGGTTCAGTTTAGTTTCGCTGACCATCAACACGTCTGGATTGTGGATTTGCAGAAGGTTACCGAGCGTTAGTTTTCGTTCAGTCCTAATCAGTGAATTCACATTCACTGCTAGGATCTTAAGGTTACTGGCTGCGTGCGCAGCCATTAGGAAGTTGTGGCGTTAGGCACGGCAAACAACGTCGAGTAGATGAGGTCTACCCGCGCTGCTTGCTCCTGGAACTGCTTTTGGAGCTGAGTGATCTGCCCCTGGATAGAGAGCAAGACCGCCTTCAGATCCATTTCAGCTTCTGGTTGCCTGGTCACTGGGACCGCAGCCACCTTCGGCACTGTCTGTTGTACCGGTCGCCTACCTGATGCCATTTGGGCATAGGAGACTGCCGGAGTAACAGTGGTAGATGGAGCACGAGGCGCTTCTACCATTTTTGTTTTCTTTTTAGCCTCTATTATTTTTCTGAGTTCTTGCACTCTAGGGCATCCCCGATAGTTTGCCGGGTGTCCATTGGTCTTACAGATTACGCACATTAGCTTACTCCTGTCTTCGACCTTTTCCGTCCCTAAGGGACATTCCCCTTGGATGTGGGTTTTAGCGCATTTGACGCAGCGAGACTGCATGTTGCAGTTCGCCGTGGCATGCCCAAACCTCTGACAACGAGCACATTGGAGTATGCGCTTGGTCTTTTTTAATGTTTCCCATGTAACAGAAATAGAACCTAGGCGATTAATGCGCTTAAGGCTGTCTTTTTTGCTGTCTGGGCTGACCTGGACAAGGAAGAACGGAAGTTTCCTATTCTCCCTTCTCGTTACCGCAGTGTTGAAGGGCTTAACCCCAACGAACGTGACATCGTCGTTCTGCGCCTGGCGCAGCTCAACGAGGATATCTTCAGGATCAGTAGCTGGATCCACGCCCTTAAGGAGCATGGTCTGCACTTTTTCTTCTTTGGGAGTATACGAAAAAAACTCGGCCCCCGCCGCCGTTAATTCTTCTTTTACAGCGCGGTAGTCTGCCACTGATAAGCAGTGGACAGATAGCCTTAAGGGCCCTTTATATTTAATAAAAAAGGAGTTTTCAGTGGCCAACTTACATAGTATATCAACATCCTTAGTCTCCATTCCGAAAACGTTTATTGGCGGGCATCTCTCTGCTTTCGGTGTTCTTGTTTGCTGGTGTTGCTGTTGTTGTTTCTGATGCTGTTGGTTCTTCTGCTGCAGCTCTTTGAGGTTGTTGAAGTAGTATGCCCCTAGGTGCTAGTATCCACGACCTGCCAGCTCGCTACACGAGCAGATTAGATGATCTGTGGTTTCAACCTCCTCTTCATCCAGCAGCTTCTACAGAAGTCATTATAGGGTACCCCCAACCTACGGGCATGGGTGCCAATTGTGCAGTGCCCTGTTATGACGCCGGTGTCGTCCTGAGTGAAGATCTGCTGAGTCTAAGCAGATTGAGTGATCGTTTGATATTAAGCCAGATTTCCTTTGTTTTAAGGTACCTTCTAGCCATTTACGATAAGTGATGTTGATTGTGTGTATTTTTAATAGATTGTGAGCTGTAGCGATTGACATGGAAGGTGGAACACCTCCTATTGTTCGGGTGGAGGCTGTGCCGCACTTAGCGAGTTCGACGGCTTTGCAATTGCCCAGTATGCCACAGTGGCCAGGCACCCACATGAGGTGTTTGTTAAAATTAAATCCCATTAAGAGACAGCCTGCTATTAAGGGATGTTTTCGAATTAAACATGACCTTGTCCAGGGACATGATTGCGGCTTGACTGTCCGAAAAGGTGATATCTCTTTTGGATATTACGTTGTTCTAGAGCCAGGACAGCGACTCCTTCATCGCAATGGTTTCTGCCTGGAATACGCTACAGTGATCAGGGAACTTCAGGGATATAGCTATGTTAAGGTCTTGAGAATAGACACCAGCACCTACGCCCTCGTCTGTCTTCGACCCATCAGTGAAGATGCGCAGGGTATCAGCCAGCGTCTGATTATCAGATATCCAGTCCAGTCTGGATGGGATGCTGGTGGTGAATTTCTTCTCGAAGATAGCTTGGGGTAGTAGGCGGTCGGTGTCGTTGGGGAGAGAGTTGAATTCGTTTAGAATGGTTGAGTGGCCGAAGGAGAGCTCGCTGTGCTGGCTGCGGTCGGGCTTGTAGGCGGTCGATGTCATTGGGGAGAGGGTTGAATTCGTTTAGAATGGTTAAGTGGCCGAAGGAGAGCTGGCTGTGCTGGCTGCCACCTGAGGTTTCCAGTGGGGGAATTATATATTGAGTGCATCCGCCGGAGTGCTCTTCAGTGCCCCGGTGATACACATGCAGGCCAGTCTTGGCACCCGTTTGAGTAGCGTGCAGTTGGCTGCTGTGTTTAGTGCTGCCCACCAAACTGAGACTGCGATGAAGATCCAATGCGTGATGCGTGGTTGTATTCCCCATTTGCAGCCTATGGCTTTTTACAGCTGAACAGGGCATAAAAAGCTTCCTTGACCGTCTCCTGGATATAGAGTTTCCAGCTTAGCTTGTTGTCTATTCTGAGGTCATTCTTTCAGAGCTTCTCCTGCGATTCAGTTCAGGAGCTTTTGGGTTGGATTTTTTGAAATCGTCTTTAAGTCCAGTCAAAGTCTCTTGCAATCGAAAATCCTTTACTTCCAGCTCCGGACAGTTCAGTTCCGTTAACCATTGCAAGGTTTTTTTTCAGAACAGTCAAATGGGTTCTCTAGACAAAAACCGTCGACGGTAATGAATGTCGACAGCAGAAATGCTCTCACGAAGCGAGGACTGCGATGCCGATCTTCTGGTTTAATCTGAAAAGAAGTGAAAAGGATAAGTTGCAAGGGCAAGAAGCTTCAATCTAAATAAGCAATCCTGAAGGCTGCCAGGAGCCTTACCTGAATCACTTCGTGGAAATAGAAGTGGAGTTGGCACAAAGATCTTATCGTGAGTCAGAGGTTTGTTTACAGACTAAGACCAAGTGACTCATCAATTCATGTTGAGATAAACAATCAGACTTTATATTTCAGCAGCAATTAGGAACAACACTTAAAAAAATTCCCACAACACAACAAACGATGGGAGCGATGTGTATTCATCTGAATTCGTAGTACACTCATTTCGACGTGTCTATGCCCCAGTTTTGTTATTGTTTACTCACATTTTCTCCAGAAGACTCTAATCAAGTCAAACATAGTTTGCCAATTTTCGAATTAATCAGCAATCAAAGTTATTTTTTATCAACCTCAATGCCGCGACGTACAATGCCTTTCAGGCAGGTAGTCGCTTGCAGATAAGAGTTTCTATGTCTTCTACGCTTGGCGTGGAATGCCTAATCAAATGATAAGAATATTTTCCTATATAGAGCCAGCCACTCGGCGTGTTCTATCAGTAGTTCCAGTTATTTACTTCGCAGAGAAACTCGCAAAACAAAATGAAACGCTTCAACGCATTTTTGGCAGCAGTGACAATTGTCTGTTCAGCTATCGGTGCACAGGGCGACAGTATAGAGTGTCCTTTGGCTTGCCCCGATTTGTACAGTCCAACATGCGGCACCGATGGCTCTTCATACAAGCAGTTTGACAATGACTGCATGCTGAAGGTGTTCAACTGCCAGCGCCAGAGATCAGCTTTGAGCGGTAGGTTTCTCGAAGCACTCACTTGTGGGCGAATAATATTTCCCTCTTTACAGCCTACTTCCAGACCGACATTGATTGGTGTACGACAACCGAGTTGGACCAGCTGGACCAGGATCTTTCCGTTGATCTTGAAAACGCCGATCCATCGTGCTTCAAGCCCTGCGCCATGATCTACAGTCCAGTGTGTGGCTCGAACGGAACGTTCCGAAAAGTCTTCAGCAACGAGTGTGAGATGAATCTGTTCAACTGCGTCTACAAAAATCTTTCCAAGAGGAGTAAGTCCAATCAAATATTTTGCCTGTAAATCTCCCTCAAACTATCTCTTTGATTAGGTTGGAAAATTCTGAAGACTGGCAAGTGCACTCAGAGCGTAGACCAAGAGTGGTAGATAAGCTACTGAAACTGGGTTTTTTTTATACACTTTCTTTTCAAATCAAATAATTTAATTGTGATATGCATTTATATAAGATTATCGGTGGTGATTAGAGCTCACTGAAGAAGTTGACGTGTCTAGTAAAGGAAATAATCTTGTGAAATAAATAATACATCCACTCGAAAAGCAATTCGTGAACTTTACAATCTTATGAAGGCGTGTTGATTGCTGATTTGTTGCTCGAACTCAATTTTCCACGACCGGAATGAAAAGTGAGGCAACTTGGTGATGTGTTTTTTTTTGGCCCGATTGTTTTGCGGTGCACCAGATTGAATTTGTTTACAGTGAAACCTCCTGAATAAGGGGACACCAAGGGAGAAAGAAAATGCGAACAAATTTGGGGTGCTCCGATTTGGGAAGACCTCTTAATTGGGTGAAGTATACATACCTCTGGATATCGAGAGAAATACGGAAGCTACAATCGCAAACGATCGTTAGGAACTTTGCCGACCGAGTCTCCCTGAAATTCTCCGAAAGTTCGACCCTGCCTCCAACCACAATAGACCAGGAATGGAAACGTTGTCAAGAAGCCATCAAAGGAGCTGCCACTGATGTGCTGGGTTTTACGACACCACCAAAGAAGAACCCATGGTTTGACGACGAGTGCAGGCAGGCACATGCAGCCAAACAGGAGGCCTACAAGGCAACTCTGTATCGAACAACGAGAGCTGTTCGTGAGCTCTACGAGTAGAAGAGAAGGGAAGAGAACCGGCTTCTCAGAGGGAAAAAGAAAGAGCACGAGAAGCGCGCGGTCGAAGAGATGGAGAGATGTTACGGCAGGAGGGAGGTCCGAAAGTTTTACCAAAAGGTAAAACAGTTATCCGGAGGGTATAGACCTCGGACAGAAGAATGGAGGGATGAAAATGGACAACTAGTAGTAGAATCACAGTCGATGCTGAGAATTTGGAAAAATCACTTCTGCAGACTGTTAAACGGCGATGACGACACAAATTCCGCTGTCAGGCAGAATTTTCCACTTAATTTGGACGAGGATGACCAAGAATTCCGTCCCCCCGACTAGACTAAAGTCGAACAAAGCTGCTGGAGCGGACGGACTGTCCGCGGAACTGTTTAAAGCAGCTGGAGATGATCTGGTTGGGCGCATGCACCAGCTCATCTGTAAGATATGGTGGGAGGAAAGCATGCCCGATGAGTGGAATCTCAGCGTCGTTTGTCCGCGCCAACTATCGAGAGTTCAGTCTCCTTAACATGCCTAACTCTGCCGTCTTGTGTGAACGCCTGAAACCATTCGCCAATAACCTGATAGGTCCTTATCAGTGCGGTTTCAGGCCGGGAAAGTCCACCATCGACCAAATTTTCACACTGCGGCAGATCCTGGGAAAAACCCACGAGATGCAGATCGACACCCACCACATATTCGTCGATTTCAAGGCCGCATATGACAGCGTGCATAGAGACGAGCTATACAATGCCATGTCTAGTTTTGACATTCCAGCCAAACTCGTCAGATTGTGCAGGATGACGATGGAGAACTCTCGCTGCTCCATCAAGGTCGGTAACGAACTCACCGAGACCTTCAATGTCAAAAAAGGTTTTAGACAAGGCGACACGCTGTCATGTGATTTCTTCAACATCATACTTGAGAAGATCGTGCGAAACTCAAATGTCAACACCAGAGGCACGATCTTCCAAAAGTCCGTTCAACTGCTTGCCTACGCGGACGACATTGACGTGATTGGACGAACACAGCGAGCTGTCAATGAGGCTTTTGCTAACATTGAAGCGGAAGCGGCTAAAATGGGTTTGGCAGTTAACCAGGGCAAAACAAAGTACATGCTGTCATCACGAAAGGACGCACAACATCGACGCCTCGGACGGAGCGTCATAATGGGCAGCAGAAACTTTGAGGTAGTCAAGGAATTCGTCTACCTTGGCTCTGCAGTATACAGGGACAATAACACCAGTACCGAGATCAAGCGCAGAATTACTCTTGCCAATCGCTGTTTATTTGGGCTCAAGAGGCAATTGAGTAACAGAGCCATCTCTCGAAACACCAAGTTGACTTTATATAACACCCTAATCATCCCCGTCCTGCTCTATGGCGCAGAGACATGGACGCTATTGAAAGCGGATGAAGAAGCTCTTGGTCGTTTTGAGAGAAAAGTTCTGCGTGCGATCTTTGGTCCTAGGCTTCTGGAGAAGGAGATTCAACCACGAACTGTACGGGCTGTACAGCGGCATGCACCTAGTTAAGCGTCTTCGGATCCAACGCTTAGGATGGCTAGGTCACGTAGAGCGGATTGACACCACAGCTCCGGCCCGAAGAGTCTTCGATTCCGAGCCTTTGGGACAACGTATAAGAGGGCGTCCGAGAACGAGATGGCGCACACAAGTGGAGAAAGACCTCAACCAACTTGGTGTGCACAACTGGAGGCAGCTGGCGAAAGATCGTGCTGGCTGGAGAGGCTTGTTGGTTGAGGCCCAGGTCCACCCCGGACTGTAGCGCCGAACAAAGAAGAAGAAGAAGATACATACCACTGAAATAAAGTTCCTGAAATAAAAAAAAAAAAAAACGTGCTTAGTGGCAGACAACGATGAGACGGCTGGATGGCGCAGTTGGTTAAGTTCCTGCCCTGAGTTAGTGAGTCCCCGGTTCGAATCACAGTGAAAGCATAACTAACACGCTTTCATTTGCCTTTCAATCCTGGTCCAATAACCACCCTATACTACAGTGATACTGCCGTTAATTCGTCGATCAGTGGTAGTAGCCAGACTGTAGGTATCACAGTGGAAGGTCTAAGATGGTCTAAGTGTTTTCCGAAATTCCGTTGAATCGCCTATTTTTGGTATCATAGCATGTGCATACGTAGATGTACAAATCCGCACAATCAGCTCTGACACTTGTGATTTCTGCCTCTCCTACCTTTGCTATTTGTCCCAATTTGGATGTTGCCTTTTCGGCGACGAAAACTTTTTTCTAACGAAATCGTTGATGATCCAATTTGGAGGTGCCCCGTTTGCAGAGGTTCACTTATAATGGAAAACCGAGTGTATGTATGAATTTCGATTCAATACGAAGGTTCCTCAATTACAGAGTGTCCCAATTAGGAAGTTTCACTGTATGAAGGCATCACTAGGATCGAAGCACTTCGCCTTCCATACGTTTCGAGGAAATATTTGAAGAAGGACCTGCACATTTTTTAGTCAAGACAATTTAGTGACTTCATATTTTGAATATAATGTTTGGCACTTTCCCGAATCTACTCACAGTGTTGCAGCAAAACATGGTATAATAGGGCCCATACACGACGCAGACACGTAACTGAGGGCCAATATAAAGAAGAAAGTTAAAAAAAAAAAACACATAAAATTCAGTAAAATGCATGAAATCTTTATTTGAATCGATAGCACGGTCCATATAATTTAATATTTGAAGATTATTTCATGCAAATGTTGACCTTGACTGCGACTTAAATGGTCCATCCGCTTAGTCCAATTTTGGCATACTCTTCGGCAGTATCTCACGAATAAATGCTTCAATGTTGTCTTCCAATGCGTCAATTGAAGCGGGCTTGTCTGTATAGACAGCTTTAACATAGCCCCACAAAAAATAGTCTAAAGGCGTTAAGTCGCACGATCTAGGCGGCCAATTGACCGGTCCCGAATGTGAAATAAAATGTTCACCAAACTCGCCTCTCAGTAAGTCCATTGTTGCGCGTGCTGTGTGGCATGTGGCACCGTCTCATGCGTCATGCAAGTCAAGCTCTTGCGTTTTGGGCAAAAAAAAGTTGGATATCATCTCACGGTAGCGCTCACCATTCACAGTTACGGTACGATTCGCATCATCTTTGAAGAAGTACGGCCCAATGATGCCACCAGCCCATAAACCGCACCAAACTGTGATTTTTTCTGGATGCATTGGTAGCTCTTGTAATGCTTCTGGCTGATATTCACTTCGAAATCGACAATTCTGCTTAAATACGTACCCATTGAGCCAAAAATGAGCTTCGTCGCTGAACACAAGATGCGATGAACTTTCTTAACAGAGCAGACATTTTGATATTAAAATTCAATAATTTGCAAGCGTTGTCCGATTGTAAGACGGTTCATGGTTAAATTATAGACCAAACTGAAGATGTTTGACAGTGAAGCAAAACACGAAACGTGCGTCAGCTGTTTAAACCAGTGTTGCCAAAAAGATAATAGCTAAAAAATCACCCTTTATTATGTTGTTGTGCACATGCCTGCACAGACCGTCTCTTGTTTACTATTATTTTGGTTACTTCCAAGAATGTGTCAATCTTCGAAAGATACTAATAGCCCGGGACATCAGCACGCACGGTTCGCATACCCAAGTACTCGATTTTGGGAATACGCCTACGTACTAATCCACACCCTTTACTCATCCACCACTCTCCGCGCGGAGCTGCCGTTAGGTACTTCTTCGCGGGGCTGGTTAGAAAATTATGCACTATTCTGGGAGGCGGTCTCCAAGGCCTTTCTCATTGCTTCCGCCTTTGGCAATTTCACGGTCACGTCAAGGACGTAGGAGCTAATCTTGTTCGAGTTAGCTTGTGAACTTGTCATTTGGTGGATTAAGTTATCTGCAATGGACAGGTTAACCGACTGCCTTTCTGCTGCAAAGTGATTGCAGTGGAAGAGTGCATGCTCAGAGGGGCGAACTATCGTGTCCACATTTGTGAAGGATTTTTGATAGCCACCGTGTCGAGACAGGTAGTAGTTACAGTTCCCTATTGGCCTCGCTGTCTATCTCTCGATTACGGGAATTAGTTTGTAGGTTCACCCTCCTTTTGTTGAGGTGGCCCACTTTGATGCTGCCCGCTCTTCTTTTCTTACCGCCTGCGGTGCACTCTACTCAGCTCGTCTGCCAGGATGTTGATGGGCAATATTCCTGCTGAAACGAACGCCGAATCATCGCCCCTGCGTCAGTCACAAAGCATTGTGCAGACGGTCTGTGGGGTGTGTATTCATGTCGCATGTCTGCAGGAAAATTCATATCATCCGTGAATAAAAACACGGATGGATAATTTCGGATGGAGTTTTTGTAAATTTACAAAAGTTGTACCACTCCTTGGTCAAAATTTCTATTTGTTCTTTCTTTTAATTGCCAAAGTGCCAAGCAGCGTCGTCATTTCGTTTCGACCCGACGACCACGATAAATTATGTCTGTGCAGTGTCTGCACCGTGTGTGGTGAAGGGGTGTTTGCACAGACTTAAGGTTTGCAGCGACGTGTCTGTGTCGTGTATGGGCCCTATAAACGTTCAGTTTTAGCAAGGCAGCTTATTATTGGTGCTAAAATGTTTTTTCTGTAACTACCGGGCAATGGTGATGGGTAGTCGAGCTGGTGGAAGTTGTGTTGGGGTTATAGCAGGATAGGGGTGGGCTGTGAGCTCAGGGGTGTAACTAAAAAAACTTATTTTATATGCCTGAGCAATCCGTAATAAATTCAGTTTATAATAATTGTAATCACACAGAAACCTCCCTAACCGAGTAACCCAAACTGAGTAAAAGTATTCGTCACTTGGGCTACCGCTCAGAGTTCTTACTGTGTCTTGGCTTGAACTTTCCCTATCTTGGCCTGATTCAATAAATTTTGGAGAAACCTTTTGAGACATTTGTTTCTGCCTACTGCACTAAAAAGTAGCATGGTAAGATGTAGTGAAACGATTTGTTTTCCCCGAAATGTGAACATCTTGGGTGGGTGTTGTGGGAATCGGCATTGCTAGGCATTGATTGGCGTCAACTTGGTGATACCCAGTGTTGTAACTTTTCCTACACATCAATCGTGCTTATTTTACCTCCACTTGCTACCCATCGGGTACTGGTTGTAGTTCACCCGAACTCCAGATGCTGAACTAATAAGTACGGCCTCTTGTCCAAGGAGTAAAAGAAAGGAACTGGTCCACCAGGTTGAGGGTTGTGCCGTCGGGGTAACTGCAGTCCACGCACAAAATGTGTCGATGAATCTCTTCTTCAATGGATTAGAAATTACCTTTCGAACCGTTCGATTCAAGTTGTTTTGGATGGGTTCAAGTCTGATATCCACCAAATAAATGCTGGTGTTCCCCAAGGCTCTGTTCTGTCTCCGACACTCTTTCTCATTTTTATAATTTGTCTGCTACTTCTAATCCAATCCATTCCTTCGCTGATGACAGCACCCTCAGCTTTTCATATTCGTTCCAAGACTCACGACCCTGCCCTTCGGCCGTAGAATTGGAACGGCAGCGTATGATAAGCTCATTGAATTCCGATCTTGACAGCATAATCAATTGGGGAAAGAACAACCGTGTGAATTTCAATGCTTAAAAAACTCAATGCTACCTGCTGTCACTCAAGCGAAACCTTGATAGTGCGCCATTATCCAAGAATGGCACCTGTGTCGATGAAACCGGAAAGCTTTCCATCCTTGGGAAGTGCATTAACACTTAGGACATATTTGAGGTCGCCAAAAATGCTGCGAAATGTTTAGGTTTCCTCAGTCGATGCAGGAAATACTTCACCCCTTCTGATTTGGCTTTCATTTAGAAAGCGTATATACGCCCCAAATTTGAATACAACGCTCATATCTGGTCTGGTGTCCCAAAACCACCCTGCACCTATTAGATAAAGTACAAAAGCGAGCGATAAAACTTATAGGAGACAACAATATCAGTCAGAGTCACTTGACTCGCTCGAACATCGACGTACCGTCTCGTCTCTATCCTTATTTTATCGCTTTTTTAACAAACGATGCTCAAGTGAGCTTGACAACTGCATTCCTCCTCTCCATGAATTCAACCGCAATACCCGTCGCGCCAGGACTGCACATCGGTTTACCCACAAGCCTACTTTCGGACGCACAGTTAAATTTAGAGATTCGTTCATCAGCCGCATCACACGAATATGGAATGCTCTTCCCAGCCCAATATTTCCGCCAGAATACAATCCGCAGATATTTAAAACCAATGTGTACAGGTACCTCCTCTCCCTTTCTCCCTCTACACCTTCGGCCCGTGCTGTGTCTTGAACCCGGACACTTAAGGGTACTAACAATCCTTTGTGCGCGCGCAAATTATAAAAAAAATGTCCACGCCAGCACTGGTTTGGGTACTCCTTGTGATAAATATCTATAAGTATCAAAAACTAAAGTAAATGAAGCGTAAGAAGAATGTTTACAGAGGGACCAGAAACAATGTAGAACTGGGTTCAATTGGTTTACTCCATGAAGTTTTTTCTAAGTGAGGTTCAATCATAGCTCGAAGTACTTCAAACGCTTGTGCCGACATTCTTGCAATTTCGATGAAATGTTCGGGATTTTTTTTCCATCATTTGGTTGAAACTTGTCGAGTAGAATCCATTGGAATCTCTGCAAAGATTCAGCCTCCCAACCGTCAGTCTGATTGACAACAAATTTGTTGTGACATTTCAAATGCTTTGTAGCATGAGTACGCCCAATTAGCAACAAGAAGTACTTTTCTAATTTGTTTAGCTTTTTTAGCACTCATTTTGGGTAAGTTAATTTCTCACTCATTTGGCATTTGAGAGGGAGAGGGAGCAGCTGTTTAACGCAGTGCTTCATCCTACTGCTGCTGGCGCAACGCACGCACTGTTGTGTTTCATCGACAATAATTACGTTCCGTCAGCAATCGTATAGCATGGTCCCAATACGTCCCAATAGTTGTTCGTTTAATAGAAGATCAGCAGACACACCCCACGATCATCAATTCAATTCACATATGTTGCATTTGGATGGCTGAGGTATAATTTCAAATCTTCACCAAACATCAGTGGTCTTGCTATTTACTCCCACTTGGGATTATTTCTTTTTTCATTATCACACTGAGAACACACATTCCAGTTTACTTAGCATTTCGATTATGTCATTAACACCACTGTGGTAATTACATTCAGATTTCAAAGCTACCGTCTATTTATGCCGCCGTGGTTGGCACTACCAGCGGATGTCTGGGTTGAGATACATTTTTTTTTCACGGCTCGTTTTGAAATAATCGAGGGTCTCCTTTTGTGAATCTAACAATTTCTCACAGATTATGGGTCACTCGTGCGTATACGTGAGCAATTAAGTTTGAGACAAAAATCGATATTTGGTAAATTTTTAACAAATTTTTGTGATTTAAAGTGATGGTTTGTGGCTGAGAGTGTTCCTGTAGAAGCGAAACACGATTGGGAGGTAATGGGGTGTGAGACATGGTCCATGGTCCTATTGCACCAAGTACGTGTCATGTGCGTTGCACGACAGTATGTCGCATTTCACTCAGTTATCAGTTTTCACTTATTTGCTTATGATGCAGATGAAGCGAGCACTTTTCGGACCTGCTCATTCCCGAACAGGGACTGAGGATGGCAGTCCTGTAGTCTTGATTGAGGCGGAGAATAGTCCAACGGTGGAGGAAGTCATTTTGGCGATTGAATCGCTAAAAGTTGACAAATCCGTCAGTGTGGATGAAATCCGGCCAGAAATGCTTAAGGGGATGGGTACAGTGGGAGTTTTATGGCTCTCTCGTGTCGTTAAAGTGGCATGGGAACGTGGTGAGTCAGTCAACTGGTGTCACTGTCCCACTTTTCGAGAAGGGCGACATAAGAGATTGCTCCAACTACAGCGGCATATCTCCTTTAAGTCTCCCCGGGAAAGTCTACGCTAAGGTCTTTGAAGCGCGTTCTAGACCCATGGGCGAGCACAGAATGGGGGGTGAACAGTGCGGCTTTCGTCCCGGCATAAGTACAACCGACCAGCTGTTCACTCCAAGAGTGGTACTTGAGAAGGCTTGGGAGTATGCCAAGCCCATCAACAGTTGATTTGTAGATTTGCCAAGATATGCCATCTACAGTTGTTTTGTAGATTTGGAACACACATATAGTCCATCGAGGTCAACTCTGGAGTGTTATGCAGGACTGGAGGGTCATACAGTCTCTATACCCAAACGTTTGCAACTGTGTTCATCGTGTGCGTTGGACCTCGCCAAGGGTGCGTCTTGTCACCTCTCGTTTCCATTGTATACATGGACTGGATGCTGCGGCGCAATCGAGGCGAGGAATGTTTCACATTGAGAGAGTTGAGGGTAAGTCATCTCCTTTTTGCAGATGACTTAGTTATCCTCACATCTTCCCAGAGGGAACTCGCAGCGCGCACTTCATAGGTTTGTGGCCGTATGTGCTGATGCTGCGATGAAGGTTAACGTGGACAAATCGGAGGTTATGGTCATCTCCAGAACGCCTGTTCAATGTAGTCCACACGTTTCTGGAGTCCCATTGAAGCAGGTAGAGAAGTTTAAGTATCTCGGGGTCTTTTTCACGGTTGATGGAAGGGATAATGCTGAGCTTTGAGGATTGGTCAATCTGGGTCAATTTAGCTTAGAAGATCATCAAAGACAATTTAGCGGTTTTCAACTCAGTATTTATTCCAACTTTTACCTATGGTCACGAAATTAGGGTAATGACCGAAGCTGAGTAAGTAATGAACAAGTTGCTGAAATGATGTTTCGTCCGTGCTGTTGTGGGAGTTACTCGCCGGGATATGGTGAGAAACACAGCAGTGTGCGAGGAACTCAACAACTTCTTCGATCGGAGAGGGCTATGCATCGTTGGTTTGGTCACGTGGCACGAATGTCTCCTTCATCGTGACGTCCTTGTTGAATGCGATTCCATCAGGTAGGCGACCGCGGACGAGGTGGTTGGACCACGTCCAAAAACTCGCCTGGATACGCTTGGGCATTCTTCCTGATGAGTTAGAGTCGATGGCAGAGTATGGAGTTGGCTGGAGATCTCTCTTGCACGGCTTAACCTCGCGACCCCTGAGCGGATCATGCGGGTCAGAAAATGATGATGATCTGCTTAGTGACAATGTCTGTTTCGCAAACAGAAAAACCAAGTTTGCAGTATTGCCGTCGCTAAGCCAAAATCTGGCAATGTGAAAGCTGTGAGTCTCGTAAATTAAAAAAATAAATTGCAATTAAAATGAAAGTTGCACGAAGTGTCAGAAATGAGCTGGACCGAGTTGGCAGTGAAAGAAAAGGGTAAAAGTAAGTTTGTCCTCGGCATATTTCTCCTTTCAAAATAATGCATCTACCAGCAAAGACAAGGAAGATGCTTGGTATGATGTATTCAAAATGGCACAGGATTATCTGGATTTCTCCGTAATGGTGAATCCCATCCATCAAAGGGTACGCACTCCAAGAAAAACTACACTCGGAAATGGTCGAATGTGGTTTAAGAAATTCGCAAAAATTCTTGACTTTTGAAGTGGCCAGGGGTGGTCATGATAAGCGAGTTCTCGGTCTTGGTCCAACCACCTCGTCCTGGGTCTGCAAGCTTTCGCCTGCGTGATGGAATCGCATTCAACAACCCCTGGCCAATTAGTGTTTACTAAATAAATACTTGGATCGGGTGCACACACCAGAATTACATTAATTGCATGAATGCCATCGCGATTGACGTTATGTTCTTCACTAAACATTGGCGCATCCATCTCCATCATAGTTCCAACGACACATCCTGCTACTTGAGGAATTCCACCACGATTGAAAAACTCATTTGAAATGCTATGACTGTTTTCTGGCCATCGAATTGCACAGTGCATCGTTTTGTTCAAAATTGCGGTTGTCACCCGGTGAAGAACTCTACATGCACTTGATTTATGCTCTCGTGCTTTGTGCCTATTCCGCGAAAAACCACGACCGACGATTTTAAAAATAAATTTGCAAGGAGTTTTGTTTTTCTGTTTTCTGTCTTTAATGATAATTGATAGGCACAGTAAGTTGGTGCAACAGGAATTGAAAAACTGGTCTAATTTGCTAAAGTTAAAGTTTGTTAAAGCTAAGAACATTTACCACCCACTCACTTGAAAATTGAGCACTATTCACTTTTGAGTACTCAAGTAAATTCTTTGAAAATGTATTTTTGGCTCAAACAGAACATGGTCAAAATGTTTGATTAGTTGCTAAGTGATTAATGATAAGTGGTTAGAGCAATAGGGCCCTGGACCCAATTTTTGCCTTAAATTGCAAAGTAATCCGTCGGAAATTTCGTGGATTGTGGTACATTGTTTAGAAAACGGAACCACCCTTTCGAAAGATTCGAGTGAGGGCTGTTTCAAAAAAAAAAAAAAAACAATGAGAAGATAATAATAGAATAACAAACTACCCACAGGAATTTCTTGTCAGTTTTTTGTGTTAAAATGGACTGAGTGGGGAAATTTCTTACTCTCTCGAGATAGCGCTCCTTTGACATAATCACGTAAAACCCATATTTTTGGCATTCGGGAACAGACTTTCGTAGATTTTCGTTGTTTGGTACTGTTTTGTACTGTTTATTTTGGGTACGGGAACGCACCTGTTATGAGTTTCCATTCTACACAGAGAGAGGAATTACATTTTTTCAGATTAAACATTTAATTTTTTTTGTTTTTCCCTATTGGTAAGTAGAACGGACTTAGTAAAACGCTGTTCAGGGGTTTAGTTATAATGTAATCAGAACGACCTAAATTGTTTAAGTGTAGGAAAAAAAGGTGTTTAAAAGAAAATTCTTCTCGCTATTTAAAATTTTTCAAATACAGTATAACCCGGCTATGTACCAGGGTTGTGAAAGAATGTATTCATATGGGAATTCTTTGTCGCTGCAATCAAAATTAAAAGAGACTGGAATTTAAAAAATTTAAGTGAACATTATTTTCAAGTCATTGATTGGTGCATTCAATATTTATAGTCAATTGAATTCACTACACTTGACTTGAATACACCAGTGATGTTTTGAAGTCGAAGTGCGCCACACCGGGGAATGTTAATTAAACTTGCAAATGAAAGCAATCTTTCTACGGCGGCTAAAGAAGGTAATGGCGGGTTATATTTAAGAACATTTTTCTTCAATCTCGGGTATCGATCCAACATTTTGAAGTCTGTTGCAGGGTCCTACAGATATGCATATAACTCATCAGATTTAGTTATCAAAATTATTTTTCCAATAATTGGTCTTGAATACAAAATGTTAGCATAATAATATAAATAAATTCTTTAATTTGTGTATAAACATATCCATACCCGTAATTGAAAAGCCAAAAGAGAAAGTTCAGGATTGTCTGAAGCTGATAATGGAACTGCACTGCTACCGTCCCTCTCACTATGTAATTTTTCGTTCTGTAAACGAGGGGCTTAATGGCAGTTGCTGAAGGATACTATAATTGTTGGCCTAAAATAAAAAGAATTTGCTCTGATTTACCTTACTTCACAAATTGGAACATTTTTTCATTATCTTTAAAAAAAGCAAAACAAGATTGAATGAAAAACTAAAGCAAACGTAATAAAGTACCTACCTTTTCATGTGACTGGCCTTTTAAATGCCTATAAAATCAGTCGATGCTAACAAGTTGAAGTTATGAGTCGTGCATCGTATATGCTTTGGCAATGTTTTTCAATAACATTATTTTGAAACTCGAGTTCTTCGAGCTCAATATCGTCATCAGAACGAGACCAGCAATCTTGAGATGCAATACCAAACTTCCTGAATGCTTGCATTAGATTTGATCGGTTATCAGTAACAGTTGCCAATATTGTTTGAGTTCAAATCAAATTTTTTATTAACCTGCTGGATTGCATCATTTATGCGATCATATGTGTGTGACCCAGAAAACCGCCTGCATGCCAAAGCAACTGACTTCCTTGTGAAATTGTTATCAATCCAAAAACAAGTATATCCAAAGAAACTTCGGTGTTGAGTTGAGCAAATATCTGCTGTTTTGCACATACTACGCTGAATTCTCAAATGCTTGCACATAGACGAATAATGTTCATCAATAAGTTTCAACTTCTAAATATGGATTGGCAAACTTCAAAAGTCTCCTCAAAGATTGGTCTTTAAGAATATATACAGACAAGGAGTAATTAGAAATGAACTGAATAAGTAGTTTTTCGAATCGGTGTTGCTTTGATTGTTTAGGCTCGGTAGTTGCGCCTTTCAAATCAAGATACTTTTGATACGAATCCGAAAGTTTGATTTTTAAATGTCTGGTTAAGTTAGATGTTACTTGCTTCGACGCTTTTGATGTTGCTTTGCATGTGCAACATTCAACTAAAATCCCATTTCTTTTCTGCTGAAATTCTGTTCTATTAAGCTACATAAAGAAAACTAAAATTGGCGTTATTTCCAGATTTTAAACGAAATAAACCATATATCGTCGTATATGACATTGCCTGTTTTAATCGAAACATTGGCGAACATATATTTTATCATTGAAAGTTCCATGTCAGCTGAAATATTTAGTTTTGCGCCATTATTTGCCGCCAACTCCTCCCACTTTTGAATCAGTGGCCCTCTTGTCGGTATTATATGCTTCAGTACAATCCTCGGCAATCTGCTTTCTTCCATCTCCACTATTTTCGTAATGTAATCTGCATGTAGTTTCAAAGTATTTAAAAAAAGAGGTGAGACTCCAGTTTCTAAATTCAGCATATAGTTTGGGGTACATGTTGGAAGTCGAAAGATTCGAAACAATACCCCCAAATTTGGGACTCGTACAGCAAAATAGAGGCCGCAGTTGCACGAAATAGCTTAATTTTCGAAGCTGATCGATATACTTATTGTCGATACATCGTCCCCAAACTGACGAAATAGCTCTTTTAGCTGCTTGTTGACATACAAAGTGCTTTTTTTTAATTAATTTTTATTCAATCGTATTTGCCTTAGTTTAAGAGTCACATCAAGCAGATTCAGTTTTAAATAGTCAGTTTAAATAAGACAGTACATTTTTTTCTGTGTACGCAGAGAAAAATGTACAACTTGTACAACTTGTCAGGCAGCAAGTTGTTTCCTGTGTGAAGTTATTAAATTGGTTGTTTCTTTACGTATCCCTATCATTCGTTCGCAGCCTAAGCAATGAATTTCGATCAAGATCTGATGGCCATTTTTTTAGCAGCAACATGCTGTCTTGCAGTTTGTAATGTCTTCCATCGACGAAGACTATATACGCGTACGATCTTTGAAAAACTTTCTTTTTGAACACTAACTTCACAGCAAGAAGGGCCTGCCAAGACACCTACAATTCCAACAACTTCGGTCTCTATGCTTTTTCTGCAGCATCTTCGACCTTGAGCTTGAAGAACAACGCCACAGATGACCTTCTTGACTAAGGTAGCCAACTCAGCAGAAGTTGAATGAGACCGACCTCTACAAACTCGTTTCGCAATCGATTAATTGGACCAAGTTCGCACTTCGGACTGTGTGACAATTGTTCAACTGAAGCTGAATAGTAAGCACCTAATAACCTCGTGAAGTTCGTATAGAATCGTAAGAACTGGTATGACTTGTCCACTTATTTGCCAAATAAAAGCGTCTGCCTCGTTCTCATGGGAAAATAAGTTCCATAAATCCACTTGAATTCATTAGAAGCGAATAAATATTTGACTGCAGAAAAGTAAACACTTGGGTGCCGCAATCTGTGAAATCGTGAACAGAGCACAGCTCTGTTGTGTTGCGTGGCGCTCGTCGGGTTTTTTTTGCACTTTCCCACGATTAAGGCAACACTCCGCGACTCGTGTCGACAGCTGGCATGTAACTTCGAAAGCAGCTCTTTGGACATCGACGTGCCGAAGGTCAGAGCGTGGAGTCTAGGCGCGTGTGCAAATAATCGGCTGAGGGTGAGTCGAGTGAATCATTCGCATTTGGATCGTGCTGCAGTTCGCCTTCTAACCGGTGATCAATGTGTGCCTCTGTAGGCTACCAGATCCGCCACACACGGCATAGAGAGAGCTGTATTTCTAGGAAGGGTTCACGGAATTGATTGCGGCCACTGGGTGGTCCGCGGTTGCGACCACGACATAAAGTCGCTTTCCAAGAACTGAAGGGTCCATGTAGGTCTCAAGATGAAACTCCCCTAGTTTTTATCGGCTGATCTCTCGGATTATTTCCTCACCTCGGAAACCCTTTAAATTGGCCATGAAACGCGAACTTACTCGAAGCCTTTCACCGTCGTTAACGGCGGCTGCACTAAAAGGAGTTCGAACCCCATAATCCCGGATGAAACGAAGTCACAAGAGAATGGGGAGAAAACTCGAATGCGGAGAGACAGACAGAGAGAGAGAGAGATAAAAATAACACCGCATCCCAGGCCATAGCCGATCCAACTGATTGCCTGGGAAAAGTTTTCGAAACAAATAAATTCGTGCACTCCTCCTGAATGCATAATCCGATGGAACGTGTAATTTAGAGGGCACCACCTTTTTGTGCTACCGACGCGGATGGTCTGCTTGGTTAATGCATCATCTCAACCCGAAGTCATTCACTCCAGTTTGCCTGCTGTTTCGGTTGCTTCACTTTATTTCCCCAATAATGGCAGGTTGCTGTCGGTTTTTGTTTGGTTTATGCCCACTTGAAAGTGTAATGAGGAAGATGTGCAAGATCTCCCCCTTGGAAGCGATAATGGAAGATTATATGTTATTGTGCTTTTTTTTGCCTCTTCTGGATTGGCTTATCGGCGTGGGACTGCAAGTCGACGTAATATAATTTATTCGGTTGCGTTTGCGGAATGGGATTGCTTGTCATGTGGTAGGGACGCGGAAGCAGGTGAGTTGCCAGTGGGTGACTGGTTTTATTTTGGTCTGCTTTCGTTGTGGCGGTAGTAAAGGGTGGCACAAATTTGACGTGGGAACAATTTTCGACTGGAACAAAGTTCGTGGTGCACCATTCTAACACTCTAGAGACACTGACAATGCTCAGAGAGAATACACCTTCAAGGTGCGGAGTCACTATAAAACTGTAAGTCGCCATCACGTGTATGAGAGCACAGTACAAGTGGCTGTTGTAGAAGCCGGAACAAGGAAGAGATACCATGGCTTAAGCTCTCACTTGGACAAGGCTACAAAGGTTCAGGGGAAATGGATTAACTAGTGTAATTTTCTGCTTGTTCCTACTGCGTTTTAAAATTCAACGCAGAAGTCCCTTAGTGCACACCGTTGGGTTAACAAAATTTGACTAAGTAGTAGACTCTCTGATACGTGCACCTGAGGAACTACACATACGGAGGTCGAGATAATTTTCTGCCACCTCCTCACTTAAGCACATTCTGCAGAAGTCTTTTGTTTAAGCTGCACTTCCAACAGCTGCTTAGCGGGACTGACCGGGAGTCGATGAAGAAGTCCTGCCACCAAGCTTTGAAGTAGTCGGCACAGCCATTAAAAGGCTGAAGAACATCAAAGCCGCAGGCTCAGATGGCTCACCATCAGAGCTCATCAAGGCCGGTGGCAAAGTACTGGTAGGGAGCATTCACCAGATCATCTGTAGACGGAAGCATGCCCGACGACTGGAATATCTGCTCCATATTCCCCATCCACAAAAAAGGCGATCCTGCCTCGTGCAACAACTATAGGGGTATATCCCTGCTCAAAGTCGCCTACAAGATCCTGTCCATTTACTGTGTGAGCGTCTGAAGCCGTTTTGCAACGTGCCCGTGCGGCTTCCGGCCCGGCAAATCGACTATAGACCAAATCACACTGAGGCAGGCTGGAGAAGACCAGCGAGTTTCACATCGATACGCACCATCTTTTCAACGTTTTCAAAGCCGCATTCATGGCAAGGAGCTATTCGATGCGACGGCCGAATTCGGGATCCCGGGAAAACTGATCTGGTTGTGTCACACCACGCTAATACACAAGCGATGCACCGTGCAGTTCGGCTCAAATATTTCTGAGCAACAAATCAAACGTTCGGTAAAGAGATGCACTGTCGTGTGATTTCTCAATCTGGTACTGGAGAAGATGAGTGCGGCGGGCAGCTGTAAACTCGGAAGGCACTATCTTCTACAAGTCGGTCCAACTGTTGAGGAACGCAGATGGCATGGACAACGTCGCGCATTCCCAACGAAGATGCTGGTCTCAAGGTCAAAACCAAATATTTGCTGTCGACCAAAAACATTCGACCGTGGCACACCACCTTGGACAAAACATCACGATCGACGGCTTGTCTCCCGACAGCGTTTGTCTACCTCGGGGCAAACGGGAACTCCACAAACGACATCACAGTGAAGATCCGACGTAGAATCGCCCCTGGCAACCGGTGCTACCTCGGTATGTCGAATCAACTGGGTTCAAAACTCCTGACTCGAAGGACCAAAATCATGCTCCACAAAACTCTCATTTTTCCAGCCCTGCCCTGTGGAGCCGAAAGCTGGGCGCTAAACTGAAGAGCTGGTTCTTGGTACCTTCGAAAGAAAAATTCTGCCTCGGATATATGAAGGTGAATGGAGGAGAAGACACAACCGCGAACTCTACGAGCTGTACCAGGATTTGGATGTAGTTCGGAACCCAAAAATCCGTCGACTGTGCTGACTCGGCCACATCGAGTGCACGGCCAACAACGCTCCAGCTAAGAGGGTCTTCGAATCCGAGAAGGAGAGGAAGGCTGAATCTCCGATACAACAGACCAAGTAATCGCGGATGCAAGACAGCTTGGTCTTGTTGACTGGAAGCAGCGTGTCTAGGACCGTCAACTATGGAAGGCAGCAATTGATCACGCTCAGACCCTCCAAGAGTCGTCAGCCTGATAAGTAAGTAAGTACAGAAGTCTTTATGAATAGTCTTAAGAATTCTGGCATGTTTATCTGTCTAGACATCAAGCACAACGCCGGCTGCAAACCGATGGATATGTGACGCCGTGGGCGGTTTATCGATCTTTTATTTGAGGCTAGCAGTGTAAATTGGAGTGGCCCACAAAGATTAAACGTTTGCCGACCGTCACTAGTGAGCACAACTTTGAAAATGTTTTGTCCGAAATAACAGAGCTTTGGTAAGAAATGTTGTTACAATCTTGGTACATTGGGCCTTGTTAACAATTTCCAATAAATATCATACAGAATCACGCCAATGAATTTACTGACTTTTGTTCAGCTGGCATGTACTAGGCGACAAACTGCGCATTGTGAGTGTCAGTGTTGACAGGTCATCAATGGCTCGACGTTTGAAATGACACTTCTGGTTGGATCTGTTTATGAATGTGACAACAAAATGTGCATTTCCACGGGAGAAATACCCAAAAACACAACGAATTTGCTGAAAAATAAAACGCTCTCTCAAAAGTGTGTTTGAAACTACGCAACCGTTCGAAGACTCACATCGCCATCTGTGAGAAAAATCAGTTAAACGCAGGCATTTGCAACGCATTCAACAAGGAATTGTGTGTCGCCGTGATGCATTGTCCAACAAACAGGTACATTGCTGGTTCCAGTTCACAAGCAAGTCCATTGAATGAAGAGTCCTTTCCACCAAACCTTGCGGTTCACAGGATAAGCAACAAAAGCGAGAACACCAATAGTTGAGGAGAATAACAAGAAGTACTTTTATGGTTGTTTAGATTCTGTTTTGTATTTTGTAAACGATTTGTAAATATCACAATTATTTATCACAACAATGAAAATTAAAGCTTTTCAGTATGAATCTTGGAAGACATCGTGATTCATCAACCCCCACTCCCTTTAATTGGCCTCAGATCGACTTAAGCTTGAGCCCAGCGATCACCAAATTGTGAAACTGCGATCTGATTGTCTGTGCAGCAGTCCAGTGGTTCAATGAGGTCGGCATCAGGAGCTGTGGTGGAGGCGGCAGTCCAGAAGAAGGTGCCGTTTGCGGTGCGAGCGAAATGAACTGGAACGTAGACGGATGCCTGATCGTAGTGATCTTCTGAGGAGATGCTGGAACTGCAGGATGAGGCGGCATATATGCGCTCATTTGCTTCGTTTTCACTTTGGATCTCAGCCTCGGCGTTGCACTGATTCTCCAAGGACTCCAGAGATTCCAATGATGACTGCTTGCGGATTTCGTGTGTTGCGGTCTTCTTTTCGGATGTGTGCTTTTTGAAGATCGCCTTCAGGACTTTCTTCAAGCTGTACGACATCTTCTTGTTGTCGGCTTTGCAGTTGTTGTTGTATTCCATGGTGGCGTTGCTGATTTCTACGCACATTTTGTTGTTGATTTTGAATGAAATGTTGGTCTTGGAAGAACTGTGAGTTGCTAGCTGCACGGTTGCTGCTGTTTGAATGATGATCCTGAACGAAGATCCTTGCCCTTATATACCCGCTCTGGCAGTCCCCACTCCTACGCTCTGTGCACAGGTAGTTTACTGGAGGGGAATGAAATTCCCATGCACGGAGCACAAAGTGCCTGGGACGAGAAGGACCTTATCGGCCTGCTGCTTCGCACTATTATCCTGAGTCCTTATTGTGTGCATTCTGTGTAATCCTCAGGTATCTTGATTTCGTTGCAAATTCCCACGAACGAATCGCTGCCAGATCCCTTGCCAGTTGCGTTGTTGTGTAGGATTGCAGTGACATTTCTCAATGTTCACGTTCACATTGCGACACCAACAATGGGAAAACAATAGAGGCGCAAATTACACCTAGCCATTTAAGGCTTGATTGGATTCATGTCGCTATGCAGTCGTTCTCGACCAAAACTCACAACTCATTATTTTTTTCAAATTTAAATGAAGGCGTTGGATAGTCAAATGTCACTTCATTGTCGCAGGTCTTCACCATTCGACAAAAGAACAGTGTCACAGGCGATTCTATGGTTGCAACTATTAATAACAATAACATGGGTGGCGCTATAACCAGTAGAGGACCAGGGCCAGACTTTCCAACCGCCCCTTGTGGTGTGCGTTCTAGCCCTCTTTCCCGAGTGGAAGGAACCTACAGTTTAATGCCGACTCCGAACTGCCAATTTGAGAAGCTTTTTCTCGAGAGTTATACTCTTTGATTATTGCCAGTGCCTCGAAAGTGATAGGGTCGTGAACAATATTTTGCTCGTACAGGGAATCAAACCGTGGCAACGAGCCAAGGCTCAAGTGCACAGGGGTCAACGCATTAACCCACAACGCCACTGCCGCTGGGTTTTAACTATATTGGCAAATAATAATTGTCTGCAACAGTGACTCAATAAGGGGAGCAACCCAAAAGGCTTATTATAAGAATTCCAACCTGGTTTCAAGCCTGGTTACTCGACGGTCGATCACATCTTTGAGCTAAAGAGCATTGGAAACGAAAAAAAAAAATGCACAGCTTCTGTATCGAGTTTAAGTTACTATTCGATGCGGTGGACAGACGTGCGCTTATTTAAATACAAGCTCTATGGACTAGGGATGTCTTCAAAGTTTGGAAAAGTTTTACAAAATCTGTAGACCCTTGCCCTTAGCCGCAGTTTGGACTGAAGAGGAGGAATCAGAATGTTTTCGAACAGAGTCTGGCGTTCGACGGGTGTGCACTGAGCCTTTCATAGACGATCTAACGAATTTCATAAGTGAGGTGTAGAATTTGCGGGCACTATAAATACTCTCTCTTACGCTGACGATGCTAACTCACTCACCCCGAGCGCGCCAATTGGTGATCAACCAACTATAAGGTTACTGTACTACTTGCAATCTTAAAGAGGACCTCGACACATCAAAGACTGTGATCTTAGAATCGGTGATGAAAGAAAGCATAAGCGAAAGTCGGTTCTAAAATTCAATACTTACCGAAGTCGTGAACGAACCTGGGCGTGTGCCTTACACACAACTAAAGTATGGAAAAGGATCGGAGTTAGACAAGAAAAGTGCTTTGCCAACAGGAGTATTGCGCATAGCTGTTACTTCCGTGTTCAATTATGTTCTATGCGCCGCACGTATGGGGATACACTCATTCCCATCCATCCCCACTCTTCATCCAAACCCTCAAAACTCAGGCGGATTACTTTGTTAAAGCTTTGAACATGCGCACAATGAAAGACTACCGAAGAAGACTGCCCTTAACATAATCAACCGAAGACACAACTGGAATGTGGAATGGAACAAGCGCGCGCAGATTGGTATGCAGCTGGGCTTGCACATTGGAACTCTAAATGAATGGAGATCTTAAGTGTAGTTACTTAATTGCTGTGGTTGATGAGAAGCTTCGAGAGAATTTTATCGAAGAAGCCATCAGCTCTGTCCACAGAGCGGTTTACAGGGCGTCTTTGTCATAACCTGAACCCAAGAAACGACTCGATGAGAACAGTGTGGAGCATCGATGTTGGTGATACTTCGTGCAGAGCTTCTACAATTGAATTATATGCCCGGACCTAAGCGGGCTGTGTAGACGGAGAGTAAGAGAAGATGTCTTTCATTTCCTAGGAAAATGCCCGGTCCTAGTAGAAACAAGGCGATCCTTCTTTATTTCAATTATTTAATTGACACGGAAATCTTATCTTATTTAAACGAAATGGAGCTGCAACCCTTAGCAAAGTAGCTCAGGCTTACCGAAACAGAATTCTCAGCGAAACTTCTGATAATTAGATAGATTCTGATGTGTATGAAAGGTTCTAAGTTCAGGCCCCAAATCCAGAAAGTTGACACCACCACGCTCACAGAGAACTCCTGTTAAGAAACACCTTCTGGACTGCGCCGTTCGGAGTCGGCTTTAAACTGTTTGTTCCATCCACTAGCAAGCACAGGACCTAGTCCACCTCAAACTGTGGCGCCACCCAGATTTATTTGTGTGGCCAACACTTTATCTCAACTGGCACCTGATTTAAGTTTGGGACACTTCTTTCATTTCAACTGATATAAAAGCTATGCTTGGCAATGGGAAGACTAGGAGCATTTAATAAATACTTCAGCACTTGTCTCGTCGCGACGACTGGATGGCGCACTTGGTTAAGTGCCATCCATAGTTCGAATCCCAGTGAAATCAAAGTTTATACGCTTTTTTCCGGCTTTCAAATCTGGTCCAGTAACCATTTTGATCGAATTAACGACACTATCACTTGAGTGGTCGATCGGTGGTAGTAGTCCGACTGTTACTATGGTTCGACTAGCAGCCACCTTACCTCCCCTACCTACTTGTCCCGTCTATGAGTCTCAGTTCACCAGTGTACCCCAAATTTAGAAACGGCCATAAGGACTTCGTTTTGATTGCTCTGAAAACGAATTGATCCATCAAGATTCAAACACCATCCTAGTACACTTTAAAACCACGTCTTGAAGCCGCCTAAAACCATTGCGAGAGAACGTGCCAAGGTGAAGAAAATCCCGCTTTCGGCATGACCCTCATTATACAAAAAAAAAAAAAAACAAAAAAAAAGTCTCCTCTAACTCCATGCATACCAGCGCCATTATCTGCGTCCGTGTCATCACATCAAAGAAGTATCTATCAACCTCAACTGTTGCCAGTAAGTGCACACAACCCAAGTGTCTGCGCGCCATCTTCGCCATGCGGGAATTCTGTGGGAAAGTAAGAACGTGCTCTCGCACTAAGGCGGATAAATTCTCTTTATCTCTGCATCTCGAATGGCCACTTGTATGCGCGATCATCCACTTGAGTATGCATCGCACACGATTTGATGGCTGCCTTCACTTCTAACCCATGCGTCTTAAGAAGGGATTTCGTATTCATGTGGGGTATCCTCCACAAGCGACCTTTCAATAAAGAACAAAACAAGAAACGAAGACGAAGAATAAACGTACACCAGAAGAACCTGGTTCACTGATTATTATGATGTACACATAGACACAATTTCGAAACGCGGAATGAGGACTCTTTATTGTTGGAACGTCAAACGCAGTATTCTTCTTTGTGCCGTCTTCCAGCAGTGGAGGTGAACACGTGGTGTTCACTGGCGTGCAGACACACACACGCGCACATACGGTCGGCACACATTCTTGGCCCTTGCTGTTGGCCATTTGAACTGCAGGGCCTTGTCATTAGACTTATAATTGAAGGTGTTCATGTTAGAGGTCAGGACGGTTAATTGTCTGTCATATCTTAAGAAGGGGGACCTAATTTCGGTAAACACTTTACGGATGCATCTTACAGAGGGTACGTCTTTAGACGTATTGTGCTCAGCCCGGCAGTACTCTTCGAAGTGACAGGCAATTTGAGAGTGTCAAGAGTTGAATTGGAGCCATTATGCTCGGAAAACATTTGCAGAATTTTGCATTAATAAACCCAGGGCAGGGCGGATTTTGTTCCAAGATTATGGCACAAGTAAGCTGTTCAGCGATGATACCCGAGTCCTGTTGAAGGGGTACGTCGATAAGCAAATGGTTCTGGAGGGAAACGATGGATATTCCAATAATTTATGGGGGTGTTGTTTTTCATGATTAATCTGATTACTTTCGTCTTTGACTCTGAGCCTGTGGGACAATATAACATTGGACTACCAGCTTGCGCATACGCGCCAACTTTGTTTGCCTAATTGGAAGCAGCTGGCCAGACTGAAAAGGGAGGCTCCTTGGGTAAGACTCAGGCCGGCCCGGACTTTAGTGCTACACAAAGAAGAAGAATTTTGTGCGAAAAAGGTGTCGATCTCAAAATAAGTGCCGATCCATGGATGAACTCAGAGTCAGTACAAAATTCGTTTTCACAGTGGCCGTTTAACGATAAATTCCACTTAAGTAATGGTTTACCTTACACGACCGATTGCCATGGCTTATGTGCCGATCCAGAGACTACGTAATTGCCATTCGTGTATTCTTTCCCCAAATCTTAAACCCAAAATACATTACAGAAAACCCACATAAGCAACCAAATATTTTGAAGATATCCACTTGTTATAACAAATATCTCACATCACTGTTGCCGCGGAGAAATAAATGTTGTAAGCAAGATCTACTACTTTTTCCTTAATTTGAGGTAATGATAAGATTAATAAATAAATTCTAACTTAAATAGTAAAAACAATCTTATAAAAATACAAATATGCACAAAACATAAATAGTCTAATTCTTCATCACAACAGCTTTATTTGTTTATTGTGGCAGCAATTTTACAATCTTTCGTTTGTACAGTTCTTTTTTACAGAGATTCGGGTGCATTGCCATAGTACTAGACTATTAATACAAATTTTTAAATAATATGTCATACACACAATTTGAAGGAAGAGCCACTAAAAAACCTTCAAAAAATACTTAACTTCCGCTAGAGGGACGAGAGAGGAGAATTTAAAAATTTAATGCAGCTGTGAGACCTACTTCCAAGAGGAAGGTAGGTATTTAAATAATAAAAACGAAATTATCACATTATTGAACATTTATATTAAATAAATAAATAAATTAGCCTATGGCTTCATCGCTCTGGCTTAAAAGCTTTTTAATTAAATAAATAAATATTATAAAATATTTTGTTTTCAATTGTTTAAGAGAAACATGTACAACAATATTATTCAATGTATTGCCCATCTGAAGCTATGACTTTTTCCCATCTTTCTGGCAATTTGTGGATCCCATCCCAAAAGAACTGCGCCGGCTTGGCACCCAAGAATGAATCAAGCCAAATTTTGATATTCTGCTTTGATGTGAACCGCATTTCAGTGAGGGCGTTCTGCATCGACCGGAACAAATGGCAGTCAGAAGGGGCAAGGTCTGGGCTATAAGGCGGGTGGGGTGAAACTTCCCATCCACCGTTTTCCAAATAGTTCTTAACCGTAATAACAACGTGGTGCCGAGCGTTGTCATGATGGAAAATTATTGCCTCGTGTCTGGTAGCATATTACGGGCGTTTTTCTGCTACTGCTCTCTTCAAACGGATTAATTGTGTTCGGTAGCGATGTCCATTGATGGTTTCACCCGGTTATAGCAGCTCATAATACAGCACCCCTTCCGATCCCACCAAATACAGGGCATTACCTTCGCGCCATGAATATTCGTCTTTGCCGGTGATTTGACTGATTAGCCAAGCCAAAATCACCACTTTTGGCGCGTGCTCTCAGCTAGGCGCATGTTCACCATAAACTTCCACCAAAATACGATAACTTTCGGCAGCAGTTTTCTTCATATTAAATTGATGAAGAAGCAAAAACACCTTTTCAGGCACAAAGTTCGACATGTTTGAGTAAAAAAAAAAAATTATTGTTGCTTACGCTTCAAATGAATGGCATATACTGAAATGAAGAAGCCTTCCAACGCATGTTCCAATGGAATGATACATGTTACACCATCTCTTAGCAAACCGCACGAATTAAGTTGTAGACCCAATACATAAATAGATATATGTATTTAATAAGTAAATAAATAATTCAGGTACTGCACTTATTAAGAAGCTGGATTTGAAATCAAGTTTTTGGCAGGCGATAGGCATGATGTCTTATATTTGTAGTTTAGTTTTTCAATTCTAGACGTATTTTGGTGTTTCTTCATTTCATTTCTATGTTCGCTATTTAGGGAAGTACCTCGGTAAAGAAAAGCCAGGGTAAATTAAAAATCATTAAAAATCAAACTTTGTTTTGAGATGTCTGAAGCTTGCGCAGTCGGCTCTAACTCATCAGAAGTTGTAGACAAGCGTAACCAGTCGAGTTTCTGAACTTGGTCCAACGTCCTGGGTCTGCCAAGCGGTCGCCCACCTGATGGAATCGCATTCAACGACCGCCTCGGAAGTCCTGATGATGGGGGACATTCGTGTCATGTGACCAACCCACCGAAGCTGAGTTCCTCGCTCACTGCCCCAACAACACGAAGAAATCTCACCTCAGAAGTTTGTATTCGCGATCTTATTCTTTCGGTCATTACCCAAATTTCATGACCATTGGTGGGATTTGGAATAAATACTGAGTGGAAAACCGCTAACTCGGCTTTGACACTAAGCTCGGCCTTCTTTATTACAGATCCACCAAGCTGTTTCAAAATTGACCCACCTTGACCAATCCTACATGAAAGCTCATCATTACTCCTTCCATCACTCGTGAAAAAGACCCCGAAGCACTTAAACTGTGTGGCAAGCAAATTAGGGAGATGACAAATTGCGTCATCGTAAACGTCTGACTAATAAAGGTCTGCGTTAGTCGCATTTCGTAAACATTATGTATGTGGTTTCACTGTGAAACAACTGGTGAGCAAATGTTTAAACCACATCTTGAAGTGGACGGTGCACCCTGGAAAATGTCATCGACTGAATGACATACAGTCTTTGGTCCTGTTTGCGTCGAGGGTTTTTGGAGGACAGGATTCAACCACGAACTGTATAGCGACATGAGTCTAGTCAGACGTAGTCAGCTCCGGCCCGAAGAGTCTTCGACTCCGAACCTTTGAGACAACGCAACAGAAAACTGTTTTGTGGATCCGTGAGTCCACGCCTATGACTTGAACCTACTGTGCCTAGGTTCAGTTCCTGGTCTGAAAAAAACAATATTTTCACTGCCCAACTTCTTTCGAGTGAATGACAATGATAAAAGAGCAATTACTCAGTTTCTCAAAATTGGCGTTCAGAGTTGGCATTACACTGTAGGTCCTTAAGGGAACAATATCTCGCACAACACGAGTCATCTATGCCATCTACGAACTGTACTGTAGTGCCACCCACAGCATTGCTGGGAGTGTCTTTAAAAAAAAGTCAGTTTGATCCTTCGAGGGATGGCTCTATTACTCAATTGCCTCTTAAGCCCATAGAAACAGTGGTTTGTACGAATTACTCTGCGTTTACGTTTGATTGTTTGTGCCGTTTCCTGCGGAGCGGAAGTGGATGAAGCCCTTAACTACTTCGAAGTTATAGCATGTGGTGCTTTGGCCAAAACGTCAATGTTGTATGGCCTTTCCTGAGGTTTCGTTTTGTCACCATTCACCTCTCAACCCATTTTAGATGCTTCCGTTTCAACACCAATAAACGCTTCACCGAATGCTCTCTGTGTTCTGTGAATAACGAAAATCTGAGTTCTTTGAAAACTGGTTGCCGTACACTTCGATCAAAATGCGGTATGCATCATCATTGGCTAAGCATCCGCGTCTCAGTCTTTGTTATTGGCCGCATAGATCACATATAACCCTATAAGCCGGCTAAGGTCCACAGTTTTGGAAGCCATCATTACACTGGCAACTGGTCCGGATGGCCAGGTCGGAACGCTGAAAGCTGTGATCTAAAATTTGACATTCAGACTGGACCTTGTACGAAGAAAACACAGATTTTTTGGTTTTTACTTTGTTGGTTGTCAGTGTTTCTTGGCGCTTCGATCTTATAACGTGGTGCATTCATTTTTAGGGTCCACATTGCTAAGCCAACACCTTGAGGTAGCTTTGAGGAATCACCTAATTGAGTCCATGACAGTCATTGACAACATTTGACTACACTAACGACATAATTAACGAAATTAACGACATCACAGTGTCATCAATAAAAAACGACGCGTCGTGGAACAACACTGGTCGTGACTCGTGAGAGGAATCTCCACTTCTTTCCTAGACTTTGATATAAAACTACTTAATTCCAGAGTTAGTAGGGATTTCTCAATAACGACAAGCCCAAAAGACACAAACTTCACCCTATCCCACGCACGCTGTCAGAGTTAGCAATTTAGTATACACAAGTCGGACGCCGTCTTGTCATTCTACTGCCGGCCACACAATGTGTCAGGCAAGCAATTTATGAAACAATACCTTAAGCACAAGCGGTGGATCTCGTGGAAAAGCCATGAGGTTTCACACCATAGAATTGTGTTCAAAATGAGCCTGCCTATGGATCTTGTATTACTTGGATGCCAAATCATTCACAGCTTGATTGGTGTTGCGACGGGTGCCCGTTAACCTATCGGCTAACCTTCACATAACATTCTCAATCCCTCGCCCGTATTGCTTGAATATATGTTCCATTCCATTTCCAAAAACTTACGAAAACTTTCAAGTTAAAGGAAATCAACAAAAATGACCCCTGATCGGTCGCACTGTTCAAATTGAAAACCTCGACGCAATACAATCACAGGATTACGTATTACCTTCTAGGCTGACTACGAATGCGGATGAGACTTAAGGGTGCACAGACCAATACGCAGAAGCGGCTCGTACTACAATTGTCTTCTGCATTTTAAATTCGTCTTTCGTCTAATTATGAATAAATTTTCAGTGTGTGCGTTTTCGTCTGCCATTCTTTTACACGCGAGGACGCGGCGAAGACCGCAATGCCTTGGAATGTCTATTTCTGTTTAAAATCATTTCGGTGACAATTAATGCATTAGTTTGCATTTCAATTTGATTCGTATGCCGGCGCGGCGTTGCAGTGGCGTGCACGTTGTGTGCTCTTACATGTGACGCTAGAGGTACGCGCGCCTTGTGAGTTATGGCCAATGAAGTTAGAACGGTGATAGTGACTGACAAGTGGAGGAGTGCGAGATGCGGATGGAATTGCTGATGACGGGCCTCCTGCGGGTTGTAGCCTTCCAAAGAATGTGCTCGCTCGTTGGTCGGGCCTTTCAATGAGGAACTTTTTTTGAATGATCAATTAATTTGTTTTTTTTTTATGAATGCAACTCTTCTGAGTCTGGCTTGTGTCTGCAGTTGGAATGTCCTCTAATGCTCATTGATAAGTCTTTGTTTAGGTCTCATTCGAATTTAGCAGATTTGTGATGAGGGATAGGATTTTGCTAACTTTGCCTCTTTTCTTGTTAATTGGAAGATTGAATCGAATTCAAATGGGGTAATGGGCAGTGCTAATAGCTGGACACTTCGTCGTCTATTTGGTGTCCGGATACTAGAGCCCAGCTTTTATACCAGTCTCCAGACTGACGGCTGCTAAACATTTTAATGCAAATTTTTCAATTCTTGTTTTAGGGCCATTTGCTGATACTACACTTAAGTCTACTTCACAGCCAAGTTACACAAATATTTAAGTCGGACTTAGCCTGATACGGGTTACTTTTAAATGCAACTAAACCGCCAATCAATGATGGAAACGAGGCTCTTTGAAAGAAGTGTTTCTTGGCACTTGTTACACAGCTGTCTTCGGTAGTTTTTTGTGTTTACAAGTATATGAGATTTCCTCTGAAACGAAATCCTCTTCATATAACTTCTTATCACATAAAACATCAATGTGACAATAATTGATTGATCGTACTATTTCTTGAAGATGTACTTATATTTATTAAAAAATCGCTTTAGAAAAGAATACCCGTACAGTTCTCAAAACCACACACCTGTCGCCAGTATTCCTTTCATATTCATAAATATCTCTAAGATTTTAAGACACTGTCAGTATTAAAGTACAACTTAAAGTCACTAGTACTTAAACTTAGTCTAAGTTATACTTAGCGGAATGTATGGTCAACTTTTCTAGTTCATAAAACTAAATAAAATGTTTGAAAATGTTTCCAAAAGAAAACGTTATAAGTGATATAAAATGTTGGTGCCCGGCTTCTGAAACTAAAACTAAAACTAAATATTACTGTTTAGTTTCCGTTTTAATTTTAGTTTCAGAAGCCGGGCACCAACATTTTATATCACTTATAACGTTTTCTTTTGGGAACAGAAATAAGGCAAACAGAACATTTTTAAAGAATTTATTTTATTTATATTTAAAAATCAATTATCCACAATAATAAATATGCTCTGAAAGTTTTACTGTCTTTGTAAAAATTATCGAGATTATTTATATATCCAAACCTTTTAACTGAAGCTTTAATAGTTTTTGGCCTTTTTGAGTCGCCGTTGGCTTACTGACCCATTTTGATTTTTCCTCAAAATTAGTTCGCTAAAAATTGTAGAAAATCCGCGTTTGCATGAGCTGTGGAAACATTCTTCTTAATCAGACTACGTAATCCGCATACCTAGTCACAGACGCACAACAATAAAAAAATGAGGACTGGTCAATTCGGAGATCGAACCTGGCACCATCTGCGCAGGAGGCGATGCATCAACCTGCTACTCTACGGCGACCCACATTTGGGTTTTTAGTCGATCAAATAAATGAAATTGTGAAGACGTACAAAAAAACAGATATTTTCGAGAGTCTGTACTTATAATTTAAAATAGCATTCTTCTCATCACGAAACATCAACTGTTTGCGAAATGTTGCCAGTATTAAAGAATATTAACACGATCAAATCAAGATCATTGCGTAGGAATTCTTGAAGAAGCTTACCTTAATTTTTCTTACTTCTTGCACTTCTTCCCCCGACTTTGGGCCAAAACCACAGTACCAGGCATTACGTTTTTATTTTATTCAAACATGTAAGGCTAAATCAAAATATTTCTAGATATTGTTTCAACGGTTGTGAGGGGTTTCTGATAAGTTACTATGAGGCGTTCTTCACCCAGTCGGGGCTCACAAGGATTCCTTGCTTGAATAGGAATGCACTGCACTCGACCTCCACAACATCTGACATCGGGAAAAGCGCACACATTCAAGAAGACACACATTTCATTCACTTTCGAACATGCTCTCGATCGTTGTAACGTGTTCAGTCTTGCTCAACAGATGCGTGGTGTAGAGCACGTGCAGGATTTTTTTGTTTACTGTTTAGTTATGACTTCTGAGTAAGTGTTTTTTAGATAAACTTGTGTGCAAAAATAGTATAAGGCGTCCTAAAGGCATTTGGCTGTTCAGACACAGACGACAGTGGAAGATGTGGTGGTCCTCTAGGCTGTAGCGTTTCCTGCTCCGTATTTTAAACAGGCCTGTGCATATTAGCAGCACTTTTGTGCTGAGTTTTTTTTTTTCGTTTTGATTAACAGTCTCGAGCAAAAAGTTTGTACATAATTTCAGTTGTTGTGATTTTCATCAACCACCACACCAGGCACTCTATGTACAGTCAGTGTCAAAAGTGAGTGCACAGCATAAATGTGCTTGCGTTCTCAAAAAACTTAATTGCAATTAGTAACGTACATAAAGCTGAAATATGAAGATTTCTCAAAAACTATAGGCACAGCGAGTCATAAGCCAAAAAATTAAGCAAAATTCACATCTCAAATGTAAGAGTCTGCCCAAATATGAGGTTTTCAGGTAGACACTTTAGTGTCCACTTAAAAATGGATGTGTTTGGTTATTTTAACTATATAAAGAGTGACCTGCACCAAAAGCGGTTGCAAGCAAAGCTCAGAAGGGCCATATATCGGTGATCTAAATTTCGTCAAGTTCTTGGTTTAAGACTCGCCGTTTATGACTCGCCCATATTTTTTTATTTGCATTCAAGGTTTTTTTCTTTGGGCTCCCTTTTGAATTAAATATTATTCTTTGCTGTACTCACTTTTGACACTGATTGTATTTATTTTTGTATGTTTTTTACTTATAAAGACTGAATACTAAACAGAGTAAACTGTCCCACAGAAGACCAATTTGCGTTTAAGTGGAAGTAAGTTCTAAACTATTGGTTTAATCTTGAAACTGTTAATTTACTTATTATTTGCTGCATTAGCTTTTTATTTAACCACAGGCAGCTTTGGAAAGATCATGGACACTAGCAAATTTTGAGGTTTTAAAAAAACACACCTCAATTGGTTCTCTGTGTACTAGGGGGTACACGCAGTGAACTTATCGCGTTATTTATTAAGAAAAACAAAGAACAAAAGCAATAATACAAAAGTTAGCGATTACTTGTAAGTTGTCAATATATTTAAGGATGTTGATGCTGTTAAACGCTGCTGCTCAAGCCAAGCAGCTTTCTGAAGGTCTCTGAGCCAAGTTAAAATATCTTTTTTGAAACGATCACAGCCATTCAATGCCTGCCAGTTCCTCCAACTTCCAGCATTCGGGAATTCTTAATTTGTTGATTTGTGCTGTCTTTTCTGACAATCTACTTTTGGCAAACCATAAAATAAGACTGCTGAGTCTTTGCGATATATTAAGTGGCGCTGTATTAAAGTGGCTTCCTGTTCCTCTGTGAATGTAAGCTATAGTTTGGAGTAAGTTCTACTTCCTTACTTATCAGATCGACGACCCTTGGAGGGAACTTGAAATATGTCTGCTGCTTCCAGTCAAGAAGACCAAGCTGTCTTGCATCCGCGATTACTTGGTCTTTATACCGGAGCTTCGGTCTTCCTCTCACTCTCGAACCAGGAGGCTCGGATTCGAAAACTCTCTTAGCTGGAGCGTTGTTGCCCGTGCGCTCGATGTGGCCGAGCCAGTGCAGTCGACAGATTTTTACCTTCCAAACTACATCCTCATCCTGGTACAGCTCGCAGAGTTTGCGGTTGTGTCTTCTCCTCCATTCACCCTTCCCGCAGACGCGACCATATATCCAAGAATCAGCTCTTCAGTTTTGCCTAGCGCCCAGCTTTCGGCTTCGCAGGGCAGGGCTGGCAAAATGAGAGTTTTGTGGAGCATGATTTTGGTCCCTCAAGTCAGGAGTTTTGAGCCCAGTTCTTTTGACAAACCGAATTAGCACCGGTCGCCAAGGACGATTCTACGTCGGATCTTCACTGTGATGTCGTTTCTGGAGTTCACTTTTGCCCCGAGGTAGAGAAACGCCGTACCTACCACGAAATTGTAGCTGTCGATCGGGATGTTTAGTTCAAGGTGGTATGCGACGGAATGTTTTTTGGTCGACGGTATGTATTTGGTTTTGTCCGCATTGACCTTGAAACCAGTTCGTTTCGCTTGTTCTTCAATTGCCATAAAAGCCTCTTCGCAGGGAACGCGCGACTATGTCGATGTCATCTGCGTACCCCAACAGTTGGACCGACTTGTAGAAGATAGTGCCTTCCGTGTTTAAGGCAGCCCGTGGCACTATCTTCTCCAGTACCAGATTGAAGAAATTACACGATTGCCCATCTCCTTGCCGAAATCCGGTGCCGGTTTCAAACGGCTCAAAAATGTTTGTTGACAATTAATAATTAACATTTAAATTAATAATAAAAATCAACAGTTTAAACTTTCACAAACATCACTGAGCACATTGCTTTTTTAAATGGAACAAAAAAACCACGGTTCTTAGTTTACTTACCATGAGCACAACCAACGCTGACGAGTCCAATACTTCAAATGCCATGCATAAAGCATGAAGGACCTCTTTACTTCGCTTTTCTCTTATAAGTAGAGATTCTGTAAATGTCGAAGACTCACTGTGGGACGTGACTCGTGAGCCACTTCGGGGCAGTTAACCTACTTGCTTTAATTAAAAAAAAAAAACAAATTGAATTAATTGCTATATATTTAGACACTTAATTTTTGCGAATGACCTTACATCGATTCGTGGGTTTTCAATCATGACGACGTGCGAGCAGGTCTCACTCCATTAACTTAAAATCCTGTTTTATTTCTGGACTTCGACGAAACGACTGTGTGCTGCACGAATTTTGATTTTCGTCGTTATCTTTCAGTTTCAATCTTAAGAGGTCTTAAGAGTCAAATCCTTGCGCAAAATTTGCCATGTGGTTGCAAATAGGGTCAACTGCTGTGAAGGTCGACCAATTGAAAAATTTTTGATTTGATTCAATGCTTTCCCTTACAGCAGCGATATTTTCAATTCAGCGACCTCTGTGAATATTCACTAGGGCTTTTATGACGTGTACTCAGCCAATCGATTTAAATTATTTGAATCACTTTCTTATTCCAGCGTTTGTTGGACAAAGTGTGTTTTTCACAGACTCACCATTTTCGCCAATTTTTCTACAATTCTCGAGTGCAATGTCAGAAGGAACAAAACGAAACTTGAAATACCCTGTTTATGCCGTTTTAGACAAATACAACCGCCAGCCTCGCTTTGAATTGAAGCCGAATACAACACGCGAACATTTTTACTTCACCCTGCCTGGGAGGTGTGTTTGTTTGCGAAGCGGCTAAATCAGGTTGAAATAAAAAAAACACATGAAGTGACCATGTTTTGCATCACCCCTATCCAGCAATTTTGAGGTACATTTAGTAGACTGACCGTGTCGGGTGGGAGAGGTACGACTAGGTTAAGATAAGCACATTCGCCATCAGACTGATGTTTGTCGAACATGATGCTGTTCTGGTCAGGGCCCGAGGCGCTTCTGCCCTGTTTTACAACAGCCAACTCGATGTGAGGTTGATGTGAAGGTTATCTAATTTAATGCTCACCTATGGCTGTCCCATGTGGTCCAACGAGAGTGCTAGCTTTTTTGGAAAAGATTTGGTTGTTTGAGAGGGGTTGTATTAAGGCTTTTCTTCGCCTTAAGAGAACACCAGAGTCCGAGTACAGAAAATTCTATTCCAATGAGGTCTTATACAACAGGTATAATATACCTGATACGAGTGGACAATTTCCTGGTGAAGTTGATTCGAGGTCCCACTGCTAGAGTGAAGAACTCGACCTAATTTCTGGGGCTTGCTTGCCCAATCCTCAATACCACGAGAGGGTACGTCAAAACGGCTTCGTCTGCCCAGAAGTATTGCTCCATTTGGATAAGCACGGTCTGATACAAGACATATGTGCGGCATTCATCGCCCATTCAACTGTGAATGAGCGACTCAGCCACTAACTTTCCGTCGCACAACGATCTGAGGAGACTCTCCTCCGGCGGTATCAAAGAGGATGTGGTAAGTTTTTAACACAACAGTTTAATTCTGTTCTGTCCATTTAAATTAACTTCTATTTAAGCATACTTTAGTTAAGACTAAGCTTAGCTTAGAGCAGTCCAACTTGTCTTAAGCATTTTTGTCTAGTAATTAAGTTTGTTACGCATTTTTTGGAAATAAAAATGAATTATGATGACTGCTGTTTGTCGCTTGGAGTTATTTTTGTTTTTCAATGGATTCTGGTGTAGGGGCAGAAGTTTTTGAACCGAACACTAGGATTTCCAAAGGGTACCAAAGGGCCTGCCGAAATCCACACCATCGAGATCTACTCTAGACAAAACCTCCACAAAGGTATCATATGGTGGCGTAGCACTACAGCCCGTAGAGGAGGTCCTCGCTTCTCTGCAACCACTAGTGTTGTACAATATCCACTGCACGAGTTATGCCGACTCTGAACGGCCAAGTTTGAGAAGACTTTTTCTACCCAGTTTTGACTCTTTGAGCATGGTCAGTCTCGAAAAAATTGTTTTTTGTGGGAATTGAACCCTGGCAGAGAGGTTCAATTGTGTATGGGTCGACGCATATACCCACAACTCCATGGCCGGTACACATACTTCTCCAGATTGCAGTGGTGAAACGCTACAAGTGTCTTGTTTTTACCCTTCATTGATCGCTCATGCGTGGAAACCACAAGAGAGAAAATGTGCGTTTCACAGGAATCATGCGGGGTTCTTCCTGTGGTGTCCATGTACGAGCGAAATTACCAGCATGTGTCCGGAAGCATACTAGGAACTTGGTGGTGCCTTTTATTTTGCAGATTTTCTTATATTTGTACATTTTTGAGCATGAAAACGATTCAATAAATACATCATGTCTGGATCCAAGTTGTTTTGAAATAGAAAGCGTTTCCAGCTAGCCAGCCCAAGGTCCCATTCAGAATTTGTCCGCTGATTTGGAGTGAAGCTTTGGATGAAAACTATTCGAAAATATCTAACAGGCTTGTACTAATATCCCACTTCTCACTAAAACGATTTCAAGACTTGGTAGTTATGGATTGTTAGTTGTCTTAATTTCGGTCTACAGCGCTTGTTAGTTGTCTCCACAAAATGTTGCTAAGAAATGAAGCTAGACTAAATCTAAGAAAAAAAGAAAATACACTAAAGCTAAGGATTTTGGGTAAAATAATACAGTAGACGCTCGATATAGTGAACAATCAAATACAGTGAACACACAATATTTTATACAGGCCATTCTAAAGAGTGAACAAACAAATCTCGCGATAGTCAACACATATTTTTTGCATTTTCTTTGAACCTTTAGCATACAAAAACACTTCTAAAACTCATTGCTAGCATCCAGTAAAAAAAACTACTCAAGAAAGAACAAAGGATCCCATTATTAGCGTGCGCTAATGCCACAGGCCATAACTCTTGTTAAATGAAAAGCACAGGAATTTCGTTCCTTCAAAAATGTGTCCTCTCTGGATGAATTCACATTTATCCACCTTATATTGTACGTTAGAGAATATTATGGTTTTTTTAGACACAATTTGTGAAGCTTTTAATGGGGTATCAATAAAAGGCGCTGTCTTTACCTTCGCAGCCGCATGAGACAAACTAGAAACTTCAGCCACATCGAAATGCTGGGAAAACGTCCTTCCGTTTGAAGAAGACCTGAAAGGCAGTCTAGGATGAAGATGTAATACCTCTCAGTATTCATAGCAACAATCAAACGGCGGATGCTAACTCAGTGACCACGGCAGAAGCTATGACCATACAACAGGACTAGCACATGTGACAGTCGATTTAAACTATTGGAACGAAGATCAGGTATATATGTTTAGACATTGAAGAAGACAAAACGAAGGCGATTTGTCCAGAGTCCTCTAGAGATGCTGTCCAATTATTTGAGAATGCGCTTGAATGAGCAATTAACAACAACGTGAAACACATGGATCGTCAGTTGGTCCTTAAAAGGTAACAAGAAAATACGATATTAACTGACATAAGTTCAAAGAAAGCGAAAACGAAAAGAAACGTGCCGAATGGATACCGCGCTAGGGCAGATAGTGATTTATTCGTGGGACTAACTATTTAAGCACAGCTTAAGTTGGTTGTAGTTTTGTTTCTTAAGTCCAGGGACTGTATTATTTTTGGACGGTTGTATTTTTACGGATGAGTGGCGATATCCTGTTTCGCAAATATTTTCTTGTTTTTTTTTTAAATTGTAATTGCATTAATTTTTTGATTAATTAATTGTTCTTAAAGCATACACATTTTGATGCAATTTCCTTCAAAGAGTCTCAGCACGTTATAGTGAACAATCTCGATACAGTGAACAGGCCCGACGGGCGTCTGCTGTACTACGTTTCTAATATCGTACGACTGGTTCCAATTATATTTCCAAAGAAGATGATATTTGGTTTTGCTGTTACAAGCTAGTTTGGTCAAATCTCAATTTATCGACTTATTTCAGCGAACAATGAAGGGTGAAAAACAAGGCAACTCTAAATTGCTTGTGTAGTTTTATTTTGTGTAAACTGTTGCCGTGAACTAACGCTGAAAAGAGCTAAGCTTTTCACGCTGTTTCCAATAAGCGGTACACCACTGTATGTATGTCAAATGATCACGGATGTCTTAATCATCTTAAGCACTTGTTCAGATGAACAATTATAAACAAAAAGTTAAACGCCTTGGCATGCAAAAAAATATGGATTCAATTCTCGAGTATTTTATCGACAAGAACTTCAGCAAAAACTGGTTCAAGTAGCCCAGTCGATGATTTCAAATTGTTTCTCCGCAAATTACTAATTCTCTGCACTAGCGCGGCATCCATCGGTACGTTTTTTTCATACGAATCGGAGGATTTTCTCTTTGGCATCTACAATCCTTTCTCTATAAGTTTTGTAAGAGTTTCTCATTAATGTTGTACCAAAACGAAGCCGAATTTTATTCAAAAGGTATGTACGTAAGAGTCGCTGAAAGGGGACGATTTGCTCCCTTATCATAAATTGCAATTGATTAAACTAGAATCTCTGCTTCAGGTTTCTTAAATCAATATTTTTTATTAATTTTTTATTCCTTCTTATGCCTGTAGTCGCAGTACCATAGCGTCTGTCCCCAATACACCGAGACCTTCCATGCCAAAGAAGGACTAAGAGAACGCGCTGTCGTCTGACTTCGTCACACCCCAGTCCTAGAGGCGCGACCTTCCAGAAGTCTGTTAACATACGCTGATGACATTGACGTGATTGGCAGAACACAGAACGTAGAACATGTGACGCGGAAGCGGCTAAAACGGATCTGGTTATGAACGAGAGGATACCGGAACTGTCATTGTCTTCAAGAAATTTCATGAAACATTGACGTCTACATCGGCGCCGCAGTAAGGTGTACGAACGACTTAAGTACTGAGATAAAACACAGAATAACTCCAGTCAAGTGTTATATGTTTATATCTACATCGAGAGGCAATTGATCAGAGCTATCATTCGAAGGATCAGTTTAGTGTATATATGATCGGAACATTCTTCCGACAAAATGTAACGCAGCCCTGAACGCTGCGTTGCTTACAAAACACTCATGTCAACCAAACGTCAAAGTTGTGCGGCTAAGCTTCCGTTCCGAACGGTTACCTAGCTAGGGCAGTCTTCTTGCAAACTCTCGAGCTGAGGACGCACAAGGCACATAAAGAGGCAGACGCGATCAAAGCAAAAGTGCGATGAAGTGCCACCTTTCACAAATTCTGTCCAAAGGAGGAAACTCCATATGAATGTCAGAGTTTGTGATGATAGCAGTTCGACACGTAGCGTACCCACATCAAGGACGCAAACCAGCATTAATTCAAATTCAGACCCTTCTGTCCTGCGCTGTCAACAAACACAAACAACATGCTTGGTTTTGTTATACTCGTGAGGGATTCCTCATGGGGATCCCTACTGGATGAAGTACGTGTTGGTAAATGTTGGTCATGGCACCCCTAAATCGTAATTCTTGAAATCTCAAAAGAGCGCAATCAATTTCCAATTAGAACTGTGGTGACCCCAAATTGGATAGCCACACAAGAGTGAGAGCCACAACACAGGCAGACGCAGAGAGGAACCCAAACAACCATCGAACCCATGGGAGAAATCAATAGACAAATAGTTTCTTTGTATAAAAATATTTTCATTTGAATTTAAGTAATCTCTTATAAAATTTAAAGCTTTTCTTTATCACATAACAATAATATTCGTACTCTAGCAATTAGTCTATAAACATTTCTTCAGTATCTATTCTTATCACAATCCAACGGTCCTTAAAGCTGATCGTTTCTCTGGTTGACAGGTCTCACGTGTTGTCGCTGATGCGGCAGTGCTGCTTAAGCCTGTGCCCACCGGTCGCCGAACTGGAGTTGCGGATACTGGCTGTTGCTGTAGCAGTATGCCGGCTGAACTAAATCCTCATCGGCTTGTGGGGCAATGCTCAGGACGGGTTGCAGGTTTGTTGTCCAGAAGAAAGTTCCCACTTCGGTGCGTGCAAATCGAACTGGGACATAGATGTCCTGCTCTTGGGTCGATTGCTGCTCCGACTCTTCGACGATGTAATGCACCAATTTCTCATTCGCCGAGTTGTCTTCGATCTCGGTGTAGTGCACTTCGGCTTGGAGATTGCGTAAGTTCTCCAGCGACTCCAGTGAATCCTGAGTTGAAGTTTGCTTTGTCTTCTTTGTCTGCTTCTGCTGCTTCTTGAAGATCGCCTTCAGCGCCTTCTTGATGCTGTACGAAGCGGACTTCTTGACGATTTTCTGTTGTTCCGGCATTGCGATACACATTTTTAGTTTGTACGTAATATTTTTGCTTTTTTCAAAATAAAACTGGAAGCACTTGGTGTGTTGCGTTTCGTATGAAGAACGAATTCAGAATGCCTCAAAACCGAACCGGCACTCGCTTTTATACTCTGGCCACGGTTCCGAAACGTACATGTGATAAAACACACAGTCGAACGAACACAGACGCGCGTAGCCATGCACACTCGTGCACCGGCACCGGAGTACAGCGATAAGAAACCCCGAAAGTGAACACGCACACACAACGAGGGAGAGAAAGAAGGAAATTGTGTAAAAGGATCACCCTTCGGGGGTGTAGTGCTGTGAGCTGTGCAGCGCAGTGAGTGTATCGGCGTTTCAAGTAGGCAGTGGAAAGTCCTATACATAAAAAACGGCAGGTGTTTCGAAAACGATCTGTTCTGGCTTTCGGAACCCACTGAGAGAAAGGGAGAGGCGCGTATATCAGATAACAGCGGTTGGGAGCAGGACGGGACTAGGCGATTTTTAAGTATACGGGTGTACACAAAATTTCCGTGGGAAAGTGAAGTTTTCTGGCATTCCCACGCATCAGTGTTTTTATGCAGTGCATGTGCGTGAATGCGGCAGGATCCCAGGATATCTACCAATATCTTGGGTTCCTTGTGTCTGCCTACAACAACAGTTCTCGAGGAGTAATGTCATGCATTTTTTTTGTGCATTCATTCTGTCCTCTTTTTGTTTTGTTTTTCAGGAAACTAAGGATATTCAGACGAATGTTTGCGTCGAAGTTTCCCACGTTCCGAGGATGGCCGCTGGTGAATGAAACCTTTTGTGAATGAAATTATCGTGTGTACGGCTTGGACAAACGGAAGCAACTATGTGGTACAATTTCAATATACGATACGACCGACCACGGGGAGCCGCTGGTGGTGTTTGTGTGTTTTGGCGTCAGCACGAATTTGTTGGGTTTTTTTGTCTGTTCCCACTTGGATCCTGCTTGTTGGTCGGATCGTGTTGTTGTTGATGGTGTTTTTTCACTTGACTGCATGTGTGACATATTAATACGAAGGCCGATAATTGCACTTAAGAGAAATGCGATGGAAACACGAGGGATAAGGTACGGTTTACGTGTAAGGTGTGGCAAGTTGGGTGTGTGCACTTGCCAGCGGTGTCACGATGGCAGGAGACGTACGTGGGCAGATATGACTGAAGAGGTAATTTCTTTCTGCTTTGCACAGTCCAACCTCTGTCGGCGGCGGCGGCGGTGCGGCGCGGCGGCCTCATGGGCAGCACGAGTCGGTTAAACGATTAATTGGAAATCAGTGGTCAATAGCATGCGCGTTGGTCTCGCGATGGGACGATTGATGGGAGGAATACACTTTGGTGTATTGCCCTTTTGCTTTTATACCTCTGCGATTCTGCAGAATTGATTCGGTCGATGAGTGACTTGTAATTAAGAGACTGCTTGGCACCTGTTGTTATTCATGCATGCGAATGCATTTGGTGGACACTTGTTGATGCATGCACGGTGGAGTGTGTCTTTTGTTTTGTAGTTTCATTGGATCAGCTCGAGGGCAACGTGGTTGATTAATGCAATTTAGTTTTACTCGGATATCTGCTGGCCAAGATGGGACTGGCCTGGGACTGTTTATGCTGTTGTCAAATCCGATGTATTGGCAGGCATTGTGGCCTTGATGTGACAAAGCAATTAGTCGGCCGCCGATCAGCAAGGAGCTTTGGACTAACGAGGCATCTGTTAAGGAAAACTGCTCCGCAGAAAATAGGAGTCTTTCGTTGTTTAGCGTGATTGTTGGCATACGTAATTCCAGTTTGCGTTGATTTCATGTGGATTTCCGAAGGAACAGCAAACACGAACAGCGGCATGGGTTCCCAACTCGCGAGCTGTGCTCTATGAGATGGCAAGAATCTCATCCGTCGGCTATAGTGGCTCGCACACATCGAGTACTGCAGGTCAGAGGACCTTCGAATGCGAGCATCATGGTTCAAGATGAAGCATTGGTGCGTTGCTTGAGGGGTTTCTTCAGCACTGGATGGACTTACAATAATAGGGCCTAGCTTCTCAGCAACAACTAGTGTTGTGAGTGCTATTGTTCTTTCAAGAGTCGAAAGGACCTACAGCTCTATGCCGACTCCGAAAGGCTTTTTCACTGGATGGAGTTTGTTGGTACTAATTCCATCCATCCACTGCCCAGTTCGCCTCCTCTTGTGAGGAGTGGACGAGGAGTCCTTGGCTGAAGGCAAGTTTGAAGAAGTTGAAGCATTTCCATTTGCACTCTGTTTCGCTAGGCTTGACATGACCCAGCAACATTATCAATGGTGGTCATAAGCCTTGTTATCCTCACCCTGGAGCAGTTCCAGTTGCTGGAACTGGTGTACACTGCGTAGAACTGAATCAGACAGTGGGGTGGGCGGTCCCATGAGTACATCAGCGCAACTGAATTTCTGTGGAATGTGCTTTGGGCAGTCAGCAATTGTCTTGGATGTCTCCTCCTGAAGACCGCTCCGTTGTTACTTTACTTACTTCTCTTTGGTTTGACAATTCGCCACATCGAGCCTCACGGCGGGACATCGTTCACAAATCGTTCAGATTTATTTTGAAAACATGGTTTTTTTTAGAAACTCAAACTTAACACATGATCTTTATGGGCACCAAACAGTTGTCTTCAAAATTATGATGGTCAAACCGTTTCAGTCAACGGCGATGCACGAGTGACAACAACTCTTGGACATGGACGTCAACAGTCGACGCGTTGCTGCCGAAACAGTACAGGTTGATGTACTTCCAAGTATATTTGAAAATCACTCGATTGCGGCGGCCAAAGATGTTCCCCGGGAGTTGGTTAGCCCATCTTCGATCGAAGGTGTCTGATCCCAGATTACACCATGCGGAGGTGAGTGTATGAGTGAGGTGCTTCTCAGTGCCTGCATGAGACGCCATATCAATGCTTTGAAGCCTTCTAAAGATTAGTAAGATTATTAATTTCAAAGCGCAATGCCATCTCGACCATCGCAACTAATAAAAACTGGGGTAGATGCAATTTCTGTTTCTTAGAAAAGTTACGATTACAGCGTCAGTAATGATTCAAAATTCAGTTAGACGGTGTTGAGCACGTACTGTACTCAACCCCTTTGCAATATACTCCGCTTAAGCCAGTGACATACAGATATAAAGGATGACTGAATATCAAGAAAGTTGAGCTCCATGGGGAGTGGTGGCTATTGGCCAAGGTACGATGTAGCCAATATAGATTTGTCTTGTCCAGAGAAGTCCATGATCGTTCTCCATTTGGTACAATTTGCTAGTCTCCGCTATCGACCTATGAACAGGAAATGGTGGTTAATAATATCCTTAACCACTCCCAAATGAAAGGAGCTTAGTGCCAAACCAGAGGTTCGTTTATGCTCATCTTGGATATTTATTCAGGAGATGTCATCCCTGATATGTCATCCCTGAGGTCGATGTCTGGCTTTAGCAAGTGCTGGGCAGGTACAATGAAAGGGATACAGGCTCAAATTGTCTGCAAGTAGGTACTTTTTTGGCAGAGGACTCATGATGATCCCCACTATTCTTGCGACATTGGTCGGATTCCTGTAAAGGATAATTGTTGTCCTAACCAAATTGCAATCCGGCTAAGCTATGTTAGATATTGCACAATTATAATTAAAAAAATCCGTTGTCGAATAAATGGATTTTGTGACGTTTCTAAGTGAACTGTCGATAACACAAGTGGCACTACAGCCAGTCCAAGGCCAGGGCCCAGCTTCTCAGCAATGACTCGTGTTGTGCGTGCTATTGTTCTCTCACGAGTCGATAACACATAGAAAAAAATTGGTTGGAAGAATTGGCGCAAATTCATAGTCATTTAAAGTCGACTTTAAAAGAATTTATTCACCTACATAACTTAAAGTAGACTTTTTGTTGTTCATAGTCATCTTGTAGTAGGCTATAAACTTAAAGTCGACTCTAAATTTAAAACGAGTCGAATGTTGGCTCTAAATCGATTGTCAGATTCGATTTCTTAAAGTTGTTTGCTGTTTTTTTTTTTCAAAATGTTTCCGGAGGATCGAGATTTGGACATATTTGAAGATTTTGAATTAATTTGACGGCCAAAAATATACAAACAGTGATCGAATCCATTTGAAGAGCTAGAGGAGGAAGATTTTTATTCGCGGTACAGGTTCGATAAAATTACGGTTCAATTTTTGATTGAAGTGCTGGATGTGCCAGAAACGCGAACGAATCGTGGACTGCCGATTCCAACAGATCTACAGCTGCTGGTAGCATTGCATTTATTTGGAAGAAATGTCCACCAGTGCGATGTTGGTAAGAATTACTAACAAGTGAACTGGTAGCTTTTTATTGACATGTACCACTGCACGTTTGTACTTTCAGGAGTCTTGCATGGAATTTCCCAACCAACAGAATTATAAAAAAAGAATTCAAAACCGATCGCATTATTGCTTCCTCTTTTCATTAAATTTCCATTCACAGTGGCAGAGTTAAATGAAACAAACCAGACATTTTATAGGATTGCTCGCTTTCCAAAGGTTATTGGAGCGACAGATTGTGAGCATGTGCAAATTAAACGCCCAACTAAGGTTGTGGGACCTGTAATGGCTGGCCATTACATTAATCGGAAGGGTTATTATTCTCTTAATGTACAATCGTTGCAAGGTCCCGTGGTTCCAAGCATGACTCTAGCATATGGAATAGTTGCATCTTAAAATATAAACTGGAATCAACTGTAAATAGTCATCAAGGAATTTTTCTTAGTAATGCAGGCAAACGCCAATCAGAAATCCTTCCAATCGGAAAGAGGAACTGTACAACAATAGCCATACAGCAACAAGGAGTAAAATTGAATGCGTAAACGGACAATTGAAGTCGAAATTTTGGTCGATTTTAGAAAGACTACGCGTAGATTTAAACGCTGCAAAGAACGTGATTGTTGCTGTTGCAGTTCTGCCCAGATTTGCACAGAGATTGATCGCTATATGTGCAGGAAATATCCAGTATTGCTGTCGATGAGGATGTTCTCATCTTCCAAGTCATCAGCAATCATGGCTTGTGCAAGGACATCTGAAGCATCGACAACTGGTACGGTAACGCAGTTTCCAGTAGCCGTTACTGCTGACTTTTTTGCGACCATTTTCATTCGCACCCATTGCTGCTTCAATTTATCCATACTCCTTTGATAGCCAGCAGCACGCACACTTGTAGCAATTGACTCCCAGGCAGCTTTTTTTCTCCGTATCATTTTTATGTCGTTGCCTCTGTTTTCAACCACCTCCAAATTCTGTTCCACAAATTGCCGCAGCATTTGCCTTTCTATGGGGTCCCAGTTATGCGATCTGTCTCGTTTTGTCTGCAATTATACAGTCTTACTTATAATAAATCTCTTTTTTGAATCCATTCTATTGATTTCAATTACTTTTTTCTTGGAAAACTTGTAAATTCAAAACAAAAACACTTGAAAGTAATAGATTTCTCGTGAAATATTTTGACATTTGGGTTTGTTCGATGAAATCACTTTACAATAACGCTTTTAAGCAGATACTAGATATGCACAGGCATAAATATGTCTATGAATAACGAAAAGTTAAAATCGGCTTTTTGATTTAGAGTCGGCTATAACTGAAGTCGACTTTAGGCACTATTAATGAGCTGACTATGAATTTGCGCCATTGTATTTTATTTGAGCTTATTTCGCAAGCGGCGATAATTTCCCCGGCTAACTTAAGTGGATATAGACTTTGTTGATAATGTATTTATCATTTAGTTAAATTGAAATTTAAGAGTAAATACTTTTGCAAGAAAATACGCCCAAAAATACCCCACCTAACAGGGTGTCGCTATTGCATGGCACGAGTACGATCAAATTTGCGCCAAAGCTTAATAACGGTATTTTTTAGAGCGGTAAAAACTACGTATTTTTTACTATGGAAGGTGGTCCATCTAGGGACAATTTTAGAAAAAGAAATTACTTGAAAGGGAAAATTCTAAAAACGACGACATGCCGAATTTGAAAACCCGAAATCTATTCTTTAATCCAAAATGTAAATCAAATTATTTATTTTCACAGTTCTTGAAAAATTCAAAAAATTTTGGTCAAAAATTCAAAATAAAAATGTTTGGACCAATTTTTTTTGAAAATTGTGAAATTGACAAAACAAAAATAGTAATTTTAAATTTTTTCCAAAAATTAGAAGACACAAAATTATTCGGTTTCTTGTGATACAAGCATTGACCACGAAAAGCCAAAATAGCACATCATTTTCAAAAAAAATGAGTCCAAACTTTTTTATTTGTATTTCGTATTTATTTGATTTTCAAACATAGGCGAACAGAAATAAAGTATTATAAAGGCAGACAACTTCTGTCTTGTCACCGTTGTGTATATCATTTCTCCAAACCATTCCGAGAACGGCATTCACGTTATTTCGTGAATAAGCGTCAGAAAGCCTTTCAAACTCCTCGATGGGCTAGGGGGCAATCAGCTGTGAAGGTGGCCATCCCTACAGTACTTCATTTCTGTAGGAGAATGTTGACAATGGAGTGAATGCAAATTGAAGTGTCATCTTGGCATTATTCCGCTCGTTCGGACATTTTCGATGAAATATCCGAATTGCACATCGAATGTATTTGACACCGTTCGTACTCAACAAACCTGATCCTCCAACAATTTTGTCTACTTCCTAAGCTTGAAGTCGTATTCAAAAAATAAAGGCTTTCATCGAACAATGAGCTCCTCCCACATGTAAACACCTTTTTCAAGACGGTGTCGACCAATTAGCTAAGGACTTAAAGCTGAAAGCATTATTAAGAAAAGTGTGTTAATCGAAAGTGTTCTCAGTATCTGTCGCCATCGGTAAGTGACTCCAGACATTTGTCTCCACTCTAACTCCAGTCTAACACACCTCCCTCATCAAATTTGATTTGTTGAAGTGACAGACACCTACACAAAAGCAATCGTGCGCATCTTCGTCTATGCGCCAAAGTGGAGAAGAACCATTCGAAACCAACTCAATCCAATCCACCAACCCATCCGCCAGAAGTCAAAAGAATACCACAAGATTTGTTTTCAATTATTCATAAGTTTTGTATTTAGTTTCTTAATCGGTAAATCACATTTCTCTATCACAACCAGAACCTGGCAAATTAAAGCTTTTGTTTTCTATCACAGCACAGCACCCTCCTTGTCGCAGCAACTGCCTACCAAGGGCGCCACAGTTTTTCAGTTGTCTTCTCGGCGGCAGCAGGCGAAGCAAGGGGACTCTCCATGTCGCTGTGGTAGCCGGACGAAGCTGGACTGACTGGTCCTGATGCGACGCTGACAGTCAACGGCTGATTGACGACAGCTTCTTCATGCTGGTACATGTCGTGGAGTCGATTGAATTGACTGCCGAGATGTGTCATCACCGCCTTTCCCAATTGTGCGCTCATGCCGCGGGTTGAAGCGAGAACTCGTGATACCTCATTAGCCGCGTTCACGTAACCATTCCGGAAGCTGTCCACTGGCATTTGCCTCTTCTGATCAGCCACTGACTTCATGTGACGGAGATGAATGATGGTCGCCTCGAGCATATCAGCCTTGTCCATGCGCAAAATTGCATCGTCCTTCTTCAGATCGGCAACGATCAGCTTCATCGAGTCCAGGCACTTGTTGATTCTGGCACGACGTTGACGCTCCAACAAGGGTTTCTTCACTTTCAAGTAGTACTGGGTTTTTGTAACGTGCTCCATTTCGTAATATTTTTTCGTCTTTCGTTTTTCAGCTCTTGACTGGATGTTCACTCAACGACTGTGAGAATGGGAATGATGTCCTTGCTCCTCGGCCGGAGCCCTTTTATACTTCGGCCAGGGCGCATCCTGATGGTTGTTGTCTGTCTCTCTCTGTTTTACCTGCCCATGCAGGTTATCCTGTTCGCCTGCACGCAACCATTCGGTGAAAAATAGCAGATGGCTCACGTTGTATGGTGCAGAGAATCGACAACAACAACAACAGCGGCAGCAGCAGCAGCACTATAAACGAGAACCAACAGAATCGTGGGAACGGATTTTGAGGAGTTGTGACTGGGAGCACTTTGGACGCACTTCAGCAACACCTTGTGTGTTTTCCCACGACTCACATCGAAAGGAGCTGACGATAACTGGTCGGGCTGTGGGATCACATGAAAAGGCATTGGACACGCGTGGGCCTGAGGTGAATGCGATTGTATTGAATGTTGATATTTTTTCCCTGATTAGTGCACCGTGAGTGAGATTGTTCGTAAGGACGTCATGCGGCTTAGGAACTTGGCCGAACCCAGATGGTAATAGGTTTGCTGCGAGACTGACACATCTTGTTATTGGAGTAATTAGGTGATTTTTCATATTCGACGGGGCGTTTTAACTTGCACCGGAAGCTTGAGTTTACAGGTACAGCCACGTACTCTTAGTTGAACTGACTGACACGTCCTCGCGCTGGACACGAGTTGTGAAGTAAATGACGATGCAAGACGATAATTGGCAAATCGATTAGTTGGAGCGTAAAGGGTGGGTGATCCGCTTGGGTTTCGGCTGGCAATGGAACGATACATCTTGGTTAGTTTATTGGTTGAAGTAAATGGAAATGGAGATAGCTTCAGGTCGGGATGGGGTGGGGAGACGACTGCTTGTGGTTACGTTGTATGACTGGGGGACGGCAAGTTCAATTGGAAAACAATCCCAGGAGAGGGCAGCTGGCCAGGAGAGGAGATTTCAAATGTTTTCGAAGTGTTGCCACAAGGTACAATGTCTGGTATGTCATGTTCTATAGCCGCTATGTGCGAGACATTTCTACAAGGGACTTTTGGAAAAGCGGTCATTTCTCCGATGCGGTTGTTCTCTGAGACCTCGTCAAGGCAAATTAGAAATTGTTTGTCTGCTGTAGAAATCAAGCCTTGGGCTGCAGAGGGGCCAATCCCTAGTACGCTTGAAGCACTGCTGGATCTACCCCACCTCGATATCCACATCGTGGGGTGCACTCTCACTGGAGATTCGATGACCTTGCGCGCCGCATTTATTGAGTGTCCTTCCACTGAGTCGGGGAATGGTTTGACCGAGCACCTTTCAATGGCAGTTCTATGGTCGCTTTCCAACTTCACGCTGAACTTCTTTCACTGGAAAGGTCACGATCAAGGGTGTCTTTCTTCTCCCTGACGGCTTCTTGAATTTAAATCACGGAGTTCTTTTCTCACCGCCGGCCGCCACCCCAACCCGCTTCAATCCACAAACATCCCCTACAGAGCCAATGAAAGCTACACGATCAATGAAGGGTCTGGCGCTGGAGCCTTGGAGTGGAGTTCGACAACATTAGGCTGCACACCTCATTAGGTTAATTTGCGTCGGTTTTCAGACCAGAAACCATTGCGGTCCTAATGGTCACGAACTGTATTATGAAGAACAGGTGGAAGGGGCGAAGTGACAGTTCGTAAGACCTTGCCCAGTACCACTTCCAGGATAGATCAGCAATGCAAGTCTTCTCTGAATTCCACTACATGCCAGTCCACCACAGGATCATAAGAAATGAGATCGCCTGTGAACTGTGGTGTGAGCTGATTATGTGGCCCCTTGTCACAGAAGAGCTTCAGTAGGAAATTCCAGCAAAATTAGGTTGCTGCCTGGTAGTGTAAGGGACCAGTTTCTGAATATGATTTCTCCAGTCAAGTATTCAAATTTAGGTCAATTAGGGAAGAGAGCTGACTTTTTGCCAGTTATAGACGAAATTCGTTTGGTCCCAGAAAATGGTGTAAAAAAACGCTATCAAGGAATGGAGAGCGACAAGGGAGGTAGGAGTCTCTATAGTACTTGTTTCGGCCTTGATGTTCGTAGTCCGAATCCAGCGAGTTTTTGACAGGTCCAATGAAGTTGGACAGCTTGGCAGTGAAGGCTCAATTTAACTTAAGTTCAGTTGAACCTTAAATCGAGTTAAGTGGTTTATTTCGTCCGGTGAAAAAATCTTAGTAGAACTTCGTTTGCGTAATGCGGTCGAAATAAGTATGGCAACACTTTTCACTCCTCACTTGGTGGGTGCATTTGCTAAAAACGTTTATCGTTTTTCGATGTATTTGCCATGCTCTGTGGTTGTAAACTGCATTTGGTGCAGACTTTGAGAACGTGTGTAGTGCGTCTTTGCTTTTATCGAAAAACAAAGATTTTAATAATCAGACATCACAAATCCATTTAGACAATTCCACCCTTAGCCTGCCTAGTGAGAGAAAAATAATAAAAATAAAAAATTTAAATGAACCCCATTACAACTAGTCGCTGTGCAAAAAAGGGATTCTCTTAGTCGTGCCACATGTCATTGTGACAAATTTGTACTGTCTTAGTCACTTTTTTTTTGACATTTAAGTGACTAATTGAATACAAAGTTGTCACAGTGACATGCGACACGACCAAGAGAATAGCGGTTCACATTTCATCAGATATCGAAAATAAGAAAAAGAACCGACCGATCATCGGGTGTACCGAACACCAAACTGCGAAAACTTGAAAAAACGAAGCGAATCAAAATGCGGCGCCAGTGCAGAACTGCTGTTTAAACGGCAGGATACTCTGCTCTAACGGCAGAGAGCTACAAGTTGCACTCATTTCAATTTTCAAACGATTCTGTGAAGCCGATTTTAAGGTTGAGCTGAAATTTAAAGGAAAAGCGGAGTTTGAACATCCACTGTGGAACTGAAACTGAACATAAGAGTCGCATTATATCAGCCCTCTTCACAGCAGCGAGGTGTAGGATACTCAATATGGACACACGGACTTGAGCAACCCGATGTAATCACCAGTCACTGTAGAACGTAAAAAGTAAACAACTTAAGAGTCAAGAACTTAACATTTAGTTTGTAAGTCTAGTTGTTATCTCAATTCTAAAAAATGTTCCGTTCAAATAAATTTTGAAATCGCTTTAAATCGGAGGATACTCAATGTAAGGGAACAATCTCCTCGGCCGCTAATGTTAGCGCTAGCACTCTTGTGATGTCAGCTCGAGCTCGAAACTCGTTGACGCCCGAATTATTGCTGGTTGTTTGAAAAACAGAAACAAGAAACTTTGGGGCACAGAATATGTAACAAACGGAAGCACAATGTGCGTGCACACAGAGTTGGACATTAAAGGGTTACGGTGATCATTGGCTCTGTTTACATTACGTATTGGCTATATTTTCGCCATTGGATGGTGTGAACAAAAACTGAGAGAACTCCCCGAGTGAAAACACATGAGCCGTGAATTTGGTGCGAATAAAAAATGTCCTTAAAGTAGGTTCTTTCCCTCAAGTTGAAGTGAGTGCAAATGTGGGTTAAGGTGGGTGCAAAGCATATGTTTTCGAAACATAAACTAACGAATATTTTAAGCACCTGCCTAGATTCAAGCTTCATAACATGGAATGATGGAACCCGTGGTGGTGCCATGCCAAGAATTGAGGAGATGCAAATATTCCTTCGATACACTGGAACCCCAAGTTGGAGTTGGTGGGGCCATTAGGATGCATAGATCCACAGTTTGGCAAGCGTTGTTTATGGATGAATTTTTCTCCAACGCAACATGTCTGGCGTTTGGGTTTCATTCCAGCAAGCACGGATAAAATTTTACATAGTTTGTTCCTCTTCCGAAAGAGAATTGTTCACATTTCTTCCTGTCTGGAAGTCAACTTCTATGCACACTCGACCCGTGAGTGATCTCTCAATAGATGAAATCTTTATTCACACCAAAACGAAGATAAGACAAACTGTGAGTGGAGGGGTTTTGTTAAACTTCACGAAATACATTTTTATCCACACCAGATGGAGTGTGAATGATGATCGAGATGGGCGAAGGAGTGGGAGTCGGGGTCTACTCTAAGGATCTGAATTTTCAGCTGTCATACAGACTCCCATTGTAGCGTCTTTCTAGCAGAGACTATAACGATTAAAGAAGATATTGTGACCTGTTCGGGCAGCCAGGCAGCAATCAAATCTCTGCACGCAGTCACATTTAACACCAAGATGAGATAGGCTGCAAATGTCCCTCAAGATGGCCAAGTATTTCAACGTCTAACTTTTGTGGGTGCCGGGATACAGTGAAATCCCAGAGAATTGCGAAGCAGACGCAATCGATAGAAAGTGCACCACCTCAACACACTTTCTGGACGTTGAACTGCCCTCCATGCCTATCGCTACTGCAAACAACTAAAGCTTGAAACGCTTTCACACACCAAAGGTAGATGGTCGTCTGGCGTTGAGTGTCTCATCATTAAGCAATTAAGGTCTACTAACGAAACGCTCACGCGACCTTCGATCAGGTCAGTCCCATTAGCATCCACGCCTCCAGACTAGGTATGCTTGCAATTGCAGTGACTTGAGGGTACAAGTCATCTTCATCGATTTAAGCTCCAAAACTGTTCGCGGATCAACTAGATCCTTGTGGTAACACTACGCACGCATTTGTTGGTTTCAATTGAGTGACGTCAACACACGACACGTATAATGTTGGACTGATGAATACAAAACGGAGATAAGACTCAGCTGTCAAAATGTGAGTGGAGGGGTTTCGTTGAACTTGACGAAATTAATTTTCATTCACACATCGCAGATGGAGTGTTTCCTCCAAAATGCTGAGGGAACGCGCGCACTCGATTTGTATGCACATTCCCCTTGTTCCACTGGAACCACTCAGTACACTCACTTAATAGCTTAAAACTTCATAGATTGGATGAAATGCAACCCACTGCGAGTCACTGACAGTGTCTAGGAGAATGCGCATCCACTTAGCAAGCGATGAAGCGACTAGTGAATTATCATTCACTGCCTGATGAGTTCCTTTGCATAGGACTCAAGTAATGGCATTCACTGCTGTTAGGAGTACTATATCGGTCGGGAGCATATTCAAAGGAGCTGTTCTGGAGAAATAGATCGACATGAAATTTGATGGAATGCGAAAGCTTATAACGACTGGTGCGAGAGTCCGAGGTGGATCTGTCCCAGCTACTACAGCACCCTCTCGTGTTGTGTGTTCTATTGTTCTATCACGAGTGGATTGGACCTACAGTTTAATACTGACTCTGAATGGAAAAGTTTGATAAGCTTCAGCCTAGACAAGGATACCCTTTGAACATAGCCAAATGACTTGAAAGAGGTGGAACCATAATTTATGAAAGTTACTTGATTCGGGAACTACGCTTAGAGTCAATGCACCTATTCACTACGTCACGGCGATTTAGCTTTTAGACTAGACATTAAATCCTTAAACTGGTTGGTCGAACTGTGTTTATATGCCTTGAGCTCCAGTTAAGGAATAAGTTGTTGGTTTGCTTGTGCATCGCTTCCTACGCTGGGCGCATAGATTGTTGACAAAGCAGTCACCTATACCAATTTTTTTTATAATTTGCGCACTCACTAGCCGTTGCGAATACACTTAAGTGTCCGGGTGAAGACACGACACGATCCGAAGGTATAGAAGGAGAAAGGGAGAGGAGGTACCTAAACTATTATTATGGGGCAATAGTTTAAACCCACCAGCAGTGGCGTTATGGGTTGGTGTATCAACCCCTGCGCGTTGATTCCCTGTACGAGCAAAATAATGTTCACGACCCCACCCCATTCGAGTTACTGACAATGCTCAGAGAGTCATATCTGTCTAGAAAAAGCTTTCATTAAACTGTAGGTTGCTTAAAGTCGTGCACGAACACTAGCACGCTTAACACGGTTGAGAAGTCAGGCCCTGTTCCTCCACTGGTTGTAGCGCCACCCATGTCATTATTATTAACAGTTGCAACCATAGAATCACCGGTAACACTGTTCTTTTGTCGAATGGTGAAGTTGCTTTCATTTACTCGGGCTTGGAAAAAAAATACTGAGTTGTGAGTTTTGGTCAAGAACGACTGCATAGCGACATGAATCCAATCAAGCCTCAAATGGCTAGGTGTAATTTGCGCCTCTATTGTTTACCCATTGTCAGTGTCGCTGGGATGTAAGGCAAACGTCAACATTGAGAAATATCACTGCAATCCAACACTACAACTGGCAAGGAAGCCGGCATCGACTCGATCGTGCGAAATTGCAACGAAATCAAGATACCTGGGGATTACACAGAATGCACACAATAAGGACGCAGAATAGTAGTGCGAAGCAACAGCCCGATAAGGTCCTTTTCGTCCCAGGCACTTTGTGCTCCTTGCATGGGAATTTCATTCCCCTCCAGTCAACTACCTGTGCATAGAGCGTAGGAGTGGGGACTGCCAGAGCGGGTATATAAGAGCAAGGATCTCCGTTCAGGATCATCATTCAAACAGCAGCAACCGTGCAGCTAGCAACTCACAGTTCTTCTAAGACAAACATTTCATTCAAAATCGACTACAAAATGTGCGTAGAAATCAACAACACCGCCATGGAATACAACAACAACGGCAAAGCCGACAGCAAGAAGATGTCGTACAGCTTGAAGAAAGTCCTGAAGGCGATCTTCAAAAAGCACACATCTGAAAAGAAGACCGCAACACACGAAATCCGCAAGCAGTCATCATTGGAATCTCTGGAGTCCTTGGAGAATCAGTGCAACGCCGAGGCTGAGATCCAAAGTGAAAACGAAGCAAATGAGCGCATCTATGCCGCCTCATCCTGCAGTTCCAGCATCTCCTCCGAAGATCACTACGATCAGGCATCTGTCTACGTTCCAGTTCATTTCGCTCGCACCGCAAATGGCACCTTCTTCTGGACTGCCGCCTCCACCACAGCTCCTGATGCCGACCTCATTGAACCACTGGACTGCTGCACAGACAATCAGATCGCAGTTTCACAATTTGGTGATCGCTGGGCTCAAGCTTAAGTCGATCTGAGGCCAATAAAAGGGAGTGGGGGTTGATGAATCACGATGTCTTCCAAGATTCATACTGAAAAGCTTTAATCTACATTGTTGTGATATATAATTGTGATATTTACAAATCGTTTACAAAATACAAAACAGAATCTAAACAACCATAAAAGTACTTCTTGTTATTCTCCTCAACTATTGGTGTTCTCGCTTTTGTTGCTTATCCTGTGAACCGCAAGGTTTGGTGGAAAGGACTCTTCATTCAATGGACTTGCTTTGATCCAGTGAACTGGAACCAGCAATGTACCTGTTTGTTGGACAATGCATCACGGTGACACACAATTCCTTGTTGAATGCGTTGCACATGCCTGCGTTTAACTGATTTTTCCCACAGATGGCGGTGTGAGTCTTCGAACGGTTGTGTAGTTTCAACCACACTTTTAAGAGGGCGTATTATTAGTCAGCAAATTCGTTGTGTTCTTGGGTATTTCTCCGGTGGAATTGTATATTTTGTTGTCACATTTATAAACAGATCGAACAAGAAGTGTCATTGCAAACGTCGAGCCATTGATAACCTGTCAACACTGACACTCACAACGCACAGGGTTTCGTCTAGTTCCTGTTAGCTGAACAAGAGTCAGTAAATTCATTGTCGTGATTGTGGATGATATTTATTGGAAATAGTTAAAAATACCCTATGTACCAAGATTGTAAAAACATTTTTAAAGAAAACTTCGTTTTTTCGGCTAAAAACATATTTAAAGTTATGCAGTGACAAGGGTGTCCATCGTGGACTTTCATCAAGGGTCTTGGATCTCCTAAAAGAGGACGTTTTTCTAATTATTCCCTAAAAAATATAAAAAATAGAGACCACTTAAGAAATACAACAATTATGAAGTAAACAGACTATAATTCAATTAACAAAAAAAAAATAAAATTAAATAAATAAATAAAGGGTGATTTTTTAAAAGCTATAGGAAAGTTTTTCAAAAAAAAAAAACACCTAAAATTCAGAAAAATGCATGAAATCTTTATTTGAATCGAAAGTACGGTCCATATAATTTAATGTTTGAAGATTATTTCATGCAAATGTTGACCTTGACTGCGCCTCAAATGGTCCATCCGCTTAGTCCAATTTTGGCATACTCTTTCCAACATTTCGGCCGGTATCTCACGAATAAATACTTCAATGTTTTCTTCCAATGCGTCAATTGAAGCGGGCTTGTCTGTATAGACATGAGCTTTAACATAGCCCCACAGAAAATAGTCTGAAGGCGTTAAATCGAACCGGTCCCGAACATGCAATAAAAGGTTCACCAAACTCGCCTCTCAATAAGTCCATAGTTTCGCGTGCTGTGTGGCATGTGGCACCGTCTTGTTGAAACCACATGTCATACAAGTCAAGCTCTTGCATTTTGGGCAAAAAAAGTTGGACATCATCTCACGGTAGCGCTCACCATTCACAGTTACGTTACGATTCGCATCATCTTCGAAGAAGTATGGTCCAATGATGCCACCAGCCCATAAACCGCACCAAACTGTGACTTTTTCTGGATGCATTGGTAGCTCTTGCAATGCTTCTGGCTGATATTCACTCCAAAATCGACAATTCTGCTTATTTACGTACCCATTGAGCCAAAAATGAACTTCGTCTAAACTGACCATAAAATGGAAGAAGCGCGCGATGAACTTTCTTAACACAGCACGCATTTTGATAATAAAATTCAATAATTTTGCAAGCGTTGTTCGTCTGTAAGACGGTTCATACTTAAATTATATACCAAACTGAAGATGTTTGACAGTGAAACAAAACACGAAACGTGCGTCAGCTGTTTAAACCGGTGTCGCCAAAAAGATAATAGCTAAAAAATCACCCTTTAGTAATGCAAGAAAAAAGAGAGCAAAATGTCTCAATCAGCAAACCCTCCAGATCATACTGGACGCCAGGCGCTGGACGGTCCTCTGCGAATTTTTACTTCCCTTTCTTGCGCAGGGAAGGAAATATATGCATTCCTTATGGACTCCCACAACATTCAAAGCAATCAACCAAAGTTCTTTATTCTACAAATGATAGGACTTGCGACTGTTACTGAAGTTCGGACACAGGCTGCAGTGTGGAACGGAGCGGGACTTTCAGAATGATTTTCAACCACATCAGGGGTGAGATCAACATTGTTTGCGCTCTTCATAGATGATCTCAACGGTCTCCTTCCTGATGGAGTTGATTTCACGGGAACTGAATTAAGACATTGTTATTTGCAGATGTTATTGTTATGTTTGCGTACTCTCCAGAACCTAATAATCAACATTCAAAAGTCCAAAGTAGTGGTTTTCAAGAATGGTGGTCGTCGAAGTGCGACGAACGAGAAATGGAACTTATCCGGAGACGAGGTTGGATTTGTGAAAGAATTTAAGTACCTAGCCGTAATCGTTCAGGGAACATAAGCATGGAGAAGCATTTCAACAAAAAGCTGCAAAAGGCGAAAACTGCTGTTAATATTTCCTGGAAACCAGGGCCGGCCCGAGGCAGTTGAGCGCCCGGTGCATGCCCTTCGTTTGGCGCCCCCTTCATAATTTTTTTGTCAATGCGTTTTATTTTATTTAAGGTATCGACGGTAGGCCTAATTCTCAGCTACATACATATACATTTAAAATAAATTAATATAATTTGTTGAAATAAATAATATAAAATATGCAGAAAATATGTAAATACTTCAAGGAACTCAACTTATTTTTTTAAGGCGAAAAAAGTAAAGACCAATAATACACCACATAATTATAATAAATATAAATAAGTAAATATTTTTAAAAAACTACTATATGTCAGAAATAAAGGATTATAGAGAATGCCAACTGCACGACTGATTGACTCCTAGCCCACCGACAAATTTAAGAGGCTCTCTCACAATTACTCATGAATTTTTGACGGATATTTACGAAGTAATGTGAAGCGGTTCTCCGATTGTTCAATTTGGCTTGAGAACGATATAAAAAACAAAAAGTTGTTTAAGGGACAGGAGAGGAAGTTAGCTTTCTCTATAATAATTCATACCTACCTTACTCATTCTCTCGTTCAAGCAAATGTGTGAAAAGAGAAAATATCCATCATCTAAAAATAATATCCTCAGTTCTCTTTGCACTCATTTGTACAAAACGCTCACAATATATTTTTGTATGCTTGAAGTTTACTCATCCTCCATTCAAATACACAAAATCTTACCAGGACTGAATTCTGCGGTGTTTTTTTTTTTTTATTTTGGCTTTTTTCGAAATATTTTCTTGTGGGTGAACAGATAATTTAATGAAAGCTTGTATTTCCTTAGACTTCAGAATGCGCCCATAGGAGTTTGGCGCCCTGTGCACTTGCACATCCTTCACATATGGTAGGGCCGGCCCTGCTGGAAACGATGATTTCGGCACTGAGAGCCGAAACATAAGGTATTTGGCGCTCTAGATTGGGGATGTACAAAATTGCACACGATTGAGAAACTCCTATCACACTATGTAAAGAGAGTATTCCAGCCGCCATGGAACGCGCTAAACTATCGTGGTCCATGGCAGCTCGTCCTCCTGTCCAATACGTGGTTATGTTGGAAACAGGAATTTCATCCTTACACATTGTTATGTTCAAGTTTGAGAAGCTGTGATTTGACATTTCTCATTGGACATGCCTGTATTCCAGAACAGGCACAGATCGTCCATCTTTGGTGTTAGCTGTGTCCGCTTATTTTCTTCTGCAGAGAAGTCTTCGAGGAGCACGCACGCGTCCCAGCATTAGTAAGGCTTTAAGCAAATGTAGAATTATTGTAAAATACCTTGCATATGATTTAATAAAGAAATTTATAAAATATAACACGCATAAAAACCTTGAAGCTGCAAGCGGACTACCAACTGGACATCTTCAAAATGCCACAAAGCAGACTTGTAACGAAAGTTGCTCTTAAAGCTATACTAGACATGGCTGATCCAGAGAGCGGTTATGTCTCGTGGAAGGATACAAATTAAATTTTAATTTGAACGCTGGCACAATGGCAAACAGCAAAGCTCTTCTATACGAAGTTAAGTACTGCGGTGGATGATAAGTACAGAGGGGATTATGCAGCGGAAGCTTCCGGGTCCTTATACACAACAACATACAGCATGCTTACATTATGGCAGTCAGAGGTTGAACTGACCAAAGGCTTCACATCGACGATGCCAGGTATGCAAAAGTACGTGAAAATTTCGATGTCTCCAAATGCCACGGGAAGGTGTCCAACTCTCAAAGAGACTAGGTGGAGCACTCTTGGAGTAACTTTTTATCGGAGGAGCAAGTTCTTACTTATGTTGAACGAGATGAATGTGACCAAGCTGTAAAATTGCGTTGAAATAGAGAACACGCATAATTAACGAATATTTTTGATGATGTACTACGAGTTGTTCCTCTTCATCCCGACAGGCTTCTATCCGATATTTCTACCCATTAGAAAATTGTTTTACCCGTTGGTAGGACTCTCGAACAGCATTTCTGGCGTAACACCTCGCCATTCCTCGATCGCTCGCTTCTCATACTCTTTCTTTTTCCTTTTGAGAAGCCGGTGCTCTTCCATTCCTTTAAGTTCGTAGAACTCACGCGCACGACCTCCTGTCCAGTGTCGCTTATATGCTGCTAGCTTCGCTGAACTCGTTGTCAAGTCAGGGATTTTCGTCAGCTTCTCTGACGGCGTTCCGACAAAGATTCCATTGTCCGTCGATTGCTTCGCCTCTCAGGATTGGACTCTCTGAGATCTTCAGGGAGACTCGATCGGCAAAGTGCCTAGCGGGCGATTGTAGCTCCCCGATGTCAAACTGTTGTGGTCTTGCTCTACCCCGTTGTCCTATCGATATCCGTGGCTACAACATGGAAAAGATCCGAGTTAATGGTGGCTCCTCGGACCGTTCGGACATCAAGACGCACGTGCACACGATTTCACAACAACTCGAAAGGTTTATTTCATAAACGACATTTATTATTATTTTCGGTCAAGAGAATTACTAAGTTTACCTTCACCATTGTTAACATTTTTCTCAGCCTTGGTAACTACCGTGCCTTTACTGCCTCACCGACAGTTAAATATACGAAGAGCCAACACGTGCCACGTAATATACGACTCGGGAGGTGAAGAAAACCGTTAAAGAAAAACATGATAAGCCATTAAGATGTCATTAAATTATTATGCAACGGTTGACAGTGCCCAAGGTAATGTTGAAAAACTTGAGAGAATGTAAAGAAAATTCAGAGGAGTCAATTACAGAGGAATGTGTTGGTATACTGGGACTTTGCATGCATATTTTCTGGAAGAACATCAAAGTTGCGGTCTTACTTCATAAGGGGTCTCTAAGAGCTTGTGTGTTCACTTAAGTCGGTGTGCTAAAGTATGTCCTGTGTGTGGGCTTGCCCGCACTTTCATACGAAATATTAGTCGCATTCCGATCGTTGAATAGTGGCCGAAGTGTGCACACAATTGCCGCGTGTATGGGGCACTTAATAGCACTCGGTGTACTCGGTGTTCTCTCTCATCTCATTATACTCAGTGTATTTAGAGTTGGTAATAGACATCTCTACTGAAAACAAAATGTTGCGGAATAATAAGATGGAGGAAGGAGGATGTTTGTTGTTTGGTTTTCCAAACTGTTTGGGTGTCCATTATGTCCACTGTGGCCTAAGAAACATAAATATTTGCTTTTAACGGTTATCTGTCCCATACACCAGGTTTTAATGATCTTTTTCCGAAATCCCCATAGACACGCACCGCTGTCCGTAGCCAGGCAAATATTTCGGGGGATATGGCCTTTGAAAAACATTTTTTAATTTTTAATGTTCTTGTTGTTAATGTTGGCAGCGTGGTCAGCGCAGGAAACACACGGGAACAAACGATGCACCTCGGGATGGGAATAAACATGTCTAGGCGGTGAACTTCAGCCAGAGGAGGTTCGATCCGAGACCCAAATCGTCCCTGGATCAGATCACTGCCTTCAACTGTCGACCGGTCGGTGGTGTAGTAATTATGGGCAACAACAAACGATGGCCGCTGTGGCGAGGCACGCACAAAAGCAAGATTGCCAGAGCAGACTGGATATTTGACCATATTCATTACAGCTTGGTTTATTAGTTGCCATTTATTTGAAGGGGAAGCTGCTGCGTCATATTTCATGTATGACGAGTGTGCGTCCTTCCCTCTTCCGGCTGAAGAAGTACCCACTGTGATTGTGCTACTAGGAGCTCCTTTCCAGCCCTGTGTCTCTTGCTCTCCACCCTGTGGCATTCAATCCTATCGAAGCTTGTAGAAAACACAATCAGCAAACCACCCAGTGATCCAAAGGGCATGCCCTCGTTAAATCCCATCTTCAAAGCGTGTTACTGTACTCATTGTCTGAGTTATTGTTTCGCTTCGCAATCGCACCTGTTAGCGACCGCCGCCGCAGACATGTGGTTGACCTTGTTAAAGAAATCTTTTGCAATCCGTGTTATTAGGTTGCACAACTTCAATTGTAGCGTGCCTCACCACAGCGGCCATCGTATGTCGCTAATAGCGAACTTTTGACTCCTGTTGCCCATAATTACTACACCACCGACCGGTCGACAGTTGAAGGCTAACAGAGTGATAAAAACGAAATAAATCCAGTTATCGGATACGTCTACTTAATTCAGCACCAATAGCAAAACCAAGCGCGCCCTGCGGCCAACTGGTCCATCATTTTATGTCTTCCTTCTCATCGCCTGTTGCATATTTGTCTTGTCTTGGATCTGCTCGTGTCGGTTACAAAGCGCGCCGAACAATTGTACTCACTCTCACTCGCTGTACCGGGGCGTAATTTTAAGTTGTTGCTATAATTAAGCCTAAATCTGTTGGGCTGCATGGCAATTACAGGCGTTTCTGATCAGTATCCCTTTCAGCTGATTCAGGCCGTCTGAACGCTTTTCATTGTGCGTGCTGTGCACCGGAACACCAGGGTCTCGCAGCTTCAGTCTGTCTGCTAATAGCAGTTATTAAGTGTTGATTGTGATTAAATTAAAGTAAGTACCTAACTTAAGCTCAAATCTGTTTTTCATTTATTTTAATGATGCTTGGCTGTGTTTTTGTCGGGGCATCTTGTTACGTTGACCGGATGCAACCGCCGCCGGATGTTTTATGGCACCAATTTATTGTGGCCTTCAGGTCTGAAGAACTAATGTGTGGAGTGCCCTTGATGTACTGCCACTCACCAGTCTTGTGTTACTTTGTACCGAAGGACAGATGATGCGTGAGAACTTTCGAGTTTCGAGAGTGAACTTGCACATGATGCCCTTTTCGAATTCATTGACATTAAAACCTCAAGCACGTCGGCAGATGATAATTGTTCTTGGTGAAAGTCTTCCCTTGACTTGGGGCTTTGTTGAAGGTGGTTGACTGACCGCGTGCAACAGACACACAAAAACCTTGGGGCCTGTCCCAAGGTAATGAAAGGGTGGACAGTCTCGCGAAAAAGTACTCGGAGCTGGAAGATGCCCTGCCAATACCGTACGCACATATGCCACGAAGCTCCATAAAGAAGAAGCTAGAAGACGAAGCCCTGAAAGGAGCCGGTACTCACTGGCTCAACCTGAATCCTGCAGCGGCCGTAGCTGAACAAGAAGAGATCAACATCATAGTCACACAGACAATAGGAGTCCTAACCGGACACTGTGGGACATAGGTAGGGACTAAGCATACCACACAACGAGGAAGAAACAAAATCTATGCAGCATCTGCGAATGCCCAGCCCTAGCAATGAAGCGAAGGTATTTTTTTATAAGACTTCTTCTCGAAGTAATTTAATACCTCTCTAAGCCAGTTTTCTTAAGGAATCTGAGAATGAGAGCTGGTTCTAGTGACTTGAATTCTGATATTAGGTGCTTGCCCAGATATCGACGTCTTTTGTGGGCTAGGGCCTCACAAAATTCCAGTATATGTTCTGGGATTTCGTTAGATTCTCCGCGGAGACCCTCTCCTGATGCTCCTAGTTTACTTAGGTGCTCTCTGGGTCTACAGAGCCCTGTTAGTAAGCCTGTTAGGACACGGTGGTTGTTTTTGCTCATTCTGATACATGCCTCAAATCTCTTCCGATTATATTCCGACCCAAGAATTTCTGGACCTGCTTCATGCCATGAGTGGTTCCGTCTAGTTCTCTGAACTTTTCCCTGAGGACATGGTCTCGTACAGCGCTGAATGATTCGAGGCCTATAAAGTGTTCCGATGTCGAATTGCCTTCTATCCCTATATGACCAGGTATCTAGCAGATTTCAACTCCGTTTCTCCTCCCAGCTTCTGAAGCTTCTGTAGAGCTTGGATTTGATGACATCAAGTACCCCGTCAAGTGACAGGGTACTGGCACAACTGTCTGACATTTTTCCGTTTCGATTGGCCATAGGTTCGTATTACTTTGGCCGGGGTCAAATACTCCCGCCCCTGTTCCTTCATTAGTTCTCGATCTATTGCATCCTTACCTGAAGACAATGGATTTCATTCATACGGAGAGAAAATGTTTTGAAGTCATCAGTTGTCAAAGTCTTCTCGATATGAGCTGATGAAGAACACCCTCGAATACAGGAAAGCCTCACTTTTACAAGGAGTACACAAAAAAAATAAAAAAAATGTCCCTAGAACGATTTTTAGGACCCGAAAAAGATTTTAAGACACATTTCTAATCGAAAAAAAAATAAATCACAAAATCAAATCCAAATTAAGTCCAGCAGTAAATTTCGACCACCCGCCTTTAAGCTGACTCGCAACGGCGTGTTCTCGCGGTCGGTCTTTGAAAGGCGTTGCTACGCGTTTTGTCGAGCTGAGAGTAATGTATGAGAATGTCGAGAATGTAGTGTCAGAAAGCCGCACGCTCAGTGTAGTACTCCGAGGCAAGAAACAACAATGAACAAAAAAAATAATCACTTACACGGATAAACTTTCTGTTATTGAAAATAAAAATAAAACGATCCGACGGTGATCTCCAAGAACTGTGACTTTAAGCAACACTCTTGGCAACAACCACTACACAGTTACTATTAGCTGCAAAACAAACAAAAGGATATGAAATAGAAAAAGACGATATCACAAATTATTAAACAAATAAAACAGATAGCGAAAACAGTTTTGCCAGGTTGACGTTGCGGAACGTTTGACCTACTCAAAGATTATCAAATACAATTCCGACGAACACATATGGACTTACTGTATTGGGTCTATAACTTAATTCGTGCGGTTTGCTAAGAGATGGCGTAACTTGTATTATTCCATTGGAACATGCGTTGGAAAGCTACTGTCATTGTACGTCATTTCAGTGCATGTCATTCATTTGAAGCGAAAACTACAATAATATTTTCTCACTCAAATTTGTCGAACTTTGTGCCTGAAAAAGCGTTTTTGCGGGGAGTTCTTCCTCATTACTTTAATATGAAGAAAACTGCTGCCGAAAGTCATCGTATTTTGGTGGAAGTTTATAGTGAACATGCCCTTGCTGAGCGAACGTGCCAAAAGTGGTGATTTTTGATTGGTCAACCAGCCAAATCAATGGCAAAGCCGAATATCCATGGCTCGAAGGTAATGCTCTGTATTTGGTGGGATCAGAAGGGTGTGCTGTATTATGAGCTGCTAAAACTGGGTGAAACCATCAATGGACAACGCTACCGAACACAATTAATCCGTTTGAAGAGAGCAGTAGCAGAAAAACGCCCGGAATATGCAACCAGACACGAGGCAATAATTTTTCATCATGACAACGCTCGGCCCCCATTTGGAAAACAGTCGATGGGAAGTTTTAGCCCACTCGCCTCTTGTCCAGACTTGCCCCTTCTGACTACCATTTGTTCCGGTCGATGCAGAACGCCCTCACTGAAATACGGTTCACATCAGAGCAGGATATCAAAAATTGGATTGGTTCATTCTTGGGTGCCAAGCCGGCGCAGTTCTTTTGAGACGGGATCCACAAATTGCCAGAAAGATGGGAAAAGTCATTGCTTCAAATGGGCAATACTTTGAATAACACTATTGTACATGTTTTTTTAAAATAAACGTTCAAATTTTGGAAAAAAGACCGTACGTGCCCAATAAATAATATCCCTAGAAAAAATAATCGTCTCAGTTTGCTTAAAATTCAAACTGAGAAGTAAATTACAAAAAATTGTTTCCCAATTGTCAGAAAGCCCGAGTCGCAGTAGCTCTACCTAGAAATTTGGGCTCGCATTTACGATATTACGGTCTGTGAAATTTCACCGCCCCATTCCGACGTACACAAATTATTAACGTGAATCTTATTAAAGACCGACCGCACGAACGCGACGTTGCGATGTAGATTATGGCCGCTATCTGTCTGCAGGACGTAGTTTGTTTCTAAAGGCTCCAGTCCAGAGAATCTGTGGTCTGCGAATTACGTATAACTACGAGGTTGAAATTAAAAAAAAAAGATTTATTGATCTACTTGGTAGAATCTTTAATGTTTACATATTTAATTATACAATACAATACAATACAATATAATAATATATGGTTATAGGATCCGATTAATATAAATACACAAAAATCGATCCCCGAGTGGCCCGCCGTCCTCAGCGTCGCTGCGAACGCTTTACAAATTATATGCGGTATACTGGACGATTGTAATTGATTCTAGTATTTATGTTCATTTGTTGTCGATGTTGCATTTTCGCTGCGTTGTCCCATATTTGATTTGTTGACGGTTGAATCGGGGTCCGACAGTTGAGGTGTCGTAAGTGGAGCATTAATCGTTGCGCAAGTGACGTCTACTGGGGTTTTAAAAACTGTTCTAAACCAAACAAAAAAATATCGGAAAGACAAACAAATAAAGAGCACACAAATGAATCGCCATGGAAACACATGTCAACCGCACAAAAAGTTAAAGGCCCCGATTGCGAGTGTCGATTGTCGACTGAATCGATAGTCGACAAATCTATCGCTTGAAATCTATTTTGGTATTGTGTAACTAAGTCGACTGAGAATCGTATTATTGTGAATTAAAAACGTGCATATGACAAATTTGTATACGTCTGACAGTTGAGGGTGTCAAATTTCTTAATTCACAAATTGTGTGTGCAAATATTCGTTGATTTGTTAGATTTTTTATGTGCTACTTGAAATTGAAGTTACAATATATATGTTTTAAGGACACAACAGAATAAATTAAATTACAATTGCAACACGAAAACAAAGTTTATTTCATGATTCTTTGCCGCACGAAAACCGGCGATTAGAAATTTGTGAAAGGCAAACATTGAAGGGAACATCGAATAATATCGATCATAATCGACATTCATAATACCAAAGCGACAAATCGACAATCGACAATCGGCTTGTATCGACTATCGATTGATAATCGACACTCGCAATCTGGGCCAAAATGTTACCAATATAGGCCCAAACCCATAGAATCCGTTGCGTGCGTTGCGTAATGTCACAAAATTGAGAACTCTTAACCCTAATGAGAGGGAGAGAGAGACAGCAAATGCGGCCACACATGGTTTACATCGCGCAGGATGATATTGATCAACTTTTAACTTTTTGAGAGGTTGACAGATGTTTCCATGGAAATTCATTCGGGTGCTGATCGGAAACGAAGTATTTGAGCAATTCCTAATAATTTAGGAACTTCGAAATTTCGAATTTCTTAGATTTATGCACAAGTGAAGTTGGTCGACTGATAGTTCCTTTCGATGGATTTCGGACACAACGTACGTATTTCATTGGACAGCGCCTTACAATCCAGCAATTACGATGCTTGTGGATTGTAAACGCAACTCACGCAACGGATTCTATGGGTTTGGGCTTTATCATCCGGTGCGATGTACTCCACTTGTGGGCCGCATCTGCTGTCTCTCTCAGTCTCATTAGGGCTTATGAGTTGCCAATTCTGTGACAAAACGCAACGCACGCTATGGATTCTATGGGCTGGAGCTGGACTGGAGCCTTATCTTTACTGATCGAAAGCAATTGTTCGAATTGTCACAGCTGATTCGAAATGGAAATTTTTTCAAAATAGAGAGAAATTTTTTTATAGTATCCTTTTTGCAGTTCGGGAGAAATACTGTTCGAGTGAGATTCATACTAAAACTGTGTTGCAATCCGTGATTTGATGGACCAGTGCATCGATCAAAAAATATATACGCTGAAAAGACTTACAGTGAACACTGTGGCGAATACGTAATTAACAAAGAAAAGTCTTATTCGAGAAATTTCTCTTGCCAAGGTCAAATAGATAAGAAAACAAAAGACGTGCAAGTCACTTGTCACTCTGAGACTGCAGGGTATTCATCTCTCAGTCCGACCACAATATTTAATGAAATTGGAATTCAAAGTTGATTAAGAATTTAGTATTTTTTTGTATACCCTGGCACAGAATCAAGAGGAAGCTACATACATATAATTTGCAAGCAGGTTCTGTACCTAGTCGATGGCGTCCATTTTCTCGGGGAAATAGATACTCTATCTAAGGGTAACCATCAGAAATGGAAGGTGATAGAGACGCCAAACTTCTACCTCTCTTGCCCTTTAACATTTTTGAGAACCGTTTTGTATATGGTTTCCAATCAGAGAACGGCATTTATGTTATTTCGTGAATAACTCCCACTCCTAAACACAATCAGCAAAATCCTAAACGGACTAAGAAAACACTCTGGCGACAATCAAAGCATCCCCGAATTCAAATTTGGCTTCACACTCTACGTGTCATGCCCTCGTGAAATTAACAGAGGATATCACTTCAAGCCTGAATCTGAAACGCCTCACTGTATGCGCATTCCTCGACATCGCCAAAGTATTTGACTGTATCTGGATAGCTGGGCTAATCTATAAGCTCCACCACTTCCACAATGTGGACCTGCCTGCTAATCCAATCTTACCTTACCAACAGAAAATGCATGGTAAACGTCAACAGCTCCAAGTCCTTAACGTTCCCAATAACAGCCGGAGTACCGCAAGGCTCTGTCCTGGCACCTATTTTGTATTTACAGCGGATATTCCCCAACCCACCAACCCAGGAGTGAAGAGCATCACGTATGCTGACGACACTTTAATGTACTCACACACCCCATTTATTCTACATAGCGAGAGACGTATTAACAGATACCTGTCGACACTCACCATCTATCTCGACAAGTGGAAAATAAGACCCAACGAAAGGAAAATCCAAGTGCTGGTAATCAAGGCCCCAACAGCCACCACACCCAACACTGAAGCACCACACAAGAGTTCGCATAATGATCAACAACGAATCGGTACAACCAGGCAAGGAGATGAAGTACCTAGGAGTTGCTTTCACCAAAAAGTTCTCCTTCGGAAAGAACATCACCAGCCGCATCCAGAAGGCCAAGATTCAACTGAGCTCCTGCAGGAAAGTCATGTGGAAACCCAACACTCTTTCCACCAAGATAAAGAAGATCCTGTACAAGCAGATCATAAGACCATCACTGACATACGAGTGTCCAGTATGGTTCCACCTAACACCATCCCAAATGGAGAAACTCCGACTCTTCGAGCGTAGATGCTGCAGGACCATCACGAACCTCCATCCCCAACAAAATTCGTAAGGTCATCCAACCTCTACAACAGTGCCGAGATAGACCGAATCGACAGACGCATATTCCAACTCACCAGCAACTTCTGCAAGAACCTCGAGAACATCCCGAATAGCCTAATAACTGAACTGGCTACAACACGACCAGACCCTAGCGACATCGTCCGCACAAGAAGCCACATCAGAAACCTGTACGAGATGGGCAGAAAAGCTTCTGAAATTCGTCGATGGACTGGGGCCAATCTGCTGTGAAGTTGGGCATCTCTATCATACTTCATTTCTGGTAACCATGCTTCTTACAGAAACTTGGTTTGGATTTAAGTGACGATATTTTGTTTGTGACTGTAAATTAAATTGTGATTCCATCCTTCGTCTGTAAGGAAGAGCAAATTGCGTTGAGTTTATCGAATATATCGGCCAAATAAGCCAATTTCGCCGCACCCACTGCTCATGGCAACCACTGCTCATAGTGCAACAAGAGTGAAATGGGCTGTTCGACGAACAGTATCTTGAGCTCGTTGCGCAATTCAATCACTCTGGAAGAAAAGTCTCCTCTCGAAAGCCATCTCACTTCCGCGTGCAGAAGAATAGATTGATGCATCTTCACACACTTTTTCAAAGAGCCTTGTCTGGAGTGGACTTGATTTGACGTATCTAAGTAATTAATTATTTCTACGGCTTGATCGAGAACCTTATCTTAAGTCGAGTCAAATTTTCTTCTCGACAAGGACGGTGCAACCAGTGCCGGTCATAGCTGTTGCTTCATCGCTGCACACGTGTGTACTCACATGACATTCTTCCCAATACGCAGCACCTTTTGTGGCACCGACACAAACAATTTAAAATATTTCTTTCACAGATGACTAGATGAAGGAATTTCGATGCGACGCGAAGGCACGATTATGTTTTTTCTACGGAGCCCCTTTGAGCCTTCCACGTAACTCCAGAGTTCCACGGATCACCATTTTGGAAACGCTGGCCTGCAGAAGTGATCTCAACATCGACTGCGACTCTTCTACGACTTTCCTCCCGACAGGCTTTTGGCAGAAGATTATACCCGTTGGTAGAGCTTTCGGACATCATTCCAACCGTTGCACCTCTACACCTCCTCGAACACGCGCTTTCTTTGTCCTCCAGGCAAGCCGGGTCTCTTCCTTTCATCTCTCTTGTAAGCTTCCAGCTTAAATGTGGCAGTCGGCACTTATTGTCAAACCATGGGTGTTTCCCAAGTGGTGTCGCAAAACCCAGCACAGTGTCAGTGTTCCTGATGGCTTCTTGACAACGGCCCCAATCTTCTTTGTGAGAGATTCCGAGAGACTCGATCGGCAATGATCCCAGCGGGCGATTGAGATTCTAGCTGTCCGACGTTAAACCGTGGTGCGCTCTCTTGACTCCGCTGATCTCTTGATTTGCGAGTCCTTACCTTGGCTACAACAAGGACGTGCTCGGAGTCGATGTTGGCTCCTCGGAACTGCAGGAGGAGTGCCTGACGTCGACCGCAAAGTGATCAATCTGATTGACGGTTGATTGATCTGGGGACCACTAAGTCCCTATGGATGTTGAGGTGTGGGAACCGCTTTCTAGCCACAGAGAGGTTTCACTCCGTGACGAAGTCCACCATCGGGTATGGTCTCGGTCGGGCTGTGTTTCCCGATAACTCTAGCAAAGATGTCTTCCTTACTCAGCTCTGCGTTGAAATCTCCTAGAACGATCGAAACTGGAGCATTGATCTTATGTCCTTTCTAAGAGATCGTAGAAGTCATTCTTGCTCTGTTTGGGAGTGGGCGCCAATCTGGCTGATATCCCGAATTTCGCTTAAATGAGGGTTGTTATGAGGCGTTCGCTTTTACAAACAGACCTTAAGACTGTGTTACCGTGATGTCTGTTTTGTAGGAGTCCAGGGCGTCCGCGAGTTCTTCGGCTGTACGTGGGCTATTAAGGGACCTTACTCTCCACGTGCAAGACCAAAAATCGTTGTCATTGTTTCGTTCGCTGGGGTCGTCAACATGAAATCCGTCCGTTTCGGTTGTCTCTGAACGGTTTTGTTTTTACGTGGTGAGGGAGTCCTCACACACAACCTACAACCAGCCAATATAATTTTACCCTCGGGCCAAGGGTGCGAGTGTGTCCAGTGTCGGTAACCTCGCTGTGAGCGCCGTCGTTTGCCCTCGGTTATTGGGATCAAGGCCTCGAATGGGCCTTGGAAGATCCTTCTAGATCTGAGCACCGAATATGTCGGAGTAGGTCTCCGTCATTCATAAAGAGAGATGAGCCCTGGTACAGTCTCATTCTCCCTCCTCTCTCGTCTTCAGCCGCCAACGACGTCCCCCGGGGATTGGGTACCCGATCTTCGATCGAAGGTGCTCGGCTCCCAGATTTCACCACGTGGAGGTGAGAGTAGGACTTCGTTCATAGAGGCTGAGTGCAGACGCTTGTGACTGCAAGGGACACCATACGAGTATCAACGCTTGGAAGTCCAGACCCCTCTACTATCTTAAACTTATAACTCTTCCATGAAGATCGATACTACCGTCAGTGTAGAGCTGCGCCTGTTGATCGCTGCATAGACTCCCTCATCCCTGAGGTTATCGTGATGGTTTTGAGGGGATGTTATGTTCACAGTCGCCCTCAGCATTTACGGGCACATAAACTCATGTTGGCGACGGTTGATTTTGAAGTTTTCCCTCTACACATTTCACTCTATTCAAAAGTGGGCTGTGAGCCAATTAATCTTGACGCGGCATCCTTGGCTGAGGATTGAGTTTTAAAGCCTGGCTCAAGCAACAACCATTGAACACCACCATGTCTGTCACACTTTTTGCTGAAACCTTCGCAGTAAATGTGTCAGACATCTACGGCCCATCCAATCGCGGTAAGTGGCCGACCAACCTAACCTACCTGCATAGTAAGTATCAATGTCAATAAGCATATTGTATTTCCGCAACACTCAGCGACCTCAAAACGTTTCTACTTCATCACGACAAAAACCGCCTTGAAAGCTCAGACCACAACATGCGGCACATAGCACGTACTATGGACATATCTGACAATTTTTACGAGATAAAGCCAGCTAATTGATGTTTGGGTACTTCAAAGTGTCGCCTCGTTTCGTTAAACGCCGGCGCCTTTGTAAACCAGTTCTAATTTATCACGCATTCCCATGAGCTGTTCTTTGTTCAGTCGCGGCCACGATCCCATCATCATCTTCGAAATTATTCCGTCCATGTTTTCGGTCTGAGCAAATTAACATACAAAGATTCGCAGGGGTATCATTCTCGCTACTAGTGAATTTTGTCTGCTCACTAATTAAATCAGCGCCCTCATCTAAACAATTTCATATCTGTCACGATCAGCAGCGCCGTCTTGCCGCTCTGCGGCTGCGGCGGCGGCATCGACTTAAGCATTTTCATTTTATGACACCAATCAGCCGTGGTGAATCCATGGAGCGGATGTTTGTTGCTGGTGGTTCCTGGTATCGGACAAAAACATCATCAGACCCATCACAATGGATTCGAACCCCACATGTGCGCCAGCTCAATTAAGAAGACAACAAAAGCTCGCCTCTATCTGACTGGCACAAAGGACGGATGGACGGATGGACACACACACAAGCTTATGCTTAAGTTTTAATTGAACTGTATAGCACAGCGACCGACGTCGAGCCAATTTGAATTCAAAGAAAAATCAATCTTGGGAAATACCTGAGAATCTAATTACGCTCCTGTGGTGGTGGCGAAAATATAAAATACTATGCGCGAGAAGGGGCGTGGCGGGAGAAACCTAGAAACCTTTCACGAAACCCAGCCGACAAGAGACCGCGACGACCGCAGCCGCTGCCGCGCCGACGCGCCGCTGCTGCCATCCCCACGAGTCAGACTCCCATGAATTTAAATCTATTCATGCAGGTCAACAACTACTTAAGTTGCGCCGGCTGCTCGTCGGGCCCGCACTCTACGGCCGTATGTGTTGACTGTGCTACTATTTACGGCAGCGCTCTGGAGTGGCTCATTAATAATTTCCTACTAGACTATCATGCCCATAGAGAGTGTGGTCGGTCACACACAATCTAAATCCGATCCAAAACGCGTTGCTGAATTAATTTATCACCACCGCATTCGAATAATAAAACGAGTCTGCGCCGCATGCTCGGTTGGCGCGGTCGTTCATTTGGTCGGTACTTCTCCTCCGGCGATCCCCTTGTAAACACTCGCACGAACACTAATCGCACAACGCGATCTCTCGCGCGCGTTCAGACCGTGGGAAACAAACTCGTGCCGAGCAGTTAAAGTGGGGTCTGAATAGATATTTCTTCTTTTCTTTTTTGTTCAGTTTCTGCTTCGCATTGCAATCTTTCTTGCCGCTCTGGCCTGGGGTAGCCCCCTTTGCTGCCCTATTTCCGCCGCACGGATCACTGATCTGGTGATCTTTGGAGTGAAGTTTGGGGCAAGGCACTCGTTGTCGTTGTCGTTGTCTGTTGCTGTCAGTTGTGCTGATGCTGAGAAATGTTGACGGTGATTGTAAAAATGGCTCGTGTGGTCTCTGCTGGAATTGGATGCGATGGTGGTGGTGATGATGGTGCTGGTGGCGTGGGGCTCGGGGCTGCTTGAATGGTTGAAATGATATATGTACAATAAAGTCACACAGGCACGGGCGCAGCGCCAATTGACAACTGTCGTTAGCTTTCATGCTCAATGACTCAGTGAATGGAATCCATGAGGTTTTGAACTTCTGTCTTCTCTCAGATTATGGATACATGTCTACGTAGATACACACAGCTCATGTCGATCTCGAGGATGATTATAATCAGTTCTAGTGGCTTCAGAGTGGGACTGTAATGTATCTGCTTTGTTTTATTTATTTCATCGCACACGACGTCCACTTGAAGGCTTATAATTATGTTTTTGGGGGTTTTGTCTCGTTAGACTGTGAAGCACTAAATCCGGGTTATTTGCGTCAGACAGACCGCAAGATTCATTATCTATGCACACTTAGGTTTGCTGCCTTTGTGGGATGGTTTTTTTCCTTTTTTTTGACGAGATTGCGAAGATTTTTCGATTGTGTGGTTATTTCTGACATGAACCTTCATCTATGGACGATGTGCGTTATTGAGCAGATCATGTTAAGATGGGTAGCGTATTGTTAATGCATGACGCCACTTTACGTAACCATTTAAATGAGGCTAGTAGGTTGGTCCGAGATCATTGAAATGCGCGGTGAAGTGTCCTTGGTCCTTTTTTATTTCTGCGAAACAGGTGGGGATCTGTACTGAAAGCAAAATTCGTCTGTCTTGGAGCTGAATCGTTAGCTATCCGTTGCTCATTCGGTTCAACTGCAAGACAATCGCATTACTCGCGAAATTGTTTCAACAACGACCTTTGAATAAAATCTACAACTCTGCTGTATAGTCCTCGACGTCCTCAACGGCCCCAGAGGCTGACAGCGATGGTCACAGAGCTTTTGTCCTACTCTGGTTCGGAAAAGTGTAATACATTGTGCTCTGGAAAAGTTGCTGTTGTAAGGAATCCTGAGATGTGTCGGATGATGCAACAGAAGGAAGTTTTCTTGCTTTTGCCAGGAGCTGGTAAGTTCTTCCTGTTCAATTTGATTAAAGATTTTCTGCGTCGTTAGGGGAATGCGTGGTAATTCTTTTATTAGTGAGAAGCCAATGGCTTCTTTCGCTGCGGTATCTGCAGCCTCATTTCCTTTCAAAATCACATGGCCAGGGATCCATGCTAATATGATGTTTGCGCTGTCAGATAAGACGCTCCGAATATGGTTGAGAGTAGAACAGTTATTGTTACCGTTTTTTATCCCCGTCAATATGTTTAAGTTGTCCGTGATTATAAGGGTCTTTATTACCTCGGATTGAGCTAAGGAGAGAGCTTTCATTAGTGCAACCATTTCAACTATATGACTGCCGGCTGCGTCTGGAAGAATGCCTTGGGAAAGGGTGATGTTTTCGTTTGTTCCCAAGTATTCAACTAGTACAAGGACCCATCCGTGTATAGAATTCTTGAAGGTTTGGTAGTTCCGGTGGAGCAAAGTAAATTGTAAATTTTAAGTGTTTTCTTTTTTGTAAACTGCGAGACTGAGGTCGATTTGTAACAAGTGCCTTTTCCAAGGGGGAGGTCCCAATCCATAAAATGGTAGCAAAAACTTTTGGTCATTTGTAAAAAATGTAAAGAATTCCGCCTCGTCTTCAATTCCTACGCTCATTTGCAATGACATTCCAGCTGTCAGCTCTTTAGACAAAGCCAGCTCAACACTGCCAGATTGCAATATGTCGCCACCTGTACTTGAGAGCGTTGACAGATCCACTTCCGCACCCGTACAGTTGCAAGAGTACTTAAAGATCTCGACGTGCACAAATTCGCTGGCCCGGATTTTCCCCCTATTCTTCTGCGTAAGCTTTTTCATCTATCCTACTCTTTAGTTCTCTTTCCGAGCACATGGAAAGTAGCATTTGTCCAGCCCGTCCCTAAAAAGGGCGAATCTTCGTCACCCACCTCGTACCGACCCATAGCACTTACGTCCCTTCTTTCTAAGGTCATGGAAACGCTGATAAATCGTCAGCTTATGAAATATCTCGAATCGCGGAAGCTTCTTAATGACCGGCAGTATGGTTTCCGCAGCAACATGTCCACTGGTGATTTTACAGCTTATCTCACCGAAAAGTGGAACCAATCTTTGCACAACGCTGGCGAAAGCAAGATCGTTGTGCTTGATATATCTAAGGCATTTGACAGAATTTGGCATCAAGATCTGTTGTCGAAAATGAGTGCCTATGGTGTCGATGAATCTCTTCTTCCGTGAATTAGAAATTACCTTTCGAACAGTTCAATTCAAGTTGTTTTGGATGGGTTTAAGTCTAATATTCACCAAATAAATGCTTGGTGTTCCCCAAGGCTCTGTCTGTCTCTGACACGCTTTCTCATTTTTATAAATGATCCCTTGTCTTCTACTTTTAATCCAATTCATCCCTTCGCTGATGACAGCACTCTCAGCTTTTCATATTCGTTCCAAGACTTACGACCCCGCCCTTCGGCCGAAGAATTGGAACGGCAGCGTATGATAAGCTCATTGAATTCCGATCTTGACAGCATAATCAATTGGGGAAAGAACAACCGTGTGAATTTCAATGCTTAAAAAACTCAATGCTACCTGCTGTCACTCAAGCGAAACCTTGATAGTGAGCCATTATCCAAGAATGGCACCTGTGACGATGAAACCGGAAAGCTTTCCATCCTCGGTAAGTGCATCAACACTTAGTTGGAACGATCACATATTTGAGGTCGCCAAAAATGCTGGGAAATGTTTAGGTTTCCTCAGTTGATGCAGGAAATACTTCACCCCTTCTGATTTGGCTTTAATTTATAAGGCGTACCCAAACTTGAGTACAACGCTCATACCTGGTCGGGTGCAACCAAAACCACGCTACACCTACTAGATAGAATACAAAAGCGAGCGATACAACTTATAGGAGACAACAATATTGCAGAGTCACTTGACTCGCTCGAACATCGACGTACCGTCTCGTCTCTATCCGTATTTTATCGCTGTTTTAACAAACGATGCTCAAGTGAGCTTGCCAACTGCATTCCTCCTCTCCATGAATTCACCCGCAATACCCGTCTCGCCAGGACTGCTCATCAGTTTACCCATAAGCCTACTTTCGGACGCACAGTTAAATTTAGAGACTCGTACACCAGCCCCTGCTGTGTCTTAAACCCGGACACTTAAAAGTATTAACAAAAACTTGTGCGCGCGCAAAAAATTAAAAAATAAAAATTTAACGAAATCGCAAGATTTCATCCAATTCCTCCTAATCGAGTAGGTTTCGCCATCGGTTTCGAAACCAGTAGATTTCATTGGCATCTATTTGAAACCGGACACTTCTGTATTGTAGCTGGTTTTGACTACACAGTGCCGAGTATAGAAATGTTACTTGTAGACTTCTTCTTCAACTACTGAATTTTGCTCTGGTAAATATACTAGGCCATCTCGTTGGGGCATTTCGATTTCCCTGGAAGCTTTCGTTTCACTCTCAGTTTCGACAGTATTCTCAATTGGGTTTCCATTAAAATGTAATTTAACTGCTTTATCTCCCATTGTTAAAATGCTTTTTTTTTCAAATCGATTTTGCATTTTAATGCTATCAACACGCAGTTGTTGGATTATTAATCCATCGAAACGATCGTGTATGTATGTAAATCAATTTTGTGTTGAGGATCGTCTATTGCCTCAAATAACGGTATCACCTCTTTATGTTTAATTTGTACACGATTGTTTAAAGTTTTTACGTAAATCGGAGTTTGAAGTGGGTGTATTTACAGATTTGCGTTCAAGATTGAATGTGTTGCTCCAGTGTTGCAATACTTCACCTCGCCCGGCAACCGACACCACGCTCTGGACGACGTTGACACGCTCTGGACGATGCAGTTGACATTGGGTATAAATAAGTTAGTTGATAAGAAATTTCGGTTTTTTGTAATTTGTAGTTAAGTGGCAAAGAGGCTTCTCCTACTTTTGAATAAATTACTTTTTAACTTATATAGTAGTCCTAAAGTGAGGCTTCACCTAAAAAAAAAATATTTCTGCGTTGTTCATACAACTTGCATTAAGTGCGCGACTATTTGAAACGTTTGTCTATATGCCTAAGCTGCTGTATATTTTTAAATTGATGTCTATTGTGACTATTATTATTTCTGGAATGCGTGTTTGGCAAATAATTCCCACTTGACTGATGTGGTAAAGTACTACAAATTTGTGTTTCATGGTGGTTCCTTCCTTGGACTTCTTCATCGTGTGTGTATAATTTTGATTACTTTAATTTGTGTTAAAACTTACCGGTCTGCTTGAATTTACAGGGCAGTAGTATGCATAGCCACATTCGTGCAGAATGCTTGTAGCCTCCTCTAGGCGACCTAATGGGCTCTGGCAATTCATTTTTGAAAATATTCAGTACAGATGTGTTACCACTTCCTATTGCACTATTTGATGTTGTACTTTCTGTTGTTTGCTTGGTCTTTAAATTTAACCTTAGTTAACCTGTTTTATGTAGAACGCTACACTGTGTTTTTAAAACCTGATAGACCTTAGTTCATCGAACAGTTGCTCCATGGTTCGTCTGTCGCCAAAGTTGTTTAAAGTTAAAACTGCTTTCATGTCACACCATTTTTCTATTTGACCATTGATCTGGATAATTTCTCGTGCTTTGCCTTTAAGCTCAACTTTGATATTATCGCAGATAATAGTTTGTGATAATGGATCATATTTTTTAAAGGAGTGGCTGAATCTTATCAGGGGATCAATGCTTAATGAGAGCATGGTGGATGATGTGTTATTAATAAGGATGTCTTTAATAATTTCTGTTAAATGCCTAGACTGTTCCTGAACAACTACAAGTAGGGCACTATGGACACGCTTCTGCAGACAAATGACGAGAGCACTCTCTTCGAATGAGATTCACATACCGTCCACATGAAACTTGTCAAACGAAGAGACACTCACGAGAGATCTTCATGCAACTCGATTGTCCGCCATCGACTCTAACTCATCAGGAGTTATGCCCAAGCGTAACCAGGCGTGTTTTTGGACTCGGGTCTGCCAAGCGATCACCTACCTGATGGAATCGCATTCAACGCCCGCCTCGGAAGTCGAGATGAAGGGGATATTCGTGCCACGTGACCCAACCAACGAAGCATAGGTCTCTCCGATCATCGAAGTTATTGAGTTCCTCGCGCAATGCCGTGTTTCTCACCATATCCCGGTGAGTAATTCCCACAGCAGCACGAAGAAATCTCATCTCAGCAGCTTCGGTCAATATCCAAATTTCATGACTTTAGGTGAGAGTTGGAACAAATGCTGACACCAAGCTCGGCACTCCTGATTGTAGACCTACCAAGCTGTTAAAAAATTGGCCCAGTTTGATCAATCATCCAGGAAAGCTCAGCATTACTCGTTCCACCACTCGTGGAAAGGACCCCGAGATACTTAAACTTCTCCACTAACCTGTAGAGTGCATTGAACAGGAGATGAACATAACCTCTGATTTGTCCACGTTGGCCTTGATTCCAGCATCAGCACATGCGGCCACAAACCTATCGAGTGCGCGCTGGAGTTCAGTCTGGGAAGGTGTGAGGATGACTAAGTCATCTGCAAAAAGAAGATGACCCTCAACTCTCCCAATGTGAAAGATTCCTCGCCTCGGCTGCCCTGCAACATCCAGCCCAAGGAATATACAATGAAAAAAAGAGGTGACAAGACGCACCCTTGGGGGAGTCTAACATCCATTGTGAAAGGAGACTGAATGGCCCACAGAAGAGGACCATCAATTTACATCGAGGAACTCGGTCGGATGCCTTTTCCAAAGCAACTATAGATGGGCTTGGCATACTCCCAAGCCTTCTCAAGTACCATTCTTGGAGTGACAAGCTGGTCGGTTGTACTTCTACCGGGACGAAAGCCGTCCCCGTTATTGAGATGTCTGGATTACTAAAGTCTCGATGCATAAACTCATTCAATTATGCCCAGCACTAGTGACAATGCTCAGAGGTAACTAGAAAAAAAAATTCTCAAACTTCGCTTTTTCAAGTCGGCATGAAACTGTAGGTCCCCTACAAACGTGAGACAACAATGGCACGAATACACGAGAGCGAGAAGCTGGCCGCTGGTAATCTACAGACCGTAGCGCGATCCATTCGTCGATAAGCTTTCTATTTCGGAGAACAAGCGCGGTACAGTCGAACCGGGGCAGTTGTCTTTTGTACTGACCCAAAACATTTTAATAGCACATCGCTTAATGACGCAGCCTGAGTAGAATCACAATATTTCCTGCAATTATCCTGGTTCGAGTATAAGTGTGGGAACTATCAAAATCTGTCCGTTGACCATCGCGAGACACGAACGTCGATGCTTCGGCAAGTTTTGGTGAAGGTCGAGCGAGTCGCTATTGTTCACACATATGTGAATTAATTAGCTGCACTTTCGGAGTTGTTGTTAAATAATAAATACTACACGCTTGATTGGAGAGATAGACGACGGGATGGTGCAGTTGGTTCGGTTAGGTTAGGTTATAGTGGCTGGCTGCAGAAGGCAGTCACACTTCGGCCAAGGAAGGCCCATTGTGATACCACGCGTATTGATTCCCCCTAACAATTAAAACCAGTTGGTGCTTGTGACGAAGGGATTTAGCAGGCTAATACTGACGTTGTTGAAGTAGTAGGCCCCTAGGTGAAAGTATCTCCTACCAGCCAGCGCGCTACCCGAGCAGAGTAGGTGATCTGTGGTTTCAACCTCCTCTTCACCCATGCGGCTTCTACAAAAGTCATTACCGGGGACCCCCAACCTACGGGCATGGGTGCCAATTGTGCAGTGCCCTGTTATGACGCCGGTGAGCGTCCCGAGTGAAGACCTGCTTAGTCTAAGCAGATTGAGTGATCGTTTGATATTAAGCGATGGCCATACTTCCGCGGTTGGGTAAGTGCCTGCCCTTTTAGTGGGGCCCTCAGTTCGAATCTCAGTGAAAGCAAAGTTAATGCGTCTTTATCTGGTTTTCAAATCTGGTCCAGCCACCATTTGCCGTTGGGGTCGAACATCCGTGGAGTGGTCAATCAGTGGTATTAGTCTGATTGTGGGAATCACAATGCATGGTCTAAGTGTGTTGGTGAATCCATTAGCAGCCCCCATACCTAATTGGAGAGATGATGCTGACGACACAATCATCAAATGCACGATCAGTTGATGCATCAAGAATGGAGAGAGAGTCTAAGAAGCAGCGACTGACCTCGCCCTAGTTTTTGGATGTTGCACAACTGCTCAGAATCACTTTCTTGTTATACACCCTCTTCACTGCACCATTGCCCTATGCTTGGCTTTGGATACCACAAATATGACTGTCTTCCAGATATGCTCTCCTCCCACGAGTATGATTGTCAAGCAAATTTTGTTACACTCGCATCGACGTTGATCACTGCATACGTATGAAAACTACGCTGCAATGAAACCATGACATCTCCCGTTTTTGGTTCTTCGTGAACTTCAACAAACAACAGCATTCTCCGCGCGGTACGAGTGATTGTTCGACTTTAATATATTCAAAAATCATTTGCCGGCCTCAAATTGTGTTCAAAAGACTAAGCGAGCTAATAACACAACGCAGGGAGGCACTTGATGCGGACAAAATTGTTGATTAATGCCTTATAACCAATTTTCAAAATGTGTAGACACAAATTGTTTCGGAAGCACCTGTTGATTGCTTCAATCAAGTGCATACGATGCCTAATGTAACATAATTACAGTCCTTCTGAAAAATATTATCACCCTTGCGCGAATGTTGCGAGCACAGCTCTAATTCGTTCCCTTAACAACCTTGTTGGCACTTTGTGTCGTTTGCTGCTCTGACATTATTGAGATTCTGCCAAACGACGTACGAGTACAAAGGCTGTCGACGGAAATCATCGACACTCCCAACTAATTATAAGTTGCAGTTTACCCTGTCCGGGATGGGAATTTGATAGCTTATTTTGCAACAAAATGCTCAAATTTAAGACGACCTGTGATTAAGGGCCCAAGCCCATAGAATCCGTTGCGTACGTTGTATAATGTCACAAAATTGACAACTCATGAGCCCTGGTGAGAGGGAGGGAGACAGCCGGATGAAGTCGGTCTTCTATTCTTAAATGACATAACTTTTCAAAACTAAAAGTAAAATTTGTACTGCTAATTGGAATTGCTTAATTGATGAAATGAATTATGGCGAACAGAGTCCACGATGTTTTGCTTTACTGTGGGCAATTCATGAATGTTTGACAGTCGCAATTTTTGTGGGACGTGTTCCACAAAAGTGTGCGTAAATATGAGACAATGTATGATGACTTGTAAGCTGTCATCTGTCTGAAATACGTCAATAACCGTCAACAATTTCAAGATTATCCCTCACGTGACTGGGGACTAGGGCAGAGATGGCAGAAATGTTACTTTTCGGCATAACTACTCATTGTCGTAGTTAATGTAGTTATCAGGCCGACGACCCTTGGAGGGTCTGAGCCTGAGCAATTGTTGACGGTCCTGGGCACGCTGCTTCCAGTCATCAAGACCAAGCTGTCTTGCATCCGCGATTACTTGGTCTTTATATCGGAGATTCGGTTTTCCTCTCCTCCTCGAACCAGAAGGCTCCGATTCGAAGGCCTTCTTAGCTGGAGCGTTGGTGTTCATTGCCTTCCGAGCTTCGTTCACATCCTGGTACAGATCGTAGAGTTCGCGATCTCCTCCATTCACCTTCCTCGCAGACGGGACCGTATATCTGACGCAGAATTTTTGGTTCGAAGTTACCAAGAATCAGCTCTGCAGTTTTGCTTAGCTTTCGGCTCCATAAAGCAGGACTGGCAAAATGAGAGCTTTGTGGAGCATGATTTTAGTCCTTCGAATCAGGAGGCTTGAGCTCAGTTGCTTCGACAAACGGAAATAGCACCGGTTGCCACGTCGGATCTCCACTGTGATGTCGTTGGATCTACCTCGAAATTGTTGCTGTCGATCGTGATGTTTTGTCCAAAGTGGTGTACGATGGAAAGCTTTTTGGTCGATAGCATACATATGTTTCGCCTGATCTTCAATCGGCGTAAAAGCCTCCACTACGGACGTTGGAAACGTGCGACGATGTCGATTTCATCTGCTTACCCCAACAGTTGGACCGACTTGTAGAACATAGTGCCTTCCGTGTTTACAACTGCTCGCCGCACTATCTTCTCCAGTACCAGATTGAAGAAATCACACGACAACGCATCTCGTTGCCGAAATCCGGTGCCGGTTTCAAACGGCTCTGAAATCCTGCACGGCCACTTTAATGACACGAGATTGGGAATGTGGTGAGGCATGATTGGCAAACTGGGCCGATTGTCCCACTTTTCAAGAAGGGTCATAAAAGAGATTGCTCCAACTACAGGGGCATATGTCTTTTAAACTCCCCGGGAAAGTCTACGCTAAGGCGTTGGAAGTGCGTTCTAGAGCCATGGTCGAGCACAGGATGGGGGATGAACAGTGCGGCTTTCGTCCCGGTAGAAGTACAACCGCCCGGCTTTTCACTCTAAGAATGGTACTTAAGAAGGCTTGGGAGTATGCCTAGCTCATCTACAGTTGTTTTGTGCGTTTGGAAAAGGCATACGACCGAGTTCCTCGAGAAAAACTCTGGAGTGTTCTGCATGAGTACGAGATTGGTGGTCCTCGTATCTCGGGGTCTTTTTCACGAGTGATGGCAGGAGTAATGCTGAGCTTTCCTGCAGGTTTGGTCAAGCTATTTAGAATGGCGCAAAGTTTTGAGACGCAGGTCCGGCTTTGTATATATGTGTTATAAATGAGCTCTTCCATTCTTGTTTTGTTTTATGTGTGTGAATAATCAACGACAAAAGGTTTTTTATGGCAAGTTCCCACTAGACGCAAAATTGCACAATTTCGAAATTGGAAGTGTTCACACGACGATTGATGAAATTTGGTTTGACAGCGTGCCTATTCGTCGACGTTGTATGGAAAATAGAACAAATAACTTTTTTTTCCAAACAAATCAATGAATGAAAATACAATCTGTCAGGGATCTGCTACTTAACTGGCATAATGGTGTGAAATCTGGCTTATTGGTTTAGAAATCAGCTTATTTTGCTGGCATGACTACACGGAAACTGTCATAATTTGTTATAATACACAATTCCCCACGCAATTTCATTGAAATTTAGGTTATTGAGGCATTTTTGAAATTGGTGCGTTATAAGGGTAATTGGGAAATTTCGATCCCAATTTCGAGTTTAATTCCCGAAATTACTCAATTTCGATTACATTCAAGAGCAAGGGAAGTGCACAAGTCCTCTCAACCTTGCGCATGGTCAATGTGGAAAGATCTTTATCCCTACACCATGCAGCAGTGGCGTACGGATAAGAATTGGTCTCAAAATCAAAATTGCCTGTGAGCAATCTAGATCTTTTTGATCCGTTGGTAGTGATTGAAGAAGAAGGTCCAATCCCGAACTACATGAGTGACGTCGGCATGGTAAATCGACTGATGAGCTATGCCAAGTGGAACAAATTGAAATTTTATAGCACTCGCATGGTATACATAAAGTATTCGAGTCCGAAGTGGAGAGACCACGCAGCAGGAGACGAACCGAGACACAATGATGAGCACGAGTTTCATTTTCATTCGACAAAGGCTTGTGGCGCTTTGGGATCAACTTGCAGGGGGTCGCTGTGTACGTTAATTGAGTGCAGACTGTACCGCCGTACGAAGAAGAGGAAAACGATAAATATTCTTTCATTTTCACACTTTTACGATAGGCTGTTGGTCAGCAACTTTGAAGAAGATTATTTCTTTGACTTGGGTGTCGTTTAACCGGCGTCTTCAGTCAGAGCGATCTCTGGCATGCCTTGTTTTGGGTTCATTCTAGCAGAGCGGATACCGTACAACCTCGGTAATTCGAACTAAAAGATGTTCGGATTACTTCTAGTAGACAATATTTTGCAATTGAATGCATTTGAATGCAAATCTATTTTTAACAGAAAAAAATTAGGTTTTTTCAAAGAAAGTAATTACGTTCGACTGTAGTTGAGTCGAGGACGTCCGCGGTTTTCCGACCGATTAATGGAACTGATTGATTGTCCTGGATCAGACCTGTCTGGTCGAAGTGGAGAAATGCATCTAAAGGAAGACGGAAAGAAAATATTCACTCAGCTAGACCATAATGACAAAAGCGTCAGTGATGTGAATTGAAAATGAATTGAAATTCGTTAAGTATTTTGCGTTTAAACTAACATACATGTATTTAAAGACTAATGAAAAATTAGGCCTTTTAGAATTAAGACTTTTTTGAGATTATTTTAGAGTATTTTTTTACAGACTGTTTTAACTGTTTTAAACCATCAATTGACAACGCTACCGAACACAATTAATCCCTTTGAAGACAGCAGTAGCCGAAAAACGCCCGGAATATGCGACCAGACACGAGGCACGCATTTTCCATCATGACAACGCTCGGCCCCACGTTGCTATTCCGGTTAAGAACTATTTGGATGGACAGTGGATGGGAAGTTTTACCTCACCCGCCTTATAGTCCAGACCATGCCCCTTCTGACTACCATTTGTTCCGGTCGATGTAGAACGCCCTCACTGAAATACGGTGCACATCAGAGCAGAATATCAAAAATTGGCTTGATTCATTCTTGGCTGCCAAGCCGGCGCAGTTCTTTTGGGATGGGATCCACAAATTGCCAGAAAGATGGGAAAAAGTCATGGCTTCAGATAGGGATTACTTTGAATAATGCTAGTACATTTTTTTCTTAATTAAAAATTAAAATTTTGAAAAAAAAACCGCACGAATTAAAATAAAGTGGTGGTAATTTAATTTTAAGGGCCGATGTTGAATGTGAACCACCCCTAAACGTCAAGTTTTTTTCTACATTTCATTTGACATTTCTCAATTTCAGACTAACTCAATTTGAACCATGGAAAGATACACAATCGAGCAACGCTTTAAAGTAATTCAGGCTTATTATGAAACAATGGCTCTTTTGCGCCACAAATTCAATGGCCGTGATTTGACACCGTTGGATTTTTTTCTTTGAGGTTATTTGAAAGAAAGGGTGTACATCGATAAGCCAGCAACAATTCAAGAGCTAAAGGATGAGATAATTCGGCACATTAACGGCATAGAACCTCAATTATGCTTCAGCGTCATCGAACATTTGGACCATCGGATGGAGGTGTGCCTTCGAGGTCGCAGCGGCCATTTGACCGATATTTTGTTCCTTACATAATTGAACCATACCAATTTCATCATAATAAAAAGAAATGACAATAATTTCCTAAATAATTTGTGTTTTATTCAAAATCAACATCGGTCCTTTATTTACCCAATAATAAGTTTGTATTTTACTTGATAAGTTTATTTTTTTTTTTGTTGCAAGTGATGGCTCGACTTATCGAGTGGAGTTCGACTGTATATTCGACTGTATATGCAACTTCCTATTTTTGAAACTTTAGCCTCGTCATCAAATGTAATATCTCCAACAGAGATAGTACGAGGACTCAACAAAGATATTCTGGCCTGAACTAATACTCCAAATAAATGCTTCTGTACCTATCACCAAATGCTAAATGCTTCTGAACAGACCAACAATAGATGAGACCATAGGTGGTCATAAATCATTACCAAACACCTCTGGCCTACTCTCGACGATCGCTGATTAGATTGAGCAGGCCGAATCTTACCGCTCTCATTATCGTTATAGCAGGGTTTTGTGCCATAGCAACTCACGTCTCCCCTATAACAACTTTTGCAGAGACTTTTGCGAGGATGAGGAAGAAATCATTGTACACTTGCTATTCAACTGCAGTGCTCTCTCATCCCGTAGATTTAGATTTCTGGGAGCCTGATATTTTGATAGCGTGGCTGAACGAAGAGTCAACCATCTTCTTCACTTTATTCAAGACCTAACGTGTTTGCGGAATAGGTATGAATGTGGTAGCACAATGAGCCTATGCTGGCCCAACTCTTTCCGAACAGGAGTCAACCGCTTCAACCCCTAACCTAACCTAAATAAGTCTTAGTATAACACGTTGAAATCGTGAACAAATTACTCTGTGAACAAATTACTAGGGGCGCCATGAATTGGTTTTGCCCCCGGCGGGCTCAACCCATGCTACGCCACTGAAAGGACCTGCACCCATCACAACAACAGGGCCGATGAAAAAATTCGATTCCGCAACCAACAGGAAGCGGTTATCAAATATAAGGACCGAGATCAAGCAGAGCGTAGCGAAACGAATCCTTAGCTAATTGTTACAAACAGAGATAATGGAGGCTATTTTTACCCCTTGTCCATGTCGGCATTGAGTCGTAAAGAATAAGAGTGTAATGGAAGTCTCTTTGCATTTCACACATACTCTAACAAAATTCCCGGCTCCACGAATCATCGCAACACCGTATAATAAACGCTGTCAGATGAAATCAGGGGGCAAGGAAAGTAGAAGTCTCTATCCGATATTGTCTCTGGTTACAAACCTGAAAGAATGAGGTTACATATAACTAGTTCAAGTTCAATGTTATCAACACACTTCAGTACCAAGTAAAACATTCATGCTGCATTTTCCTTTCGATATAATGTAGCATTGCGTGCCATCGAAACAGCCTATAACACCGAGTATCTTATATCTGCTATTAAAGTCTTGAGCAATGTTTCGTGCTTTGGCCAAGATATCCATTGTGGACAAAGTTTTCCGTCCAAAATGTCCAAATCTTCGGAAAGTATTGCACTGAAAGAGGATTATGCCAGACAGACGTCGTGATCCTTTCCTACTCCTTTTTGCTATCCACCTTCTCCAAAAAACACACTTCACTGCTGTTGGGACCGCACATTTTTTTTTGCTGGGCTCAAAAAGTTCGTAAGTATATACTAAAGCTTAAAGTATATAGAAATACTTAAAACCCGATTTGTTTACCCTTTTCATTTATTTTAACAACCCCTTAACATTTTCGCAGATCAGAAATCAGAAATGAAGTATGATAGAGATGCACAACTTCTACCTCTCTTGCCCCTTCAAATTTTTGACAACCATTTTTTATATTGCTTTCTAAAGCCAAATTGACCAATAAGAGAACGGCATTTACGTTATTTCGTGAATAACTGTCAAAAATTCATGAATAAGCGTCAACATGTTCATGATTATCCGTCAAATTCGTCGATGGACTAGGGGTCAATCAGCTGTGAAGTTGGCTATCTCTATCATACATGGACATGGCCATCTTCACAGCTGTTTGTTCCCTAGTTCATCGACAAATTTGAGAGCCTTTTTGACAGTTGTTCATGAATTTTTGACGTTTATTCACGAATGCCGTTCTCTGATTGGTCAATTTGGTTTGAGGAGACGATATAAAAATGGTTGTCAACAATTTTAAAGGGCAAGAGAGGTAGAAGTTGCCTGTCTCTGTAACGCGTCTTTTATGATTCAAAGTTTATGTATAGCAATCAGCTCTGTTTTTGAAAGGTGTCAAGAAGCAAAAAGAAAGAAAATCCTGCCCATATCTGCCCCTCTAGATGGGCGATAACATGATGTATGTCCAGTCTACTACCTAACACCGCCTCTAGATGGGATTAACTCGGGGTTAATTTCTTTTGCAACTTTAGAAGTTCTATCTCCAGTTTAAACGTTGCACTTTCCGTTACAGTTTATTTCATGGCTTCAGTGCGGTTTGTTTCCAAGCTGAGTTCGTTTAAAGTCGAAGTTAACACGCATTTGCTCCAGAAACCACGGGCAAAACTTGACAGATGTAAACATTAAAACACTCTTAGAGTTCATCCAACCAAGTATCACCTCATTGGGACAGTAAAAAAAATGTTTGTGCTGTTTTTCGAGGCGAATACCCCTAGCATGTCCGGCGCTTCATTGACGATCCTTCATTGATGATCACCCGCGTATGCTAAATGCTGTAGGTACGCACATCGGTACGACCATGTCACAAATGTCGGCCCGTATGTTTTGCTTCGAAATTCACTGATTCCGAGTTTATTTGCCCGCACTGCGCAAGTTGTGAAATTAACTGACCATTATTTTGCCCGAAAATTGCAATTTGTAGCCGATAAACCAAACGTGTTTTTTTTTTTCATTTGAATGGATTGTCCTTTCGGGTAGCACTTATTATCACTTAACATAAATTTGAACTGTCAGCTGTTCCACTGTCGTTTGTTTTTCCGTCGGCAACACTTTAGCGCGCAAAATGTAAATCGTTTGTGATCTTCGGCAGCCTCCTTCGAGGGTGCGAGGTCAACGTTTCGCGACGCCTGACCAAGCGTTAAAAGCGTATCAAAAGCTGGTTTTGTATTCACGTCAATCGGAGTGGAAACACTGAACTTCCTGCGGGGAATTTGAACAGACAATAATCCCATTTTTGATTATGAATACCTACAACACCTCTTCTTCAAAACACTCGTTTGTCTGTAAAACGATTCTCCAGACAACGTGTTGTGCATCCCATTAGCATTCAAGGAAAACAAAAAACCTTTGTGCCTCCCCACGGAAGCAGCACGGAGGTTGGACACGAATATACCCCATCCTGTGCTCAAAATCCATTCAACCGCAACCGGTTTTTGATACCAATCGCAAAAAAGATCCGTCAATTAAGCATGCTCTAAAAAACATCCGCCTTTCCAGCCAATATTTCCCATAACTTAAGACATACTCTCGCACACACACGCGACCGCTCTCATTGGTACAAGACGCAAGCGGCTGGGAAATAAAATCACGTCCGCACATAGACAGATACATGTTAAATTTGTAAACGCGTTCATTCCCTAGCTCCTTGCCGCTGCACAACAATGACGCGCAAAAATTGTCTCATCAGCCGCTGCAACGCAAAAACCAGGCGCACACAAAGTCACCCCTTACGAGCGAAACAATGGGAAAAAGGAAGAAAAGATAAAACGAACGCACATACGCATCTGACGTGTTGTTTCTACGCAACAGCATACCGCGTGGAACCCACACGCCAAACTCGAAACATACCCCCATACCTTCGGCGTACAGCGAACGCTTGCGTCAAGTCACCGCTATCGTCTGTGGACATGCATATGGCGAAACGAGATAATCAAGCAACACCCGATCCTTCGCGCAAAGTACAGTAGCTTTGTTTGGCGCATTCCAAAGCTCATCAGCTTAGCTCAAATTTGCCACCACTAGCCTCCACTCCACGATCGTGTGCTGCTGACTCCAGCGAACAGTACGGCCCACCGACCGCCACCACCACCAGCAGCGGCACCAGCACTTCTGACCACCCGCCGATCAACTCAATCTACGTACGTACGTGTGTGTATGCACATAACTCGCTTTGAGAGGAGATAATCTCGCTTGAGTAGCATTGCTCACTACGGAGCGTGGTATTGCCCATGCGCTGCAGCAATCGGTCTCGGGACCTCAGCCGGCCCCTCTTAACCCCTTCTTAAGGTCGCACGAAACTATGACGAAGATCAAGATGATCAAGGAACGACGAACGACAAACGACGAACGACAGACGACAGACGACAGACGACAAACTACAAACGACGAACGACGATGACGACGAGCACGATGACTACGACAAACGATGATCGGTGGCACGCAGCGGCTACAACGCGCGGGATCAGCGAGTAATGAGCGGCGGCAGCGGCGGCGGTGCCTATTCATATACATCCATCCATCCCCATGTACGACTGTATGCCGGGAAGAAATAAAAGCGGCCTCTCCTTCCACAGCGACACACAATCAAGTCAAGAGCATTATTCAGTGAAGAAAGAAAGGGAACCAGGAGTCAGGGAAGACGAAAAGCAAGAAGAAGCAAGAAAAAAAGAAACAAGAAAACCAGACCAACGATGGAAGGGGAAGACGGGCCGCCGCACCGCGCCGCTTTATACAAAAACACGTCTTGTTATGTGGAGTGGCACAGGCATGTGCGCACACAGAATACCCAAGTTCGAGTGTGTGTTCACTCTGCAGCACTGTGAGAAATCGACTCCGGAATAGTTTCCCACGGTATAACAATCTCTGTTGAGCTGTTTTATTATTTTATGTGAGTATCCGACGCGACCGGCGATGATCGTCAGGCCAGGCAGGCAAGCAGGCAGGCAGGCAAACAGCACGATCGCACATTAAGCATCGCATAAGTAAGCCGGCGGCGGGTGGTGCGGGTCAGGAGAGAAACCTTTATAAGGGATCGCTGAGACGGCGAGTCGACTCATTCATTGCATAGTCGTTGCCGAGTGCAGATCAGGAGGAATTTTATATTTCTTTCGTGTCGTTTGTTGCTTGCTGTTTGTGATCAAAGACTTTTAAAATTATTAAGCAAAAAGAAAAAAAAAATGGTGCTCGAGATGGAAATGTCAAAAACATATCAATACCGCAAAGTTATGAAGCCGATGTTGGAGCGAAAACGTCGCGCCAGGATTAATAAGTGCCTCGACGAACTAAAGGATATCATGGTGGAGTGCCTGACGCAGGAGGGGGAGCACATAACCCGCTTGGAAAAGGCCGACATCCTCGAGCTGACAGTGGAACACATGAAGAAGCTGCGTGCCCAGAAGCAATTGCGCCTTGGAGGCGGAGCCGCCGGTATTCAGGACTCGAAAATCACCATCGCCGAGAGTTTTCGCGCTGGATACGTGCACGCCGCCAGTGAGGTCTCAAAGACATTGGCCACCGTGCCAGGAGTCAGTGTGGATTTGGGGACACAGCTAATGAGTCACCTTGGACATCGGCTCAACTATTTGCAAGTCGTCGTGCCGACGGTACCCGCAACCAGTGCCCCAGCAGCAGTATTTCCCATGGTCACCCAATCGTCGCTTGCCGGTGCATTCTACGAGCCCGAGAGCAGTCGCAGTCCCGTGATCATCACACCACCACCCTCCGAGTGCAGCAGTGACAGTGGCACTTGCAGTCCCACTCCCAGTGAATCGTCGAGTGTGTGGCGGCCGTGGTGAAGAGCGGCTTCTTAGTGGCAAAGTGATAAAAGCTATTACGAGAGGAACCAGTGGACATCGACCAACGATGCAAGAGATTGTGTGAATTTTGTGTGATTCCTTTCAAATCGATGCACCCTGCGCACAGCCCTGATGTGCATCCATCATGAATAAAAGACAAATTGTGAGAAAATGATGAGGACAAGAAGATTCCTTTGGCTAAGTGCCCATCGCAGGGCCGGGGAGGAACCGTGACGAATGAATCTATTTTACGCTGTGATTTAAAATGCTTTAATGAAAAAAAGAAAAGGAAACCTTAAAAAAAAAAAATAAAATGAAAATCAAATTAACTTCTTGGTATTTTCTTTTCTGCTCGTTTGCCATTCTTCTTTTCAGGAGGTCGCTTTGGATTATTCTTTCTCTCTCAATTTTGCTTACATTTTTTTTCCACTCCAGTCTTTGCAACAATGGAAGTTGAAGCAAGGACTTGGCATTGTGTTCAGAGGATCATTGAGTGCACTCTTTCGCAGCCTGTAGGAACGTGGAACACAAACTTAAATCGAACTCCTTTTGGTATCATGGACATTGAGTGAAGATGACTCCGTGATATGCTCCCGGAGTCATCTTCACTCAAAGACCTTGCCGCGGGGGAAGCTTACTAGACCAGGAACTGATCAAATGAGTTGCAAGACTGCAACCATGCCGATTATGGAAAGAGAGGGATTGACTGCGGATGGACCTCATCCGATCCGCGTCGGCAGTTCAAGTCTGAAACCGACTGATGAACCATCATAATTATCGATAGCGGGAGACTATTCGTTCGAATATCAAAAGAATGTCATTACAATTTTCCTTTAAAATAGGATGTGCTGGATACTCTGTCGGGGCGCTTGGGTTTAACAGCCGTCACAGCAAAGGTTGTAACATCTATTCGTGCCTCTGTTGCCATGGATCTAGACAGTGTCATTATTTCCCTCTCAAACTTGCATCTCGCAATGTGAATGCTGAAGGCTCACAGATAACAGAGCAAATATGTAAATGAAGTTGAAGAGCGTTGAGCGAATAAAATCCGAAAAGACCTGTTTCCAAATTCTCTGAACCAATCCAGGGTCCTCCTTGGTGACGTTTTTGGCCATGTCCACATTTTCCTTCATTGCACACCACGTTATGTTTTTCCTAAAAATAAAAGTAAATTATTTTTGTTAATTTTAAATCTGAAAATTTACTCTTCGTTGCACCATCTCATCTCTCTTCCTAGAAAACCCGCAACCAAGTTGCTTCGGATTAGGTCAGGTTGTACTGTAGTGGCTGACTGCAGAAGGCAGGTATGCCCGATGTGATACCCCCCTCACAGTTAAAACCAGTTGGTGCTTATGACGAAGCGGTTTAGCTGGCTCCTATGCGCAAGTCCCTCCTATGACTTGCAAGCCCTGCAGATTTATGGTTTCCACCTCCTCTTCATGCATGCTTGCTTCTACAAAATCATAAGGGACACCCATCCTGCGGACATGAGTGTCAATTGTACAGTGTCCGGTTATGACGCCGGTGACCGTCCTGAGTGAAGATCTGCTAAGTCTAAGCAGATTGAGTGATCGGTTTAGATTAAGTGATGGCCTTGATGCCTACCTACCACTTCCGGTCGGTGCTGTTGATTGAGTATATGGTAGGCTGTAGCGATTGGCATGGAAGGTGTGTAGGAGAGGAGGCTAGTTCATTGCCCAGTATCCACATCAGATGTACGTTAAAATTGCCAGCCATTTCGTTAAGAAACAGTCTATTAAACATGACATTGTCCAAGGATTTAATTGCGGCCTGACTGTCAGAATAGATGGTAGCACCTCGTCTGGATATTACATTGCCCTTGATCCAGGGCAGTGCCTCTTTTATCGCCGGGTTTCTACCTGGAAGACGCTACAGTTGACTCGGATAGAAAACGTTGCAAAATCTATGAAGTGCGGATGAGTTGCGATCTCCATAGCAGCATTTTTCTTTCCCTACTCTACCGACATCCGCTCACTTTCTCGTTTGCAAACGGATGCGAAAATGCTCCCTCCTGTCAGTTGTACATAATCGGCACGATTCCCTTGTCGGCAAATGGCTTTTGGTTTCGATGACGTATGCAATGTCTTTTAAAAGAATGTCAGGCATTGCATTTGTTGCAACAGATTCGGAAATCGGACGATCGATTACATAGATCTTTGCATTCGAATGAACTCTGCACTTTTTTACTTTTTTTTTTTCATAAATCATTGATTGTCGAATGAACCGAATGAGTTTCGAAATCTGCTCATTCTTTTTGATTCAGTTTCTGAAAAAATATTCTATTAACATTTGGCAAAGCCTCAGGTGACCAGGGCCTAGCTTTTCGAATCCGTTTGCGTGCCAGTGTTCCCTCACGAGTGGAAGGGAGAGATATCCATCTTCTACTTCTCTTGCCCCTTGATTTCATCTGACAGCTTTTTTTCTAGGTTTTTTGTCCCGTGTCTGTGAATACGTGTGAGCTCTTGAGATCATCTGACGAACAGCTGATATCCTGCCCCAGCCTAGAAGAGGGGTGAATCAGAGTTCTTATTTGAAAATTCCCTAGTTAGTTGGACGTTATTTCAAATTTTGCTGTTAAATTTCAACACAGTGTGGAGGGGTAAACGAACGAACAAAGTTTATGTTCATAAAGTCGATTCCTTAAGTTCCCATTTGAGCAAGTCATAGTGAGATTCTACTGTTACTACTTACTACATTTTTATTCACGAAGTTCCATGTAACAATACATATAAGTATATGCTCTTAAGAATAAGAGTCAATTTTTGAACACTCTCCGCACAACACTACATGGATCGCGGACAAATTCAGCGATCTGTCGCCATTTTTTCCCACTAAGATCCACGAATCTGCGACATTCCCACTAAAATCCACGAATCGGCCGCCATTGCGTGGTGGATCCATGGTCTGTGAAAAAGGATGTGTGAAATACAAGGGAACAGCACTACATCCCCGGTGTGGACAAGGGGCAAAAATGGCCGAAGTTGGATATCTCTATCCCTCCATTGTCTCTGACAGTTTTATGCCGACTCCAAAGGGCTAATTTGAGAAGCTTTTCCTTGACAGTAATACTCAGAAATGAAGTTTGATAGAGATGTCCAACTTCTACCTCTCTTACCTCTCTTCAATTTTTGACAAGCATTTTTTATATCATTTTCTTAAGCCAAGTTGACCAATCAGAGAACGGCTTACGTGAATAACAGTCAAAAAGCCTCTGAAATTCGTCGATGGACAAGGGGTCAATCAGCTGTGAAGTTGGCCATCTCTATCACACTTCATTTCCGGTAATACTCTGAGCTGTCAACAGGATTGCCGCTATACGACTTTAGTCGCAATTTGACCCTTTTTTGAGGCCGCGACGCGCCATTGGAAGCATATTTCTTTCACGAAACGCAACACTAATTATAAGAAAATGCAACTAAATGACTACACGACTCCGAAGCATGATAAAACCTTAAAATTAGTACCGATTTCGGGCAATTGCGACTTTTTGTTTGTACCGTGGCACTCTTGTGTGCGAGTGCTTTTTGTCAGTGACGCGAAAGAGAAAGAGAGAAAGAGAGAGAGGGAGAGAACTCCAAAAATTGCAGCGAGAATAATAGATACATTAAATCCATATGAATTTGACAATACAAAGTAAGTTCATATCGCACTCTTAGTACAATAGAGAGAGAACTCAAAAAATGCCATTTCAAGAGAAACGCAGTTTTGAATTTTTGAAATACATTTTTAAATGCAACTTTTTTATAGAAAGTACAATGTAAGTGAATTTAAAAAAAACTTTGCTTTTTCGCCGGCTCGAGCCAAGACTTACGTTCTGTGCCCCCTTATTCATTGTTTGTAGCATTGGCCGTTTCCAGATTACACAATGCGTGCCACGATTGTGTCAAATGAGCATATGTCCTTCATCTCGAAATAATAAACTCAGTTCTCTGTTCATATGGAATCATATCATCCAAGCGCGCATAATTTATTTCTCATCAGCCTTCAATCATACCGAGGCTGAGCGCGACTCAAAAACTTGCACAAGGACTCAAAAACGCCCATAGTACTCAATAAGCTCATTTGAGCGGAACGCCCAAAAAATAACTTCTGTAATCACTGAAGATCTGAATCGCTGGTCTTCTAGAGAATTAACCTAGGTACGCTCCACTTAGTGGGGTGCATGCAGGGCCGGCAAGTGCAATTTCACAGGGCGCCAACCTCTTTTGACTTTCTAATTCCCGAAGGAACTGATTGGCACAGCGGGCAGGAGTGCAGGGACTTTGATTGGGTAATCTACACCGGTCCAGACTATAGACTGCCTGACAACAGTAGTAAGTTCCATGCGGAACTTTTTACAATTCGGGAAGCATGTCGTGAAGTCAAAATACACCCAAATATCATGCCAAGGCAGAAGGTGGCCATCTGTACTGATAGCTATTGGTGGCCATCTTATACTGATAGCCATTAAAGCTATTTCCTCCTGCGCTTCACACTCTAAGCTAGCACAAGACTGCCGAGCTGAGCTAGCATCATTCGAACACCAGCTCAAAATCTACCTCATCTGGGTTCCAGGTCACAGTGACAGGAAATGAGAAGGCTGCCATTCAGTGCTCTCTTGCAGAAGATGTGCTCGTCCGCCAAGGTTCTCACCGAACCACCACTTCTACCTACCTATCTTACAGGCGCATTTCAGAGCTTAAACGCTTTCATCATTTCATCTGTTTAAACAAAAAGCCATAGACACACAAGAAAATAGTTCGAAAAAAGCTAAAACAAAAATATCCCCTGATAATTCGCAGCAATGGATGGCTGAATTCTGGAAACCGTCTTATCTCGCACCAGACTTACACATGCGCTATGCACCGCTCATTTCGGCTCAAGGATTTCCGCGTCATTTGAGAAACCTGCACCGGATTTCGGCAAGGAGATGCGCTGTCGTGTGGTTTCTACTGGGTCTGTAACTTAATTCGTGTGGTATTTTTCAAAATTAGAACGTTTATTTAAGAAAAACATGTGCAATAGTATTATTCAAAGTATTGCCCATCTGAAGCTATGAATTTTTCCCATCTTTCTGGGCAATTTGTGGATCCCATCCCAAAAGAACTGCGCCAAGAATGAATCAAGCCAATTTTTGATATTCTGCTCTGATGTGAACCGTATTTCAGTGAGGGCGTTCTGCATCGCCCGGAACAAATGGTAGTCAGAAGGGCAAGGTCTGGGCTATAAGGCGGGTGGGGTAAAACTTCCCATCCACTGTTTTCCAAATAGTTCTTAACCGGAATTGCAACGTGGGGCCGAGCGTTTTCATGATGGAAAATGCGTGCCTCGTGTCTGGTCGCATATTCCGGGCGTTTTTCGGCTACTGCTCTCTTCAAAGGGATTAATTATGTTCGGTAGCGTTGTCCATTGATGGTTTCACCCGGTTTTAGTAGCTCATAATACAGAACACCCTTCTGATCCCACCAAATACAGAGCATTACCTTCGCGCCATGGATGGTCGGCTTTGGCGTTAATATGGTTGGCTTAAAAGCCAAAATCACGTTTTTTAAATAGTGCAAACTAAACTTCACCATAAACTTCCTCCAAAATACGATGGCTTTTTCCTCGTAATAAAGAAGAACTCCCCGCAAAAACGCTTTTTCCCCGCAAAAACGCTTTCACAAAGTTCGACATATTTGAGTGAAAAAAAAAATGTTAGCTGTTTACGCTTCAAATGAATGGCATATACTGAAAGGACGTACAATGACAGTAGCTTTCCAACGCATGTTCCAATGGAATAATACAAGTTACGCCATCACTTGCGTAGTGGAAGCGTTTGAAGAGCAAGGACGTTCTTCAACGAGCTGGAATGAGGACAGAACGAGGGGAAAGTACCATAACTTTGGATTAATAACTGTTTGTAGAGGAGTTACAAAGTCGCATTTTTTCACCAAGGGCTTCACTGAGATGTTGTTCATGGAGTTCACGTGTCCCTGACATAGCTTTAAGTTTGGTGGTGTGGTGTGCGCGTTTCTTGGCCGGTGACTTAAAATGGGGCAAACATTATTTAAAAAAAAACACGGCAACACTTGCAATAATGTTCTACACTGATTTTTTTTAGTACTTCGCATCCAAACTCAAATTTTTGATACAAATTGAAAAAAAAAGATTTTAGACCAATATTTTTCAAAATTATGAAATTATGTGCTATATTGGCTTTTTGCAGTCAATGCTTATATAAATTCTGAATCGTAAGTGAATGATTAAATTTTGCATTTATTTGATGTGCAGATTTCTGGATTTCAAATTCGGTACATCACTTCATTGGAAGTGTTGCCGTTGTTTTTTTTTTTTTTTTATTAATTATAAGTCACCGACCAAGAGACGCACCAAAAAGGCGTGAACGCCAACAACAACATCTCTGTGGAGGTCGACAGATGGATGCGTAGGCGCCAGGAACAGAAACATGTTTTTCGAAAGATGTGTAGTACGCTGTACTGACGACTGATCAGAATGATCTAAAAAAACATATCTACGTCCTATCATGCAATGAATCCCTGGCTCCTTACACCTAAATGTCCATCAGATATGCTTTTCAGAACAGCGGAATCAAACATCAATTGTTGATAGGACTTGTAGAATCATGAGCAAGGAGCACATTTAAAGCTAAGCCCATCAATTGTTGTGGTTTAGGTTATGCCAGGGGTGGCGGCTGAGCTGAGACATAGGCCGTCACTTGGTGGCCATAGTGATACCGATCCACAAAGAAAGTGCGGAACAATGTCCGAGATGCTTTAGAAAATCATTGAATGACTTGCAAAACATCATCTAATGACATGAAGAAGTGATGTCCTTTGATGTCGAACAGTTTAGCCTGTGTTACGACCGGTGGTTGACCAACTTGGCAGTGATACCACCCAACACGCTGCAGCGCACTTTGTTCCTGCCGTTGAACAAATAATTTGTGTTCATCTTATAAGTAGCTCGTCAACATTTCTCTACTCAAACTGTAAGCTCTTCGTCCCGAGAAAAGTATTTTAATTTATTTATGTTTTGAAAACATGGTTGGAGAATTATTATTCAAAAATCCTGTTCTCTAACCAGAGCGTAAAGAATTGTCGATTGATGTTATGCATACATTTTCGAAGTAGTATTGTTTATCTTCTAGTATCTAACACTAATCGAGACCGCCATCAGTTCTGTCCACCCAATATACGAAAACAAGCCCGCCTACATGATGCCGCTGCTGCCACCTTCATGCCGCATGAGTTTTATTGGCTTATCGCCGACTGTATCTGTCGTCTATTGTTCACTGACCTCTAAGACATCCAATCCGATTCTCTCCAATTATACCCAAGACGAAATAAATAACATGCTTCCATCGGACGGTCATGGGTGATTTGTTTTTGAATGCCTCGTTAATCGGACAGTTACTGTTTTATTTAATGGACAGAATTGCGTTTAAAGTGTTATCTGATATGGGGAACCGAATGAATTATTATCGAAGACTGATTTTAGGAATGATTGACATTAAATGTAAATTGATGCAGGCGTGATATCTGTCAAAGTCGTTAGACACAGTGTTGAGACCAGCCTGACGACACGGTAATAGAAATCGGGATGAAGTGGCACAATCGATATTGAGTTGGCACTTCAGCTTCTTCCTCTTCGTAATGCGATTGTTCGTTCAAGAAACGCAAATTGAATTAATTGACTTAATTCCTTTATTCCTTTTGAACAGGTGTGTGTCTGTCGTATACTTGCCCAACACTTTAACCACTTCCAGGATTGTTTAGGAATGCATGTCCTCCCTGAATTTGATCGGCGGTCAAAATTCACTAAGTCTAGACCCGGGGCTCCACAGGATGGCTAGAAATGAGATCAGCACTTACTTGCTAAACAAGGATCAGAGGAGACATTCTCAGGACCTGAGCCCACTCTGGGTTTACCTGCTTCCTTGGTAAGAGCTTCTATGGATGGTTGGGCCTCTCGAGTACACAAACATCGGACATGACTATCCAGGATGCAGACATAAAAAACGCTTCCTAACGTCTATAAGACATTCGCGGCATTCGTGTTTTCTCTTTGCAGAAAATACTGCAGATGACTTCCAGGCGTACCAACGGGACACTACACCTTCGCCAAACATCTAAGTGTGTTTGGCCTGAGCAATGAAACGAAAACGTTGACACTGTAGAGAACTTCCTCTGTCATTGTCCCGTCTTTGCTGATGTGGTGGCAGCTGATGATGTAGGCTCCCCATCACAGAACCGCCTGCTGAAGAAATTACAGCAAAAGTAGGTTGCTGCCTCGCAGTACAATGGATCAGTTATTGAGTCTGATCTGTGCTCCAGTGTTGTGATACAAACCTCCGAAGGAGTACGTAGGACCACAACAAAATATCTCCACCACACACAGTTCTGGGTCATCTCCTTTAAGTCTCCAGCAGAAATAAAGCCCTCCTCTTTTATCTCCTTTTCCATGGACCTTTTCCAAGTTATCTTAGGCCTGCATATTTGTCTTTTTCCTTGGAGTTCCACTCTACGGCTTGATGGCAGATGTCGTTGTTTTGTCTGCTCAGGGTGTATCCTATCCACGCAAAACTTCCTTTTTTTGATGGCATCTCCGATGGGGTTTCCATTCGTTCTTATCCTCCTGCTCTATTACTTAATTGAGCACCTCTAGCTGCTGGTTGTTTTCTGCGTTGATTCTCTCATCTCTTTTGATTTTCCAAAGTTAACTTTGAGGCCAACTTTTCTTCCTTGGGTACCTCAAAATTTTTCTCTCATGTCTATTTGTCCCGGGACTAGCTGCATTACTCTCATAAACTGCTTTGATGTTTTGTGCCGAATGACTTGTTGACAAAAACGAATTGTGAGATACCGAGTGTTCCATAAAACCATCTATAATACGACGTTATCTCTTTTCCAAAGTTAACTGCGCTAAAATCGCTTGTAACATCTTCTCTGCCGTTTTGTGTAATCACCTGAAACCCTTAAAAAACAATTCAGGCCAGCAAAACCAGGCCATTGACCAGATATTATATTTACACTGCCGCAGATCTTGGAGAAGACCCAGCCGTTCCAGGTCGATACTCACCAAATATTCATCGATTTTAGGGTCGCATATGACAGTATTTGCTGTAAAGAGCTGTATAGCGCATTATTTAGTTTTGCCATCTTTGTAGGACAACGATGGGGAACGCCTAGTGGTCCATCAAAGTCGGTAAAGATCGTACCGAGATCTTCAAAGTCAAAAATGGACTTAGACAAGGCGCTGCACTTAGGGAACGCCTAGTGGTCCATCAAAGTCGGTAAAAATCGTACCGAGATCTTCAAAGTCACAAATGGACTTAGACAAGGCGCTGCACTTTCTTGCGACTGTTTTAACAACGCGCGTAATTCAGTTTCTCAACAACGCCTCTAGTGCACGATCTTGCACCAGTCTCTGCAATTCGCTGTATTCTGGGTAATTGTAGTGTATTTCGCCATCCCCCATCCTTGACCAAGATTTTGATGGTCTCAGTACTGGTGTATGGGGCAGAAGACTGGACAATAACTCGCCTTCACTGGCGAGGCCAGCTGGAGAGTGACTTGCGTTGAAGCGGCATGTTGACCAGGTCCACCAGCACCCGATAAAGAAGACGAAGAGGTTAACTAGTAACTTTTAAATTCAAAGAGCGCACATTCTGTCTCATGAAGTGCTCTGACTTTTGGGAGGAGTAATGCTGAGCTTTCATGTAGGATTGGTCAGCTTGAAAGATCTGTAGTCAGATCTCAAGCTTGGTGTCAATGCCAAGTTAGCGGCTTTCAACTCAGCATTTCTTCCAACTCTCACCTGTGGTCACCTGGTAATGACCGAAAGAATAAGTTCGCGAATGCCAGCTGCTGAGATGACACTGTTGTGGTGCGCGAGGAACTCATCATTGAGCAGCTGCCTCTTCGAACGGAAAGGGTTATGCTTCGGTGGTTTAGTACAGTGGCACGAATGTCCCCATCATCACGACTTCCGAGGCGATCGTTGAATGCGATTCCATCAAGTAGGCGACCGCTTAGCAGACCAAGTTGCACCAAGTCCAAAACTCAGAAGAAGATGATGATGTTTTTAAAATGTCGAGATCGAATCGATTTCGACATTCTCGGCGTCCAATTATGTGGGCTTTCCTTCTGCATGAACTACATGAAGCCTAGTCCCCGATGGTTGTCATTCCATGTGTCAAATTATTAGTTCCTGTGAACCATACCGACTGTGTGACCATTTAATCTGATGGTCAGTGACCCGAAATTCTTTCCAGTCTTCATCGTGCGAATGTTATGAGCACCTTGCTGCCACTCAAACATCACCAGTCGATGTGACTCAGTTCAACACGAAAGAAAAACCAACTGTCATACGCAAGCACACGTACATTGCTATGAAGTTTCCGCATTTGCTTGCAAAACTTCACACCCAGTCAACAAATTCTCACGCACAACTCAGAAGCGAAAATTTCCGTGAAAACGTACCGGCGACCAGCTGTATAAAGCCAACAGCCACCGGCCAACGATAAGACATTGAAAGACCTTCATTAATTTCACTCGACCTTCTCAAAGTCGTCAGCTTAGAAGCCGACGGAGAATGGAGACAAAAAGGCCGATAAAATGAAAATAATAAAAACATTGGGCAATACCATAGCGCGCTGGCACTCCACACCTACATACCTACCGATTCTACAAAACCAAACCCCAGCGTATGTCTTATTAGCCGCGACCGCGCCAAGAGCCATTTTGCCCACCTTTAGCCCATTAAATGCCGCTGACTGCCATTCGAGAAACTACCTACCGTTCCACCAGAGCTGTTAAGGCGTCGACCGACCAGTCAATGGCGGTGGCGGTTAGTCAGACCTTGCGTTTAAATCACACGCAATCATCCATCCATCCATCCATCCATTCAGCCGTCCGTCCGTCCGTACGTCCGCGCGTTCAGCGAAACAGAGAAACAAAAAATTTTCATGCTCGAAGTCTGACATGAGTGCGCCTGCCTCGCTTTGCTCGGTGTTATGCCATTGAGCCGAGGCTCATGAAATTCTCCACAAAATATTTTCTCACACTTTTACCACCGAGGGACACTGGAGTTGGCGTACGCAAGGGGGCAAAGCCCACTTAACCATTAGTCGCCGACGCCGCTGCCGCCGCCACCATCGTCGTCGTTGTCGCTGCCGCCATTTGCACGGTCCGTAACCGCCGCCGCCGCCGTCGCACGATCGCTGGGTGCGACGACAGCAGCAATCTGTGTTAATTTTCATTTTATCTGTGCTTCGTTTCGTTCGGTTTGTCAGTGGTATTCAGTCGTTTCGATTCTCTTCTTACTTTGCGTATTACGGTAATTTTTCTTTGCTTGCGACATTTGATGATTTGTCACGCGTCGTCGTCGTCGTTGTCGTCGTTTGGCGAGCTTTCGACGAGAAGAGCGGTTGAGTTTCATCATCACGGATATGTCCGTCGTTGATCATTATCTACTTTATCACTGAAATTGGCAATTTGATCAACTTTATGAATGCTTTCCAATGCTTAAGAAGATGTCATGCAATCCATTCAACAATCCAGTCCAATCATGCAATCCATGCAATCCAGTCATTTTTGGTTTCCGCTTATTGCGGCCATGTCTAGACTGGTTTTCTTCCGTTGGCTGTTCTAGAAAGTGGTAATTTGCTCTGGATGGCTAGAAGGCAAACCGAACAGGAATGAGATGGAATCCAATCAGAATTCAGTCTAATATCTTCCGAATGGAAACCGATTTTTTAAAAGGAGCAATGCAACCGGTCGTACTTCGCAGTTGACATGACCGTCCGACCGACCTGGCTTGAAGAGGTCGGTCCAATTTTTAATGACTTGGTCCATATTGAACGACGACTGACGCGTTAGTGCAGACTTGTGAATTGTATTGGCTGCAATAACGGAAGTTTTGCTTGTTGCCATTATTGAAAAATGGCACCCGTCCGATAAGATGATATTTTTCCAAAATCCGGCCAACATTTGAAGTGTCCAAGTGGCTAACTCGATGCGTTGTCCGGCTTCAATTCTGGCGTCTGCACAGTCTTATACGGATGTAATCCCAAATCGAACCGCAAAATAAGCCGAATTGACTTTCTAGCGATGCCCAGTTCAACTGATCGGCACCGAGTCGAAATTTCTAGTGATATTTGAATATTCGCAGACAATCAGGCCCGTGACCCCCTGGAGGGCCTGAACCTGATATATAGCTGCTTTCAATCGCTGATGGCCATGGGTATGCTGCATCCAGTCATAAAGACCAAACAGGCTGGAGATTCGGGCTTCCTGTCCTTCCCGAACTAAGTGGTTAACTGGAGCATTGGTGTCTCTGTGCTCGATGTGAGCAAAGTCAGTGCAGTCGCCGAAGTTTTGCCTTCCTGACTACACTCACATCTGGATACAGCTCGTAAGGATCGCGCGTCTTTCCCCACATTCTCCTTATTCGCAGACGGGATCATATATCCGACAGAGACCATCTCTTTAGAAGTCACCAACAATAAGCTTTTCTATTTTGCTCATCGTCCAGCTCCATATAAGTAGTAGGACGCGAAAAATGCCATTGTTTGCTTCCAATTATTTCAACCGACCAAAGTAGCAACGGTTTCCAAGGGTAACTCTACGTCGAATGCCCACTAAGATGTGGACTGTGGAGTTCACGTTTGTCCTGAGGTAGGCATAATAATAATAATAATATGGGTGGCACGAGAGTCCAAGGTGGACCTTGGCCCTAGCTTCTACAGCATCTTCTGGCGTTGTGCATGGGTGGATGGGACCTAGATGGAATTTTTATACCGACTCAGAAAGGCAACATTTTGACAAGCCTTTTCACTCGTGATATTTGGATTTCCGCAGGCACTCAGGCAGTCATCACGGAACCTTTTGTTCTTCCTTGTGTGACGCTAGACAAAATGTTCCATTCAATCTGAACGATATTAAGACTGAAGGCAATATCTACACGATGTCAATATAAAGACTGAAGTCTAAAAAGCTGCTGAAATATTTAAGTCAGCCAGAGATTAGTGTTTTGGGCTCATGCACCAGCTCGTCTGTAAAATATGGTAGGAAAGCATGCCCGAAGAGTGGAATCTCAGCATCGAATGCCTGATAGAAGGGAAACATTTTGACTGTCAACTATAGAGGTCCCGTGACAGTGTGCCAAATGTGCGCATTTCCCCAAGGAAGAAGTGCTATATTTGGAATGAATTTGTAATTAATTGCTATCATTAAGATTGGCACTACTAAAAGTGATGCCAATGGAATGGTCATCTTATAGTTCAGTGGATTCTCTCAGCCAGAAATCAAAGAGATGCCCAACTTCTACCTCTCTTGCCCCTTAAAATGTTTGACAACCATTTTCTATATCGGTTTCTTAAGCCAAATTGACCAACCAGAGAATGGCATTTACGTTATTTCGTGAATAACTGTCAAAAATGCATGAATAACTATCAAAAATTCACGAATTACTGTCAAAAAGTGTCTCGGAACAAAAAAAAAAAAGTCGCAATCCTCCAAATTAACTGCTAATTGTAAGATTTTATCACACTTAGGTTAATAGTGGTAGGCAGTTGCATTCTCTCATTAGTGTTTGAATTTATTGCTTATGGGAAGCACAACTACGTGTAGTGGAAGAAATATGTTTCACTTAAGTCACTATAGTCGCGTCAAAAAAGGGTAAAATTTCGACAAAAGTCGAATAGTGGCAACCTTAAGTCTAGGGTTATTGGCCGTGCCATTTGGTATAATGCCACTTCTTCAAAGTGTCATAGGACCAAATTTGCCATAATGTCGCAAAGTAATTCGGTCCTGTGACGCTTTTGAAAGTGACATTATGCCAAATGTTAACTTTCAACAGCGTCATTGTGCCAATTTGACGCTGGATAAGACCCAAGAACTGCGAAATCAGTACCATCACCCATTCGTCTATTTCAAGGAGATATATGACAGCGTGGAGTAACTCTTGCCAACAGCTAGTTCTACGGGCCCAAGAGGCAATTGTGTAAGCCATCTCTCGAAGGACCAACGTGACTTTATAAAAGACCTTGATCATCCCAGAAAATCTTAAAAGTGGGTAGAACTCCTCGGTCTCTTCGAGGGAAAAGTTCTGCGTGCTGTCTTTGGTCATGTTTGCGTTGACGGTTATTGGAAGAGAAGATTCCACCACTGTCTGTGGTGGCCCAGACATGAGCCTAGTCCGACGATTACGTCCGATGTAGTGCGCCCGGGCTTAAGGTGGTGCCCCTGGTGGAGAACTTGACAGGCAGGTAGTCAGAGTTCTTGCTAGTTGGAGAGGCTTGTTGGTTGAGGCCCATCTCCCTTCCGGACTGTAGCACCCAATAAAGAAGATATGACAGCGTGGATTGGTACGTAGTGGGTTCGCTGTCTCCTACGCCGAGGTTGCCAGGTTCGAGCCACGAATTTACCAACCTTACGACACCACCTCTTTCAAGTCAGTGACAATGCTCAACGAGTATCCCTGTCTAGAAAAAGCTTCGCAGACTTCGCCGTTCGGGTTTGGCATAAAACTCAAGGTCCCATCCACTCGTGTAAAAACAAAGCCACACAACACGAATGATTGCTGTAGAAGCTAGGTAGGCTCCAGACAGCTAGCAGGTCCGCCTCGGACTGTTGCGCTACCCATATTGTAGTCATCTGACAAAGATCGGTATACACCGCCATATCGACATGTCAGTTTTGACAGTCAACAGAAGTCGCCAGATTATGCAGGATGACAGCGGAGCTGCTCTATCACGATCCGTAACGACCCTCAATGTCAAAAAATGATTTAGACAAGGTATCGTGCTGTCCTGTGACTTCTTTAACATCATTCTGGCGATTTGCAATTCTGTGTAGGAGCACGATCATCCAGAATGTCTGTGCAATGGTTAGCATGCGTCGATGATATTGACGTGATTGGCAGAACACAGCGAGTCGTTAATTAGGCTTTTGCTGGCCTTGTGGCGGAAGCGGATAAGATGGGTAAGCTGACCATACTTGCCGCTTTCGGCAACACAGCCCCGCTGCTATCAAAGAAAGTAAAATATCCCACTTTGAAAAAAAAGCAACCCCATATGTGGCATGTACATAATTTGTTACCTTCACCCTCGCATCGAGTTGGCTGTTGTAAAACAGTCTCTTTGTAAGGGCAAAAGCGCCTCGGGCCCTGGCCAGAGCAGCATTTGTTAAAATATAGTCAGACGCCTAGCTATCTGACTACAGTCCTCTTTGTAAGTCAAAAGCGCCTCGAGCCCTGGCCAGAGCAGTCATCGCAATCTCTCATGAATGAATCGAAGTCACTCTGCACGAGAGTTTTTGCCTCATCTGTACACGATCAAGCCGTCGGCGTACGCAATTACGTGAGGAAGAGAACTTGTCAGATCGCTCAAGTAAATGTTGAACAGGATCGGCGATTTAACGGCACCCTGTAGGAGACCATTTTTTGCATCAAATATACCTATGGAGGTCACATTGCTATTCTTGACTACGAACCGTCTACCGGTAAGCATGTTACACAGTAGGCACAGCAGTGTTTTGCTAATGCCCAGCCGATTGGCTTTGAGACCTTCTAACCATACAGTGTCGAAGGCCTTCTCCAGATCAATCAATCAGGGACCCGTACATTGTTTCTGGCTCTTGTTCCATTGGATATTCGACACCAGTTTCGACGCGGCATGAATGGTGCCATGCCCCGCTTTGAAATCGAATTGGTTATCCGGAATTATATTTATGTCCTTAGTCCAGTTGATCAGAGCTCTATTGATCACCTTCTCGAATACCTTGCTGATGTTCGGAAGGAGACTAATTGACCGGAGGTTGCAAGGATTCGAAGAATCTTTTCCTCTCTTGGATATGGGTTGCACAATCGCAGTTTGCCAATGCTCCGGATAATGTGCATTATTCAGAACACTTTTAAAGAGGATCGCAGACATATTAACCACTTCCAGGGCGAGGTGTCTTAACACAATGTTCGAGATCCCATCGACTCCCACTGACTTCTTCTGTTTTAGTGATTCGAAGACCGCTTGGAGATCTGTCTTCGATATGAAAGGGGTATGAACCCCTTCGTCTTACTACACATTTCGTATATTTATGCATTTCATCGAAATGCCTACTGACACCTGCAATGATATGTCAGCTGAAGGGAAGTCCGAGTGACGCCAGAATGAACCTACTCTGGTGAAAATGCAATTTCAAGCCACTACACCGATGCTTTGCAGTTCACACAGTTGCAGTTATTGTCTTATTGGAATACCTTCTGTCACCACTGTAAACGTATACTTGACTTTCATACCTCCCCGCCATGCGCTATTCCATTTCAAAATAAACAGACTTTAGTATTGTCAATTGTGACTGGGCGTTGGCAACAATTTGAAAATTCGGAAAACTTATCTTTTCTATTAATTACAAGACGCACAGTTGCCAAGCTCAAATGTCGCGTCTGGAATTCCTAGCGATATCCAAATCCTGTTTGTACAGGCCACTAAGTGCTACTCAATTATTACCAATTTCGGGCGTTTAGTATTCGACGGTAAATTGAATTGACAAATATTTGTGCTTTTTCGCCACGATTCATTAACGACGTGATGCGCGGCGACAGTACCGCACGTGACGTATTGTGTACATCTCAAGCCAAAGTACGTCATCAAAGCGTGTAATCAAATCCTACGCGATTCGTCTCGTAAGCAAATGCGAATTGCCAGTCGCTCGAAACTTTGCTCTCTGTTAAGATATGCAAATTGAAATCAAGTTCAGGCAGATACTCCCTCCCATCGTAACTGTTGTCGGCCGTCGTGTGTGATACGGCCGAACTTGAGATTCTTGGGAATTTAGCAAATTAAGGAACTATTTTAGCAACTTCTACACGTTTTGTTCTTCGCAAGCAAACAGAGTGTCATCCGAACGCGGTGTGAGTAGTAGGATGACATTCCGCCAGTCATCAGCACAGACGTCCGCACGTATGTATGTATCAGGACAGACTTCAAGTGGCACGCGGCACTTAATGAGCTTACTTATTACGGTTGATTCCGACGGAATGGCTAAGCGGCATTTCTGTGGCTTTCTGGCTGACTTCACTGCGGGGCGCACATAGTTGAGTAACCTTATTTTGGAACGGGCAAGTGGCAGTTCCGCAAAGTGTCTTTTAGTGCGATTGCGCAAATCATGATTCAACCGCTTTAAGCTCCCCCGTGAGATGGGCAGCCACCGTGGATGATGGAATTAATGTTGGGTAATTGGCAGAATTATTTCGTAATGACTGTTAAGCTTAGACTCGCCAAAACCTGAAATTCATAGAAAATACGTTCGGTTAAGCAAGAAAGTGTACGAGGCGCTAAGTGGCCGTGTGCAACGACGCAGTGATGACTGGCCTCTTATGTAAATCTGCTTCTGAGGTATGTCTCATTGTGCTAGACGGACATTAGCAGGGCAGACATTTGCGTGACACAATCGTTAATTGAAAGCAACAAAAGTCCGACGAAGGCATGCCTTCGCCGTTCGTTCCTCAGACAGTCAGTTTTCTTAGACTCGGGGTCAGGGAATGGTGCTAATAAAGATCTGTTTGTAATAAATGGCGTTAAATAGAAAAAATGGAAGGTCAGTTGATTCCATTTCATAGGCGGACGCTCTTCTTCTTCCATGCTAAGACTCAGCCACAAGCAAACGTACCACTCATGCCAAATTGTCTCTAGATTGCCATTCTAAGTTGGTTGATGTCGATGTCTTAAAAATTACATGTACATTTGTTTCCAATTGAGACCTTGCAACATAGGCTTCCGCACTGACTGTTAATCAAGCCACTAGCTAGCAATCTGACCATTAGATGGGAGTTAGAAGCTACAAGAGACACATAAATTATATGTGATTTCACGGCGGGTGTAATAATCGATTTATTGAAAACTCAATTCGTACGAATTAAGGTGTTAGAGTTATGGTTAATGGTCCTGTCGATTGACAACCTACTCCTAGTGGATTAAGAGGCAGCGGCGCCCAGGCGTTAAATCTTAGATTAGGTTAGGTTTATGAAGGGGAGTGTGGTGATTGAATATCACTTCCTGGCGGAGGCCTTAGGGCCCATTGTGAATCCCTCCTCTACGAATCTTAGCATATCCGATGTATCTACAAAGTCCGCAGTCTCTATGAACAATCTATGGTCCAGCGAAGCTAAGCGCCGATTTTGGAGAGCTGGGCAGTGGCTGAGAGTGAGATGCTAGACCGTCTCGCTTTATTCCACATTCCATTTCCGGAGCACTGCCACAGGTTTTTAGTAGAAACGACTGACTGTCATCCTTTACCGTACAGTGACTTGCTTTAAGTACAAAGACTACTCTTACCTATCACATCATCCTGGCCTGGAGATTAAAAAGGTTTGAATGAGTTTACCGCCCATTATACTTTATCTTTTTAAAAGAAATTCTTCTATTACTTCTTCAGTTTTGTGAACCGAGGGAGCCGTTGTCCCGGGATGGACTGTGATTTCAGGGTTTTTACAACCTGGGAACTGGGCACAGGGGTCCTAGGATAAGATTTTCCTGAGCGTTGCAGCTTCGTTGAGATCTTCTATTGGACAAGAGGACACTTTCAAATAATTTTTTGTTTGTATTTTGTGTAATTTTTACCTAAAATTGCCCCTAACTACTAAACTGGTCGAGATGGACCCCGCTGTTAGTTTTGAACCCCTCTACAAAATACCTTTATCAAGTATTGGCGCCAAGGTAATCGTGCCCATCAGTATTAACAAATCCAATAAAAACAATTGAGGTCAATTCTAACTTTTAATACTAAAAATAAAATAAGAACTGAAAAAATATATGCTCAACATTAACAACATTATGTGCAAGAATTGAAAACAAAAAAGAAAACAATCTGTGTAGTTATGAAAGGATCACTGAGTTCAGTGTCTTGTAAAATACTAATTTCTGAGTTAGTTTTGTTGCAGTTGTCGAAAAAACGAACGAACTGAAAAAACCCAAAAACAAAGGCGACAACCTGCACGTTTTTCTAAAAGCGGACATAAAACAATAAGAGGACATATCCTCTTAAAGGAGGACGTCTGGTCAGCATACATATAGCAGACAAGAGCATCGTTGATGCACCTCACCTCATCACGAAATGTTCGTTCAACGGCTTAACAGTCTCGTGATTAGCACTCAATCTGGTGACAACAAGTCTCTTGCTGGGCACACCTACATTTTTTATGAGAATTTCCCAACTATGCGTAGATGCTGAGAAAATGGAAAAAGCCACTGTCTGAAAAAACGTTGTACTTGCAGGAGTGCTCCCCAAGGAGTGAATTCCGCAAAGGTTTAAAGAATGGTTCACACATGGCGTAAATGAAGCTTGTGGATTATTTTGCCGAATTAATGTTTGAACTCTTCCATGAACACCCGCCATAGTCGCAGTCTCATCATATCCCTGAGCCCAGCAAAGGTTAGTGTTAAGACTATCTTCATTGAAGATAGGGAATAAGGGTACCCGGGTACCCGAGTGAGTTCCCGGGTATGCGAGTATCAAGAGCTCTAGTTTTGATGGTTAAGGATTTTTTTACATTCTATCCAGTACCGATAAGCGGCTGGCTTAATAATATGAGTGGCGCTACAGCCCGTAGATGGCCAGGGCCTAGCTCTCAGCAACCACTCGTGTCGTGCGTGCTATTGTTCTCTCACGAGTGGAAGGAGTGCGAGGGACCTACATTTTTATGCCGACTCCGAACGTCCAAGTTTACGAAGCTTTTTTCTAGACAGTTATTACTCTTTGAGCATTGTCAGTGACTCGAAAGAGGTGTGGCTGTGAAAATTATTGTTGGTCTTACCGGCCGGGAATCGAACGCAGGCAGCGAGTTTGAGTTGCGTAGAGGTCGACGCACATACCCACAGAGCCACGACAGCCACTGTATTTTTAGATGTAGGAGAAAACGCTGGAAAGGATTCCCTTACCTTATAGCACACACTTAGCCCACCACCGGGTAGAATGTAACTTATTCGGCACTGTTTAAAAACTCCTTAACCATAGAAACTAGAGCTCTTGATACTCGCATACCCGGGAATTCACCCGGATGGATACCCGGACATCCATACTCCATTACGTGGGTACCAAAACCGTGTGGTTGTGGAGACCCGCAATATTTCGCGTACCTACAAATGAATTAATCTGCTACTTATAACAATGCGTACTCCATGCTTTCAAAAAAGACATTATGCGTCTATTACCTTTGGTAGGTACTCCACCAAAGACGCATGCTTTCATCGGTGTTTTCCCTTCCTCCGCTGTGGTGTAATATTCACAAAGAAAATTGTACTTGCTTAATTTTTGTATTGCTTTAGAGTATTTGTTGCCCGGGTACCCGTCACTACATTATGACCCATTACCCGTGCACCCGGTTACTCGGGTAATAGTGGAAACGGAAATCGATGACGCCGTCGAAAACTGATGACGCCGTAATGCTTATCAAACTTTTCCTTGCTTTTTCACGAAACCCATTATGACCCATTACCCGAGCACCCGGTTACACGGGTAATTGTCGAAACGGGCATTACCCGGGTAAGAACACAACAACTTTCATCGAAACTGATGACGCCGCAATGCTTATCAAACTTTTCCTTGAAGTCGTGAGTGTTTTTTCTACGAAACCCATTATGACCCATTACCCGAGCACCCGGTTACACGGGTAATTGTCGAAACGGGCATTACCCGGGTAAGACCACATCAGCACTAATCGAAACTGATGACGCCACAATGCTTATCGAACTTTTCCTTGACCTCGTGAGTGTGTTTTTACAAAAAAATAATCCACTTTATTCCGTTGTCTGCCTTCAATGGCTGCCAAACACAAGCTAAATGTAGCACACTGCTCCCAACCCTAGATAGACTGCGAATGGAAACGAATTATTGCAAGGGTCGATTAAAGTTAGTTATTTAATTTAAGAAACTTAGCTAATGAACGCCCATATCTGGGACATGTGACCAATGATCAACCAAAAGTAAGGAAACAGATCTCGATCCCAAACTTGTACGCATTAAATGCTGCATGCACACTCTTATTTCTGATCTGACCGCAGCAAGCAACAGCGAAAGACACACGAGTCAAGATGCCTTCCTACTTGTATCGTGTAATCACAGTATCAACCGGAAACTGGCAATTAAGAAGAAATCTTGAGAAAATTATCGGACCACAGATAGAAGGATTTGTTTTCCCGCCGGACTATTCCACGGGATGTCTGAGGTTTCGACTGCACGTCTTATGGTACGCTTTCGGGTTTCAATTTCACTGAAAACTGGTTTACGATTTAAGGACCGACGCGCGGCGCAGTAAAGGCACGAAACCCAAGCGTAACATAAAAAAACCTAAATTTGATGAACGAAACGATGGGAAGAGGATATATACGCTTGTTAATTATGTTACGGTGCACACGTTCTTGGTTGCTACCGGATTTCTTCTATTTGTCCAAGATCCCCGAAGGAACACTTTTTTCTTCTTCTTTATGGCGCATGGACCAATGATGATGATATACTCTCTCTTATGCGCTTCCTGTCTGAGGTAATGGATGCAATTAACGTGTGTAACGTTTCCTTAGCTGATGGGAGCACTGAGATGGTCGCTGAGGTGGTTCGTCGCTAAGTATTGGTGTATGAGACGTACTGCAATTGGTGACTGAGACGTACTGAAATAAGGCAGGGATGGCAGGGAAGGCAGGGTTATGAGAGAACAATAGAACACACAGCGCGGCGGCTGTAGTCGATGGATCCACGTCCACCTCGATCTGAAAATAAATTGAAATACAAAGGGAAATAAAAGCCTTCGATCAACTTTTGTAGTTGGCAACAACAATGGCGCTAGAGGGCGAAAGCGGCAATTAGCCTTCCTGCACATAGGTCCTAGACTACATCTAAAAGAAACGCAACAAATTTAAAAAAAGGAACGCAAAAGTATTCGTTTCGCTTTCACTGAGATGCGTTTTCGGTTCAAAGTGATGAAGAGGACCACCCATTTTACCACCTCATAGCACATAATTCAAATGGCTGCGTGGGCTTCGCCGGCTGCTCTAAAATCGGTCGGCCCAATTCTTGTTGACCCGGTCCAATGTTTGAGGCGTTATCCTGGCAGCAGTGTCTTGACAGTTGGCTTATGGTTAGGTGGGAGCGTGAACGGATGAGTTGATGGTGTCCTAAAGAAACTAATCGAATCAAGTTGCAAATTTCTCGTTCACAGTTTCAAGTGTTGTGGGCATGCAGCTTCGCCGTCTTGTTGGAACCACAGCTCGGATATAGTGGTGTTGTCCATCTATGGCCACAGAAAGCCGATTGACATCGATCTATAGGTGAGTACATATAGCAGAGCCATGCATAAATCTGAGGATATGTTTTCTTCATTTCGCGCTTCTCTCTATCTGCATGGTGGCTTAAGGTCAAAAAGTGTGTTCTCATGCTATAGCCCGCTTTTACTCGGATCTGGTGGCAGGTCTTTGGTGCTAAAGTGGTGTGAGCTGATGATGTAGGCTCCTCATCACAGAAGCGCTGGTCTTCCTTCAGAAGGCGAAGAATCTACAGCAAAAGTAGGTTGCTGGTGGCAGTACAATGGGCCAATTTTTGAGTCTGAGTGCTCCAGTGTAGTGTTGGAAGCCTTGTGCCTGTGTGCAAGTATGTCACACCTATACCGAATGCGAACGAAAAACAACCCTTGAAAGTTATCGGGTCCCTTGATGGAGTGGGTTGCTCATTTCTTCGTGCAGGTTCTGTGTTCAAATATGACTGGAGCTATCCCTTTTTTACTTTTTTATGCGCTGCTTAATAAAGAACACTAATTCAATCGCCTTGGTTCTGATCGAAGTTTCTGGCCAGGAAGAGTTCATACTACAGCGTACCATGAAAATATAGAATTTTTGCGAATTTCGAAACCAGATATCGACCATTCTAGTCCGAGTTCAGTTATTCTTGGATTATGGAGAAATCCTGATAATTCTGTGCCATTTAATAAATCATACCAAACCTCGTCTTTGCCTTTTTTTGGTAGATGCTTACAAGGAGACGAATAAAATGTGTTGAGGACAAACAATTGCTCAGTAAATCAGTTTTATGTGTTTTTTTGGACTATTTCTAAAACTGCAAAATTTTTTTCCTTCCCGGCTCGTTCCGGCTAAGTTCTGACACCCGATGTGGCCACAACACAGAAATGGCTGTGATGCGAAAATTGTGATACCTACCTTGGTCTTTGCGAGGTTTCAGCTATTTGGTATTTAAATCCCTCACAGGAATAGTTAGCATGTTGTGGTGAATTCTAGATTTTTCAATTGTTCCTATTGGGGAGTGTGGGGCAGTCTCTACAGACTTGTCCTTATTGTAGGTCATCTGCTCAGGTGGGAATCTGTCGAAGGTACAGTTTGCCTGATATATTGATCTTTTAGATTCTCCAGGGTTTTCAGGAGAAGGGAGCTCTAAGGTCCTTCGGTTTGACATGAGAGCATTTTCCTGCTTTTGGTGTACAAACTACTTTTACTCTCTTCCAAGATTTGGGATCATTGTCTAGTGTCATGCAACCTCTGAAGATGTTAAGAAGCCATGACATGATAAGATCCGCTGTTTTTTCGGAGTTCCGCGGGGATGATGAAGTCCAGCCCCGCTGACTTTAAGGGTTTAAAGCTAATCATTGCCCACATGACAGTTGTGTGCCTGATGTTAATGGATTTACATGGGGAGGAGACACGCCTTCACGATTATCTGCTCTGCTAGAGTAGTTGCCTGGGAAGTGCTAATCAAATTTCACAACTGGATGAGGCTCACGTCTCGTCGTGTTTTTGAAGAAAACAGTTTTTGAACAGTTTTCAAGAAGCTCGCTGGGCCTTCCTTAGTTAATGTTTGAAGTCGCTGACAGACTCCTTGTCTGTGTCGCAGTCCTTAGCATCACGAGATCTTTTCGCCCTGTTAAAGAGCTTTCGGCACTCTTTCCACAAGCGGCTGATTTCCTGGTTCCACAAGGGAGGTTTTGACTTACCTCTCTGTCTGCTGACAGGACATGAAGTGGCCATTGTGTTATTGAGAGTTTTGGTGAGGTTTTCCACCGAGTGGTCAAGATCGGTGGGGTTATTCGGAATGGAGATGTTGGCATTCGACAAAGCTGCGTCTGTTCCAATTGGTCTTTTTGTAATTTCTAAAGAGTCTATGGAGTATTGGAGGACTCGTTATACTAAACACCATATAGCCAGGTCATTTGATACGCTCCAGTTGGTGACTCTATCTTCAATTTAGTCTGATGCGAGTGTGATGTCTAGGACTTATTGTCTATTCCTAGTTATGAAGGTGGGTTCGTTGCTTTGATTACATAAATCCAACTTACTACTTATAAGATATTTAAGTAGGTACTCACCTGGTTCATTAATGTCCGTGCTACCCCATACCGTGCGATGGGCATTTGCATTACAGCCCAGGATGAGCACGATTTTGGTTCTTTCTCAGTGTCTCGGATGGAGGCGGCCCCGCATGGTCATAAGCCATGTATGCCGAGATGAACCACATCTTGGCTCTGCCTACCTCTAGGCATACGGTAACTGAGTCGCGATCGCTGTGATGGGAAAGAATATGTGCATCAAGTGAGATCTTTGTAAGAATGCAGTCTCTTGGCGTACCTTCATCTCTTACAAAGAAGTGGTTGTATTGATGAGGCCTGAGCCCTCTGACGATATCGTTGACCACCAAGGGTTCTTGGGCCAGGACGATGTCTTCTCCGTGGGTGTTGAGACGGAGAAGAAGAGCGGCCGAGGCCGCGGTGTAGTGGTGGGGATTAATCTGTGTTACCCGCAGCATGACTCTCGGGTAACGTGTCCGTATCTTCCACAGACACTCTCTCTCCACCACTGTTCTGTTGACCTCGACGTCAAGGTCTGAATGGAAGAATGAATCTTCTTGGCTATTGGTCGGGGTGCTGGTCAGCTCTAGGTCAGAGAGGCCAATTGAGTCAGCATCACGATCTGAGCTGGCCAACACCCTCAGTCTACGAAAAACCTCACAATTTGTGGCTGAAACCATGCTCTTGTGGGGTAGTTGTGACTTATGACACATCACAGAGGTTTGCCAGAATAGGGTAGGGTAGGGAGGGTGGCTGCTAGTGAATTAACCAACACACATAGAGTCAGACTACTACCACCGATCGACTAGTGCCTTTAATTTCATCCCAACGGCAAATGGTACCTGGACCAGATTTGAAAACCGGATAAAAGCGTATTCACTTTGCTTTCACTGGGATTCGAACCGGGGACGCTACTGACTCAGGCCAGGCACATAACCAACAGCGCCATCTTTTGCAAGAACAGGAAGAATACTTTAATTAATTGGCTTTCACATTTCCGATTTTTTGCTTCACATGTGCGAATCGAATACAACAAGGTTGGTTTTTGTTTTTGAAAAACAGTTATCATTATCACTAAGCAGATAAGTGACAATTGGAAAAATGATAATTGAGTGAAATGTAACATACTATCGTGCAACGCTTATCGCTTATAGACAAAAGAAAGATAAAGACATTCCACTTCATACAACGAAAATGACCCAGTTTCTGCGATACCTCGACTCAGCGATGCTTCGACCCTGCGATGGATTTTCATCCAACGGGCTGGGGTGTGATGACACAACGCACAAATTCCTCAGCCACTAATGAACACACATCCATTTGGGTTTTTGTTTTCGTATTTCGCATGTCTCTACCGATCTGCTCACCCTTGGGTTACGACTGCGGTCGTTGATAAATGTACTGTCAAAACCGGTTATAACGACCTTCAAGAGGCTGATTTGGTCGTTATTTCTCATAATTTTCTTTTATTATTGTTGCAGGAATATAGAAAGTGGCAATGTATGATTGCTTGGTTTTTGTTTCTATTAAAATTTAATGATCGGTTGAATTGTTGCCACCGAGATCGTTTGAAGAAATAATGTTCTTAAAGTGCGTATAGAATTCATGGAATCTTCGAATGTTGGTGCAACAAGTCCTATTTCTAAAATTAAATTAAAAGAAGAAGTTTTTTATGTTTTTTGATCGAGACCTAAACGTACCTACCTTCTTCGTCGTCGTCGAGGTGTATCACATTCCACCAAATCACCGTCAAAATTTAAAAAGCTGCTCGTCAACTTGTAGTAAGTCATCAAACGAACACGGGAGCAGATTCTCAGCCGGTGCAGCATTTCTAATCCACTGACTTGACAGCCATTCATCCTTTTCCTCAAAATTCTCTCTTCTTTGAGCATTTTTCAATCCCGAATGTACAGAACAGTTTGCAATGGTTGAACCCTTTCCCAAGCTTTTGAAATGAGTAAAATATTGGGTCTATAACTTTCTGGCAATTTGTGGGTCCCATCCCAAAAGAACTGCGCCGGCTGGGCAGCCAAGAATGAAACAAGCCTATTTTTGATATTCTGCTCTGAAAGAAAGCCTGGATGACATCTTTAATTTTTGAAAAATATCTGCAAAACTGAGATCACCGATTAAGAAACGAGAATAAAAAGATTCTATTACTCGTGGATAATTGTCCCGCACATCCAGTTGTGGAAGGCTTGCAAGACATCCGACTTGAATTCCTTCCACCAGCAACTACCTCGGTGCTCCAGCCAATGGATAAAGAAGTTACAAGATCCATTAAAGCCTACTACAGGAAGTTTCATGAGCTAGAACATATTGAAGACATTGAACATCGACGCGACGTAAATTTACTGGCGACATAAGGTACTACTGGGTCTAAAACTTAATTCGTGCGGTTTGCTAAGAGATGGCGTAACTTGTATTATTCCATTGGAACATGCGTTGGAAAGCTACTGTCATTATCATTTGAAGCGTACACAACTATAACTTTTTTTTCACTCAAATATGTCGAACTTTTGTGCCTGAAAAAGTGTTATTGCGGGGACACGACATACACGACACACGACGCCACAAAAGGAAGTCTGGTGATGAAAAAATGGATCCATTATGACAACCCCAAGCGCAATGTCCATACATGCCGTCACCCTATGGAAGCAAACGCAAAAGTGGAGGGTCATTTTCGTTGTACGTCCTTATCTTTAATTTGTTTATGCTTACACTTAGCCGCTTGATAAATGGTTGGTACAATAGGGCCCACAACCTGTTTTTATGCGGCCTACTCGTTGCCATTCATTTGTTAAATTCACATGTGCGAATCGATTTTGCAGATCTGTCTCGAATAATAAGAAAAATCAAAATGGAATTATCTGTGTTGCGTGCTGAATAGGTCCCGTAAACGTAATGACATTTCGTGAACTGACTTTTTTTGAAAAACAAAAAAAGGAGTCGTTTAAGCTGACAGCTTAATACCTTGCTCATAATCCCTTTTCATTCGATCATTCAGCTAAGAATGATCAGAATGTTTGACACATCGACGCAACCACCGATAAATATTGATTGTCAAACAGCCGTCGCAATAGGTGGTAAAGAAACAGACAAAAGAAAAATACAAATAAGACAAAGCTTAAATATGTAGATGCAACATCATCGTCACATAAGTGATGAAACACTTCCACTTGACACATCATATCAACCCGTTGACCAGCAGCAGCAGCCACAAGTAGCAAGTCGTGGTCCGTTCCTTCATGCGCACAAACCCCAAACTCTCGACATCAAAACTCCCGTAAGAGGCAACCTCAAGATAGTGCGCATCAAGTGATATTAAATAGTAATTTCCATGATCATTCAAATTCACCTCAGAGCGGTCGGCCGAGATCGACATCGACGGCACGCTACTTTTCCCTCAACCGTGCAAAGGCGATAAGCACCTCACGTCAGCCGAGTGCCGAAGACGTTGCCATTGCAAGCAAGAGTCAAGAGATCTTTCGTCTGATGAAAGACTGTTTATATTCATGAGGGGTAACAGAAACTCACCGTCGGCGTCGTTGTCGTCGTCGTCGTCGTCGATTGCGGTCGTCCCGAACCCCCAATCTCGAATACCCTTCATAAAATGCCCAGCGGACTGCTAAGGACAAAAGTGAAGATCGTTAACGTAACGAATGAGGTGCAAGAGGCAGGGTATAAGGCCTTTATAATCACACAAGAATCCAACAAACCAAAAAAGAAGGGAGAGCAGAGCAAACCCAATCCCAATCTCCGCACTCAAACAAAAGACCCAAGATGATCGTGAGAAAATGCTTTGGAACGTGGTTCTCACACGATCGACACACCTGCCCTTTTTCCATAAGATCACGATCGTTACGTTTTCTTTTTGTCTTCCTTTCCCATTGCTCTGCTCCTACCTTCTTCTTCTCATTGCCCTCGTCGTCGTCATCCTCATCCTCATCGCCTCGTCGTTGTTGTCGTTTCCTCGTTACTATTGTTGCGCCGTGCCGACCGTCCGACTGTGTGGGTCGGCTGCACAGAAGCAATGGCAGGCAGCAACCCACCGCTGCGGGCTGCTGCCAAGAATCATAGTCAAGAAGTGAGGTTACGTCTAATAAAAAAAAAGGAAATAAGATTCAAAGGCTGAAAGCTGAATGCTTTGATTGCCAGCAAACAGGGGGAATGGAAATTAATGGTAGCTGACCGTGTGCTCACCGTGTGGCACGCTGTCTTAACGATTATAATGACGATGTGCTGCTCCGGTGCAGCGGCTCTGACTCTGGCTCTTGCTCGGCCCGTCTGAGACGGGGGGGAAATTGGACGGAACCAAAGAGCTCCTAATAAGCAATCTCTATATGTTAGCCCACGTTCTTTGTAACCCATTCCTGGGTTCACTTAAGAATGGTCGGTGGCTGCTGCAACCGATTGCTGTACAAGACACTTAGGAGCTTGCTCTGTTGCGGTTTTATGCATTTACCTTACGAGTCGTTGGGAAAGATTTAACATGTGCCTCTTGCACACGGTCTTTCCCTTCTCAGCCGGTGTGTATGTGCCGGCTCGGGACCGTGTTTTATTGGCGTGTGCTGTTTCTAAGATGCCAGAGTAATAGGGTGTTAAAGCGGAAAATGTCAAAAGAATAATTGAGATATAATTAGAAAATTAGTAATAAATAGGAGGTTCGACATTTAGTTTTATTTTTAGTGCCTCTGAGGTAGGTTAGTTCGTGGAAGACATTAATTTGTATCACGGGCATGAAGTAAGACCACAGACAAATAAGCCGACATTATGTGTCTGTGGCAAGACACGGAGTGTTCGGCAGTGGAGATATTTGAATACAAGATGGTGGACGATGACTGCTGTGCAGATAGAGGGCCATCCAAAGAGGGGTGTGATTTTGAGTTGTTCGTCATTGATGAACTAGGATGGGTCTGGGAATATGTAGTGGTCCTTGGCGCAACACAAATTCGCATTAATGACCATCAACGATGGGATGAGGGAACTCTAATGGCTCATGAATGAACATTCAGTTCAAACATGCTCTGCAGCAAAATATCTCCAAGCGAACGACATCTCCACGGTTCGTGGAGAATTCAACCGCTGACACAGCGTCTGGTCCACACGACACCCTCACATTCCAGCACCGTACGATAGTGTCACCCGCCGAAGCCCGTGGGAGCCCATCAACCGCTGGCATACTTCGAGAGAAAGTTGAATTATTATTTAAGGTAGCGTATTTTTTTAGTTGAGTTGTCATTCATTATTGTAAGGGGATGCTCTGAGCAACAGAGCAGCAAATAAAATTATGTTTTTTTTTATATAAAACTTAGAATAGTTTAATTTACATAAGTTTGATTAGGGAAGTGGGTAGAAGGGGTTAGCCAAACCACCGAAGCATAGCCCTTTCCGATCGAAGAAGCAGCTGCTCGACGTTGAGTTTCTCGCGCACTGTCGTGTTTCTCACCCTACCCCGGCGAGTAATTCCCACAACAGTAGGAAGAAATCTCATCTCAACAGCTTGTATTCGCGGTCTTATACTTCATACTCCACTATCATGTAGAGTGCGTTCTGCAAATTACCATAATCTCCGAAGGAACGTTTCAGCATCATCACATACGGCCACAAACCTAGCGAGTGCGCGCTCGAGTTCCCTCTGGGATTTTAATTGAACACAAACTTGATCTTACACAAAAGCTTAATCTGGCGAAAATGGTGTCGACTCAACAATAGGGGTCCGGCGGATGTATAAGTTTTACAGAGATTGCAAGTCTGAGTCTAGACAAGTTTGATTTAATAGCGAGTCGTGATCTCTTGGACATCGGTGTGTCCTTGTTGGTACTCTGGAGGTGGTGTGGCAGCTTATCGATCACGACTGCTGTCACTACTTTGGTAGAAGTGATGCAGTCCGTCGATTAATGTTCTTAAGAAAGTCTACTCATTTCGACGATTCCGTTTAATCCTTAAGGGCAATTTAATCCTGGGAAGAATGTCGTAAGCAGTCGACGAGTAGACTTCGAGAAGAGCGAACGGGAAGCGACTGGATGGCACAGTTGGACTTCGAAAAGAGTGAACGAGTTTTGAGTAAGGAACCCGTCACAGTTGGCAGAACTTTTTTAAGTGAAGCGGATCAATTTCATTTGTTGTAGCAATTCAATCGTTTCTGATTTGTCAAACTAAGTCAAACTGCGATCTATGAAATGACGTCGCTAACCATAAGAACGCGTGTACCACTTCGCGTCAACATTTAAAATGTTCGCATATCAAATGTCATAAATCGCACTTCATATGGATGCTTGAATAAGCCTTCATCTACAGTGGGCTACAGTTTGTTTCTGTCTATTGAGGTGGTTGGACTGAGTCCTGGGAGGAAAACGATGTGGTGACACTGGCGCGAACGCTCCACGACTGTCTTTTTTTTGTCTGAAATTGATGAGTGGCGCTTGTTGTGGTTAGGAAAATACTGGATTGTGGAAGCAATGGCTCTAGTAAAAGCAAAAATGCTTGGACATGTGACGCCTCAAAAAGGACTTCGATATGGGAGCAAGGGGATCACGATACGGCAGGTCCTGAAAAAGGCACAAGAAGTGAGGCTTGACATCGAAATAATTTCTTCTAGTCAAAAATGTTGTTTAAGAGTTTCGTGGACTCTGCTCTGGAGTTGTGTGTCCTCAAAAATATCGTCCATTGCGCATAAAATGTTGTTGGGAGCACGATCGACAAGATAGTGAGATCACAAAAATTTAATCCCAAAACACGATCATAGATGCACGATACGTTTGACTTCATATATGCTACAAACCCTAAGGAATGCTTGTGGCTTCGAGTACAGTTGTACTTGTACCCTGAACACGATCAACAAGATCGGACGATCACTCAATAAATAAAATGCAATCCCTTGACGGCAGTCTTGGGATGCAACTACCTGTCTCAGTGACCACTTCCAGTTAAACATAGCAGTGCATACATTTAGGCGAAGATTAAAGGTGAGTATTTGCCTGATCGCTACACGAAAGTAATGAGGTCAAATGGCAAAAGCGCGTTCGTGTTGTTGGTCATTAACAGACGTTGGCGCGTGACGGTAAATAAAATCGTAATAAAAAATGCATTGCATGCCAAAAATTTAAAGTGAGAAATAAATTTAAAAAAAAAAGAGAGTAGCTGGACCTCTTGCTCGGGCTTATGATATTACGACAGCTTGTGAAATTTCAATCGTTTGACAGCCCCATTCCGACATAACAAATGACTTACGTCTAGATATCCTACGAACGCCTGGTGAGTTCAGGCGATGTGGGTAATGTGGGCGGCGCGACCTGTAGTTGGGCCTCGACCTCTATAGTACAGCCCAGAGTATAGTCCAACAATTATATGCCGAAGTTTGAGGATCATTTGTTGATCTCCACTCTTTGAGCATGATCAGCGGCTCGAAGGAGATGGAACCGTTCCTAAATTTGAGGATTAAACCTGGCACCACCGCATCTACCCACAGCGGCCTTCACCCAAATACATATAACTTCAAACAATCGGTTGAAATGGCTGAATTTAGCGAGGCATCACGTGCGTTGGACAAGCCAGTAATGTGAAGATTTATGGAGTGATGAAGGTAGTTTAACGTGTGCTCATCAGATGATGTTCGTTAAGTGCGAAAACATGCTGGAAACAGATACTGCCAAGCTCCAACCGAGGAAGAATCAATTATTGTCTGTGGTCAAAAAAATGTGTTCGAAATGAAATTCCTAAAACAGGGGTTTTGATGTTGATTATTTTGTAACCAGTGGGTCAATTAGTCTCGAGTAAGGGAGGGGGCTGCTAATGAATTTAGCAGCACACTTACAGCATTGTGATACGCACAGTCAGACCACTACCACTGATCGACCACTCCATTGATATCATTTGATCCCAACGCTAAATGGTGACAACCGCATATTCATCTTAGCAATTCATTAAGCTTTCAAAATGCTTAACTTAGGTCGACGGAGAAGTGTACTTACTTATCAACCCGGTGACCCCTGAGCAATTGCTGCCTTTCATCGCTGACGGTCCTGGGCACGCTACTTCCAGTCATCAAGTCCGCGATCGCTTAGTGTTTATACTAGAGATTCGGTCTTCATCTGCTTCTTGAACCAGGAGACTTGGATTCGAAGACTCCGAAGGAACATTGGTGTCCATTTGCTCGAAGCGGCCGAGCCAGTGTATGTGACGGATTCTTTCCTTTCGGACTACATCCACATCCTGCACAAGTCTCACTGAAGGCAATCTCAGTGATCTCAGTCAGTTGGTAAAACGTCTTTTCGAGGAGAAGAGTGTTGATGTTTTGGAGTGACAAGTTGAATCTCGCGAATATAAACGTCCGCGGGGAGATAAGGAGGGAACAAATCAAGCAGAGGCTGATGGAACAAAAAATCGTAGGACTTTCAGTGCCTGCAAGACTGTTCGAGGTTATAGCGAATCAGGAGAACGGAACAAAGTACGTACTCTAAGCTTATTTTAATTTTTTTTAATTCTTAATTTTCATTTAATTTTGCATTGCCTTTCTGCTTAGACACAGGAAAAATTCGGACGAAAAAAAGATTAAACAAATGTCAGCATTTAGCACATATGACAAATGCGGTCAAAGCCAACAGGGTAACTTCGTTGAGTGTGGTAAAAATAAGGTTTTCATGCATTTCTGTGATATTGGCTGACTAGCTCGTAAAAATTGATTTCTTCTTTCTCCACTTGAAGTTCAATTTATCCAGTTGCTCCATTGACTCAGAATGATCGCGCTTTTAAAACGATTAAATCAAGAAAAAAATACGCTTGACTAATCCGGTCTTGTCACGCGGTCTGTCATTAATTACAAATTAGTCAGACGCCTTGTATGTGGATGTGGCTACCAACGTGCCTTATGTTGAACATCATGACCTCTCAACGTCAATTGATATACACACGTTGATGTGTCTGCATTAGGTTCTCCTCGATTTTGTTGGTACTCAGCTTGAGAGTTGCTGCTTGAATCGTTGACATTGTGATACATTGTTTCTGTTGACGATTCGACCACCTCCCCCATTGTGAGCGAAATGCTAAATCCGGTATTAACTTGTCTTCAAATCACTTACTGATTAATATCATTGCACAGATTACATTCAATAAAGTTTTCTTTTTGGCTGCTTTCCCCCTCTAGCCGAACTTATTGTTCTTTGGCTCGTTGAATAAATTCTGTGACAGAGATAAAATGTAACTTAACTGTATGAACAAGCATTTGCATTGGCTTGGCTCGAATTTACAAGCCAGAAATTTGCGCGCCAGATTGTTTTACGAGAATCCACATTCCTTTCTTTGTAGTTCAAGCTGACTTGGCGGTATTGAAATGAGTGATGTGAACTTTATTGGGAAGTAATTAAGTTCGTAAAGTCAGTACCGTTATTTTCCTCATAACTTTCGGTTTCATAGATCACATGGGTTCGTTGGCACAACTAGCATCCTACATTCCACAGAACCGTTATTGTTTTAGAGATCAACAGACGTGGGTAGCTGGCTTCATTTCTTGACAGAGTTGAACTTTCTAAGGGTGTGAATGCAAAATGCGACATAGTGTGTTGAGCGGGATCTGTGCAGTTGATGGAGAAATGCTCAAAAAGTTGCCAGTGTGAAAGCAGCCTTCGGGAGCCCGGAAATAAATATGTGTGTAAGATCTGAACTATGAAACGTAGAGCAATGACATTTTGCAAGAATGTTTGGATTAGGCTTACACGCACAACAATTGTTTAGAACACAAGTTCTTGACATTTTTAGAAATTACATGTTTTTTTTTTTTTTATTTTTATAAAAATACCTTCAGCTGTGTTCAAAATAATAGGAGCGGTATCTCAAATAATGAGAAAAAGGAGATTTTTACGAATTCTTAAAGGCGATTTTTTAATTTTTTTTTTTACTCGTTTAACAACTTAAACGTAATTTAAAACTAGATCGAAACAAAATAAAAGTCTATTACAAGCTATTATTATTATTGTTCAAAATTATAGGAGCGTTAAAAAAACATAAATATTTAACAAAATTAACAATGTTTTGAGTGGTATTTCGTACTCGGCATAGTACAATTTTCACATAAACATGTTCATCCATGATACCATTTATTAATTATAAAGGCCCCACACCGTAATACGAAAAAAAAATGCAAACCAAACCATGACTTCGCACCACCGCGTTTAACGGTGTTTACGGTATACTGGGGTAAATATTCTGTGTATGGTGGACGATGGACGTATTGTCGGAAACCAGTTCCACCAAATAGGACAACTTTGCTTTCGTCTGTCCAAAGAATATTACACCATTTCGTCGAAGGATAATAGGCATGATTTTTGGCAAATTTGATCCTAGCTTGCAGATGCTTTTTTGTCAACAGCGGGACCTTGCGTGGGCTTCGGGCGAAAAGTTTATTTTCTAACAGCCTTCTGCGAATCATTACATCACTTATAGGGAGCTGGATTTTGTCTGCTATGTCCTTTGAAGATGCCGCTGCGTGGTTTTTTGATAGGCGTACTTTCAACCTGTCATCAGCTTTGGACGTTTTGCGTTTCCTTTCCCGAGATTCTGGCTTTTTGACATAGCCATAGAAATAAATAGTTTTAAAATTATAAACTTCAAAATGGGTCACATGACCCCAGTCCGTCTTTCTTAATTAGTATTTTATTCATATTTACTGCATGACACGCTAATTGGCAACACGATTCAGTTGTCTAGACGTCGCCGACGTGAGAGCTTCCTCGAATTTTGAGTCCGTCTACACTGTTCCGAAATGTATTCCCAATCAATATATCCGCCCACATTTAATCACGGAACGTCATTATTTACTGCACCGTCATAGATTAAGGGTTTCCAAAGGCCAGACATAGTAATTGTTGAAGTCCCACAGCCAGACAATCGATAATCGTGCTCACAGAGCGCACGTGCTAACACCAGATAATCACCGAAAACTATAACAACACACACAACCGAACCCGAACACCCGACAAAAGTGTGTTGTCTCGGTTCCTTATGCAGCTCGTAAATTTGAAAAGATCCTCAGCATTACCCCCCGTGTCCGCCGATTTGGTTAGGCTTAAAAAACCAAAATTCATAAAGGAAATCGGTAACAAAAGGACGAGGACGACGACGTAAGACCAAAACGACGAACTTGTTCACACGATATTCGAGTTTCAGTACATTAGACACGACAGGATACACATCCACGCATACACATACTTCCACATCACTGTATACGCTCTCGTATGGGATCAGGGAACGTTGTTAAGCCACGTCTTTATATCATCCTGAGGATGACCTCTTCCTTCATCTCGCACTTTACTTTATTTTTTCATGTCTCTTCCTTTACCTTGTCCTTTTCAATTCATTTCGGTTTATTGTAAGTGATCGTGAACCTTAACAAAAGGATATAGGGGTACATTTTGTGTTCCAGTAATGGTACCCTTGGGCCACTGCCACAATAAACTGATTACGTTCAATGATCTTATCTTTCATTTACGGTTACTGCTTTTTTTCTTTCTTATTATTCGTCGTTGTTGTTGTCTTTTCCTTTTGCTGCATTGGCGGACGGCTTTCTGTGTGATGAACACGTGTTCAATGGTTGTCGTTGGACGTTGGGTTTACTGGTTTGGAACTAGTTCTCTCATGTGCCATCAATCAAAAATTAGAAACTGGACAAATGCTCGACGTACAGTGTGTTGAGCAGAGGAGGTATGTATTAGTTGATGTGGCTGTAAGGACAATAATTTACATAAATGCACTTCTCTTCTGATCGTGATTAAATGTGGGCTGCTACTAGTTTGTTATCAGTAGTCCGGCATCAGCGATACGCCCTAGGTTCGGTTTGAAAGTGTGGCTTCATAATTGTGTCCATAAGAGCTCGCGTAGAGCCACCACTCGTGTTGCATGTGCTATTGATCTCTCGCGAGTGGATAATGTGGGGTTGTGCTGTGGATTGTGGCAGGAGGCGTTGCTTAGGTTAAGCGTACATAGATTGGCTAATTGGGAAACTCACTTACGCAACTGTAAACAGAGGCGTTGTGCATGTGCTTAGCTAGCGCCGATGTCAACGGGTTAAAAATTAAATGTTTAACCCTTTTCGAATTATTTCGTTAAAGTTCTTTGTTTTCGGGCTGACTTACTGACTTAAACTATCATCAATAGTTTGACTTCGACATGCAAGGAGTGGGCCATTTGTTGGTTTCTTCTTTGACATTGACAGCTCTCAAGCGCTCAAAAAGTCCGTGAGACTGATTCCATAATTTATCACCGAATATTCCCGTGTTCGTCCTGTCCAATGCAGACTATTGCGCACTTCCACGTCGTCAGCTACGTAAACAATCACAATTTCTCGAAGTTTGATGAAGTGAGTGTACCCTGGATGCATGATGGTTTTGCGGCTCATTTCTCTAAGACAACAAAGAAAGGGTGGTGCTACCGAGGGATGATTACTGATTCTTTTTAGACCAGTTCTGATTTTGGGTCATGCATTGGCGGCGTGGCGTTGTGGGTTGGTGCGTCGACTACGCACTTGAGCCTACGTTGCCCAGCTTTGATTCCTGGTCACGATTGGCGGCGTGGCGTTGTGGGTTGGTGCGTCGGCTACGCACTTGAGCCTACGTTGCCTAGGTTTAATTCCTGTTTCGAGCAAAATAATGTGGACGGCCCCATCTCTTTCGAGTTCAAAGAGTATAACTGTTTACGAAAAGTTTCTCAAGTTGGCCGTTTGGAGTCGGCATAAAACTGTAGGTCCCTTCCACTTGTGAGAGGACAGTGTTTGCTGAGCAGCTAGGCCATGGCCCTCTACGGGCTTTAGAGCCTCCTTTATATATAGATGAGACTGGCATCGTCGCAGGTGAATAGACTACTGTTCTAGAATGTGTTTGCTGTCGATCCATCACGCAGCTACAACTTTCAGCTAGGTACGGGTGTCGTCTAGGTACGGGTGTCGTCTAGGATACATTTGAACTCCACAATTGAATTTGTGGTGGAGATCCGACGGAGGATATACTTCGGATTGGGACTCGTACCATGTTCTACAAAACACTTATCCTGTCCTTTCTTTTTTGAGCAGAGAGGGAACAAAATTGCTGCCACCAAAAGAAACATTGATCCTGCCTGCGAGGGCAGTCAATTGAAGAGACCGTGAACTCCATGAGCTGACCATATAAGTGGGTGTAGTTCGGAGTTCCCTGTCGCTAGAAGACGAGAAGGCTCTTGCAGACGCTCGTCTCAGATTTTTGTACGTTTTTGGCAAGGGGGTGAGACGTGCAACCCTTAGACCGTGTCATGTGTGGTCGAGAGTCGAGATTTCGTTTTCTTTCGAATTGCATTGTTTTTTTTTGAGAAGAGTGGAATGCGGTAATTTCATTCGCGATCAAATAGCGAAACACATGCCACATGCTCTCGCTTCATGTTCGGCATGGAAGGGGATGAAATGCAGGAGGTATCGGGTGGACCAGACGACAGATCATCATATCGAGTGCCGGTGCAGCCTTGGGATCGTGAGAACATGCAGCGATGGACGCAAATAGTAGCTTAGTAGAAGTAGGCTTAGTAGGAAAGTAGTTTGTAAAAAATTGGTAGTAATAAGTTTAATTGGTAATAAGTTTAAATAGTAATAATTTTAATTGGTCGCAGGAATAAAAAATATGTGTAAGCAGGACGCCTTGTTGCAATTGTTCACCCGCATCACGTTTAAGCTGTCAGGAGAGGTCTTCTGAAGGGCCACATTTTCTTAGACGATGCCTACTGTGGAATATGCTGTGCTGATGCGGTTACCGAACTTGGAACTTTTCGATCCACATCTTATTTATTTGTCTTCTGAGTTGTCCTTGCTTCCAAAAAAGGCTCCAGTCTAAGAAAAAACAATTCTGTTCATTCTAATGGCTGCCTCGTCTTCGGTGCCAGCATGTCTAGAGTTTCCGACGATCGAATTTTTGATGACTCGGTGCAATATGTGCGGCATGGAAATAGCGTCTTGTCTGCCAACAATTGGTTGGCTTGTTAGCGCAAGTTAAGGACTTGACGTAGCCACAAAGAAAGCAGTCGAGAAGTGACAATTCGCATGGCGGCGGCCAATTGTAAAAGGCTCTCCGTCAGACGACACAATCGGCACATTTCTCCTTCACTACTTCGAGGGTTGCGTGGCGTGCAAACTTGCATATGCAGCCTTGTTAGAATCACAACTGGAATACATCGATGTTGTCGATCACTGGCCACAAAATGTGCCTAAGTTAAAGGAAACGATGTCTCCTTGCTCGTTTCGAATGAAAAATGGTCCGATGAGGCGTTCATCATCAAACATTGATAGTTTTTTTTGTCAAAGGTTTTTAACACCACACTGGAGTACTCAGACTCAAAAACTGGTCCATTGTACTGCCAGACAGCAACCTACTTTTGGTGCGCTTCTGAGATGAGGAGACTACATCATCAGCTCTCAGTTTACGTGAAAACTTATTCCAGCAAACGAGCGATGCGCAGGAGAGAAGGGGCCTTGAGGCAGACCAGTCAATGTCCTCCTTCTCGTGGAGAGACCAACTATTGTTTTAAGAGGGTTTACTGAAAGCCCATTCTTGATACGCCAGTCGTCGATTACGTCTAGAGCTGCCTGCCCTTTTGAGCACACATCCGCTAGGCACGAACAGAAAGGCAGTGTGGCTACGTCCGCGTAGGAGCCATTGAGCACATCAAGCAGAGAGTCAACCAACATGCGTCATAGCAGAGGACACAGGACACCGCCTTGCGGGCAGCCCCTATTTACCTGGCCACAGTACTCACCCGCAATAATAGTGCTATTCAATAGCATTGCTTTGATGCACCAACACCGTGTGGCCGAGTTACACATGCCGTCAAAAGTCGCCTTGTCAAAGCACCCAAAATGCCCAACGGGTATTCTTTCCTGTCGTGTGCACACTCAATTCTGCCAACGAGATTTTGAAGTGCAGTTTCGCAGGATTTTCCGCGCTGATGAGCATGTTGTTGCTTTGCAAAGCAGTTTTGCGCACGTGAAGCTCAACCAGCTTTTCCATGCTTTTCAGCAGGAAATACGTAGGACTGATTGGTCTGAAGTTCTGGCGAGTGAGTAGTCCCCCTTATCGATTTTTTTGGTACGAAGGCTACTCTAACGGTTTGCCAGTGTGTTGGGATATAGGCCAATCCTTGTCAAAACCGGCTGTAAGTGGTCAACGCTTGATACTTGGTCGAACACTTGTCAATTGGGTTCCTTCTAATAATGCCAATTCTGCTTGCTGACTAGACGCTGATCCAAAAATGGACTCCGTCTGAGAAGCTTATTAATTTGGCCAAAATCCGGATCTCCGACCAACATTTTCAGCGACCAATTACCGAATTGCTGGCGTTGTCTACAGTCACCCGGGTTAATGTATGGCATTATGTAGGCCCGTTGCGTATTTACAACTGAGCCAGGCAAAGATTGCATTCTCTTCTCTCTTTTGTAGGTTTGCGTCTATTCTAGCGGTAGCATCATAACCTCATTCATGTTCGGCACTCTTGAGATCAATGTTCCGACCAAAGACAATGTCAGTGCCAACTATTGTATTACGAAGGTCCTCAATGTGGCATAAATCTAACCCAGGAATTTCTAAAGGAAACCTGAAGTACATGTAGATAGGGGGTGTGCTAGTGGATTCACCAGCACCAGGTTGGGCAATTGTGATACCCACACTCTGCGACTACTACCACTGATTGACTCCTGTGATAATGCCGTTAATTCGATTCCAACGAAAAATGGTGACTGGACTAGATTTGAAAACCAGACTGGGGGACGAGTAGCTCTGAAGTATGTAGGATATTTACCGAATATTTATTACAATTAATGGCCACATCGACAACAATGTAACTTCGTTTTCCAGATCAAGCCTCAAAGTGAACGGTCCTGGTCGACTCCATGTGCACTTCATGAGGACAGTTCTCTGAATTCGTCAGCAATTTAAAACTTAACGAAGAGTAACTTTAAACCTGACCGCACATCCATGCTGGGTCTGCATCGCACATTCATTATTCTCCGCCTAATCTTGACATATAGAGCATGACAATTGCTCCTAAATTTGTAGTTTATTACAAAAAAAGAAACTTGAAATTAAATTGATTTTAAACTGTACACCACACAGTAATAGAGAAAAAAAAAACCTTGCCCCTGCACATCAAATTCATTAGCTACACACTTGTCGTCACACACCGTATCGCGATCGGTCTACCTGCTCCTCTCAGATCGTCCCTCAATTGTTCCAGTTTTGGATTCCGTTTATCCCTACCCAGCCCCGAGGTGTACAATGAAAAGGGGAAAAATAAATTTGATAATTGAGTAAAATTGGTGGATAATTTCCCCAAGGAGCACAATTTTTAGTTTTTTCGTCTGAATGTCGTGTCTCACAATAGAACAGCCGACATTTCCTGTTGTGATTATTGATTCGAATGGATGCCTGGATGATGTGCATATATTTTATTTACACACGAAAACGCCATTTCAAAGATCACGTTTTCGCTTCGCTTTGGTGAATTAAATTGTCCTGGGTTAAGGTACGATTCCCTTTGTTATTTTCACAAAACACGAGGAGTTTTTCTTCGTCGCGACACAATGGCGTATGTAGATGTGGGTGTTGTGCTGTTAGGTTTGTTTAACAGATTTTCTCCAGAAAGGTTTGTGATGTTAAGGCGGAAAGTCGTCTGCAGACCCACGTGGTGTTGCGGGAAGACATGTCCTAAGAGGATTAAGTGGGGTGTGTCTTGTAAACACCAAATTATGGGTCCTTTGAGTGTTAAAGGGATTAGCTATTTGGATCTCTCTAAGGACATTTGAAATTTATTTTATTAATTTACGAGTTTCGTTGAACGGAGTAAGAATGCATGATTTGTTCACATGTGGAACTGTTTACATTGGAATGACCTTATAATTTATTTTGAAAATGCAGTGGCCTAATACGTCGTCATGGTGTCGTGATTAATGGACAGCGAGCCGCACCGAGAGGTTGGAGATTCAATGATTAGAAGGAAAACGTCACGTATTTTTACTTAGGAATTAAATGAAGGGCATTGCATTCAGGTCAGCACAACAAAACTGATCGACAGACGGGGGCATTCGATTTGACGGTGTTGTTCCAATTTCACAAGCGTGATTCCACTCCGTTCTCGGCTATGTGAAAAGAAGCGTTGGCTATAAAATGTCAACGCTTTGAATACGGAAACAAGAAACCCCATGTCAAGATACCGGTTAATTTAAAGGTCGGAATAGTACCGAAAAACAGCGTCGACTGAGGTGAATTTTGAAATTCGGAAAAAAGACATTTTGATTTTAGCATTTCAGACGGTCTTCTTCAGAGAAGACCGTTTTGCTAGCACACATCTTAAATAATTCCCGAATCGGGTGGTTTATCGAATGACTATGAGTCCTAGAGCTACCCTCGCTAGCATCTTTTTAAACACTCTCTTCATGTTTCAGGTAACCTAGGTCATAGTTTTCGAGTGATTTCGAAAGTTAGCAGGGATCGCCAACTTCTTATTTTTCAACTACAGTACAGCAGTAAGCAGTAAACGTTTCGCCCGAAGCCCACACAAGGTCCTACTGTTGACAAAAAAGCATCTGCAAGGTCGGATCAAATTTGCCAAAAATCATGCCGATTGGCCTTCGATGAAATGGTGTAATATTCTTTGGACAGACGAAAGCAAAGTTGACCTATTTTTCCGACAATACGTCCGTCGTTCGTCCAACACAGAATATTTACCCGAGTATACCGTAAAGACCGTTAAACACGGTGGTGCGAAGTCATGGTTTGGGCATGTTTTTCGTATTACGCTGTGGGGCCGATGTATTTGAAAAATGGTATCATGTAAAAATCCTTCAAGAAGTTATCCCCCCCTATGCCGAGTACGAAATACCACTCAAATGGGTGTTTCAGTAGGATAACGACCCAAAGCATACAAGTAAAAGGGCAAAAGAGTGGTTTCGGGTCAAGGGTATTGAGGTCATGGAGTGGCCACCACAATCCGCTGACCTGAATCCTATTGAAAACTTGTGGTACGAAATGAAGAACATGTTGCTGATGCCAAACCAACAAACCACCGACAACTTTGGAAGTTTGTTGAGGAAGCCTGGCGTAAAATTACTCCTACTCATTGTCAAAGTCTTGTGGACTCTATGCCACGTAGGTGTCAAGCTGTCCTGAAAAATATGGGCTTCTCTACGAAGTACTAAGCAAAAGGATTTTGAAATAACATTGTTAATTTTGAAAAATGAATTTTTTTATGAACGCTCCTATTATTTTGAACAATAATAATAATAGCTTAAAATGCACTTTTATTCTGTTTGTATCTAGTGTTTAAGTTACGTTTAAGTTCTATGTATTAAATGTTGTTAAATTATACCTACTACGATTAAAAAAATCGCCTTTAAGAATTCGTAAAAATCTCCTTTTTACATTATTTGAGATACCGCTCTTATTATTTTGAACACAGCTGTACAACAGAGCATACATAACCTTGCAAATGGCAACAGCACAATGTATAGACTCAAGAGCCGACTGCAAGCGACACGACTAGTCGAGGAATTCCCATATTTGTCATTTCGAAAATGTCCGAAATATAGAGGTGTCCGGACTACTAAAGCGTCCGGGCTAGAGAAGGTCCGGACTACCGCGGCTGTACTGTATAAGATTAGAGAACGGTGTTCCGATCTATTGGAAATTGCTTCCATTTCCTCTCAATTTCGTCTAATTTACAATACTTCATCCATCACATTGCCGGTTATGTCCCTTTGGCCAGGAATGCAGCACAGCCTGATCAAGTGATGTAACCAGTGTTGGCGACTGGCTTTTTCCTGATTCTATTTTTTTTATTACAAACAGCACGACATTATAAATCTTGCATTAAATATACTATTGAACTTATTCCTGATGTCCCTAGCAGAGAGGTAAATGAAATTCTCTCACGTTTGGTCCTTGGAAGTTATCTACGACGGCGAACCGTCTCGGCGGGGTCAGTTCACTCAACTCATGTCAGTAAGTCCAAAAATGCGATGAACACCTTATCGTGAATTGTATCCCCTTTTTGGGTGAGATGACCTCGTATAAAGATCCTTTGAAAATACTCCTTATTACTCCTGCACCCTTGTTCCAACGGTGAGGAAGCGCAGATAATCATCCAGCGCCTGTTTTTGAGTCCGATCCGCTGGTAATGATGTTCTTCGGCAGCCCATTAGTCTGAGGTTTGGTCGATTCACAGGTTCCTACATATCATCCGATGGCAGTGGGCAGCAATTCCAGGACCGTCAACGATGCAAGGCGGCTATTTCTTAGGCTCAGACCATTAAGACTGATAAGATAAGTAAGGAAGTACATGCCACGTGTGCGCTGTCATTGTGCAGATTTTCTATGTTCGGCGTGAATTTTAGTGCACTTCTAACGAAAATGCATCCCGATCTTTAAACGCAGTCAGAGACGTTGTTGTTGACTTTATTACAACTCCGTCCATTCAGCCTATTGGTATAAGTCTGATTATAACTATAATAAAATGAGATGGGTGGCGCTGCAGTCCGTAGAGGGCCAGGGCCTAGCAGCAACCACTCGTGTTGTTGGTGCTATTCTTCTCTCACGGGTGGAAGGGATCAACGGCAAGTTTGAGAAGCTTTTTGTAAACAGTTATACTCTTTGAGCATAGTCAGTGACTCGAAAGAGGTGGAGCCGTGAACATTATTTTGCTCGAACCAGGAATCGAACCTGGTTCTACTCTCAAGTGCGTAGTGGTCGACGCACCACGCCACGGCCGTGTCTGATTACTGATACAAATATTCAGAAGTAAATTCGTCGGGCGGAATTGTCTAAAGAAGGAGTGAGAGTGCACCACCTCGTGGGAAGCCATTTGCTGTAGAAAATCTGAGACCTCCAGTACTGAATATGTTCGCTACCAACGGAGAACATTTGAGAACATGACTTTTGATTGTCACAGTTTGTTGAAAGACCTGAGTACCTGATTACTTGAAATTAAGTTTTTGACTTATTATGGCCAGCGACTGAATCAGAGAACACGAGACTTACATAATCTTGAAGTGCGTTCTTAATCTTATCTTGATTAAAACATCCAATAACGGGCTATGATGGTTCCGAATTATTCACACCTCTATTGTGGAAAACTCCAAAGCGAATTTATTCACTTCTCCAGAAGCTTGAACTTTCCCTGAAACGGAGTTAATGTCCACAAAAGTGGATAGGTTCCACTTATCTCGCTGAAAAGTGCACTGTGGTGGAGGGGTCCAGCAAAGTTTGCCGTGATTTTAGATTAATAATAATAATAATGACACACAGGGTGGTGAACATTGGTGAAGCTGGGTTTAGTTGCTACAGCACTCGTGTCGTGGGTGGGTGCTATTGATCTATCATGAATGGAGAGGACCTACACTTTTATATCGCCTCTAAACTGCTTTTCTTTTCAACATATACACGGCAGATCAACCACATCCAACTGGCACAGTAAAATGCCCAAATTTTATACCAGTTTCCGGACTATTGGCTGCTAAAAATTTTAATGCAAATTTGTCAATTCATGTTTTAGGGCCGTTTGCTGATACAACACTTAAATCTACTTCACAGCCAAGTTACACAAATATTTAAGTCGGACTTAGCCTGATACGGGTTACTTTTAAATGCAACTAAACTAAATGTCAAGTTCGGTATTTAGTGTGTAAAGGAGGAATTTATTATGCGATCCTTAGATGGCGCCAATCAATGATGGAAACGAGGCTCTTTGAAAGAAGTGTTTCTTGGCACTTGCCATAGCTGTCTTCGGTAATTTTTTGTGTTTACGAGTATATGAGATTTCCTCTGAAATGAAATCGTCTTCATATAAATTCTTATCACATAAAACATCAATGTGACAATAATTGATTGATCGTATTATTTCTTGAAGATGTGCTTATATTTATTAAAAAATCGCTTTAGAAAAGAATACCCGTACAGTTCTTAAAACCACACACCTGTCGCCAGTATTCCTTTCATATTCACAAATGTCTCTAAGATGTTAAGACACTGTCAGTATTAAAGTACAACTTAAAGTCACTAGTTCTTAAACTTAGTCTAAGTTATACTTAGCGGAATGTCTGATCAACTTTTCGAGTCGTGCAAACCGATAAGTTCATCTTACCTTGTTAAGTGAAACTTAAATCGCTAAGATGAGCACCAGAAAACGATCCTTATCCAACCTCATCAGAATAATTTATAGCTTTCTGCATTCCAGAAGACTCTACGTCTCAGTTGAAGCAGCAAGTCAACTGAATGGAGCACCAAGGGAGTTGCACAAGGATCAAAGCTGGGACCTTGGCTTTTCAACATCTACACGACAAATCAACCACATCCAACTGACACAGTAAAAAGCTGTCTATTTGCAGATGACTCGCTGACTTAAGCCAGCTCGACGTCACCACATATAGCCGCGCAAAGGGTCGAAATCCAAACAGCGAACAAATTTGACTACTATACCAAATGGGGTATTCGTATCAATGCTGGGAAATCAGTACTTATGTGCTTAAGGAGACCATCCAGAGGAGGATGCAGATCAGCAGCCAAATGTCGAAGCATAAAGATAGTGCTCCCTTACGGTACAGAAATATCAACAAACGAAAAGCTCAATTATCTTGGCGTTAACTTCACGGAAATCTTGAAATTCAACAATCATTCGAAACTGACCCTTACGAAGGCCAACCTAGGCTTCCATCGCATCTATCCCTTGATGCGCAAGCAAAATGGATTAAGCCAGAGACTTAGCATACTGCTTCCCAATATGGCACACCATCTCTAAGAGCATGACGAAGCTCGCAACTTACGAAAGAAAAATACTGCGAATATGTACCGGACTCACCTTCGACAGGGACCGTCAAAGGCACAACAGCAACAATAGGCTTTACGACCATGCACGCATCATCCCCCTGCAACTGTACATGGTGACACTATTCAGAAAGCATCTACAAGAAATCAACAACCATCCTAACGAGGAAATCAGGAACCTGAGACAACGCTACCTCAACGCGTTAAATCAGCCAAATGAGCAGAACTTTCCAACGACATCGAACAACGAGCTGCATGGACTCTCCCAGAGCAGCGAAAGCAATCACCATCGAGGCTAAGTCGGCTACCACATCACCACCCCATCCCAAAAGGACCACCATGGACACACGGACTTGAACAACCCGATGTAAGCACCACCCATTGTAGGACATAAAAAATAAACAATAATTCGACAATAATAATAAACATTAAATTAAACAAAGTACATCAGTTGGGCCCCTACTGTTGAGCCAACAACCGAACCTTTAATTTTTAAGTCTAGTTGTAAACTCAATTGTAAAAATAAATCCTTTCAAATAAATTTTCAAGCCAAACTGCGATGTTTGAGAAGCTTATTAAGACGATAGAAGTGCGGCCGTAAATCATGAAAGCTGTTTGTGACGTGTATTGAACCCAGAGCCCTCAGGACAGGAGTCAACACCTTCTACGCTCCGACGGAAACTGACCTCGGTATCTATGGCTCAAAAGAAAAATAATTTTGTTTTGTTGTCCATCGTCATCATCTTCACCTCACCGACGGATATATGCTCAAGTGTTCTTGGAGTGGGTCCAGTGGGTCAATCCACTGAAGTAAACGCAATGACGAACCTTGAAGACCTCAAGAACATGCAACCGCACAACAACTCGCGTTACAATGAAAAGAAATGTCATATTTTTGTTGTACCAATCAGGTGTGATTATTATTTATCTTCTCAATTGACGATTAACATAAATGGATCAATTCGAGCCAATTTTACTAGAAAACAGTAACAAATTCTTATTCAATAAAAAGATACGGCAGTATCTATCACAAGGTTAATTAATTAAAGCTCTTTACGATTATACATAGGTTTATAAAACTAAGACAATGAACTCATTATTTGGAAGACGGTATCACTGAGACGTTTTCGGGCGACTGGCCGACGGCAGGAATTACCAAGGTCGCCAAACGTTCTCCTCTTCCTTGGCAGGTACGGCTTGTGTGACGCAGGTTAGAAGCGATGTGCTCTTCATGTCGGTGGCCGATGAGTTTGGACTTCCGGCGTAACTTGAGACTGGAGACAACGGGACCGAGTAGTGTCCTCTGTAGTGGGCGTTGCTGATTTGAACCGATAGCGGGGATGTCACTGGTACCGGGGGCTTTACAGTTGGTTGCAACTGATTCAAGCGCTGACCCAAGTGTGTCATCAGCTGTGTTCCAAAGGTAACGTTGACTCCAGGAAGTTCGGACAGACTGCGGGAGACTTCGTTGACTGCGTGAATGTATCCAGAGCGAAAACCCTCGGCGGGGGAGAGTGATGTGGCATCGTCTCCGGACAGTTTTCGTTGCTGCTTCAGCTTCTGCAGATGGGCAACGGTCAGTTCGAGAATGTCGGCTTTTTCCAGGCGGGTGACGTGCTCGCCTTCCGACTCGAGGGTTGCCACCATCAGGTCCTTGAGTTCGTCCAAACACTTGTTAATCCTTGCGCGCCGCTTGCGCTCCAACATGGGCTTCATCACTTTACGGTACTGGTAGGTCTTTGACATTTCCATTTGGATCGACATTATGAGTGAGAGATTGTAAAATTTATATTTTGAATATTTTTCGAAAACCCGAACACGGTTTATCACAGAGGTCACAAGGAGCTGTTTACTCCACGGAATGCAAAGACGAAATGCTTGCTTTTCAAACGACGTGCCAGCCTTTTATACCTACGTCGTCTAACGTTCCGGGGACACGGTGCCTTGCCTCGCCGTAACGTTTGACTTTGAACAACAAAAGATCCTTGCATGCACACTCACTCACCCCTGTATCGGTATGAGAAAAATCAACCCTCATACCGGTGCGCGCCGCTCTTGCTTCCTTCTTGTCCTGGTCTCCCCCCATGCTGAAGCGATGGAAATAAAAAGATCCTAGTCGTCAGCCTGCGTGTGTGTCTTGGCATTCGACAAAAGGGAAGAAGGAAAATGATCGAAGCGAACCGTGGGAATCACTTTCGAAGTTGGTTTCTCACACGATTTCTGTTGTGCCCACCTGCCAGAAAAAACCGAAGGAATCTACCCCGAAGAGATGCAAGGGAATCCAACTGTATGTACGTATTGAGTCTTTGGGATTTTGACGCAGCTGTGCTACTTTGTCGTTTTGGCACAGGAACGATGCGTTGCGATACGCCGCATTGGTTGTTGCGCTCTCTCCTTTGCACATCCTTGTTAGTCTTATAAGGACTGAATAGAAGACGAAGACGGGAAGAGAGAAGTCGCACACAGGATCATGATAGCTGTGGAAGTTGTTTAAACACGGTCAATGCTCACTGCATGGACATCCTTGCAGAGCAGAGATGCCATGAGAAAATCGAAGCGTCGCTCAAAAAACAAAAAAAAAGGATTTACTTCGGGCTGTGGGCACCGAACCGTACTTTATTCTTCTGCCGTTTTCTCTTAGGGGATTCCTCCGTGGACGCGTCCCGGCATACACACGTGCACACGCAGCGTCTTGGGGGAAGGGAATCGAGCTTGCCATGAGATGAACACGCTCTTGGCGGTGCGACTACACAGGCGTGGGGACGAGCAAACAATCTCTCTTCTCGAAGATTGTTGTAAGTTTTTGGGCTCGGGCTTGGGATGGTGTTGCCACGCGGAACGAACGTGAGCTGTGGCGGTACCTTGTACATGAATGACGTCCGTGTAGCCGGCCGTTGGCTGGCTCTGTAAATTGGACTCTTCCGGTTTTTGTGGAGAGTCATTCTTTTGTATCTTTGTTGACTTCTTCTACGGAATACGGTTGCGTGTGGGGTGCACTGTGCTCTTTCACTTCGTTTCAATGATTTTTAGGGGCTAACTCTAACTTGCGCTTGGATTTTGGTATCATGGTCGAGTGAGCAAAGACATTTCATTCTTTTACGAGATTGCTTGACAAGGAGGGGTGGTGCTTGTAGGGAGCTCCTGCATTAATTGTTGTATGTTTTGGCAGTTCAGGAATTTTTTCTTTTGAATTTTCTAGCGACGTAAGGAGATTGCACGACAATGAACTTTGTTCGTTAGTCCTACTGTTCAGTATTTGGCGTGTGGTCGATCGTCCATGGTCTCGGTGGGTGTCATAAGGCTGAGAATTCAACTGAATAGAATCTCTGTCGATGCAATACTGTGGCACATTTGCATACTCAACAATCGTAAGGCAAATGAAAATGGGCAGTAATTTGGTCTCTGCCTGTGTATGGCTTGCGATGGACGACCACGGTAGCACCAATGAAGCATTGTTGAAGTGCGTTCGTTAATTGTTCCAATTTTGGTTAGAGATCGTGGCCATTGTGATCCGTAGTCTTTACGTCGTAGACAATTTTTGTTTAGACAGGAGTTCCGTTTGTATGTCGTACTTTGGGTTTCCCCAATCGCAGAAGACATTGCACGCGAAACTCACATAACCTCAAATTGAATCTCTCTTGATTGAAACGTGTTACGATAGCTGCCAAATTATTCATCACTCGAACAAAATATGTGTACTCATCCGTCCGGGATGAGTGGAGGGTGAACAACCCTGCTCAAGTACACAACTAATTGTTGTTCTCAGTTGGCCCCTGTTCGGCGGACAGACGCACAAAGGCGACATGACAAAGAACGAGATTTGCGGCTCATCAACTGGAAGGGATCTTCACCGAGTACAAGGCGGGCATTACTGCGATTCAGCAATTTCACTGGACAGGAAATAAAATGATAAAGGAAAAGGAATGCGACATCAATTACAGTTGTTACAGGGGCTCGTCGACTTCAAGACGATAAACAGTCCCCTTGTTGTGACCCAATGATCCCCAGATTCTAAGACATCGGACTTATATGCGAACACGCCTTTTCATACGTTTGTCGTTGGACTGACATTTTCAGTTACGTCAGACCAAATCAATCCTTTTTTTGGCATTTTAGAGGTAAAGTGGTTTTCAGTTTAAAGTAGTTGACACAACCCTATACACGGTTGGTGTGTCGAATTGAGAACCTTTAATTCGATTCAGAAAATTGTTCGAAACGTAAGACATTACTTGAATTGTAAAGAGTTAGTTCGCCAATGACAACATCTCACATTCGACTCGGCAACCATAATCTGGGCGATTGGCTCACATCGGCCGAGTCCATAAACGCCACACTTGACATAAACAGCAGCCCTGCAAGATTTGCGTTCATAAATGTAAATAAACTGCAGGAGAGCAGTCGGCAAATGCGTTCACAATAGCAATGTGACAGTCAAACTGCGATCAAATTGGCGGTGATTTTTGTTTTGTTGCAGGATTGAAGGGAAACCGAAAAGTGGACTTTTTCATGCGAAAATGGTTCCTAAGAACATCATACGGAAATTGTCTTATTTTTTAAAAGAAATTTCTGTCATTTGGAACATGTTTTGACTTCCGATTCTTTTTAGTTAAAAGCATGGCCCTTTTGCTGCGTATTTTGCTACGGTTTCATTCTTTAATACTTTTGAAAGTTGGTCAGTTCATTATATTTATTAAACATTGAACCTAGTATCATACTCTTCTTAGACATGATGCAGACTTTCATTGTATCAATACAAATGTCAACCAAACACTATTTGTGTCGCCCTCTGATGTTGAATTTATGAATGCTTTTTTAACAATGCTGACTTGCTGCAAACTTGCGGCAGTATTCGTGTTCATAAATGTATTAAGAGAATATTTTGTGCAGTGCAGGGGCAACAGTGTTGCAATTATGAACTCAACCATTCTTCTCGGGCTATGTCCTTTTACTAACAACTTCGTTCCAACAGGATTGCAGTTCTGAAAAAACGTACTCTAGTGGAATCATACGAGTATGTTGTCGCACGACACAAAGCTACAACATGGCAGTGGTAGAGTGCGGTGTTCAAACTTAAATGTGATCATCTCCAACAAAAACGTCGTCTTTGGAGTGACACGAAAGCACAACAGTAGATCTACCACACATCCTTCCCAAGGTAGATCTACCACACATTGTAATCCTTCCTCTTTATATCTACCATTTCCTTTTGTTTTTTGTTTCTTGACCCAAGAAGGATATGCATACAAATTTACAAAGAAGTTGCATAACCTGTGACGGTTGCATAACCAGCGAGGAGAGCTGTTCATTTAATTTAGCAGATCAGCTTTGAATAGGCCAACTAGATCCACTTTCCAAATCTACCACTCATTGTCTTTGGAATCTACCACACTTTGAATTGAATTCTAGGTCCCAACAGTGCTTGGTGAAGAGCTCAATAATAACACTTACTACGAACTTTTTGAGAGCCCGAGACTGGATGGGATCGGGTAAAGAAGGGGAATGCTATGCTAGTGAATTCACCAGCACACTTATGGTCCATTGTGATACCCGCACTGATCGACTACTCCAATGATAGTGACAATGGATGTGATAATAAGTAGAACGTTTGTCTATTCAAGAGAATTCACAAGAACATTTCAAAGGAGAAACGTCAACTTTGGCAGTTAGATTTAGAGCCCACCTCAGGGAGTTGCACCAACCCACGAAGGGGTATTCTTGACACCTGAGCACACCAGAGATGACAAGATCTAGAGATGTAGCAGTATGTCAAAACAATATGAAGTGCAGCTCAGTCGTTCTGAAGTAGATGTGATTACCTCAGTTTGCCTACCACTATCGACAAGAAACTCGTGGAATAGTGGGCATTGTGAGCAGAAAATGCAAGTGCAGTAAAAGCTCGGAATAGTTGGACCGGCTTTCCGGTCCGAATAACCGAATTTTGAGAGATTGATGAGATTTATGCGAGATTTAGAGAATTAATGAGAGATTTTGTTGCACTAAAATGCGTTTCTATTGTTGAGAAAATGCAGGAACTTAATTTTACATGCTCCCAGTAAGATTTTTTCTGTTCTGTCCCGTCTTCTAAATGTGAATTGCCCAGTAGACACTGGGGGAGTGATGAGTTGTTCCGACTTCTACATGTTTGTGACCTATTTGCTACCCATACCCGATGGATCATTGCGTTGTTTAATGCTTGCTAATTTAATTTAAATTCTACATACAAATTAAAACCGACACTCATTTACACTTTTTCCGATTACACGTCTTTTCCGAATTAAAGGGTTTAGCTTACAATTGCTCCCAAAATCACGGATATGAAAGGATAGGAAAGATAATAATAATATGGGTGGCACAACAGCCCAAAGAGGGCCAGTGCCTAGCTGCTCAGGAAACACTGTCTCCTCTCACAAATGGAAGGGACCTACAGTTCTATGACGGCTCCGAACGGCCAATTTGAGAAGCTTTTTCTAGACAGGTATACTCTTTGAACATTGTCAGCGACTCGAAAGAGGTGGAGCCGTGAAAATTATTTTTGGTCGCACCGGCCGGATAAGAAAGATAAGGGGCCAAAAATGCTGACAAACGGCTTTTACAAAAGTCACACTAACTCTTCGAAACCGCTCTGTTCTCAATAGTTACTTAATGAGCTCGACCAAGCGACGGTGATGGGAATGAAGGAAATACCCACTCGAGCCGATGATGTTGTTGTCCGAGTCAGAGTTGAAGTAGTGCGGACTTCAATGTTGTAGCCTCTGATGGTTTTATCTAAAATATTTAGTGATGCCGATGATGTGTGGGGAGTTCACCAGTCTAAAACTTCGAAAAAAAAATTTGACTACCCACGATCCACAAAACTGTGATCTTCCGTCGATTCTATCCACCGAGCATGTAAAACAAACCAAATTTGGAGTTTCATGTGCAGCCCCAATACATTTTTACACAGAAGGCCATGAATTCTTAAATAGACTGTTGAATAGAGCAGGATATGCAAAAATTATTTTCGAACCCAAAGACGAATGAAACAAGTCTTCTCCGTTACAAGACTTAATATTCCACACACGACAGCGAATTTCACGTCAACGCATTCGATTACAGGACACTTTAACAGCTTTGAAACATGGACGCAGTATTAGCAAACAGGTGCCTTATTAGACTCTCCATAATAGAGGTAATAGAGCGACAAATAGGTTGCAACACTGACTTCTGAGCTTTCAGTTGGTCCAAGCCCATCCATCGCCCATCGTGCCATTGTACAAGCTTTTACGAAAATTGAAGATTAAAAAAAAGAGCTTGTCTCAAAAACGTGTAATCCTTGAGAAAACAGAATTATTTTTAAGGCCATTTTCTTAGAAGGAATTTAGCTTTTTCAAAATGGAGAATTTACCACGCACTGTATAAGAAGGCATAAGGTTCTAGTGACCGACTGCAGAGGTCGCTTACAGTACCAACGTATGCTCAGTGTTATATCAAGTGAATTGCATATCTCCCTGCACTGTGTCCAGTTATGACGCCGTCGAGTGCCGGTCTGTTTCGTTTAAATGGAAAATTGTTCGAGTATTTCAATATTTTTCCCGATTGTTTGGAAAATGCTCAACTGTAGAGTAAAATGACATTCGTATGAGCCGCGAACTGTCAGAAACACGAGATTTTCACCGAATATAAACAATAAATTATACTTCACTTGTACATTAAGGATATGTATGTATACACCCTTATACACACTATAAGGGTGTGCACATACGTATACGCATAGTTTAAGGTGGTTGTTTAAGTTTTATTTTAAGGTAGTATGTAAGTTAGTTTTTAAATTTTTAAACAAAAAAAGTTCAGCTATTCAGTTTTTTACCCTTTTTCGAATTTTTCTAATATTCAATAAGGTATTTGTTTCCATCACAGAGCACACAAAACACTACGGTCTCTAAGTGTTAACTCTCAATATCGCTTTACACAGCAGATTTTTGCTGCGCGACTAGGATCATCTACCGATTTTGCATCTCATAGATTACACCAGATAAACAGTATTAATTAAAGAATAGTGTATGGATACATTTCTTAAACTCCAATCGAGACAAGCTAAAATCAATTTCGTTACAAATTTCATTCAAAGTGTTTATACACCTTGTAATAGGTTCATTACAACCATAGTTGTTCATTGACACCTAGTGAATTTCTCATCCCAAGAGATCTTTGGAGAGCATGTGTATTCATGAGAAAAATTAAATCTGGTGAATTTACACGGCAATTGAAAATATCGAGGATGAACATGGCTGACGCCTGAAACTTGAGGTTAACAAGCCTTTTATTTTACATCTATCTATATATAATTATTATTTAATTGAATTATGGTTAGCTTAGGTCGAAAGACATAAGATTAGGTTTAGCTTAGAGTGCCCGCAGAGGGCCAGTAAGTTAGAATAGTTGTAGTAGTGCTCGTACAACTAGTTTAAGCATTTTTGTCTAGCAAGTAGGTTTTAAATGAATTTCGAAATAAAAGTGAATTCAAAAAAATAAAAAAATATTGAATTATCGATATTTTCTACAGAAAAATTGCAATAATAATTTATTTAAGTATGCTTATTAACGATTTTATATTGTTTGTCCACAAATGAATCATTCTGTTCGCGAAGTGGGGCTAACGCGATCCTACAAACTCACTCATTTGTGTTCTCACTTCGCGATGAAGTGTCTGTACATATTGTTCACTGTTTGTAGACTTGCTTAAACTCCTTATGAATGAATTGTCAGAGTTTACGAAGTTCGCGATTCGCATGAATGGGCCTTAAGACAAAAATGTAGTTTCTTATTCGCTGAGAGGGTAGCCACAATGTTGTTGTTTTTTTTTTTTTTTTAATTCATTTAAATTCATTCAATATCCTCGACAAAAATACTTAAAACTAGCTCAAATATCGTAACAAACGTTCTTACATCCAACCTACTCACCCTATCGCCACAATGTCCCGACGCTCACGTGAGGTGGTGGATTACAGGACACGTGAGGTGAATATTCTAATACTCATATACCGAATTAGAATGAAATTTTACGAAAATACAGCCGCCAAAATTGAGAAGTCTTTGAATAGAGAGTGTCCTGAAGGGATTAAATGGAAGCTTGTCTTTTCGAACGGATAATAATATCCCTTTCGAATATCAGAGGAGAGTGTGTGTTCTATGTTAAGGTACCAGTCTATTCCCAATCAATTGTCTCCATCCGACCTCTTCGAAGTGGATTATTCTGAAAGTGAGACTTCCAGTCCAATGTGAAAAGATTGAGAAGATAGACGAGGTAACAGTCCGTGTTCTTTTCACTTTAACGGCTATAGTTCGAGACCCCTACTCCCAAACATCATTCGTCTTCTTCTAAGCGGACCATGCAGCGTCTGATAGTCAGACTTCTAATCCACTGTGAATGCGTTGTTGGTTGAGAATGTTTTACTGAACATTAGCTGAGGCAATAGACAGTCGGTTTCGTTATGAAAGAGATGTACTTGTTGAGTTGATTGACTGTTGCGAAGTTCGGTCCAGAAATAAAGTATGCCCAACTTCAGAGCTGATTGACCCCTTTCAGAGGCTTTTTGACAGTAATTCAGGATTTTTTGTCAGCTATTCACGAAATAACGAAAATACGGTTCTCTGACTGGCTTTAGAAAACGATATAAAAAACGGTAGTCACAAATTTTAAGGATCAAGAGAGGTAGAAGTTGGGTATCTCTATCATGCTTCATTTCTGGATCGGTCGATCATGTGTCTTCAGTCTCACCTCAGTGCTGGCTGCCACCTGTGTTCCGAATATGTCCAAGGAGGAAGGTGAAGGTGTATTTTTGCCCCTTTTCAAGCCTTGTCGGTTGTAGTGCGGCCAAAAGCTGGAGATTATCTTCCCTCGCGATAGACTCAAAGTACGAGTATTAGAAGTAGAAATTCAGCCCAGGACCAATTAGGGCTGTAGCCAGAAGAAGAATATACTGATTCAGTGCATCAATGTCAGGAATCCGTCTATGACATTCTTCTGGTAAGAAGTGGTGCAATGTCTTCTAAAGATGGTTTGTACAACTGGCACGGCTGGAGGGTAGCACTAGATCCTTTTCAGCCTGCCCTGACAAGTGACTGAGTATCGCCGAGAAGAGGCAAACGTGTCAATGCGCTTATTTCCCCCAACATCCATCGTTAAGCCGTCCAACAAAATAAAGTCAAAATGTACATGGATAAAAAATGAAGTATTTTATTCAATCTTAATGTATCAAAACCTTACAACTAAAATGTCGTTTCTATAACTATTGTTGTGACAAAAGGCGACAACTGGAAAACTGTATTCAATTGGAAGCATGTATTGGAAATATTAACCTCCTATCACAATGAGATCACTAACTTAACAAATTGGAACCACCAGAGTTAACACAGGTGTCCTCGTTCTTCGAAGAAATGTCAATCTTCAATCGAATTTGTATTTTTTGTTTTTGTACGTTACGAGTGTGCTTCTTATCAAAGAAAAGAAAAATGAAGATTATGTAAATTCTTAAATTAACTTAGACTAATAAAGCTGTGTGACGAAAATGGTGCACATCTGTCGTGTTGAACTTAAATTACTAATGGAAGTGCGTGGTAGTTAACAAATTTAAATAAAGCTTTCGTATAATCCTTTTGGTTTAGTCCTTACAGCATCCTGAGTGAACTGCGGGTGCTTTGAGATCGATCCTTTGTGCAGAGTGCTTCACCAAGGGCGCCATACGTCGCCTCCCTGCTGTTCGTCTTTGCCTGGGCAGTGGTCAGATTGATCGGATGGTGCTGGAGACGGCATCTGTGCTGCTCCCTGTTCGAGTGGAACTCTTGCGGATAATGCCCCCGTTTGCAATGGTGATCCAATCTGAGGTTTGGCGTCTCCCAGCTGGTACCCCAAATGTTGCATTAACTTGGTGCCAAATTGCGCGTCTATTCCTGGGAATGTGGAGAACACTTTCGACACCTCATAGGCGGCCTGTGTGTAGCCAGCGCGAAACTTGTCTGCGTTGATATTGCCCCCGTCTGGTCGGCATTCGAGTTGTTTCTTCGTCTTCAGATACTGCACTGTCATCTCTAAGATATCGGCCTTTTCCAGCTTAGTAACGTGTTCACCTTGCGCCTCCATTGTTTCCACAATTAAATCCTTCAATTCGTCCAAGTAGTGATTCATTCTGGCGCGGCGTTTTCTCTCCAGCAGTGGTTTGGTTATTTTGCGATAGTGTTGCGTTTTAGACATCATCCGTTGGCCTTCAATTGCCATTTTGATTTCACTTTTTTAATTACACTGCAATTTTACGAGAGAGAGAGAAAATACACAATTTTTGACTTTTAAAATTCACTGAGACAGGGAACCGACGTCGGAGAGAGATGTGAGTCGAACAGGAGTTGAACTTTGAATGTCGATCAATTGACGTGTGTTCATCCTTTTTGTACGACGCACAAGCAGAATATAAAAGTGACAGTAGCACAGGCAGCACGATCCACCCTCGGCCAACGCATTTCGTTGGGATCAATCCGAATCGTGCCTGTGCACAGGAGAAGAGTGGTGCACAACAGGTTTGCTGTGTGCTGGAATCGTGCTCTTCTCTGTTTCTTTTCCTTTTCTCTTCTTCGTGAACGACTACCCCCGGTTGGTGTTGCCGAGTGCTAGTAAAATTTATTTGGTACACATTTGTACTACAATTGGACTGTTGATACGTTTTTTTTTTAAAGGAGTCTTGGGAAAAGCCTACGGGACTACAGCACGAAGGTACTTTTATGTATGCCAGGAGGCCGTAGTAGAGGCAGAGACACTCATGAAATTTGTACCAAAAAAATACTGACTGGTGCTGCTCATATTTGATCGACATTTTAATTAAAAATTTGTTCTTTGAAACTGGAACGATCAAAACGGATTAAGATCTTAAATTAATACTTTTTGAATGAAAAAAAAAAAAAACGATATTCATTTCATTCAACAGACTAAAGAGCCCCATACACAGCACTCTTGTGTCGGTGTGCCCGGTGTACCCGCACGTCTTAATTTCTTCTGTCTTAATTATGTGTGCCGGTGTTCTAAAAAAGTGTGTTGTGTGTGGGCTTGTCTGTACACTTTCATACAAAATATCAGTCAGATACCGATAGTCAGAAAGTGACAAGCAATGAGATCTTTTGAATTTTTCTTGCTTTCAGAGTGATGTAGATGATTTACGAAGCATCTCTGCAGAAGACATAAACCGATCATTATTTATGAGCATTGTGCAGTCGCCTTCACTGCTTATAACACTGCCCCGACGTGGTCAAATTCCGATGAAGAACTAAACTAAAATCAACTTAATTGAAACTGGCAGCGATTCTACCTACTTCACAAATGAACTTACAACCGTTGCAGGTTGCACTCAGACCGTGGGAATGGTGCTTTATCAGCAATTAGACTTCGAAGCATGTTACCTGGGTGGAGTGATATTGTCTTGCGTTAACTTGTATGAATTTGTGTGACGGAAAGCGGCATTTGTGTGCCCATTTCTATGTGCTGTGTATGGGGCGCTTAACGACTTGGACGAACAATTGATGGAAAGCGCCATTTGTGTGCCCACTTCTATGTGATGTGTATGGGGCCCCATACGACTTGGACGAACAATTGACGGGAAGCCACATTTGTGTGCCCAGTTCGATGTGCTGTGTATGAGGCACCTAAAGACTTGGACGAACATTCGACTGTCCGAAACCTGGCAATAGTGTCTCGTTTGTACACTCATTGATGAGATGCGAGATTACAAAAGTTGTAGCTTACGATTAGGAAATTCTGGCTGTCGAGTATGTATTAGGTTGCTGGGAATGCAGAGCGCTCTAGAGTTGAATAAGCAGCTCAAGGTGCAGCCAGTTATTTGATGCGAGAAAAGTGGCAGATGGTCTCTCTAGCTGAGATTGAAAATGTACCTACAGACACCATTATAAGCAACATTATGTTCCTTCATACATTTGTAATTCGGTGTACAAAAGAACTCTCGGGTAACAGTTCTAGGCACTCTACTTACAGTCATAAATACCAAGCTGTCATACTTGGTCTTTTTGTCGGAGGTTTGGTCTTCCTCTCGTCCTTGCAATGCCCATAAGGTCGATGTGGCCGAGCCAGTGCAATCAACGGATTTTTGCCTTCCTGACTACATCCACATCTGGGTACATTTGGTTGATTCGGGGCAAGGTCTTCTTCTGTATTCACATTCCCCGCAGACGGGAGATGACACAGCATTTTCCATGTGGGCGTACCAAGAATCAGCTCTGAAGTTTTGCTTATTGTCCAGCTTTCAGTTTCACAGTAAATGTTGCGGCAAACTAAGTGTTTTGGTCCTTCGAGTCAGTCATTTTGAGTCCATCTCCTTGTCGAAACCTGGTGTAGCTGCTTTTAAGTCCTTGGGCCGAACTGCACGACGCATAGTGTTTGCTACACAATCGGATCAATTTTCCCGGGATCCAGCGTTCGGCCATCGCTTCGATTAGTTCCTTGCGATGAATGTTATCGTATGCGGCTTTAAAATCGGTGAAAAGGTGGTTCGTAATGATTTGAAACTAGTCTCTTACAGTACTTGCCGTAGTGTTAATATTTGGTCTATAGCCGATTTAGAAGCAGCACTGATCCGTGATGATAAGTGTGGCGCAGAATGGCTTTAGACGTTCATGCAGTACGCTGGACGGGATCTGGTAGTCGACGGTGAGCATGGATGTACATACCTCTATAGTTGTGCAATAGGTAGGATCGTCTGTTTTATTGATGGGCATTTTGGGAATTCCGGCAATGTTAAACATGTTGGTTAGCTTTCATCGAGGACCTTTCGGATCTTGTCAACCACAAGTGTTAGAATAATACAGTGGTACTACAACTTCATTTCGCTCTCTCAGACCTCTGAAAGACACGGAAGTGGGGGTATATATTCTGATGGGGACTGTCTTCTTTTCCACTCAGACGGGAAGGTAAAAATGGTCAAGGCACAGTTGAAAGCAAACATGATGCACGAGAATAATAATTCAACGAGAGTAAAGCTTGTACTATGGCTCGGTTTTTAAATCGGAGGATTGGTCTTCCTCTCCTTCTTCAACCTGGAGGCTCGGATTCGAAGACATTCTTACAGTATTCATTTTCGATTAACTCAACATATTTTCACAACAGCTAACTTTATAAAAGGTGATTTTTTAGCTATTATCTTTTTGGCAACACTGGTTTAAACAGCCGACGCACGTTTCGTGTTTTGTTTCACTGTCAAACATCTTCAGTTTGGTCTACAATTTAACGATGAATCGTCTTACAAACAAACAACGCTTGCAACTTGTTGAATTTTATTATCAAAATGCGTGCTCTGTTAAGAAAGTTCATCGCGCGCTTCTTCCATTTTATGCTGCGTTCAGCGACGAAACTCATTTTTGACTCAATGGGTACGTAAATAAGCAGAATTGTCGATTTTGGAGTGAATATCAGCCAGAAGCATTTAAAGAGCTACCAATGCATCCAGAAAAAGTCACAGTTTGGTGCGGTTTATGGGCTGGTGGTATCATTGCACCGTACTTCTTCAAAGATGATGCGAATCGTAACGTAACTGTGAATGGTGAGCGCTACCGTGAGATGATGTCCTTTTTTTGCCCAAAATGCAAGAGCTTGACTTGCATGACATGTGGTTTCAACAAGACGGTGCCACGTGCCACACAGAACGCGAAACTATGGACTTATTGAGAGGCGAGTTCGGTGATCATTTTATTTCACGTTCGGGACCGGTCAATTGGCCGCCTAGATCGTGCGATTTAACGCTCTTAGACTATTTTTTGTGGGGCTATGTTAAAGCTCATGTCTATGCGGACAAGCCCGCTTCAATTGACGCATTGGAAGACAACATTGAAGCATTTATTCGTGAGATAACGGCCCAAATGTTGGAAAGAGTATGCCAAAATTGGACTAAGCGGATGGAGCATTTGAGGCGCAGTCAAGGTCAACATTTGCATGAAATAATCTTCAAACATTAATTTGTTTTTTCGTGAATGACTGAGATTTTACTGAGATTCGTCGATGGACTAGTGAAGTTGGGCATCTCTATAATACTCCATTTCTGCCTGGAGCCATTCAGCCGAGCCAGTGTATTCGATTAACCTTTTAGAGGAGCAACATTAACGGACATTTCACTGGCTTATTTAAACAAATGTAGCCAGCAAGTTAAAGCCGGAGCATCACATCAAATGGTAGTACACGTCACTTGATCTTCAATAATTTAATTGCAAGACATCTTCTGTTATTTTCCAGATATTATTGCAAAAGGAAGCACTTGCCATTGCCCACAATACAATACAATATTTTGTACACTCCTAACATTTACATTCCTCTCTGAAGGGAACCCATCAATTTTGAATCATTCCCATTCCAATACAACCCAACGGCAACACACGCGTTTCCAATAAAAATCCTCGCGTGCACGTTGCACGTGTGTAACAAGACCTGAAAAACAACCTCGACCGTTGGCATCTAACATAAAGACCCCTCCAACAACAACCAGCAGCGAAGACCTCATCGCCCCTCAAACCAATTATTGAACTTCAGATTCACCTCTCTCATCACACGGGCACAGGAGAAACCAAATTCCAGCACAAGAGTAACACACTTTTCCCTGCGTCGCTCTACGCTGGGGTATTCGGAAGCCGAATGTTTCCATTTCTTATTCCGATCATATGGCATACTCTCGCACACATCACCCCAACAACACGAATTCAGTGAACGCCACGGTGGTTGCTTCCCTCAATTCCTGTACTTTTTCCTCTTCGAAGGGCAAGTTAGACAGGAACAGCAACAACAACCTCTAGGGCTACACCGACAGCAACAGCAAAACCCAACAGTCCATTGAGGATCGTGAGAAACTTCTCTGTCGCAATTCCCACACCCGAGCGGAGAAAATATCCCTTAAGTCACCTGCGCACAAAAAACTTGACAAAAAGAAGGAACACGTAAGTGCAATGCTGATTACTTCCCCTTTTACACACAAGCGAAGGGTCTGTGCGCTTCGGGAAAGGACGTGTGTACAGATGTTGTCCCATATGAGCGCTGGTTCTTTTGACGGCTTGCTGGGCCCTTTGCCTACGCGACGACCGGCGACCGGCGATCGACGCTCCGGCACACAGTGTGCCGTGTGCGTGTGCACTGCGCATGGAAATTGGGTTATGCATACACACACAGGTACACGAGTCCATTCAAAGAATGGATAGCGGGGCACTTGACATTTGGAAACCGGTGATCAGGGGATCCACGAAATGGACATGCGAGGTGAACGCGTGTTGAGGCATCGCTGAGAATAGCTACCTGAGTTGCGGTCCGTGATAGAGGATCCATGTGCGACGGTATGGGGATGTGCCACACGAAAGCACACGATGAATGGGTCGAGACCTCAGACCGATACAGCAAGTGCGTTTCTGGCTCACAGGAAGTGCCCGTTGTCGGTTTCGATTGCTTCTCCTCTTTCTTCTTTCTCACCGTGATTGATGGCCATGGGAATATAGACTTGTGTGATTTGGAAATCTGGCGACCGATTATGGTTCTTTCTCATTTAGATGGCGCTGCAATCAGGGGTGGTCTTGCGGTAACACACCCTTCGAAAGACAGAATGACGTCGGTTCTGCGAAGGATTTCTGTGACAATCTGGAAGTGTTCGCAGCCGATTGCAAGTTCGGCGAGTGCACTTGCGCTAAATGGGAGTGTTGTGGCAACTCACAAGATATAGCGTGCGAAATACTGCCCAGTGACATCCTGGTAAAGGGAATGCAAAGAGTGTTCTGTAGGCGAACGTCGGACTGGAAGTAGGCGAATCACTATTAGGCAGGGGCAAGCATTTTTAGATAATAGAGCAGACACTCAAAAAAAAGAAAAGAAAAGCGAATTTTCTACAAGACTGATTAAGAAAGCAAATGCAGTGAGATCTGCTCTCACGTCCTTGGGGTAAATGTAAATCAGAGGATAGCAGAAACACAGTCAACGGCTCGAAAGACTGTCTTATTAGGCCGTCTTATTTCTGACGTGGTGGATCATGCTCTGTTTTTAGAAAAACTGTATAAGGTAGGTTAGAGGATCGATACATAATTGGTTGAGGTTGAAGACTGTTATAGCTCCGACATATTTATAAACATGGGTGTTCCACAAGGGTCCGTGCTGGGCCCAATTTTATTTTTAAATTTTTATAAATTCGTTATTTATTCAACGGTTTCAAGGTCAAATTACAGCTTTTGCTGATGGCACATCTTTATCCTACTCTACTTCAACTTATTTACCTCCGCTAGTATGGACTAGAAAGTCTGCGCAATTGGTTTTTCTCCCATGAGCCTACTTTTAGTGGCCAAACTAAATTTGTGGTATTCAACAACATGGTTCCTCTGATATAAATATGGTTCTAAAGTAAAGTAAATTTTAAGGGCCGATGTTGAATGTGAACCACACCTAAACGTCATGTTTTTTTCTGCATTTCATTTCACATTTCTCAATTTCAGACTAACTCAATTTGAACCATGGAAAGATACACAATCGAGCAACGCGTTAAAGTTATTCAGGCTTATTATGAAAATGGGCGTTCAAACCAAAATGCATATCGTGCACTTCGTGATTTTTTTGGTCAATCTAATCGTCCAAATGTGAGTACAATCGGAAAAATCGTGCAAAAATTTGAGCAAACGGGTTTGTAGGAGATGTGAAAACACCAGTGCATGCTTGTACAGCTCGTACCGCAGAAAATATTGCTGCTGTTCGCGATAGTGCGGCTGAAGCCGTCCACCTCAACTCGTCGTCGTGCCCAACAAATGACACCTCTCACGCTCGTCGTTGATGAACATTATGCATAAAGACTTGCATATACACGCTTACAAGGTGCAATTGACTCAAGAACTAAAGCCTCTTGACCATTTCAAGCGCCGTCAATGGTCAGAATTGTGGCAAGAAATGGCAACAGTGGATAATCAATTTTCGAAGAAAATCATCTTCAGTGATGAGGCACATTTTCACCTCAGTGGATTCGTCAATAAGCAGAATTGCCGCATTTGGGCGAAGGATAATCCAAGAGTGATTGACGAAAAACCAATGCGCCCACAAAGAGTGACTGTTTGGTGCGGTTTATGGGCTGGCGGCATCACCGGGCCGTATTTGTTTCCAAAATGAGGCCGGTCAGGCAGTTACTGTGAATGGTGTTCGCTATCGTGAAATGATAACGAACTTTTTATGGCCCGAATTGGAAGATATGAATGTGGACGATATGTGGTGTTAACAGAACGGTGCCACTTGCCACACAGCTAACGAAACAATGGCTCTTTTGCGCGAAAAATTAAATGGCTGTGTTATCTCACGTGGTGACGATGTCAATTGGCCGCCAAGATCATGTGATTTGACACCATTGGATTTTTTTCTTTGGGGTTAATTGAAAGAAAAGGTGTACGTCGGTAAGCCAGCAACAATTCAAGAGCTAAAGGATGAGATAATTCGGCACATACGGCAACCTCAATTATGCTTCAGCGTCATCGAAAATTTGAACCATCGGATGGAGTGCCGCCGAACGCACCTCTTCGATTTTTTTAAAGAAATCTTAAAATTTTACCTCCCTAGCATCTATATGCGTATACAGTCCTGAAGACCTTAATTAAAAGTTCTGCTTATTATTCGTCAAGATTATGCGATTCCCGAAACTTGAGGGTCAATAATCAGAATTTAGTATATGTTCCTGTCATTAATCAAACACATTTTTCACTTTTCTACAAGGCCACCGTCCCCCGTTTGTTTAACAGTTTACCTTATGCACAATCTGTTTTTCTAAGTAAACTAAAATTCTTCCTATTCTCCTTGAATTATGATGAATTCGATTCTTTACTAGATGTAACAACATAAATTTGCATTTTTGGTATTCATTTTTCAATTATACTCTACTTTGTCTCATTCTTTGCTATTTTTTCTTCAATACTGCTTGACTTATCTTTGATGATAATAGGAACTATAATTTGCCTAAATGTTAGACATATCGTGTTAAATAATTCAATTTTTCTTCCCTGACTCCCAACGATTTAATATTCACAATGTACAGTGCGACCTCAATAAAAGCAACCCTCGATATGTGCAACTCCTCGATAAAAGCAACACCTTAAGTCTTACCATTGTTGACTCAGTAATTGCAACTCCTCGAAAAAGAAGTGACTCGATAAAAGCAACTATTGTTTCATAAACTCTTCTTTCGTTCGCTATTTGTATATTTTCCTTCTTGTTTATTTTTGCTATGTCTGGGCAGTTATTTTACAGCTATTCGTTGTACTTTTTGTGCAGATGTTTGTTAGACGATGTTTGCGTTTTGTATGACAGCCGTAGTTTTCCGTGCCTTTTACTCTGCAGTCGTTAGTGTCGTTAGTCGGATTACTGTGTACTACTAGTTATGGCTATTGTAAAAAGTGTTCCTAAGCTTTCTATAAAGCAAAAAATTGAAATTCTAGATCAAATCTAAATCGCTTTCTGAGAAATATAAAGTAAACAAGGCTACCATAAGTATATAGTAGTGTTGTAAATTCAGAATGTGGACCGAGAAAACGAGTAACTTTAAGAGCGTGTGAGTTTCCACGTGTACAGAAAGCCTTGTGGTTTTTGGAAAATCGACATCGAAACGTGCCAATTTCCATTTTAAAGCACAGGCATGTAAACTGCACGACAGAATCAAGGAAAAACCAGGAACCTTTAATGCAAGCAATGGCAGGTTTTCAAATTTTAAAAAAAGGCATGGAATCCGCAACTTTAGGATTTGGGGAGAAAGCTGTCAAATAAGACGAAACTCGTTGAACCGTTTTTGGTTAAGTTCAAAAATACAATTAAAGAGCTCAGTCTGTCACCAAATCAAATTTACAACGCGGACGAGTCCGGGGAATTTTTTAAGCTTATGCCAAATAAAGCCCTTGTAAGCTTTAAAGAAGCAACCGCTCCAGGTCGGAAGACAAGCAAAGAGAGTATAACGAACGCAAATGGGATTCACAAAATAAAATTATTCGTCATCGGGAAAGCTCTAAATCCTCTATTTATAAGGGCAATAAAAATGCTTGGATGACATTCTCGTTGTTTGAAGAATGGTTTCACTCAACGTTTGTACCAGAGGTAACATGTTTAATAAAGTTGATCGACTTTTATAACCATTTCTTTTTTATGTACATATTTGCTTCTTCATTTAGGTAAGACAGTTTCTTGGGTCTAGAAATCTTCAGAAGAGGGCTCTGTTACTGTTGTACAACGCAACTTGTCATCCAAAGGACGGCGAGCTGAAAAGTGATGATGGAATGATAGTCACCATGTGTTTACCAGCAAATTGCACCGCTATTCTCCAACCAATGGATCATGTGATCAACTTGACTATACTGAATTACAAAAAGAGTCTATTGGCACATTTGGTCGCTAGTCAAGGGTCAGATTTGGAGCTGGAACTCAAGCAATGATAAAGAAGATGATTTGTTACCTTTGCGTCTCATAAGGGACCAAATCCTAAAAGACCGCGAAATAATATCATCGATAAATGATTTGCTTCAAGAGCTATCCCATATTGACTGTTCCGAGGACATAAATGATTGGATTGCCGAAAATGAAACCAATCTGGAACCGACTTGCAGCAACTTGGGAGACGAAGAAATTGAAAGTGATGACGAAAATGCAGTTAAAGAATTCCCACTGCCAGAAATCAAAGCAGGGCCTGCAATCCAAGCACTAAAAATTAGCCTTCAATGGGCTGAAGAAAATGATGCTTCACTGAATAATATTATAGCTCAGCTGTGGAGAAGAATTCAGGGTCTAAAAAGACAAAATTAAAAATTTCCCAATTTTTTAAATACAAGTAAAATGTTAATTTTTTTATTTTTAATATGAATTAAAAAATTAGTTTTGGTCTGTTTACCAGTGCAAGACACGTTTTTTTACTATTTTGGAGCAGTTTAACTTTTTGTCTCATTTTCGGCACCTTCCATTTTTTGACTGGATTACTGCAACAAACTCAGTAAAAACAACTGCCCAAATTTCTATTAGTTGCTTTTATTTAGGTCGCACTGTATATGACTAGAGCTAATGGCTCATTCGCCCCTTGCTCATCTGCTAATTGAATGATCCTAACTTTTTCAATAAAACTTATAGTACTTAATAAATTGAATATTGATGCTTATGATGATTAAGTCGTAATAGATTAAAAAAAAAATAGATTATAATATGCTATCCGAGTCGGTTCTTCGAGGAGAGTGATCGATCAGGGGTGCCTTAGTATCGTACTAAGGCGCGACGAACAGCAATGACGTCCTGCGAATGATGTATGGTCATGAGTTACATATGTACATGTTCATACACATGTCATCTGTACACTACTTAACCAATTTGTCGATGACTGTACCAAACTAAGTCGCTTAAAAAGAGAGGTACAAGCAAACCGTTTAACAGAAGCCACGCTACAGCCACAAAGTATGAACCTTCTAAGCGTTTGCATGCACGTTTGAGTTGGAGTATGAAAGGCGGGTGTGAAGATAGCAAGTGTCGAAGATGGTAGTTTTGTTGTTGTCATTCTGGTATCGTCGATGCATACCGTTATGTTAGATGTTAAGTAGGTTAAGTTGTAACGAATGGTAAGGAGTTTACTTCTGCTCTGATGATAGAAGGAACCAGTCGGAATAAGAATATTATAAAGATAATTATATAAAGATTTAAAAAAAAAAATAATAATACTTGTGTTTTTTTTAAATCAAACAGTAAATTACATAACTGGGTACTAGTTAGGTTAGAGTGTGGGGCCTGTGTCTCAAATGAACCTGTTCTGTGCTGCCACTAAATAGGTTATAACACCACTGTAATAGCATAATGCTCCAATTGTTTTTGCAAAGAATACGAGATGTGATTTCACGACAGCCACATCATTTTATGCTTCAAGGAATGGTTGACTTGGCGTTTTTTTTTTTATCGAGTTTTGGCTGAAGCAGTGCAGATGGAGATGGTCCAGAGTTTCATCCACACATGCTTCTTTGCTATGTCCGTATCTAGAGAGAGATAGTCAATGAGCATGTTGACCCACCAGCAGTGGCCAATAATGATCCCAACTAGAATACTCAGTTAACTCTTGGTGGCGAGGTTAGTATTTAATAGCTTGTAATGTTATATTCGGACCAGAAAATCTAGGTTTTGAGTCTTGAATTAGTCCCCTTCCACGTATTGCCTGCTTGCCGTTATTAGTAGTTAATCCTCGAATACCTTGAAGAAACATTTTATCGATATTAAATGACATTGTGACACACATTGTGGATTCAAATGTGTCCAACAATGTACCTAACTAGCTCATCAAAACAATTGAGTTTTTATGATTGGATTTTATGAACTATTACCCGCTTTGAACGCTGCCTGACTGTCTACATAAATATTAATGTTAGTTTGGTTTTCCGCTGTATTCCGCATGGCCACCAACTCCTGTTGAAAGATGCTGCTTCCTTTGCACATTTTGAGGTCTTGCGATGCATTGAATAGACCAACTTTGAAACCTTTATACTGGTTCAAGCCATCTGTGTGTTTACACGTTAATGCAGTTTTCCGACACAGCTATCGTAATTTTTTAAATTCACGACCAAAGCTGGTGGCGGGTTCTAATTTGGTATTCTAATCTACTTCACGACGAGTTTGGAAAGCAAATGGAGTGAGATCTGAAGGACAGTCTTCCCGATCAGAGTAAGATTGCCATACTAGAACAAGCGACGAGTTCAAAGGTGTGTTGCTTTGTTTCGTATGTAGGGGTGAAGAACAGGAGAATGATCATCTATATCGTAGAATACGCCGCATCTGAGATTAAAGGTCAAATCGCAAAGACGAGTTATGGCGGTCGGGCTTTAACAGGCCGTGGTACGCGTTTTATCAAGTTTACGAGAATGCGTTGTCAAAGCACGGCAAACTCAGTTTTCCAAATCACAATATAACGCGCACGGTTTACGGTCACACTAGACACCCAAAGTCATGGAAATGTGTCAACGAACGAGCTTCCCACTTTCCCAGACATCGCGGAACGTACATCTACGAAATTCCCAGGCAGCGCGAAGCGGATATCGAATTTTAAAGCTGCTTACAATGTCTGGATTGAGAAACTCCGATCGGGAATGGTTACACTACATCAGCAGTTTATGGGAATAAATGTATTTTTGTATTTTAATGTCAAGTAGTCGTAGTTGAACCGTAGAAGAATAAAGTGCATTTCAACCCTATCTTTTTATAGATTTTTCTTTAAACCGAAACGCGGCGATTTTCGCTTTAGTCGCGTTTCACAAGTAAAATGGTGTTTAAATCCATTTTACCAGAAAAAAAAAATGCAATTATTACAAATTCACAAATATTTGCTTCAGCCCTCCTAAAGGATTCAATGAGGGAGTTCCCTCGCTTCCCAACCTTCAGAACTTATGATTATGCATAGCGACATCCCAAATGTTCCGCCTGTATAAGGCCTTCACTTCAACGTTCACTGTGCTTGACTACTCTCGCTCTAATACACTCTTTCTTATGCAAAAAAAACCGCCAGATTTGTATGTATTTCATTATTTCTCTTCGAAAAATCTCTATAAAAAGCGCTATGTAGGTTAGTGTGTAACACCTTTACCGAACGCGAACGAAAACAAAACCTTGAATGTCATCGGCTCCGTTGGAGGAGTCGGTTGGGTGCATTGCTCATACTCTTTGCTCGTTCTGTGTTCAAATCTGACTTCTTTGTTATGGACAATGCCACTAGTATGAATAAACACTTCATATTCTGATTTCCGAAGTATTCTATTAAAAATTGAATTATTTCAGTCGTATGACAGGCTTTTCCACTAGTTCAGTTATGAAGCAGATTGCGATGCGTAACTTGAAGTAATTTTGAGTGTAACTTTTGTTGTCGTTTAGATTCACTGTACATTCTTTCCGACTTACCTTTTAAAATTGTCCACGCCACACCACTGGCGCGACGTCAATGCCGATTTGGTTATTCTCTTATATGTGTACCCACGGTCTCAACATGACTACAGCAATAAAATTATCAGCCTCTGTTCTGTCGGCTGTTAAGATGGTTCGGACGTCAACAATGGGAATGTCCATTGTCCTTCCTTACCAAGCTGTAACTTCTCATCATTGCGAAGAAATGTGCATTTGATTTTTTATCATTTCACCAGTGTAATGTATTCTAGGCAGAATTTAAGGGAATTCAAGAAACTGCATGGTTATTGTCAATGAGTTATATGAATGTCGATGATTGTACAATTTGCTCCTTTATCTCTGCAGAAACAATCGGTTATATGTCTTGCCTCTCTTGCCTCCAGAATGGTACCATAGGTTATAATTGTGTTTTAGGCAACGAAATTAGCTAGACTTGGAGCGATCTTACTTAATAACTCCAAACACAACGAATTTGAGACTCTCAAGACGCCAAGGCAACTATGTGTCACGCTTGTTCAGAAAATAACCAAAGATCTACAGTTTTGAACTTGATTTCCTGTACGCATGCAGTGAAACCTCCCATAGGCGGATACCGACGGTGGCAGCACTTTTGTCCGGCTAAGGGAGTTGTCCGTCCATGGGGAAAAATAAAAAAAAAATTGTTTTAATCTTATCTTAATTTAATCCTGAAAAATATTTTCCTCTGAAGTTCATAAAATACGAATAACAAACTAATACCACGTTTCCACCGAACGAAATTGCGAGATTTCATAAAATTCCTCCAAATCTAGTAGGTTCTTCCATACATCATTGACATCTATTTGAAACCCCCTCGAGCTAATCTTTCCATGGCCTAGGCGTCAATCCGCGAAAAAGAAGTATAAAATCTCTAACTTCTCCCATACTATGCGGGACCAAGTTAATGCTAAACGACAGTGCTAAATTCTTAGGTCTGATATTAGACACTACATTAAGCTGCAAGCTAAATATCCAGAAGCATGTCAAGAAGGCCTCCGTGAGTCTATACTGCTGTAAAAGGGCCATTGGATGCAAATGGGTATTACAGCCCAGAATGGTTCACTGTCTAGTAGTCAGACCCATACTGATGTATGGAGTCGCAATTTGGTGGACCGCACTCGATAAGCAAATCAACGTCACACCATTCGCTAGAGTGCAGAGGATGGCGGGCGTATGCATTAGTGAAGCGTTAAAGACTACCTCCTCCGAAGCACTAAACATACTCCCTCCTTTATCTGCCACCGATAGAACTGATTGGCAGACAGACAGCGGCCAGCATGGCGATCAGGTTAAGATCACTGAACAGCTGTAAAGAACTTCAGTCTGGACATTCAACGATCCTACGCAGGATACTCTAACCCATAGATACAGACCTCACTATACCTAAACTCCTCTTCGAGAAAATTTCTCAACCAGCATACCACCCAGATCTTACTGGGAGTCTGATAATGAGACGCCGGACGGTGTACTGCGAATCTTTACAGATGGATGTGGGTGTGGTGGCCGGCGTTCATTTCAAGGATTTGAACTTCCAGCTCTGCCATGGCTAGTAGTTGAACCGTAGCTTTAAAAGCGATAGTTGGTTTGCAGAATAGGAACCCCAAGATCCGCGTAGTAACATAATGGGCGTATACCTGGCCAAAGTGTGTCTGTTGTCCCTTGCGCTGCAGTCAGCCACTTCAGCCTAACCTTCTTTCCGTGAAATGTTGTCAAACCGCACAATCCTACAGCGTGAACTTCAGTTTATTTGTGGTCATTTTGGTGTTAACTTTTTCATTTTATATTTTCCTATTTTCTGGTGTTCTCAAATAATTATTTCCTGTCAACAAACATTTGTTTTGGTGGCCATTTACAAATTGAGACCTAATGACATTTGAAATCACTTCAACTCGGTAGGAACGGCCTATTGAGGTTTCAGTACGAATTGATAAAATTAACTGAAGAAACAAAATACAACAGAACACAGCTTCAGATATAAAATCCGTTACCCATTTGATTGGAGACAATGATTTGATGGCACGTGCACCACACACACACACACTGTTCTGTTGCCGTTTTGTTGTTTTCCTTGCAAAGTTAGTTCTTTTGTCTTTATCGTTAGCATACTATGCAATAAATGCTTTTGGAATGTTTTGTTAAAAATGTTGTCGGTCTAACAAAATGAATTTTACTAATTTGTGGCTGATGTCCCAGTCCGCTTCCGGGTTAGGGGGTGTCCGCGTCCCATAAAGGGAATCAGCCTTATTCTGAAATTCTCTATCTCTATTCATTCGAATGAACTTTGCGTATTCTGACTCATGTATTCATTTTCGTATGAACCTCAATGAATTTGACTTTTGAAATATTCTGACATTTCAAAAAAGGATTCAAATAAAATTGACCAAAACGTAGATAAGTGCACAAAAATGGCAATTGTTTTATTTATGAAAAGTGAGGATGGCGAGGAGCAGGTGCGTAGGAGTGTCTTTGGATGTTGTTTCTGTTTGCCAAACACTCTAGCCCTTATAGCAGAAATGGGTTGATGAAGAGCTGTAATCCTATTGAAGGTATCCGTTGAAGGTCCAAAACGGTAAGAGGCATTGTTATCTTTGAAGCCAGACTGCTCTCTCTATACCTCATTTTCAACAAGCTTATTTTTTGTTTTTGATTTGAAATCAGACCAAACGGAGGCCTATAACTTAATGTTTTGCGGTTTTGCAAAACAGCGGTATTTTTTTTTTTTTCAAAATTTGAACGTTTATTTAAGAAAAACATGTTTCCCATCTTTCTGGCAATTTGTGGATCTCATCCCAAGAACTGCGCTGGGTTGGCAGCCAAAAATGGTAGATGAATCAATTCAATTTTTGATGTTCCGCTCTGATGTGTATTTCAGTGAGAGCGTTCTGCATCGACCGGAACAAATGGCAGTCAGAAGGGGCAAGGTCTGGATTATAAGGCGGGTGGGGTAAAACTTCCCATCCACTGGTTTCCAAATAGTTCTTAACCGGAATAGCAACGTGGGGCCGAGCGTTGTCATGATGGGAAATTATTGCCTCGTGTCTGGTCGCATATTCCGGTCGTTTTCGGCTACTTCTGTCTTCAAACAGATTAATTGTGTTCGGTAGCGTTGTCCATTGATGGTTTCACCCGGTTTTAGCAGCTCATAATACATCACACCCTTCTGATCACACCAAATACAGAGCATTACCTTCGCGCCATAAATATTCGGCTTGATGTGGCTGGTTGGCCAAGCCAAAATCACCACTTTTAAATCGTGCAAACCACTTTTGGCACCTTCGCTCAGCTAGCGCATGTTCACCATAAACTTCCACCAAAATACGATGACTTTCGGCAGCAGTTTTCTTCATATTAAAGTAATGAAGAAGAACTCCCCGCAAAAACACTTTTTCAGGCACAAAGTTCGACATATTTGAGTGACAAAAAATGATTGTTGTTTACGCTTCAAATGAATGAAATATACTAAATTGATGTACAATGACAGTGACTTTCCAACCCATGTTCCAATGGAATAATACAAGTTACGCCATCTATAAGCAAACCGCACGAATTAAGTTACAGACCCAATAACCTTCTTTCATATTAATTAATTTACCTTTTTAAATGTTGCAGCGTTTTTAGAATGCGCAGCGTTTCTCCAAAAACGATCAGTATCGACCCGATTTGTTGAAAAAATCTGATCAGCATTTTTTCTGCTCTTGATTTGTTCAATTGGAATGTATATTAAAAATATAATGCCAACATGTAACTCACAAATAAAATCAAACAAAAATGTCTAAACTTACATCTTTTGCAAATCTAAACGCCAGAATAAATCGAACGAGAAGAAAATGACGTTTGATTCGAATGTCAGAATTAGCTTGAAAATGAACTTACGAATCGTTGGGATGTAAGAATTCGAATTCGTCTCACTTGTAACTCACTTGTAGTGTTAGTGTTGCCGTTGTTTTTTTAAATATTTTTTTCCAGTTTATGACATTTTTACCCGAAATTGCCCCTAACTCCTAAACGCGCAAACGGAGCATCGCCAAATGCCATGATGCTTGTTTTGTGTTCAAAACATTGATTACTTTGCATCATTACATTTGTGTCACTGCGTTTGCAGGGTGATGCGCAGTAATTTGACGTTTTGGAGAACGCCCTTTATTACCTCGAGCACAACTGCGGACGTCATCCAGGCACTTACAGTGGAGTCCTAATCTACCGACAAATTCGCTGTACCAAAGGACAACAATTCGGAATTCGGATTACAGAGTACAAAAATCGTGATAGGTTCGGATTGTAGAGACCATAATGAGGAAAAAATGGGACAGAAGTTCGGCTTAAAGGTGATTCGGATTAGCGAGACTTTACTGTACTTTTGCGGCAGCTGTAGGAGTGCAGAGGAGCAGAAAACTAGTCGCACTTACCTATGTACCTAAAAATGGTAAATCAACTTCATAAAATTTAAACACAATACCCCAGTGGATATTAAGTATAAGTACGTTTATTTTAAATAATTTAATATGCAGATATACATACATAGGTATCGTATAACAATGAAAATATGTAACATTCTGTACTGTGCGTACATTCCTTTATACTTTATTTTGCATTCGTATATTTTAAATAAAACAGTTTTTTTTTGCAAATAATATTATACGTAAATATATACTATTACTTCGTTTCATTCTTAAATATTCCTCTTTATCACTTTGCGTAGGCTTCTGAAAATGTTTCTATTGGGAATGGGAATGCGTTAACATTGTTTCATAAATTATTTCTCGTCAATATATAATTCTTATACAAGGGAACCTAATATTTCTTTCTATCATATATCACCTTATTTAAACATTTCAAATTCCTTTGTTGCTTCGTTCAATAACAGAGATAAATGAATTTACCCTAGGGCGTTACTTTGTGTGAATGGAGGATTCATTTACTTTCTGGAAGACACTGGCCTATTGCTATTTCAATTTATTTAGAATTTTACATTCGTCCTTATTGCAACAAAAAATATATTTTTTTTTTGTTTTTGTTTTTAAATGTATTTCAATCTACAATCATACAAATTCGATGTTCCTTTTTTTTTTAACAAGCGTGCTATGTAAAGAAATTATATTCATAGAATGGTCGAATTGTTTTCTGAACTGTTAAAGAAATTCGTATCTCAACTCAAACTCGCATTTAAAAAAAAATATGTTGGTCGGAATTTACTTAGTATGCCACTCATACCACCCTGAATGGCTCTCGGACTGCTTTTTTCGGTACCTAGGTCACATCTCGTCTAACTCCAGATTATAGGATGACATGTCGAAGACACTTGGTTGGCGCCTATCATCAAGGACGAAACCAATCACCCCGATTACGAAAGTCGTTTTACTACAGCGACACAGGCGTTTTGAGAGTCGTGTCACTTTTTAGGCGTTTAAGTATCCGTATTACGAACTTTAATCGACTCGAGCTTATGTTCCATGCACATTCCAAAGCTGCCACTCAAAAGATTACGAGGCGGATTGCCGCATCCAATTCTGGAACAATCAGAGAGACTTACACACTCCACACACAATTCATAAGGGTTGATTCCCCAAGAACCAAGGAGACTCTAAACTGAAGCAAGCCTAAACATACGATACTATGTGTCGCACTTACTGGCCACCTGCAATGCAACTATCACCTATACAAAATGGGGCATAGCAGCTCAAGAATCGGTAGACACTGTGGACAATCAAAGGGGAACATGGAACACCTACTAGTCGAGTGTCCAAACCTGACACAAAGCGCATACAAATTAACCAATCACATTAACAGGAACAGACTAGCAAGACATCCCATCTAAAGAGATCATCAAGACTTCAGAGCTATCTGAAGTCCTAGATAAAGAAAAGGGGGGACAAAAGATCAAATGTAGCCACAGTGCTATGTGACTCTATAGTAATTCAGTAAGTACGACTCTTGAACAAAATGTAGGCGCCGCAAATTGCCTCAAATAGTTTTAAGAACAACATATCGGCTGTTGCTTCTTAAACAGACACAAGCCCACAGATCTTATGGACGGTTTTGAACTGAATCGGCCCCCACATGCTCTACATTCGGGGTAATTCCATGTGTGGGTTGTGTCGTTTGACACGGCAGTCGAAAGTCGCTTTTTTGTCGCGACAAATTCTTAGTAGAATGGCACACGACTAAACTGTAATAATTTCTTATGTATATTTGGCAGCACTTATGACCACAATAAAATAGTTAAACAATAAGTTTCATAAGTCTCCTGAACATAGCCTTTAAGATCTTCTCTTCAGTTTTTTGTGAGTGCCTGAAGCCGATCGTAAATAACCTGATGGGGTCGTTATCAGTACGGTTCCAGACCGGGGGTGTCCACCGTCATACCAAATCTTCACACTACACGACAGATCCTGGAAAAAAAAAACCAAGAGATGCAGATCGACACCCAGCACCTATTCGTCGAGCTATAAAACGCCATTTGTGACATTCCTGCCAAACTTGTTCAGGATGACGGTGGAGAATTCTCTCTACTTCATCATGGTTCGAAACGAGCTCACCGAGCTCTTCAGTGTCAAAAAGGCTTTAGACGTTACTTTCAACATCATTATTAAGAAGGTCATGCAGAAGTCACAAAAGGCCACAAAAGGCACGATCTTCTAAAAATTCCTACAATGCGTCGACAAAGAATTGCGGACGACATTGACGTGATTGGTAGAACAACACAGCTAGCGGTCAGCAAGGGCTTTGCTGGTATTGAAATGGAGGCGGCAAAAATGGGTTTAGCGGTGAATGAGATCAAAACGAAGTTACTCTGTCATCGAGAAAGGACACCGAACCTCGCCGTATGCAGATATAACTTTGATGTTGGGAAGGACTTCGTCCACTACGCCCAAGTAAACAGGTCGATCAACATTAGCACTGAGATCAAACGCAGTTTCTTTGGGCTCAAGAGGCAGTTGAGTAGAAGAGCCCTCTCTACAAGAACTAAGCTAACATTATATACTCGTAACACCTTGATCATCCCTCTATGGCGCGGAAGCCCGGACAATCTCAAAAGCAGATAAGATTGGTCTTTTCGAGAGAAAATTTCAGCGTTAAGTTTTTGATGTTGTCCAACGCAATAGAGGACGCCGATGGCACACACAATTGGAGAAGGACAAAAACTTGGTGTGCTAAATTGGAGGCAGGTGTTTAAATATTATACCAACTGCTGAGGCTTGTTGGCTGAGGCCCAGGTCCACCTCGGACTTCAGCGTCACTAGAAGAAGGCGAAGATGTACCAAACCAATTTCAATTTCAGTGAAATTGCGTACGAAATTGGGTATTATAACAAATTATGACAGTTTCCTTGTAGTAATTAGAGTCCGACCTAACATTCGGCTTCCACCGAAAAACCAGCTTCTCAACTGCCACTCGTGTTGTGCGTGCTATTGTTCTCTCACGAGTGGAAGGGATCTACAGTGTTATGCCGACTCCGAATGGCCAATTTGAGAAGCTTTTTCTAGACAGTCATACTATTTGAGCAAGTTCGATCACGATCACAGTTCCGTGGCCGAAAAAAATTAGGAACCTCTTCAGGACTTGATTTCTGATGTGGCGATTAATTAAATTCTATCTGAGGATAAGATACCAGACGAACTTTAAGGTGTACCTGCAAATGAAGTGAAAATAAGCTAAAAACTGCCCTTGTGCTAGACGCTTTAAAATTCCACCTTTTTCTCCAAGATATCACAGATTAAAGATTTCTTCGACATTCAGGCCGTTGTTTAACGAAGTGTCAAGTTTTCTTGAGTTCTGTGAAATTTCAAATAAGTTTCAGTGATTTCAAACATACACCGACTGCTTCTGTGACTGTTGTCATAGAGGGCACACCCAGCCTATGAAACTACCCAAATGACAGAACTGTATACGTTTTTCCTTTGTTATGTACCATTCATTAATTACTAATTTCGTTGCTAGTTTATATTTATCAAAAAAATTCCTTTTTTTCAAGTTCTTTTAAATCGCAAATAAATAATTCGACCATTCGCTTTAACATTAGTAAGGAATAGCATACTTATGATTCATCAAAATTAATATGAAATTGTATGTATATTTACTTTAGATAACACTTTAATACACATATAGATATAATTTATTTAATTTTTATTTTTGTTTTACACTTATGTTTAAATATTGAACTATCGGTACATTGAATAGGACACATAGATTCTCATTGTTAAGAAGCATAGTTTGCACTTACATCATTTCGCTTATGTGAATTAATGCAGATTAAAGATTCGTTTTTCATCAACAATTAAAGTAAAAGGTGCAACGAGTGATATGGACAAATGGACAGCTTACAAGTATATAACATACATATCCATGTACTAAATGGTTTATGGTACACACAATTACACAACACATGTACTATAAAAAGACACACACATATTCAAGATGAAAAGGTAGATGTGATGCACTATTTATAACATACGTATATAGAGAACAATGTTTGAGAAAAAAGTATTTAGAGAAATAAAAATAAAATGAATAATAATAATTACATGTACATAGGATATTGAAAAGATAAGGAAGGAATCTGTTTAGCTTTAGATAGTTGAGCACGATACGTATAAAATCAATTAAAGTACACATACGTAAATATATATACGACTTCTTGTTCGTCTTAAACATAACAACTGTATTCACATGTAAAATATATGTGTCTGTCTGATTTTGTTTTTTCTTTTTTTTTCCTAGTGTATAAATATGAATTCGCTTTAAAATACCGCCTCTTTTTGATGTATTTGGTTTTTGTTAAAATTTGCATTAAATTTTCTTATTTGTTTGTTTTGTTTTTTTTTTTTTCATTTAAAAACATTTCTTTATAAAAGATAAAAAGCAAAAAATTCTTTCGAATATTGTACGTCTAGTGCGTGGTGTTGATGTTATTCATGCAGCTGAAAGATAAAGAAATAAAATAAAACAGGAAACATAATCAAATGATAAACAGAATAGGTTACATTTAGAAGTTTGACACAAAAATTGTTTACAATTAATCAGTTTGATAGGAAAGGGAAGCAAGTTTAAATGATTTTCACATCAAGCGCAATAGTTAGATTGTTGTGTCGAGACTGACGAGGTGTCTTGTTATTTCGACAATCTCGAATAGTAATGCTTGCTTAAAATGTTGTGCAAAGAATTTGTAACAACATATTTTAAAAAATGCCTTTAGATGAAAGTAAAATTAGTTTTTGCGTTCTTGGAGTGTCACACCATACGCAGACCGAAACAAAGCTGACTTCGAACAAAATAATGCGAATTAATCAATTTCAACGTTCCGAATTATTCGGTATTTCCTAAAAGAGATAATGGAGGATAGAGATATCCAACTTCGGCCTTTGAGCCGTAAAGATTAAGAGTGGGTGGAATTTCCTTTGCATTTCACACATACTCTTACAAAATTCCCGGCTCCACCACTCATCGCAAGACCGTATAATAAACGTTGTCAGATGAAATCAATGGGCAAGGGAGGTAAAAGTTAGATATCTCTATTCTCCATTATCTCTGTTTCCTACGAGAAATGAGAGGTGACGTCCTTATTGGGCTTAGGCCTGTCGCGATTCCATTTTCGAAAACTAGGTATCTGTCAAAAGGTTCGAATTCAATTTCGAAAATTATTTTTGACATTCCCAGGGAAAATGATTCCGATGGTTATTTACGGCAGGTAGATTCAGTTCCCGGAAACAACAAAATATTCCTTTGAAAAATATTTCCCTCGGAATTCCTGACAGAGGTGTCTTCAATTGGGGCACCTCCGAAATAAATCGCATGCTTAGGCCCAAAGCACAAGGGACAACTGGAAGAAAACTGATCAGCGATGGGGAATGGCAACTAGTTTTCTTGAGTCATAGCCTGAGGACTGAAATGGGATGCCGCACACAACGCTACTGGTTGATAACTCGTTTGCGATTCACAAAACACAGTCTGTAACCAGTCGAAGAGTGACGATGTGAATAAAAGCTTTAATGTGGAACTGGGAAAACTGAAGGCGGAAGAATGACTTTCCGTATGAGTTTTCAAGGAATGGGTACACCCAAAATCTTCTCACTTTTCTTATTCTCTTGATGGTTTCATTACCGCTCGAGCCTTCCAAAGGCATTTCACGCCCGGTAACCATGACGACACTGAAGGGACTAGAGATTTTGATTGGTGATGAGTTTCCTCGTGTCTGGAGTTCCTCGTGAGTCACCGCTGAGTTCGAAACTGGTCTGTAGGAGTCCCAACGAGTTCAACCAGTTTAGTTTTTTTTCTGTTTCCCACTGTGCATTAGGCCTTACACTTGGGTTTTTCAAGGCATACACTTGGCAACGATTTCGTTAGAATTGCCTGAAAAACAACCCCCAAATGTATGTAGAGTTCTAACAGAATGACATTTGGCCCAATTCAGAGGTCCTCTCATATCGGGTTCACATTTTCGCAGTCCCTTGGAGTGCCCCTTTTTGGAGGCAGCCATTCCGGAAATCAATATAGCATGTTTTTTTTTCGATTATCAGAAAGACTTTTGTATCGGAAGCGGAGTACGCGAAGGCGATGAAATACATTTTTCCAATTCCATGTTATTTTTTATAACCTACAAACAAATTGTATCGCTTCTTGGTATTTAGTATTTGCATCAGAAATTAAGTACTATAGGGATGGCCAAATTCACAGCTGATTATCCCCTTGCCCGTCGACGAATTTGAGTGACTTTTTGACAATTATTCATGGATTTTTGACGGTTATTCACGAAATAATAGCAATGCCGTTTTCTGATTGGTCAAACCACATAAAAAACGGTTGTCAACAATTTTAAGGGCAAGGGACCTCCCTCTCTATAAACTTCATTCCTGATCGTGGCCGACTTTTCCTATTAAGAAATGTGAATTTTTTATTTCGGTTTTGTTTGCTTGTAAAGTCTGAAGCTTTTAAAAGGGGAGAGTTGAGGGCAAAAAGTTACAGAACTGAGAGGGGAACAATTTTCTCCTAATTTCATGCCTTTATTTGATGTGCGAAAATTTAAATACATGAATTTTTGAACACAAGACTACTAGATCTGTTTTTTGTTTACTGTAATTTAAGTAAATTAATTTTGGGACAAAACACGACATATAAAATGGTTGTCAAAAATTGAGGGAGAGGTAGAATTTGGCTTTCTCAATAATACTTCATTTTTGCTCTAAAATACTGCATTTGTAACTGGGTGTGTCGGGTATAGCACAAATCACTTAATGGCGATATCCATTATATCCCGCCCCCAAAAATTATTTTGACGACTTCTTGTTTTTGGAACGTCTGTGAATACATGACGCGGGGGTTTCGAACAGCTGAAACTCTTCCCCTCCGTAAAATGAGGTGAACTAGAGCAAAAGTGTTCATTGTTTGAGCGTACAAGCTTCATGTTTCAGCACAAAAAGGGGGAGGAGCTTAGCAAAGCGGCGTGTGTTCAGAAGGTACACTAATTTAACTGAAAGTACATTGCAATGCAGTGATCATTGATACGTTACAGTCGAATTTAAATATTTTGCCGTTGAAATATCAGAAAATAATTAATATGATTTTGTTGGCAAATTGAACTTATAATTAATCATTCAGAATTCATAATGCTCTGGAAATAAGGTGTATACATAGTGCATACTGTTATCTTATAAAAGTTCAAAATTGTGTAGGAAACAACACAATTCTCTTGACATTGCATTTTTATCAATTTATCAAACACTCCGATTTTGCTACTGAGTTCGAAATAATGCTGCCACAAAAGAAGTTATTAATTGGTGGATTTTAATTTTTTACACATGCAGCATTGCAATGGCAGCCTGACTCTGAAGACTCTGCCTCGATTTTAAAATGCACCCTAGAAATGCAACATTTTTTTCCATATTATAATTTCCACTCACCTTGCCAATAACGTAAATATATACAACTTGTCGAACATAGCTCGTGGAATGTTTCCAAATCGTGGGCAAGTTAAAAAAAATTGGAAATTTGTTTGACACTATTAGGGGCAAAATTGATTTGGAGGAGCGAAAGTATGAGTGAAATATAGCTTTCAAAGAAAGTAATTCGCGTGTAAGAGATAATGGCGGATAGGGATATTCATCTTACCCCTTGATTTCATCTGAAATTGTTTTTTACACGGTCTTGGTCCCGTGTCTGTGATTACGCGTGAGCTCTTGAGAATAGCTGGCGAACAGCTGATACCCATCCACAACATAGAAGAGGGGTGAATTAGAGTTCGTATTGGTTCGTTATTTCAGAGGTTAGGTGTTAAATTTTCAACACTAAACGAACGAACAAAGTTTATGTTCATGAAGTCGATTCATTAAGCTCCCATTTGAGCAAGTTATAGTCTGCGGTACTAGGACAAAATTAATGAATGCTCTAAATAGTGAATGTATTTAAGTATATGAATAATACATATGAAATGCGTTCACACGATGCGTGTGATCATGCGTACAGATAACTAATAATAACAATATTATTGAAACGTTTTTAATTCAAAAGTTCTTTGCTCATTTTACTTTTTGTAAAAATTTTGATAGAAATTAACTTGAAATTTTGACAAGCATTTTGATGCATTAGTTAAAATTGCAAAATCTTGTCATTGTTCTTACCAAATTATGTAGAATTGATTTATTAATGGCGTAGAGTGGAATTAATTTTTTGAGACAATTTGTCAGATTTTTGGTTTATGACCTAAAAATTCAATTGCGGTCAAATAGTTCCAGTTCCATGGGCATTGCATTACATTTTTATTCACGAAAGTCCATATAACAACATATATAAGTATATGATCTTATAAATACCAGTCAACTTTTGAACATCCTCCGCACAACAATGCATGGATCGTGGGGAAATTTGGCAATCTGTCGCCATTTTTTCCCACTAAAATCCACAAATCTACGACATTCCCACACAAATCGGCCGCCATTGCGTGGTGGAACCATGGTTTGTGTAAAAGGATATGTGAAGTACAACATATCCGGTGTGGGCAAAGGGCAAAAAAGACCGAAGACGGATACCTCTATCCTCCATTATCTCCGACGCGTGTTTTGCAATAGGAGATCGTGTTCTTGACCGGGATGTTAAATATCTCCATTAGGTGATTTGTGGGCTATAGATAGAAGGGAAAACTACTTTAACTACTACTTTTTTGAATATGATAAAAAAACAATTTTTTAGACTTTTTTTTCTAGTCGATACGTCACTTAGAACTCAAAAGATAACAATGTTAGAGGGAAAAACACACCCGGGTGTGGGTGTAAACACACGGGTTAAGAAACTCATGGTCGGATATTTTAGGCTCCTTTAGGAACATTCCTCGTGATTGAGCTGCAATCTATGCTTGACTGATGAATGCATTTAAATGATGATTGATGACTGCTTTGATGTATTCTTTTTTCAAGAAATCTATTTTGTTTTTTAAGCGATTATATATTTTCTAGACAACGTTGCTCTAGCTCTTAAATGCAGACACAAATACCCAAAGCTTCGGATGGAGCAAAGCAACCCCCACGTCCCTTGCCAAACTTTCAAAACACAAAATATATTTCATAGATTGTTATTTAAAAAATTGCAGAACAAATATGTATTCATTAATATCTTAGGAATAGGAATAGACATTATTAAAATATTTTTTTTTAACCATTTTGTTATTTGCAAAAAAAAAAAAAAAAAACTACTAAAACCGGGGCAAAGTAACTCCAGTAACTCCAAACTACGGTCCCTTACATGTTGGTTTATTTCTGACACAGATGAGAAGAAGGATGTAAACTACCAAATCTACTAGATCTACTAGTAAAAATAAGTCATTGTCTGTTTTTTATGTTGAAACGTGCAAATATGAATATAAATCAATAATTCCACAACATTATAAAAGCAAGCATTATTAAAGAGGACATTCTATTTGCATTCGTAAGCTAAGAAACAAAAATAAAGCAAGGATATAAGTTATTCGGTCTTAACACTGTGAATACTAAAGCATTATTCACGGCTAATCGCCAAAATGATTTCACTCCATCCACTCACTTCAAATTCAATATAAATTCAAATGTTTATAAGATTACCTACTCCAAAAGACTTGTAATTCTTATAAAGTGCGTTAGTTCAGTTATTTTGGTTTAAAAATATTCTTTTTCTTTCTCTTAGTGTTGACACGTCTAGTTTGCCTTAGTATTCTAGAGTTAAAGTAGCGACACACCGAATTATAAGATTTATGACAGAGGAAACATTTATACATACCGTATATTTTTTTATTTCCAATTATTTCCATTCATTGGCTTTTTGAATATTGATAATGTGAACAAATTACAAAGACGTATGTGCATGCAATTTTATTATGCTGTACGCATAAACCACAATAGATCAATTGATATGTACGTTACATAACTGACGCTGCCATTTTCCATTCTACAAAAAAACAGTGATCCATTTCCAATAATTATTCGTTCCGGAGAAAATGTGAAACAAACACCGTCTTTTTTTGTCCAAGTTAACTCGTTTTAGAGTACATTTCTTTCACAAAATGTTGAATTGCCGAATTCGAGAGTACAACCCAAATGCAATTGCAACATTGCCAATTGACGGGAAAAAGATAATTATAGTATTCCTTTTGTAATTTTTTGGGGTCACTGGAATATATGAGGGAAATCTAGGGGGAACTGGCTCCAGTCCTTTTAGATCAAAACATTTTTTTTTGCAGAATGGGAAACGACATATGCAAGTGTGCCCGTCCCATTAAGTTGGTTAAGTGTTAAAATAACAATTTATTGACATTCCTTCTGTATTTTCTTTGTATTTTTCTTAAACTCGTGTATAAGTAAAAATAGTAGTAAAATCCCTAGATCTGTAAATTATGCATGAACGGCGTATCAAAGTAAAACTCGTATAAAGACAGTTTGCGGAATTTTAGTCCACAGTCCTTGACAGTCCTACATTACGTTTACACCGTGCCTAAATTCAACATTTCAGCTAGTTCCAAAATCCCAGCGCAAACATGTCCCAGCATTTCCAAATGTTGGATTTCAGCGAAATTTTGCATTTCGTCGCTGCATTTGTCAGTTTGTCAAATCGAACAATCATCTTTACAAATACAACATGACCGCTGACATAAGCAAAAAACAGTTCTCAACAAAAAAATCAATCATTTCATGTGAAAATAACAATGCATTGAGTCAGCAATATATTTAATATGTCTGCATTACCATTTAAATTCGTCTTCAAATGAAAAAGGCCCAACCACTTCTGATTTCCCATTAGAAAAAAAATATCAGTAAACGATTCTGACAACAGCTGTCATTTGAAATGTTGAAGTTCCAGTCGGAACATAAAATTGAATTTCGAAATTTTAGTGCGTGTAAACGCACTATTAAGTACATAAAGCTTTGAACATTTTTCATACCACCAAAGTTATGTAATGTAAAACTATTGAACCAACAAAATGGGACAAGGAAAAGAGTCCGAGATCGTAAATGCGTTCCTTATAGCAAAAAAAAAACGGAAACGTTTGTCGAAACTTGCGAGCATAGTAAACTATAGTAAACGTTTCGGTTTCTATTTGTTTCACATTCATAAACTTCTTGTACGCTGTCACGAGCTCAGGCAGAACTAACATTCGTTATAAGTGTTCGAAATTTAATTTAAAAGTTGTACAGGACGCATTTAGTTTAAGTTAAGATTTTGAGAAAATTTAAATTGTATTTTCTAAAAGTATTTTTATTTATTATTATATATGTAATATTTATGGAGATAAATAGCTTTAAGTGGAGCCCTCACTATCTGCTGGTAATCGTACTTAAAACTTTAAAAGTTAATGTTTTTCTGGGAACCATGAGTGTTTTCATTAACATTGAAAATCCGCTCTAGTACAATCATTTCTTCTCGCATTCGTTTCTGAATTCACAAACGCAGGCCTGCTCTGGTACAATTGTCACCAACCATTGACAATTCATAAACATCAGAAATGGCCGCAAAACAAATGGTTCGGAATTTGAAAGAAAACGGCCACAATTGAAAAAAAAAGAAGACATTAAATAGAAGGTGCAGCACTTCCTCGCTAGTCCGGACACCCCTATTTTTCGGATACTTTTAAAATGTTACTTATACAGTCCGGAGGGAGTATTCAAATACGTACATATTTTGACTCTGTTCTATGTATATACATATGTTCATGCAATTATGGAAATTCTCCTACTAGTTGTGCTGCTTGCAGTCGGCTCGCGATCTTCAAGGTTACGTAGATATGTGTCTGTTGATTTGTATCGAGGAGAAAACCTTGTTTTCCAGGAGGACAACGCGCCGGTTCTTACAAGTAGGACTACCAGAATGTGTTTGCAGCAGAATCGCATTAGCAGTATGGATTGGACATCCTGCTCACCGGACAAAAGTCCAATAGAAAATATTTGTCCGGAAAATTTAGGACAGGCAATTTGCAATAATAGTCGACCAAGAACAGGTATTAGAGCTTGGGATGAAATTCCTCTTCAGGGAACAGGGGCAGCTTTACTAGCATTTCAACCTTATTATTAAAAACTAGTAGAACTTGCATTTTGGTTGGTTATACTAAATCAAATTCCTTTGCATGCAAGCTCGATCCTTTCTATCGGCATGAATTGCATTTTTGGGATCGCTCTGGGTGGTTTTAGGATTAAAACATGTCTCTCATGATGGTCAAAGTGAGCGACGGCCGTATGGACTTTAGGACACCCATATACCTACCTAAAGAATATTTCAGAAGCAAAACCACTACACAAAAACTAATGGCTGCGTGTAAACTTTGTCTGAGTTTAAAAGACAATACTTTTTGTGCGAGTTTTATTTTGATACACTGTAGAGAAACGTGACGATAAAGTGGGCAATTCAACTTAATACACCCGGCGGAAAATGCCCGCGTTCAATATCAACAGGCCTGCATTTTAACTGAATTGGATATGACTTAAAGAGAACACAAGTAAGCGTGAATATACTACGAAAGTCACTAACTCTCAGCTGAAGTGTAAGAGTTGAAAAGCAACGGGAATGAAATCGAACTCATAATTTATTCAAACGCAATTGAATCTTGAAATCGAACTCATAATTTATTCAAACGCAATTGGATCTTCACTAAGGAATGACCACTTACTCCTTGCATCAAACCTTCCCTACTCTCAATTAAGTTGCCGTAAGCTGGGGGTTGTTAAATGATGACAATCCCACCCGTGGTAGATCTGTCCTCCAGTCACCTGATGTTTGTTTGTCTTATTTGTTTGCATTTCATTTGCCACGTGGTCCTCTCTTGTCTTTTGCCGTCGCTAACTTATCGCATGATCCTTGTAATCCATCACATACGCGCAATAATATATCCGTGCTCTGGACTAACGTTAACCAAGAGTTATGATAATTATCAAATGCAGCCACCGAATTGAAATTGATCCCACTTGAAGACACAAACCTGCACCATGTGTTGCTAACTAGTTGATTTTTCTTGGTATGATAATTTGATTGGTTTTTTGAAACTCCACTTGAATTCAAGAATACAGATTTTTATGTGAGATGAGAGGCGAGAATTTGTCACCTCGTCTAAGAAAATATGGGTTAATCTATTTCTCCTCGTGTATAAAAGGAGGACAGTTGGTTTTTTTTTAGTGAAGTGGAAACTCTTGATCTGTTAAATATAACCTAACTTAAAGTTAAAATAAATAGTTGTTTTATTCGAGCACATCGTCGACAATTTGTTCAACTTAATTGCGTTTCAGTTTAAGAAAATACAGAGAATAATAAGAGATGTCAATAATTGTTTCTCGCTTTCGTTTTTGGTTTCTTTTCTTGTGCTTTCTCTGTTTCATCGTGTAAATGTCGTGGCTAACTGTGTTATGTAGAGTATGACAATCGTTTTGTCATTTGCATGACGTGTGCTAAAATGCAAAGCTGTTTATGGATTTATGTTTGAAATAAAGCGTGCTAAAAACACTAGTTTCACTACATTTTCAATATTGTTGAGTTTGCTGGAGTTTCACTCTTAAATTTATAATTTATTTATGATATATAGCAAATACAATCTGAAATTGGGAGCTTTTAACTCTTTGCAATAAGATATTTGAGTAGTATATATAATATTGGATTTATGATAAATATGTTTTAATTCCTTTAACTTTATGTTATGAGCATGCAAGTGCTTATTAGGTACTATTGAACAAAATAACTATGTTTAGGCTAGGAAATGTGTTCTCTAATTAATTGTGTTATTTTACTGGTAAGATGATGAAACAAACTGGACTTGGAAAGATTTGGGAAGTGACGAGTGAGTGATTTCTTTTAATCTTTGAAAAAATAGTTCATTTACCCGCAATTCGAAGAACGTATAAAACCAGTACACGAACAAATAAAACCTATCGAGCATATGCTTGCATTGAGATGGAAGCGCTTAAAACTGGGGGCAAGAACATACCTATGAACGCGGCTATACCTTCGAGGAATTGCGGGACATCATCTTCCTCGGCTCCGCGGTAAACAATAGAAACGTTTCGTTGAAACAAAACACTGATCAATCCAATCATGCATTCCGGTTCAGAGTGATGGACGATTGCAAAAGCGAAATGAAGAACTCTGTGATCCTGTCTGAGTGGAGCGTTAAGCGCATTGGGATATACAGTTGGGTGCACGTAATTAGAAACACCGAACATTGTATTCTTACTTCCCTCATAACACATTTGTTTCCACGAGGGAATTGCAGGGTCTTCGTGTTGCTGTAGAATACAATAATGGAAAAAAGCCTGGCTATTGGCAGTTTTTCTTATGCGACATTCATGTACTTTACGCATAAGAAAAACTGATTTGGCGACGATGAAAACGGACCAACGGTAGACGCAGTAAAGCGAAGGTTGCGCGACCCTGGGCTATTTGGACATATTACAAGAAAGGACCCACGTTTAATTGATCGAAATCGGGAAAAATGTTCGAGTTGTCTCAAATAGAGCCGTTGGACCACAACTGACAGCTAGTTGAGTGATGAAACAATAATTATTCATAAGCCACGACAAGCTAATGTACGCTGACTAAGGTCCAAATCATTTGACCCAAACTACACTAGCCTAACGTTCAAACTCTGTATAATTATATTTGAATTACGTAGACCTGACAGCCCTTAAACGATATAAGTCTAACTAGACCTCTACGTATCCAACGCATCAGGTGGCTGGCCCTTGTAGAATGTATGAACAACTTTGCTTTAGTCTGAAGTCTGCGAATCGTTGGACAACGAAGCACACGTCTAAAGCGGAAGACGACATCAACCTGAGTCTGTACAATTGGAAGCAGATAGTCAAATATCACGCTGACTGGGGAGACTGGTTTTCTGAGACCCAAATTAACCCCAATTATAGAGCCACACAAGGAAGACGTTTGCTATGCCAGATCTATTCAGTTATGTCCTAATAATAATAAAGGTGGCGCTACAAGCCGTAGAGGGCTAGAGCCTAGCTTCTCAACAGTTAAGACTCTTTAAGCATTGTCAGTTACTCGAACAAGGTGGAGCCGTTTGGTCGTACCGGCCGGGAGGCGAACCCAGGCAGCGAGTTTCGTTTGCGTACAACGCCACGGCGTTCAGTTATGTTATTGAAATTTAAAAGCATTTGGTCCATTACATGTTACTTTAAAACACTGTGCTGCATTGGTGCTACCGTCGTCTTCCAACGCAAGCAACAAAAAGCAAGACTCAAAATGTTGTCGTGCTGCCGTTCTGACAGTTGTAAATAATTATACGTAAGAATGCACTCCTTCACGCAAATGTTTCTACATCCTGAAAGAGATCGAGTTCACTTCCCACTTCCCTGAGTCTTTTTTGTGTGTCGACTGGAATTTGAGAAACAGCTGATAAATTGGTTTTGATGGACTACCTACGTAGCAGCATTGCATCCAATTTGAAATGCATATGTAATTAAAATTCACTTGTTTGCTGGTTGTTTTTGGTTGCTTGAGAACTGCAGTTGGTTGAAAACTAGTTCTTTCGATCTAGTCACAGCTTATCTTAACCAGAAGCAGTCAGCAGAACTGATTTATTTTACGTTTAAGAAGTGGGCGACAACTTTTTTTCACAGCTAGGATACTTCGCTCAGGGAAATATGTATCCCAAGTTAAGTTGAACAACAACGACAGCGATTGAATGCTCTCGATTTGTAGATCACTGAGACGTTAGATCACTAATTGAAATAGAACAAATACAGTGGACTTGCAGAAATCGGTCCCCTGTTATAACAAACATCCCTAGTAATCCGACCTGCCTATAATACATAACGCGACTCGACTTAAAGTACAATTTACTTCGGATAATATTTTTAAATGTGGTTGTGGCGCCAGCTCGCGCCTCACCAGCGATCCACGCGCACCCACGATTATATTGTGTTGTTTACCAAATTCCACATAAACTCTCTGAGTACTAGTCCGACAAATTCGATAAACCTTGCAAAACGTTTGTCGGATTACCGCGGGTCCATCGCGTACAAATATGAGTTTGATGCTTTTTACTTAACAGTTTCAATTCTAAACGAATTAAAAACAAATGTACACCGTTAGGCCAGTCTTTACATTCAAGTTTGTTTCATCACCTTCAAATCTTACAAATATCTGACTGATTAATTGTAATTGTAAAAATAAATTTTAAGAAGATGTATTCATTCCAAATTAAAGATATGCTAATAGGGAATGTTTTTTTGCATATTTCATAAAATATTTTAAAGCAAAACAATTTGATAATTCATTGTATCAATGTGAAGGACTATCGGACATTCGATGTTTGATACGAGACTTGCTGCATGATGCACGCCGTAGAGAGCTGACGCTTCCGCCAAAATTATCATGATCTAATGATTCCGATGAGAAAGCTAAATTTTTTGTTTTGTTTATATTTTCGAAACAAATTGAATTGTGTTTGAATTGTTTGTTTTTTGTTTTATATGACGATTGCCAATTTTTGTATGTTTTTGATTATCATTCGATATTTTTGTTGGTTTACAGTGCAACAAGGGGAAATAGAAAAAAAGTGATAAGAGCGGTAAGAAAGAATGAAAAATATAGAGTTTGTGGAATGAGTGAATGGAACGAATATTATATGCAGTGATGCGCTTTTAGAATCTAAAAAGTTGTGTAAGTTGTTTTTTTTTTATAAAATAGTCTCATAAAAACCTTTATCTGTAGGTGACCCCAAAGTTAGGCTACTCAGGCTAGAGCTTAAGTTGTATGGTCTAGGTGAGGGTGGTACGGGTGGGGCTTCATCTCCGGGCAAGCATGTTTCAACCATTGCTTCCAAACAATTCACGAAAAGCTCCGACGATTCACCCATCATATTGTACTAAAGAAAATGCATTCAATACACTGTTCTCACATAAATTAGCAAGATGTTTACCTTGGTAAATGGTCCTGCAAAGCGCCAGAGACCGCCAAAACCACAACTTTGAAGGAAATGCAGCTGCTGCTGTGAAGGGTCTTCACTGGCGAGCATATTCTGAATAATATTTTGCACTGAGTTGAGAACAACTTGGTCGTTGGACGCTGACAGGATGTGATTTATCTTTTGGTCGAGGAGAGAGTGACTGTAATCATAAATAAATGTACATAAATAGTTATAAACAATACTTGAGTGAATTATAACTCACATCACTGGAAAAACTTTGGGAAATACAACAGACCCCTCGGCTAGATATTGATATAAAACTCTTGTTTCACTTTCGTCCGTTGAGTACTTGACTAAAGTTGCGAGAACAGTAAGTACCAGCGCTTGTATTGAGAGATCAGGGAGTACTTCTGGGTCCAGCAGCACGTTGGACTCGTTTGATACAGACGAACGAGAGCCACGATCCTATAAAAAAAAAGAAATTAATTTTGTTAAGTTTAAGGCTGTAATATTGAATAGGAAGCAGAAGGAACGAACGTAACCAACTCAAGTGACGTATTAACTACCATGCTTATGCCAATGATTGTTTGAGTGCTCATAACTGCTTAAAATGATTATTTTTATCGTTTCAAAGGATGGCTTAAGAATTTTTTTATTGATTTGTGATACATTACAGTTTGTGTTTTAGTCATACATATTTAGAAACTTACACATATGCAGTTATAACTTATGTTTGGCTAATCTTTGTACGGCTTAGCGTATTGGGTATGTGCGATGACTCCTACGCACTTGAACTTGACGTCTTGTTCAAGATTCCCGGTGCGACAAAATAATGGCGCCACCCTTTTCAAGTCACGGGGAATGCTCAGAGTATGTGTAAATAAAGCTTTTCAAACTTCTTCGGAGTCGGCAAAAAAACTGTATGTCCCTTCCACTTGTAAAAGAAAAATAGCATAGACAACACAAGTGGTTGCTCTAGAAGGTTCTGACCCTCAACGGTCGGTAGCGTGTTGTTAATTTTTTTTGTTATTCATCTATGAACAATTTCTTAGTTCGTTGTTTTACATATTTGTCTCATTAACTGGACTAAAGTGGAAGACAGTAATGCGACTAGGACGCCATTTGTAAAAATGATGGTGAACGAGGTACAACTCAGAAGACCGGAAAAGATTGGTGTTTTCGTTTCAAAAGTTGTAATTTTGGCATCGACAACAAAGGACATGAAGAAAACCAGACAAAAAATTCAAAGATGTATTCTGCATCACGCCTTAGAAGAGTAGATTCAAACACGGCAGAAAACAGAAGAATAGACAGCGCATCCCGCAACTTTTTCCAAGCGTTTAAAATACAAAAAGAAGAAATATAGTTTCCATATCAAGTGCACGAATGTCCTTAATTTGCCTATTTCAGTCCTCAACCCCAGCAGCGGAGATTGGTTGTAGATAGTTAGATGATCGTTATTTACTTGCGCGATATTAACACACGAAAAATATGTATGGGTGTATCAGGTAGGGGCAAAACTGGACATTAAGGAGAACATTTTAAACCTTATTTACCGATTGCAACCGCGTCAATGCAAAGTCACAATGTATAAAAACGGATATGCCTAAGGTATTCTAGCCAAACAGTAACTACATCCGCGGGGTCGCATGAGGTTAAAATAACAAGCAAAAAAAAAAATGGAAGGATAGCGTTGCTACTTCATACGAACAGGATGAATTTGACCCACCTAATGCAACTAATGCTTTACATTTCTCTTGCTGAAAAATGTTTGCTGTTTGAGATGTCACAAAAAATACAGCTTCCAGCAAATATTTTTGCAGAGCGTTAGGCCTTGTGGTCTTACCTGTCGTTTGATACCAATGTGTTTTTGAAGTTCCTCTAGATTCGCAAAATAGCACAATGTGCGACGTGTTCGCGCATTCGGTCTTTGTTACGCGTTATATTGAAATTACTAGAATGTTGTGTCAGAACGCGGCAGCCTCAGTTTGCCATATCGAAATGAACGGGCGCGTTTGACAAACACTGAGTGAGTAATCGTCCCAATCAGAAATTATGTATTACCGAGATGGCTGTGAAGTACAGCTGATTGCTCCCCAGCCCATCGACGAATTTGAGAGGTTTTTTGAATGCCGTTCTCTGACTGGTCAATTTGAAAAACGATGTAAAAAATGGTTGTCAAAAATTCTTATGGGCAAGAGAGGTAGAAGTCGGCCCTCTCAGTTAAACTTCATTTCTGGTCTCAATCATAACTGAGAAACAAATTAAAAAAAAATGCACAGTTGTTAATACGCCCGTGTGAATAGAGTAGTTCTACCTAGAAATACGTAGCGTGAGATATAACGGTGTGTGATATTACAAATCGCGACCGCCCCATTCCGACTTAAATGATTTACATCTATTCTACTAAAAATGTAAAACCAAAAACGTGCCATTTCGATTTGTATAATTGTAATCTGTATACCATCATGTCTAGATTTCATATTTATGGGAAACTCTTCAGGTTGCTCAGGATGACAAAGGAGAGTTCTCTTTGCTCCATCAAGGTCGGAAACGAATTCACCTAGACCTTCAATGCTATTGGGTCTATAACTTAATTCCTGTGGTTTCGTCTGGTCGCGTATTCCGGGCGCCATTCGGGTAATGCTCTCTTCAAACGGATTAATTGTGTTCGCTGGCGTTGTCCATTGATGGTTTCACCCGGTTTTAGCAGCTCATAATACAGCACACCCTTCTGATCCCACCAAATACAGAGCATTACCTTCGCGCCATGGATGGTGGGCTTTGCTGTTGATTTGTTTGGTTGGCCGGGTTTCACATATGATTTTTTGCACTTCGTAATGGATCCATTTTAGATCACCAGTAACAATCCGATGCAAAAATGACTTCCTTTTGTTTCGTCCTGTGTCGCGTGTGTCGTGTCCCAGTCGTGTTTTCTACATCAATCTAAAGAAAATCGTGAAAAATTCACACGCCAATAAAAGAGGCACGATCTTTTAAAAGTCAAGTTATCATACGTGAATATCATTGCCTTGATTGTCAGATAACATACTGACGGTAACTGAAGGGGGAAATCCCTACATGTACGAGGGGCGTTCAATATATTCTCGGTATCGGGGTGAAGCTGTGGTTGTATATATAAATTGACTTATTTATCAAGTAATACTATTATTTTAGTGCATTCGTGTAAAATTTCATATAAATGTTATTATTAATTCGCGTTTTATCTCTAGTTAAACGGAATCATAATGGCAACTGAGACGATGATGGGGAAAATTGAGCATCGCGCTGTAATTAAATTTCTCACTAAGCAAGGAAAAAGTCAAAAAACTATTCATGAAGAGATGGTGGCTGTTTACCAGGGTTCCGCACCTTCATTATCAACTGTGCAAGAGTGGTCAAGTGAGTTCAAGAGATGCAGAGAGAGCATTGAAGACGACCCCCGCTCCGGCGCCCCGGCTACTGCTTGTACGGGAGAAAGCATCAAAGAAATCGAAAAACTTGTTCTTGAGGATGCCCGAATAAAGGTGAAAATGATGGCAGAGATCACCAAGCTTTCAATTGGTACCATTCACACCATTCTTCATGACCATCTTAACCTTTCAAATGTCAGTGCAAGGTGGGTGCCACGAATGCTCACAGCGCCTGCGAAAAAAGTGAGAATCGCATGCTGTTGGAGATGTGTAGTGAGAACGCGGACGGTGTTATGGATCGAATTGTTACTGGTGAAAACATGGGCCCACCACTATGACCCTGCAAGGAAACAACAGTCCACGCAGTGGCATAAAAAAGGAACAGACCCCCCGAAGAAGTTCAAAGTCACTCCGTCTGCCGGGAAGTTCATGGCCACAGTTTTTTGGGACTCAAAGGGAATCTTGCTCATCGAGTACAAAAAAAAATGGTGAAACCATCAACGCCACATCCTACGCTTCCACTTTGCATAATTTGCGGGAGGAAATTAAAAAGAAAAGACGGGGTAAACTCGTAGCGGGTGTGTTGCTTCTTCATGACAACGCTCCTGTTCACACGGCGCGAGTTTCCAAGGCTGCTGCGCGAGACTGTGGTTTCGAAGAAATCCAACACCCACCATGCCCCTAGTGATTATTTCCTGTTTCAGGATTTGAAAAAATGTCTTCGTGGAAAAAGATTTTCGGATGATGAAGAACTCAAGTCGGCAATAAATGGGTATTTTGCAGAGAAAGAGGAAATTTATTTTTTTGCGGGTTTAAAAAAGCTTATCTCAAGATGTAACAAATGCATTGATGTTAGGGGAGATTATATTGAAAAATAAAAACAATTTAAATTGAATTCGCATTTTCCTTTACCCCGATACCGAGAATATATTGAACGCCCCTCGTAGGTTTCGCATTCAAAAATGGTAGCGCAAGGAAAAATGGACAGATTTTTTAAGTTTCGCGAAATATAGGTCTTCTTTATTTCCAGGTTTAATCACATTACAGAATGTAAATTTAATGGCTACATGTCTTCCAAAGCCTAATTGTTATAGTGCGGATGTAGTTTCTTTTTAAATACTTACGCAGAGCCAACTTCATTTTTTTGGTAGTCCTCTGGAAATGTCCATTAATTCAATTTTAAAATACATTTTTTTTTTTTTGTTATTTAAAGTGAATTGGATGCATTTTTAATGAACCCTCAATAGGCCTTTTCCACAGAGTTGAAGTAATTTCAAATTTTATTACAATTCGCTCTCAATTTATAATTGCCCGCCAAAACAAATTTCACTCGCTATACATTTTTAAATGGCCGCCAAAATAATTAACTGTTTGAAAACATCAGAAAAGAGAGAGAAAATGAGGAAATGAAACCCCATAATGACTGAAATAAACTGAAAATCACTATGTTGGCTTGTTCGTTTCGACAACCTCACAGGGACGGATGAACTGGAAGGGACTTTCATTAGTTTTCAATGAAATGGAGACATATGGCGGAAATCTAGCAGATTTGGAGAACTTTGAAATCTCTTTCGTTCGGTGGAAACGTAGTATTGTTTTTTTGCGGAGCATGATGTCACTGTCCGAGTTGTGGAACACCCAATTCCAGTGTCTAAGGACAAAAAGAAATTCAAAGCTAGAAAGGAAAAAGCGTATCAGTATAATCAAACTGTTTTGTAGCTTCCGTTTATTACTCAATGTTTCCCCTATTTTTTTTTTTGAATTTAGTTGGGGGAAATTTTATGTGAGCGTTGGGAAAAAGGGATTTTTTCTACCGCCCTTAGGTACTTTTTTGATTTTTAGTTACTAAGCCAACAACGAGGCGTCAATCAGGCAAAATAGTCATTGAGACGGAAGCAGCTAAAATGGGTCGGGCAGAGAATGAAGGAAAGCGAAGTATACGCTGTAATCAGGAAAGGACACAGGGACATCCTCGGGATAGGACAGAGGGTCATAAAGAGAAGATAATATATAGTATTGCGCCTAGCTTCTCAGCAACCACTCGTCTTGTGCGTGCTATTGCTCTTTCGCGATTGGAAGGGAACCACAGTTTTATGACAACTCCGAGCGGTCAATTTGAGAAGCTTTTTATAGACAGTTATACTCTGTGAGCATTTTCAGTGACTCGAAAGCGGTGGGGCCGTGAACATTATTTAGCTCAAACCAGGAATCGAACGTGCTTCTACGCTCAAGTGCGTAGTGGTCGACGCACCACACCACCGTCGGGTCTGATTACTGATGCAAATATTCAGAAGTAAATTCGTCGAGCGGAGTTGTCTACAGCAGGAGTGAGAGCGCACCACCTTGTGGTGTGGGAAGCCTTCTACTGTAGAAAATCCAAGACCTCCAGTGCTGAATATGTTCGCTAACAACGGCCGACATTTGAGAACATGACTGATCAGAGTCATAGCCCTTAGGTTGGTAATTTGTTGAAAGACCTGAGTACCTGATTACATGAAATTTTGTCTTCGCCTTACGACTGAATTTGAACACTAGACTTGCTCTTTCACGACTGGAAGGGAACCACAGTTTTATGACAACTCCAAGCGGTAAATTTGAGAAGCCTTTTCTAGACAGTTATATTCTTTGAGCATTGTCAGTGACTCCAAAGAGGTGGGGCCGTGAAAAGTATTTTGCTCGTACCGGGAATCGAAACTGAGCTGCGTAGGGTCTGACGCACCAAGCCACAGCCACCGCCACAGCCACCGCCACAGCAACTACAGCTACTAGGTAGTTAAAGGCTTCATCTACCTCGGCTCCGCAGAAAGCATCAGCACCATGATCAAACGCAGATTGCCGTTTTTTTGCTCAAGAGGAAATTGAGTACTAGAGCCATCTCGAAGGAGGATCAGGCTGAAGTCAGACATTGGTCTGATGATGACTTTTGTTAACCCCTACCTGTTTATGTTATATAGCCTTAATGCAATATTCAAAAGCAAAAGAGAAAAACTATTTGTGTCACTATTGTGTATTGTGTGCTGACTGTTGAGTAAACAAAGACAAATTGAAGAGGTGTCTATAATTCAGTGATCGTGTATCTAAGTGTGTTTGTTTAAGTATCAAATTATTCATATCATAAAAAGTTAAAAAAGGAAATATAGGAGATTATAATAAACATACGCCATGTGTTTTTTTATATTAGTTATTTACAAAATTTGATTTATTTCTTTTTAAAAAATACCTGTCGTTCATCGATTCCACTTGAGTTATTTGGATCTTTAGTCGTTGGTACAGAGAATGATCGTTGAGTTTTAAACAAGACCCTTGCACTCTTTATTTAATTACGCATTGAATGCCATATTTTTATCAAATGTATATTTGACCAAAAACAAAACAAATCAAAACAAAATAAAAATAAAAAATAAACACCATGGTTGTGAATAAGAACATGCACATAGAATAGTTAAACAATTTCGTTAGTTAATCAACATCCAATTTGGTAAATAAACAAAATACATTTATAGGCAAATAAACATATGAAAGATGAAGAAAGGAACGAAATCGGTGTTGAGAATGATGAAAACAGAAACAATACAGGAGACGCACACACACATATGACAATGTTTAGTATAGTTTTGAAGTTAGATGAGTAAGTTTTATTTTTGATAGTAGTAACCCAGGATAGTTTAATGCAAGCACCAATCAGCAGGCATACGAAATTAGATTAAAAACGAAATAGAGAAAAGAAAAAACAAATCACTGTATAACGTATATGATTGATTGTTATTCGCAAACTTAATATTACACCAATATTGGAAAAGTAAGTTAAATAAGTCCTTTATTTCGTTATAACTTATTTATCATCAACACGAAAGGCCACTGATCTGCAATGCAAATCATTTTAATTTTTTAATCGAGTGTACTCATTCAAACATCTTGTTTCATGAAGCACACATTTTATTTTGCAGGTTCATTGAATGGCTAACAATATTACCTGCCTGACTGAAGCCTTGGGCGATGGGGAGGACAACGAGGGAAAGGTCTGCAAGAACCTAGCCGAGACTTTCGATGTCAACAAAGGCTTTAGATAATTTAGATAAATTTTAAGGGCCGATGTTGAATGTGAACCACACCTAAACGTCAAGTTTTTTTCTGCATTTCATTTGACATTTCTCAATTTCAGACTAACTCAATTTGAACCATGGAAAGATACACAATCGAGCAACGCGTTAAAATTACTCAAAATTATTCATATTTATATTATTATGAAAATGGGCGTTCAAATCAAAATGCATATCGTGCACTTCGTGATTTTTTCGGGCAGTTTAATCGTCCAAATGTGCGTACAATCGGAAAAATCGTGGAAAAATTTGAGCAAACCGGGTCTGTAGGAGATGTGAAAACACCAGCGCATGCTCGTACAGCTCGTACTGCAGAAAATATTGCTGCTGTTCGCGATAGTGTGGCTGAAGAGCCGTTCACCTGCACTCGTCGTCGTGCCCAACAATTGCACCTCTCACGCGATGATAATCCAAGAGTGATTGTCGAAAAACCAATGCACCCACAAAGAGTGACTGTTTGGTGCGGTTTATGGGCTGGCGGCATCATCGGGCCGTATTTGTTTCCAAAATGAGGCCGGTCAGGCAGTTACTGTGAATGGTCTTCGCTATCGTGAAATGATAACGAACTTTTTTGGCCCGAATTGGACGATATGTGGTTTCAACAGGATGGTGCCACTTGCCACACAGCGTTACGTTATGTTATCTCACGTGCTGGCGATGTCAAGAGGTCAACGTCGTCAAAGAGGTGTACGTCGGTAAGCCAGCAACAATTCGAGAGCTAAAGGATGAGATAATTCGGCACATTAACGGCATAGAACCTCAATTATGCTTCAGAGTCATCGAAAATTTGGACCATCGGATGGAGGCGTGCCGCCGCGGTCACGGCGACCATTTCGCCGATATGTTGCTCCATAAAAAGAAATGACAATAATTTCCTAAATAATTTATGTTTTATTCAAAACAACATTGGCCCTTTATATCATAATTCTCGAGATAACTCGTGCATAACTCAGACGTCAACACTAGAGGCACGCATTTCAGTGGGGCATTTGTGAACATCGAGAAGGAAGTGGCTATGTTGTGCCTTGGGATGAATGAGGTTAGGACAAAGTACATGATGTATACAAAAAAAGTCGATCAACAGCGACATCTTGAACAAAGTGTCACAAAAGGCAAAAACAGTTTCGACGTAGTTAAGGACTTTCTCTGCCTAGACTCCGCAGTCAACTCAGGAAATGACACCAATGTTGGGATAGACGAAGTATAACCCATCCCTCTCCGTGTCTTTTTAAAGGAATCCTATCTCGAAGAACCAAGCTATATTTATATAAAACCTTGATAGTCCCAGTCCTGCTGTATAGCCCAGAAACAAGGGCAATATGAAATGCGGAAAAAATATTCTTATGCGCTTCGAGGGGAAGGAGTTTGGAGGAGAAGGTTGAACGACAATCTCAGCGAGCTGTATAATAACATCGGCCTAGTAAAACGAATTCAATTGTCGTTAAGATGGAAGAGCAAGACGTCGCCTCCGATGGCATGACTAGCTGGAAACGGACCTTTATCAGCGGGTTGTACGAAACTGAAGGCGCCTGGCTCAAGACCGTGCTAGTTGGAGAGGCAAGTTGACTGAGGCCCAGATCGACATGGTACTGTAGCGCCAGTCAAAGAAAATAGAAGAAGCAATCATTAATTTCTTTTTAAACCCTTCATTGGTCTTGGGCTTCATTCTGCATACTTAAGTGGGAGCGAAATGGAATGACAGTAAATGCCATTTTGTGTCAGTACTCGAAGTCTATTAAAGGCACTTTGAAATCCGGAATCTCGGAATATGTGGGACTTGTCACGTAGAACCAAATACGGAGGACCGTATACAGAAGGCGTACGTAGCAGGTCTTCGGTAACACTGCGGTTTCAAATACATTCTCACACAACTGACAAAAATCCAAAGATCGGCCTGCCTAGAAATAACACGAACGGCAGCACTCGAGGCAGTGTTGCTGGGTGGTTCCTCCAAACAAAATACCGCCTCTCTGAGCCTCAGGGCTTAATTGGCTACTGTGCTGCTGCAGAATAAGCCAAGAGTAGGGGGAACAGAATTTATCCTACATCTCTGCTCTGCAAATGTCCAGCACTAGCAAGGAAAAGGTGCAATTTTCTGAAAAAGCATTTCTTCTTAGAGCTCGAGGACTTAAGCGATGTTGAATTGATAAACCTCCTACGATTCACACATGAATACGGCTGGTTCTAGAGCTACAGTCGGTCTCGCTGTAGTTTAAACATTCCCTAGTACGGTCCCAATGGACCCAACACGTTGGACCAACGTTAGTGACCCGCAGTAGGTTTCAGGGCAACCGATTACCTACCTACCTACCATATAGGAAGAATGGTCCATTTGCTGGACCATTTCAACTAAGGTCGGGTTGCTTATGTTGCGTGTAAACGCTAAAAATATGATTGCAAACGCGCTGTTGATGTAGTGCATTTGATTGAAGTCTTGATACATTTATAAGAATTATACAATTTTGGCCAATCTTTATTTGATAAGGATCAGAGTAGCACAGAGCACATAAATGGGTTCGGCTATTTAAAGTGCATAGAAAAAACAGCTTCAGTCTTTCGTTCTGTTTGCCATGAACCATGTAGAGCACATGGGCAACACTGCTATAGCTCGAATAAGCATGGAATTCGTACCAGTAAGAAAAATGAAAAATTACCTTCACCAACTTGGCCTGAGTAATTGGAGGTAGCTGGTCATCTGTCTTGTTGGCTAAGACTAGGTACATCCCGGACTGAAGCACCATCAAAATTAGAAGAAGGATAGCAACGGTGTGAAGAATTTGACAACATATCAGAAGGCCCCACGACCGAGTTGACATTCAGCTGTCACAGACGAAGAAGACGTGTTGTGTGAATCGACAAATTATGTGAAATGTCAAAGATGTCAGATGTCAAGATGTCCCTCTTCTTAGTCATTGCTCCCTTTTTTCTTCATTAAAATCTAAAGACAAGTCTCATACACGCCGAGCCCATTTCTTTGAGATCAAAAATAACCTAAACTTAATATTCATCTCCAAGGAAGGCCCCAGAATAGGCTACTGAATCTAAAAATACATTCTTCATTAAAATCTAAAGACAAGTCTCATACACGCCGAGCCCATTTCTTTGAGATCAAAAATAACCTAAACTTAATATTCATCTCCAAGGAAGGCCCCAGAATAGGCTACTGAATCTAAAAATACAGAAATAATTCCAGAAGAAGACTGCAACCGAACATTAACCGAAGCTTGCTTGCTTCACCTTCATTTCCCTTATACCAAATTAATAGGGATACCAATCGCGGGCAATGCATCTGCTGACTTAATCCCCAAAGATGTAATAAAACTCCATATTTTTTCACATTTCACAGCAAGGATCCTTTTAAAGGAGTAACAGGATGCTTGCTGTTAAAGGAGTGAAGCCTCAGTGACGAAACTTTATCAAGAAATCAACTGCTTCCACTCCAAAACTACCAGTGAGCTGGAGGATCTCACAAACGGGCATCCGACAAAATACCCAAACCGAGAGAACAAGGGAGACGACTGGCACACCTACAAGGAAAGCCTGAACTCTTATAAAACTGAAGTCAACGAAGCGAAAAGGAGTACGTCGAAGAAATTCTGTGAAGAAATCCTCAGTAGCAACCCGGCTTCGGATGGTAATCTCCACCTGTCCATACTAAGCTATTTTAGAAAGTCCTACGATACGCTTCAAACGGAGAGTCTCTCAAACTGCTGGTGAATACTTATTTCCCGGCATACTCAGTTGACTGCTCCTTCCCAAACCTAGTGAGAGCGATTGACGTTGCATATCCCAACACGCTGCTAACGTGACACGTGACTCGATCATGTGGGCAATAAAACAGCTTGAGTCCATACAAGTCACCGAGACTGGATGGCATAATTCCAGCTTTGCCCCAATAAACCTAAGCCATGACCATACCTTGGTTGGAAATTATTTTCGAAGGATGTGTCTCCTTGGGTCATTTCATACCCAAGGCGCGGAAAAGCACTCACGCACAGATCTAAGACCTATAGGCGGTTATGGATATCATATTTTGTATTAAAAGCACTAGAAAGACTCATTGATCTACATTTAAGATCAACTACAGATGCAACTAAACTCTCTTTATCTCAACATGAGTACAACAAAGGCAGATCTGTGGAAATGTGACCATGGTTGTGGGAATATACCATGGTTGCTTAACGTCTGGGCGACTGATACTGGTCGGAGTGTTAATGCTCAGAAGACCGAAATTGTCCTTTTTACTGGGAAATATAAAACCCCTCTTACTGACCACTTGACTCGAAATGGCAACATTATTCCTCCTGTATGTAGGTGCCAGAACCTAGGACATCCAGGGGATCTGCAAAGCTGATGAAAACGATAAACGCGCCACTGACAGTTGATGGATTCTCTCGCAACACATGTACCCCTATAGCTAGCTCCAAGTTAAAGCAAAAAAATCTCTACTCAAAGAAAAAGCACCATTTGTAGTATCTCAAAACAAATCTGGCCACATCTCAATCCAAGAAGCTACTTAATCGTTTCTGATCCAATAAATCGGATCCGATGAATCGATCTCAAATTAGAACTTAATCACTGGACAATGCCTACTAGGTCCTCATGTAAAGAGACTTAGCCTATTCTCCAATGAGTCTTGTAGAAGCTGCCTAAAACAAAAGCACGAGGTGGAAAGCACCCAGCACCTCCTCTGCAACTGTCCCGCTCTTGCCTCAAGTCAACTCAACAAATTTATGATGTTAAGGGCATTACATGGCATTAGTTGCCCAATAGTCTGTAAATTTACTTTATAAACTAATTAGTCTATTGGGTCTATAACTTAATTCGTGCGGTTTGCTAAGAGATGGCGTAACTTGTATTATTCCATTGGAACATGCGTTGGAAAGCTACTGTCATTGTACGTCATTTCAGTACATGTCGTTCATTTGAAGCGTAAACAAAAATATTTCTTTTTTTCACTCAAATATGTCGAACTTTATGCATGAAAAAGTGTTTTTGCGGGAAGTTCTTCTTCATTACTTTAATATGAAGAAAACTGCTGCCGAGCCATCGTCATTTGGTTCATTTGGTCAAGTTTATGGTGAACATGCCAAAAGTAGTGATTTTGGCTTGGCCAACCAGCCAAATCAACAGCAAACTTAAATATCCATGGCTCGAAGGTAAAGCTCTGTATTTGGTGGGATCAGAAGGGTGTGCTGTATTATGAGCTGCTAAAACCGGGTGAAACCATCAATGGACAACGCCAGCGAACACAATTAATCCGTTTGAAGAGAGCCGTACCCGGAATATGCGACCAGACACGAGGCAATAATTCTCCATCATGACAACGCTCGGCCCACGTTGCTATTCCGGTTAAGAACCTTTTGGAAAACAGTGGATGGGAAGTTTAACCCCAGCCGCCTTATAACCCAGACCTTGCCCCTTCAGACTGCCATTTATTCCATTCGATGCAGAACGCCCTCACCGAAATAGGGTTCACATCAGAGCAGTATATCAAACATTTGATTCAATTTTGGCTGCCAAGCCGGCGCAGTTCTTTTGGGATGGGATCCACAAATTGCCAGAAAGATGGGAAAAAAGTCATAGCTTCAGACGGGCAATACTTTGAATAATACTATTGCACATGTTTTTCTCAAATAAACGTTCAAATTTTGAAAAAAAGAACCGCACGAATTAAGTTGTAGACCCAATAAATAAATAAACTGCACCACCTAATTTGTTATGTGCATAATCTTAGATCCTTGGTGTTCTGAACGCACATGATTTACATTGACTAGCATAACCTAGCTATCAAATAGATAAATTAACGATTTTGAAATCGCCTATCAATTGTTCGCTCTCTGCCTCTTGCCCGATGTAATGAACAATGTGGTGGACAAAACCGGAGTTGTGTATCATGTCACAAGCTTATCTGAACGCGAACTAATAAATCGCTGATCAATGGCCTTTTCCTGCAGACAGGAATTTATACCGAACCCAAACAACATGTTAAAGTGAACATACCTGATGTGTTGGAACCTTGTGATGTCGAGCAGAAGATAAAGCTGACTGATCTAAAATGTCCCACGATTTCTGCCGCCTTGAAAGTGGCATCCCAAATTGCTGTCCAAACAAAACGAATGATCTCGTTATTTTCATATAATCTCGTTCAATGTGTGACTACACTTACGTTTTGCATCACGACAATACCATTTTCGTTGTTCTCCGAACCCATTTCGGTTGACCAACGGGACAAAGCATGTTTGACATGACACCTTGATCGCACTTCTTCAGAAACAGCTACTAACGCAGTAAGGTAGGCTACACTATCGGGCGTGACCTCAAACTTGTCCCGGCGGACAGGTTTTGCAATGATGCCCAGCAGCATGGTAAGGACACGGGCTGTCCGTGAAACTGTAGTAGGAGTAGGATGTCGAAAGCCCTGTAAAAAAAAGTCAACATCCTGCTGAAGGGAGAGAGAAAGAGACATTTTGATTGCGATCCAAACCTTTATTAGATGTCCAACAAGAGCGAAATGAAAGTTGCTTCTAAACGAAAGACCGACCGCATGATCCAGCTGCTTGAAATGCCACTCGAGTGGCTCACGAGTGCTCAGCATTACATCGGAAATGTTCATTTTATCAAATGATCCCTGCGACTTGAGGGTGTGGAGGTTCTGTTCAAGTAGCGCTAACCCAGCTCCATACAGCGTGATCTCGTCCAGCTGCAGCACGGATATGGCTACCCAAAAAAGAGCTCGGTGGATTGGAGATTCCTGCAGAAAATTGTATTAATTTTGCACAAATACTCATCAATTTACATCTTACAGGCCTCAACAGCGGCTGAATTCGTGTCAAACACATGACCAACGCTTCAATGAGAATAATGTCGTTAAAAGAATCCAAAGCTTTGACGAGGATTCTCAAAAGTTGCTTCACCTCCTGGTCCGTCACACTTTTGCTGATACAACCGTACACAATTAATGCTCTCGGTTGCAGTGCGGGGTTGTAGCAGAAGGCAAAGCTCCTTGAGAGTGAAGTCCATGTCTGCAGCCATTCACAATCGGGGTAGTCTCGCATGCAAGCCTCCATTATTTCAAGCAGTGCATCGGTGATCACTTCCAATGACGGCAGGGATAACCGCTCCCGATCGGCTGGCAGAGGCTGTGAAACGCGCTCGTTGCCCAGCCACTTGTCTGGAGGATGGCGGCAGCTCGAACGGAATGCTGTGACAGCAGCTGACTTCACTTTGCTTATGCCAAAAAGCAAATAGAATTTAGGTAAAGAGAACTCATCCAACGAAAGGCGAAGGACTCGCTGTGCCTCTTCAGAGAATGACGGTTTGGTGCAAGTGCAAAGCGAGTGAATAATGTTGATAACCAGCCCGTGGGTTGATGCGCGCATCGATAACGATCCGGAACACACCAGAAATGTTATGTTATGAAAGAGATACGGCAAATGTGTGGCTACATCCAAGCAATTGTTGAACGACAACATGAGCAAGTAGCGTCCCAATATTGCAATGTCATCCCACATAACATGCTGTTCCAGATACTGTGTGGGATTGGCGCAGGTCTTATCCATAACCCGGCACATCCGAGTTATCACTTTCTTGGAGACCAACTGCACATTTGCCGATGCTAAAGCTACTGCGGTGTCCGCCATGATTTCGACCTGAGGCGAACCCAGACCATACGTGAGGGACTTGTGTAGGAAATTATCCAAGACCATGTCGATAAGTTCGGGGATTTGTCCAATAGATCCCCAGATCTTCGCCTGCACGGAGGGATACATTTCCTTTTGTTCAATAGTAAGGCAAATGAGTTTGTCCAGAATTTGCGAGACTTTCAACTTCTTGGAGTCATCATTTGATTTGCAGAACTTCACAAGATTCTTCAACCACGGAGTCATGTACTCGAGGCACAAATGCTTCAGCTCAATCGTGCTCCTCTGAAAGCCTTGTATGCACTCTTCGAGAAACTCCAAGGTTAGGTGGGGTTCGTTTGTGGCGAGCTTCTCACTCACGGACTTGATAAATATTGTATTGTTCGATGGTATACACAGCCCTTGGGTTTCTAAGAGTTGCCCCTCTATTTTCAGATCGAATGTGGCTGTCAATGCGCAGAGTAAGTTGTATGCGGCTGTTCGCAGATTTGGATCAGAGGAGCCTAAATTTAACAATGCCATATTAAGCAATGTTCCAGGTACATCTTTGGGCCGAATTTTCTGATGAACGGTGACTGAGTCCGGCTGGCTAAGCTCCCAGCGATTGCGGATGTGAATGATTGCTTGAACGATGTTGTCACAATCGTTATGAATGAAGCTTAGCTGTCCACTCTCATTGGCAATTGAAAGTGTAAACTGATTATCATCAACCAGACAAACTTCTTCGATCTCCGAAGCGTAGTAGACATCATTGAGGAGCACTGAATGTGCCAGGACTTTCGTCTTTTCTGCTGAAGCGATTTGGAGTGCTGTTGGACCCACCTTTATTGCAACTTTGGTATCCTTGTGACTCAGTTTCAGGGCGTTACTGAACACCTTTAAGTCCTCGTCCAGCGATAGTGTGGCTCCGGGCAGTTTTTGATGCTCGGGCTCAATCAAGTCGCTTAGCTTGCCTGGAGAATCTACAAATACTAGCTTTCGATTGCCCTGTGGAATAGAAGAAGATATAAAATACGATCATGTAATCCATGCTGAATGGCATTACCTTTAAAGGGGCCAGAATCCTGTCGTGGAATTTTGTATATTCCCTCACCCATGAGTTGCAATTGTATATGTATACGGCGTGAACGTTTTCGTAGGCAACTGCGGGCAGGACATAGAACCACTTCTGAAGGAACTCTGTCCTGAACCTGTTGTCCGAGCAAGTGTGCGTGAAATCGACGATCACTTCAAAGGGAGAGTGACAGAAAGGCTTCAAGCTCAGAATGACGTGATAAATGAGAAGATCGCCGTTAGTCTCTCCAATTCTAAGGGTAGACACAAGCATCGTTTAATAGTTGTTACCAAGGAAATCACAAGCTTACTTGTAGCGTCTTGCAATGTAGTAGAACACAGGATACCCGGCCTTACTGGTCCCAGCTTGGTAGAATATATTCATCGACTTCAGTGTTTTGAACTCCTCCTTCTCGTGCATTTGGTGCTTGACCATGATCTCTTCAAAGTTGGTCGATGACATATCAATGGAACTCCATCGGGCGTACGAAGAAAACATCATGCTGCAATGGCCAATATACCAGATCAGTATATAACCTCCATTAACGTAGAGGAACTTACTGCGAGTCGACAGGTTTGTGTTCGGGCGGACCTAGATACGCCAGCAAAGTAGCCATCTTGTCGAAGGGTCGACGTCCCACAGCTTTGTGATCACGACTGCTTGACAGATAATCACCGATTTTCTCCTGATGAGTCCAGAGTAAGCGGTGAAGAGCCAAAACGTTCGCATCTGAGATGAAACTCATGCTGTGTGACGTTTGATCAACGGTTTCGCAGTCAGACGCAATCTGAATGAAGAAACGTCTGCCAGCTTCGAAGTGGGCACGCAAGAAGTCGTTGAAGCACAACATGTGCTGTTCTTTTGAAAATTCAACATGATTTGCGATATTCTGCAGAATCTTGGACATCAACATCAGGCCGCGTTTGGCAGAGCCGGGTACTTGTTTACCAACGATTCCTAGTTCTTGGGGTGATACTGAAAAACAGAGAAAGGATATGACAGTGAAAACACCAGAGACACGATGGACGTTTTGTTTCTATTTCAAATTAACAACACAACACAACAAATTGATAATTGTTATGTGCTATTGTACTAGTGCTACAGCTGCTACGTGCTCTAGATCCTATCGCTACTACTTGTAGCTGCTACATGCTCCTATCCTATCGCACTCTTTAATTTGGCAGTTCGTCAGTTGCCCTAGAATCGCATGAAGACCACAATGAGGCATTGGAGGGAAAACACCCGGAGGCGGAGACTCCGTAATTGAATGCAGCGAAGGGACAAGATAGATGGTGAGTGTTTGGATATGTATGGCCTCCTGCCATCGAAATTTGTACTGCGGGGTATAGTAGACGCCACACCAGGCTCATATACCAATTGAGTCCATGCCCTAAGGAAGATGCCAGCGAATGTAAACGAATATTACTCAGGCCGATTCGTAAAGTTAGCTTATGTACAATAATACAATATGAGTGGCGATACAGCCCGTAGAGGGCCAGGGCATAGCTTCTTAGCAACCACTCGTCCTCTGCGTGATATTGTTCTTTCACGAGTGATCGATCGAGCGATCCTTATTTCCTATGTCGTGGTCCTGGTGCACAAATTGACTCGCGCGAACTTAGCGAATCTGAGCGAGTAAAATGTTCGATTGGCCGGGTTTCACATATGATTTTTTGCATTTCGTAATGGATCCTTTGTGGCGTCATGTGTCGTGTGTGTCGTCTCCCTGCAAAAACACTTGTGGCATTCGTCCGCGAAGAGATTGGTTATATGTCGGCATCACTCAATGACTCTAAGCTGTGTCCCAGGTCATAAGGACATAGTCCGCAATGAGGCAGCAGATGAACTTGCCAGGAAAGGGGCCGAAACCGAGCTATCTCAGGCAATCCTGTGAATTAATCCACTTCTCAGCAGACATCAAGAGAAAAGTGGATGACAAAATCATAGAGTTAGCAAACGAAAAGTGGAACTCTATAACCACCTGCGAGGCCGGATGGCCCGGATGCTATGGCCCAATAGTGCAAAAACCAACAAACTCCTACAATGCGGCAAAAAGGAGCGGAGGATCTGAGATATTATTGAATACCGACGAAGACGAATGGAAGATACTCCTGACATGCCCCAGTTGAGACACAGAACACTGGGAGAACATTTCTTCCACGATCTCGTTATTATTAGAATTCCCACCAATCTCTATTTCAGGTCCATCAGGATTTCGGGATGACCGGGCTAAACAGATACAGCAGCATCATAAATATGAAGCTTATGAGTAAAAACGGTTAACCATGCCATGAGCATAAGTACCTAAGCCATACGTGGCCTCCACACACGCACCGGTACGAGCAAAATAGTTTTCCCGGTCCCAACTCTTTCAAGGCACTGGCAATGCTCAATTAGCACAACTGTCTAGAAAAAGCTGAGAACAATAGCACGCGCCACACCAGTGGTTGCTAAGAAGCTAAGCGCTGGCCCTCTACGAGATGTAGCGCCACTAGAAAGGACATACTATCTTTCATAACGGGAGTAGTACGTCATTTGGTTTATCTCCAACCCTTTTATTCGGTGTGCCGTTGCCTTCAAGGCTAGGGTTGAAAAATCACCAGTGTAGTCGAATTTATGGAATGTCAGATATGGGGAAATTTCGGGTCCCATTTGATTCCTGAAACATTTGTTCGAGTTATGGATTGACTTGGAATAATCGACTTACAGAGGTCTGACCGTACCACGAAATGATGATATCCAGATAACTTGGATTCATGAAGAAGTGTGTTAGAAAACACGTTTTGAGAAAAACCTCAGGACAGTCAGCAACAAGACAAGTACATCAGTAGCCGTCGCCGACAAGAGTTCAACAGCATTTAAAAAGTCTCACCTATAGCAGGATTGATGAATCTTAAAAATATGACTGTTCCAACAGCCCCGATATTATTCTGCAGCAGATTTGGAAATCTCTTACTCAAGACCTGGTACAAGCAATGGCACATCGATCGAAGTTGTGGTGGGAAACGATCAGCCGAGTTGATAATCGCATCAAAAACCTTTTGCGTCAAAGCGACTAGGTTCATTCGATTTCTATCCAGATCGTCAGCCTGTTCCAATCTACAACGAAACGAAAAGTATTCACATTCAGTTTCACTTAAGACTCCGCTTCATTACCTTGCCGTGTCCACTTCGAAGCTCGTGTTCGGATCGTCCAAGAGGGGACGTATTAGAGGTTCTAGTAGATTCTGCAAATAACTTGCGCCGTAAATCTTGAAACAGAACGCCATAATTTTGCTTCCCAACGAGTTTCCCCGGAACAGAGTCTGCATACAATCGGATACTTCCACCTCTCTATAAAACATGTTCCACAACAGCGGCGCCAAGAGATGTTTAGCATCGAAAAGTGTAACCAAAACTCTGGCTAGTTCGTCCATCTGTGAGGTGGTAACGACGTTGGCTAGGGCCATGGCAATTGGCAGTTCCCCTTTATCACTTATCATCGTCACTAGTTGCACTAGCTGCTCAAAGCGATCGGCTAAAACTGTCTCAGCAAGAGTATCGAATTCCGTGCCTTGCTGCAAAATCTGTGTGAGCACTTCCATAAAGGCCGCACGAGTTTGCAAGTCGGGATTGTAGCCCAAGTCGATGGAGTGCATCAAACCAGAATCTATGTTAGCCCCTAGCAGGTTGGACATTGCCTGAATAGTGGCATTGCGAAGCGCCGTCAGTTTACCGGCAGCCATTCGTGGTCGTGGCGGCAGCATTTGAGAATTCTGAAGATCTTTCTCAGCTTCAGAGCTGTCGATGCAGTCGTTTAAGAGATTCATAAAAAGTGTGAAGTATCTGGAAAGGAATGTGTTAGCGTGGGACCTGCAGGAAGACATGTAAATCTAGTCATACTTGAGAAAAAGAGCGCTCTTTGCGTCCATCAAGTCTCCACGATCTGACTCCTCTGGTTGTAGCGGAAGACCGCGCAGCAAGGCCGCAACAGCTTCCATACACGCCTGATCCAAGTCTCGGAAGATGAGCGATGTACTGCGAAGGAAGAGCATTTAAATTAGAAGCCATTAGTCCTTTCTTACGCAAGCAATTACTTTGTCATCATTGATGCATCTGCCGAGCTAGGGGGGGCGATTTGATGTGAAGTTCCCATTACCCAATCGGTGAGATATTCCACAAGTTTGTTGCGGAACTTCATTTCTTGGCGGAAGGCCAAGTCGTCTCTTCGCTTCATCATTACCTCCACTAATTGGCAGAGTTTCGTTTTGATTCGAATTGCGTAGACAGTCATGTCCAAGTGGCGGACATATCGAACAATGCCCAACATCATGCCTTCAATACTAGTCACCCCTAAATGTTCTGACGGGGCTGGCTGGTCATTCTGGTCCTTGTTCGGCTTGGGATCCAATATAGACTTCATAATGTAGATTGTATGCTCAATGAACTGTGTGTTGATGTCGGTCACGTTGACTTGGCCTTGTTGATCGAAGAACTTCTCGACGATAGCCCGTATTTGATCAAAGAGAATTGGAAACAGTTGCGGAGACATTTCTTCCCCCACCAGCTCCTTGACGTTCTTCTGAATGTTCAGGCCAATCTTTTCATTGCTACAGACCAGAAGACGCAGCAATTGACCAATAAATCTGAAAACAAATACAGATGTTATGCAGTGGACACAGATGGAGAATCTTGAAAGTCTTACTGTGTAACTGGACAATACTGGATTTCCTGCGGTGGCGGTGGAGCTACAACTGTAGCACTCAACAATGATATCGTACTTGGGTGCAGGGAACCTCGTCCGGAACTCACCGAACCCGACACAGAGTTCACTGAGTTCTGGGCCAAAGAACCCAATGACACGCTTATGTTCGGATTAATTGGCATTGTTGGGTTGTGCGCAATAATTGAATTGTTGGCATTGTGAATGTTATTGATAGTATGCTGTTGGCTATGCGGTATTATTGAATTGTTTGTGTTGCCTTGTATGTTTTGAATACTCTGATTGGCGGGTTGATTCAGATTTGAGTTGGCCACTTGACGTTGAGAGCGCGGTCGTTGTAAGCAAACACCGCCCAATGCCAATAGGAACCATGTCATATTTGCCCATTCGTTAATTTGTTCCTCCAAATCGTGTTCGGAACTTTGGTGGGATGCACGACGTTTACCCATCCCTCGGTGGAATACCTCGGCTTGTCCGTCTTCTGTTTTGCATTTCGGATATGTTTGCAAAATCTTACTAATGGCCTCCCAATTTCTGTAAGAAAATGAAAAAAGAATTTGTTTATGCTTCGGTTACAAGATAAGTATGCATTTAATTGAAAGAAGGAAAGTAGTAACTGACAGGAAATTGCTCATAAAAATGACAGTCTCGGTGACAGGACAAAGCCTTAAGGGATGTCAGATTTGAACTGTCAGCTTCGAAAGGCAGACCATTTACCCGCCTTTCCGACACAAGATTTCTGTAACAAACTCTGTTAAATGGTTAAGAATTTTCGATCGCAAGGATTTAGCTTTTGCCTTCATTGTGTAAAGTTTAGTTACATTTTTCGACGAGGTAAGGCATCAAATCACAAGAGTGCCGGTTGTTGCCGAAACTCTACTACAGACCATTAAGACTTCTGCGATTATCAGAATTTCTCAAGGGGACGTCAAGAAAAAAAGGCACGTTTGTGCTATACATTAGTGAGAGGGTGACACTAAGGGGCGAGTTGGACAAATCATGTTTTCCATCTCCTCGGAAAGCAGCCAGATGAGTAGGATATATGAACAAGCTTATACATTTGTATTGATAGCATGGGTTACGCGACAGTCCGAGGTGGAACAGTGATTAGCTTCTCAGCAACCACTCGTTTTGTGCCTGATATTGTTCAATCAAGAGTGGCTGAGAATATGTCGTCGGTATATACATAAGCAAACGAAACTCTAGCCACTACAGAATTTATTGCACTTTTGGGAACTCGGTATTGGCCAACATTTTTCGATGTGATCGATCTTTCGTTTGCTCCATCCACAGAGAAACTCCTTTAATTGCGCCAACTACCCAGAGATAAATCTTCTAAACATGGTCATCGATCACTGTCACCATTTCACACTTCGGATGAATCTTTAAAAAAAAATCAAGAAATGCAGATAGACACCCACCACCTATTCTTCGATTTATACCGTCATGTCCAGTTTTGAGATTCCTGTCAAGCTCGTCAGGTTGTCAGAGGACGCCCACTAAACCGATGGAACACACAAGTGGAGACGGGCTTCAGCCAACTTGGCGTACGCAATTAGAGGCATTGTGCCAGCTGCAGAGGTTTGTTGGCTGTGAACAGGTTTATTCCAACAGTAGGGCCGGGAGAAGAAGATTGATCGGCGGCCAACAATGCGTTTTGGTTAGATGGACCCCTACGCGGGCTTCCTGGGTCCGATTTCCGACAAGAGCGACTTTCATAATTTACGGCTCCACTTCTATTTAAGTCAATTTGAGAGAATATCCTCATAATTGAGATATCCCAACTCATCAGGAGCTATGAGTAAGCGCAAATTGTTGGACTTGCTGAGAGTACCTCGTCTTGGCTCTGCAAAGCGGTCGCCTACATCATGAACTTTATAGTATACACAACAAAAATGTAGTATTGTCGATAAAGAAAGAAAATAAATAGCTCCAGCCAGATTTGAACAATGATGATAGAACCTGCAAACAGCGTGAGCAACGCACCAACCCGCTACGCCAACGAATGTTCACATTCGGTATAGGTGTGATATACTTACATTCCTGGCGCTTTATTTTAGAGAGATGATGTTTTTGTCTAGAAATACTTTTATATGATGTGGATGGCCGGCCGAAATGGATGTGGCTCTACCTTCTACAGCACCCACTCGTGTTGCGAATACTCTTTGAGGTCTGTATGTGCTTCGAAAGATGTTCGTGCTGAATTCGGGGATCGAACATAGAACCCAGCGGAGGAGTCGACACACCTACCCAATATCCTGGTCCTGATTAGACCGAGGAGAGGCACAACGCTATAACACCAAATCACGCATTTGCTAATTTGGAAGAGAGATTTGAAAGAGGAAAATATCGCTAGATTTTCGCTCGTGCAGTACAGATGTGTCGCCAATTAATCCCTTTTAATAGTCCACAAGAGAGACTACGTTACGAACACTGGACAGGGTACTGGGGTGGATTGGTTTCATGCCTTGTTATTTTAGATTTACAGCAAATTCTGTTTTTACACGGTAGATGGGAATTGGTTCCATATCCTTTAACACTGTAAAAACCGCAAACTAGACACCCCATGGAAGTAAAGGGGATATGTGTGCAACGTGACCAAGCCATCAAAGCATAGCCAAGCAGCTGCCCAACATTGAGTTCCCCGATGATTCGAGTATTCGACTAATTGTGATGTTATTGCACATGCTCTGAGTCTTTTATAATAACAAGGGCCTACTTAACGCACCAGCGTTTTAAAAAATGTTAGCGGCAGTTGAAGACAGATTTTCTTGTAAGCTCACATCCCCCACAAGGAACCAAGACATCGAATCTTTTGCAAAACAATGCCTGAAAAATCGGGATTTTATGGTCTCGAGACCAGTTCGCTGTGATAGCTCTGAGTGAGAAATATAAACCAAGTCTTAAATAACAACAAAAACATGCAGAGGCACGGTCAAATTGACGACGAAACTCCTACAGTTACACAAGCATTTCAGTCAGATATTTCGGATGTGAAATATAATAAGAATTATAAAGAAAATACCTAAACGTTTCCTCCCACGCCGGCTGCACCCCATTCGCACACACCTCGATCTTGCGAAGAAGCAGCATTATCCGTTTCTGAAGAACCATTCGACCTGAAATGAGACAAATTCGTTACTACGAGAGCTCTCTTCCATCAGTACTTACTTAAAATAGAGCTGCCATGAATATTGTCGTAGAAACAAAATCTGGTATCGGTGTTTGCTAGAAAGAGAGTTAAATTAATTAGTCCATCAGTGGCCAGTTGTTGTATTCTATAAGTTTGCCACACCTGTTGAAAGCTGAGCAAGCTCTTGATATATATGATAATTGGGCATAACGAATCCCACCGCCATCTCATCCTGTCCATAGCGTATTTCAGCTTCTTCAACCAACAGACCAAGGCATGAAAGGGATGTGATAACGGCATCCAAATCGACTGACCACAAATACATGAAAAACACAACTTCCAGTTTAATGTGCGCTTGTTTGCAGATGGCAATCTGACTGCCCACGTGGGCGTAGTCCTTGTGCCTTTGAAGGAATGTATTGCGGCAGATTAGAATCTCGCGCAACCACTTCAAGACGTCAGTGTAGTTTGCGATTTGGTGTTGAATGAGTTTTTGAGAAATCGAAAAGAGTACTTGGGAGCTGACATCCCAAAATGTGTTTATAGGAGCTTCAGGATTCCAAACTTCAATTTTTTCCGGTGAATGCAGTGCCAACAAGGCTTCCATTGCCTCTTGGGCAACATCCGGCATTGTTGGTTGATGGACGAGGCTAACGAGGCCGTTGATAAGCTCCAGAGTGGAGCTTTGAACTTCATGCGCCACTTTCCCCTGTGTCTGTTGGGAAGAATTTGCAGAAATGGCTTCATGATCGTATCACAATGAAGCAATGGTAGGGACTTACGTTCAAAAGCAATGTTGGATCAGCGTGGATCAATCGAACAAGGAGAAGCAGAAGCATCTTGTGCGCTGGTCCCTCTTCGGCTCTAGTCAAACCTTTTTGTGCGTCTTTTGATTTGAGTGTCAAGGATGTAATCATACGTAATGGAGTGTGCGCAATGTAGCCCTGAGTGGCTTTGTTCAGTGTATCGGTAAACAAAGCCCTTAGCTCAGCTGACCGGTAATGAACGACATCGGTCTGCGGCCACCATGGAAGGCGCGGTTGGTTGACTATGCGGAACGGATTCTTATTTGGCATCCTAAAATCCACGTAGATGTGCGCAAGCCTGAAATATTTTTCACGACATATTATCGGCACATTTCGAGAGAGAGTTTAAAGACTTACCGCAAAAGAGCGCAGACAATCACAAAGTGATAAGCCGGTGGAGAGGATAGATTCAAGCACACTTTGAGTGCTTCAATGTTGTGCGGATTTATGCGGAAGCAAGAGACCCAGCACTCAATCATTAATTCAATATCTGCGAAATTGTAGCCCTGTCCTCGAGAGAATGGCTTCACAGGATTGAAAAGTAATGCTTTCAAATCGTTTATAATGTACTGGACTAGTTTGAAGATGACGTTGTTCGAATCACTGATGTTTATGTAGGTCGACGCCTTACACAACTTCACACAAGCTATGGCCGCAGACTCGGTAACCTGTTTTGATGGTGAGTGTGGTCCCAAGCCTCGTTTTACACTTTCAATAAACTGCTTGGCAGAGACATCCTTGTCACGTGATGATGGTATTTTGCTTTGTAACTTGTCCTTGTCCTTTTCCTTTTCTCTGTCTTTATCCATTTGCTGTAGTTCATTTACCGTCGCCTCAAGGGAAGCCTGCAAAAGAAACCAGTTAGATTTGTATGCCATGTCGAATGCCAGTTCCATACGGGATTGAGGATAATAAGAAGCATTTGTAGTGACCACACTGTTGTTTTGCTCTTTTTATTCTCCGCTTTATAGGCTTCCACAAAGTCGAGAAGAGGTTCCCAGCACCTGGATGTGTAAGAAAAATGCATTTAAAAACTGACTGTATGAATAAATGTGTATACTTACATTGAGATGTCTCTGTTCACGCCTCTCTGCAAATCTTGAAACTCAAGTGGGTGATATTCAATCCAATTCCAAATCGCTTTTTCCAGAGAGTTCAAGAGAATCAACGGTGGGGCTTTCTTTGATCGAAATTTTGTTATAGTTTCTGAAAAAAGTTAGCATTTGGTGAGATTAGAAACCTAGGCGGCGTGATAATCATTAAAAACCAACAGAAACCAAGTTCAGGGGCAGGACTGCAAACAGAACAGCAATCTAGACTAACTGTGTGGTTGTGTGAGCCGATGTGGCTCACTGCAACAATCTCTGCTCACTCACGAGTGCAAAGAAGCTACAGTTTAATGCCAACTCAGAAGAGCGAAGTCTGACAAGCTTTTTCGAGACAATGACACTCTTTGAACATCGAAAGAGGTGTAGCCATGAATTGTGAATGGTGTCAAAAAGAAAATGCTTGAAAACACTAATGGAATAACGGTTACATACCTTGTAATAGTTTAGTAAGTTTAGTCACATCCATGTCAATGTGCTGAATCAATTCGATGTCACTATAATCGGGATTTTCCTCCGAGCAAGCTGTTAATTCTTGTATCCTCGCCGATATTCGATTGAAAACAGCTGAAAAATGATTCTGCGAAAGTGCGAATAAGACCTTCGAAGCTAGGGCCTTCAATTGTGCGGCATTTGGATTTGTTTCACTCTGCACATCAATAAACTGCGAAATCTCCCTCAACAGCAGTTTCACGTTCATTGCCTCCTCAAATCTGGCTGTATCCTTCGACTGATTGGTCAAACACCTCTCCAACGTCGTCAATATGATTATCAATGAGTCGTAGTAGTACCGTTCCGATTCATGCATACGAAATTGTGCAATCTGCAAACAGCGAAATAAAATCAATATCAAAGACATAAAATGTACACATTCAAAGACTTACAGCGTTCTCATTAACTCGTTGCAACATCTTCGTGAGGCCAGATATCACCAACGAAAAGCGATAGCGCGATATCTGGATCAAGCAGTTTATCAATTGGTCTTGACTGAGTCTCGCCTGTGTGCCATAAACCCCGACTTTGTTTGGAAGCTAATGAAAAGAAAACGAAATCACGACTTTCATTCAAAATTCAATGTACATAAACTTGTCTCCCTTTCACTGCACAGTGACTGGGATCATTCATCATTTATCAGATGCCTGCATTCATTCAATAATACGTAGAAACCCTACTCGACAAGTGCCGGTTCAAATGTAAACAAACGTACGGTTTCATTCATGACAAAATCATAACAAACTAATGCTATCTCTTTCTCAAGTTTCGTACTCGCTCGCACAAAATGGTCCTTTTTTCCGATCGATAGGGAACAAATACTGACAGCAATTTTCCATTTTTCATTTGGGTGGATATTCTTAATTTACGATTTATGCTCACCTGGTCCTCGAATCGAGCGAGCAATGAGTTCGCCCACTCGCCGGGCTTTTGGGTAGCCATTAGGAATTGTTTTTATTAGGAATTTCGTTGGATTTATTGCATATTTTTATTTAATTTTGAGCAGCGATATACTTTCAACACAATACTTGCAAAGATATTTTCACTTTGTGAAGTATGCTGCAATTCGTGATGGGATATTTTCATATGACTGTCATTCTTACAGCGGTTGTTGTGGGTGTAGGTCTTGACTATGTAGCCGATGCACATTGTTAATTCGAAATTAAACATAATCTGTTAAGGTTATTAACAAAATTTTATTGCAATGCTCTCTTATTACATTTATTCAGATATCACAGTATTAATTGTGAAATGGTATATTTTATAAAAAAAAAAACAATGTTTTTAGAGCTGAAACAAAGAATGTCTTTATTTCTTTCGGTTGATGACGGTTTTGATAACAAGCATTTCGTCGTGACCAATTCATCTAAGCATACCCGTTTCAGTCCAAAGGAGCAGATGCAAGACCTGTTGAGTACCATTCTTAGAGTGAAAAGGTGGTCGGGACGAAGCCTCATATCCTGGACTCGACTATAGATCTAAAACGCGCCTTCGACACCTTCCTCGAGAAGATTCAAAACCGATATGTTCCTATAGATGGAGTCATCTCTGTTGCCCCCTTTTTTGAAAAGGGGAACAATAACCTCAGTTTGCCAACAGACAGGTACCTCATCGCTTTCCAAGTTTAAAGTCCCTCGTGTCATTTAAGGTTTTAAATGATACGAGGGACTTTAAACTCCCTCTTTTCCATTTCTGGTCCTCCATCGCTGGACTGTCATGCCAATTTAAATCCGGCTAAAAAAAAAACCTTTATAAAAATGTTGGTGGCATTACCATCCATGAAGGATCTGGGCCTATCTCTACAGCAACCACTCGTCTCGCACCGCTATTGTTCTCCTACTGGTGAGATAGATGGAACCGTTGTTCGTGTCGGGAATTGAACCCTGATACCCCTTTATACCTACAAAAAAAAACAAATCCTTCAAAATAAAAATTACTGCAAAAAAATTACGTGGCGTAAGACCGAGTTCCAAATTTGTTTTCGAAAAATAAAATTTTCGGTATAGGTACACCCGGTGGAGAGCAATCTTGGTTAGTGGGTCGCGGGACACTCCTTTAACCCTGTCAACACCCACGCACCCGGGTGAGTTTTTCATTAACAAACGCAGAAAGGCACTTGTTTCATTCTAAATACATATTTTGTATTCATTTGACATTATTTTTGTTTTATTTTTTAGAAAAAAGGAAGAAATTACACGTGGATTGACATATGTAGGGGAACATGGGGACAGTGGATCCCCCCTTTTTAAATTTCACATTATTTCAGAAAGTAAACGATATACTTCCTTCTCAATTAACGGATTTATAACCCTTCGTGTTGTTTATCGCTTTGTTAAGTTTAGAAAGCAAAATAAGTATACTTTTAGCTCTTTTTCTAAAAATTTCTAAAGAAACCAAGTGTCCCCGAATAAGGGAGACTTGATCCCATTGCAGGGTAAACTTGGTTACAGGGGGGATCAACTGTACCCCATTCATATGTAAAAAAATAAAACTGTTTACACAAGTAATATTTTTTTATTTCCATTGGAAAAAGGTTATAGGTTATTAAAAGAAATAAAAAATATAAGAACAAATAATATTTTTTTATTAATATAGGGAAAAGTATTAAAGTTATTAAGAGAAACGAAATTGTCCATTAAAGCTCGTCGACCTGCTCAAGCTCGTGGCTTCAGGTACGCGCAAGGAGAGTGTCGAATTTCTTCTCATGAATCCATAGTACCAACCGAAGCTTGCTGTTTCATTTTGCCACTTACTGTATTTCTCCGAGGGCTTATTATTTGCCACAGCAAACTCGTAAGCAGAAATGAAGTATGATAGAGATGCCCAACTTCTACCTCTCTTGCCCCTTAAAATTATTGACAGCCGGTTTTTATATTGCTTGCTAAAGTCAAGTTGACCAATAAGAGAACGTCATTTATAATTCATATGTCATTTATATAACTGTCAAAAATTCATGAATAACCGTCAACATTTTCATGATTATCCGTCAAATTCGTCGATGGACTAGGGGTAAATCAGCTGTGAAGTTGGGTGTCTATCATACTTTATTTTTGTTCGTAAGCAAGTTTTTTCAAAGAAGCAACTTGCTGGCTCTTTCAAGGTATGCAACAGGTAATGCTTCTTCGTTTAGAGAAAATATTCTCGACTGCGCATAATCAGGGGTGTAACTTATATCTCCGTCGTTCGCTTGCTGATGTTTGCGATGGTATCTTTTCAGTGTCATGATAGGTATCCCGAAGAGTTTTGCTGTTCCTTTTATTGCGTTACCTTCACAAACAATCTGAACAGCTTTCCTCAGTTTTGCGGCATCTATAGGGAGACGTTTTTTAGCGCCTTCCTATACACCTATACACACGCGGCATAATATGTACATAATAACAAAAATACAAAACGAAATTATAAAAACTTAAAACAAAATTTAAGGAGACTTGATCAACAAAAAATCAAAGAAAAACTTAAAAACAAAACTTTACGGTTATTAACAAAAAATACACACTTTAAGTTTAAAGTTTAAGATTAAAGTTCTGCCATACGAGAGGCAAAACGCCGTCTGAAGTTATTTCCAATAACAACTGCTGTGATGCCGCTTTATTATTCCAAGAAAATAGTTCTCGTTGTGGAATTTATACCCAGGGATCAAGTGTCCCCAGGTTCCCCTGCGTCTGAATGTTCAGCACAAACTGCCTTTTTGCATTCCTTGCTGGCTTTTCGTGTTGATCTCCTTCTTTGACATGGGCAACAATGCATCATGTCCTTCTCGAGCCCTTCGTGGAATATTTTCAACAGTCGGTGTTACTGGGTACCCAAACATACTTTCAATTCCCCAAAAATTTCGCATGATTTGGACACTTTGTGAACAATCCCGGATTCTGTCAATTTTTAACTCAACTGTTGCAGGAACAATTTTCTAAAGTTTGTAGATGGTAGATAACACGAATGCTGCAAATGCAGCCGCATCCACAATGTTATGAAGGCTGATTTTTTAAAAGCTATAGGAAAGTTTTTCAAAAAAAAAAAACACATCAAATTCAGAAAAATGCATGAAATCTTTATTTGAATCGATAGTACGGTCCATATAATTTAATGTTTGAAGATTATTTCATGCAAATGTTGACCTTGACTGCGCCTCAAATGGTCCATCCCATGGCTTAGTCCAATTTTGGCATACTCTTTCCAACATTTCGGCCGGTATCTCACGAATAAATGCTTCAATGTTGTCTTCCAATGCGTCAATTGAAGCTTTAACATATCCCCACAAAAAATAGTCTAAAGGCGTTAAATCGCACGATCTAGGCGGCCATTGACCGGTCCCGAACGTGAAATAAAATGTTCACCGAACTCGCCTCTCAATAAGTCCATTGTTGCGCGTGCTGTGTGGCATGTTGCACCGTCTTGTTGAAACCACATGTCATGCAAGTCAAGCTCTTGCATTTTGGGCAAAAAAAAGTTGGACGTTACGATTCGCATCATCTTTGAAGAAGTACGGTCCAATGATGCCACCAGCCCATAAACCGCACCAAACTGTGACTTTTTCTGGATGCATTGGTAGCTCTTGCAATGCTTCTGGCTGATATTCACTCCAAAATCGACAATTCTGCTTATTTACGTACCCATTGAGCCAAAAATGAGCTTCGTCGCTGAACACACCATAAAATGGAAGAAGCGCGCGATGAACTTTCTTAACAGAGCACGCACTTTGATAATAAAATTCAACAATTTGCAAGCGTTGTTCGTTTGTAAGACGATTCATGGTTAAATTATAGACCAAACTGAAGATGTTTGACAGTGAAACAAAACACGAAACGTGCGTCAGCTGTTTGAACCAGTGTTGCCAAAAAGATAATAGCTAAAAAATCACCCTTTAGTAGCTGTTATATAAAGGCGATTGGAATCACATTCGCAATTCAGGAGTGCAATAACTTGCAGATTCAGTTTTGAAATCGCTTCCAAGGTAATGCCTTCTTACTTCTCTTAGAATTGGACACATACCAATGAAGCGCATAACATCTTCCCTTTCTATGAGGTTGCACAAGCTGCAGTAAATTGGCAAATCAGTACGGTGTGGGACGTAACTAAGCCTGTTCAGCTCTCTGCGTAAGCGGAAAATAGTGGAAATATTCTCCAACCAGATGTAAACTGTAAATAGCTCTATGAGTCGATGATCTCGCACAATCGATAAAGTCTTGCCGGGTTTTCTCATCCACCTTCGAGATAAAATTATACAGTTCCTTTATTGAGACCCATCTGACAGTATGTTGCAAGATCTTCCAATCCTTTGCATCACAGTATGTTCTTCTCTATTGAGTACCACACAAAAACGTTTGGCAGTCTTTCGCCATGCATTTCCATCACTTTGAGATAGTCTACCTGGAACTTTAAAGTTTTGATGAATTAAGGTGGTAGTCCAGTTTCGATATGTGACATGTAGTTAGGCGTATTTCAAGGTAGTCGAAAGCATCTCTTCGTGTAATTCCTTAACAGCTTTTCAACATTTTCAAACTTGACGCATCCCCAGTCCTGCGCACACCGTACATCATAATTGATTCTGCAACTGCTACTAACACTTTATGGGTAATTAGCTTGTTGTCAAAACATTTATTCCATGTAGCACACATTTCACTCTTTGCCTTCTACAGTTTGTCCCAGAGCAACTGTACCAGACACAATCATTGTGACCCCGCAGCACAGTCAGATCTACGTGGGGCTCCTCATCGTTCCGGAGTCCCTGAAGACCAAGAGACTGCAGCTCAAGACCCTCGGCGAGCGCATCCACATCGATGGAATCCTGCAAGTGTCTGCGCCTGGCGGCCGATCGTCCTGACAATTTGTAGGTATCCTTTCGAGTTCACAGGCAAATCCATTGGCTAAGCGATCGCATCACTTTAGCGAAGGATACGACACTCCGTGTGTGGAACTACGAGACAGGCAAGGTGGAGATCGTCAAGCGCTTTGGTATGGAAATGAACGTGGTTACGCTGTACCACACTTGACAAAACATGGTCGTGGGATTCAAGGACGTCGCCAAGGTGATGCAGATATACATGCATGATTTACATGTAAGCTCGCCGTTCATACCTCAGCTTGGACACGTTAACACAGCCGTTCTTGCTTACAGACCGTCAAGCAGGGGGAGTACGGGGACACGAAGGACATCAAGGTCTCGAACAGAAAATTGTCGTTGTCGGACGACACGTTCGACACGAAGTTCGAAATATTGTCAACTCCGGCTGCTTTCCTCGTTGGGCTGCGTTGAATAATTCCCGCAATTTCTTCGGCCGTTGTGAGGTCACCGAGGGTTTCGTTGAAGATGATGTCTGCTGCGGATGAAATCTCAAGTGCATTGACGTAGCTGTTGACTTCTGTGACAAATTCCAGGTTATCGGGTGGTGTTGCTTGAAAGACGCCTTCGGAAAAGGATGAAAAGGATTCTGCTTTCTCCGCCGGCGTGCTTGCGTCTCCTTCGCTTGTCGTCAGTGTTTGTGGCAGCTTCTTCCTCTTACCGATGATTTGGTGGATTTGTCGGAATGTTTCGGGTCCTGGCTGTATCATGCGGAGCCTGTTCTCCAACTGTATGTTGCGTTCCGAAACATGATGTCCGTGCAGTTCAACTCACTGAGAACAGCTTGGTAGTCTCTGCCTCGTGTGTTCAGCTCCCGGTGGTGTATTCGCTGGAGTCTTTTCCCCAGCCTTTGCCTGTGGTGATAAAGGTTTTGGATATGTACGGGTAAATGTCTACACCTGTCTCTGCTTGTCCTGGGCCTTTTTTGCTGGTCCAAGGCGTTGTTGATTGAGTTCTCGAGTCCTTCAACCGCTGTGTCAATCGCCACATTGGTGAGGTTCCTTGTTACTGGCGGTATGTGGATGTTCTCCAGTATATCTTCTTGTAGCTTAGCTACATCCAGCTGATATAGGTTGACGTAGTCCCCTTCTGGTCGGATGTTAGTAAATATTGAATTTTCCAAGTTGATTACCAGTTTGACGTCTCGCAGGAATAGTTCCGGATCTCTGGTAGGATGTTTACCAGGTTTGAGGTAGCCCGAAAGAAATCGTGTGATGGTGTCCTTGGGTATGTAGGCTTGAGCTGGAATATCACGATCAGGGAGTTCCCCCTGTCGATCTGACTCTGTGTCCTGCCACATAGGGTGTCTTGCATTGAAGCCACCAACTATGGGCCCGTAAGTATATCTTGATTAGAGCGCATTAAGCACATCAAGATCATGACATATGTTGGCACCATTGCTTGTATGACGGTGGTACCGTTTTCTTGGGCTGTCATTGAATATAGTCAATCTGGGAAGTATAGCAAAGACACGATCCAATACGAATGAGTTCTGCGCTAAAGGCCTCTGAAATTACCAGAATTAGCAAATATAACCACCAAATGGAATTTGATCCCACTTGAAGACACAAATCTGCAGCATGTGTTGCCAACTAGTTGAATTCTTTTGGGTTGAAAATTTGCCGGTTTTTGATATGAGGTGAAAGAAAAATGTGAGGCGAGAATTTGTCACTTCGTCTAAGAGAATAAGGGGGATTTTCTTGCTCTTTGGAGAATGTAAGTATATCCGGAATGTACAAAAGTACGTCGTAAGAAAGGTCGTAACTATCCAACTATTGCGTTATACTTGCGCATGTCGGTAAATAATTGAATGCCAAGGAAAGTGTAGGATTTTCCAGTGTACTATACATTAATGGTTATTTCTTGAGTGAGTCGATTTATTGTTTAGAGGCGGAGACGCACGATCTGTGCTTGCTCGTGATTAACGTCTGAGAAATTACCCCGCATAATAAATTCCCATATTTATTGCTAAATATTTGTCATCTAACCTAAAGTCCCCCCTCCTTATTTATGTACATATAAATGTTGGTACAGATAAACGCAAGTAATACAAATAAAAAATTAATTAGCTAAAGCACTTCCACTTGGCTCACGGCGGAGACAAGCTGGGCAGGTAGGTTGTGGTGATTGAATGGAAGCACTTAGACCTGACTGGTCGATTGTCTGCTGTCACTCAGATTTAGAGGCAATCAACTAAACACTGGTGGAGGCCTATCTGGAGCTCATTATGTGCGTGTTATGGGTCTCGGTAACTCGAGTCAGTCAAGTCGTTGAAAAAGTGTGGAATAGTGTATTTAGATCTGGTGGACATAAAGAAAAGCTGAACAGGAGCAGAGATGGTGTTGCATGTTGTCTATCTCTGTTCCACCAATTCAGCATCTGAAGGAGTCATTTGCGATGTTTCCAACTCCCACGACCGTGGTAGTAACACCAGCCACATGAATAATGCACAATCGGTTCAAAGAGGACAGGAGTTTAGTTAGAGCGATGGGGATCTAGTCTAGGAAGATCAATTTAGAGGCTTAGCATTTACTGTGTGTCTGCCGTCTCGTGCTAGTTGGTTCGGTAGCTGTTCTTGATGCTGGAGTGAGGAGACAGAGTTGTTGTCTGACTAACTTTCCCCGTAATATGAGCGACCCGACAGTTCGAGGACGACCTGGGCCTAGATTCCACAACAATTACTCGTGTTATGCGTGCCATTGCTCTATCACGAGTGGATAGTCCCTAAAGTCTTATACCGACTCCGAACGATGGGGAATTTTTTCTTCACAGGAATACTCTTTAAGCACTGTCAGCGACATGAAAGAGTCGTGAATTAAGAATGTTGGGAATTCGCGAGGATTGCTCCTGGCACTGCGAGTGTAGGTGTTGACGCATCAAACCATGCCGTCCGAATTGGACATTTCTACATCTAAGTATCTCACTTATTAATTATTAGGATGAAATAGGATGCTTTGCTTATGTTCCGTGTATCAACATTTTGCGAACTCTTGCGGGCATGGGAGTCATCAGAACACACAACCTCCACGACACGACATCAGATAATGTCTTTCGACTTACAGACTTTGCGACAGCATGTAATATAGTCATAAGCAATACGATTCCCAAAAGAATCCATACGGTAACCTGGCGATTACCGGACGGTCGAACCGCCAACCAAATCGACCATGTGCTCTAGACATGCGTGAAATATCCTGGATGTGCGAACATTCAGGGGGGCAAACGTCGATTCCGACCATTTCCTCGTAGCAGCAAGATTCAGAGCTCGACTGTCCAATGTCAGAAAGCTGAACTAGCCAACAAAGAGGACATTTAACATTGGATGCCTGAGCACACCAGAGATTGCCAGAGCCTACGAAGAGCAGAGCCAGAACCTACCAAGAGGAGTACCGGTCTAGAAGACGGGAGGAGAAGAAGCTTCTACGCCTGAAGAAAAGGTTACATTTGGGAAGAAGAAAGCATGCCGGGCGACTGGAATATCAGGTCCATATGCCCTATCCACAAAAAAGGCGATCCTACGCCTTGCAACAACTGTAGAGGTATATCCCTGCTCAACGTCGACTACAAGATCCTGTCCAGCATACTAATCGACACGTACTTCTTCCGGCCCGGAAAATCGACTACCGCGGTACCGCATGTACATCTTGTATCAGACCGTGCTTATCCAAATGGAGGAATGCTTATGACGTACCCTCTCGTGGTATTGCGGATTGGGGTAGTAAGCCCCAGAAATCAGGTTGTTGGTCGAGTTCATCGCTCTAGCGTTTGACCGCGAATCAACTTCACCAGGAAATTGTCCACTCGTATCAGGTTTACCCTACTGTACTGGGACTCTTCAGTTCTATAAAGGCGAAGGCAAGCTCTAAGACAAGCCCTCTCGAACAACCGAATATTTTCCATCAAGCTTGCACTCACGTTGAACTACACGGGACGGCCATAGGTGAGCATTGGCCGGATGATGGCCATGTAGCAGACAACATTTACCCTCGCGTCGAGTTGGCTGCTGTAAAACAGTCTCTTTGTAAGGGCAAAAGAGCCTCTGGTCCTGGCCAGAGCAGCATCTCCATGTTTGTTAAAATATAGATACTGATCTAGCCAGATCCCCAGATATCTGACCACAGTCCTTTTCGCCGGTGGTTGCTCATGTGGTCCAACAATTGAGAACTTTCGCAAATTCTTTTTCCTATCCACCGAGGCCTTATACAACGGCGTTCTGAACAGTATAGTTTCCGACTTCGTCAAAACAGACATCTTAGTAGAATCAAGCTTTCCAAATATAGGGACTTAGGTCAACGAGGTTAAAAGGCGGGAAAAGTGACAGCACAATGGGCCTGATGGTTTGGGTGGAGCATAGTTTTATAAAATAAACATGCCATCAGCCTACCTAGCCTAAACTTAGCCTGACATACAGCTCAAGAATTAAACAAGTCTAGTTGAAGCCGGTTACTTACGACTGCAAGAAAGTTGACGTTAAAGAGCACACAAAAAAAGTACTTAATTTTGCTCAAATGTGTGGTTTCATTTCAACGGATAATGAAAGGTGTGCATTCCTAACATTGATCATCTCTGTTCAGGGTGGTCCATTTCTATTCTGTTCGGTTGTTGCTCTCCTCCCGAATATTTATCCCCACGCAATGCTCTAATCGCCTGGCTTATCCCAAGGGAATTCTCATGATCAGACGACAAAATTTCAAAGGTCAAACTTTTTTCCAGATTACGGCATAAACAACCGTTCCTTATCTATACACACGTACGTACGTGATTAAATTGCTCTCCCAACGCTAGCAGATGTCTCCATCTCTTTCCTTGAAATGTGCCACAACTGTCCCGCCGAATCTACACTCGTCTCCCTCTTAGTTATAATTATACATGCACACATAATATAAAAAAAAAATAACTTCATTCAGGTTTTTTTTCCAATCCCCACCTCACCATCGCAAGAACTACACAATTCGAAGCCTAGGCCGCAGCCTAACATTCACATCGTTGTCAGTCTTAATCGAGAAACGAAAAGCAGCGGTTCCAGCTGCACTTACCGTGTGGAGAGTTTACAAAAAAAAAATAAAGCAAAGTGCTCCTCTTACAGTGACGCTTTAATCGATTCTCATAACCGCCTGTACCGCAAGAAAAGCAACAAGAAAAGTGACTACTGCTGCTACACCACCACACACAGAAGTCAAGAAAACTAGTTTTGAAAGTGCAAAAATAATACATAAGAAAAGGGAAAAAATATTCAAAAGAAAAGTAAAAGTTTAACCATTTATTGTGAACGCCAATTTGACAGTCGACAAGGAAAAGTTTTTTTTCTGTTTACATTTCCACTAACGGATCGCGTACAAAAGCCTTTCATCCTCCTGACTAACTACAAAAGTAGGGATTAAAGTCCAAATAGGTAAGTGGAAATTATTCTGCAACAGGTTTTTGTTCGCAAGACAAACATCCAGTGGAATGTTTTTCTGTCTCTGAAACGCTGGAGTGTGCACACAGCTTCACACACTCCAGCCAGTACAATTTTGGTGCGCAGCACCGTGTTATATCAGTGGGAGCTTCTTATCGAAGCTTGTCTCGATCTTGCAAAACATAAGTCTGTTTAGCTCTACCCAGACCAGCCAACCAGTTGAGTAATGCTTTAACCTTTGTGAAAATCGATGTGGGAGCATGGTGTGTCATCAATGCACGAGCTGGCATCAAAGCCAGTTACGTATGTTTGTTCGCTGGTTAGTCCCATCAGAGCTGATTAGCAGCTAATGCGTTTGAATAAAAAAAATAACCTTCAAATGGCGAAATTGTTAGAGATGATGTTCAGGCTTTCTTTAGCTTGTAGGTCAGTTTGAGGTAGGTCGGCTTAAATATTTTCGAAATAAGTGGTGACATGAATTTGTGGTTGAAATTGGATTGATCAAAATAATTCATGTGGGACTTAAGTCGGTTGCCAAAAAAGGACAACCAAATTTAGCACATCTGCAGCTTTTAAAAATAATCGCAGTTCACATTAATTACCAAGTTGATGGTAAAAGGCAGCAGACCTGAATGGGCCTTTGTAAGGAGTTCGCAAAAACTACTTCGGCTTCGCAAAGCTTGAGCTTTGCTTTGAGTTTGAGCTTCATATGCGCAACTTGATAACGACTTGGTATTTTTACTGTGGCTTGCCATGTTTTGCTGAGCAATCTTCGCTTTAATCGAATATTCGTACCCACTGGAGTCCTTGGATTAAGTATGTATTTCTGTGTTTCCTTGAAGGGGAGATGAAGTGAAGTTGTAGTATCGGTTTTCCCATCGAATTAGGAGACAATCTTTTGACTGTCTTTTCACAAGACATCGACACCAACACTGGAATCGATTTCGTATCAAAGGAAACCGTGCCAATCACGAGGATCTGTTCATGCAGACGGGGGTCCTTAATTTTGAATTGTTTGCAGATCAATGGGTTGGAAATAAGTTTTCGCATTTATTTTGTAGCCTACCAATTCTTGCGCCGTCTTCCAAGCAGACATCATGCCTATTAGGGCAAACACACCGTAATACAGCAAACACAGCATGTAATCCAACAGGAATATAATTCATTTTAATTGATACCAAATTGTCCGGACGAGATAGTGTCATTAAACGAATTTGCAAACTGTGTCCCGATGTGCTCGAAGAGTGAAAAAGCAAAGGCGACCATAAGAATGGACATCGTCCCCTACGCCCCGTTGAAGATAGGACAATCATGTCTCTTGCCACAGTAAAAATCATAGTTTTTGATCGGATGGATGGTCATATGTGCGGTTTGTTCAGGACACTAATGTAGTCTTCGTACTTCCATTCCGGCGTACTTTATTAGCTTTACTCTTCATCAACAATTATATGGCAGTGATGTTGTGATTGACCCACCGACGGATTTAGGGTCGGATTCGGCAAGCGAGACTTTTTTGAAAAGGAGTGAAGAGCTTTATTTATCCTTTCGGAATCTGCCTCCAGGCAGAATAAATTCCCTAAAAAGTGTACTCACACTTTCGCCCTTGTGGAATCCGAACAAGAATGTGCACACATTATTTGTGCACATATCAAGTTCGTCCTAGCGGAATCCTGGCATTGCAGTGCTTCGTGTCTTTAGCGAAGGTCAATTTTCTCCGCCTTTTCCAGCCCAAAGATTCGTCATTTTTGAATCCACCTGTCTATTTGATTTGTACCTTACGCTGAATAACTTTTTCTTTGAGTTTGATAATTATTGATCTAGGCAATGTCGTCCTTTGTTCGTCATCTCGTTTTTTCATCATCTTCTTCTGACCCGCATGATCCACTAAAGAGGTCGCGGGGGTAAATCACGCTCGACAGATCTCCAGGCAACTCAACTTCTCCCACCGACTTTAACTCATCAAGAGTTCTGCCCATGCGTAACAGGGCGAGTTCTGGGACTTGGTCCAACCACCTCGTCGGGGTTGACTTCCTGCCCCGGAAGTCGTGATGATGGAGACATTCGTGCTACTTGACCAATCCATCGAAGCATAGCCCTTTCCTAATGTAGAAGTAGCTGCTGAACGTTGAATTTTTCGTGCACTGCCGTATTTTTTCGGCTCATAGCAGCACGAAGAAATTTCATCACAGCAGCTTGTATTCGCGATCTTATTCTTTCGTTCTTGGTTTATTTGAGGTTAATTTTATTTAGCAACTCATCATAAATATACTCACGCCGGAGCAACGTTGACAAACTGTTCAAATTTATGTTGAAAGCAGCTCAAAAGTAAGAAACTATTGGAGTACTATTACATCCAGAAAAAAGCCACCGCCGAAAAAGCCACCGGCCGTTGCTAACATTGGTGCATAGGTCGTCAAAAATGGTGATGGTCAAAACTTCACAGTCAACGGTGAGTGGTAGAAAGACAGTAGCGTAGACAAACAGCGACAAAACCCAGAAAACATATTCAAAAAATTATGACCACAAAATTCTTTGTATTTCAGTAGTGGTCCAGTATAACGAATTCCTATACAACGAATTAACGATATAACATAAACATGCACTTTCTCCAAGAGTTGACACTCGATATAACGAATGTAGCGAAAATAGCACATACATATGCACTGAAGTGAATGGTATCGATCGCGTTATATTTTGTGATAGTGTTTCGTTAAGTTCGGTAAAAATATGTCAAGAGACCGAAACAACTAATGCTAGTTATCTCCCATGTGTATTTACTCCAAAGAAAGGCAAAGGCAAAACTTTGAATATTTTATTACATCGTTATGAAACATCTTAGGAAAAATAGAAGACAAAACAATATGAACGATGGATTAAAAAAAAAAAAAACTACGGATGAAGTACAATATAGGGACGAAAGGAAAAAGTTATGTACGAATGGATGATCAATCGATGTGTCTGACTGTTTTCCGAACAATGACGTGCATGTAAAAGTAAGAAGAGAAAGAGTTTCAATGCTGATTCGGAACATAAAGAGCGATTTTACATATTTGACAGTTCTGCTACAGGGTTTACTTTCATGCAGGGTGACAAATGCCTTAATGTTATGAGTAGACACAAATTCGTAAATTTATTTTACGTTTCTTGCACGGACAATTTGCTCGATATTACGAATTGTTCGATTTAACGAACACACCTGGACATTATACCATTCGTTATACTAGACTACCACGGTATTTCAATCTAATGGACTACCTTCTCTAAAAACATACTTCAGTTGGTTTCATGTCACGAATTATTTTGATTCGAAGGATTCTGACATAAGAAATTAAATTGTGATCGAAAGCTCGCGAGTTGTACTTCGACGACGTTTGACATTTGTAGTCGAATGACATTTTGCTGAATCACTTACCACAGTGCTCAGTTGTCTCATTAATTCATTTTTGTTTTCTTTAGATTCGCTAGCCATAGTAGAAATGTAAACATTCCCAATTATTTTCTATGTCGTGTCGCATGTCAATGGGACAAATTTGTACTGTCTTCAACAATTTATGCGACATTTAAGTGACTAATTGAATACAAATTTATCACTGTGATTGTAATAGAATTTAGAGGATAACGGTGAATGTAACAAATTCTAAATAGAAATTGCAAGAGTGTATAGTCAATATGCATCATCATTCCATTTCTGTTGTACAAACCGGTCGGTGTTATTTGTTCTTTATTTCACAATAAGTTCACAAATCAATTAGCAATCGTACTACAGTCAAACTTCTCTTTACGGCCACCCCTCTACAAGGGACACCTCTCTTTACGGACAGTTCGTCATGGTCCCGGCATGACAATATTCGTGTATTTCAACTCCTGTAGAACGAACACCTCTACATACGGGACAATCATGATGATCCCACTGTCCGCTATAGAGAATGTATTTGATTTTTAGATTCGTAGTCAATGTACACAAATCATAGACATTGACTGATAAAAGATGAGCTATTCAGGCACGACTGCTGCCAAAATTACAAAAACAATTTCGTTCATGGGCACTTTTTGTTGGATAATGCTCGGCGCTTGTTCTAAAATTCACAAATGTAATCAATCACATGTGTTCATAGGTCCGGCTCTGTCATGTTTGCTTTCTCATTGAACACAGTCGATTGTCGATGATTAAGCGATGAACTCCAATGACCCACGATGTGCTATTAATAATTTGATAACAGCTTCCTTGGCTGGATAATTGAATGTTCATTCCCGGCAAACTGTAAAGAGAGTCACGTTAGAAAATACGTAAACTACCGCGCGAAATTAATAAGCCCCGAAGGGATGATTGAGAATTCACAAAAATCACTGATATTAAATATCGGGGTATAAAGTAAGCGGAGGTTTTCCCATGTAACATGTGCATGGACTTATGTGATCAGTTGAACATTAAAATTTAAATCACGTTTTATCGATTGCAAAAATGCAATGCATTGGACGCATGCAAAATAATCGTGGCTGTCGTCTTTCTTACGCCATTTTACCACAAAACAAAAGCACAGCAAATCCCCCATGTCTGCGAGTCGCAAACACACAGATCCGATTGTGATTTGCTGACACATCGTGATGCAATTTACGATTGTAATCGAAATTTACGTACAAAACCCTGCCACCCAAAATAGGCCAGAAACAAAGCACTTCTTCTCCCGACGCGCAATCATCACGTCTTCTGTGCAAGTGACCCTGTTGGTGACTTCTTTGACTCGTCAGAACGCGATAAGGAAGGACCGTGGCTACTTGGGGTTTTCTATTTTCGTTTATTATTATTTTTATTATTTACGATTGATAGCAAATAAATATTCAAGCCGCACATCTATAGATTCATAACTAAATCTTAACATTCAATAATAGTGTAAATGTCGAATAATTAAGTTGTGGTCTGCAGGAAACCTCGATTTATGCGGAAGAGGAAGTTTGGAATATTTTGTTGATGGAGATGGAAGTGCACACACGTAGTAGGGGTACTTAATCATTAATTGCATGGGCAGAACAGTCGAGCTTAAAAGGTTTGAAGTTAATTCGAGCTTTAATAATCAAACACAAACACGTTCGTCAAAATTGCCCTGATGGGGACATAAAAGCTGTGAATGGATTGTTTAACTTCGCCTCTGTGTCTAGAAAGGAACCAGCGAAGGTGTGTGCTGAATGTGATCATAGAGGAAACCCAAAAACAATGAGTCACCAAGAAATATTCTGTCTGTTCCTCTTTCTCGTCTGACTGAAATCTGGATAAAGGAACACGTCCACAGATGTGATTTTTTTGTTTGATAATTTATTCAAGTAGAATGTCGTGCTTGCGGTCGCATCGCGAAGTCTGTCTCTATTCAGTTGTGGGCAGACGACTAATAGCACTGACAGACTTCAGACACCCAACTACAGGGTGCGTTAAAGAAGAACCACCAAAGTTAAGCACATGTAACTCTTGTAGTAATTATTTGTTGTAATTTAAACATTTTAAGGCAATTTGTATACACTTTGTATGAAATTTAAAATCAGACAAATGTTCACCACCTTTGCTCGACACAGACATTGACTATTTTGAGCGCGTAATGCTTCACTTTCAGGCTTCGGACTTAGTTTCGAATACTCTGCTTGAAATGTCTAATAGTCTCTGGAAAATTAACACATACTTTGTCTTTTAAATATCCCCATACAAAAAAAAAGTCTTCTTCTTCTACTGTAGCTACAGTCCGGGGTGGACCTGGACCTAAGTCACCAAGACTGAGCTCTAATACGCACGGCAAGTTGGTTGAGATCCTTCTCGACTCGTGTGTGCCATCGGTTCCATCGGCTAGAGGACGGCCGTTGTTTTGTCCCACTGGTTCGGAGTCGAAGACTCTTCAAGTTGGAGCAGTGTTGTCCATGATCTTGACCTGACTCATGACTAGATTCAGTACGGCCAATACAGTGCCTGATTGAATCCTGGTAAAATATTGAACGCAGAATTTTTCTCTCGAAAAGACCAAGGCCTTCTTCATCTGCTCTTGGGACTGTCTATGTTTCCATAGAGAAGGACAGGGATGATCAAGGTGTGAAATAATTTCAGCTTGGTCCTTCGAGCGAGGGCTCTACTACTCAATGGCCTCTTGAGCCCAAAGAAATACTGATTGGCAAGAGTTATTCTGCGATTGATCTCTGTACAGATGATGTTCGTAGTGTTTACTTGGGAACCCTTAGCTACTTCGAAAGTATATCCGCGTATGGAGACGTTGGGTCCAATGTATTGTGTCCTTCCTTCCAGACAGGACTACTCTCCCCAGCCTAATATTTCCCACAGACTACAATCCGCAGATATTTAAGACCATTGTGCACAGGTACCTCCTCGCCCTTTCTCCCTCTATACCTTCAACCCGTGCTGTGTGTGGACCCCGGACACTTAAGCGTATTAAGAATCCCTTGTGCGCGTTCAAATTATAAAAAAAGCATATACAGTGAAACTTCTCTGTCTATAATGGACACCTCTCTTTACGGACAATTTGTCATGATCCCGCATGAAGATATTCGTGAAGGGGTTGAACCCCTTCAGAACGGACATCCCTACATAACGGACAGAAATCCTTCACTGTTTTTTATTTTGCCACCATTCATTGCTAACAAAATCTTATCCGCTTCACTGACAGCTCACTGGCATAACCAGACAAATCTGGTGACAACAAAAATCAAGCAGAATGAGCATAGCTGCCGGGCATAGCTTTTCGGGCCGTTAAAAGTTGTCATTCATTGTTCTGTCAGAACCCTCGGAAATGGTTTCACCCCATTATTGAATGGGCAGGCAACCGTGCCGTCCAAATACAGCACCAAACAAAGTCTTCAGTGCGAATATTTCGATAAGCACCTCTTCCAGGACGGTCGGCCACTGAGAGCCCGTTTCTCAAAACGACCTAACTCAGTCGGAGCTGATCGCTCAGGCAGAAACTATAGCCACATACGAACCTTTCTCATGGCTAAACAATAAAACACATCAAAGCCCACCTATTCTGACAGCCAGACAGCGATCAAATCTCTGCGTGCAGTCATTTTCAACTGAAAACTTCCCTGAATTGGCGCTCTCTCAATGAGATGACCAAAGAATTATTAGATATTCCAGAGAATTGTGAGCGTACTCGCTAGTAGATCTGCCATCTTTGCCAATCGCTCCCGCAAAACATCTACTGATGACTGAAATAATTGCTCACATAAATTGTTAATGGCCCACAGGGTGCCTCATCACTAAGCAACTGATGACACTACTCTCTTACCAAAACACTCACTCAGTCTGATCAGAAATAGAAGGACGAACCTCACAACTCTCATCGGCGTTATAAAAGGGGAACTATGTCATTGGAATTCACGCATCTAGGTTAGGCCTTCCTCACAATGACTTCTGCAGAAGCTTCAGAGATGATGAGGAAAAAGAAACTCTGCAGTACTCTCTCCTCCCGAACAAGTCACGTAGGAGCTTACCAGGAATGTCTGACCTTTTTTGACATTGAAGACCTCGTGTGATAGTTTCCCACCATGCCATCATGCAGCGACAGTTCTCGCCATCCTGCACAAAGGGACGAATGTCAAAACCAGACATGGGTTGTATAGCTCATATGCACGCTGTGTAAGCGGCCTTGGAATCGACGAATAAATAGTGGGTGTCGATCTGAACTCCTTCGGTCGATGGTGGACTTCCCTGGCCTGAAGCCACACTGTTTAGTGTCGGATGACGTATCCGATTACTTATAAGCAAAGGATCCTGTACGCAAGTAAGGAGACCTATTCGTCTTTAGTTGCCCCAAAGGGGTATCCTTTCTTTTGATACTGAGATCCCACTCATCGGGCATTCGTCCCTCCGACCATGTTTTACAGATAAGCTGAGATCTCAACATTGGCTGTTATTATTTGGCCCACCCTGTACAAAGCGGAGTTCATGCCAGACGGTACTTTTTGCCATGTCATGGTTTATTGCTGTGTATGTTCAGGCACATATATCAAGTGCTTGTTAGATTAGAAGTGATTGGCCGATGGATGACCAAGCAGTTCTGCTTGGCCACAAACCACTCAGACCCACGAACTTCTATCCACTCTCTGTGTTAATGGCCAGGGGCAGGGACTCACACTCGAACAGAGTGGATAATTCCACATTCTTGCGCTTCTGTAACCACTGTCTCGCCAAAATATTGAGTTGTCCATTGCCACTTCAAACGTCACACGTTCGTAGATGGATTGGCGTCAGTTTTGCGCGAATCTCTCAAACAATGTATACCAGCCAACGGCGACGTCTAGACAATAATCCATTTTACACATAAAAGTGTTAATGACTTCTTTGCCGACTCTTTTGCGACATCAGCGGCGTCAGCCTGCATCGCCTGACGAATTTGAGTGAAATGTCAAAATCAAAACTAGACACGACGCTACGCATAAGTGGTCCGCATACTAGGTGATGAAATCTCATTTTCGTCGGAGTCGGAGACATACTCGCAAACTTTTTGAGTTACGATTATCTTCGTCATAGCTTTGTCCAAATGCATGTGTTTGTGTCTGTTTTGCCGAATCCCCTAGTGGTGTTAGCCACACGAAGTGGTCATAAAACATTCAAGTCTTGTTTCGTAGAATTTCTTCTAGTGACCTTCAAACATGCTGTGCGACTCCGTCTGCTTTGTTGTGTATAAGATTTAAATATTTATAAGCGCACAACTTTGTCAATAACCTAGCTGCACATAGTTCACATATCTAAATATGACGTATGCCGGGAATGGAGACAGGAGAACTGGTTTTCTGTTGTGAATCCATTTGTGATGTATCCCAACTTGATTCTTATCGCAATTCAGTTTGTAATGAATGGAGGGAAATCAGTATCACACCATCAAAAATTAAGAGGTGTGATCATCGCTAGTGTACGTCAATACGAACGCTTGGAGTAGTTTGTCTAGCATGTTTAATAGACCATGTGTGACTTAATGTGATTTGAATTCAATTTGCATATGCGTACGAACATAAACCCGATAGCGGCGGCGTTAGTCGGTGGCCTGTGGCATGGAAAACCCCACCGGCTCTTGTGTGTTCACAAAAAATGAGTAATAATTTGTGTGTTTTTATTTTTGTCTGCGGTCATCATCAAATAACAGAGCCCCCCTCGAATGATATAATGATGGAGTTTATTCGAAATCGATTTTCGAATTCGTGCAGCTTTGAAATTGAACTCGACCTTTGTGCGTGTGCATATAACAATCGCGTGCCCTTCGAAATTCACTTTTCAGTATTCACTGGATATAATGCACTTGCACAACTTTTCAGCCCTGTGGTGCACAATTGCATCGCAATTTTTATGACAATTTTTTACATGCTGACCATGAGTGCATTAAAATAAATCGAAATTGGTTTGAGGTTATGTTTATTCATTCACACTCATCATGCATGTGGTCAAAGGCATTAGTGAAAAACTCTGATGTAATTGTAAATTTTCCAGTGATCGCGTGGAATGAACACACCTGGGTTTTTATCCCAAACGCACACGATTTCAGCTGACCTTGCAGGACGTACACGTGCTGGAGTTTCCACATCATTAACTTGGTCAAATTTATCGACTTAAAACAAAGTGTGTGAGCGGCCGCTTGATGATGACCAATGGCGGAGGGGGGTTTACAAAATGCTTCCGTGGTCATTTTACAGATTTGTTTAGTAAGTTCGAGATGTGCCAAGTTTTTATTAATTTATATTTTATTATACCCGATTTTTTACTTATGAAAAGTCATTAAATATTGACAACTGTATGAAAATTAAAATTAGACTTCTTGTTAGACGAACAATCAGCAATCAAATGAATTGAGTCATCACCATCATATCAGCGTCTTCTGACCAGCATGGTCGACTAAATGGGGTTACAAGGCACGCACGATAGATCTCCAGGCCACTCCACTTCCACCAACGACTCGCAGGAGTCGAAGAGGAACCATTCGGATTTCTTGCCTTGGCCCAAGTACCTCGCCGTGAGTCTGCCAAGAGCTCGTCTACCTAATAGAGTCAATCAAATGAGTTCTAACTAAAAAACATCCTCGAATGAAAAGATTCATTCCTTTTATAACAGGTTTAATACTGTCGTTAAATTAAGTGTTAATTACGAACTCACTCATTACAGTGGATCAAATGATCATCAGTAAGATCCCATGACGAGACTCAGTTGCACAACTTATTTCTTGATCGCCTTAAAGGAGTATTTCAAGAGAGAGAGAGAGAGAAAGAAAGACTCATAGTGTTCATGGCACACATGAGCTGTGATGAACTGCATATGCGAATTTTCAGCCCTATCCAACTTTCAGCAAATCTAAACAAGGGCACATACATATACATAACCATTTAGAGTGGACATTAAGGAAATGTATTCACCTAAGTAGAGTTTTTGGTATTCGCGGTCGTCTTATAGTAGGCGATAAGCCTAAAGTCGAATTTAAATTTAAAATGAGCCAAACATACATTTAAAGAATAAAGTCGACTTGTCACATTCGATTTCGTAAAGTTGTTAGCATTTTTTTTTTGAAAATGTTTCCGGAAGATCGAGATTTTCAGATATTTAATGATTTTTAATTGATTTCACGGCCAAACATATACGAACCACGATCGATTCCATTTGAAGAGTTGGAGGAAGAAGAATTCTCTTCGCGTTATAGGAACTGGACACAGGTTCGATTAAGAAAACAGAAACATTTTCGATTGAGTTGGTGGATGTGGAGGAACCGCAAACTTGTACTGCCACTGGTCTACAATTGCTGACAGCTTTGCATTTTTTTGGAGGAAATTTCCATCAGTGTGGTGTTTGTAAGACTTACTAACAAGTGAACTGGTTCTATTGACAAGGACTACCGCACGCTTGTACTTTCAGGAGCTTTGCTTGACGACGCAGGCTAGCCCTGTTCAATAGTTTGCTAACGCCAATCAGAAATTCTCCGAGAACTGCCGACAATAGCCATACAGTATCAAGGAGCACAATTGATTGCCTATACAACCACTTGAAGTCGAAATTTCGATTGACTTTAGAGAGACTACGCTCTTGTTGCTGTTGCAGTGGTGCACAACATTGCCGAGCAGTGGAATATTCCTAAGATTAAGAGGAACCCACTATCCACTTCTAGTCAGCAAGAACCACACTCCGACGGAAAAATCACTTTAGAATAACACTTCGAAGTCGATACTAGATATGCGTAGGCATAAATACCTCTATGAATAACGAAAAGTTAAGTAGTCGGCTTTTTGATTAAGCGCCGGCTTATAACTAATGCTGGAAACAGATGTGCAGAATTTCTCATGCCACGAAATTAGAATACACAAGATTATACTCGTATGTAGCTGAACACACGTAAATTCTGCATGCAGAGCAGCGCTGCAGTCAGTCTCTACTTCATCTCTTCATTAATTTCGCTGCGCAGAGAACATACTACTAACAACAAAAAAAAAATTATTTGAATTTTGTCATCTATCGTCAGGCATTTGTTCATTAATTCTCCTAAGCAACGAATGCAGTATATTACAATAGAAGAAACATTGATAGATTTTTTATGACATTAAATTCTGCGCGTGTGTTTCGTGTGCAGATATGTATGCAGTGCTGCCAGCAGAGATTCTGCACATCTGTTACACGCATAAAGTCGACTTTACACACCGTCTCCACTGGACATATTTCTGCCCACCATCACAACCACGACCTGAACATCCATCCGCGCTCTTTTTTTTCGTGGGCAATATGTGCCATGTCGTTTCACCCCAACGTTGGCTGCGAGACAGTCAACATCAAGAAGCGGGCCACCAAGCACCAATTGACGAAGTCGATCTCACTAAAAATAGTGCCAAGAAATAACATTCACTAACACTCGTCTACTTTTACTCTCATTATTTGCGCAAATATAGGAAAACCTCAAATATCATGTCCAACTTTTAAATCGATACTTTTTGACACGACATATTATATTGGGTCTATAACTTACTTGCGGTCTGCTAAGAGATGGCGTAACTTGTAGTATTCTTATGTCAGTATATGTCATTCATTTGAAGCGTAAACAACAATAATTAAAATTTGTGAAAAAGTGTTTTTGCGGGGAATTCTTCTTCATTTCTTTAATATCAAACATCTGCCTCTCTTGCCCTTTAAAATGTTTGACAACCGGTTGCCAAATCGGCATTCACATTATTCGTGAATATTTGTCAAAAAGCAAAACTTACAAAAACCCCCTCAAATTCATCATTGGGATAGGTGGCAATAAGCTGTGAAGCAGAAATGAAGTATTATAGAGATGCCCAACTTCACAGCTGATTTTGACAGTTATTCATGACTTTTTGACATTTATTCACGAAATAACGTAAATGCCGTTCTCTGATTGGCTTTAGAAAACTATATAAAAAATGGTTGCCAAACATTTTAAGGGCAAGAGAGGTAGAAGTTGTGTGCCTCCATCGTACTTCATTTCTGCTGTGAAGTTGGCTATCTCTCATTTCTAGTCTGGGCATGGTTTGTGCCTCCACAAGATTTTTTCACTCAAGTTCATGAACCGGGCATGGTTAATATTCAGTGGAGACTGCGTGTTAGGCACTATTGATGAGCAGACTATGCATTTGAGCAAAAGAGTTATAATCTGCACATTTAATTATGTATTGAGCAAAATCTCAATCTCAAGCCCTTTATCAACGAATTAATCATTCTCTCAACAGCCCGATCCATAGATTCACTACTAAAAACTTTGTATACGCGAACGGAATGATGTGTCAGAGATTGCGAAGTTGTGCAGTGTGCTCATATGAACAGTATTTATGTCTAATGACACACGAGCGTCCAAATTGGAACGCGGAAGCTAACCCTTGTGTGTCATCAGCCTTAGTCATCCTGTCATCTGTCATCGGTGCGTGACATTCATAATGAATGGTAGTGACTGGTTTTTCTCTTCCGAACTATATCTCTGATGGCGGTGGCTTATGTGAAGTTTTATTTATGTTTTCTTTATATCAGCCTGCTCTCATACTTTCCTAGGAATAGCCTAAGAAGAAACTCTATAAGTCAGATTCGTTAAAAAAAATCACCAAAAGTGTGTATAAACCAGCAGATCTAGTAAAACAAATATCTCAGAGCCATAGCACTTGTGTTACAAGGTACGACGAGGTTGACACACCTAATTGAAATGCAGTAAAACTTCTCTAAATCGGGAACCCTCATGTACCATCATGATTAGTAGTAAGTAGTATCGATTCTAGGGGGTAACTCAAGTTATTTGCTGCTAAACTTCATCTAAACATCTTAAACTTCATCTTTTTGTCTGTCTCCCATTTTCATCCATCCGTAAGCAATTGGAACGAAAAACGTTGGTGGTCGTGACGTTGAGGTTGGTGGGTCGACCCCTACGCACTTGAGCCAACACAGCCCAGATTTGGCTTCCCCCTTTTCACGGCCCCACCTCTCCCGACTTACTGATAATGCTCAAAGAGTATTCCTGTTTAGAAACTGCTGCTCAAAATTTACATATTATTTTTCACTACTCCACTAAAAGTGTACGACAAGTAGAATATTAAGAGTCGCTGATATTTCGTTTCTACGACAAATTGTAATATATTTGTGGTACATCAAGCTTTTAGTGTATTGCAAAAAGAATACTTCGGAAAGCAGAATATGAAATGTTTATTCACACAAAGCAAAAAAAAACTGGTCTTGCCTATAAAAAACAAAAGGATAGCTCCAGCCAGATTTGAACACAGAATGCAGAACGCGTGAGCATGCACCAACCAACTCCGCCAAAGGAACCCGATAACTTTCAAGGTTTTTTTTGGTTCACAGTCGGCATAGGTGTGACATATTTACATATACAGCATCTTATTATGGAGTGATAGCTGTATTTGAAATCTTAGTGCAACATGCCCAGCTAAAACCAGAAATCAATTCAATGCGATGCTCCACTTTACAGCTGAAAATAGTCCTCGTCAAGCAATGAATTTTACAGTATTTGGACAGCTGAATGTGGTGAATCTACGCGTATTTGAATTTATGCATTATGACTGGTTCGCATTGTCAAAAAGTGTTAAGGGGCAAGAGAGTTGACTGATTTCTGGCTTAAACTCGCAACCTGGGCAAAATTATCGTTCTCTCTCGAGTCTGCTCTGTTGAAACGACGCATACCTTTTGTAGTCTACCTCCAAGACTTAGCACGTGATGGTTTTGATTGACATAACGTCACTACATTAATGCCATTATGCATACAGTCAGCGTCAAAAGTGAGTGTGCATCATACATAATGGAAAAACAATCTCTTTTCAATAAAATAAGTTTTTAATAAAATAATAATAAATTGAAATAACACACAAAACCGTGCAAACCAATTTCTAGAGTAAACTGTAGTGTGTATTCATATGAACAGAGCAATGCATGCACTCTTATGCATAAACAAATGTGTGTAGATTACAACTTTTGATAACTACGGTGGATAGTGCACACAAGTCTGATTCGGAATTGTGCATCTTGTTGTTGAACTTGACAATGACCTACATCAATCAATGCTCAGTTAATGCAGAATTTTATTTTATTTTGTGGGCTTAACAATTTATTTGCAGTCAATTAAGCAAAATGTGCAACGCGCATAATGTTCGGATAAAGGTGGATAAAGGTGACGTCTTTTAAACCTGTGTGGATTTGGAAAACCCAATTTGCATTGTACCTAGTGCTAGAAATTGTTTTGGTACAGGAAGTGAACTCATAAAATAATATGGGTAGCGCTACAGCCGGTAGACGGCCACGGCCCAGCTCCTCAGCAACCACTCGGGTTCTGCGTGCTATTGTTCTTTCACGAGTGGAAGGGCCTTCAGTTATATGCCGACTCATTACGGCCAATTTGAGAAGCTGTTTTGTACACAGTTATTATTCTTTGAGAATTGTCAGTGACTCAAAAGTGGTGGGGCAGTGAAAATAATTTTGGTCGTACCGGCTGGCAGCGAGTTTGAATAGCGTAACGCCACGGCCAACTCATTGATCTTCAAAAAATCTTTGAATTTTTACAATTTTAGGTTAAAACTAAGGGTTATTGTGTTGGGTCAACAATAGGACCCACATGATGTACATTGTATGATTTAAAATTTGGGGTTACAATATCGGTTTGGTGTTTATTTCTTACATCCTACAACGTCCAGTGCTTACATAGAGTTGTTCAGATCCGTGTATCAGTGTTGGTTCTTTTGTGATGGGGTGGTGGTGTGGTAGCCTCGATGATGACTGCTAGAAGCCATGCAACTCGTTGTCGTTGTGTAGTTCTGAAGCCACTACTTGTCGTTGCGTAGTTCTGCTCGCTTATCATAGACTTAGCGCATTGAGGTAGCGTTGCCTTGATTGTGTTTCAACGAGGCAATTGTACTGTTCCAAGGCGATGATGCGTGCGCTTCTGGTAGAGCTGATAGAGGTGCATAATGTACATTCAATCCGCTTCAAGACAGGGAAACGATGCGACATTGTTCAAGGTGAGAAATATTCGCCGTATTTTCCTTTCGAAAATAGCTTCCTCCCTAGTGGTCTTAAGAATGGTGTGCCATAGTGGGAAGCTGTACCTTAAGATCGGCAGTTTTATCCGCTTGTATACCCGAAGCTTTGTTTTCTGGCTTAATCCTCTCTACTTGTGCATAAAAGGATAGATGCCACACAACTGAACTTGACTAATATTGACTGCTACTTGACTGCTTTTGGACTATCTCTGGAATCATCGAATGGAGCAAGTTTCGCCAGTAAGCGCACACATACAGAAAAATCATTTCACCTAATAAGAAATTGTTCACCATTGCGTGTGTGTCGTCCAAGAAGCAGAACGATAGGCTTTAGGCTCAGTCATCACTTCAGAATACATTCCGCTAGCTCAACGCGGACACCACCCTCAGTGAACCATCTCATCAGAGGGGAGTCGCTTTTGACTTCAGCGAATATTATTTACCAAACTGATGTTTTTGAAAGCGTTGAAAATAAACCGAGCACCTATAAAGGCATTCAACTGGGATATATTATGCATTAGATCTAACGGAGAGCTCTAGGGGATTTCGAAAAATTAGTTAAATCGAGGTTGCACTGCATTTGATTAGAAAACAAATTTCATTCAGTACACATGCACTTTCTCTCCACCCTACATGAGGCATCGACGGTATAACGTCTAAATGCGCAAACTTTTGAATAATACAGCACAATTAGTTACCATTCACTACTGCCTCCACTATACAACAATCTAGCTTTTGTGAAAATACTTGCATATGAACGTAGGAAGTCGTTGGGGAATTACTACGTTATGGTTCGGTAACTCCTCGTTTATTTGTTCGATAAGAGTACCGACCTCAGTTCATATACAACTCGAATCTCACTTCATTTACATATTAAGTACCTACGATTAAGGCAAAATGCATGCAAGTAAATGAGAATATTTCGTTGATTGTTGTTTTGTGTCTGTACGAACGGATGTTATTCATCACATTATCGACCTGCGTATACCTGCTGCATTCTGTTTAGTTTCACAGATCCGGCCAGAAATGCTTAAGGCAATGGGTAAAGAGGGGTACGGGAGGTCTGGGAACGTGGTGAGACACCTGGCGATTGGCAAACTGGGGTGATTGTTCCACTTTTCAAGAAGGGGGACAAAAGAGATTGCTCCAACTACAGAAGCATATCTCTTTTAAGTCTCCCCGTGAAAGTCTGAGCGAAGGTGTTGGAAGCGCGTTCTAGAGCTATGGTCGAGCCCAGGATGGGGGATGAACAGTGCGGCTTTCGTCCCGGTAGAAGTACAACCGACCAGCTTTTCACTGAAAGAATGGTACTTGAGGAGGCTTGGGAGTATGCCAAGCCCATCTACAGTTGTTTTGTGGATTTGGAAAAGTCATACGACCGTCTTCATCGAGCTAAACTCTGGAGTGGAGTGTTCTACAGGAGTTAGGGATTGATGGTCCTCTTCTGAAGGCCATTCAGTCTCTATACACAAACTGTAGCAGCTGGGTTCGGGTTAACGGTGCTAAATCAACACCTTTCACCGTGGGCGTTGGACTTCGCCAAGGGTGCGTCTTGTCACCTCTCCTCTTCATTGTATATATGGACTGGATGTTACGGCGCAGCCGAGGCGAGGAATGTTTCACATTGGGAGAGTTGAGGGTATGTCATCGACCACGAACGAGGTAGTTGGACCAAGACCAAAAACTCGCCTGGTTACGCTTGGGCAAAACTCCTGATGAGTTACCCTATATGGCGGACGATCGAGTTGCCTGGAGATCACACTTGCGTGGTTTACCCCAGCGACCCCTTTAGTGGAACATGCGGGTCAGAAGATGTTCTTGTGGTTGTGATTGTTGTTGTTGATAATAATAAAAAAGGACCTAAAAAGGACCTGATCAGTCAGAGAACGGCATGCACATTTTTTCATGAATAAAAATAATAAATAAATATGGGTGCGGCTACAGTTCGTAGAGGACCAGGGCAAAGCTCCTCAGCAACCACTTGTGCTGTTATTGTTCTCTCACGAGTGGAAGGGACCTTCAGTTGTATGGCCAAGTTTGGGAAGATAAGTTAAGAAGTTTGAGAAGCTTTTTTCTAGACGGCTATACTCCTTGAGCATTGTCTGTGACTCGAAAGAGGTGGGACCGTACAAATTATTTTTGTCTTTCCGGCCGGGAATCGAACACAGGCAGTAAAGCCACTGCCGCCAAGTAAGTAATATGCGTGAATAACCGTCAAAAATTTATGAGTAACTGTCAAAAAGCGTCGATGGGTAAGGGGACCATTAGCTGTGAAGTTGCACTCTCCGTTCTCTTAAGCACTTCATTTCTGTTGTAGAGTATATGAAACTTAATTATTTGGTGTAACGAAGGCGAATTGTCGAAACCCGATTTACATGGCAATTTGCTCTTAATTCTTCAACATTTGTTCATATTTATAATTTCCCTTTCAGGACTGTGTAAGTGGTTAGTTTCAAAACTATTTCCATTTATATCTTTTGTTCACACGTGACATCTTACAATAAGTCCAACAAATGCAAAGTAACTGATGAAATAGTTACATTAAAGTCAATAAAATTGCGTTTTTGGCAACCCTCCACATTAAAATACAGTCTTATTAGTGAGAGTATGTCAGCTTATGTGCCTAGTGTTACCTCATTCAAAATGCGTGCACGATCTGAATTATCAATGCGGTGTTGGTTTACTGAAAACAAAAATAAAAAATAAAACGACAAAATAGTCCGAATCTAGAGCGCAATGGAGGGGAAAATGGAGAAGATCATTCACCTCAACTGCACGGTGATTACTCGTAAGTTGTGGTATATAAAATGGCATTTGTCAATCGCGGTTTGCATGGTACAGCTCTCTTGCAAAACTAAGCTGGATCTGCATAAGACCTAAGCATTCAAGTCCTGCCTCATGGCGCAAAGGGACTTGGGATTAGATGGACTTTCTCGAAATCGGATGACGAAATCTCTTGAGTGTGTCAAAAAACTGAACCTAATTGTTATTTTTTGTTCACGAGATCCCACAGTGAACTGACCTAGGAGCTAAAAACTGCTGCAGGGAATTTGAGAAATGGTGTATTTGTAGCAAGTACGACATCTACAGGTCGTGTACCAAACTAGAAAATGTTCGCTGAGCGCGTGGTGCATTTTGCTGTAATGTTTTAGTTAAGAATTTCCATATGCTCCGAATTGGCTAATGTCTTCTAATTCCGAAGTAAAAATACAAATACTCTAGAAGACATCTCAGCTTCTTCATGTGACGTGTAATAACGTGTTATTTAATTCCGAACAGTCGATAGGGAGAGATCTGTTCCACTATTTTAGCACATTGTGAACCGATTTTTATTTATGGTTCTTTCGTTTAGGCCGAATCCGAATTATCGTCGCAGCATCTGTGTCACTGCACCATTGAAGCTCACGCTTCCAGATTAGATCTTCCATACAATGTCTTCTGCAGAATCTGCAGAGAAGAGCAGGAGGCAGAAAATGTTGTGCATCTTCTGGAAAATTGTAGCACTCTCTCCTCCTGAAGAAGAAGTCACTTAGACACCTCCTACTTTAACAACCTGGACGAACTAAGTAGCATTAGTGCCAGTCATCTTCACAGCTTAATCAACAGCAGCACCAACTGGTTTGTGGAATAGAATCCATTTGATCCGCGTGGTAACACAATGTACCTACTCTGGACCATGTGTGACTGCTGCCAACCATCATTTTTTAACCCTTTTTTGGACCAATCCGAGGATGTGCATTTACCCTGTTTGGTGGTTAGCTGTCAAAGACTTGTTAAAATTCCTGTTGTGTGTGTATGTCTATAATTCAATTACTAGTTCGAAAAAACAAGATTTCTTGTTCTAGTTGGATTTTAAAATAAAGATGTCACTCCTAATTTGACAGATTATAAGTTGCTTGCCTGGCCGTGTCTGGTTTCTTTGATCAAGATAACATTTAATTGTATTCTTCCTAAAACTGGAATAAAGTCGAACAAGTAATGCCAATAAATTTCGAATTGGGAACGGGACTCATGATTGATATGTCATGAGTGACATTTGCATAGCATACTAACACAATTCACAAAACAAATTCTGCAGGTATTAAATGCAAAATTGAATACTTCCTCTGGTTCTCGTTTTCATCACATCACAAACCTGTACGACTGGATAGTTTGGATATTACCATTTTTATGTCAGCCACACTGTGTTTGTGCAGTGCTTAGAAGATGCACATTGAATCTTTTTAATTATTATGCAGACTGATGATAAGGGTTAATATGATCGACCTAAGTCATTCGCTTCTGATGCAACTGTTCTTCAAGTTACAGCACACTAATGATGATTTGGGGCCGTTTGCTGATACTTAAATCTCAAGTTACACTTAAACCTTGACACTTAAGCCTATTTATATGTTAAATATTCACGAGCAAGGAAAAATAGGTAAAATTGAGCATACGGATGGGAGAGTAGACTACATGAGGTAATCTATCGATTAATTGAGAGGAGTTGTTTAAATAAATTTTCATTTATTATCTAAATTTGTTACGTGTGTATTTTGCAGTGTTTTACAATGTTTTAACATTTTCAACATACAAGCAAAATTGACCTGACGTTAATTTGACATCTCAACTACAGTTCGACATTATTTCTAGATCTACTACAATTTCTCAGGCGTCCTAAATTAACTTCCACAATCAGTAGCAGGCGTAAGAATAATAGTTATTCAAAAAAGTGGCATTTCTGCCATCTCTGAACGTGGCTAAGAAGTAGATTTACGAGTAGTATGAGCAAACGGTCCTTAGTCTGCTACTTTTTCCGTGTCTGCTGCCCGTGGGAATGGGGTCGTGTTTCCACGTCTGATTTGTGTTGTTGCATGCGTTGCCAAATGTGAAAATCCAACTGTGTGCAGCGCGTGCTTCGTATAAAGCATGCACACATGAAATAAAATCTATATCTTTAAACATCGAAAGCATCCGATGTTATCGATATATCGATGTATAGGTAATGAGCACCTCTACTTGCAATGCAGCATCTAGACGCAGCTTTACACGTCGTCTCCACTGGACATATTGCTGTGACGGTTCATTAGGTAATTTACGACTGAATAATTAATGTTTTTTTCCGCTGGACATGAACGATGCCCTGTTCATGAACATGATGTGAACAAATCTAGTGGAGGCAGAAAAATCCATGTCCAAACCTACAAACATCGTGTAGGAGAATCTTGATTTTATGACATGGCATGAGCTCTGTTCAAAAGTTGGACATGAGATTTGACGTTTCCCTATATGTGCACGATTTCGTTTGAATCGAGTGGTTAATATTGAGAGCAAAAGTAGAAGTGTTTGAATATCATTTTTTTGCATTAGTTTTTAGTGAGATTGGTTGTCCGCTTCTTGATGTTGACGCTCTCGCAGCCAACGGTGAATTGAAGCGACAACGTATATGATGCCCACGAAAGAAATATGATTAGTGGAGACGGTGTGTAGTTTAACATTTTTTTTAACATAGTAGACGCCAGTGTACTCCTATTAAATTCTCAGCACTGCTTCCTCTCCATGAAAATTGAGGAATGGTTACAATGCCTATGACTACCAATGATTCCAATTATCGTCCTTTGAATAAGAGCATATTCATATGAGCCTTAATTAATCAATGACTTTCAGCAGCAATGCAATAAAACTGGCCACAAACGGCATTTGTCTGGCTCAAAAACTGAAACATTCTTTTTTGACGAAACTACTCTTTGTTCAATTACACTCTATGACAGATGACAGCGGTATCATTCAAAATACAATTTATGCAAAAATTCATACAACTCATAACGTGAGAGTCCAAACTTTGTACACAGCTGGTAACCACAGGGACAAATGCGAAGATGCAACTTGAATACTGAGAAATGTTTCGTGATGAATCTTTGGTTCAAAACGAAGGAATAAGGTCATTAAACCATTAAACCCACGAACATGGTGGAGGTTCAATACTATGGACTCGCCTGTGAAATAATGGAGGATTTCGTTTTTATTGATGCTACAATGAACAGCAAGAACTAAAAAATTCCCAACTCCCACAAAAACTTTACAAGACGACTCGCAGAAGATTAGGTGCCGTATTCAAAACCAAAGGATGCGTAACGCTGTACGAAATTGTTTCTAGTCGCACTGCTCTGTACTAGTGGGTACCGACTGTTTACTCTCTCTGCATGTTGTAGTTATAAGCCATACTGTGTTTATACAGTAAAACTTCTCTATGGCGGACATCAGCGGGACAGTCATGAATGTACGCTATGTAGAGGTATCCGTTCTGCAGGGGCTGAAATACACGAATATCTTCATCCGGGACCATGACGAATTATCCGTAAAGAGAGGTGTCTCTTATAGACGGGTGTCCGCAAAGAGAGGTTTCACTGTACACGTTTTTTCCTGGCTGAAAAGGGAATACTTCTTATAAGACAACGACTTCGTTGGGATACTATGGGAACCGCACCGATCGTTTTGGCAGAAAGCCGAAACGTGTTGGTGGACCCTTTTGCCAAAAAAGGGCGATGAATTCATTTCCTACATTAAAAATTCCATAAACTCAATTCTTAAAGTATAAAGAGAAACAGAATAAACATATCTGGAATGAAATTAGTTTGAAAACGGAATTTGAGGGTGATTTATTGGCTCATGTTTACGACAGCATTGCGTTGATCCAATATTTTTCAAGAGTCAATCCTTAAACAGTTTAACTGAGCCAAACCGGGCGCATTTTATAATAATCAACAGTCTAGTTCCTTCAAAATAAAGGGACGCACAGGCATTGCACTTCGAATTTGTTGACTCACCTTATCCACCGAAGGAACTGTTAAAAGACACCAAACAACTAATTGGAAGGTCTGCGATTCGATCAGCGACAAGAATGGACACACTTTAGAGAGTTAGGGAGGTGAAACTTAAAAGCATCTTGTCAACGTAAAAGCCAACCTCAATTTATACAAGTACCCACCTACATAGCACTCCTGGTTGCCACCGCACAGGCATGCTTATGTGCACATCTTCCATGTCACTGCACATCACGGATTTCTCCAACTGCATTCGATTTGTTTCTTTTGAAAGCACATATATGTACACGCGAGTGTTCAACAAATTACACTTCATACAATGGAAAGCTGAAATTAGGATCGTTGAAGCCGAATGACTCATTGTTGTTGCTCACAAGACCGTTAAGTAAAAAAGTTGATATCACCGTTGTTTCCAAATTTCATGCTACTTGAAGTCACTGGCATCTTTTCCCCCATCTGACTCATTTGGAAAAGCCAAACCAGACCAACAATATAATCTTTTTTCGGTGCGTGTGCGTGTGCTTTGTGCGTTTGTGTGCACGACTGAATGAATGAATGTGACGTTGACTTCAGTGGTCTGTGAAGAAACGTTCACTTTCACTTTCTTTGTTTGTTTGTTTTATTTTCTGCCTCTTGCTTTGCACTACTTCATATTATGAGACGTTTTCGATGGAATCATCGAATATTCCAGTCAAGCAGATTTTTTTATATAATCAAAGGTCTTATCGTGTGAATGTTGTTTTGAAGTACAGTGGAACGCAGCAGATTTTGAAGAGTTTTACAATCTTACAAACTCTCTAATTGTAATTGTAAAAGTATTAAATTTGATCTGACACACTGGTTAAAATTCTTTAAAGCAAACGAAATTGTGTTGATTTGATTAACGGCTCTGGTACGCAGAATACTTTGCGTCAATACGTCAGCGTAAGCGATACTTTGACAGATACCTATGAACATTCAATACATGTTCTGACTGGAGCAGACACATAAACCGAAGCAGACCCTGGAGATGGATGTAGTTGATCATCTTTTAACTATTCTCTCTCCTTCAGCGTTGACAGTCGTCACATTGTGACGTTTGAATAGAAACCGCTGTGCGTTGAAGTATTCATTGTGCCCTCTACCTCTCTCGTCTCTAAACATTTTTGACAACCGCTTTTATATCGTTTCGTCAAACCAAATCAGAAAATGACATTCACATTATTTCGTGAATAAACATCAAAAAGTCATGAATATCTGTCAAAATCTGAACCAATCAGCTGTGATGTCGGCTATATCTACAAAACTTCACTTCTAATTCTTCCCTTCCTTGTGACAATTACTCGTCAACGGACGCTTTGACGCTACGCACGTAAAGCATTCAATGTGCCGAAGCTTTAAATGACACAAATACGTCCGGGATGTGTCCACTTTCCAATAACATCCACTTTGGACATGAGCACTCGTTCACATCCTTAGCACAGCGAAGATGGATTTCTTTTAACAACAGGCTGTCCAGCTTAAGAAAACAAACAGCGAGTATGGGCTTCTTTTTTTAGTAATCGGCCTTATTTCAAGATACCCACACAAAAGCGTAACGTCACCCTTATACTATAGATGTGAAATTTCTATGAACTTCAAGAGAAGAATATCCGATTTTTTCCATTTTCGAGTGTTCTTTTAACAAACAATTCACGATACATTCTTTAATACTTTTTATTCTCTTATCGAGTGTGAACCATAGCTTCCTTCCATCAACCTCGGCGTGCTGCTTTCAGTCATCAAGACCAAGATGTTGTGCGTCCGCGAAGACATCTATGCAATGAGTAATGCCAATCAGTACTTTTCAAAAAAAAAGGGTTCGGTGTTTAAATGCTTATACCGTTAAGTGGCACTAGTTGCAAGAATAGCTTTATATGGTACCTACCTTTCACTCACAACTGCCTCAAAAGTGTTGGAATGTTGATTGAGTCATTTGTAATTATCTGCCATGATATGCGTTTATCGCCAGTTCTCAAAATTCAAAAACATATTTTTCTGTGGAATGTAAACTCAGCATGAATGCGCGGTCTGTATGCCGTAAAGTGAACGACACTTCGTTGAGTTTTAAATTCCTTATGAATTCGGAGGACGTGACGTTGTAGTGAACATCAAGTCGACGCGGAGCGTTCGTTTTGAGCTTTGATCTGGTAGATTAAATATTCAGTAAATACAATGCAATGCTCGAACCTCATTTGAAGCACACGTGATGGGATCCATAAGCACTACGGAAGCAATACTTTTGTAAGAAAATACAGAGGCAAACAATATCTCTTGTAAACATTTGTAGTTTAATCAGAAATTTACGTTTTCTAACAACAAAATCGTTGGGTGTCGGTGCATCGACCTCCAAATCGGCTGTGTCAGGTTCAATCCCCGAACTAACAATTACTTCATTCATGGCTTCAACTCTTTCGAGTCACTGACAATGCTCATAGAGCACCCTCATCTAGAAAAATGTTCCGAAACATTACCACTCGGTGTCGGCATAATACTGTCGGTATCATCCACTGGTGATAGAACAATAGCAAGGACCACAGAAATGATTGCTCTAGAAGCTAGGCCCAGGTCCACCGCCGACATATTTGATTGGTGCATACATAACGATTTATATCGTAATTTAAAGAAATGTCATTAAATATAGTTTACGAAATTAGTATATCCTCTGAAATTCAGTTATTCCATTGGGTCTGTTGCTCTTTCTATGGAACATTCCGTTAATGATTTGGGAGTCTCTTATCACGCACACATTTCTCATATCTTATCAAAAGCCAACCCAGCAGTAGGTTTCATAAAGCGGAACACCAAAGGATTTACTAATCCATTCGCCTTGTTATCACTCTACATTTCCTTGGTAAGGCCCCTCCTTGAATATGCAGTTGTTGCCTGGAATCCCGCCTTCAATACTTTTTCGATCGTATCGAAAAAGTACAAAAGCGATACACTAAATATGTTTTCTTTAAGAAACCTTGGGATTTTCACCCGAGCAGGTGCTAGCTACTTGGCATAAAATCCCTAGCAACTAGACGCATTATTCATGACGTAATGTTTGTTAAGGATATACTTTCCTACCATATAAAGTGTCTCTACTCACACGGATAAGTAGAGTGTTTATTGAATATGCCCAACACTTAGATCTATCTGAGAACAGATTAAATTTTAAAAGTACACTCTTAAGCCTGTTTGCATTTAGATCTCCAAAAATATTGTATAACCATAAATGAGATTTCTATACTTTATAATATCTGTTAACACATGTAGCTTGTAGATTAAATAAATAAATTATTACATATTAACAACAAAAGCACTCCATGACATTCAGTTCTGCATCCTAATCTCGTTTTGCATTTACCTCAACTCATTTTGGAAAAGATTCGTCCTTTATACGAATCATACCGCGAACATTAAATATTGCGGTTCAACTTAAGTGAAGTACCTTCTCTGATTTATGTCTAATCATCGTAAAAAAAAACTCAACTCAACTCAACTCTCTCTATCTAGTCTTGAAGTTTTCTTTGATCCACTGTACTTGTTTGGGGCAAGTTTTTGTTTTTTTTTTTCTGCGATCGAGTGCTGACCTAAAACAGGTTATACATTTTCAATGAAGGTATGTGTCTATTGCGCAGTGGCGGCGGGCATAACATTGAATAAAATTAACGGAACTTTGACGTGGGTTTTTGCATTAACTAACGCTCAATGTCATGACCACGTCAGTGGAATTACCACAGACAACAATGAGATTGTTTTCTTTCAAATGCCTTCTAGCGAAATGCACACTCCTTGGGGAATTGTATAACAATTCATTTGACCTCACTTCAATGAAATGAACACACCCGGCATGAACTTATCATAGTTAATCCGCATTAATTTTAAGAAATTCCAAATAATTTTGGTTTATATATATGGTGCTCGCTGATGTTGAGGAACCACTGCACGCTTGTGGCGCAAAATGGTTGTGTTTGTCTACGAAAATCCAACGTCATCCGGTTATTGGCGTTTTGTCGAACTTGAAATTCAAGTTTTGCGTTTGATTTGAAAACGTGTTGAAACGAACTTATGGAAAATAACTAGGATTGATAGTGTTTGATACATAAATTTCGAAAATTCAAGAAGCAAGAGCGCGGCAATCCGATTAAATTAGGCGTTAGGTTAGGGCTGCCAGGGCTGCCTAAGCTAGCCGCGGACACAAAGACTTTTGAGGAGATCATGGTTAAAATGAAAAACAAAAACTAGGTCCATGAATTCAAACAAAAAGGCAGTTTGGCATTTAGAAGGTTGACACATGGGAGTTAAAATAAGATCTGCTTCATTTTATGTTTTCAATCAGATTTGTACTGTCTCTTTTAAATTCGGAGGTTGATGAGTTTTTATTTTCAAAATTACAATTACTTGTTAGGGGAAACAGCGGATAATTTGTTATAACGTGCCGCTCCGGGGCTGAACAGGTTACATGTCCTCCAAAAATAGGACGCATAGCAACCCAACGTGTGAATGCGTAGACTTTGTTAAAAAAAGGTCCCTGTTCCTTAGGAAATTCAAAGCAAAGTGATATGTAAGATCCAGCTTTGCGTAAGCTCACTCAAATACATGTAATCATACAAACATTACTTGTCGTATCAGGTCTGATGACATGTATGTCTTCGGCAAAAAATAAAGCCGAACAAGTCTGGGATTTCGATAATTATATCGTTGCTGTGTTTCTGGACTCCGATTCGTAAGCAAATAAACTGTCGGTACGCTTGCTGATATAAAAAAAAAGATTGTTTGATTTGTCTCCATGATGCCTTAGACCCATATTGCAGCGAAGTTGCGAGGCGCGCTCATTGCTGCCGGCTTTGACATTTTAAGTGGCTTATGCCACCGAACTGAAATCTCGAGGTTTGGATGAACTTTAACCGAAACCTCAATGCAAGTGTTTTCAAATGTCATTAGCTGTCAATTTTGAAGTGGCCTTCATAAGATGAGATAAGATATGAAGAGATGTGTGCTAACTGTTAAAAATAGAGTTGAGAACATCAGAAAAGAGAGAGAGAAATGAGAAAATGCACACCAGAGTGACCAAAATAAACCGAAGTTCACGCTGCAGGCTTGTTCGATTTGACAATCTCTCACGGACAGATGAACTTAATTTTTTAAATTTATTTAGGAGTTTGAATTTTTGGGGAACTGAGGCGAGGTGTAACAAATTAATTGTTTAAAGGGAAATAAAATCCCTCCCATAGTTTGCACATTATTTCTTAGAACATTTGACATGCCCACGGCGGGTTCTATTTTGATATGGAAAACTGAGGGTGCCGCGTTCTGGCACAACGTTTTCGTAAGCTATGTAAAAAGCGTACCAACGCTTATCAAATATTGACCGCGTGAACTCTCTGTTGCGAGTTAGCCTCTAAGTCGATCATTCCATTTCTAATTCACTACTCAGAGGCATGGAAAATCCGAGGAAGTCGATCCCGTGATATGGTCGTAATTCCAGCGGCAGGTTGTGTGAGTTCAATCAAGTGATTAGTGAGTCAGCAATTGATTCTGTTTTTTGTTTAATTATTTTATTATTATTCTGTCTGGGTGCAAGAACACTTCCTTGAGTTTTCGATACAGTTCGGGGTGGACATAGGCTTCAGACAATAAGCGTCTTCAGCTAGCGTAATCTTTGGCTAGATATTTCAAGTTTGACACACCAAGTTGTTTGAAATTGATCACCACTTCTGGGCCCCACTACTCTGTGCCTTGTCACACAGCTTCGAACTCGTACCGGAGCCGTGTTGTCCATTCGATCTACATGGCCCGCCCATTTTAAGCGCTTAATCTGTAGACGACTGACTATAGAAAAGGAGTATAGTTCGGGTCAATCTTCTACTACAGATGTCAACAGATCGAAGATTCCCTATAGGACACCAATGATTTCTTCATGGGCCTTTGAGACTGTCCATGTCTCTGCGCCGAACAGCGGGACTGGTTGAATAAATGTCGTATACACAGTCAGCATGATGCTTCGAGAGAAAACTGCATTACCCAATTGCTCCTTGAGCGACTGGCAAGAATTATTCTGCGTGTGATCTTGGGACATACGAGTAGTTCCTTTTGTTCGTACTTCGTACTGTTTACTGCGGAGCAGATGTTGACGATATCCTTGACTACCCGGAAGTTTTAATCGTCATTGTGAAGCTGAGTCTAAAATATCGATGTGTTACGTCCTTTCTTGAGGACAGCATATACATCGTACTAAGAGAGTTTCACAGAATATCCGCGTTGCCATATGTACGTATATGTAACCTCGTGTTCTGTCGTATATGAAAGTACATATATGAGATGGATGGTTAAGGTTTGGTTAGTGGGTCGACGCGCAAGCTACGTTTCCCGTCCCCCATGTCACGTCAATCGAGAAATTTGGAAAATGGCCGAAGTTGGATGCCTCTATCCTCCATTATCTCTGGTTCTGTATGTCAACTGGCAGTGACTGGGTCAGTGGCAAAGGTAGCTAGAAGTATCCTCATTTTCTTTTGCATCACAGCCTCTGCTCATGGATAACTCCCATTTATGGCCAGAAAACCACTTTCCATGTTGGAAAGAAAATATTTAATAAGAGGATCGGTGAGGTTGTCCTGAGTCTACACTGGCTGGATGTACATTTATTTTATCACCTCTCAGAGCCTGCAACTTTCCTTCCTTTTATCTTTCACTTTGCAACACTTTATAACCTTGTATTAATGAATGTACTCTCTTCTTTTCTTTAAGACAAATAATATGGCGCGTCACATACAAATCTTATTTGCTGCATTGACAATAACGATTGCTTTGATTCAAACAGTTTCCTCTGCCGGATGTCTATCCAAGATAGATGACATGAACTACCCGAAAACCATTCGATCGAATCTGTACAAGGGACAACAGAAGTTCACTGTGTCAATGCTAGACGCAATCAACAAGGCAACACCCAATGAGAATATTTTCTTCTCGCCTTACAGTACATACCATGCACTCCTGTTGGCTTACTTTGGTGCGCAGAATGAAACTGAAGCCGAACTCGTGAAGGCACTCAACCTAGATTGGGCACTAAACAAGAACCACGTTCGACAAGCATACCACTTTGAGAAGGCACAACGCAACATTCGTTCGGTCGACAGTCCAGTTGAATTCGCATCCGCTGATAAAATCTTCATTTCCGAACAAGCCAACGTGAATCCATGCATGAGATCTATCTTCTCGAATGAATTGGAGGCCATGGATTTCCAGTCCAAGCCCGAAGAGAGCAGAGTACAGATCAACAACTGGATCGCCAATGTGACCCGCAACGAAATACCCGAAGTATTGCAACCCGGAGACATTGATATCGAAACAAATTTGGTTCTTGCCAATGCTGCATACTTCAAAGGGCAATGGGAGTCGAAATTCGATCCACAGAACACACAAAAAGCTATATTCTACACTTCCTCGAGCAAACAGACTCTGGTCGATATGATGCAAAAGCGTGGCACCTACAGCTTGTCAATTGACGAGAGGCTGAAGGCGCACATCTTGGAAATGCCGTATCTAGGCGGCAAGGAATCAGACATTTCAATGGTCATTATTCTGCCGCCATTTGCGCCGAACAGCTTAGACAACGTTTTGGAAAGCCTCACCCCAGAGAATCTGGGCATGGCACTAGGAGAGGGCATGGCTCGTGAAATCGACGTGTCTTTGCCGAAGTTCGAGTTCGAACAAAACATTGAACTGCTTCCCGTAAGTGATGACGCCAATAAGACTGCCTGCATGCGCTTTTCTAACGTTTAATTTTTTTTTATTTTCGCAGATACTCAACAAGATCGGAATCAACAATCTCTTCACAAGCCACGCCGACTTGAGCGGCTTTTCAACAAGTCACAAACTGTCGCTTGGAGATGCTAAGCACGTGTCGAAAATAAAGGTCGACGAAGAAGGCAGCACAGCCGCGTCAGCAACAGTCCTCTTCAGCTTCCGATCGGCCCGCCCCGTCGAGCCGACTAAGTTCGAATGCAATCATCCGTTCCTGTTCTTGATCTACGATCATAAAACAGAGGCGATCCTCTTCACCGGCATCTACCGGGAACCAAAGCCACAGCAATAAACATCATCAAGCACATTTTCAGTATAATATTTGCTTTAAGTATAACAATGTAGATGTAATTCAAAAAAAGTTCTCATCTTTCGTTTGTTGAATTGTACATAGGTGTTCGAAAACAAAACAAAAAAAAGTCTTACTAGGAGTCTGTGATAGTGTTTGATTGATCAGGACGTCTGATATCATGCCACAGATGTAAACCACTTAAAACTCTGTTATTCTGCCGTTAAATTAATTTTATCCGAACTGTTCTATCTTCTTCTTCTTCTTCTTCTTACTTGTTTTTTTAATTAAATTAAATTATATACAAACACACATATATGAAGTTTTTATTTATTTTTAAATCGTCTATAATGAACACAGGAATAAGCTGCGACTCCGTTGGGTTTGAAATTGTAAACAAACCAGATTGCACACAGCGTGCTTGGGAATTAATGGCGGGCATACGTATACACAATTTTTCCAAATACTTTCTGGAGTTTCAAATATCATGCATCTTCATTTGAGTGCTGGTACGCCAATTTCTTCGAAGCAAGTATGTATCTTCAACGCCGTTAAATTTCTGCTCCTTCCCATCCGCACTCGTATTGTTAAGAATGCCGATCTACCAGATTCATTGGAAGCAAAAGCATCTCAAAGACTTCGCTGGGAGTAGAAACTAAGATTTTTAACAGTTTGTGGCGATAACGAGAAAATAGCTGATACGGCACAATGGTCAGACGAGCCTAGAGGTGACAGAATGTCAATAGAATATTTGTCAGTATGAGAGGTGATAAACAGGTCCAGGGTGTTGGCGGAATGATCTGCAATGTCAGGTATTCGTGTGGCTCATTTACTAGCTGGGTCAGATTATTTACCTCAGCAAAGATTTCAACATACCGTCCTTCGGATGTTGTCTGGCCCGAATGTCGAAGCCAATTAGAATTGTGTACATTGAAATCGCACGCAATGGCGAGGATACAGGGATACAATTCTTGAGATGGAGTCGGATAGCGCATTAAATTCGTTAAAGGTTGAATTGCTATCCATATTTGGACTTCTATAAATAAAGCGGTAGTGGATTAAATGCTTACGGATATGGATTTTAACCACAGAAAATTAAATTCCGGATTGGAACAGATGCCGTATTGACGTTGAGTTGGTAAGCTACATCACTACGCATGTAGAGGGCGAGACCGCGGTGTAAAAAGAAAAGCGGCACCAAGCTATATCCAGGCAGGTTTAAATCCGATAAATCGGTATTCTCCCCTACCTGTTTTTCCTTCAGCGCCAAGACAACGGGTTTTGTAGCAGAATAGGTGGACATACACAGCGAAGAGACCCACTATAAGCCCACGCACATTGCTCACGTCAACCCTAAAACTTCCCATAGAATACCAAACTGAGATATTAGAAAAAACCAAGATTGACATGTAATATTTTAATTTTTTCAATGACGAACTTTTATGTTTATTTATTTTTTAAATTTTTATGTTATTAGGCGTGTTTTATTGAGAATTTTTACTCAGCTTACTTTTACACGCAACAACAAAACAAATTACAGAGCAGAACACAGGTGGTGCCTCACCAACGATTCAGTTAACATTTTTTGAATATACAGCGGAATTATCGGCAATGGCAATGGTAATCGGCAATATTTAATGTACAAATGCTTCTAATGAATAAAATCATATTTCAACTACCATTACAAAATACATTTGACAAGTAATGAAATATGGAGGCGTTATATTTGTATTTTGACATCTAATGCCATGAAAGTAACAGACATGCACCAACTTTTGACACAACAAAACGAAATGAAAAGAAGTGCGTTTTATTGAGAATCAATGCTGAGCTGAGTACTGAGTCAGAGATAATGGAGGATCGATTGTTGTCCCCTGTCTGTGAATAGGTGTGAGCTCTTGAGAACAGCTGATATCCTTGCCCAACCCAGTAGAGAGGTGATTTAGAGTTCTTATTTGAAAATTCGCTCGTTACTTGGAAGTTATTTAAAATTTTGGTGTTCAATTTTGAACACAGTCTGGAGGGGTAAACGAACGAACAACACTCATGAAGTCGATTCATAAAGCTTCCATTTGAGCAAATTACCGTCTGAGATACTTGGACAAAATTAATGAATGCCCTAAATAGTGTATGCATTTTTATTAAGTATTTTGCTTGCTTCTCGACTTTTCGAAGCTCTTGTGAAGAAGGTGAAGTGAGGAGGAGACATATTCCAGAACAAGAAGTGGTCATAGTCCTGGAGGAAAATTTCCTTGGATTATACTTAGTAGCATTAAGCCTCATGTGAATCGTGTCATGGGTTAGGTTAGGTTAGGTTAGGTTAGGTTAGGTGTGTGGGTACTGACAACCTTACGGACGTGGTTCACGGAGATAAACGTGCTTATTGCGTCTTAATTAGGGGACTTTTATATCCGTTTTTTTTTCCTGCAACCATCTAGATTCATATATGAATCTTAGGAGGTTTTTCAGTTCAGCACCATTAAGTCCTCCAACTCTACGACGATGTGATTTCCTAGTGATGAATGGATTCTATTTCTTTGTGCATTTTGTTGTCAAGTGCCTGGTAAGGAGTCCAATTACCATGCACATTTCCTTGCGACTATAACTGATCAATGATGATAATCTCTGATTTGAATTGGATGTGTGTGTACAAAGATCGTTGGGTTTTTTTTTATTGTTTTGCCAACTCTAAAAAATACTCTGCGTTTAAGTCTTCTGGTTTCGTTTTGTTTGTATCTGTTTTCCTCATTAAAGATAACGATGTCTTCTAGCTCAACATCGGCCATAGAGCCCATGCTATGTTTCATCGGCTAAGGCAGACTGATCGCAAAATGATTTGAAGGTCGAATCTCTACTGTAAGAATCAGGTGATCGCGAATGCAAGTTTCAATGCAAGTTGAACTTGCACAACAAAATATTGTTTTTGAAGCATACTTTTGCAATACTTCTCCAACCCGTTTTTCTCGATTGCCGAGATCCCTCTCAGCACGTCATGAATTTAGATAGAGACTCCGGGAGACCCGATCGACAAAATCCAGCCGTCCGTTGCGATTGTGGATTTCCGACTTCAAAACGCGGTGTCTTTTCGTGAACACCCTGTTCTCTTGATGTCCGAGTTCATACCTTGGCTACAACAAGGAATTGTTTCGAGTGGATGTTGGCTCCTCAAAACGTTCGGCCATCAAGTATACTGGAGGAGTGTCTGACGTCAATCTGGTTGAGGGTTGTTTGATCAGGGGACCGCTAGGACCTCTTCTGGCGTTAATGCAAAAGAGGGATTAACCTGCCTGATGGTGTCGCTCACCACTATAGACGCTTTTACAATGCAGAATAAATACCACAATAAATATGCTTGCAAACTTATTTTATTGTACAATATTTCTCCTTCCCCTCCCGAAAGTTACTCCTCATTTCACATAATCTCAATAAACTGTATTCTCCCGTCATACATGTACATATACTTCACGTTTTTTTTTTTTTTAATCAATGACACAAATCACGAAGATGGCTCAAAACAACAGTGGCGGAAGTGTAAATAGCACTTTAACACTTAATAAGCGATGTACATCAAACAATTCTTTGTTGGAAATAGATCTGTTTGATTTCCTGCATAACTGCATGCACAACAGTTTTTCTCTTCAACTCTACGCCAGAAAATCAACGGCTTACAGAAGAGACAGGCATTTGAGCGTTCACCCATTTCAGCACATGTTTGAGTGCTATTCATCTCTCCGCCACATTTTATCAAATATGTATAAGCAAAATGTATCTCTTATAAGAACAGTATAAAATTAAGTATATTGGCTATCTTTCAGAGCTTTTATAATCAACGAAATTTTTGCAGACAGATTACTTGTAATTTTTAACAAATTCAGCGTACCTTAAATTGGCAGAAAAAAAGGAAACAAAAATTATCAAAAATAAATTATTGACTTTGCAAAGTAAAGCTATTCACATTTTTCACTGTCATCTCTATGGGAAAATAAAAATGTATATTACATGGATTTCTTGCGCTCATTTGAAAAAAAAAACACACTATTACATAAGTCATGGAATAGACCATTCAAAGCAAAATAGAAAAACATACATTTAATTGTATCAGAAGGCACAGTTTTGGAAAACTTTAAATCATCATCTTACAGAATTATTTCATACACCAGTTTCAAAATATATATAATGCAAAGTCAATTTTTCGTTTAGCTTTTGTAGTGTAGTAATGTAGTATTTAACTTGTTTGATATCAAATGTTTTAAGCTTCTTCGTCGGGACTCATGAATAAGGATGTAACTGCGAACAATAGGAAGACTATGCCACCGATTATTGTTACAGTTCGCACGGAGATTTTTTTGGCAATCATTCGTCCTCCAATCACAGCCAGCCCAGTGCAAATTGAATGTCCCAAGACACCACCAATTATGACTCCGTATACATCCTGGAAATGGAAAATTTATCATTAAAATTAAATAAGCATGGAGAGATGATGTAAGTCATAATGAATAAAGAAGCTTCTCACAAGTCGGTGAAGAATAAGATGTTTCTGGAGTAATCACTGTTTCATTGGGTTTAAAAGGCGATTAAAAATGCCCATCTCGAGGGATCAAGTTGACTTTATAAGAGACATTCGCCCTTATTCTCTTGGTCGTGTCACGTCACTGTAACAAATATGTACTGTCTGAGCCACTATGTGGCATTTACATTTGTCACAGTCACAGTGACATGTTTCGCGATAAAGGTGATTGATCATCCCTGGCTGAAGACTGAATTTCTGGAATGGATTTGTCAAAAGCGGGTGAAGCTGTCCTTGGTCTCTTCTTAAGAAAATTTCTTTGTACGATCTTTATTCCTATTTGCATTGATCTCACCACGGAATGACTTGAGTTCAGATATTCGAGGCAACTTTTTATTTAGTTCAGTGAGACCGGAGGCCGCTTGCACACACAATGGGGGGCGTTGTCAAGAAGCCTTCAAATAAGCTGCCACTGATGTGCTCAGTTTTACGACAATTTTAAGCCAAAGCTGGAAGCCTCTGATGCAATGCCCCTTTATGTTCATAAAATATGAAATGATCATATGAAACGAAGGGAAGTGACCCAGATTCTAGGACGGGAAGAGAAAGAGCATAGGAACCACGCAATCAAGGAATATAAGACAGTAGTAAGTATGAAGCAATTGTCCAATGGATATAAAGATCGGACAGAAGCTTGTTGAGATAAAAATGGACAAATACTACTAGACTTTGGCTCTAGTTAGGTACTAAGACTCTAGAAAGATCACTAAACATCTTCGAGGGCTGCGTGATTCTAGGCCATGTTCCTAACCGAAGGGCCTTCGATTCATCAGTCTCCGCTTTTCCCCTGAACGCCTTGGACAAAATGAATAGATCAATATACCAAGCAAATTATATCGCCGTGCCCTTGCCCAGAGTTTTTACAATTAGAGCAAGTAGGCAGGCCTATACTCAGTGATAGGAATAATTGAATATAACTAATATAACCTGGTGGCATTTCTGAACATCGAAGGTGCGTTCAACAGCGTCGAGCTAACAAACATGGCTTAGCAAACATGGATTCGAAAAGTTCCTAGGGGCTTCTATTTACTAGCTACTCACCAGCAGGGTAATCGACTCTTATCTGAGATATGCTACGATCCGCAGAGGAGTTACTGGAGGAACCCCACAAGGAGGTGTACTATATATTATATAACGCAAATTCGTATCCAACTTAAAAGAGAATGGACACAAATTAACCAGAAGGTAAAATATCTCTCAATTCGACTGTCCAACGCCGTACGGCACCACTCAACAACTTACCACCAGTGCGAAATTCCTGGCTCTCATTATCGACACTAAGCTGGAAGCTCAACTTCCAGGAAAGGGTCAAGAAGGCTTCTTCTGCCGTTTCCAGCTGTAAAAAAGCCATGGGATGCAAATGGGTCTCCGACTGTGGTCCGGACTCACCTACGGCCACTCGACTATTCTGAACGAATATAACTTCCTCCCCAACGACACCGTTGGCCTATTACTTATCTTCGAGAAAAAAGCATTCACTCTAGATCAGTTTGGATATCTCATAACCAGACCCTGGCTGATCTCCAGACACGGACAAGTTACTGTCCTCGCACAAGAACAATGTAATATACAAAAGAGAGAAGATTACCGTCTGTTTGGAGAGTCAGGCCACAATTAAGGTCCAGGACAATGTCAGATTTAACTCAAAAACATGTAGGCTGTCTCGAGATGGCTGAGCATTTTATCATACAGCTCTTGGGTGCCGGGACATTGTGACATACCGGGCAATTGCAATGCCGGTGAACTCAGTAGGTGCGGTACAGCCTCATCTCTAACACACAATCCATGCCAAGGGCTACCTACCATCTACTCAAGATACACACAATCAACACTACCGATTGTAATTGGCTAGAAGCTAGAAGGCTTCACTTTTCCTTAAAACAAAGTATCATTACTTAATCTCTATCATTACGATCGCTCAATGTAATTAGACTTAGCAGGTCTTCACTGAGGACGCTCATCGGTGTCTTAACCAAACACTGCACAATTGGTTAAATGAATGTCTCTTATAGTGACTTTCGCATAAGCCGCATGGAAGAAGACGACAGCTCTGGTAGTATCCACGAAAGCTCTGTCAAGTAGTATGTACTTACACCAAGGGCCTACTACTTCAATACTCTTAATAAGCCAAAAAGCGTCAGCATTAGCCAGCTAAACCGCTTCGTTAGAAGCATTTTCTAACTGTTCGGAGAAAACAATCCCCATGGTATTACAACGGCCCTGCTTTGGCCTTAGTGTGACTGCCTTCTGCAGTCAGCCACTACAACCTAACCTAATCTAACATCACCCAGAAAATCTCTCTGCCGTTTGTGTGCGTGCCTGAACAGTCATAGCAGTCTGGTTTCAGGCCAGGGAAGTCAACAATAGATCAAATAATCCCACCACGGTCTTGAAAAAGTCCCAAGGAATGCAAATTGAAACCCACCTCCTACTCGTCGATGTCAAGGCCACACATGACAGCATGCATAGATACGAGCTATACACCGGCATGTCTAGTTTTGATATTCCCAACAAAACGCGACAGACTGAGCAGGAAGACGATGGAGAATTTCCCCTGCCCCTTAAGCTCGGTAACGAACTCACCAAGACTTTTAACGATAAAAAAGGATTTATACAAGGTGACGTGCTGCCTTGTGACTTCTTCAAAATCAGTTTGGAGAAGATCATGCAAAACTCAGACACCAACACTAGAGGCAAGATCTTCCAGAAGTCCCTACAACTGCAACGTGCTCACAAGTCAGACAAACCCGAATGGAGTTCATGGAATTACTTCTTCACTATATCTTCAGGCATCGCAGTCCAATATTCCTCTTGTGATCTGCTCAATCGAAAATATAAATTCATGGTTTCGGTGGTGCTAGCTTGTTTGATTAGATTACAAAGAAACATCACCACTTGTGATTCACAACGCTCTTGTCAGGGCGGTGACTGGTGAGACTCCAGAATTTCATATTCATAATAAGGTATGCATAAAAAATCATATTTTACTTACCTCGCGGGCTGCTAAAATTATAGTTGTCAATTGTGAACGATCACCCCATTCGGCCAGGAAGGTCATTGTAAAAGCTTGTATAAAAATCCTCGACGCCACATAGGCACCAGATCGTTTTGGATTTTTTCGAATAATACCGGTTTCAGGATCTTGAACCAAAGCAGATGTGACTTCACGTTCCTGTCGGGAAAGCAATTAAACATTACATTCAGACATCATTAGAACGAAGTACTTTATACTTTAAGTTAATGGAAAAAAGCAGGTCTATTGCTAACCACAACTATCACAAAGTAATAAATTAAATACAAAAACAAATAGAAACAAGAATAACAAATAATAATTCATACAAATAAACGATCACTTCAATTATCCAAAACTTTGTATAAGACATCAAAAGAATACATTCCGAGCTATAGATACGCACACTTTAGGATTCTTTCTATTTACTTTTTGTTTTATGTTTCTGAATATAGCAATTGAATTCCAATTAAGGGGATTTACACCTCAAACCACAATAGTACACAACAGAAACGTACACTTCCGCAGATAGGGACAACTTACACACATTTATATCCATTTCATTTTCAAGGATCAGGACAAGAGCTTTTCCAAGAATTTTTTACAGATTACAGATTCGAACCTTGTGCAAAACAACTTTTGAATTGCCTGATTTTGCACATCAGGCTATTTTCTTTTTGTTCGAGGAGAACATGGGCAAGGACTACCTCAGGCTAGAAAAAAAAACAATGTTTTCGTATACTTTGTTGGACACTCGACAAGTAAAACGGGTAACCTTAACCTTTTCTTGAATACAGTAGCAGTTTATATTGTTACCCAAGGAGCGGCTTACCCGCCAGTGATTATGTGTGAATGTGTGAGTGATAGTTGCGACCCAATGCACTTGGAACGAGACACATGACAAGACAAAACAAACACATATGCAATATAATAACGAAGTATTCATTAACTACAGCAAAAGGGTAGATCAAAACCAAAGCAAAAAAGATTCACGTACGAAACGAAAACAAACGTTCACATATCATTCAAACAAATGGGATTGAATTGGCATCACTTAAAATTAAACGCAAACTTATTTAGTTGCATAAAAATGAAGGCATTGTTAAAGTAAAAAAAAAAGGTTTTAACTGCAACAGAAAATAAAATTATATCCATTTTCTAACCCGTTTTTTGCTGGTAAGTTGCTTTAACTCCATTCCATTTCCATTAACATCACCATTGGTAAGTTTACCATTTGACTGACCAATAGAGCTTGTTTTGTTCAGACTATTATTACTAATACTATTTGTTGCTTTCAGGTCCAGCGAGTATCGCGAGGTACTTGAATGAACACCGGGATCAACGACTGATTGGCCATTTGACTGCGTATCGCTGCAAGCTTCGTCGTTACCATCTCCCGGTGATTTTCTATCACAATTTTGATTCGATGCGACATGTGTAACTGCCGTAGCTGTAGACAAAGATGGGCTACTTTGGAATGAAGGTAATTTTGTTGTTACAATTTTTTCTTTAAGATCACTCATTGTTGCCGTGGCTGACATTGGAAGCATTGCACGACGTTGTGACGAATTTTCGTCCTCAGCATCGGTATCATCATCAACATTATTATTATTGAATGGTGCGGATTGCTTTCGCTGACGGTGCTGCATTTCTGAGTTCGAAGCAAGACGGGTACCAATAGCATCTGATGAACTATCGGGGTTGCTATTCTTACGTTTCCCCTTTGCATCGGTGTCATCGTAATCATCATTCATTTTTCGCCTGAGCTATAGTTTCAGTTTATTTAGTTTATAAATTTAATACATTTGTTTACATCAAAAAGCAGTTGCCAATATCGAGTGTGAAATAAAACAAAAAAAGGTAAAAAATAAAGTAAAAAAGTCATAAAGTTTAAAAGTCATAGAAATTTCTTATCGAGGGACTTAGGATTATACATACAATGCATTCGTGTTTATTTAATATGGAGACTGTTTATGTAAACAATAAAAACATTTAATTTTAGTTTTTCAAATTATTAACACAAAAAGCACGCTTTATTGGTTGAAGTGGAAAGGGAACTTAGTCAGAATTAGTAAATATGCGATCAGATATATTTAAAGTAAAGAGGAAAATAAGTACAGTAAGTCGTTTGTCTTTTGTGTGTAATCTGTGCCCTAGCAAAATTCAACGTCAGTAGGTAAGCATACTAGACCAAGTATGGACGAACAAGTGAATTGTAAAGTTTATCAAAACCTAAGTGACACAGTATTTTGTGTCTTTAAATATGTTGGTTCTGTGGTGTTGTTTTAGTGTGTTGGAAGAATGACCACCGGTGGTTCATGAGGTCTCCTTGGAAAATATTGCCACACCCACCGGCAGCTTATGTGGCAGCCAACGTGTTAAAAGTATCGCAACCATTAGACCGTTGCAATATTTAACATGCATGTACAGTGGACGCTCACAAATTAGAACTTTCGGAAAATCGAACCTGAATTCGAATGCATTGAATGCTATAAAATTAGAAATTGAATTTCTAATTTCCGAGCGATTTTTTGTGCACATAGGGAAATCCCCATTTTGTACTTATTTTGCTTCAACAAGGCAAAAAAGAAAAAGGGACACACATGCGAAAGCTGCGCATTGGCTGACACGCTCGTGCGATGCATGTGAGCAGACCAAGAAGTGCAGGGGGTGTCGATGAATGTAAACTAGCTCGACTGCTTGTGATAGCGAAGATGAAGATGACGTCGGTGGTAGCAGTGCATGCAACTTAAGACTCCACTGAATTTAACAGGGATCACTGATATTGCAGTTTTCTTGTAAGTTGGGAAACAGAAGAATTTTCATTCCCATTTGACCATCGAGGTGAATGGAGAAGAAATATTGCATTATATTTAAAATAAATATATTTGCTGTTATATACTCTTTTTGACTCTTGGAGTGCGCGCAAGTAATCAAAGAACGAAACTGACTGTGAGGATTCCAGTCCCGAAGGTTTGTTTGCTTAGTTTGCTAGTCAAGGTATACTGTGAGTGCTTATGGTCCTTGGAGCCGGATGCGGCGAGTTCGCTCTACAGTCCACAGATTCGTTTTTCCTCACTTGGAAGAACACGATTTTATAATTTATTTTAAATTTGATCCGTGCTTGCTGGAAAAAGCCAAACTGCAGAAATGTAAATTAAATAGCAAGTCAAAAAAAATAATCACGTATCTCCTCAATTCTTGTAATGCCACCACCACTGTTTTCTTCAGAAATATCGGAAAGAAACTGATCGCTTAACCATTCGATGTTGAGAAACTCAAACTCATGCGGATACTTCAAATTATGCCGTGTCCCCGATCTTTGTTTATGGCGTGTTTTTTTTTTTTTTTGATGTTATGCAGCTTACAAGAGCTGTTAAACGTCAACTTGAGGGAAATAACCTGCTTTGAGGAAATTTGTATATTCACACCAAATTGAGTGGAAAACCTCATGAGTGTTCACTTGCATTGCTTTTGATCGCCCATTGTCTTCATTTCGAAACTTAATCATCTGATAAACATTATAATTTACTTGTATGATAATTTGTATATTGTTGTATATGGTTCAAAATAGAAAAACCAATTGTGAATGATGATGAATAAGGATTAACTTAAAGGAAAGTAAAGAAAAATTATAAACAGGAATTTCGGTAGAAAACATTCACAAGTGCAATGTGCTCAAATGTCATTGATTTGACAGTGTTTAACCTTAACCACCTACTATCTATTTCACTCACGTAAACATCTACCCGCGGTCCTGGAGACCGCTCACAGATTATGGCCTAAATAACAAAAAAATAATTGTTAATACTCTTAAAGTTTTATTTTATTATTAAAATTATTTCTTTCGTAAAGAAATAAACTTAATTCACATTTTCATTAATTTCTTATAATGCACAATGTCGCAAGCAACAGGCACAATATTTGAAATTGAAAAATTAGCTCGGTGGTAAGTGGTTAGAAGAAAATGAAACCATCTTTTCGTGAATTTACGTCAATTCGGGGTGTCAAAACCTCGTGCTTTCGGCAAAGGACAGAGATCATCCGTCCGCGTGAGGTTGTCAGATCGAACAAGCCTACAGCGGTAACATCAGTGAATTAACGTCAATTCGGGGTGTCAAAACCCCGTGCTTTCGGCAAAAGACAGAGATCATTCGTCCGCGAGAGGTTGTCAGATCGAACAAGCCTACAGCGGTAACATCAGTGAATTAACGTCAATTCGGCGTGTCAAAATCCCGTGCTTTCGGCAAAAGACAGAGATCATCCGTCCGCGAGAGGTTGTCAGATCGAACAAGCCTACAGCGGTAACATCAGTGAATTAACGTCAATTCGGCGTGTCAAAATCCCGTGCTTTCGGCAAAAAACAGAGACCATCCGTTTGTCAGATCGAACAAGCCTACAGCGGTAACATCAGTTTATTTTGGTGTTAATTTTATATGTCAATGTACATGAATATAAATAGGATTCTTTTCTATCAACAAGCATCTGTTTTGTAAGCCACTTCAAAATTGACAACTAATGACATTTGTAAACAATTTAACTCGGTGTGAACGGCCTGAAGTTTCCCTCAAAGTTCATCAAAACCTCACGATTTCGGTTCGGTGGGAATAAGGTACTTCGTCTTCTCCTTCGAGGATCACTACACTCTCGATGCTGAAGTGTCCTTTGCCTCACCAAACTAAGAAGCGCTAAATGGCTGATAATCAATATTGAAGCAAATATGACTAAAATTGATCCTCTTTCACCAGAAAATTACACGGATGTAAGCCTGGCATAGATACCCGTTTTCACAGTGCGAACTGAAGTGTCGATCCCTGTATAAACTCAACAAAACAAATTCCGCTGTCACAGTAGAAGTCAAACGATAAATTCCACTTAAGAACTGGTTTAACTTAAACCACCGCTTGGCATAGCTTAAGTGCCAATCCAGAGAGTATATTATTGACATTCGTGTATTAAAATAAACGAAACCCCAAAATCCATAGAGGAAACACACGTAAGCAACCAAATACTTTGTCTGGCAATGCTTGTTATGGATGCACAAATATTATAACAACATCTTTACCTACATGACCATTCCCTTGTAGATTTGATGGGTTTTTTTTTTTCTTGCTTCAGTTGGGTGCTGCAGTCGGGCACGCGTGTGTTCAATCGCGATCACTATATTTTTCATAAATGGTTCACAATGACACTCAATCCATGGCTTACCTAAACCACCCTTAAATAATTTGACTGTGAAAACTACATCTTCTTGAGTGAAGTTTATGTTCGACCCTACATTTGGCTAAACCAGCAGGTAAGCTTGCTCTGTAAAATCGGGCATAAGTATCCAAAGCAAGGGGTGAGACGAAGTGTTTGTCAATATTTGCAAAAAGAATAGTATGTTACAGGCCGTAGAGCGCCAGGGCCTAGCTTCTACAGAAACCACACGTATTGTCCGCTCGAACTGACAAGTTTGAGAAACTTTTTCTGGGCAGGCCTTGATTGTTGTGTTCTTAATTACTTTCGACCACAGGTGCCTAAATAATACAATTTTGAAAATACAAACTAGCCTTGACGTTGACAGAGACATAATGGGTGGGTGCACAGTTTTGACAAGTATTGAACAAAAATCAAAATTTAGCATGCTTAACAAAACTATGCGCAAATAAAAGAAAATTGCGCTTCCGATACGATTGTCCAGGCAATGTGTTTGCAAATAATTCAAGTTTGTGTTTTTAACTTCGTGTGGTTGCAGTTCCTGCAATTTACTTTTTCACTTGGTTTTTCTGTACTGACTTATATCTTTGGAAGATGTTGTGTGAAAATTCACTTTTGTGCAATAATGAATAAGTGCAATTTTGGTTGGAAATAAAGGATTAGTTACACTGAGTCAAATACTACGATTTTCTACTATGAAGTGATCGCTTGTCTTGTTTTCTCTATCAAGCAAAAGTAATATAAATTAAACAAAGCGAAAGGAAAAGTAAAGCTTGAGGGCTAAGACTACATTTCTGTATTCCAGTCTAGTAAACAGTCCACTTGTTTTTTTTTTCCACAACTAGAAATACCAGCTACACAACAAGATCAATATATATATTTATTCTACATGTTATCAAGCACTTAATGACTATTATTGTTTCCCCATTCATTTGCAATCACCTACCTTATCGTCTTGCTTCTTCAATGTTGACTCCACTTCTTCAAATTCCGTTTGTTCGGAATCTTTCATGTAATAGCCTTCTTTCAACATTTTCAATCCAAATATAGCAAATAATGCTGTTGAGATGTAGTATGTATATACTCTAGGAATAATAGTTGCTGCCATTCCGAAAACTGCTGAGAGTACAGTCATGAGACCCAATGCACCAATGGCTCCTGTGAATACAGTCAGCCTTGAGTGGCGCATCGCCATTATGGCAGCAATAAAGAATGTCTTATCGCCTAATTCACTAACTAAAATGACTGAGATTGATGCGATGAATGCATGAATAAAACCAAGGTTTGCAATACTGCTAGTTGTTCCCTTGGTATTTATTCCATCGGATTTCTCCTCGTTTGGTGATTCGGCGACATTTGGTTCTTTAACATTGAATACATTTTCTGCTGGGTCCATTAGTTTCTAAAAATTGTATGTTTATAATTATGCATTTATTTATTGTGAAAAACTTACTGTAACCTCTTCCGTTTGCATAACTCCATTCTGGTCGTTCATTTGCGGTTCCATTTCTGCTAAGCATATTGTTGAAAATGTTAATATAGCCATTAGGGCCATCAACAAATGGTATTTAGCTGAACGCTTCAGATAGACATTGTGTCTGGTTGTCTGCCAGAAATACGATTGATTCTGTGACATATTTCTGTATTTTTGTTCAATTTTTCATAAAAGAGAATTGGAGAAAATGCTTTAGGTTTGGAATATCACAGCAGCCCTTGTACAAAGTTAACAATAAATTATAAATTAAATAAACTTCCTCTTGGGTAAAACACTATCTGAAAGGAAAAAATAAACAAAAGGAATCGTTTTAATTCACAGACGGATACAGAAATAGAAAAAAAAAAATTCTATCTAAATCCTAATTCTTTCATTCATTTCACACACTATTCGAGACTTGCAAACGAACCGCTTGTAATGTGCAAAATGTGTGATCGCAGGAAACTACAAAAGATCGACATTAAATATATTTGCAACTCATCCTGGACGTCGAGGACGAATTTAGTACTGGCCATCAAAAATGCTAGATATGACACCACACGACGAGATAGTGGCTTACTTGCTTATTTAATCAAAACCATTCATTTCATTCAAGCTATCGTAGGGTGCAAGGCAACATACCAGATTCCTACGTAGTGCCTAACATTTTTGCCAGTCAGAGCCTCGAATCAAATTATAGGTGGCTATCATATTTGATAGCCATGGCAGCCAATATGTTAAGCAAATCATGACATCGTACACATTTCTCCCTGTCTGAGGATATTTATAGCTCTACTAACTTGCTTTATTTGCTATGCGTTATCTCTCAACGACCTTAGTGATTGAACTGATACAATGAACGTGCGGCAGCAGCAAGAGGCTAGATAAATAAGTATACGTGTCGATCGGATTGTTCATATTTACATCTCATAACTGCGGTATTTTATGCTTAAGAAATATGTATTGTAGGTATAACAATAAAATCAAGATGAGATACAGACGGAATTCCACGCCAACGTTGACATGTGCATATATGTCGCGGTAAACAATCAAATTTTGACAGTCTTATCGCACTAAGTTGAACCAAATATACAATCACGTAATGTTGCGCGATCAGATAAAGTTTGCGAGTAAAATAATTTCATAAGCACCCTTAACAACAAGCTTGGCAGATTCAAGGAAGTACTTGTTAAGACAAGGACAAATCATAGAATAGTTTAAAGAGACTCTAAGGGAGGATCAATCAACAATGCTGTTTTTTTTTTTACTTCGCCGCCTACTTAACTTGGCGTCAGAATAGGACAAATTCGAAGCTTCAGTCATTGCAAATGCTGGAAAAACGTCATTTGCTTTGAAGAAGACCCGAAAGACGATTTTGAGAATGATGTTGAAATACCTCTCAGTATTCTTCGCATCAATTACACATCGAATGCTAACTCAGTGGCCACAGGGAAATTTATGGAGCTTCTCAACCATATAACTGAACCGAATTAAACAATTGGAAGGAAGATCAAAGAAGACACAAACGAAGGCGAAGGACATAAAAGGAGGTAGATCGCCCGATTTGTTCAGTGTCTTCTAGACATGCTGTCCAATTATTTGAGAACGCACTTGAATGGGCAACTAATAATAAAGTGAGATCAACTGATGTTTTGGTCATAAAAAGGTTGCAAGAAAAGGCGATCATAATCGACATAAGTTGAAAAAAAAAACGCAAACGAAAATGACGAACTATTTTAGCAAAGCTTGAGTATTTTGTAGAGGGACTAAAAACTAGCGGGATAGGTGGTCCATCTCGCACGGTTCAGAAGTCAGGGGCATGTTTAGAAAAAAATACTTAAAATGAAAAAAAAAATACTTAAAAAACGGCAACACTTACAATGAACTACTACACCGCATTTGAATTTCATGTGCATATTTTTTGAATAATTCGCATTCAAACTCAAATTCATTATAAAAAATGAAAAAAATAGTTCATATATTTTTCAAAATTGTGAAATGACATTCTGAACTGCCTTTTTGTAGTCAATGCTTACATTAATTCTGAAACGAGCACCGAACACCGAAAAACACGGTTTTGTGTACTCTACTTTTTGAGAAGTATAAGATATAATATAATTTAATAAAATAAATAATAACTTAATTAATATATTAAAGAACAAATTTCTAGCTTTCAAATTCGGTATAGTCAGTGTTGTCTTTGTTTTTTTTTTTTAATATTTTTTTCCTTTAAAATTGTCCATAACTCCTAAACGAGACGAGATGGACCCGCCCATAGTAAAAGCCCCTCTACAAAATACCGACATTTCCTGGCGCCAAATTTATCGTACTCTCACCCGACAACCGTTAGCGTTTAAACTTCATGTAAGCATTAAAAAACGATAGCGTCTCAAAGGCATCGTTTTGCCTGCCTCGCCTATTTTGAAAAATATCAGTTACTATCGTCACGACGACTGATTTTTGATGGTAACTATTGCACTATCGTCTCCTATAAAAAAATTTCGCAATTGTTTGAATACGATACTTATTTTAAGGTTTTATCATTCTAATTAGTGGTGCAGTCCATAGTTGGCTTTTATTGCATTAGTGTTTCATTTATTGCTTATGAGAAACTTAACGACGTGTTTCGTATAAAATATAGGCCCGAAGGCATGGTATTTCAGCCCGCCGCGGCTTCAGAAAATCAAACTGCGACTGGTCGTATTAGTTTTGGGCGTAAACTAAAATGAGGATGGTTTGGTGACATTTGCGAGGAATGAAATGTCATTTTACGTCAGAAATGTTGTTCTCAGAGCATTCAAAATGAGGCGATAGTGATGTCAGCCATGAAACAAATCACCGATGAAAATCGACTGGGCGATAGTCGTCTGAAAATTAAGGCGATGAAAACTCAGGTATGATTTAGTTATGATGATCGGACCTTGTTTCACGGCCGTAGTTGTTCTTTTCCTATATCAAAGGTCGGCAATTCGATTTCTGGTCAAAACAACGACATTTTCTTGTATTTTCTGGTAGCCAGGCATGAAAAGTAGCTATAATAGTATACCAGTGTCGATCCGTTCTTGCTGGAGTAACCAATAAAAGCCCAGTGACATTAATTAACAAAGTTTCGAAGAAATACTACAACCCCTTCTATTCGGAGCGCGTTCTGTAGAACTGTGTCGCACACTCCTATACGAAATACAGAATATCTTTGTCAATCTGAGATCGCTGCCATAATATTTGAATTGGGCCTATAAACGTCATTAGCCTCTATATCGTCCGCACCTATTGAAAGCAGAGCGCGAAACATCGATAAGAGGAGATGTAGCACAAGCAGAGCAAGCAGCAGATAACTTCACTGCTTGTCGACATCACAATCTGAATATTATATTTACACTCACGATGAGCTCCAATACAAATTTAGGGGTAGTCAATTTGGGGACGTTTGCAGCAGTTGCAGTCGTCTTTATATGAAACAGCTGGCAATAGCTATACTTTATCTTAATGTGGCGTAGTTTGTGAACACAGACCTTCTCAGGAAATGTGTCAGTCGGTGGTGTGAATAAAATTTAAGTGTGAAGACTCACCCCCAGAGAGGGGAAATTTTTCACAAGAAAGGGAAAATAATAAAAATTGATTTCGTTAAGTTTCCTTAAAATCGAAATGCCCCACCTAACATAATTTGACAGTTGAGTGTGCACCCTCCATTTTGATGTGAATAATGATGGCATGTATTGAGTGATCGCTTGAAGAAGTTGAGTGTGCTTAGGAGGCCGCAAGTGAATTTTTACCAGCACACTTAGACCATGTTGGTCCATTGTGATAGACTACTACCACAGATCGACCACTCCAGTGATAGAGCCGTAAAATTGATCCCAACTGAAAATGGTAACTGGACCAGTTTTTAAACCCGGATAAAAGCGTATTAACTTTGTTTTCCCTGGGATTTGAACGGGGGACCCCACTAAACAAGGGCAGGCACTTAACCAACTGCGCCCATCCAGTCTTAAAGACTTCTTCAGTATCGAATAAATCTTTCAAGAGAGAAAGAAGCTGTAAATTGAAAATGGAAAATACTGTTTCGGAAGAGGAAGAGTTAGGCAGATTAAAAGAGGAACAAATGGTAGTCAGAAGGAGCAGGGTCTGGATGGATAAGCCAAAATCACCACTTTTAAATCGTGCAAACCACTTATGGCACATTCGCTCAGCTATCGCATGTTCACCATAAACTTCCACCAAAACATGATGACTTTCGGCAGCAGTTTTCTTCATGTTAAAGTAATGAAGAAGAACTGCCCGCAAAAACACTTTTTCAGGCACAAGGTTCGACATATTTGAGTGAAAAAAAAATTATTCTTGTAAATGAATGACATATACTGATATGACGTACAATGACAGTAGCTTTCCAACGCATGTTCCAATGGAATAATACAAGTTACGCCATCTCTTAGCAAACCGCACGATCTAAGTTATATACCCAATATTTCAGTTAAAATATTTGTTCATGACTAGATCTAAATCAAAAAGAAATGACCCTCGCCGTATTTCTAGTGTTAATAAATGTTTAGTTACAGCTAAACTGCTTCTGTCGCGCCACAAAACGTGTCAGTCGAGATAAAAATAACGAAATGACATCCATATACTGTGAAACCCCCTTATTGAGACACACTGTAATTGAGGCATCTCCTGAATCGCACTCCATGCATACACTCAGTTTTTTTTTATATAAGTGAACGATTTCGTTAGCAAAACTTTTCGTTGCCTAAAAAGCAACCTCCAAATTGGGCAAAAAGCAAAGAGAGGTAGAAATTACAAGATTCAGAACTAATTGTGTAGATGTGCATATCTATACACAAATGTGCCTGCTATGACGCCAAAAATGGGCAATTTCATCGGAGTGTCGGAAATACGTTCTTAAAAGAAGTCTTCCTCTTATTACGTTGTTGCCACAAAGCACTCATTAATTTATTACATAGTTTTTATAATATATTCATCATCTTCTGACTCGCATGCTAGACTTATTCGATCGCGGGGTAAACCACGCACGAGAGATCTCCAGGCAACTCGATCCTCCGCCATCGACTCTTACTCATCAGGAGTTATGCCCAAGCGTAACCTGGCGAGTTTTTAGACTTGCTCCAACCACCTTGTCCTGCGTCTGCCAAGCAGTCATCTACCTGATGGAATCGCACTCAATGCCCGCCTCAGAAGTCGTGATGAAGAGGACATTCGTGCCAAGTGACCAAACCATGTTCTTGGTATTTTAATTTAATAATTCATAATTTTCAGTTAGCACTTCAGAAACATTATATTTCAAAGCTTTAATAAATAGAAGTGCTCTCAAATCAAAGTGTTGATTATTATTGCTGGTAAATTGGCTAAGCTCACATTGACTTGATTGGCGGAACACTTCGAGCGTAAGTAATGTGGTAATTGAGGGCAAAACGAAGTATATGCTGTCCTCAAAAAAGGACATACAACATCGACATCTTATACAGAACGTAACTCATGGGCAACTAAAATTTCGAGGTAGTTTAAGGCTTCGTCTACCTCATTAATACCGAAGTCAAACGAAGAGCAATTCTTCCCAACCGCGGTTTGAATGGGTTCAAGTCGCAATTACTCAATTGCCGTCTCTCGAAGGACCAATATAAAAGATTCGCGTCTTCCCAATCCTGCGGTACGGCGCGGAGGCACGGACATTCTCAAAAGCCGATGACAAATTTCTTGGTCGCTTGGAGAGAAAAGTTTTGCGATCTTCGCCATGTTTGGGTTGACGGTATCTGAAGGAGAAGATTCATGAGCCTAGCCTGGCGTCTAGCCATGTAGAGCGTATGGTAAACTTAGCTCCGGCCCGAAAATTCTTCGACTCCGAACTTGTGAGACAACGCATTAGAGAAGGTCCTGGTCTCATCAAACTCTCAAATCGGGCCACCTCCAAATTTGTTCGCTTGGAGTGCCCCAAGCAGGAGGTTTCAACAGCGTTGTCCCCCTTTATTTTCTTAGTCGCCACTGTCACTGTGGAAAACTTGTTCTATCTTACTCACTTTATGTGGTATTTAAGTGACTAATTGAATACAAATTTGTCACAGTGACATGTGTCACGACTAAGAGAACAACACCCTATTATGGTTGTGATGTGATCAGAACGCACAAATGTGATTCGATAATTATTCTGCCTACCTTGTGAGGTTTCACCTTTTTGATATTTAGGCAAGAAAACACACAAGAAAACTTAGCATGGTGTGGTGAATTCGTTTTCTAGTAAAAATGTGTTCTTTTCGTTCACTTCGCTATCTTTGTCTCTTTTCCTCTCTCACAAGAAGAAAAATGTAAAGTAAAATGTTTTTATCTTTATTTCGTCCAAAAGGATATCACAATTTTGGTACTTGTGATGCTCTCAGGCTGTTGTCTTCCTCAGAATACGAAAACCCCACAATTTGTGACTCACCATGCTCTTGTGAGTTGACATCACAGAGGTGTGCCAGAATATAGAATGCAAGGGTGAAAGTTACTAAATCACTGCATTACGTTATATGAATTATTGTACTGTACAATTGCTCCAACACAACGATACGACGAAGCTCAATAAATTTATAGTTTGTTGAGCAAAATTACCTCGCAATGCAGAGTCACACAAATTTGGTCGCCTTGTAAAGATCAATTCATTTATTTAGCCAGTCAGGTGTGAAGGGTAGTAAAACTTTTTTAACTTGTTTACAAATCATTAAAAACCAAGCACTCGCTTCAATTATACCTGGTTGAAAGGCAATAACAATCGTCGAGTACATTTCAAAATTAATGAATAGTAAAAAAATGAATAGTGCAGTCTCCTTGATTCACAATGTTACGGGTGACCGAAGCGAAAACAAGTCTGACTTGAGTGGTTCATTTGATTTAAAATTAGAAAAAAATGTATGAGAAATTGCGAGTGTTCACGTCGTGAAACATGATAATCATCGTACTGATGTCGGTACTCGCACAAAGAAGCAAGCCTGTTGATGTTGAGAGCCGTATACAGTGAGTCGACAATGCGACAATTGGTAGTATTGAAGCGACATCACACGGTTGAAAAAAGTTCTCAGTATATCCTGACGCTCACCATAGACAAATTGACACCGCAGACAATTAGGGACTTCCCGACAGAGGTTCTTGCATATGGCGGATTTGTTGGAAAAGCTAAATTAGATATTTCTCGAAAGGTCAATACGACCCTGATCACCTCAGACCAGACCCAATCTGCGACGCTGTTACGGCAAAATGGCCAGCAAACAGATAAGTCCCTAATCCTTCTCTTTGGACGTCATGGACCATGGTAACTGGAGATGTGTCAAGCGAAAACTATACGGACTGTACAAGACGAAATTGGCAGCTACGTTGGCATGGCGGTAGAATTAGGTGCTCGGAATTAAGTCCCCGGGAACTAAGTCCACTGAGGGTCTTAATTCCCATTAAGTGGGTATGGCAAATGATAACCAACTGCAGTTTCGGGGTCTTTGTTTGATTGTTGTTGTTGGGAGTTAGTTCCCACTGCAGACTTTTGAGTGTGTACTTGGTTCCCATAAGAAAGTGAAGTACGTTCCAACCTTGACGCTTAATGAGAACTAAGACCCTCATTCCCGGGGACTTAGTTCGCTGCACTGTAGAGTTCGAGATGGATTGGAAACTACTAGAGCTGTGCGTACTCTCCCGAGTGTACTCTACTTTTTTACTTTCAGGCTAACTGTCCTTGGAGAGTCTGAACCTGAGGAATAGTTGCCTTCCATTGCTAACGGTCCTGAGTCAATGTCATCAGGAACTAATTTTGTTGCTTCGACGACAACTATACCGCAGGTTCGGTCTCCTTCTCCTTCTCGAAGCACGAGTTTTGGAACTGTCATCATTCGCTTGAGTATTGGGGTCCATGCGTTTGATGTGGCTAGGTACATGCAGTCCACGAATTTTTTTGTATGTCCTCATTAACCTTAAGGTCTTATTATTGGCAGATTGGCTAAGCTCACATTGACGTGATTGGCAGAACACTTCGAGCCGCCAATGGGGTGTTTGCTGGCATTAAGACGGAAGCGGCTAAATTGGGTCCAGTGGTAATTGCGTGCAAAACGAAGTATATGCTGTCCTCAAAAATGACATACATCGACATCTTGCACAGAACGTCACATTGAGCAAGTATAATTTCCAGGTAGTTAAGGACTTTGTTTACGTCGGCTCCGCAGTAAACAGTACAAACAATATTAGTACCAATATCAAACGAAGAGTAACTCTTGCCAACAGCAGTTTCTATGAGTTCAAGTCACAATTGAGTAATAGAGCCGTCTCTCGAAGGACCAAGCTGCCTTCATAAAATACACGGATCCGCGCAGGCATGGGCAGTCTTAAAAACGGGTGAAGTCCTTGTTCTCCTCGAAGGAAGGGTTTATTGTGACGCACCCAGTTGAAGAACGTCCTTGCCTCTTCAACTCATTTGGCGTTTGAAACTCGAGGCACCTACTCAGAGATCGTGATGGTCGAAGAGGCTCGTAGGCTGAGGCCCGTGGCCATCCCTTAAGGGGCAAAGAAAAGGAAAACGGTTGGCTAAGCTATCCGCACTTGGATTGCACTATTGGCAGCACCACAGCCGACTTCGATCAGCATCTGACTGGACCTGGTTTCTTCTCAGTGTCGAATAAATCTTTAGCCTGTCAAATAAAGATGCTCTTTGCATTTTCACGATATTTGAATTAGTTTAAATTTGAATCCACAATCAAACCTAGATGTTGAGCTTCCACATGAACTTGTATTACATTGTGTCATGTATGCTAAACATTGTTCAGTTCATGTGGAATCGCAGTCTTTTGACAGAGAACGAGAAGCCAGCTTCTTCTCATTGCCATGCATTCGAGTAATACAAAAACATCACTGCATTCGACACACTAAACTAGTTCAACACGATCATTAATTCCGTTTTAAAATTACATATGATTAATTCATAAATAGGTAAGTAGGAGGGGCTGCTAGTGGATTCACCAGCACACTTCGACCACGTTGTTCCACAGTCTTCTGACTACTACTACTGCTTGACCACTCCAAAGATAGTGCCGCTAATCTGATCCCAACCGAACTGGGGACCCCACTTACCAAGGGCAGGCACTTAACCAACTGCGCCACCCAGTCGTTTTTTGATTAATTCATAACTAGCACAATTATACATTACACATCTTTCTGCCCCATGTATCAACATTTAAGATAAAATGAAAGTATGCATTTACAGCGTTTGTCATTACTCTACTGCTCATTCGGAAACCTTAAACCAAACGCAACAAAATGAAAGGGAAATTTCTGCCTACGGTTAAGTTAAGTCCTACACAAGTTAATGTCCCCATCAATCGCAGCACGCATCGATGTATCAAATTAAACATGCAAAAATATGATATGTGCTTAAAACGCCGCGTTTCCTATCCGCACTGTCATACGCTTTATTTGTTTTCAAACCACAACACACGTTATGGCGGGAAAAGTATTCTCACACCGCAATAAATGTTCACATAAACATCACAAAAACGGCTTGTATTTCTGCTATAGACAGATAGATAGATAGAAATTGCAATTTGTACTTGCACGGTAGAGGAAAAGAAATCTAGTTGTTTACATTCACCCCGCGATGATTCATGAACCAGAAACGTATTTAAGGAAAACATTCAATAAAAAGTAATTCTTTAATTTGACGGCGATATACACACGTTAATGTGTTGAGTTCAGGTATATGTGAGTTTCTGCACGATCCATAGGGCGAATAGGAAAGTTATTCCACAGCTACGGACTCACCATCTGAATGAGCACAGTACCTGTGCTACTATGTATCAAGTCACCACATTTGCACGTACATATTTTGTTCACTACAAATCTTAAGATTAATATGACTTCTACAGATTCTTATCGCAAGTATAAGGTATTACAAATCTTTGATACCAATGCTTGATGGCTGTTTGTTTTTCGATAATGGAATAAAGCCATAAACAATGTATAAGATCTTCTTCGCTGCTGGATCCAAGTAATACAATCCTAAAGATGGTGTATCTTTGCGTAATTGTATTGACGTTGTTATCTAGAACCCTCGAAAGAATTTCGAATTTGGCTTATCATCTGTTATCTCGACGGTAAGATTTGCTCGCGTTTGATGGTTTTAAAGCGGATGTGACTGAAATAGGTCGAGAACTAGAAATATATTAACTAGCGCATAATAAAGGTGCAGCACTACCAAACGGGCAGCTTTAATTGTTCACGCTGTTTTTTTAATTTAATCAACTTCATACAGCAAATGCAACTAACGTTACAGAGATTCATTCCAGAACTGGTTCTGTGTGCAGCAGTAACATAAATACTGTCGAATTTAGACGAAAAATGGAGGCGTGAATGGAGAATTGGAGGGGAACGTTGTAGTCTAATCTTATATAATATAATATGGATGACAGTCCGAGGTGAACCTGGGCCTTGCTCTAAAGCACCCACCCGTGTTCGGGGCGTCCTATTGGTCTTTTTCAAGTGGATGGGACTACAGTTTTATGCCGACTCCGAACGGCGAAGTTTTGGGAAGCATTTTCTAGAAATGAATACTCTTTGAGTTTAGCCATTGACTCGAATGACGTGGAGACGTGAATTACGAAAGTTGGTAAATGTCGGGCATCCAACCCACCTAGTTAAACGCATTCTAAAATGTTAAAGGTTACGTCCAGAAGACCCTGTATGCAACTCTTTTTGAATTTTACAACAGAAAGCCGTTCATTATGTCCACTAGCAGACTCCGGCAGCAACCCCTTCTCAGTATGTAGCTAACCAACGATCCGTTCCGGGAACGATTTAATTGAGTACTCAAATTCAAACATAAATCCATAGAAAAACACAGGAATTAAATTTGTCTGGTTGAATGTCGAGCTGTGACAACATCTCAACCAAATTAAGATAACATAAAGTTTCTCAACCGGTTGCTCACTGTATAAATGGAACTTCTTCAACTTTTGATATTTTATATTTGTCAGGACTAATAGTAATCAAATTTATCTCAACAGGTGCACATCACTTAGCATTACTTTGTACTAATAAAATATACATGATCAAACGTGAGGGGTTCCCAGAATGACGAGTGAAGTCCCCAAATATTTGCATATGTGTATACAAATTCAAGAGATGTTCAAGAGGTTTATTTTCTGATTCCGATAAAAATAACCGACACTTCCTTACAGCAACATTGACTCACGCAGGTGTTTATGAGCGACACGTAAAGTAGCTGAGCTGTGCAAAGAATGGACACCATATTTTGTTAATAATCTCACATAAATTGAACTAGTACCGATGGCAAGAAATATGGTAGGCTTGATGAGGTGATTATGGTGGATGGCCATGTCAATATTATTTTAAGCTAAGACGCCTCTCCATGAGGCAATAAGCATTCACATAGTTAAATAATTGGAGGAATGGAATGGAGTGGATATTTTCCACACACGCAATGATCTTATCGCTTGTACTAAACTATGCATAAAGAAAGCAATTTAGTAAATTAATATTTCTTGCTGAATATGTATTGTTAAAAAGTTAAATTGTACCTCAACTCATGGGAAGATATTAACACGCACAGCTATAGAACCCATGCATAACTGACCGCTTGTTGGCAGCAGTAACATTTATTGTGTTACCACGTGGATCTGATTGATACTGTTCCGCAAATATGCTAGTTATTTTGATAAAGTGGTTCCACTCAGGTTGTTGAGTAGAGGGCGTCTAAGTGAAAATCTTCCTCGTCGCCTCTGCAGTGTCTCCAGAAGACATTGTAGGGAATGCTTAATCGGGATGCGTATGGCACCATGCCGATTCTGCCTACTCACTCTGATCAGGCTATGTGATCGTTCCGGATCGAGAGTAGACCATATTTGTTTTGTAATGAGCCACCAGTGCGTTTCAAACTTCAGTAGCAGTGGCAGTTCAGTTTTGCAGTGGCGATAGGCACGACAGGTCTCCATCGGGAAAGAGTACGGAACCAGTGAATTTTCTGGCGAATTCCCCCGTAGCTTATCTACGCGAAGCAGGCAAGACGATACCTTTTAGACGCTTACATAAAACGAAACTATAGTCAAATAAAGAGCTGGATGATAAGCGAAATAGAGAAAAAAGAAGCCGTAGAAAGGACTAAATCAACGCTGTCTACGAGCTGTACCAAGATGAGAATGTAGTCCGGAAGACAAAAATTACATGTATGTACATGTACACCAATGCTCTGGCTAAGAGGGTCTTCGAATCCGAGTACCTGTTACGGACATTTGAGGAAAACCGAATCTTCGTTTTGAATATCAAGTTATCGCCGACGCAAAATAGGTTGTTCTTGATGACATCGATGCAACGTCTCCAGGACCCTCCACGAGGAATGCAGCTTTATCTCAGGCTTATACCATCGACCCATTGATGACTGCCTGAAAACTAATTCGAAGAGTTCGCGGTTAGATCTTACTTCTATTGAAGCTGCATGGATGAAGAGGAGGTTGAAACTATAGATCACCTACTCAGCTCGTGTAGCGCGCTGGCAAGTTGTAGGTACCTAGACTTAGAGGCCTACCATTTCAATAACCTCAATGAGTTAAGAGGCGTCAGTATTAGCCAGCTGAACCGCTTCCAATTGGTTTTGATTACTAGGGGAAATTAATCCGCGTGGTATCGCAACGGGCCTACTTTGGCCTAAGTGTGACTGCTATCCGCAGTCAGCCACTACAACCTAACTTAAACTAGATCTTACAACCATATGGGTTGCTTTGTCGTACAATCATGAGTAAACATTGAGGAGTTCGAAGACCAGCTATACGGCTTCTATCGCCATGCGTCGTCAACGAAACAATCAACAGAAATCAATGTTGTTGACAGTGTGATACCTGCTGCTCCATAATACTGTTTTTCAGTCACATCAATTGAGAAGGCCGGAGATGTATGAGGTATGCATTTGCATTTGAGTCCTGAATGACTAAAACTATTTTCAGTAGCAAGTCTCTTTAGCGGATAAGCTGCGGAACTAGCCAACTCTTTTAGTTTTTGAAACTAAAATCTAGAAAACAAGAATTTTTTCGCAGAGAAAATATTTTCAATATTTTGCCAAAATGTGGACATACACGTGTATGAACATATCTATTTGTTAAAAATCTAAAAGAACTTTTTTGTTTTAAAAATAAATTCTGCGCTGAAATAATCTATTTCCATCTGATCCTGAAAATCGAAAAATAATTTCATAATAATTCACATGCAGATGTATACATCTCCGTATAGAATAATGTCATGTACAAAGGAATTAAAGATAAACTTTCTGAAAAAAGCCCCCGTAGACAATGAGAAACTAATTCCAAAGCAACAACTGCCAATGTTAACCGAGGATAAACTCGATACGGCCAGGGAAAAACAAAACATTGCGTGATTAATACATTCATACATACATACTACTTCAATTCCGGGCCTAACAAGAACATGCCTTTGTTTGGTAAATTTGCAATATAATTTAATTTACTTTACATGAGTAATGTGCCTACACTGGAGAAGTTATCGTTTATACATGCGTATGTAATTATATTAGGTCTATCCGAACCGACGTCAATGATTAGATAAATATATACATATGTATATCTAAAAATAAATTATCAGAAGCGATGAAACAAATTAACACTCATTATACACTAGCATATATCATATCTTTTCCCAAATAGATAATTATTATATTTATCTTTTCTTAACCTACCCCTAAAATTGCTTTCCTCTACGCACCGCAGAAGAAAACAGACATAGGGCAACATATTTAATGTGCGCAATTGTTGATAGCTCTCCAGTATGGGGATTAACACCATACAATAGCATGTCGATTCGTTAAAAACAATTGCTGAAGAAATAAACAACAAATCTCTTCAAAGGAGATTTGAGATTCTTTGACATCAAATCCGGTTATATGTACGTACATATGTATATTTAAGCAAAAGCTAATTTACACTCAAAGGAAACAATCACAATTTCTGCTGGGGCGGATACATATCACATTCATACTTCTTCACATTATTCATCTACAAAAAGAAATCATTTCAAGTTTCATATTAGACAACTAAACCACTGCACTTAAGATATTATCTTAAAGAATATAGCAACTTATGCATTTCAATTAATTCGCAGTGTTTTCTTTTTCAAGACGAAATCGCACTTAAGATAAAAGATACATTTCTATTCTTGGACACGTTATGCTGCAATTGTTTTGCTGACGTAAATAATAACTACATTTAGTATACATCACATTGGTGTAGTAACATTGCAGAATGTTACGGCATTTTTGCACAAAATCGCTAAGATACATTGTATTAGAAACAATTAACTTTAAACACTTCTACTTACTTCGACTTTTTATTTCTTACTGGCTCGGTGGGTCGATCAAGTCAAAACACTGACGTTTAACATTCGTCTAGTACTCGCGAAATGTTTCAGCTGACACGTTGATGTTTTACAGCAGGGATGTCATTGAGGAATTGTCAAGTTACGCATTAATCCTATGATTTCATTTTGGAAATCAATCGATTTAAATTCACAAATTCAAATATTTGATTCTTCTTGAAATATTTAAACATGTAATCCAAAAATTATCGATTTTAATGCAGTTAACACATGCCCTACTCTAAAACTTTATCCGATAGACAATCGAAGAAAGTATAGAGTAAATATAATGATAAGGATAGAAAACGCATTTGGTGTTTAATAAGAAAACTCAGGCAATAAAACACCATGTCAAGGAAGGGCATGACCACTTCGTACACATATTCATTTCGTAAAATACCAAGCGCAAGAATCGACGGTGCAACAAAGGGAATACCAACAAAAAAGACGACATACAAGATCCATACACAGATTTAAAGAGAAACCAAATATATATGATAGTTTCCAATTGTAATTGTGAGAAATGAGGTATTATAGTGATAGCCAACTTGTAATTTTTTGGACAACCGTTTTTTATATCTCAAATCAATTTAACCAATAAGGAACGACATTCAAATTATTTCGTGAATGACAACTCTCAAAAATTCGTAAATAATCATATAGAAAATTTCAACGGCCGACGTCACGGCCATCATTTCTGATTATGATTCAGTAACTACCAAAGCTACCAACGAGAACCATCGGTCGTAATATTCAGTAATACTCATATCGCAACGTCGCGTTAGCCTGGTCGGAATTTGACATTTTTAGTAGGATACGCGTAAATAACAGAAATGAATTATGGTAGAGATACCCAATTTCACAGCTGATTGACACCTAGTCCATCGATGAATTTGACTTCTCTATCATACTTCATTTCTGGTAAATAATCTGTGTACGTCGGAATGGATCGGTCGAGAGTTGATTTTTCACAGACCGTCATATCGTAAACGCGAGCACAAATTTGTAGGTAGACGGGCTTTTGGCAATTGGGAAATAATTTTTTTGAATTTATTTCTCAGCTGGAATTTTTGGCAAAATGATTTTTGATTATTTGAGCAAATAATTAATTTTGCCTAGAGATTAAATGTCTAAGAGATTAAAGTTCATATTTTGCATTTCAGACCATTTGAGTAGGTCAAACGCGTGTGTTCATTTGGATATGAAAGAAGAAGCCTTGCCATTTCATCATGCATCTTTGAATTATTGCAGAATAAAAAAATGTTGCATTTGAAAATTGAAATTTCGGCCCATTGCGCTCACCGAATATACAAAATGATCACAGATGCAAGAATGTTCAAGGAATTCAAAAACTGTTGACCTTGTCAGTCAATAAATCTTCTGACAACAATATTATATTGTTCACCATAGTGTCATTTAGGAAATCGTATCCAGCATTCTCTGGAAGCTTTTCCTTTTGAATAACATCAGAGTCTTAATACCCATTTGGCATCGGCGAGTTCGAAATCTTGTAAGTCCTTTTTGGTTAAGTCACCTTTCCGTTTTTATGAGGAAGAAAATGAGAGAAAATAAAAGCAGCAGCCAATAAGGTTCGTCCAAAGGTCTACTCTAGTCATACTTCCCAGGGCTTGAAGAACATACCCGGATCTACCATATGTGCAGAATGTCCAAATGCAAAGGACGCCAAGCGTTTAGGGCCTCATTTAGATCATCACTAATCAAAAACAAAATGCAAGGATTCCTTAATTTCGCTCCATTGCAATTAATTTTTTTAAGGATTTTATTTAGAGTAAGTTCATATTTTTTCGTGGAAATTGTTTTTCAGAACTGAGCGTGTCGCATTCTGGCACAAAATAATAGTAAGCTCGATTAAATGAATATCAAAAACCGACCGTTCGAAAGCACAGTCGCAATTCAGCCTTCATTTCTGTCTGATTCGACTCAAATGTCAAAAAGTTGCCAAAATGTAAGAGATTACTTGAATTCTAAAGTTCACCAACAGTAGTTGGTCGATTGCGATACTTCGCCACCAGATTTCACATCGAAGGCAAATTAACTTCCTTTTGTACAATTTTTGCAATCTTGGTACCTAGGGTGTAGTTAACAATGTCCAACCAATATCAGCTAGAATCACGACATGGAATCTTCCAAAAAATTGTACTGGGCTTTTATCTTTTTTCTATAAAATGATTAAAAAGCTCGATTTGTTGAGAACAGAACATATGTATCTAATCCAAAGTTTCTCAACATCTAAGAGTATGCGGACCACAGCAATAAATAAATTAAGTAATAACCCTGTTATAGATACTTATAAAATAGCAAATTGGTTATTTTTTATCACTGGCCAAAAATTGGTGAAATTTGGATCCAACTATGGAAATTCGCCTCGCTGATTTCTAACCCTAAATTCGGAGTGTCAAAAATACAACGAAAAATCGTATCTTTCTATCTATTGGATGGAATAAAAAACGATTACAGACTTTATAGAACTAAAATCAAACATTAATAACGTATCAAATTATCCATGCTGATGTCTTCAGTTTTGAAAGTAATACGTGATTTTCATTCTGCTCTTTTTTTTTTTTTTTGTTAATAAGCTTGTATTGACACTTTTTCGAAAATGTCATACTTTTTGAAACGCTATCAAAAGTTTTCTCTCAGTTTTCCACAACCCAGTACATATTCGTGTATACATGCCCGCAGCCAGAATGTTTGATCATTTTTTTTTTTAAATTTCGCCTTCAGCTCCTCACTGGTGCTAAGCTCGATTGGCTCCTCCAGAAGTACCACATTCGACACTTGCGTTTCTTCAACAGGATAATCCATAGTGGTACTATTTTTGATGTCATGTCAGAAGTTTCTTGTTTCTTTCCGACAGATGCGTCTACGTAAAGAGATGATATTTGCATATGTAATTTTTGTAAATTTTGGGACATTTCCTTCCAACGGGTAATTCAATTTCGAAATTCAAACTTTAATTTTTATTCACAAATTTCCGTACAATTTTATGTCACTGTCAATGAGTGACGGGACTCGGGTTGCGTATTCCTCGAGTAACTCGAGTAATTTCAGATTCATCTCGTACTCGTGTTAGTTTATTGAACTCGAGTAGAATAACCGATTGCAGTGATAAATTCAAAATAGCGTCACGTCTTACATTCGTAAGTGGTTAGCAAAATTTGTAAAAATATTTATTAATTCTATTTATTTAGATGTTAAAAATGAGTGAGAAAAAATCTAAGGCTTGGACTTTTTGTTTGTAAATTTGTTTGCTTGATATTCAGCCTTTCGAAACACCTGCATGATTTTGCACATACAACATCAGCATACATTGGATTTATCAAAAATCAATAATGAAGGAGGAAAGTGCAACCTAAGGCTGGTTGATTTAGCACTACCGCCAGAGCCTAGACAACCACATTTCCAACAGCTCTCGTTGTCATCGCTCTCAACAAGCCTTTCCAAACCTCTATGTCTGTCCCAATAACTTGTTCGTTTTTAATTGCAATGATTTATCGAAAAAATGTTTTTAAACTTGACTTATAGTCAGAGATGGCAGAGTAGTCTACATGAGCTGATGTACTGGATTGATTACGCATAATTATTCGAATAAACTACACGCCCGATTCGATACATGTGGACTTTGCAGTTTTTTTCTAGAATGTTTCTACATTCATCACACAGGGAGCCTCGCTCCAATAATTACGGAGTTTCCTTCCTCCCCCTGGATGTTGACACTGTGCCAGTCAAGTCATGTATGAATTTGACAAGCACATTAAATTGGCATTTCAACTACATTTTAACGTTTTTTCTACGTCTACTAAATTTTGTTTTTTATTAACTACTTCAATAAGAAGTAGACTCGAGTACTCAACTATTCCGAGTAGGACTCGATTATTTTTTGAATACGACGCTAGTGGCTCGCGTGAATTAAAATCACTCGAGTTCCATCAGTACTGTCAGTATTAGAGTACAACCTAACTGTTTGTGGCCCCTTATTTCTTCGACTGAGAATAATTTATACTTAGCCGACTTTAGGATCTACTTTTCGAATCGTGTAAACCGGTAAGCTTAGCTTAACTTGTTAAGTGCAACGTAAATCGCTGAGTTGAGTATCAGCTAACAGTCGTTAGAGAAACATGTATATGTCCTACTCTAACTCCTCTAAGCTGAGCGTATGAGCAGTAGTGCTTCACCTGTCTTCAAAACTCAAACTCCCGATCCGAAACCACTGCAAGGTAGCCCCAGGCCTTCAAATATTGAAGAATCAAGCAACAGCGGAATAATTTGTTCTACCTCAACCGACCAATCTGCAATATAACCCACATTTAGAAAGTTTACAAATGTTACTTAAATTTAAATAAGCACAGACCTCAAATATAAATTTACATTGAAAAGAAAAGATCACAAAGAACGGAATCATATCATCTCCGAAGGCAATTAAAGTGACCAGGAGGAAAAGGCGAAAAAACAATAACATTTTATTAGGTCCACCGAAGGATCCTGCTCACCATCCACTTACATTATGTTTAACTCACTCCGTTCGCACTCAGAATCCTCAACTAATCCAGTTGGACGATGAGGCGTGTTCCAAAGGGATGAGTTCTTGATCCGGTTGTTTTTTTTTATTTTCGCTTCTTTTTTTTTTCTTTTGCATTTCGACTTTTATTACCTTCGCCTCCATGTGCAATTTTAATGTGTTCCCCGCATAAAGAAATCGCAAAGGTATCTCCCTCTTCACCTTTGCATTGTCCCTATTTACTCCCTTCCCCCCAAAAAAAGCATGAACAAAAAAACGCACTAAATTGGAGCTGGTCGATCGTCTCCATTGAGCTACTGATCAGTTGAGAACGAGCACAGAACGCGATCGGTTCAATTGTCTAAAAACAACATTTTAGGGTATTTTTACATCCACCATGTACTGAATTATATGTCGTCTAGTTATAAACGCACCAAGTGTAAAAATTGCTAATGATTTAAACAAAAGAAAGCGCACATTTTCGTGAAGGGAGCAGTTTCTCAAAAGGGATACATGACATTACTGACCAAGTGAACTTGTACATGGGACCGATAATGTCTCATTGTTGAAGACTTTTATTTTTTGATTAATTTAATTTACGATCAGTTTAGTGAGTGGAAAGGTCAAAGTAAATTTATCAGACATCGGGGCACCAATAAATGCACTGAAAGGGTGACGAGCATTAAGTGTAGTATTTCATTGATTTTTCACTAGAAATGACATTATTAGTTGCGTATGGAAAATATTCGTTGTTTTTTAGAAGTGATACCGTTGCTCTGAGTTATATGTAAAAGCTGTCGTCTAAATACCGTTGCTTTGATTTATATGTGATGTGATTGTAACGTTCAAGTGACTATGAACTGTAAGAACAGTTGATTTAAGGGCAGAAAGCTATTGAAACGCGGTGTCTCTTCTTTCTCTTCTCTGTTTATTTGCGATGGAGGTTTGAATATCGTGATATACCTGCGTTACCTGCATTAATTACAAAGGAATTCTCAGTGGAACTTTGAAATTAAATCACTGTAATGTGTTCTTAACGTTCTTCATTTTTCTTTCTGAATTCTTAAATTCAATTTCCAACATATTGCGTTGTAAGTAAATGAAGATCAATAAATATTTGAGTTAATTAAAAGCAATGACCAAGTGAAAGATCAATTATAACTTGAGGGTAACAACGTCAAGTGGTTTCTAAACAAACTCTGCGTTAGTTCCCTTGTGGTTTAGCATTTGCTACAAGGTCAAGGCATCTTGCAGACTTTTTCATTGTTACTCCCAGTTACTTAAATATCGTGACCTTCATTTTCCCCATTATCTCACATTCGTCTTGAACAAAATTGGTAGACTCTAGCTCAACCAATGATCCATTATTATGTCTATCCAATTATCATCATGCGATGTCCCTTTTTTTAAGTTTCATTATTTTAGACGTGTCTGTACATATAACAAAAGATGTTTACTAGCTTAGCTCAACGTTGTACGAGTGCGTCATTGATAGCCGACGCAAGTAGAAGCTGGACTAAGATCGAACACCCCTGACCGGTAGCATCATCAAGGGGAGACGTTCTTCGTCACCCCTGACCGGTAGCATCATCAAGCGGAGACGAAGAACGTCTGGTGTTCGTGCTTACCCTAGCTTCTACAACCACATGAGCCTGCTATCAATGACGCACACGTGTAGACATGACAAGTAGACAAAGAAATGTGTAATGGTACTAAATGTATGGTACTAAAATTGTTGAATTATAATCCTCTATTTATGATCTTTTGTCATCGCGTTTGTTATATCTACAAATAAAATTCAATCGTCACTAAAAATTATCTAATTTTGTGTAGCACACTATTCCCATTATACGCTACTAATTATCTAACATTCATACCTGATCTTAGAAAAGAACAAGACCGTGGAATTAAAGTAATCATTAGCTCTAGGGCCCTAACAAAAATAGTTGACGGAATTTCCTCGTTTCTTTTCTGTTTAAAAAATGATGCAACGCTTTAAGATGTTAGCCTACATAGCAAAATATTCAGCTTAGATTGTTAGCTACAGTTATGTTCCATTCATATAAACCACGAACTGCGATCATGAACTTTCAGAAACAACCATTTTTGCACGAAATTTAAGGCTTATTTGAATGGAATAAATAAAATTGTCCGATTTTATCAAATAAGCGCCGGTTTGTTGGATTATTTGGCTGACTTTTACGAGAAAAAGCCCTCCTCCCTACTGGCGATAAAACTGAAGCAGTCTTGTTTCACAACCCTCTCTTCAAGGTTCGCCATGGACAGGAACAGATGCTAGGTCCGGACTATAAGGTGGATGCCTTAGGACCTCCCAACAAAGCCCTCATAGTTTCTAGCGAGTCGCTATCGATGTTTTTGGCCTGGTGTTGTTCTAATGGAATACAATTTCTCTCCCATAGTTCAAAGCTGGTCGCTTCTGAGCGATTCCTTCCTTCAGACGGTCCAATTGTTAATAATGCAGGTCCAAATTAAGTTTTTTTTAAAACGATTCCCTGCCAATCCAACTAAACACACAGCAAGACCTTAGTGGGCGTCAATCTTGGCTTAGCCACCGCGATTCGACGACAACCGCTTTCGCTTAACATTGTCGTAAGTGATCCACTTTTCGTCAGCAGTGTGGGTCGATGTTATTGTGATTCGCAGATGGAAATGCGATACATGAGGTTCCTTGGCGTTAGCTCGTTCGACGCCCATACATCGAGTTTCTTTTTGAATCCAACCTTGTTCAAATGGTTCCAAAAGTGCATCGGCAATCGAAACAGTGCTTACATAACTCGACGATTTCCATGGTTTTCGACAATTGGTCCTCCAGAGCCTTGGGCATATTTCATTTAAGATCGAAATTCCTGACAAGCAGGGGCTTGACAGCCAGCGACTTAAATTCAGCCTGTTTCTCTTCTTAGTTTTAATGGTTTTTTGTATATCACTTTCAAATGCTCAAGGGATTGTTAATACCCTGTGCGTCCGAAAGAAGGCTTAAGGGTAAACTGATGAGCATTCCTGGCGAGGCGGGTATTGCAGTTGAATTCATGGAGCGGAGGAATGCAGTTAACTAGCTTACTTGAGCATAAATAATTTGAAATATTTAAGCGAATGTGACTTCACAGTTTCACACTGATATGACGTGGCTAATGGCAGTAACAATCTCAAAGCCTACCTCGTTTGGCAGCTCAGGATACGGCTCGCTTCTCTGTATTCGATCGTTTTTAAATTGAATTCCATTCTCAGCATGTAGCTGAATCTTTATATCTTTTTTCATCTTTACCGATCGTAGATCGGCGAGTGCCAGGTTCTTTCTCCATCTCCACTTTCAAAATCCAGTTCTCGAAAATGAAAATTTCTTAGAGGATCTTTTGATCGGAGGGAAAAAGGTCAGCCTCACAGTTTGTGACTCAACATGCTCTTGTGAGGCAGTTGCGACTTGTGACACATCACATTATTAATGGCCAGAGTAGTGCCATTAATCTCCGTTTTCTAAGTGAAGCACAAGCGCTGTGAATACAACTCTAGTGCGTATTGTTGGCATGAGCTTCAAATGCGCCTAAACCAGAAATGAAGTATGATAGAGATGCCCAACTTCTACCTCTCTTGTCCCTTAAAATTTTGACAGCCATTTTTTATATCGTTTTCTAAAGCCAAATTGACTAATCAGAGAACGGCATTTACGTTATTTCGTGAATAACTGCCAAAAATCCATGAATAACCGTCAAAATTTTCATGATTATCCGTCAAATTCGTCGATGGACTAGGGGTTAATCAGCTGTGAAGTTGGGTGTCTCTATCATACTTCATTTCTGATGAATAAACTCATGAATAACCGTCAAACAGTCTCTCAAATGCGTCGATGGACATGGGGTCAATCAGCTGTGATGTTGGGCCCTCAGTGAGCTGGCCTAAACCATCGATGTGAGTGAGTGTTGTCCCGTTGTCAGAATAAGGTGTTGCCATTTGCCTGGAGCTCTCAATGAGCTTATCTGTCTCCATCGATGACACCATTTCCATTTCAAAGTATTTTTCTGCCGAAACTTATCGGCGTAGGAGATTATTCTTTCGGACAGCTCAGCATCCGGCGTTAAAGTTCATCACCGTAGTTCAGCAACTAGATATATAGAAGATATGTAGTCATGGCTGCCCGTCAGCATTTGGCTCTAATCGCATATATATATAGTTGACAGAAATGTCACTTTTTTGAAATAACTACATTTCTTACGTCAGCTACTCATTGTGGTAGTTAATGTTAGTATACGGACGAAAATGTAGTAGGCGTAGAAATAATGTAAAAATGTTGTTGAGATGTCAATGTAACGTCAGTTCAATTGCACTTGTAAGTGAAGAATGTGAAAACATTCTAAAAGCACTGCAAAATCCACACATAACAAATATGCATAATCAATGAAACAAATCGAGCGTGTAGTTTATTCGAATAACTACGAGTAATTAACAGAGTAGATAACCTCATGTAGCCTACTCTGCCATCTCTGCTTATGAAAATAACCAATAGTTGCTACAATTTTATATCAAAATCGGATAACTTTAATTTTAATTTTAGATCGCTCTTGCTGAGTGAATAATAATCGATGTTATTGGCGTAAACTGAGAGCATATCAAAATGGAACGGGTGTTCCTTTCGGCATTCATCTTCCTCACTTGTACTCATTTCGCAAATGCTGAAGGTTTGTAGCTCTCAAAAATGTGTAATGAGCGATGTAACTAAACACTATTCCATTCAGCTAACGTTTGCAAATCAATCGACATAACGCATCAAAGGGAACTGTACAAGCTGCGTGAATGCACAACCGTTGTAGGGCACGTACAGCTTTCGAATTTTCGAATACACGAGGCATTCAGCGACATCGTGTCGAATGTCGAAGAAATCACTGACTACCTCCTCGTTTATCGCGTGGAAGAACTAACATCTTTGGTGGCACTGTTTCCCAATCTAACCATTATCCGAGGAAATAAGCTGCTCTTTGACAAATATTCCCTTGTGGTATATGAGAATAGAAATCTGCGTGACTTGGGTCTCAAGTCATTGCTTAAAATCCGCAAAGGTTCCATTCGGATTGAATCGAATCCTGTCTTGTGTTTCTCGGACACTGTCAACTGGGTGTATCTGGTGGAGGATCCCTTGGCTCAGCATTACTCACTGAACGTGAGTTGCTCATTGAGTTATTGTTATAAACGATGTAAGCTAAATTGTTTTTCATTCTAGAACAACTTGGATCCGAATGAGTGTCCGGTGTGTGCAACGAATGTGCCAGTGTCTGACAGCGGGTACTTCAAAAAGAACTGTTGGAGTTTGGAACACTTTCAAATGAAGAAACCACTGACATACCACGACAAGTGTCCAGATGCATGCGGGAATTATGGGTGCGAAAAAAATGGGCAGTGCTGTTCGTCGCTTTGCCTTACAGGGTGCTCTGCAGAGAAGTGCAGGATTTGTAAAAATTACAAGAACATTCACGGTGATTGCGTGGAATTCTGCAGTATTCCAAACTACACGGTAATTTATGCTGATGATAGCTGATTTTGGAAAATTACATTTGATCCTGTTCACGACCAGTATTTAGATAAATGCATCCCGGAGACAGTGTGCCGCAAGAAGGAATGGATCCCCCATGGCGGGGCTTGCATCGAGGAATGTCCAAGGAGCTACCAACAGGACTTCTTGCTGGGCGATGCCTCGTGCAGTGTGAATTGCCGGCATAATTACACAATCAACTCCAAGGACGACCTTGATGATCTCAGGGAATGCGTAACCGTGAAAGGATACATACACATTGAACTAAGAGACGATAAATGTAACTACCAGCAGGGCAACACGGTCTGCAGCTGATTTCACAACTCTTCTTTGCAGCTATTGTAATCGGCGAGCTGGAGAAGGCCCTTGGGGAAATCAAAGAGATTGTGGGCTATTTGAAGGTGGTCAAGTCCCCGCAACTAGTGAGTCTGGGATTCTTCAAGAAGCTCGACACAATTAAGGGCGAACAACTCGCCGATGGGGAGTAAGTCATGTCCACGCTTTTTGACTGCAACTCTCATCGTCTGATTCATTCACAGATTCTCCATATACATTGTTGACAATCCGCACCTGGAGGACATTTGGCCAGAAAATCACAAGGTGGCAATCCTCAAAGGCCGGATGTTCATTCACATGAATCCGCGGCTGTGCTTCGACAAGATTATGCAATTGGGCCCATCAATGAAGAGCGACGACATAATTCGAGCGAAGGATGCGTCACGCAATTCCAACGGCATGCTTGTCAACTGTAAGCAAACACTAAATGCATATCCAGTCAGGATAGAGAATAATTAATAGTCTATTTTTAGGCGGAAAGAAATTTACTCTCATCCATCCTGTAGTTGAGGCGGTAAATGCTACAGCAGCCAGAATTAAGATAGAGCCAGTAAACTCGTCTTCCGCCGATGTGCTCCTGGGCTATTTGCATTTCTACAAAGAGGCACCCAATAGAAATATCACATTGTTCGATGGCATGCACGGGTGTGGAGACGATGAGTAAGGCACAAGTAAAAACTGCCCGCACATGTTAACCAACTCGTACATTTCTTCGCAGCTGGAAAATGCATATGACCCTGAACTTGAATGTTCGACACGTGATCCGAAACTTAAAGCCCAACACGCAATATGCATTTTTTGTCAAATCCATAAGCCACGTCGACGAGCACAGAGGAGCCAGTTGGCAATCAAACATTCAGTATTTCAAGACCCTCCCCAGGAAACCGGGTCCAATACTTAAATTGTATGGTTGGGCTCTTTCGGCAAATGCACTGGTAAGGAGCAAACATTTTGCATTTCGCGGCTGTAGTACACATTCGTTTGTTTAGATTATTCACTGGTGGCCACCAAGAAGTCCAAACGGCGTCATCGACAGCTTCAGGCTGCGCTATGAAACCCTTCATGTGCACACAAGTAAGTCCGCTTGACACTCTGTTAACGATCATCTAACAGACACACATCATGTCTGCATGTCGCGAAGACTACTCTAATTTCAGAGGATATAGCGCAAGTAATTTCAGTTCTTCCTGCGAATGCGAGTTTCAAACTAGCAGCCGCGGCCCAGTGCCAAGTGAGTTGAAGTTCTACAATCGACAGCTGAATTTCGTAGAGACAGCCCTTCCGAATGTGCTGTACATTTCGAGGTAGGAGCTGGTCAAGACCCTCGAATCGTGTTCCCGTTTAAACAAGTTTTCTCATTTCAGCAACACAATACGAATGTGGCAAGAAGAGCTAAAACAGGAGGATAATACAAGAAGAAGGAGGGACACACGCGGCTCGTCAAATGACACTGCGAACCAAGTGAGCATAAATGCAGATGATCTGAGAATTAATCCCACGGATGACGAAGAAGAGCAACATGAAAAATTTAGACAATACCAGCTGCTAATGGAAAGGAATGCACTTCTCAGGCAGGACACTGGCATAGCAGACTATGTTGTCGATATGCCTCTACCCCTGTGCGCCGTGACAAAACCGTCGGAGCAGTATCGAAGGGAACACAACTGCAACGCGGTTGAGCATTATCCGGGCATAGAGCTTCCGGGTGCAAACTACTCGTACATACTGGAGAATCTTCGCGACAACACTGTCTATCGGGTGTATGTGAGAGCTTGTGTGCAGGGGATCGAGAACGGCTGCGGACCCGAGAAGTCAGCCGTGGCAGAGACAGTGAGCGCAGAGCTGGAGAACTTGCTTGACGACCAGCAGTTTAAATGAGTTTTCTTCTTTTTTTTTAATCTAGTTATATGTGTATTTGTTATTTTTTTTTATGTTTACGTGCGAACAAGTCCACTTTCTGTTTAGATGTACCAAGAAATTAAACAGTATTTTAACTCGAATTGTACCATTCCCATTGTTTATTTAACGGCATTAATATTCTCGGCAATTGTTTTGTTTGGCGTTTCGGTATTTGAATGCTCTGTGTGGGAATCGCCGCAATTACCTACAGCACGCACTCACAAATTGGATTGTTACCAACAGTTGAAAGGTGAACTTGCCTTCGCTGCAGCTGCTACTGATTTCCAAAGATTAACGAAGACCTACTGTTTTATGACGACTCAGAATTGGGAGCACTGAGAAGCTTTCTTCGATATCTATACCACTTACACAGTGAAGGTTAGACATGTGGGTACCGTCGGTATCCATAATTATTGAAGCGAAGGTACGCATCATCACGTTCTTGAAACAAGATTATGCATAGGAACATGTACAGCTGACAGCTCCGCCTTTTAGTGATTTCTTTAAAATAGTTGGAAAAATAACTAATCTGAGAACATATCCATGATGGGTGGAACAATGGAAGACTTTGATATTCATGATATTTCTGTCCAAAACGTCCCATAAATGTCCAATGGGATTAATATTCGGGGATTGTGAAGGAGAGTTAAGTTTGCTTTGGTGTATGTATCAACTATTCCATGACAATCATTGCTGTTTGCTTCTTCGCGAGACAGCTCTGTTAGTGAGTCTGTATGGTTATGTGTTTGTAAGTTTGTTCGTAATCTTTACAAGTCCTTAACTTAACGAAGTCCACGAAACTATAGATGTTCTGTCCAAAAGGTCCTTTCTTGAGGACAACATATGTTTCGTTTTGTCCTCTTTTTGCCGCCAGACCATTTTAGCCGCTTCGGTCTCCATACCAGCAAACGCCTCAAACGCCTATGCGTTTACCATACCAGCAAACGCCTCATACGCTAACAGTTGTACGGACTTTTGGCAGATCGTGCCTCTAGTGTTGGCGTGTGAGTTATACATGGTCCTCTCCTGGATGATGTAGAACAAGGCGTCGTGTCATTGAAGGTCTCAGTGAGTTTATTCCGAACTTGATGGAGCGGCTGGAATTTCTCATCGTAATCCTACACAATCTGACATTGATATGTACCTATCAGAGTTTTCACAAATGACTGAGAAGAACATATCCCTCCATAGTTGGAACAGTCGATGGGGTCTCTTTTCTTGTGGAACTTTTTACGAAACAGGTGCAGATACACGCGTTTCGAAATGATGCCGGTTACAGGGTCATGAATAAAATCAGCTATGTGACAGACTACTTTGCTCAGCAACAAAGTTAACTTAACCATCACTATTCTAGAGTTGATCTTTTAATGTAAAGGGCAGAGATAATGGAGGGATAGAGATATCCATCTTCTACTTCTCTTACCCCTTGATTTCATCTGACAACGTTTTTTATACGCTTCTGTCTGTGAATACGTGTGAGCTCTTGAGATCAGCTGGCGAACAGCTGATACCCTTCCCCAACCTAGTAGAAGGGTGAATTAGAGTTCTTATTTCAAAATTCGCTCGTTAGTTGGACGTTATTTAAAATGTTGGTGTTAAATTTCAACACAGTATCCCTCCATTATCTCTGGTAAAGGGCACAGAGAAAGGAGAGAACGGAATGATTCAAACTTCAGCGCTCAGTGCAACACTTTATGAACTTTCGGACGAGTTTACAGTAAGTGCACAAAAAACAATACTTCACTCTGTTCTTCTAGGTTGCTATGAAAATATATTGTGGTAGTGAATCAAAACAAAATTTTGAAAAATACGTTAACATTTGAAAAAGACACCGATTTTAAATTGATCGGTTAATATTCCTGTTCATATGTGGGCATGTGGGCTTATTGCTTAACGCATATTTTCTGACATAAAAAAATGTAAGCAGGCATTAACCTTTCAACCACTTGTGGCCCTTCCATCTCCCTGTAAACCAGAAATGAAGTATTATAATTTCAGATGTAAACCTAGAAATATTTCGATACTCGTTTTGTCACTTAACTTCAAATCTTCTTCAAACGAGTATCGTTTCACATTCATAATCTTTCCTCCTAATTTAGCTTTATACATACACAATTGAGCTAGACATTTAAAAACACAGCAAATCAATGATTAATTATTTATAAAAATATGGTTGTTTGAATATATAATAAAATAAAAATAAAAATTGTCATGCAGTGCCATCTGTTTATTCATGTTGAAAACTTTTGATTTAAAGAATTTGTTTTCCGACCTACTTTACCGGTAGTACACTTTCCTCGTAGATAATGCAGTCCATTTAAAATATGTCAACTGTTTTTCAGTTTTCAAAGCGTCCGAAACCGAAAAAGTTGCTTGGGGTCTTGTGCATCTATATTATTTAAATAACGTTGCCTTATTAGTGTACATTGTATCAAAAATCACGTTTTCAAAAAAGGTAACTCATACAAATAGTTGGTGCTAACAAATCATACAATTATATTTTTTTAGGGGTAAAATGGAAAATAACTCCAAGATTACCATTGACGATAGTTGCACATCCATGTACTTTTCATTTAATAGCACATCTGCCAATAAAACTGTGGAAGCAATGGACAGCGTCACCGAGGTATCTTATTTGGCAGACGATCCAGAAGGTGAACAGAATATAACATTGGAGGCTGTTGAAAATAATGACGCACCGGTACAAGTTCAAACGGTTAAGAAATTATCGTTTGGGGTTTCTCCACTGAAGGCAGTGCCCAAAAATATTATGCAGGCCTACAAGACGCTGTCGTCTACGCCAACAAAAGCCCAGTTGTTACGCAGCGTAGAAGTTACTAGAGGGTCAGGATCTGTTGATGTCTGTGACTTGGGATTAGCCTTCTTGGAAGCTCCCCAAGAGAGCATTATTAATATGAACTCAGAAGACAAGGAAAATCAGCCACAGGAATCTCAGGAGATCTATTCAGAAACATCATCGGAAATCGTAGTTTCTGTCATAGAGAAGACTCAGGAAGAAGAGCAACCAGTACCCAAGAAAGTGGGTTTCTCTAATTTACCAATTCTTAAAGCAATCAGCAACATGAACGTACGAGGTACTCCGAAACCGTCGCGGCCGAATGCAAAATGTGCGCCGGACTTAAAGACTAATCGTCCCTCAAGGATTGCACCAAAGAGATTTTCTCTTCATTCTAAAATGCAACTCGCACCTAACAAGGAGTATGGTGCGGATGACGTTCCCAAAATGATATCTTCGATGCTGAAATTATCGGGAGCCTTGCCAGCTAAAGGGAAACCACCGTCCAACACGGAAAAGCCATTTAATTTGCTGGGAAAGGCAACAAGAATGTCGATTCTGAAAACAACTCTCAACAGTCCAGCACGTAAAGCTGCAAGAAAATCCATAAATACAGTTCCAATTATAACTTCAATTCGCCAGAGTTCTGGTGCAGGTAATAAGCGAATGACAATGATTCCAAATATGTCAAGGAATACTCGTTGTAGTCTTATCCCACCAGAATCTCACAGAGCATACCCGCCTTCTGTGACAAGCCCTAACAAGAGAATCAATTCGAGAAAATCCATTGTCCCGGGAAAACCGAAAAGCATGTCAAATATTCCCACTTCGCGCAAGAGCATGGCACCCCAACCGACTACGTCAATGATTGCAACAAAAACTGGCTTGCAAACTAAGCCACAGAAACCCAAAGGTGCTCCCAAGGACTCAAAGGAAGAGTATACATGTGACGTCTGCAATAGAAAGTTCCGCGTCCACTCACTCTTCGAATCTCATAAAAAGTCACACTATACTGCGGGTACATCTAAACAGACATTCGCAACCAACGACAACCAATGTCGTTACTGCGATAAGAAATTTGCAATTGCGAAGGCACTCACCAACCACCTCTTAGAGAAGTGCACCAAGATACCACCTGGAGACAAGAAGAAGCTGATGTTCCCCTCTGACCAACCGCAGGCTGTCGATACCACAAGACAGCGCGTTCCGATTTTCGCCAACAGAATCCTCTCCAGCTGTGTCTCTCTCTCCTCAAACTCTACTCAATCCACAGTCAACCACACTGATAGCGGCGATCGTTTGGTGCTATCCACATCGGTTAACAAAATGAAAAAGAAATTGGCACATTCAGGCGTGTACTGCACTCCAAACAAAATGATTTCTTGCCATGTCTGCAAACAAAGCTTCAGCAGCATTTTGGCTTTTGCCGAACACAGCCTAACCCACTCGACTTCGGCAGGTAATAGTGCGGTTGCTGCTGCTGCTGCTAGTGAATCTACACAAACTCAAATCGACGTGAAGAATGATGGTACTCAAACGCTTGAAAATGATGTGCCTAAGTAGGCGGTCCACACCACAATCATCTTTTTCTTTCTTTAATTTATCAAAATTTATTAGACTGCGTATTTTTTTGTTTGCTTTCTTTGATGATTCCATAAACATTTTGGATGAGCGATTCTAGATGTATCTAATTTAATGTAGTCCATACGAGTTCATACATGTGATTTAAATAAATGGTGCATGTATACATATATAATACATAAACATAAAAAGTCTTTCAATCATTTTGGCTTTAATTTTTCAGTGACTGGCTCACTCACAGTGAGCATGACAGAGGTAGAGTGGACGTATTCGTACCATGCTATTTGTTCTCTCATGTGTGAACAGGATAGAGAAAGCAGAGTAATCTTTTAAATCACTTGCTGCATTTGACGAAGTGCATCACCTCTTGAAGCAACATCGGCTCGCCGTGAATTATCAGACGAAAGGAAATTTTCTTCACGGTTTATTTGAATTGGGGATGTGTTCGATGCAGAGAATACATGCTGACGTATTTAAGGTGGCGCTTCAGACCGGGTCGGACCTGGGACTTAACCAACAAGCGTCTCCAGCCAGTTCGATCTTTAGGCAGCTGCCTCCAGTTTCGTACATATAGTTGATTGAGGTCCCTTTCCATTTGTGGTTCCCATCCGCTCTACATGGTCATTTCAATCGTTGGATATTCACTCTCTATTCTGGCTAAGTCGATGTCGTTGAACAGCTCGTACAGTTCAATGTTATGTCTTCTCCTTCACTCAGCACCTATGCAGACGGGACCGAAAATCACCCGAAGAATTTTCTTCTCTCAAAGTTTATGCTTCTGCGCTATACCAGGACTGGGACGGTTAAGGTCTTATAGATTGTTTCTTCGAAAGATTTCTTTGTTTATTATTTGCCTTCCTAGCCCAAAGAAGCAGTGGTTGCCAGTGGCTGGTGTCGTTGTCTGAATTGATACGGGTTCCTAGATAGACAAAGTCTTTGACCACCTCAACGTTTTATCTGTCTACTGTAACGTTTTTCTTTTTGTGTCCATTCGTGTTGACTGCATATATTTGGTCTTGCCCTCATTTACCGTTGAACCTATCTTCGCGTTCTTCCGATAATGTCAACATCGTCGTCATATGCAAGTAGTTATGCGGACTAAATCCTTGCCTTGTCTAAATCCTTTTTTGACAGCAAAGATCTCGGTTAGGTCTTTTCCGAATTTGATGGAGCAGAGTTCATTCTCCATCGTCATCCTACACAAACTTGTGAGCTTGGTAGGTATGCCAAAGCTAGACGTTGCTCTGTATATCTCGTCTATGAATGTTGTCATTTGTGGCCTTAAAATCGATAAAAATGTGGTTGCTTCCGATCTAATCCCACACTGGTAAGGACCGACCAGGAAAGACTCTAGGCGTTCACACAATACCACAGGAAATATCTTGCACGCAATGTTCAGCAGACTGATGCCACTATAGTTGGCGCAATTCGGGCGGTCTCCTGATTTTGCTCTATTCATCGGGCATGCTTTCTTCCGGTCATTTTTACAGATGGGGTGATTGGTGTATTCTCATTACATCGCGTGTCACTTTGAAAAGCTCGGACGTCGGCTCCAACAGCCTTGTTGGATTTCAGTTTAGATGTGGCTATCTTCACTTTATCTCGGTCGGGTGGACGGACATGGTCCCTTTTATTTAGGTTGAATGGTTCATTCTGCCTGACAGCGGGATTTAGTCCTTCGTCGACGTTATACAGTCTGCAGAAATGGTTCCCCTACTACGATGTTCTCTTGGTCATCCTTATAAGCTTCGGTGCAGGCTTTATAACAAAGGGACTTGTTGAACTACATCGTCCCTTTTATTCGGGTTAAATGGTTCATTCTGCCTGACAGCGGGATTTGGTTCTTCATCGACGTTAGTCTGCAGAAATGGTTCCCCTATTACGATGTTCCCTTGATCATCCTTACAGGCTTCGGGTTCGTAAAACTCCCTTACCGCATTGCTGCAGTAGATTCCCTCTATTCTACCTATCGCGCAATTCACGCAGGCTCCTTTTTTCCCTCCTGAGAAGCCAGTCTCTCCTCTTCTGCCCGTAGAGCATGTGAGCAGCTCTTATCCTTCTTTGCAGTCTCCGCATATATAACTGTCATTCCTCCTGTTTGTTAACTTGTTCCTGGAGGCGTTTTAGTGTGCCGCTTTGTGAAGTACACACCGATAGGCAGATCGACTGTAGTTCTCTGTGTTCGCTCCCAGTATTCCAACTGATCTTCATAACCTGAATAAAATTAGAATTGATCAGAATATTTCTGAGGTAAGGGGAAATGAATGACTTATGTGGAGTGTTGTGCAGTGAAGAGGAAGATTTTGATCTTTTAGGTGTCATTTGATGAATTTATTGTGGAGTTTGATATTTCCCCAACAGAGATACATAAGACAGCATATCTTCCATTTCATTAGTGGATTGGACTTAGAAGTTCACGAACAGATAAGACCGCATTCATAAAAGGAGGCAGGCTCTTAATTTCTCGAAAAATGCGACTATGATGAAATCGAAATGGAGACTTCAATTGACCACCGAGGACGAGTAGTATGTAATGGGTGATTGACTGTTTTTTTTATCATTCGGCGTGTTTTTTTTCTCAGTGAGCGGAAGTGCACTAAACAGTCTCAGGAAAGGAAGCGACCCATGAAGAGACTAAGCTTGAGCTAAAGCACCTTCCACCTTTGTCGGCATCGCTGACCGCTACCCTGATCAACTTGTGTCCATTCCCGCGATAACGGGAATAGAGCAAAGAAAATAGAACAGAACCAAGAAGTTCGGATTTGAAGACCCTCTTAGCTGGAACGTTGGTATGAATTAGGTCAATGTGGACAATCCGGACAGCATCCACACAGTTCATAGTTGTGTCGTTGTCTGCTATCAAATTTATCGTAAACAAAACCTGAGAACTAACCGCTTCATGTTGCATTTTCTGTTTGTCCATTGCATTGAGCTGGGAGATAGCGAGAAACCCTCTTCTTAGTTCGTAAACTCCTCTTCCCCTTAAGCAAATTCAGAGCTTGATTCCAAAATTGAACGAAACAGATTCAAATTTGACATTTCCTGTTCGATGATTCGGAATGATTTCCAACCAAAATTGTAAAACTAAGAAACAACAAATTCTGATAGAAACGTACCCATACACGTAGTATTCTTCGCACAAAACAGATGTCGCTCGAGTCATTCAAAAAATGATGAGAGCAAATGAATTCAAGTTTGACTTTTAAGCAGTACACCCTCTTCAAGGACCGAACTAGAATTTGTATTCAAAATAAACGCATGCGTGCTATTAGTGAAATACAACACAACACGTTTTACCCCTGACACTACTGACAGTTATCAGGATACACACACCATTGATTTTCAACCCCCAAATACGGTCATACAAGAATCCTCTGCCAGCGAACAACGCCCCAGTGCAATAACAATAATAAACCAATTCAGTCGCTTGTGAAACTTGTCTTTTGCCTTTTTTTCTTCCCCTTTAACCGCACAATCAATACAAAATCGGCAGAACCTTAACAAAACCCTCGTGCCTTCTATGTGATTAAATCTTTATTTTTTTAGCGAAAATCTAATGAAACTTGTTAAATATTTATTGAATAAGAATTACACCTATACATACCTCTGACTACCTCAGTGTGTTCAAAGTTACCTGCAAAGTGTTAATAATTTACCCGCAGTCCTAGTCAATCGAAACCAGTTAGTGAAACTAAAAGCTTTAAATGAAACCCGCACAATCTAAGTCGTCGTACACAGCGAACGGATCACAGAACGTGGACGACTACATCCATGGGAGTCCGCATGCAATGGGCGATCGTAACCGGAGTTTGGAGAGTGTCTTTCACACAGCAAATCAGAGTAAGCTCTTCCAAGGTGTCATACTCAGGAAAACGGTGGCCCGGTCATCGTCCAGCTCACGAAATGCCCCCGATACACCTCTGTCGTCTCCGCTGTCCAATTCGGAGGTGGACCTAATGCTGCATGTGAAAAGAAAGTCGCGCTCAGAAACGCATTTAAATTTTCAGGCGATAGACTTTGGTCAGAACGTGGACGAGGAGTCATCACACCCATACAATGAAGTTAACGTAAGTGCTTAAGAATGAAATTTCATAACTTTTGAGGGGTTGAAACTGGGTTGGTTGTTTGTGACGTTGAACGGGGGTATGAATGAATAAATAGATCAACCCTTGTTGGTTGAGTTGTCGGTAGTCGGTACACACTTTTATGAGACATGTGCGTTGTTTGCGAGAGAGTTATTGAATTCAGGAATTTTTAATCGTAATTTATGGCTTTCTCAAAAGGGGTGTCGTTAGTGTGGATAGTGTATCCAATCAGGAGGTTCCCTGGCAATCTTTTTTGTCCGTGCAGACCTTTTAAGATTGGCATGGTTACTCGGAGTGAATCAATTCCTCGCCGTCACACTGTCAATGCGCTCATCGTTTGCTCCTGTTTATGAGGGGGATGATACAAGAAACTGTCGAATTGTCACATTTGTTCAGTAAGCCACATTTCACTTAGGTCCACGTGGACCTCTTCTAATAATTGCACCATCTTCCGAGTAAGACATTTCCATTAGGGCATTTCTTCTTCTTACTCAAACTCTTACGACATCATAGCCCAACTGCTGCTTTACATAAAAAACCGATTTGGGGATGAAGCAAATTTTAGTCAGAAGCAGTTGATAACCGGTATTGGACCGAACAAAAATGTTCCTTTTTGCTTCAAGAAAAATATGACATAAGAAGGCACATAGTTGAAAAGATGAGTTGACAAACACATTAACGTTTCATCACCAAGGATTTCAGAAGATGGGGACTTAAGACTCTGTTGTTTGAAATTTTGGAACTGAATTAAAGCAGTGGTGAGTGAATATAATCACGTGCTATGTCTCCCCTTCACTGATTTAGGCATTGAATGCTTATCTTTAGAAAATTAGACGATTTGGTAATTTCTCCTCGTACCCGTCATGTCAGTACGCCGCATGAAATCGTAATAAACCTGAAAATAGAGGAAAGATCGCCTTTTGTTAGATCCTGGATGTCTTGAAAGAAGTGTACTCTAAGTATTCTGTCTTTCAACTGGCAGAGACAAGTGTAGCGGGGAGTATCATCTTTCTCTTCTTCATCATATTCTGCATATGAGGTCATGTGTAGGTCCCATTTTCATTTCATGGTACTTCAGATGATTATGGACAGTCTCACAGGTTTTACACCTTTTATTTGCTAGCTTTATGATTTTGCCATCCACTTTTTTCATATTATCCGTTGATATGATGAATATTGCCTACGATGGAACGTCTTCGACACCTTCCTGGTAAGTTGAAAGTGTTCCGATGTCAAGGAATGGGGGAAAGTAGTCTCCGTTGGCATATTCAATTTGTAGCCTCACCATGCATGACCAGTAGGTCTTGGCAGCCAGCCCTTGGACTGGATGATCCTGTGGTTCTCTTTGCAGCCGTCGCACAAGGGGGCTGCCTCATAGCCAACTATGACAAAAAAGTCACTGCAGTTTTGGGGCAACGGAAACATAAGTCACAAAGTGTAAATGTTTGCCATTTGCAGTAAGTTAGTCAAGCTATCAAAAAACACGTTTAATGCGATATTTGATATTAAAAAAAAGTTTGCGAGTGGTTTGTAGTATTTTTAACATTTCTTTCGCATGTCGTTTCTACACAGAGAACTATAATACGTCCGGTGTAGGTGAAGGTCGAATTTATTTATCGATTAAGAATTGAAAAACTATCAGTCCTGGTATTGGATAATGAGGTTTCAAATTTAATGTTTTTTAAACAATTCATTTTACTTTTTGCTCAATATCTTCTGTTGCGGCAAAAGTTTAGCAAATGTGTTAATGGTCGACGCTAAAGAGTCGTTTCCGTAATTAAAATGTCAAAACAGAAGTCGAATGTGCCGAATTTGAAACCCTCCTTCAAAATAGAACGTTATGTGGCAAAAGCCATATGCGTCAAAAAACTATGCGTCAGAAAACCAAAGGGGAAGCTTTTCTAATCGAACAAAAAACAATTTTTCACTCTGAGTCAGAATGGATTAACGAAAATATTTGTTTTAAGAAGTATACTTCAAAAAGGGCAAACGAACAGCAGAACGAAATACCGTCCGCCAAGTGAGTAAGTCTATGCTGGCCCAATGTTATAAAAGTTGGGTTTCGATGGCAGTTCCGAAATGTACGAAGATGGTGACGAGTTTATATTTATGAATTGCCTGGAAATTTGCAACTCTCTGGAAACCTAAAAGTTCTTTGCAAGAATCCTTGTCCTTGGCCTCCGACTATAAATTGGTTTTCAAAAAGAGAGCGACGGACTTGTGAGGCTTGAATGATGTCCTTATCGAAAAAATATTTGCTTTATTTTATATGTTGCTTATTAAAATAATTAATTTTTAATAGAATGTCTATACTAATAAAGATGTACTCTTATTTATGTCTATAAAACATAATCCACATCTCAAAATAATGAATATCATAAACCCAATACTCTTGCCCCACTGTGCGTCGTGCTCTTTTATTAGCAGTGGATATATAAGAACGTGGTCTGATAAGAACGATAGGCAAAGCATTTTAAATAAAATGAAAAAAATATATAAAATTGATTCTAGCTTTATTTTGAAGTTACATTTATGCCCCTACAGAAGCCTGGATACAGGCAATTCTCGGCAACGATGTGGGCGATTCCCTAGCTTGTTCGGAACCTTTCACAGGGCCCGATCCATTCTGTGGTGCAGAAGACCATATCAGGGAACTTGAAAGAAGGAACAACAGAAACCTGAAACAACCCTCATGACATAAAGCAGAGCAAGAAACTCTTGAGTCAATGATCAATGTCACCGAAAGAGTTTACATGCGATCGGTCTAAATTTGATTGACTCGGTCCATATGTGCGGCGTTATTCAGGCAGCTGCCTCTCGAATATTGGGCTTCTTAGGGTAAACTTGTGTCAGTCGTGGTGTCAAGTCGCATGATGGCACGTCGCACAATGGTGCAAAAGCGGAAAAATACCAAAAATGTAATGTGCAATATGGAGTTGTTGGAGTTTTTTTTATAGATTCCTATATAACTGGCCTTTGTTTTTCAAATTCCCAAGATTTGGCTAAGTTCTCGACACAACTTAGCATTTGCGAGGTACAGAGCTCTAAAGTTACCATTTCTTTTTTTTAAATACATGTGGGTAAGTGCGGCGAATATGGTCCACGTGCATAATATGGCCCACCCTTATATTTCCTAACAGGGGAAATGCACAGAGATACGGCCTGAACATAGCCTTATCTCTGTGCATGGTGTAATTGGCTCTGTTTGAGCCTATCGTCTTTTGCCTGGTGAGAGAAATGTGCAATATATGCGTCAAATTGTGTTTTTCTTTTTCGTTTTCATTGCAATTTTTTGTTATGTTTTCTGTGTAAGTACACAGTGAATTTTTGTTCATTTCAAATATCTGTGTTAAGTTGAAAAGTCTTCAATGTGTTCACATCGAAGTTTAAAAAAAAATATGTATGAATTGATTTTAAATTCAACATTAGTAAAAAAAAGAATTTAATGTGTAATATGGCCTATTCCATGTCGCCTAGTAGGCCATGTTTATACATATCACAAGAACTCACATCTGTCTGTAAATTATATTCCTTCGAAGAACTCCCGATAGATGTAATGTGTATATAGCTTTATTCGTGCTGTTTGCTAAGAGATGGCGTAACTTGTATTATTACATTGGAACATGCGTTGGAAAGTTACTGGCATTGTACGTCATTTCAGTATATGTCATTCATTTGAAGCGTAAAGAGCAATAATTTTTTTTCACTCAAATATGTCGAACTTTGTGCCTGAAAAAGTGTTTATGCGGGGACACGACACACACGACGCCTCAAAAGAAAGTTATTTTTGCATCGGATTGTTACTGGTGATGAAAAATGGATCCATTACGACAACCCCAAGCGCAAAAAATCATATGTGAAACCCGGCCAACCAGCCAAATCAACGGCGAAGACGAATATCCACGGCGCGAAGGTAATGTTCTGTATTTGGTGGGATCTGAATGGTGTGCTGTATTATGAGCTGCTAAAACCGGGTGAAACCATCAATGGACAACGCTACCGAACACAATTAAGCTGTTTGAAAAGAGCAGTACCAAAAAAAAAACGCCCGAAATATGCATCCCAATAAAATAACAGGCTTGTAAACTATAAGTTCAGGTGTAAGGCAGCGTCAGCCATGTTCATCCGCGATATAAATAATTGCCCCAAAGATCTCTTATACGGTAAGATGCATAGAACCAACTATGGTTGTAATGAACCAATTACAAGGTGTGTAAACACTTTTAATGAACTTTGCAACGAAATTGATTTTAGCTTGTCTCGATTGGAGTTTAAAAAATGTATCCATACACTATTCTTTAATTAATACTGTTTATTTGATGTAATCTATGAGATGGAAAATCGGTAGATGATCCCTAGTCGCCTAGCAAAAATCTGCTGTGTAAAGCGATACTGAGAGTTAACACTTAGAGAACGTAGTGTTTTGTGTGCTCTGTGATGGAAAAAAAGAAATATTTAGCACATATTTGCTAGATGCATCTGTTGAGCCAGTTTGCGTACAATGCGTTGTAAGCACAGTGTGTATACAAGAAGACTGTGCATTCATCGAGCAACTCTGTATATCCGTTTGTACAGTGCTGTTAAACATTATTACCAGGTCATATTTAAAAACCAGGTAACACTATATTAGCCGCAAGCTTTTTGAAAACACAATATGAGGACACTTTATCTTTTTGTTATGTTTTTTAAAAAATTGTACGTTGAAGTTGAAGTAAATTAATTTTAATAATTGTTAAAAAAAGTAATTAAAAGAATTCAAAATACATTGACGGTTTTATTTCGAAAAATGTTAAGGCTGGACCATATTTGCCCACCTCACTCTACATCCCTGCAATAACTCTTTGGTATGAAAAGCAGGCTATTTTTATAGGCGTTTTTTAAAAAATATAATTTCTTTAATAAAATGTTGTTTAAGCTTATAAAACTTGTATTAATATTTTACTATCCTTGCCTTGAGCTACACTTTTAGATCCACTCCGTCTAGTGATTGACGTTGTTAGAAAGCTACAGTATTCAGCTAACTATTCTCAACAAATTGTATCCGCTCCAATCCGCCTAGAGCAGTGTACAAATTTGTTTCGCTTTATCGGTTTTTACAAGCACCCTTTGGAATGGTAATGTTATAAAAGTTTGTTGGCTAATAATGGTTGGAAAGATTGCAGTTAGGACTTCTAGAAGAAAAATATGTAAATCCTTTTTTCACGAAAAATTAAATGAACCCCTTGGCGGAGCTCTGAGAACTAAGATCTTTATGAAGTACACCTTTGTAGGGGGTTTTTAATGCCTATTGGACTGTAGAAAAAAAAACTCCAAGGGACTGCAATGACTCAGTTTTTCTGAAAGCTGGAAGCGGTCTCTATTCAATACCATTTTAGGTGAAGCAATGATCATAGTTAGTCACTTTAATTGACACAAAGACTTTATTCATCAAATGCTGATATAATCGGCATGGATTACAAAATTAATGCCTGAACCGAAAGCAAAATATTCACTTCCATTAAGCAGTGACGCGCAGTCCTTATTCAACTGAAATACTTTAAAACAAACAAATATAAATAAAATAGTTTTGTGTAAAAATAAATACAGAATTTATGTAAAATTTTAATTAAATTGTATATAAATAATTATCAATTACAAGACTAATGCGACACCAAATTTGAGACTAAAACTTAAAACAAAACCTCTTGTTTTTTGTAGTAAAATTAATAAATTTTATAGATTTTAGATCTTAATTTTTGAGCTACCTCTACAACGAGCAAATAAGATCTGTGACTGGTGTACATTTTACAGAATTTTTTCCTGTCTCCCATACAAAGCGCATGCCTGTGCGTCGCACCGAGATAACCAAGATGCTAAATTTCTCCTTCACTTGCATTGCCCGCTTGTGAGGCAACTCGTGCCTTGCCGATACCACAGCTCGGACATATTGATGTTGTCGAATTCTAGCCACAGAAAGACGGTTAAAATCGATTTATGTCTGAGACCATTGGTAACGCTAATCATTAATCTCACAAAAGATTCAATATATGTGAATTGATGCATTGTTGCTTGGTCGAACTCTTACCGATTGTGTTCACTCCAATAACACAAATTTTGCTTGCTGACATAACCGCTGAGCCAAAAATGGGCCTGATGCGAGAGGCCGGATCTCCGGTCTACACTTCGAGCGCCCAAAACTAGGCTATTAGCGAACTTAGGGCGTTATATATTCGTGCGTAATCCCATTCTTATACGAATGTTGATCCAAATTAAACCGCCCGATTGATTATTTCGTGATGGCCAATTTAACGAATCGCCATTTCTACGCTACTGGCCCCTATGGCGCCAGTGTCAGTGGTCACTCTCGGTAGGGCCGCGTTAGCTTTTATAATACAGTGCAGTAGACACAATACGGTTAGACATCGAAAATGACTACTTTGTAATTGCGAAGACGAGAAAGTAATATAATCTGTTCGGCAGCTGCACCCTTAAAGAGAAGGAAATTCCCGCAACCAGAAGCTAGTTGAATAAACTGAAAAGCCTTCTGGGATTCACACTTATAATATCCGAGCCGTGTTATTTCCCTTCTTAAATGAACAGTCAACATGTTGGTTTGTTTTTTGGCGTCCCCAAGGGTACAATGGGTAGAATTGGATGTTCTTTGGTAGTAGCGGCTATATGCTGGTAACGTAATCGTATGCAAACCTACCACGTTTTAAATAAATCCCATGGATGTACTCCGTACTCCAAACTCGCCGGCAATTTCTGAAAGACAGACGATAATGCGAAGGCTTTGTTGTGATTATATTTCATCATGGGGAAAAATTCAACTAAACATTTTAAATAACTCGCTACCATGGTAGGCCGTTGTTTTAGAGTGTTTCGTTTTAGTCACTAAACTTACGCTAAACTTTAGTTAAAAAATCTTTCTATTAGAACCCCAGTCCAAGTAATATGCTTCCAAATTTAAGACGCTTTGTTGAACCGTGTAGTTTGGTTTTGGGAATGTAATCAAACAAAGTGGCGTTGTGTTCGATTCTCGGGGCTTCACCTCTCTTTAGTCACTGACAATGCTCAGAGATCCTACCCCTTTGGGTTTGAAGTCGACATTTATATAACCATGGTTCGCTGCAGTCGTGAGAGAAAAATTATACGCACAGAACGAGTGGTTGTTGTATAAACCGGATTCAGGTCTAGTTTGATCTGTGACGCTAGTACGTTTACAATAAAAAAAAACTTCCGCTGTCTCTCGAATAGTATTTGCACGACAAAGGCATTGCAAGGGAAAACATTTAAAAATGAAGACAAATGCACGACATTGCTCCACATAAACGTCTCGTTTTCCCAAAGTGGCTAAAAGGGTGTTTTTTTTTTGTATCGTCGATAGAGAATACTTTGAGATTTCAAAAGCTCTTGGGGCATTTTCATTACTAAATATATGGGTGGTATTACAGCCCGTAGAGGGCCAGGGCCTCGCTTCTGAGCAGCCACTTGTGTTGTGAGTGCTATTGATCTTTGACGAGTACAAGGCACCTACAGATTTTTGCCGACGCCAAACGGCCAATTTGAGAAGCCTTTACTAGAGACGCCTTTACTCCCTTTAACCATTGTCAAAGACTCGAAAGAGGTGGGCCGTGAAAAGTATTCGGATCGTACCGGGAATCGAACCCGTGCCTTTACTTAAGAGCCCGGTCTTAAAATTGGTAAGAAAAATGAAAAAAAAAAATGTTGATGCAGTTTAATTCAAATATAGATTTAAGTTACAAATTACCTAATTTTAGGAAATATGCAACATCGAATTTGCTTGAAAAAATACGTAACTGTTTGGGCGGGATCAACGTGCGCCGCCAATAACATTTATTATTGTTTGTTGTTTACTTGGATTTTGATTTAATTTTTTACTGTCAACTAATTGGACAATCGTCTTGATTATGCTAGTAGTTTTGTATTTTGTTCTCTCTATTCCCATCTGCTAACATACATGACATAAATCTTCTTATTCAATTTGACGTTCAATTTACTACTCTCATCTTCAGAGTCGTTTTCTGATGATATATGATATCTAAATATAATTCACATAACTGGCATTAATTAAAATAAACTAACGTACTCACTTTAATCTACTACATTTTTTTCGGAGAAATCTATTCAAAAAAAACTGCTCTCTTGCGCATCTCTGTGTTTTTCTCTTCACTTCCCTCATTCTACAATGTTTTCATTATTTTCCCGCTTCGCATTGGCCCATCTCCAGCTTTGGCCTGAGGGATTTGTGAGAGAAGATGAGAAAACAAAAAGAAGATCAAAGCAAAAATGATTATAACAACAAAACACATGGCGAATGAAGAAATTCACCAACCAAAGCGGCCGGGCAAACGTGCAAGATAGACAAGGATGGGAAGTGTCCGAAAAACTCAACAAGTTATAGCGGCACGTCGCCAACATCCACGCAACGCCGAAGTGAAGTCAGTTTTCAGTTTGTTTTGAATTCTCAGTTGTGTGGTTGTGCGGGACAGCTTGGGTGAAATTCTGTTTATGTTTTCTTTTTGTTTCCTCGTTCATCGTTGTGTAAAATTCGCATTTTCAAGTGTCACGTTGTGATAACAAAAATTATTTGCAGCTTGAAAAATATATATTTGTGCATAACGAAAAAAAAATTGTGAAATAAATTTTGTAAATTCTTGTGGTTTCTAACGAAAACCTTAAAAATTGATCATTGTTTTGGTGTCATACAAATTGTGGTTTATTGTTTTGTCGGATTTGTTGTTTTTGTTTTTTGCAACTGCTTCTGGTTTTTCGCTGCAACTACCACGGTCCAACCAGTATAACAGGAAAACTGGTTGCTAGCCAATACGTCGCTGTGCTGAGAAAAAATTGCATCAAGAAGTTGTTTTTTTCATCTTCCCTCATTAAACTGGCTTAATTCGAGAGTCCTTCACCCGTCTGCAGACAAGAAGTTTGTGTGGTGAGTATTTGGGATTAATTCAAATTGCTTTCTTCATCGTTACATGCATATGCGACAATCAAAATATGTATACATTTAAACCCACACGCAGATTTCGGATTTGTTTATTAATTCTGCTCCTGGATAGGGATTTAGGAATGTTCGACGCTCTGGCTTGGATCGTTTTTTCTTCAGGTTTTTTCACTTCAAACAATTCACTGCGGCCAGTTGGGAAAAGTGACAAACGTTTACATAGGAGCGACAGTCTTCAAGCTTTGAGATAAACAACTCCAAGCAATGTTATTAACATCGAATGCAAAAGTTATTTGAAAACCCGCTCATCATCGTCATTGTTTGAAAAGTGTTGCTCTTCTGTTTACGGAATGCTTAAGTGTTTTAGGGATTCATGTACTTTCCACTTGGATGCCCATTTAATTGATGTCGATGGTATCACTGTTGTGACCTACATAACTATGCGACACATCTGTTATGCCTGAAACTTATTTTGCAAGTAAATCCAGAAGTAAATGTATGTGCACATATAAACAGTGGGATTAAATCACGGTCTGGTAATAAGTGCATTAAAGTGAATTACGTTACCCATGATTCACAGTCACAGTCAGTCACACCTGTAACAAACAGAGAATTCATTCAATTTGTCCAAAAGCCAACTTGTGAAATACAATGCAATTAATTTCTTACCATATGCCACTTGACACTTAAGTGCCTTATAACAGCCCTCTGGTGCAACAGAACTGAGGTCATTCCAAGTGACTGGATGTGAAAATCGAAGTACAAAGTCATCCCATTTTTCTCTTAGTCGTGTCACATGGGACTGACAAATTTGTACTGTCGTAGTCACTTTATGTGGCATTTAAGCCAATAATTGAATACAAACTTCTCACAGTGGCATGAACAAGGAGTTAGGGGAGTATAAACATTTTTAAACTGCAATGGATCATTGTGATCATTGTTTGTGTTTGCGGTTTCATGAAATCGGAAACAATGTTTCTCTTTCATGTTCTTCCTGCATTTATGTGTTCAGATAAGCAAGCTCATCGTAGTTTTGATGTCAAAGATAAACATTTGTGCGAGATAATAAACAAATGGTTCTTTACAAATTGTTGTCTATGAATCTGTGCATATAGTCGACACTTGAAGAAATCTGGAGAATATGTCGAAGTCAGCCTAAAGTAGCCAGGGGACGTTTTGTGGATCGTTCAAATCTCAGAAGACTACGAAAACCAACAGTTTTATGTTGTAATTTCGTCAGCAGTATTAAAAGAATTAAAATCATTTGTTGCTTCGGTAACGGGGGATGTATTGAGAAGGGGTAGTTGGTCCCAGTGGACGTATTGTTAATTTTAATATTTATTGAATCATAAATGCGTGCTTCAAAGAATATCGAAGTGCGTTTGTATTTCCGCTTCTCTTTTTAGGAAATAGTGTAGTTTTTTTTTGACGTTATGTCATTATCTTTTGTGGATCTCGAACATTTTTTTCGCACACAACACATGTGCAGCTCGATTCAATCACGTACCACAATACTTCAATAGACACTTATCAGCCTGAGAATGATAGCAAAAGAGTAAAATGATGTTATTTGTTTATGTCATGTACATGTAAGGATGACTTGCAAGTTTATAATAAGCAGGACGATGACGGGTTCAATAGCACTTCGATTTTGGAGAGCCTTCCAGTTTCTGGACTCACTGTGGGGATAAGATCCACGAGCCTAAGGTGGTGATAAGAGGTGTAGAAGGGCCTTAATCATTTTGATGTGTGCAGGGGAAGGCATTTAGACAGGTATTGTGATAGCCGTAGAGGCTTGTTCGGTGAGATTCTGGTCCTGGACTGTAGTGCCACACAAAGAAGAAAAGAAAAACAGGTTCTTTACTCACAGACAGAAACATTAACATTGCCCTATCACTTGAATTAATTACAATTCATGCACTAACGAAATCTGGACTTTAGGATAACACGAATTAGATTAGCCATGAGAAACGGAGAAAAAGTAAGCTCCAGCTACTGACCTTTTGACTAGTCGCATGTTCAAATTTCTAATGTCAGACAGTCCCTTCAAAATTCATTTGGATGCAAGATCAGGAAGTGTTATCCGAAATGAAAATACAAACTTCAAACTACAAGCAAAATGCTGAGGCAGAATATGTTCCTAGCCACTGCAACATCCTTGTGTGAAGCAGAATGCAAATGCAGTCAAACCTCTGTGAGTCGAACAAATGCTTCAGAACTTAAGGGATCCACGTCCAGTATGCAATATACCATTAGTGGATCACAATTTATGTGTTTTTTTGCTTTGTGGGAGTTCCACAAAATGTTCCCCTCCCACAATCGGTCGTAATGAACACAGTTTTTCCTCTTGCTCCTATTGACTCTGAAAATCAACACGTTTTACTGACTGGCAATTATAATCCCAGAGAAAATAATAAAGTGGTAGGTAACTGATTAAAAACGCTGGGATATCATTTTTGGCTTATCTATGCTTAAGAATTGAAATGTGTACATTCCATTGGCTCGTTATAGTGGCACGTTATCGGGTACACTGCCTTGGAAAATATCGACAAAAAAATTGAAAAAAGATTTTGATAAGGTAGTTATCTTACCTTTGAGAAATGTCTTGGGGCTTTGAGTAGGCAGACTAAACGTTTATTGAATTTATGACGACAGTAAACGGTGTAGGGTTATCTTTAATATGCAAAATTCAATACAAATAGTTGTGGTATTGAACTGACCTTTGAACATTGTTCGTGCGCAAATATTTTTTGAACGTAATTCATTTTTATAGAGCCACTGCGGTAGGTGTGGGTGCGTCGACTTCTAGTTGTAAAAACGTGTCTTGTCAAGCATGGCATCACTCAGCCTCTATCAAGAAAAAAAGGATGGCGCCCAGGCTACGCCAAATACTATGCTGCTTGCAAGATTTTCGAGGATTTGCTAATGAAAAGATAGGCATCAAAGCGATGGCCTCTGTGAACTTTAGGTGAATACTTGCGTCGGGTCTTATGTTAAATTTCTCACAAGGACACGAGGACTTTCATTATTCACGGCTATAACTTTCTAGAGTCACTGGCATGATGGTAGATAATTAAATTGTCCAGTTATATCTTTTCAAGCATTTCAATTCGCAGTCGGCCAAAACTGTTTGTCACATCCTCCCATGCTCACTTCCAGATTCAATCCCCTTGTGTTCAGGGGTCAGTCTGTCTGAAAATATTTGGATTCTAGCGCATTTGCTACCCTTGAGGTCGAGGCACAGTCTACAAATAGCATGCTTAAGAACACGTGTCTTCTTCGGATTTGAAGTTCCCACAGCCTCTAGAAAGATGTTCCTGACCTCATGCCTCAGATCCTTTTTCTGGCCTTCATCACCATCTTTTTCCATTATTGACTAGTTTCCTGTTCTTCTGTTTATTTTGTCACGGTGCTTTTGTTTACCACTTATTCAATCAGACTTTTTTTTGTTGATGCTGCTTTGTTAACGCTCCTAAATCCTGCTGCATTCGATTACAGCTTTAACAACTTGCCCTTGATCCACGTCAGTTTGGTAAACTGTATATTTCCACTGCAATGTGCTTCCCTTGTCTCAGGTTATTTTTTTAGAGATTATACCTCCAACCGCCTTGCGGCCATTCTTGAACCTATCCGCAGAGATGGATGTGTCTCCAACCTTCTGTTCCTTTCATTAATACGCACATTTCAGCTTTAAAACGATACCAATGCCCTAACAGGCTGCTGTTGAAGTTAGCTCCAATATTGTGTGCTGCATTTGTCAAAGGAACTAGACACATATATTGAAACTTCTCTTTATGGACACCCCTGCATAAGAGACACCTCTCTTTACGAATAATTCGTGATGATACCAGCATGAAGATAGCCGTGGATACCAACCCCTTCAGAACGAACACTTCTACATAACGGACAGTCATGATATTGCCATTGCTGTCCGTTCAAGAGAAGTTACACTGTTATTGTATTAATTAAATGAATAAACTTGGTTATTTTTTGAATGACACAATATGACAGTAAAGTTTCTTCCAAACAGCGTTAGTAACATCCAAAGATCTGCACGCATCCATACGCCCTCAGAGATGTCTAGAGTCATTTTGCCATTTTTTCCATTCAGTCTACAGTCAGACTAAAAGAGTGCGACCGATGGAACTACTTGCACACTCGAAAGTAGTCGATACCACGAAGGTCTCGAAGCAGACACATTAAATAATACTTTTCGAGATGACAGCACGGGTGAAGTCAGAAAAACCACTGCTCTGGAAATTCACACAGATGGGTCCAAGTCGGATGAAGAGACAGTGTTTGCGAATTCCCCCGAGATTGCTCTGTATTTTTAACCATGTAACCACTGCAAGTATTCTAAGCAGAATTTAAACTAATTCAAAGCGCTGGATGGCAAATCTGTGCTTCTAAACACAGACAGTCACGTGGAGATGAAGGCTCGTGCTTCATTATCAAAGTGACCACCGGTGTCTGGCCATCCCTCTTAATAAACAGGGAACAGCATTGAATAACCGTAGATCCTCTAGAGTCTAGGCTAAGCTTATATTCATTATCTACTTACTTACTTCGAGTGTTCCTGCTTTAGACTACTTTCAGGAAACTTCAGGAGTTGCTGCTACTCCCCGTATACTGCTTTAAGATCAGGCCTCATGCCAATCGAGCAACCGAAACTCAATTTTGGTGACATAATAATCGACCCAATCGAGCCACTTCTACCTATCTAAACGTAACGCGGTAATTACCTTACTACGTGACGTTGAATGAATGAGTTTTTTGTCCCCTACGTGATCGGATCAAAGTCCTGTTGAAAAAATGGACATGATCATTGAAGACTCCCAGTTCAATCTTTTCGGATCTAATCCTAAATGCGAAACACGTGTCAAAGACCCATTGCAGCGGTGTTCCAGACAACCAGTTCGTCTTTCGAATTCTAATCTCAAGTGGTATGAAAATTATTTGCGGTATTTGGCAAGAACTTCTACAGAATCTCATTCTCAAGCAAACGAGAGACCAGTCTCAATGGTGTTTGGCATGTCGTTGGCATAAAAGAAAAAGAAGAAAACACAACACAAAACAATCTCACGTGGATGCGATTTTACAATTCTCTTTTTTCCACTATTTTCAATTCATAACGTGTTTTGTCGTTAAAACGGTGTGAATCGAAATGCACCAATTTAAATGCACGCAATTGGATCGCACACTGCCGATAACACTGAACTGACACAGAGGTAAAAGTGAACCACGTTTATGCAAATCTGCAATCGCGGCACGCATTTATCAGTACTTGGCGCTTTCACATCAAACACTTAAATGATACACTCCACTTCTGGGATTTCTTATTCGATAAATTTGCTCCGTATTTGGTACATTTGTGTTGAATGCCTGTGTGATCATTTGCTATTTGGGGTAGGATTTATGAATGAAAGTGGTGGTGATTGATTCCCTGGAATCATCCCTGTTTCAATGTCAAAACGAATCATCTGAGACTTTAGTCTAATGCATGCCGCCAGTAGTAGTAGTAGTAGTAGTAGTAGTTTTTATTGAGATTTTTTTGTTTTTACTTCAGTACAGGGTGTTTTGTTTTTACATGTGTATAACTTTTGGTTTCATATTTTACTGCCGACTTTGGAGTGGTCTGGCTACTCAATTTTGGGAGAGTTTGTTTTTGCGTACATTTATTAATCGCAAGAGCTAAATTTATAAGAATTGAATTGCGGTTACAATATTTTATACGTCCACTCAACAAGACGATATCTGTATTATAGAACTTAACCTAGATAACAACGGATAGGTGGATAGAGAGAGAGGAAAACTTAACCTAGTGTATAACAACTGACAGTCGCGGCAATAGCCGTCTCTGTCTAGTACACCGAAGTGTGCGAGGAAGACTGGTATAGAACAGCCGTATATTTGTTAAATTGTAGTATTGTTTTGTCTCGTTTTTTTTTTTTTTTTTTACATTGTAAGTTTGACATATGGAACTAGGTTGGAATTCAGATACCGAGTTCCATGTGTGTTTGGGATACAATTGACAGGTACATACATAATTAAGAGTTAGTTCTTAAAGTAAGGCATTGCTATGGTGTATATCGAGTATATTTACATAAATAGTTAATTTAAGTTAATAAAGTTTTTTTTTTTTTTTTTTGGGTATTCACAACCATTTATTTTTTTTTAAGTCTATTTTTCGGGCTTCTTAGAAGTTGAGCCGCTTAGCCTCTGTGTGCAGATGCGGATTGCTTTTGGTAGTACGGGGATGTAAACGAGTTGTCGTTCTCTTGTATCGAGAAAGAGGTGTTGGATCCCTCGGCAAGGATACTGATCGGGGAGGCGTAGTACCGGTCGTCTATTGAATAGGCGATATTATCTTCATAAATGGTTTGGATGATAGGATTAGGATGGAATTGGAAGGTTGAAATTCTTTTTTTTGGCCATGCTGGTGAGATAATCGAGCAGGGGGGTTATTCCTGACTCTTGGTAGAGTACGTTGTTACTGTACCATTTCCCAGATGGCCTTCTTCTTTTGGACGTGCAGGTTCTTAATATCCTGCGTTCAAATTGCTGTAGCTCCAAAGCTACATTGGGTGTTATGGAGAACCAATTTAGGAAACCGTAGGATATGAGGGGACGGATGAGCGTTTTATAGATCAAGAGTTTTGTTTTTTTCTCGACATTGCGTGAGTTGAGGAGGAGTTTTAGTTTGGCTGCTGCGGCTTTGCTGTTGTTTAGCGCTTTCCTAGCCTGCGGATTCATTTTTAGCCTTTCGTGCAGGTGGACCCCTAAGTATTTAATTGAGTTTGCCAGTGGGATTGAGTTCCCCTCGATAACAAGTTTGAGATTTCGGCTTTCCCGAACAGCTAGGTGATGTCCTCTCCCGGACGCATTCCTGAAACAGACCAATTTGCATTTTCTAATGTTTAAACCTATTCCCCATTTTTTGTAGAATGGGATGACTGTTGTGAGATGGGCTTTCACGTCACTCAGGGCTATATGAGGCCTTTCATTCGCGCTGAACAATATGGTATCATCTGCGTATAGTATTGCCTCTGAATTTTGATGAAAGATCGGGAGGTCGTGCAGGAATAGGTTGAATAGATAGGGGCCAAGGATTGAACCTTGCGGAACACCTGCCAGGATGGGTATCGAGGAGGACTCTTCATTTTCGAAGTGGACGTAGAGGGAACGGTTCGAGAGAAAACTTTGCGTGATTTTTATGAAGGTTGGAGGGAAATTTAGGGAAATGAGTTTATGAATTAAGCCTGCATGCCAGACTGAGTCAAATGCTTTTGTTAAGTCTAGGGCACATGCGACGGTGCATTGCTTCCGCCTTAGGTTTTTTAGAATCTTGTTTTGTAGGTGCAGTAGTGCATGTTCGGTAGAATGGCCTCGTTTGAACCCGAATTGTTGGGCCTGCGAGTGGTCTGAATAATTGAAGTAATCTAGTATTTTTGTTAGCAGGACTTTTTCAAGTATTTTGCCAAGGTTTGATAGCATGGAAATGGGACGGAAATTTTCTATGTTATTGGAGCTATTGTTCTTTTTCACTGGTATCAGCTTTGCTATCTTCCAGTTAGCTGGAAAGTAGCTGTTGTTGATGCAGTTATTTAATAGGGGGGTTAAAAATTTGGCTATTGTAGATTTTGCTTTTTTGATTATGTAATTTGGGATGAGATCAGGGCCTGAAGATTTTTTGTTGTTGAGTGAGGAAATGAGTGCCTCGACTGTGTCCGTTGAGACGAAGTATTCATTGCTCACTTCGTTGGATTTAAAATTGGAAGAAAAATTTATTATCAGCAGGTTTTGTTGCCAGGCGGAAAAGGAGCTATTGGATGTCAGAACTTCTTGGGTGTTTGCCATGTCTGAGGTGGGGGTTCTTTGCGAGTATAGGTCCAAGTAATATTTGCTGAATGCTTCTACTTTCTGCTCTGGGGAGGTTAGGAGTACATCCTCGTATATAAGGTCCTCTTGTGCTGAGTTTATGTTTGATTTTTTTCTACCTGTGATTCGGTCTATTGTTTTGAATACGTTCGAACAGGGTTTTAGGCTGCTAAGTTCTTTTCTGAACTGCTCATTTAGTTCCATTCTAACCTTGTCCCTGATAATCTTGCTCAGGCATCTTATTCGCGAAGAAAGTTCGGTGTATTCCTGACTAATACGATCACCGAACCGGTGGAAGATTCTTTTTAGTCGCTGCTTCCATGCTTTCCTTATTTTTAGCAACTGCAATGTTTGATCTGAGACTCTTGACCAGTTTGGTCGTGGGTTAATGTTTTGGCTGTGGTTTGAGATGCAGTTTTGGAGTATGTCTGTAAATGATGCTATGAAATGGTCTATTTCAGCATTTGGGAGGTTTCTATTGGTCGGGATGTTTAGGTTCCTGAGATTGCTGCCTAGTGATCTATTGAAGTTGGCCCAGTTGGTATGCTTGAAGCTTGTGGTTGGGTGACACAGGGACGGTAGGGTTGAGTCGTTCTGTAGCTTTATGCACATGGACACTGAGAAATGGTCGGAGACCAGATCTGAGGTCAGACATGCTATGTTGTTGTTGGAAGGGAGATTTGACGAAATTATGAAAAAGTCTATATGGGATCCGGAACTGGGCCTTGTTGGGCCCTCGGGTGCCACTATGTCGAAGTCTAGGAAGTTATCCTGGAACCATCGAGCCAGGTTGGTGCCATTTATGTTAGTTGCCGAGTCGCCCCAGAGGGGGTGGCGCGAATTAAGATCGCCACCGATGACGACGTAGTCGAATTCCCGAACGGACTGAATGAGGTTGTCGAGAGCTGTAATAAGTGCTGTGCCAGAGTTACAAGGGACGTAGATTGAGATTAGAGCTAAAGATTTAGGGGAGTTTGGGGAAGCAATTGGTATTGATGCTATAGTCGCTGAGATCCGGTTGTCTGAGAAGGGTTTTTGCTTGAAGGAGATTGAGTTGTGCAGGATAATTCCAGTACCTCTGCCGTCTGTGTTGTTAATGAAGTCGTAGTTATTGTTGAAGCGACTTCTGCTACTCTTTTTTTTTATGAGCGTTTCCTGCACTAGCATGGCTGTGGGTGTTGTTTCCTTCAGGAGGATGTCAATATTTAGACGCTTGTCGTCTGATAGGGAGTTGATGTTGGCTGTTGTAACGTTCAAATTCATGGTGAGTTTGAGGCGAGGGTGAGCGCGAAGGCTAGGACTGCGTTTGTTTTTTGATTTTCGTCGAGTTGTATAAACTCCGACCAAAAGGTCTTAGCTTTTAGTAGCAAGACGTCGAAGGGAATCCCGAATCGTTTTATAGATTCGTTGAGGATGCTCATAATTGGATTCCCTGGTGCGGGACTGGGAACCTGTAGAGGGGCGGCTTGGGGGGTCTTATGGCCTCTGACCGTGTCTGCGTAGGAGAACGAGTTCTGTTCTACCCTGTTCACCATGGTGTAGACCGCGCTGCGCGTTGCTTGCTTAGCTTCTTTGGAAGCGTTCAGCATTTTTTCTTTTTTTTGTCGGAATTCGACCCATTTAGAACAGCCTTTATAGCTTGCTGGGTGGCCGGCTGCCCCACAGTTAACGCAATGAACCTCTGAGGGTTCCGATGATGCCGTTACGTTGCACGTTCCCGGCTCGTGGCTATTTAGACATTTTACACATCTGGGCGCTGCAGTGCAATACGCTGAGAGGTGCCCAAAGCGCTGACATCGGAAACATTGCTTCACCCCCGAATTCCTGACAGACTCCCAGGTAACCCCTTCTCTGAAGATGAATTTAATTTCCTTAATTTTCAGGAAACTCTCTCTGTCTTCTAGAACGCAGAGGAACAAATTTAAGGGGAATTTATTCTCCCTAGACCACCGGGTTTCGAACTGCCTTACCGACACCTTCAGTGAGGGGCAGTTCTTCAGTAGTTGATCCTGGATCACTTTCGGAGAGTACTTGCTGGTCAGACCCTTCAAAACTAGTCTGAATTTTCTTAAGGGTTTAGGAGTGAAAGAGAAAGATTCTATCCCCCGTACCTTGAAAGCCTCCATCAGGACGCCATGCAGCTCAACTTCTTTAACTAATATTTTAAGCTTACCATAGCCCGTGTTGTAAAACTTAATGCCGTCGTGATTGAACTCAGCCTCGTTAATGGACTCCAGGATTGTCTTTGCAGATATTCCTCTGGCGTATATTGGAGGACACCATGACCGAGAACTGTCCGGGGTTGCTGGTGTCGCTTTGTTGCTGCTGTTGTTGTTGTTTCGCCTTTTGCTGTTGTTGTCAACGTTGCTGCTGCCATTGTTGGTGCCGTTTGGGTTGCTGGGTCCTGTATCGTCTTCATCGTCTGAAGACAAAATGGCGAACCTGTTTTGCGGGTTGTCCAGTGCAGATTTTTTTGCTGCTGAAGCTGTGCTTGAGTTACGCCTTTTTCGCGTAGCTATTTTGCGGAATGTTCCGTTGTCGTTCTCTAGCAACCGTATGAGGTTGTTCCTAGTTTCTTTCCCCGCTTCATTTCCAGCTGGTATGCTGTTGTCGCGGATTGTGCCTAAGTGCACGCTGTTCTTGATGCTTCGGAGTGCGCCGGTGACTGTACCCTCCTTTTTACTTGAGGTTGCGGTGGCGTCTATCTCCATCTCGCTCTCTGATCTACCACGGTCTTGTGTGTGCGGTGCGTCATCTCCCTCGTGAAGCCATCGGTCGGCTGACTTCTGTATGTCACGCTTTTCTTCTTCGCTCATCATCTGCGAAGGATAAGCTGCTCCTATGACTGCTTGCCTGTCTGGAGGCACGGGATGCGATTTCGGAGATGGGACTTTCCTCTCCATTGTCGCCCTTTTTTTAAATATTTTTACTCGTTAAACTACACAAAGAAAAACTGAAATTCTCAGAGCTAAGAAAAAACACGTCTTGCTCGTTCGAGATCACAACTGAGAATCAATGCATGCCGCCAATGGGTAGGCAATTAGACAGCGAACACAACATTTGTGCACACAGCAATTCTCGATCGTCCTGTACAATCTGACGAGTTTGGCAAGAAAGTCGAACCTAGAAATGGTGTTGTGCAGCTTGACTCTATGCACGCTCTCATATGTGGCCTTGGAATCGGCGAATATGTGATGGGTGTCTTCTGGATTTCTTGGGTTTTTCCAGGATCGTGTGGCAATCGATGGTGGACACCCCCGGCCTGAAACCACACTACTAAGGATCGAATCCGATAAAGATCCAAAGATTTCAGGCGCCCAAAAAAATGGTAGAAAAGATCTTAAGTCCATGTTTAAGAGATCCCTCAGTAATCGGCGCAGTTGAAGGGTCTTCTTTCTCATAGATCGGGCAAGCTACTAGACTTTCCACTCGTCGGACATGCTTTCCTCTGACCATATCTTAAAGACCCTGCATGCGCCCAATCAGATCATCTCCAGCTGCCTTAACGATTTCAGCGGACAGATCGTGCGCCTTTGTTAGACTTCATTCGACCTGGTTCTAGACGTCGTTTAGATCGGGTGGGACTTAATTCTCCTCCAGATTGAGTGGAACATTCTGCTTGAAAGCGGTATTTGAGACCTCATCGCATTTTAACAGTCTAAAGGCGTGGTATTTCCATACAACTATGAGTCCGACAGACTTTTATCCGAAGTTTGGGTATAAACTGGGATATTTGTTTTACCCGTTGGTAGAACTTTCGGACATCCTTTCGGCCGCAACACCTCTCCATTTCCTTGCCTGCTTCTCCTGCTCTGTCTTTTCGCTTTTGAGAAGCCGGTGCTCTTCCCTTCTTTTAAGTTCCTTCTGTGCAGTGCCACCTTCACTTGGTGGCGTTTTAAAGCCCAGCTTATCAGAAGCAGTTTCTGACAGCAGAGAGGCTTTCTGAGAGATTTCGGGAGACTCGATCGGCAAAGTTCCCAACGGTGGATGCTATTGTAGCTTTACGACGACAAGCTCTTGTGGCATCTTGCTTTACACCGGTGCCCTATTGATACCCATGTTCCTACCCGAGTACTAACATGGTGTGCAATCGCTGCCTTCCATCGCTTTCAGACCAAACTATCTTGCATCGTCTACATACTTCGTCTTTATACCGCAGGTCAGATCTCTTGAACCCTTCTTGAACCACGCTGGCCCCTCAATGTGTAATATATAATTCTGGATGAGTGTCTGCCGTCGTTTTATTGATCCGCCAGGTCTCTCTGTAACTGTTGGAGTGAGGGAACCGCGTACCGACAGGGGTTTCGTCCTTTCTCGAAATCCAACAGCCTGAATTCGTTATCGGACGTGTTCTCATGCATTCTGTGTTCCCCGTTGATTCTAGTAAAGATATCTTCCTTGCATAGCCTTGCGTTAAAATCTCAAGGAACGATCTTGATGTCGCAGAGCCTTGATCGTGTGTCCTTTCTAGGAGATCATAGAAGTCATCCTTGCTGTTGTCATCTTTGTCCTCTGCCGTGGCGAAAATCAAACTGATGTTGCCGAATGTAGCCTTGATGCGGATGGGTGTGATTCTCTGGCTTATATATTAAAAGCATACTATTTCTCTGCCTCGAACAACAAACCCGCATCCGAACAAGCGAAGCATTGGCTCACTGTAGCAATTGCCTAGCACTTTTTATTTTTCCTTTTGGCCAATTTAAACCAAATGAAAACGACTTTGTTTATTACTAGTTCACTTAAAAGCTACTAATTGTAAAACAAATTATTTGAAATGTCCTCCATTTGCTTTCCAGCAACAGTGAAGTTGATCTGGGCATTCATCAATTGTAGTAGATCTAGATAAGCAGCATCGTTCATCGGAAAATTATCCTCTGCTCGGGTAAGCACTTGCCGCCTAAAAAAGGACCTTAATTTGTATTGCAAAGGATTGAGGTCTGGTCCTCCACTTGGCCATTCATTCGTGGAAATGAAGTTTGAGACCTTTATTTTTAGCTATCCATAGTCTTGTTGGAAGGTCCACCTTGTATTTTGTAATATTATTGAGAGGTTTGACAGCGTTCTCCGAAACATCTCTTTGTTAACTTTCGCTCCATCATAAGCGTATCCCCACCAAACAATCACAGGTGGCTGGGTAGCTTACACTCATTTCGTGTCTCGGAGTTCAGACGCTTGTCATTCTGTTTGTTGAGGGACTCTTCAATGGAAAATATTTTCTCATTAGTAAAATGGTTTTTTCTGCGACCATTTTTCACGTACTGGCGAAGCTTTCATTCCACGATTCCAAACAGACTCTCCATTAATGTCACTTGTCAAATAGCAGTCAAGTTGAATTGGGCGCGTTCAGTGCCTTTGGGGAGAATCAATGAGTTAATGTCGTGTATCAAAACATTTGCCAGTACTAGTTGCGTACAATAATCCGTAAAAAAATAAATCGAGATTGGAACTATTTATCATTGATAGAAAGCCCATTGATCTGTGTATAACAAAACCACATGCGACGTTTTTTCACAAACTCAGCTCGAGTCCAAGAGGTAACCGCGCCATATCTTATCAATTGCTGAATAATGGTGAACAAAGTTACGAGATAGCAAAATGTTTCCCACTGCCTATAAACAAACGAACCATACACATGTATGTAAATAAGCAGCGGGAACGTTTAAATATGACCGTTCACCGTTCCATTTCGGCTACACATATTTTGTCTTCTAATCTGTAGGGCTATTCAAGCAGCAAGCGGTTTTTATGATGTCAATGTCATTTATTTACTTTCCCGACTATTACGGGCGTCATGGGAATTTTGTACACTTTTCTACTCTGATACGGAAATTCTCGGCATACATTGTTTGAACTGTCGAACATTAGTACAAACGTTTGAACAAAAGAATTCAACTTTTTTGTTTGAAACCTAAGTGAACTGCTTTGCGGCTTCTGTTGTCTTCTGAAAGCTCCATCGCTTTTGACTAATGTCAATGTCATCACTGTTTATTGGTGTTGACATAATTGGTGTCATCTGTCATCATCTGCTGTCATTTAAAAAGCTTTCTTTTGACTTGCAGAGCATAGCATGCGACGTGTTGCCACGGAATGTAAGTCAATGTGATTTATTGACTCAGATTATGTGAAGTAGGGCGATTTTCTCGGAGACTGACAGATACCGACTTTGACAGCGATTGTGTGATGTAGTATTGGTACTAGTACAGCAACAGAAGATTTTAAAGGTCTCGCTGCAAACCATGATAACTATTCATTAGACCAATGATCTCGATTGTTCAAGTGTTTATTTATATCATACCTTCTTTTATCAACACTAATAATTGGTAGTGCATGAACTTTTACAATCTGACAGTAAGTTGACACATACGAGCTTATGATGAGCAGACACGCAGCTCTGATGACTCTCAGAAGAAGATCTTGGGATGCTCATAGCAGTTATGCTTTCGAAGCGTCGTAGGTGACCTTGTCGCCTAACAGAGTAGTGAATGATAACTAATCTTATGAGCTTATGTCACATATGTGGACACACCCGCAACTCTCATGACTCCCAGAAGAAGATCTTGAGATGCTCATAGCAGTTATGCTTTCGAAGCGTCGTCAATGACCCTGTCGCCCAACAGAATAGTGAATGATAACTTATCTCTGTTTGTTCACACTCCAGATAAAAAAGGCTTTGGAAACCTAATCTGAATATATGGTATGTATTTTGAGTCGCATAGTTTTTACTGTCGCAATGTTTCAAGCAATGTTTACACGTCAGACAAAAACCATACAAGGTAGATTCGAACCAATATCAATTAAATGCAAATTAAGTCAAACCTTCATAAGTCGAATAGTCACAGGAGCAAATATTGTGTTCGAATTATGGGATGTTCGAGTTATGGAGTATAAAATATGTGAGAATTTAAGCTGAAACATTTCTTCGACTTATAGAAAATTAGCGTTAAGTATGCTCGACTTATGCTACGTCACCACTGAACCGAAATCACGAGGACACGATGAACTTTTACTGAAACCTCAGTAGGCCGTTTCCACCGAGCTTGAATCGGTTTTGCTCTCAATTTTCAAGTCACTCGCTCTCAATTTTTAAATGGCCGCCAGAACAGCTGTCTGCTGACAGGACATAATGAGAGACAAAATGAGCACCAAAATAAACTGAAAAGCACGTTGTAGGCTTATCCAGGCTCACAACTTCTCACGGACGGATGAACTCCAGGAGGATTTAACTAGGTTTGTCAGAAACCGCAAGTTTTCCAGATCCCGAAAATCTATGGCGGAACCTGGTGGTTCGAAAATTGATAGAACCTCGCGGTTTCGTTCGGTGGAAACGTTGCATTACAGAGGTTTGACTGTATAAACAAAAGGATATTCCTAGTTTCCGATATTGCGAAATGGAAAGCGTTGTATCAACATTATTTGCACGCATATGATGCAAACTTTGAGAAATCATAGATTCTTCAACTTTTTAAATAGTGAGTGATTTTATATTTAATTCTGTTAGTTCTGTGAAATTTAAAATGACAGCGGAATATCATGTTTGTCATTTGCAATTATTTTGTTAGGATCTTTGGTCTTTCAGAATTACACGCTCTCTATCATATCGCATAGTTTATGGACATAGCCATACTCACACATTTTTACATTTTATGATGCAAATAAATTTGCAATTATCTTTTTGTTGAAGATTCGAACTTGAGATGGTCAAGAAACGTGTGCTAAAGTTTTCACACCTTTCAGTTAATTTGATCAAGGTTGCGAATCCAAACAACACAATGACAGCTTACGAACGACAGATGACATGCGTGAATGATTTCACATGTGAGCCAGTTTTCGACGATGTCAGCTCTCAACTGGCAACTCAATATGCACCAGAATCCTCAATTTCGAACAACTGCGGAACCGAACGACTGTTGCATTGTACTGTCGACACTCGTTCATCTAAAGCTGTGCGTTCAGAAATGCATTATTTACCATATCGTTAAAAATGTTCAACTTTGTCTGAATAATCGTGGCTAAGTATGCTAAAACCGAAGTGTTATTAAATAATAAATAAATGCTCTTGTATGCACCTTTTTCTACCCAATAGATCAAACTACGTAGGCTGGGTTCATGCTAGTTTTTAGTAAATATGTTCCAAAATGTTGGTTAACTTTTGTGGAAGCGAAACTTACTGCCTTTTTACAACAAACATTTAACCTGTAACTTACAAAGCATTTAATGTCATATTGCCTGTCAATTGATTTTTATGAACGCTAGTGGTGCCAAAGAGATGGGAAAATAAAACAGTTTTTGTGCAACCATAAAACCACCGTTGCGCCCGGCAGTGTGGCGTTGTGGGTTGGTGCGTCAATCACTACGTCTACTATACCTAGGTTCGATTCCCGGTATGAGCAAAATACTTTTCCCGGCCTCACCTCTTTCGAGTCACTAACAATGCTCAGAGAGAATAAATGTCTAGAAAGAGCTACTCAAATTGCCCGTTCGGACTCGGAGTGGACATAAAACTGTAGGGTCCTTCGTGATAGAACAATAGCACGCACAACACGAGTGGTTGCCGGGAAGCTAGGCCCTGGCCCTCAACGGGCTGTAGCGCATTCAAAACTATAGTATTATTATTAAGAAAGCAGCGTTTGGAAATTTTTACAGAAATGAACTCAGCTATAAACCTTGAAAGGGTGAGTCTGGGACGATGACATTATTTCTTTACAAATAATGTCTACAAAATATTATACAACATTTTAACATTTAATGCATATTCTGTAACGGTTCGGTGTCTTTTCGCCATTATGTCGCAAGCTTTGACATTTCTTTGACGTTACGAATAAAGGTCTTTAGTCAGAAGCGGAAAGACGGAAACTTAAATCTTTAATTCAAAGATTCGAGAAAGAGATTTATCGACCGATCGAATTGGCGTTTCAAGAACATGTTTACTCACATAAACACAGCATTATATGTAGCGTTCTCTAGGCAGTGAGATGTAGCGTTTCTCTATCCTCCATTATCTCGGGTTCAGCCACCCTGGTATCCTCATGAATTTTTCCAACATATTTACTGCGATCTCTCCGTATTCACTGGTAGAAACAGAGGTAGTGAGGGGTATTCTGTTTCTCCTCCTCGTCTAGTATCATTTTCATTTCATGGTACTTCTGATGAAGTGCTCCAACTACCAGGAGAGTTACACCTTCTATGATCCACTATGATTGTGGTTTTCTTGACCTGGATTGCATATGTGATTCCATTTCCTCCAGGCAAACCGGCTTCATTGCCGGTTATGTCCCTATGATCTTGGACCCAGGATAGAACCTTCGAGTGCGCTTCGCAGCACAGCTTGGGCATGATTCCTGTTGCCGAAATTGTTTAAATGACTGATTGACTGTCAATTTGAATGGTAATAGCAGCAGATGGTACTTCCAACACTGAGATCTTTCTAGCCGCTTCTCTAGCTGCCAGGAACTCCACTTGAAAAACACTGCAATAGTTGGGGATGCAGCAGTGCATGGTTAAACATTCGGATACAATGCCTGCGCCTGTGCCTTTTAACACTTTCGATCCATCTGTGCATACGTTGAAGATCTTATTGTTGGTGATATCATTAGTGGCCCACTTCTCCCTTGTTGAGAAGCAACCCCGCAGTGTATTTAAAAGTAAAGTGACGGAGAAGTATAGTCGCTTTCGACTTGTAGACTATCTCGCATACTTGCATCTGGACTGACTGATCCTTATGCCACTCCTAGAAGCAATCATCTGCACGGTGGTCACGTTATCCATACAGAGACTCCAATTTTGAGTCATTCAATGACATGGGTAATGTTGTCCCATAATGGTTTAATCGACGGTGGCTTGTCGGCATAGACGAGTCATTTGTTGTAACCCAGTAAGAAACATTCTCAAGCCCTCAAATCGTACAATCTAGCGGGTCTAACCGAACTATTTGTCAACTGGCGCATCGTGTGCTGCGTGTCATGTAGCGTCGTCTGGCTGCAACTAACACTGTCGACTAGATTCAACTCTTGCGTTTTGGTGAAAAATAAACTTTGTAATTATTGAAGATCACGATTGACGATTTTCTCACCGTAATTTTTCAAGAAAAATACCGGTCAATAATTCATGCCGAACCCTAGACCACATTGGCCGCTCTTGTATTGCCAGTGGTTGCTCATTGGACCAAGTATGGTGGTTTTTTCGCAAAAGAATATTTTTTACTGAGCAGGGACTTTGAGAATAACCATTGTTCGTTATTTTTATTGATGAAATGACGGTGCTCACTGAGCGTTTTAGGCTGTGACATATGCCAGGGATCATGGGTGAGCTGTCAAAAATAGAGCGTGAACATGTGCTCAGTATGAATGTTCTTCGTTAAGACAAGCCCAGTTCGTCTAGACAGGCTAATTGGAGAGAACTTTGTAATTGTATAGTCGTGTCCTTAACTGCAAGCGCTTTACGTCAAATGCGAAAAATGACAAGTGTGGAATATAGAAACGCTTCAATTCACACGAACTCACAATTTGTGCGTAATTCACAGCCCTCTCGGGTCATTGACAATAAGACAAAATGATTACATCTGTGTAGAATAAAAAAATTCTCACTTGCACCATTCAGAGTTGGGTAAAACTGCTTCCACGCGTGAAAAAAAAAAAAAACATCAGCACGCGTGTTTCTGGTAGAAGCTTGGACTCGGTCCACTTTGAACTATAACGCCACCCATGCCATTATTGCGGTATTAGAATAACTCTGTGTTAACAAAAAGGTAAACATGTCAACGAACAAACAACTTTTCTGACACGCTTAATGACAGCATGCGGAACATCAGATATTTGCAAGAATGTCACAAAAAGTCTTACATTTCCACCGCGGCTGGTGGTTGTCACTTAATCGACATCGCACTCCACATATAATGCCAAAGCATGTTTTAAAAAATGCGCATAGACCTGTAACAAGCCACAGTGTTATGCTTCGGTTACGTGACACCATAATTATATTTGATATCCAGCATGGACATGGACTACATCATTCACAGCATGTCACCTGATTAGTGCCATTAATTGACGCTACTCATTGCAAGAGGGAAAAAACCAGCCAAACAATCTTATTAGTAAATGTCTGCAGAAGGGGCAAACCAGACATGTTCACAGCATTCCGCATGGTCGCCGATATGTTAAGCGCTATCATCTTTAGCGTCTTTCCCAATTGAATGCTTGTGAGAAAGAGACACGATTCCAGCTCACAAACAAAGCAACTCCCTCGAGGAAGTGTAACATCTTCAGTCATCACCGAGGTAATTATTCTCAACCATCTGCATAATCGTAGAAATGGAAAATCATATCTCCTGCGTTGCCAACAGCTCCAAGATATTTGACACTGATTGAACGTGGCAATCTCCGAAGTCATTTGCAGGCGAAGACACAAGCATTGTGTAGCGAAAATTTAATCTATGATTAACACCTTTCAAAATGTGATTCAGCGTTGGTGCTAAGTTTGAGAAACTTCCGTGCAAAAGCTCGGCTGCCAGCTGAACGACCGGCGCGTCCGTAGCAGCTGATGCGATTGAGCGCATGTGAATTTATTACATAATGACGACAGAAGCAGAAAAAAATGTAATTAAGTTATGAATTTTACGATGAAAGTGAAAAGCAGCTTCACTCAGGCGGAATAAATTTAACGACAATGAAATGAGTTGTGAACATGTTTTCCGGAAAAGTCTCTTTCGCTCGAGACACAACGTAACCCGGTGTGCATTTAAAGCAAGTGTGATGTGAAGTACTACATGGTTCCATAGGATTCGCAATAAAAATGTGCTTCTTTTTTGATTCATAAAATAAGTTCCAGACAAATTCGGGTGAGATAATACCTTTTATCGTCTCATTCGCTTTCAAAGTAATCACGAGGAGGGTGCTGGTAGACGACACAATGGAAAGGGGCAGGGATTGATAAAACTGTTCGTACGAGCGAGGAGCACACATTTGTGTCCCCAAATTTATGAATGCAAACGCAGCACCAGTCGGACAAATAAATTCAGATGTGTATCAAAGAAATTAAAAGACCAAAACGCTCGACATATTGGTAAAAGTTTTTATGCTCGTTCAAGCTGGAGGAGATGACAAGAGTGTGTTCATAGGGAAAGGAGTTAGCACAGACCACACCGAAAGTAGTTAAAACTCTTCCCTAAAGTCAGTGGCGGTCGTAAACAAATAACTTTGACTGACAATAAGATCTTTATGGGTTTACGCATTCAACCGAGGAGTTACTGCGTTGAATCACTGAGAAAGTCAGAAACAGTTACAAAACTGCATCCAGTTAAGGTGAATCGGATGGCACAAGTTAATAAATTCAAATTTTATGAATGGTAACGTTAATGCAGAATCTGCAAGAAAAGTGTTGTTAACGATTACGATAGCGTGACAGCAGGCAGCTGAGTTCAGTGCTTCTATAAAAATTGAGTGCTAATCGAAAGGCCAACATGTTTTCACTTTTGGTCAATTATAAATACTGGCAATTAATGAAATGTGGTTTCAACGAGACGGTATCATAAGCCATACAGCGTGTACACAATCGACTTCCGGTATGTCATGAAACGATCCCGCCCTGGCCGTCTCCAGACTTTGTTGTTATAGCCATTGGTCCTGATTACAGCAAACTGAAAGCTAGTTAAGCATCTCCAAATGAAATTAGCTGAAGCCAAGTGTGAGATGTGTTCTGTGTGGAGAAGCTGCATCCTAAACGAAAACGTTTCGCACATAGCTAAATATAAAGTTTTTAGAGCAACTGCAATGGCAATTCTTCTTTGTGGTGCAAAAGTATGGGGATATCTTTCGTTTGAAGCAGAGGAAAAGTCCCTGCTTTTTATTAAGAGTACTTTCAGACAGCCAAGTACGTCACCAAACTATATGATATATCTGGAAACCGGAATACCGCCGTTCTTTTTGGACACGTTTAAATTACATTTCAAATACGCGGCCACAGTAATGGCAATGGGTGAAGAAAGGACTCCGCGCTTAGTGTTGTCACAAGTTATAGACTCGGAAGGAACGTGAGTAAAATAATGGAAAAAACTGGCAATACTACTTTATTCAACTACTTTGCTAATATCAGCCAACGAAAACACTGATTTGACTAAGTTGAAATTTTAAGACTTGCTGATGGCAATATGATGTATGACAAATATAAGAGGGAAGCTGTATCGTCCATTTACAGAGCCTACTGCAGTAAGTTGAATCAGTTCTTGAACCACAAGACCTACTTGTTAGCCGCCAACACAAAATTAAGAAGTGAAATAATTAGCTTTAACTACATTCCCCAGCTCCCAGTGGTAGCACTGGGCTCTCTACTTTGTGTGACGTATGCAATCTGAAAGACGAGAAGATGTGTTTCATTCCCTGGGGATTTGCCCAATCCTAAGGGAGTTCCGTAGACTCTTCTTTGGTGGAAACCAGTTGAATTTAGAGGAAACGATGAACATTTGGAATGGAGAACGAGGTTGGGACTTTCTTTATGAATACTTTTTGAGCGCTATTCGTTAAAGAACCCTCATACTTCAGGAAAGTTTTTAAAAGTTTAACTTTGAATATCATAAAGAACATATCTACAATGTATAATGTATTGTATTGGGTACATAACTTAATTCATGCGGTTTGCTAAGAGATGGCGTAACTTGTATTATTCCATTGGAACATGCGTTGGAAAGCTCCTGTCATTGTTCTTCATTTCAGAATATGTCATTCATTTGAAGCGTAAACAACAATAATATTTTTTTCACTCAAACAAGTCGAACTTGGTGCCTGAAAAAATGTTTTTGCGGAGAGATCTTCTTCATTACTTTAATTTGAAGAAAACTGCTGGCGAAAGTCATCGTATTTTGGTGTAAGTTTATGGTGAACATGCGCTAGCTGGGCGTACGTGCCAAAAGTGTTTTTTTGGCTTGGCCAACCAGTCAAATCAATGGCAAAGCCGAATATCCACGGCGCGAAGGTAATGCTCTGTATTTAGTGGGATCAGAAGCTGCTAAACGGGCGAAATCTTCAATGGACAACGCTACCGAACACAATTAATCCATTTGAAGAGAGTAGCAGCCGAAAAACGGCCGGAATATGCGACCAGACACGAGGCAATCATTTTCCATCATGACAACTCTCGGCCCCACGTTCCTATTCCGGTTAAGAACAATTTGGGAAACAGTGGATGGGAAGTTTTACCGCACCCGCCTTATAGTCCAGACCTTGCCCCTTCTGACTACCATTTGTTCCGGTCGATGCAGAACGCCCTCACTGAAATACGGTTCACATCAGAGGAGAATATCAAAAATTGGCTTGATTCATTCTTGGCTGCCAAGCCGGCGCAGTTCTTTTGGGATGGGATCCACAAATTGCCAGAAAGATGGGAAAAAGTCATAGCTTCAGATGGACAATACTTTGAATAATACTATTGTTCAGGTTTTTCTAAAATAAACGTTAAAATTTTGAAAAAAAAAACGGCACGAATTAAGTTATAGACCAAATAGGTTTTCTTATTATTTACAAATTCAAATTATAATTCAATGTCAGTCTGGTAGACGGCCTTCGGCCAAACGTAATAAACACTTTAGTCTAGCTTAGGTAATATAATTTGTTGAACATTTTTTGAAGTCAATAAATCTAGTCATTGTGTTCCAAGCCAACGAGAGATAGCGGCCGTTTCCGTCGAAGTGTGTGGCCGAGGCAACGAACGGACCGCTACAAACGTGTCCGGGATGGATCAGTTACAGGGATGTTAATGATCCCCATTTTTTTTTTAAATTCGCGGATGCGTCAAAATCCATGCGGAAACTCCGCATTTGCGGATGCGAATATTCGCAACTTCCCTCCTCAGTACAATGGGTCAAACAATGTTGAATTTCGACAAAAACACAGCTTCGAGCTTTAAGAAATACACAAAAAGTATTTTACCTGTAACCTAAGATTATAGAAAAGGTTTTAACTGTGGCTGAGCCAAGTACCTTAAAATGAAAGGTTATCGCTCTATTGTAGATAAGATCGACGTTGAAGTTAAAACATACATTTTTTGACTATTCAAACCAAAATTAACATTTCCGAGATAGAGCCGAGTGTCTCGCTAATTCGAATCACCTTTAAACCTTCCGAACCAAAAATGTCCCGAAAGAAATCTAAATCTACCTTCGGGGAAATATTATATGTTAGGGGAAAAATAAGATTTTTCATCGTTCGTTTTTATTTTTTCCACTAGGGGCGCTGTAATCGTTAGGGATATATGTTCCCATTCATTTTTTGGGATACAGACCTTTTCAAAATAATAGGGATTATCGCTCATTATCCATATTTCTTCACATTTTACACATTTTTTTCCAATTTTCAGTAAATCATTTATATAACTGCTGCCGCAGAGCAAAGAGCAATAACAGTGTATTCTGGAGTGTTCAAAATAATAGGGAAATTGGTTTTTTCCTTGACATTTTTATTCAAAAGTGCAAACAGATGCCTGGTTGTTTATTCTGTACGTGCCTAATTTTACGAATACCTCTGTAGATTTATTAGAAATGGGCTGCAAAGGGCATTGTTAGGAAGAAGACAGACGTATCATCAAAACCACAGAAACACGGAAAGATTTTAAAATTTATTGCAGACGAGTTTTGAATATCGGTCAGGAATTGGCCATATTGAAATGTTGATGTACTTTGAAGAAACACGATCTAAACCAAGAAAGGGGAAACCCACTCTTTTGTGCCACCAAACGCAATTTCATTGGAACTTAATAACACAATAAGTGCCCCAACATTCCGGATAAGATTGCTGCGAAATCGCCTACCAGGAAGGATCGCTCGCAAAGTAAACTAGTAAACATTCCTTACTTAGTAAAAGGAATGAAACAGCTGACAAAGAGTTCGCCTTAACCATGTCAAAGAGATGTTTCGTAAATTCCTCAAGTAATGGAACGGCAGTCAAGTTTCGGCCTCACAGAAAAGAGTTCCGCTTGCGGTTCTCAAGAAAAAGCGGCTGCGGCTGGGGCTATTTTCCTTGGTTTGTTGTTGTCCCTATTATTCCAATAAAAGACGTCATGACTAAAGAATTCTGTCGTAGATGATGTGATGTTACCATACGCTGAGGACAACACCCCATTAAGATGCCACAACATGACAATGATCCCAATCTCTCAACAAAATTAGTGAGTGCGTGGTTGATATTCCAATAGAGAGCAATAGGGTTTCGAATGTTGGTATCAAGATCAATCGAAGTGGTTTGCTTTTTATGAAACAATCGAGTGTTGTCAACTTGCTTGATCACGGCGGTTATTTGATGGACGCTCGCCGTACAATGACCAGTCGCCAAAGTGCAAAAATGTTGCCTCGCTTGTATGGCATGTATAACATAGACTGCCAGGCGACCAAAAAGGAGTCGGCTTCTTCTTTTGCTGGCGCAACAGTTCGGGGTGAAACTGGGTCTCAGCAAAAAAGTCTCCATCTGGCAAGATCGTCAACCAGTTGCCCACGGGCTTTGGCTTCACCATCAATTTAATCGAATATGGTTAAACTTTGCTCTCTCTCTGAAGGAAATACCAGTCAGATACAACCTTACAGATACAACAGGAGCATTCCAAGCAAAGAAATAAGTCCAAAGTGATGGATTTGGCATCTAATCGAGACAGCTTCTTAGTCAGTAATTGATTTGACGACTGGTTGGTTAAGTGCCTGCCCTTGGTTAGTGGGGTCTCCGGTTCGAATCCCAGTGAAAGCAAAGTTAGTACACTTTTATCTGGTTTTCAAATCTAGTCCAGTCACTATTTGCCGTTGGGATCAAATGAACGACACTATAACTGGAGTGGTGGATCGGTGGTAGTAGTTTGACTGTGGGTCCAACTTGGTCTAAGTGTGCTGGTGACTTCACTAGCAGCCCCTTTCCCTATCCAGCACTTGTCAGTAATCAAAGATGAATGAAGCATGATACTTCCATGGCATCAAGGCAAATGTGGTCTGCGTTAAACCAAATTGCTTGTAGAAGTGACTGTAGGGGAAATAAGTAAAGGGACTGGTCACTGTCTCAATCAATCAAGAAGAATGGGAGTGGCCTGTTGATGCAGGAATAAGACGGATGAGGAGACAACCCTCCATTAACTCTGCATACTCAGCAGCAATGGTCTAGAAGTAATGTGGGGGAGAGTTCGATAAATTCGGCGCCAGGAATTGATAAAGGTATTTTATAGAGGGCTTCAAACTAGTATTTTTTACTATGGGAGGCAGAGTTAAATTTTGGGTAAAAATTACATACAAAAAAAAATAATTTAAAAGAATCTGGTTCAAAACTAAACCTCTCTGCAAAACACCGTTATTAATTCTGGGCTCCAAAGTTATCGTACTCGTGCCGTAATGTGGGGCATGGCCCTCAGCGGGCTCACTAAGCTAAACTTAATTTAATCTACGTCTTTCGACTTTACTAACCTTAACCTAACCTGAAACCTTCATACTTCACTACTATACACTACTATACACTACTTTGTGTTTAGTGTTATTCTTTAAAAGATCACAACACCGCCTCCACCATCTAGAATTGGGCCGGTCTCTTCTAATAACATTGTAATTACTGTGCTCCAGTTTGCCTCTCTGAGTTAGCTTGGTTTCGCTAATCATCATCAGCTCTAGCCTTTGATCGTCCTACAATCTATAGAGCTCGGTTTTTGGTGGCACTGCAAGGATCTTAAAACTACTTTCCGTCTGCACAGCCATTAGGACTTTTGACGAGCTAGGTACTGCAGGAGTGCCAGAATTTGGCCGACCTGCTCCTCTAACCGAGCCATACGCCTTTCAGTGGAAGCTTTCCATGCGGGCGCTGGTTCGTGTGCTCTAGGCACTGAGACTTGCGGCACTACGTTCGGTAGTTGCTACTTTTCCGTGCTTCCCTGGCCAAACGCCATTTGGTAAATCAATTGAGGTGTGACGGGTATGGCTGCCCCGAGGGGATTTTTCGCTGGGGGGCTGCTTCTGCTGAACCAGGAACTTAGGGCAACCCCGATAGTTGGCGGTGCGCCACGCGTTCCCGCAGAGTACGCACTTAAGCAGACTTTTGTCAGTTGTTCCAACTTTCCCCAGAGGACAGTCCTCCGCCTTGTGGTTTTCACTACATTTTACGCATCAAGGCTGCATTCGGCAGTTCGACGTGGCGTACCCAAACCTTTTGCAGCGAACGCATTGGAGATAGCCATCGCTCCTTCGTATGCTCTCCCACAAGCAATCCCAGTCTTCTAATGCCTTGGTGACATATAGATTACCGGGTTTGCTGTTGGGTGTCCCGCCCCTCCCCGTTAGCCTTGGCTGTGGTGAAGGTGACGACGATCTCGACACCGTCACACACTTCCTCTTTGAGCAGTTGGAAGACCTTTTCCGGTCCATGCGGCACGGATAACTTCAGCAAATCCCCCCTTATTTCCTTAGCCGTGTCGCATGTCACTGCGACAAATTTGAATTCAATTAATCACTTAAGTGTCACATAAAGGGACTAAGACAGTACGAATTTGTCGCAGTGGCATGTGACACGACCAAGAGAATAAGAGGGAATTCGCATTTTTGGAGCACTGGCTAGCGGTAGAGTGATACCGAAGTGGACTCAGACAAGAGTCGGACAAAGGGGCGCGCCCTGTGCAGCCATTTTAACCATACCTAGATATTATTACGTGGTCCCTATTCGTGGCCGTCGTTCGACTTTCGGCTTGTGTTGCAAACCGTCGTTTTGTTGGACCAGTTGCTTCCATTAGTCATTCTCAGATACCATAAGGAGGCCTTGAAGAGGCATAAGGAGTCATGAAGCATAAAGAAGCAAGTAAAATATTCGAACTGTGCCTCTAGGCTAACGTAACTCAACCTCTTTATCCATCCAATCCGCAACAAATCTGAAACAAGACTACTTGAACTCGGAAGACAAGTCTCCCAAACACCAACACGGCACCAGTCTCGGTACACCACATTAATTGGTCGAAGAAAGTTTGACATTCTTGAATTTCGGACAAAAGCGATGCGATCATCTTCAAGATTCCACTACACATTCTTGTTTTTTGCCCGGGGTTCATACACACACACGCCAATGAACTGACAACCATTTTGCACCTATGGTTTCATCTTTCCTACTCAAAAAAAAAACTCGTCTTCTTCGTACTTGAAAAGAAGAAACGAACATCACTCGCCGTTGCGATCATTTTGACCATCTTGTGTATAATAACACACAACCATATGACATACGCACATCAGGATGAATTGTTGTCTCTCATTTATCATTCCCGACGATGGAAGCAGATGTCTGCCCGCCTGGTTCAGATGTCATGAATGAAAGGCTTTGCTACATGAACAATTAACAAACTCCGCAGATGTATAAAATTTGCATAATTTACCCAAAAAAAAAAAAAGAATCAAAGTCGCCTTGCTCAAATTGATGTGTTATCGTTGCCTTTATGGCAAGTTAATTCCTAAATTGATTTAAATTTCATTTCACACAAATTGGTGCGCGAGTGATTCTTGATTAAATACCAATCCGAACAGTGATCTTTGCGTAGGCAAAATAATTCAATTGGAGCGTTCTCAATTCGACTCAATTTGTCTGTGTCTGCGTTGGGATGCGTGATGAATCATGCACAGAACATACGAATGCTTTCTTTCCCTTGACATGGGTCCAGCTGGAGGGAAAAAAACGAACTGCACAAATAGAGAATACAAGGGGAACAGGTTTTTTCGGCAAAAATGTAAAACCTGAATCATATGCGCAAAAAATCGAAAAATTTAAATAATGAACTTGAAATGACCTCAGAATGTTTATCTCAGTGACGGCATCAATTGAATTACGAGTGTATTCCTTGGAGCTTAAGTGCTGTAACCTAAATTAAATATTTATTCAATTCTCAGCGGAGTGTGAAGTACGAATATGGAAATGCATGCATACACGTCCTTCAAAAATGATTCGCACAGGAACTTACAAAACGAATGAGTGGGGCTTTAGCAATGTGCTTTTTGATATTTATTTGGTCTGGTTTATAAAAGTAGTCGAAATGGAAAGGTGAAGAAAAAGTGGCAGTTATCTATCAGAGGAGAAAAGTGGAGGTTTCCTGAGATGACGTACATGGTCATTGGTACATTGGCCGAGTTCATAAACGTCAGTGTGGCAGCCCTGTACAATTTGCGTCGATGAGTATCAATAAACCGTGCATGAAAGCAATCGGCAACTGCGTTCATAAAAACAATGTCATGGTCAAACTGCGATCAGACTGGCAGTGATTTTTGTTTTGTTCCAGGGAACCCGAAAAGTGTATTTTTTCATGCAAATTGGGTCATCAGAACCTCACGCGGAGATTCTCTTATTGTTTTAAACAAATTTCTGTTATTTGGAACATGTTTGGAGTTTCCAATTCTTTTTGATTTAAAAATTATGGTATTTTACTGCTTTCTCTAATATTTTAAAGCCAGCATTATACCCTTTTTTAAATGCGATTTAGACATTAATTTTAGAAATACAAACTTCAACCAAACGCTTTTTGTATCGCCCACTTACGTTGCATGTATAAATCCTGTTTTGACAATACTGTTCTGCTGCAAACTTGCGGCAGTGTTTGTGTTCATAAATGTATTAACAGAATATTTTCTGCAGTGGAGGGGCAGGTTAGGATAGGTTGAGGTGGCTGACTACTGCGTGACAAGTCAGCTGCCACATCGTAACTTATATATGACTAGCATATGAACACCGCACACGCCCTTGCACACACGTCCGCAATGTCACGGACATAGAGTAAGGTAGTTTAGGTTTTATTAGGGTTAGGGTGTAATATTAGCTTAGGTTTAAGTTTAGTTTTAAGAAAATTTAAAAAAAAATGTTTAGAGCGCCAAGTTTTTTCCAAGTTTTCTTGGCCAGTAAAAACAAACAATAAAGATTATCCACATGGATTGAACAAAAAAAAAAACAAATAGTAGTGTAGGCGCCGAAAGGCAAATAGATAAGTATGTGTAGATTATTTTACAGTACCTGTGAAGGGTCAGTAGGATCGTTTTTTTAAGAACATGAATTGTTTAGATAGTAAGATAGATTTAATCATTTTTGTCTAGTTCTTAAGTTTTATTAAAAGCACTAATTGGTTTGCGGACATGTCACATCACATTTTGGTATGCCAAGTAATGCTGCCCAGTTCAGCCAGATTATCGAAGTAATAAGCCTCCAGATGTTTGAATCTGCGAGAAGGGAGAGTACTGCAGCTACACAGCAGGTGCTCAATGGTTTCTTCTTCATCTTCGTCCCTGCAACTTCTGCAGAATTCATTGTAAAGGCCCAGTCTAGAGGCGTGGATTCCAATGGCACAATGCCCTGTTATGACAAAACGAAATCTTCAATATTGTAGTCATCAAACTAATAGCCTATCCCCCAAAGTCGGAAATCAATTTTTTCCGGCAACAACACCTTAATTGCCAACTTTTATGCCCATTGCGACATGTGAACATGCATTTTATGACACCGCAAACAAAACAAGATAAAAAAAAACAATTGGTTCCATATTTTACAATTTTATGACCTAAAGTATTCCAATTCATAAAAATAAACACTTCCTCTGCCTCTACATGCTTTGCAAGGGAAATCGTTTGAAAATGCCGAAAAATGCACGACATTGCTGCTCTTAAACGGCTTGTTCAGATAACTGGGGATCTAGCTAGATCAGTATCTATGATTTGAACAAACCCTGCTCTGGCCAGGGTTCGATGCGCTTGTGCCCTTACAAAGAGACTGTTTTACAACAGCCAACTCGATGCTAGGGTGAAGGTTATCTGCTACATGGTTCTCATCCGGCCAATGTTCACCTATGGCTGTCCCGTGTGGTTCAACGTGAGTACAAGCTTGATGGAAAAGATTCGGTTGTTTGAGAGGGCTTGTCTTAGGGCTTGCCTTCGCCTTTACCGAACTCCAGAGTCCCAGTACAAAAAATTCTATTCCAATGAGGTCTTATACAACAAGGCAAACCTGAACAGAGGGGACAATTTCCTGCTGAAGTTGTTATATGGCCAGAGCGATGAACTCGTTCAATAACCTGATGTCGGGGGCTTACTACCCCAATACACTATACCACGAAAGGGTACGGCACAACGGCTTCGTCCGCCCTTTCTCCATTTAGACAAGAACGGACTGCCCGGATAGCCCGTTCCACTGTGGATGGGCGACTCAACAACAACGAGCTGAGGAGGGTTCCTCCGGTTCAGTACGGCGGTATCCAGGAAATTGTGGTGGCTGGGAAGAGAGGGAGCTCTCTCGTCGAACCCTTAAGACCCGGGATAGAAAGGGTAGTACGCAAGAGAAAGCAGTCGGTCACTGTCAGCAAATGAGATTTAAATCTATGAGCGGGAACATATGGTCGACCACATAGCCTGGGGTAGCATATGAATTTTTAGTTTAAGTCGAAAGACATAGGATAAGTTTAAGCTCAGCTTAGAGTGCCCGCTTAGGGTCAGTAAGTTAGGTATAATAATTCTGGTCGTCTAACTAGTTTTAAGCATAAGTCGCGTATAAATATCGAAATAAAAGTGAATTGAAAAAAACGTCTCGTTCTCCTAAAGTGCTTTTGTTTTTGCACCACTGACAGAGAATAAGGCTTTCAGAAAAAGTTAGTTTCCCATTGGAGCCCCTTGGAGTATTTTTGTTACAGCCCGTCAAAACATTGCGATGGCCTCCCAAAAGGTGGCTTTACGTAAATGTCTCGCATAAAATTTTGGTAAGCAGTATGATGAAAATCGGTTGATGCAGGTTGAAGGCCAATTGTATGCCCTTGAAAAAAAATATATAACTCAAAGTTCCAAGCATCTAATTTAAGGAAATATTCCACGTCAAAGTTGGTTAACAAATACGTATATGTTTGTGAATTTCGAAGTCCCAACTCTGAGGTGACGGTACAGCCAAACGGATCGTTAAAAGTCAACAAAATTTTGGCTTTCTGGGTTCTCATATTTGTAGAATTGAAAAACATTTACCACTTGGCTGCGAGAAATATGTCATTTCGGGTATTTATTTCCACTGTGGGACCACTGTGTGTCGTCCTTTGAAAAATTGTATATAAGACTGGCCGACTATCGAATCAAAAAGGTTTTGTTTGATCCTTTGTGTGTTTCAGCCTAAGACATTGCGCAAGCCGAACTTCAAGTATAGATCGGAATTTAGTGCCGATAATACAGTTCGGTTCAATACACGTCATTATCCGTCGTTCCCATCGGCAAATTCGACGTTTTTCCCACGGTCGTAGATTGAATACGTGTGTTCAACCATAAATTTCTTATTCAAAAAAGTGTTCTTCACGAAGACAAGCAAATAAATATGTTCCCATTGATTTGCTCAGTATTCATACCTGAATCTATTCTCACCCAAAAAAACTGTATTTGTTCGTGCAAAAATTGTATACACACTTTCGCTGAAGGCACTTTGTCGGCACATCGAATACACGCCATGAGTCACACTCGCAAACACACACCTCAGCGAAGTGTTTTGTTTAAATGAGTGTAACCCACATTCCCGCCAAGTCGGTTTTCCCGTTTTGTTCATTCTTCGATCGGTCTTGATTTCTTGATGATTTTTTTTTTTTTCCATTCCCATACGTAATTGTCCATTCAAAATGCTGATTGCAGTCCGCTGTGCCTCTTCGTCTCTTCGCCCAAGTTCACAGAATTTTACACTTCGTTGGCCGTGCGGCAGTCCCTTTTTAAGACGACCGACCTCAATAAATGCAAATACTTAGTTGAATTGTAAATTCTTCGGCACGTCATTCTCCGCAACCTCTTTTCTCACATTTCAAGGTCAAGTCAAATGAAAATCCATGCATGTTCATTTGCATGTGCGGATAAGTAGCAGTGGCCACACGCGTGGTTTTGAGCAAGCACCCTGCATTGGTGAACACTCTTATGTATTTTGGGTAATGATTGCCCAATTGCTAATGGATTCTGGCGGTTTGTACACATTTGTGTTAACATAAATCAAATTTAATTTCAACCGATTGCATTAAAAATTCAAAATGCGAAGGTGACGCGTGGTTTTCGTAATCGCGGAAATGGATTATTATGCCTGACACTGACTATGTCGCAGTCTGAATTTGATTGCTGGGAACTTTAATTACATCACTGGAAAACAAAATCGTGTAAACTTTGGTGCCAAATGTTATTCTATCCTCGTACATTTTGCGCAACAGAGTGAAAGCCTGACTCACTCCACATTTTTTTTTTTGTCTGCCTATACAGCCTTATTATCTGATAGATCTGTCTGAGTTGACTACATCAGCCTTCGTGAAAACCGCCGACATTTATACGGAAGTCACCTCCCCTTTGCTGTGGAGGAAGTTAGTGGTGGCGTCTAAAGGAACTCTGCTTCCGCCTGCTTTGTGTGCCATTCAGGGGTGTTATTCCCATGCGCGATGCATTGTCCTGGCTGAAGCGGAAAGTTACGAGTGTATCCGTACATGCTGTCGGACATTCGGGCGCCCATAGGATAAGTCTCTTTTAACTCACAAATTGTATCCGTCTGTTGCTCATCTCTTAACGACTGAACAGGGCCTCACATGCCAGAAGAATGGCACGCGTTGTTTGGACAAAGAGGAAGAGAATTTGTCCACATTATTGGTCTCATACTTTTGAGTATTCTTCTGAATCAATCGCTACAGCCTTTGCGAGAGTACTTATACGCCATTTAAATTGTTCTCATAAATGCAATAGATTAATAAAGGTCCACCAGATTGCATATTTCAGCATCAAAGCCGAAGTGGCTATTTAAATGACGAGCATGCATGAACGGCATGAATGTAGCTTCAAAATAAAGACAGAATCAGTAGTAAATCTCGCACCGATGGCTGACACTGATGTTGCTCAATTCGGCCAGGTTGTTGTGGCTTGATATTGGAAAAAGAATTTCTTCAATTACAGAAAGAGTGCGTAATAGTTTCCTACTTTTTCTCGTCTCGAAGAAGCTGCTACAGAAGTCGCTGTAGCCTTGCCCCAATCTTCGGGCGTGAGTTCCAATGGCACAGTGTCTGGTTTTGACGACGATAAGAGATCTGAGATCCGCCCAACTCAGTCTAACCAGGGAGGTGTTATCGTATCGGATCAAGAGTAGGCCATATTTGTTTCGTAGTGAGGCACAGTGCCAGGTGAGGATATAAATCCAGATACCATCTAGAAAGCAATGCTCTCAACATTTCCATCGATTTCAGTCGAAACCCCTTATTCTGTGCTATCTGGCGATTATGTCCATCGAAGATTAAGGAGTACGTTCAACGCTGCGGAGAAGGTTGTCCTTAAAGTAAAAACTATCTCGCAACCCCATATTGTAGTCTAGGTCTAACTACTGATACTAGCCAGTGGACCATGCGAGGCTGTAGGCCCCACATAAAGTCGTGTAGGCTTCTCTGAGACGCTCTTGGATGAGGATGAGTTTTTGGCTTAATTTAGTGTTCAGGATCAGGCCCACGTATTCTGCTCTGGAATCCAGCTTTAATGCTGTCTCACATATGAAGTTACGGTCAAAGGGGAGAATTTTGTATTTCCTAGAGAAAATTCACAGTTTTCTGCCGGTTAACATTTAAGCAGCAATCTCTTTCTGATCGTGGATATGTATTTCCCAGAGGCTGCATGGCCAGTTACCTTGCACTCAGTCCTTTCCAGGGTCAGTAGAAGTCCTACATTGTACAGATGAGGGGAGAGCACACCGCCCTATGGTGTATCCATGTTAACCACTTTGGCCAACCTAGTATCACCGAGCCTAGAGCTTAAGGCCATGTTACAGTGGAGCCGTGGGATTATAGACTTTTTCGATATCGAGCCTGTTTAGTGCTGATGTTATTTTTTGTTGATTCAATTTCCACAAAGGCAGTAAGGGGAGGTTTGCATGACATTTTCTGAAACTTCAAGAGGCCGTTCCCACCGAGTTTAAAGAGCAGAAATGAAGTATGGTAGAAAAGCCCAACTTCTACCTCTTTTGCCCTAAAATTTTTGGCAACCATTTTTGAACTTCAGTTGCCGCTGTGCACTTACACATCAAAATGTCGCTTCAATTACCGTAAGAGCATGGTATCCATCCACTTTCAGTGCCGAATGAGAACTTAACCCAAATTGACCACTCAGAGAACGACATTTACGTTATTTCGTGAATAACTGTTAAAATTGCATGAATAACTCTCAAAACGCCTCTGAAAGGGGTCAATCAGCTGTGAATTTGGGCATCATTTCTGTTGAAGTGTTTTCAAATGTCATTCAGTGGTCGGTAAAAGGGTGAAATGAGAGAACAGAGAACTCCAGAAACGAGGGAGAGAAAATGAGCCCCAAAATTAACTTGAACAAGTTGACGCATTAACTTGTTCTGGTTGTCAATCTCTCACGGATGGAAGGGGGTTTCAACTGGTTTTCGCCGAAATCTCAAGGTTTCGAAATCGAAAATGTATGTTGAACCCCAGGGAGGTTTGGAGACATTTTATGAAACCTCGCGATTTTGTTTGTTGGAAGCTTTTACGTTTGAGGGATTTTGTTTAAGAAAATTACTAACTTGCAGAGAACAAATTTAAAATCTTTAACTACGGCATTTATGCCGGGTTTAACTGGATTATTAAATGCGCATCGTTTGTCGTAGCATAAAAAAATTGTATCTCCCTAAAAATTCGAAAGTTCGCGGCCTTTGGTATACCGAACCTTACGATGAGAGTAAACGTAACGAGTTAAAGTTCCGACATCCAATTTAAAAAAGTCCATACTTCATCTAATTACTAATTGTGACTCATTGTTTCATTTGGGGTCGTTCTTGTAAGCCCCACTGTGTCTCTGGTTCATAAAATTGTCTCATTTCAATTGCCATAAAGAGTTTATTCATTAAACTCTTCGCTAACTAAGTACATTAATGACATGCGGGATAATTCAAAATAACCCTGTGCCCTTTCATTGCGTTGCAACGAAATTGTTTGATGTTCTACGGCTCAATTGAAAAATTGAACGTTCCAGTGAACATGAAGAGGCAAATGCAAACGCACGCATGTACATAAGCACATGGTACATGCATTAAACGCACATTCATATACTCAATTACGACTTTGTATGCATTTCATGGATGCGGTGAAAAAAGGCGAAATAATCACCGCTGATTTTTAACGCAGATTTGATTTTATTACATAAGACGTTTGAGAAACGATTCCCAGTAAATGATCTGCGTTTGATTCGAACACCCAACACGTATCGGGTCGAACACCGCCGATGACCCCAATTGCATTGGCTGCTAGAGTGTCAACCGACGTGGATGTGTTGGCATAGTCGATGCTATAATCACCCGATCTTTCTGGCCGATTAACCGGGCAAATTTACGAGATGATGCTATCAGAAGTTGTTTAGGTGCGTCTTTGAAGGCTATCTTTATTCCAAATCTGAATATTGTTTCGGTCATAAAGCAGCAGATACGTCGTATAGATAAGAAAGCGAACGAGACATTAAGCCATTTGCTAGCATCAGGGTCAGGCAGTGAAGTGATGGTCTGGCAAATCCGATATCAAGCTACAAGGACACATTCTAAGCGAGTGTGTGTTTCTTTGAAATCCGTCATACACGTAGATCATCGGTGGATATCCAATCGAGTCTGGGCAATGTGCAACTCACCTGAAGCTTGTCGTCTTGGTCAAGTGCAGTCTTACATATTGATGTCGATGGTGGAACGCAGCAACTTCGTGCAGTTCCCCTGGAACCATTTTTGTGTGACTTAAACGTGGCGGGTTGGTGCGTCGACCCCAACGCAGCCCAAGTTCGATTCCCAGTACGAGCAAGATACTTTTCACGGCCCCACCACTTTCGAGTTACTGATAATGCTCAAAGAGATTAACTGTCCAGAAAAAAGATTGTCAAATTGGACAAAACTTGAGGTCCCCTCCATTTGTGAGAGAACACGAGTGGCTGCTGAGAAGCTAGGCGCTCTATCGGTTGTAGAGCCAACCATGTCCTTAAGGTTGGCTTCGGGATGCTTTGTTTTTCCTTTTTTCACTTGAACCTTATAATGTGAAAACGGGGATTCCCTCAAGATGAGGATTCCCTTGCTGTGAAAGGTCATCAAAACGTGTTGCGTTTCGTTATATGTATGGAAGTGGAGCGATTTTATATGTTACTTGCTTCGTATTCGCGTGTGGCAATATCATTTGACAATTGACAAAATTGCACCGCTCACCAAGGCCAATCCGCCCAAATCATGCACACTGTCTGGGGTACAAGGATACAAAGCATGGCTACGTTATCTACCTAAAACGAGTACGCCACGTCATAGTGGTCTAAAACGTCCAGTGCCAAGTGCGATGGTACACTTTTACGGCTTGCAATCCATAATTGAGGAACATGTTGTTCGTAGACTCCTACTGGATGCTTCTTAAAAAACAAGTAGTCAAGAAGTCATTCTGATCGAGCCAAAACCAAACCATGTACGACGTAATCCAAAGATAAACTGAATCTGCAAGCACCGCGAGTTGCGTGGTCTCACATCGACCGGAAAGAGCTCACGTGGCACTGGCAAGGGTTACAGACTCTCACAAACTATTGGAGGCTCACGTCGCGCAATAACCGTCTCCACTTGCACAGGAAGCGATAAGATGTATGATACCGATGTTTTCTATTTTTACCATTTGACCGTGGTAGCAATAAAAAAATTAAGAAAAGAAATATCTTTTGTAAATAAAATAGAACAAAATGTTCACAAGTCAATAGATCAGACAGATCTTGGAATGTGTGCCGTAAAGCGTCGATGATAAAACAAACAAAAAAAAAAACGCATGAATTTATCGGTAGGATGTGCTTTGCATTAACACTCAAAGTGATTAGGAAGTCGAACAAAATTATCAAAACAAAAAAAAAAAAATAAGAAAAGATAAGCCAGAGTTTTGCAAATTAATAATGATTGCGGTTTCCCCAAACTCAGCAAACTGGATTGTGAGATGCGTATCAGCTATGCTACGTGGATTTGGTGCTTTTAGATATCGCTAATAACCTTCAAGACGAGATAAGACTTTAAGTCCAAAGTTTGGCATGCAGTGATCACTGGAACGTCACGCATCACGCACATCAAATGTGGTTTGATGCCATTGTTCATATTTACAGTTTAACCAATATTTTATCTCGAATATCTGGGACGTTGAATTGTCTGTGGATGTAGATGTTTCTTTCTTTATATCGACTTAAAGAACTAGATGTATTATATATGCAGTTCAGCTTGACGTATTCTCGAAAAGCGGGTGAATACAGCGGAGACACAGTTGAATTTAGAGACTCGAAGCTTCAGCCGCACCACACGAATGCCAAACAAAATGCTCTTCTCCGCCTAATATTTCCCACAGACTACAATCCGCAGATATTTAAGACCAATGTGTACAGGTACCTCCTCTCCCTTTCTCCCTCTACACCTTCTGCCGGTGCTGTGTCTTGACCTCGGACACTAAAGGCTTAAAGGTAATCCCGAGAGAGCTCGCATATTATAAAAAAAAAACTACTAAAGGTATAGGGTGGGTCATGAAGGAACTAATAATTTGATTTAATTAACCTTATTTTATATATTAAGTACATTTTATGGGCATACACAAATTCACTCGTCATTTTTGTCGCTACAGACGTTGGATCTTTTTAGCGCGTCTTCCATTAGACTACGTCATGTTTCAGTTTATAGGCTCCGAATCCCAACTTGAATACTCAGGTTGAGCTGTCTAATAGTCTCTGGTTCACCGTACGTTGTGGTACCTGTTGGACACTGGGCAGCAAAAGTCTGCGTACAACGCAAAAAAAAACTTTGTAAAAATTTTACAAAGTTGAGTATGAACGAAAAATTTTAACTACTAACGAAATGCAGAACATATGTATATGGACGAATGGAAAACATAAAGTAAGATCGAATGTCCGACTGTTTTACGAACAATGAAATGTGCATGACAAAGTAGGAAGAGAAAGAGTTAGAATGCTGTATGATAGAGGTGCCCAACTTCACAGCTGATTGACTTCTAGTCCATCGACGAATTTCAGAGGCCTTTTGACAGTTATTCATGGAATAACCTAAATACCGTTCTCTGAATTGTCGTTAGAAAACGATATGGTTGTCAAAAATGTTAAGAGCCAAGAGAGGTAGAAGGTGGGCATCTCTATCACATTTCTGGTATAAATGTAAATCGGGGCGTAAAGAGCGATTTTATAAATTTGACAGTTCTGGTACAGGGTGACGAATGAATTAATGTTATGAGTAAAAATAATATTCGTAAATTTACTTAACTTTCAACGTACAAGAAAAAAATTGCTCGATATTAGGAATATTTCGATTTAACGAAGACACCTGGGTATTATATCCTTCGCTATACTGGACCACCACTGTATGGGAAATTAAAAAAAAAAATGTATTCTAACATTGGTTGGTCTTGGCACAGCCAGCAGCAAAACACACACACACCATAATGTTCCCGTGGATTCATAAATCACTTGTTCGACAGAAATGGGGTACAAGTCATACAAACAACTGAACCATTCATCACTGATTGCTGACGAGCAGAGCGATCAGCCGCGGAAATAAGTCTGACAAAAGCTAATGAGCCCTTTCACTTGCCAGTAAGAGTTTTCAACAGTTTATAAGAACAATGCGCTACATGAGTGATGCGGCACACACTGAACCCGTTTTGGAGTAGCGCCTCGAACAAATGCTCGAAATCTGACCGCAATCTCTTCTTAAATCGTTTAAATTTCACTTTTTTTCTTCTATTCTTGCAATGTACCGGCAATACAAAGAAATACCCAACATCGACGGGTTACAATTCTTTGATGGATTAAGAGGGGTTTCCAAGGGAAAGTAATTCGCAAGAAGAAGGGTCATTTCTGTTTTGAGATGTAGAACGTGGTCCCTCTTTGGGACATAAGTTGTAAACATTCTTTTCTTCCTTCAAAGGAGTTGATACAATCAATTGTACACTGGTTAATAATTAAGTGTCGCTTTTGAGACCTCAATCATCCCAAGACATTTATTCAGTGCCGTCCGTTTGAAAACCTCATATGACAACGGATTTGTTAGCATACCCATTGGGGTTTTGTTCCGGCACCGGGAATAATAAGAGTATAATTAAATTGAACAGTATAGCAGCCCATGCTTTCCTCGACTTGCGTTTTATTGATTTAAAAGCGCCTCCACGGTCCCCCCACGATGAGCATCTTTTAACGACAGTTGAATACTTCCAACATTAACACTTACCCGCGAAAGGTGGCGCCAAGAAATAAATATTTGATGTCGAGATACGCGGTCCGCTTTTATCATTCCTCTGGCGGTCATAAACCTGGAGTTATTGAATTACACAAAAAACAGTCTCCGTGTCATGGACTTAGTCATAAACAGTTTAACGTGTGCATTAAAAGTGTTGTTTCTTCTTTTAGACTTTCACATGAAGTTCCTGCTTTTCAGGCTACACAGATAGTTCCAAATTATTCGAAATTTTTGCGTGTTTCGCCACTTGTGTCTTAAGGCCCAGTCATTGAGTTAGTGCATCGCATTCATAAAATTCTCTTTATCCGCAAAGATGACAAATCCAGTGAAAGTCTACAGTAAATCTCTTTGTCTACCCTCTGATTTGCTGAACGTCGGAAGAGCATTCATTCTGACTCACAAGGAGGAAAGTTTAGTGCAACTACGATGGGTGCGGTGAATCCACCAATCGAAAGATCTTTGCAAAGAATACACACTACGTGCCTTTCTCCCTTGGCAAAAATGCAATCTGTAGTCAATCAGTATTTCCTCAGGTGGATAGTAGGAATGTTCGGATTTGGCCAAAAATATTGTCCGAAAGAACAACATCACATCAACATCCTTGGGAACTGGGCCCAAGTGTAGGCGGGGTTGTAGCCAGGCAAGGAGATACCCGACTTCTGCATCTCTTGCCCCTGGATTTCATTTAACAGCGTTGCGAACTGGGCCCAAGTCTAGGCTGGGTTGTAGCCAGGCAAGGAGATACCCGACTTCTGCATCTCTTGCCCCTGGATTTCATTTAACAGCGTTTTTTATGTGTCCGTGGATACCAAAGAGCTGTCGATCGAGAGACAATCACACATCCTGATCAGAATGGGTAGCCGAAATTTCAGAAATTTTATAGTCGCCATCACTGGGTGCAGTGTCATTGGAAGTCAGCCCTCATGACTGGCGACATACATAAGCTGCAGAGATGAGGATATAAACTTATGCGCACGTGTTCTATACTTGCAGCATCATCTCTCTATAACTTTAGAGACATCTTCTTCAGGAAGAGAGGATACTACATCATTAGTGTCGTCCATCACCACCGCTTTGTCAAATGTCTCAAATGGTTTGCGGAGTAGCATCGTCTAGATCCCCGTGATAACACAAGGGTCACTACACTACCCTAAAATGTTTCTGATTATTTGCATCAGTCAGCCATTCTTGCCTTGCTTGGTTGACCAAGTCCTTGAATTGAAATGCTCCCAACACAAGTTCATCAGATCTGTAATAGGTTAGTTCAAATGTTCCAATTGTGTGTTGCCAATTTGACGTTGGCTGTGAACGCCTGTCGTCCGACATAACATTGCTTGACGGGTCAATGAGTCAACATCAACGCGGAACAACAAATCTGACGTCCTCATTCCGTCCACATTTCTTCTAATTTTTCTATTTCTTTGATTATAGGAAGCACAACAAAAACATGCTTGCTATGTCTTGATTTCGGAATTTTTAGTCACTCGAATTCTATCAGCATGGTGCGAACGCCGTGGTTAAGCAAATCGCATGGACAAATCTTCTTATGCGAATGCTGTTCCTACCAGTGCTTAATTAGAAGCACTGGTAGGAACTAAAAAAAATACAGACATAATTCCAGTTATGACAGATCAGATTTGTGCTACAAACTGTCGGCAAGGTAGTTCGTTTAGCTTAGTTTATTCGTGGAGTTGTGGTTTAACCGCTCACATGACGCACAAAACTGATCTTCAACAACTGTCTCGTTTCATTTGGCATTAAATCAAGTAGTTACTATGGATGAAAAATTGGCCATGCGAGCCATGCGGCCACCTCTTGCCCATCTAACATTTAACACGTTTCTTAAATCAAAGTTGGCTTTGAACCGGAAGCTCATAAGAAGAGGAATATTTCCAGATAATCTTGTGATGGCACAATTATAATCCATGCGGTTGATCACACATACATCTCTTGTAAGATTTAATTCAGTATACCAGTTGGGTGATTATGGCAAACATGCAAAACGAGCTTCAAACCACTCGTCGTTAGTGCCTAACATTGTTTGTCTGTATTCCTCAGCTCTTAGCTAAGCGAAGCCAATGGAATGATTATTAGAATGGACCGCTTTGTTGGATTTCATTCTCAAACGACGAAAACAATTAAAATTTCCAGTCTGAACTATGTATCCCTAATTACTACCCTCATTGATGCACCAGCATCGTTCACTCTTCACTTAATGTCGATGTTGTTACTCGCCGCCAAGCGTGGATACATATGCAAGCTCCGTACATATATAGGACGAGTATCTACGATCATCATTATCTTGTGTGTTTTCTCAAAGTTCGTTCGTTCGTTCGTTCGTTCGCGGATGGCGGATGGGCAGTGTGAGTATGAGAATGAAAGTGAGAATGAAAGTGAAACGACGAGATGTGGTGTACGTATGCCATGTGCGTTGCAGGCAATCAAATTAATTGATGGATATTACCACGAGTCACATTAAAGCTGATGTTTAAAACCGAGTCCTATACACTCGCCATTCAGTGTGGATGCCACTGATGAATTTGAATGCCGTGCGGCAAAGTCAGCAGCACTAGGAATGCTCAGTCTGATTTCCTGATTTTCCTCTTCAGGTGCAAAAACAAACATTTATTGCTCGTTTTGCGCTCAGTCCTACATACGTACACACACAGCAATCGTTTAGTGAAATATGAACTATGTGCACTTGGAGAGCTATGGTTTGAATTTTGTATTAATTTGCTGGCAGCTGAAAAGGACTTTATGGAGAAATTGGAAAGTCGCATTGCCTTTGAGAGGCAATTTGAAAATGCTTAAGCTGCAGCAGACACGGCACGTAGCAAAGACGTAACTCGATTCGCTGTGCATGCCATTAGTTTATCTTCCTGTCGTCAGTGTGTTCCACTTCGATTTGTCATTGATTTAAAATCTGATAATTATTCTCGTTGATTGGTTTGTGTTTGGTTCGGAATCATTTTTACACTTCCAATGAGCGGATGAATTTAATTGGGATTTATGTGTGGCCTCTAGTCGAGACATGGGAGTGACAAATGCAGACAATTTGGAGCAACAAGAATGAAACGCATTCACGTACTGAACGCGTACATATATATAGCGTATAGAATCAATCGCTTTCCATTTGAATGAAGCTATTCATCCAATTCTGAACGTCCACGAATTTGGTGTATAAAGCGTGCATGAGACGAGTGCTTTATACCGATGAGTTTAAGAAGACATAGATCGACAACTCAAACAAAAGACGTGTTTATGTTGGAGCGACGATCAGGAATCAGATGAGTATCGGCAGTCGATGACTCAATTCATACAGAAGATCATTGTGCCCAGAGTCGGATCTCCGGGGTGACCCATCTAATCGCTCAACGTGATGCATCCATAGTCAATTGCGCGTATTCCTAATAAAACTGAAATGGACAAGCCTTCTTCGCCTTTCATCATATTGACAGCAGAGCCAACTGAGACGACTTTATTACTTCGAAATTGTCATCGTTGATGTTTGCTAAATTAATGAGGCCAAATAAATACTCTGTTTTGCTGTCGCTGCTGTGTAATGGACAAAGTCCATCAAGCATTGTGTGCGTTTTTTCAAAAGCTGAACAACTTAATAGGAGACACATGACATGAGAGATGACCCGTTTCACAATTGAAACGCATCGCAACGCATAGAGCAACTGAACCTTGCACTTTCATGCGTCTTGCGGGAATTGACAGCTGCTTGATTTAAATTCTATTGCGTTGCTGATGATGTCTTTGTTTTGGAATTTTTAATGTGTGTGAGAATTCGACATTTTTTATGATCATCTGACTGATAAATAAAAAAAAGAAACAAATTTATCAAACGGCATTGTGATTGAAAATCGATAAATTTCCGTTCCATTGTGAATGGTTCCAACTATTAATGGCGAAGTGATGTTTGTTTTGTTTTATTTTTATCTTCTGCTGAATTTAGTTCACGCAGATTAAATTCTGAGGCAGCCTTGTTTATTTATGTGTTGAGTAGTAAGATTGCATTAATCTGGCGATGAATTAGAGTTTTACTTTGTTTACTCTTGTCATTGAAAGTCAAAGTTTTTTATTAGTTTATGTAACCATTATCTTGGTTTGCTATCCTCATCGGTTTAAGGTGACGGGGTTTGGAAAGTCTAAAGTTCCATGATTCAACCACCAATTTTTTCTTTGTGCAACAATTCGGAGTCCTACATTGAATGTCCATGTTTAAATCCCAGATACGTTGTGAGAACTCACAACGCAAGTGGTTTCTGTAGAAGCTAGGCCCAGGGCAGCCTCGGACTGTTGCGCCACCTATATTTTTACTAGTATATTGTTACACATTCGACACTAAACCCCCGCGAGAGTGTGTTATTGTAATGGCGACACTTGGTGTTGGCTTAGATCAAGCAACAAGTGTGCGTTGGCTTAACAGACTCGTACGCTCTCTCCAACATGCTCTCATCTTTGGAGAGGTAAATAGGTCGACCAATGTTTAGAAGAAGTTCGTGGAAATTCGGACCTCTTATCAAATGTGTTTCATTTAAATAAAACCAATGCAAATATCATTAAGTGTGTTTTCCACATATTTATATAAATATATTAAGACTCTAAAATCAGTATGGAGCATACCGAGACGTGTCAGGTCACAAAAAGACACAAGGCAGCGATGCTGAGGTTAAAAAAAGATCCACAACATCAACGCATTGACGAGAGAATCACAACATCAACGTATTGACGAGAGCATCACAATTGGCAATCATGGTCTCGAAGGTTTGCATGAATTCTTGACACGGACAAGCTCGATATTTTGTCGTGTTTTGCATGTATAAGAGCAAGAAGTACAGAGACGCCCGACTAGACAGGTTTCCTCTAAAGCTGCATCTTGAGTTTGAAGGGGAATACAAAAGATGGCGTCTCCCGTTAAAAAGAACATCAATTTGATCTGCTGCAATAGTCGATATGGTTGTTAGCTGAGATCTAGGAAATGCAAACAAAAGTCATCGTGAATCCTCGTCAAAAACATAACTCAAGGATAACACTGTTACGGACAGTGTCGCCTGTAATATTACAATAATTTTGCATAGCTCGACAGATAAATTTGATTCGAAAAACAATTCCACATGTCTTATCTCCGCCAATCGGGAAATTCATTTATAAACCCCAACTCTCAAGCAACAGTATGACGTACAACATTTTGTGCAGCATATCGCACTACTTCAACTCGTCAGCAATTAGACGCTCTTCGATTGTGGCTATCTGCTTACAATAAATGTGAAACATAATGTTATCAATGTTGTCGCAGTCGTACAGCAGTTATCTCAGAACATCAACAGGCAATGAGTGTACGCACGTCCTCTCTAATGAGTATTCTGCTCAAAATACAGCCGCAAAGCTTTCATCAAGTATGTTCGCTGCGCATTTTTGTTTGGTTTAAGTACTTTGTAGAGACAATGATCACAAGACTCGACTACTGTCAGTTGTCGCATAGAAAAGTTGTTTTACCTACGCACCGAACAAAACGCATTTAAAACCAGTTCCCCCGCACAGAAAACTGCGGCCACACGTCCGTCTAGTGGAAGCATTATACAAAACGAAGCAAAAACAAATCAAATTTTATTTTATGGACCATATAAGACTTTTGGGTTTTGTTTTTCCTCGGGTTAATAATCCCAGGGCTCGGTTCGCAGGCTTTGTGTCTTTTCCCATGCTGAGTGTGGGCATGCAGTGGACAAACGTGTTCAACTTCATTGCTTGTAACTGGTAGCCGGTCATTATGTAATGAAATACAAATCGCTTTTGGATAAAAGTTAGTCGGAATATCTGCTCGTCGAGTCATAGAAGGGACGTAGAAAGAAATTACTCGTATTGAGATGATCTTTACTATCGCTTTTCACGGCAACCATTTCTCCGGTTAATTTAATTGTATTTCTATTCCTTACTCAGGACATGCTGAGCATGAACAAGTTAAGCGACTTTAGTGGGAACGCTGAAGCGGAGGAATGGCATTATTTTCGTGTTTTTTTTTTTTTGTATTTGAGGTAAAAGTGAATGTCTAAATATGCGCGACTGGATGGTGGATGGTGACTGGATTATAAATGATTTTTTACACATAACGTGTATTTTTCTGTCTTAATCAATGGAAGAGGCTCTGCTCCAAAGATCATCTGTCAGGATGTTAATTTGAAAAATTAACTTAGACGGCTCTGCGATATGATGTGTGATTTATTGCCTTATTTATTGAAGTTTGAGTTTTCTGGTTATAATCTCAAGTTTATAGACTCTCTTTCTTGGATCAATTAGTTTTATCTCTCGTGGGGGTTTTGCACACAGTGGTGTATGCTAAGTGTGTGGACATCTATTCTGTCTATTTTGTGGTAAATTTTTACTAACCGAACGAATAATTCTTGGTGAAAATGTATAAGAAACGAAAATTATGACACGACCAGCTCCCAGCGATTTAGAAAGGTTCACATAATGAAAGACGAACCAGATACTCTTTCATATCATCCCAGACGGACCTCCAGCGCGATTTTCGTAAAACAAACTAGTTTACAAAACGAACATGACGAAGGTTCTAAGAATTAGTACCAGCAGTAGAGACGCTATTGTCTAGCTTGGTCTCTAGCATGTAATTTAACTTTTAATAAGGCGTTCTTTGTCATGGCATCATTGAATAAAGACCTTTGAAAAGTGCTTAATTTTGTGATCAGCTTAAGACTGCCGTGTTTCGCTTCGCAACATCCCCTCGGCAACACTGTTTTCGTAATCTGTTTTATCCCTCATTTGCGATAGCGTCTTTTCATATTTGATCTCCTTTTGTTTGGAGGAGCAATGTGTTTCGGTCAAACTGTTTCAATTTCAAAACAGCAGGGGATAGGCATAGAGACAAGCAGTGCGCGAGGAGCTCAAGGTTGAGCAGTTGCTTTTTCGAACGGAAAGGGCTGTGATTCACGAAGTACGTGGCGTGCCTTGAATGACCATAAGGCAGACGACCGCTTGGCTCTTGGTAGTCAAAGGACGAACCATGGCATTGATAACCTAGGCACGAGTACGATAACGTTGGTGCAAAGGGGTCCATCTTGCGCCGTTTAGGTGTTAGGCACGATTTTAGAAAAATATGATTCAAAATTAAAAAAATTTTTAAAAAATAAAACAATGGCAACATTTACTACGAAGTGCTATACCGAATCTGTAATCCAGAATCCTCAGCTCAGGGTAGCTGCTTTTCCTTAGACAGGCGCCTACATATGTCATCAACATTCTACCCCTCGCGGTCCATTCTAAGTAACGCTAAATTTGAGAAAAATTTGTCTAAAAGTTTTCATTTCATTTTTTTTTATCCAAAAATTTGAATTTGCATTGCAAGAACACCTTTGCAAAAGTATAGGGGGAATACCATCTGGGCCAGAGGATGGGGAATAAAGCCTTTCTTGGCTCACTGAAATCAATCCAGCATCCAATTATTATTTCTATTGCCGTCTTTGAGGCAGAAAATATAGCGGTCAAGGGCAGATGTGGTCATTTGCTCTGATAGCCAGGCATTGTTCGAGTGTCTGAATGCAGTCATAAACTAAATTACCGCCTATTCCTTAACGAGATGATAGTACAAATATATGTAGGTGCCGGAACACTGTGACATTCAGAAAGACTGAGCAACTCGCCAGAAGGGCACTAGTTCACTTCATGTGTGGGTGCGGGAACACTGGCATTTCAGAAAGTCTGAGGAACTCTCTAAAAAGTCCCTAGGGTGGAGATTTTCCATCCATGCTAGTACAAAACATCTGATGTTTGAAACAGTTGATCACGCAAAGGCACAGGATGCCTTACTATGAAACAATTATGGCCTACTTTAATAAGGCCGGTTCTCAAAACTCTCATCACTGAGCATAGCGCCATTAGGTCTGTTCCAGTACTTTTTGCTCCAAATTGGGATGTCTGTCAAGGAGTGGGGGAAAAATTTCTGAGAGAGAAAGGCAAAATCTCAAGAACATACGGGAACGCAGTTATACCAATTGTGTAAATTATATCATTTATGAAATGTCAAATCTGGAATCTCACATACTTTTTTTGAATTAAATTACACTTGGGAGTGTATTGAATATCCTTGTATAAATATTTGAAACCACAAGACAGGAAAGTGTTTAGATTTTTCTAACTTTGTTAGATTATTGAGCTTAATATTGTAAACTGCCTTAATGAATTTTGCAATTTAAATTTAACATCTATGTATAGTCGTTTTGTAGAAATTCTTAGATATGCTTTCACAAGTTCGTTCCTCTGTCAAAGAAGCGCGCATCGTGTAAGCTGCCTTGGTACAATAAACAATTATCAAACCTCCAGAACTTAAAAAAACAACGCATTCAAGAAATTTAAAAACTCGAATAATCCTTCTCATTATGAGTCATTTAGTAAGTTTCTATAAAAACAATACATTCGCTCTGTAGAAAATAATATAACGCATGATAGCAAATCTTTTTGGAAATATATTATCCACAGGAATTACTAACTTAATCCATTTCAAAGAAGAATCCTCCGACAACCATGAATCTACTCTCGCATTATTTGCGAAATTCTTTCAATTCATCTTTTCCGTTTCCAATCCTAAAAATATTACTTGCAATAACGTGCCTCAGTAGGCATCGGCTCCTTAGCTTTAAATTCGAGTGATGTCCTCCTGCCAAGACTTAATGGTAGATTGGACGGAATTCCAGCATTTATCCTCAAACACTGTGTAGTTTCGCTTTGTAATCCTCTATGACTCATTTTTAACCACTCCTTATCTGAATGTGTGTTCCTTGACGAATGGAAAGAATCATTTCTCGTTCCCATTCACAAATCGGGTTGTGGGAACAACTTTAAAAATTAAAGAGGAATCTGCAATCTGCAAACCAATTAGATTTTATAATCAAAGAGCACATATCAGATGCGCAACATGGATTTGTATCCGGTCGTTCGACCTCCACCATTCTGTCAATATACGCTTCCTACGTGATTAACGAGATGGAAAAAAATAATGAGGTCGATGCTATTTATAGAGATTTCTCTAAAGCTTTTAAATGCATTAACCACTCACTGTCACAAACTCAAAACTTACGGATTTCACTCTCAGTTGCTTTGCTGGATATCCTCTTTTCTTGTAAACCGAACTTAAAGAGTACAAATCGGAAACTCGTTATCTAGGATAATAAAATGTAGTTCGGGTGTACCGCAAGGTAGTCATTTAGGACCACTATTATTTATAATCTTTATTGACGATATTATTCGATAGGTTAACCATAGTAAGTGTTTGTTGTATGCGGATGACATGCAAATTCAAAGGAGCATTCAGGACATTAATGACTGTCTTTTACTACAGTCCGATATAAGATTTATATATAGATTATAAGATTAAGATAATAACGATTTATATCTTAATCTAAAGAAATGCCATTCAATATCGTCTACGAAATCAGTATATCCTCTGCAATTCCATTGGGTCTGTTGCTCCTTCTATGGAACATTTCGTTAAGGATTTGGGAGTCATACTCAACTCATCATTCTCATATCACGCACACAGTTCCCATATCTTATCAAGAGCCAATTCAGCAATAGGTTTCATAAGGCGGAACACCTTGGTAAGGGCCTTGAATATTCAAAAAGACGCCTTCACTACATTTTCCGATCGTATCGTAACAGTACAAAAGCGATACACTAAATATATTTTCTTTAAGATTCATTGGGATTTTCACCCGAACTATAAGGCTAGGTGCGAGCTCCTATTGTAACTCATGTTCTTACATAGGACCTGCCTTACAACGACTTCTGCAGAAGCTGCCGAAAAGAGGAAGTGAAGGAAACTATTGCGCACCTTCTTTGTATTAGCGTTCTTCAATTATTAGGCTTCTTCAATAGCGCGGTACAGCTAGGCAATGTGTCAGCCATCTTCATTCAACCAAGAGGCTTGCGAAAAAGGTCAACTACATTCGAATTCTAAGAAAATTTGCTGTCAGCCAAAACATTCAGTTGTCAAATGTCAGAGTGCTGAATAGCCGATACTTTTCTGTCGTCCATGATGGTCAAATAAAAATCATAAAAATAAAACGAAAAATGTGGCCTTTGAGAACCTAAAACAGATTGTTGTTTCTGTTACATTTCTTCAAAATTAACAGTCATTTAACTATAAAAAAACGAACTTAAAAATTAGTTTATATTAGGTCTATAACTTAATTCGTGCGGTTTGCTAAGAGATGGCGTAACTTGTATTATTCCATTGGAACATGCCTTGGAAAGCTACTGTCACTGTTCTTCATTTCAGAATATGTCATTCATTTGAAGCGTAAACAACAATCATTTTTTTCACTCAAATATGTCGAACTTTGTGTCTGCAAAAGCGTTTTTGCGGGGAGTTCTTCTTCAATACTTTAATATGAAGGGAACTGCTGCCGAAAGTCATCGTACTTTAGTGGAAGTTTATGGTGAACATGGGCTAGCTGAGCGAAAGTGCCAAAAGTGGTTTGCACGGTTTAAAAGTGGTGATTTCGGCTTGGCCAACCAGCCAAATCAACGGCAAAGCCGAATATCCATGGCGCGAAGGTAATTCTCTGTATTTGGTGGGATCAGAAGGGTGTGTTGTATTATGAGCTGTTAAGACCGGGTGAAACCATCCATGGAAAACGATACCGAACACAATTAATCCGTTTGAAGAGAGCAGTACCCGAAAAATGTCCGGAATATGCGACCAGACACGAGGCAATCATTTTCCATCATGACAACTCTCGACCCCACGTTCCTATTCCGGTTAAGAACTTTTTGGAAAACAGTGGATGGGAAGTTTTCTCCCACCCGCCTTATAGTCCAGACCTTGCCCCTTCTGACTACCATTTGTTCCGGTCGATGCAGAACTCTCTCACTGAAATACGGTTCATATCAGAGCAGAATATCAAAAGGTGGCTTAATTCATTCTTGGCTGCCAAGCCGGCGCAGTTCTTTTGGGATGGGATCCACAAATTGCCAGAAAGATGGGGAAAAAGTCATAGCTTCAGATGGGCAATACTTTGAATAATATTATTGAACGAGTACATGTTTTTCTTAAATAAACGAAAAAAAATTTTGAAAAAAAAAAAAAAAATAACCGCACGAATTAAGTTATAGACCCAATAGTACACAAGCATTGTGTGCAAATATTTTTCTGACCCACTGTATTTATCTTCCGACTGCAACCTTCAAGTTGACAGTATGACTGACCACATTTGTGATTTTCTTCCGCGCACAATTTATTCCTAATCTTAATCTTTTTAAGGTGAAGTCTTGAAACGTATATTCGCAGAGTGTATAGGGACACTGTAATCTAGACACTTTTGCCGACAACTACTTAAATGTATTTTTTTTCTGGGACCGGTTTTTTTTGTCGCTCAGCAGCACACCTTTGTACTTTCAGAATCCTTCCATTAGATGTAACAAAATTTACGAAAATTGCATATAAACCAGAAGAATCCATCAGAATGTCTGCCCTGACATCATCGTCTGTCTGGGAGCATGGCTGTCTGCCACCTGTAAATGCAATTAGGGAGGAAGCACAAAGTATAACTACAGCTATTTCATGCCGGATGGCATTTGAAATTGAATTTCACACCACTCTGGTTAACTCGTAGCATTGTAAATGGGATGACGATGCCGGCGACAACGACAACGACGTCAACGTTGACTTTTATTCAATGAGCAAAAAAGCAATCATCCAAATAGGGAACCGGCGATAATTTTCCAGCCTCCTATCACTCCGGGGACTTACCCTCCTCAGCTACTTGTTGCCTCATTCAACAATGTTTCCGCTTGTCTGCTCAAACCAATCAGTTCAACCGTCAACCTGTGTCGCATATTTTGATTTTCCGCCCGCATAATTGACAATTATAATTCACATTATATTGTTAGTCTGCAGCGTAATTAAAATATTTACTATCGCCGAGGGGCTGAGTATGCACCATACACCAGCGAATGCAAGTTAAAGTGTCGCGATAGGATATGTGACAAATTAGAAAGATGTGCCATCGAGGAGGAATGCCTAATTTGAAGCCGGGATGTACATATGCATTCTAAGGTGTGTTTGGTGTGAATAAATCGTAAACGAGCACACTCAATGCTGTCAAATATGACAACAAGAAACGGTCAAACACCATTAGCTTCTGACGGTATTCATCGTTAATTTGTCCCGCTTTTCTGCTGCGTCGGGAATATGCAAAGTGTTAAGGTGTGGGTAGATAGTGTCCCTTCTTTTACGAAGAAGACGTGTGAACTCAACAGATGATGTTCACGGTCGCTGAGCGGAATATCAATTGCTGACTTTCGTATGATAATACATGCACTCTAGACAAGGCTAAGTACTCGTCGATTTGATTTATTGAAATGATTTGTATTCGTGACGTTTAACGCGGACGGTGCACACACATTTTGAGATAAGAAATACTCGTCTGTCACAAATTTCATAGACGCTTCTTTGTTTTGTTTATAGGAAGTTGAAAACTTCTATCTTGGAAAGTGAAAAAAAAAATGGTGGAGAGATTCTTTTGTCAGACGCGGGATGACTTTTAATGAAAAGATTGCAGCTTTCTCTTGTCAAGATAGAACCTTTTTTCTACAATTTTGTTTTGGCTGATTTATGGCGGAATGTATAGAGTTCTAAATAAACTTGGGGGGCTGTGTCATCAGACCTCTGGAGGTAGCATAGTCTGCCGCTTGTGATCTTCAATTTAGTGCATCAAGTTCGTTAAAGTGTCGCTCATTTGTGTGCACGCACGCTGAAGACAAAGGGGCCACTATACAAAATTTTACACTTTTGAGATAAAACGGCAATTAGGTTTCGATATATACCACCACGATAGGTAGATACTGTTGCAAAATGTATGTATTCGTTACTGAGTAACGAATATTCAATAAACTACCATATAACGAAAGGTTACTCCGGTGTTTGAATGTCGTTAATATTACGGTATCGTTACTTTTTGTCGCCTACATATACTCTAGACAACCGATATCGGTACATTCACTCTCCCATGGTATAGTGACTCGAATGGACATTCAAGGACAGGGCATACAGACAAAGCACGGAAAGAGTACCATCAAATCATACCGGTGCGTGTTGAGACTTTGTGGCTCTTGTGGCTCTGTATACACATGTTCCTTTGGGACGGTGCGGTCGTGGTTAAGTCGGCCATCCACAGATGATCTGGCGATGTAATAGATGAGCTGTACCGCATTTACGTCTTGTATCAGACCGTGCTTATTAAAATGGAGGAATGCTTTTGGGGGGAAGACGCCGTTTTGACATACCCTCTCGTGGTATTGAAGATTGGGGTAGTATGCCCCAGAAATCAGGTTGTTGGTCGAGTTCATCGCTCTAGCAATGTGACCTCGAATCAGTTGTATCAGGATCGCCTTGTTGTATAAGACTTCATTGAGAGAACATTTTTCGTATTGGGACTCTGGAGTTCGATAAAGGCGAAGGCAAGCCCTAAGACAAGCCCTCTCAAATAACCGAATCTATTCCATCAAGCTAGAACTCACGTTGAACCACACGGGGCAGACGTATGTGAGCATTGCCCGGATGATGGCCCTGTAGCAGATAACTTCCACCCTCGCATCGCTGTTGTAAAACAGTATCTTCGTAAAGGTAAAAGTGCCTCGGGCCCTCGCCAGAGCAGCATCTACATGTTGCCACATCACGCATCCGTATGGTTTGATGGCAAATCCTTTCCGTGCTGTGTGGTTATGTTTCTCTTGAGAGCGACGAGCGTATTTAGAATGTTGTATGTGGAATGTGATGGTATATATTTAGTATCCTCCTTTGTACGAATTCTGTGATCATATTGCATTGCCAGGAAATCAAAAAATATTCATACATATGTTCATTTCACATTTCGCATAAAAAAAGTAGACATCATTCAGGCCTAACTAAATACTTTATTCAGTTGAATAAGGCTCCTATTTGAGCTTCTCAAATCAGAATTATCAATTTTAACCAAAAAATGTCAACTTTGATGAAGGTAACGAGTAACGATATTAATGTAGCGAGTATTCAGATAAAAAGGACTCAATTTGTCCTTACTTTTTACAGCCCCTAGTAGATATCTTATATACTACCGCGTAAAACAAACACGCTTGCATATCGACATATTGCAATCCTTCCATTTTTGTCGAAAGTATTTGAATCGATTATCGATCAAGAGATTAAAGATCACAATCCTATGCAATCAGGATTCCAAAAAGGACACAACTAAGACCTTGCTTAAAGTAACCGACGGTATACGAAAAGCAATTGGCGAAGATAAAACAACCTTACGAGCTTTACTTGGCTTCGAAAGCATTCGACAGGGTTAACCCGTCAATACATTGTCAGAAACTCCGAATTTAACTTCTGTAATCCCGCTAATAAGTTAATCTTCTTGTACCTCACTTACCGTGTTCAAGCTGTGTTATATAACTATATATATATATATATATATATATATATATATATAACTATATATAGAAACTGTCGTCTTTTGATGATGTTCACGTCGGTGTACCTCAGGGTTCTATTCTCGCTCCGTTATTGTTCTCACTGTTCATTAATCATCTTCCTAAAGTGCTGTCTTATTGCAAATTTCTGATTTTGATGATGATGATTTCTGATGATGATGTTCAAATATACTTAAGTTTTCCGCTTGGTACGGTTGAAGATTCAGTTGCAAAATTAAACCAGGATTTGTGCTCAATTACGAAGTGAGCTGACGAAAATGATCTCATGCTTAATCCTGACAAAACCACAGTCATTCCATTTTCAAAACAACAAAGTACCACTTATAGAATGAAACTTAGTTCCAGTCGAATATATAACCTGTGCCTAAAATCTTGGTATAGTGTGTAACAATAAACTAACATGGACTGACCATATAGACAGTGTAGTAGCAAAGGTATATGCGTCTCTTAGAGGTTTGTTAATTACCAAATTTATACTTCCAATAAATGTTAAATTAAAGCTTGCCAAAGCACTCATAGTCCCTATCTTAACTGAATTATTTTTTGACTGTGATAACTTCTCTCAGCAAAAGTTGTCAAAGGCAATCAACGCGACTGCACGGTATGTCTTAAACCTTCGAAGATTCGATAATGCCTCAGACCAACGTCGCATTCTTCTTGGATGTGAATTGGATGTATTTTTAAACTAGAGGTCATGCATCCTACTCGTTGAACTCATTCATAGTAAGCAGCCCAATTATCTGTATGGAAAATTAACTTTCTGCCGATCGAGTCGTAATATCACATTGAAACCTTCTCTCCATACATGTCTGACATCGCGCAGGCATTTTTGGCTGTACACTATGCTGTTCCCTCACAAGTAAGGTCCAAGACCGACTACAGACAATTCTGTTCACCTCTCCAATATGAACTAAAATTTCCTAAATTAATCTTTTTTAATTTGGTAGCATGTAAAATAATTCTAACGTAGTAGAACTATGCTCTCACATTTAATTCAATTAATTCTTAAGTCCAAACTTAAAATATGAAAATTGACTCATGTCATTATCACTCACGTATTCAATGAATGTAATATTATAAGCCATGTACTTAAACAAGAATAGTATATTCTTAATGTACAGAGATATTAAGAAAATAATTAATGAAATGAAAATGAAATATAAAACCTTTAAAAAGGTTGTTTAGAGCTATACCCCATTGAAATGTACCCTTAACCGTAATCTGACCGTAATATCGTAAGCGTGAGCACAAAGTTATAGGTATAGCTACTTCTAAAGGGTGGTTAAATTTTAAGGGCGGATGTTGATTTTGAATAAAACACAAATTATTTAGGAAATTATTGTCATTTCTTTTTATTATGATAATATTGGTATGGTTCAATTATGTATGGAACAAAATATCGGCCAAGTGGCCGCCGCGACCTCGGCGCGTCCAATGGTCCATCCGATGGTCCAAATTTTCGATGACGCTGCAGCATAATTAAGGTTCTATGCCGTTAATGTGCCGAATTATCTCACCCTTTAGCGCTTGAATTGTTGCTGTTTGTTGCAAAGAAAATAATCCAACGGTGTCCAATCACATGATCTTGGCTGCCAATTGACATCGCCACCACGTGAGATAACACGGCCATTGAATTTGTCGCGCAAAAGAGCCATTGTTTCCTTAGCTGTGTGGCAAGTGGCACCGTCCTGTTAACACCACATATCGTCCACATTCATGCCTTCCAATTCGGGCCATAAAAAGTTCGTTATCATTTCACGATAGCGAACACCATTCACAGTAACTGCCTGACCGGCCTCATTTTGGAAAAAATACGGCCCGATGATGCCGCCAGCCCATAAAACGGACCAAACAGTCACTCTTTTGTGGGTGCATTGGTTTTTCGACAATCACTCTTGGATTATCATTCGCCCAAATGCGGCAATTCTGCTTATTGACGAATCCACTGAGGTGGAAATGTGCCTCATCACTGAAGATGATTTTCTTCGAACTTCCACTGTTGCCATTTCTTGCCACAATTCTGACCATTGACGACGCTTGAAATGGTCAAGAGGCTTTAGTTCTTGAGTCAATTGCACCTTGTAAGCGTGTAAATGCAAGTCTTTATGCATAATGTTCATCAACGACGAGCGTGAGAGGTGCAATTGTTGGGCACGACGACGAGTTGAGGTGGACGGCTCTTCAGCCACACTAGCGCGAACAGCAGCAATATTTTCTGCAGTACGAGCTGTACGAGCATGCAGTGGTGTTTTCACATGTCCTACAGACCCGGTTTGCTCAAATTTGTGCACGATTTTTCCGATTGTACGCACATTTGGACAATTAAATTGACCTAAAAAATCACGAGTGCACGATATGCATTTTGATTTGAACGCCCATTTTCACAATAAGCCTGAATAACTTTAACGCGTTGCTCGATTGTGTATCTTTCCATGATTCAAATTGAGTTAGTCTGAAATTGAGAAATGTCAAATGAAATGCAGAAAAAAACTTGACGTTTAGGTGTGGTTCACATTCAACATCAACTTTTTATTTAAAATTAACCACCCAAGCTCGGTCTTTTGACAATTGTGAAACAATTTTCTTTTATTCACTCGTGATTTTTCCTGACTAGAGATTTTATGTGAAATAATAGCATTTTTTGTTCTTTTGTTTTTAGTAAAAAATTTTACTCAATTTTCCATTTTACTTGTGAAACGCGCGCCTTTCATTCTCGTAAGCTCGCCTATCAACGCCCGAACGCGCGAACACGACATTTTGATTTGGCTATTATTGGAAACTTTAATCGTTTTTATTAAATTAGGCTTTTTCTTTAGTGCCACTTTTCTTTTCAGTGTGCGAACTGGTGAACGTCCTGATTTTTTCCTCATATGTAAGCAGACGTAGAATATTTTGGTGAGACCTAGTTTGTCTGTACGAAGTACGTTTTTTAGGCAGCTGTCTTCACAGACAACTCGCCTCTTCAATGGCCATTTAAGAAAACTGATCCAACACAGCGCTCCTAAGTTGTCAATTTAGAAGCAACTTGTTTATGCAATAAATAGTCAATTCATTTCCACAGTAAATCAGGCCAGTGGTGAATATTTTGAGTTCAAGTAGCTGGTGAATAACTAACGCCCTCTAAGAATGTTGTGTGTATTGAGTGGATGCAGCAGTGTCAGGAGTAGCCTTCTTCTACGCACAAGTTCTAAGGTTTGTTTCAGGCTCAAATACGTATAACCATTCTCATGGGCACCCTTCTGCGAGTCTCTCTAACGGTGTTAGCCATTGACCTTTGCGCCATCTTTCCATGAATGGTGTTTGAAGAAAACATGTGCAAAATTTTCGTTAATTTTTTTGGTAAATCAAATTTTTAAAAGATCAGTTTGTTAATGTTTAAATTAATAAAAAAATAAATCGATTTTAATGTTTTTATCTATTTTCTTTTTTTTCCAGAATTCAAATCGAAAAGATTTAAATGTAAGTACTATTATTTTCTCTTATATCTCGAAGGCCACCTGGCACACAATTCATGACGAATGCCTGTCTCAAAATAAGGAATGTTACTCGGTAACTGGTAGCACTAGTTTTGAAAGAAGTACATATACAAAGCTATTAAAAATAACTAAACATACTTAATATTGTCTCCTTTATTCTACCACAATAATAATAATATGGGTGGCGCTACACCCCGTAGAGGGCCAGAGCCTAGCTTCTCAGCAACCACTCGTGCTGTGCGTGCTATTGTTCTCTCACGAGAAGCTTTTTTCTTAGCAGTTGTTGAGCAGTTATTAACAATATTGAACATTGTGAGTGACTCGAAAGATGTGGTGCAAATTATTTTTGGTCGTACCAGCCGGTATTAAAATACTGATCGTTAAAAATGGTGGACAAAGGATGTGCTGGAAATGACAGCTTTTTGCTTGCTTTCAAAGTTTGGGCTACAGCGCCACTTACGGTGTTGATGGAGATCGTGGAAGGCGGCCTGATTAATCCTGTTCCAAGGCTTTTCTCAATTTCTGTTAAGAGTCTTGTGTTCTCCAATTGTGATCACAAACCATAAAAGAGTGGATTCAAATTTGATCTCCTCGATGACAAATTTTTTGCTCCTAGATCCAAGAATAGACTCCTGTTTCGATCGAAGATCCATCTCGCACATTGAAAAGTTTATTAGTCAACGCTCTCACACCACTGGATCCTGATAAACCCTTGCTCCAGCCTTCAGACTTTGGTGAGTGACACCTACCAAACCATTACAGAAGCGGACTGATGGCCACGATGAATCCTAAGAGCAAGGTTTTTCGCATCTTCAGATGAAGTGGCATATATGGGCAAAACTTTTCTCTGTCATACACATAATTTTTTCAGAGCCATTGGCACGCGGACCCTTCAAAAGTCACTTGCATCTTTACAGCCCAGTTGTTTCCAGTTCAGGAGATAGATGATGACCCGAGGACCGAGATGCAGAAACTTGCCAAATCAGCCACAACAGACATACATTTCTAAGTGGTTTCTCCGAATTCGTCCACCCACTGTTTTATTATCACGCTCGTAGCGGAGACGCCTAAGCGGCCACAATCCGGACAATTCTTCGAAGACCACAGTAACAGGAATGTTCTTCACATTCCCAGTTGTTTAATCAAGCATTCTTTAATCTTCACTTCCCTTTAAGTTATAGGAACTCTTCTCACACAACTCAGTCGTCCTTCTAGTTTGTAGAACCTACAAAGTTCTACGATGGAGCTTGGCGAGTATAAAAAACGTGGTGTCGTAAAATATTTTATGACTTATGAATTCGCTAAGAAAAGTATTACTGAAGAATGACAACAACGATAATGTGCAATGTCATTCATTTCTTTTCATTCCGATGTAAATTTTCTAAGGATTCTGGGAATTCAACTCCTTTTAGGATGTTGACACGTTGTGACTCAGTAATGAAATGTTATCGACAAGTACTCATGTCATTCAATCCAAAATGGCGGTCAAGCAAAGTAGAACAGGGAAATAAAACGGACCTTGTACAGCTAGGTGTGAAGTAAATTCTCTCTCTCCCTCTTCTGGCTTTATTCATGTCATACGAAGGGAATAACACATCATTCAAATGGTCGACTTCGAGCGGTCGTTTCTGTTTTAGACGATTCGGACCTATATCTAGGGCGTTCTACAGGCAATATCCTCCAATGCTGGCCTCGAGCTTGTCCCAAGTGTTTGGCCCTGTTAACGGACTGAACCCAGAGAAAATAATCCGGTGGTGTCCAGTCGCAAGATCGCATCGACCAATGAACGCCAACTTTCTGCTTCACAACTTGATCCAAAGCACGGATATATCGAATGCACGGATATAACTCTGGCCACAGAAAGTCCCTCAAAATCGTTCTATAGTTGAGACGGTAACTGTGTCTCATTCCTCATCATCCGAAGATGTTGTAAACTCCACCAACCAGTCAATATTTGCGGATACATTAATACTTGATGGAGCACTTTTTGTTCGCTCCAACAATGACAATTTTGCTTGTTGACATAATCGCTGAGCCGAAAATGGGTCTCGTCCGAGAAGACATAATCCGGATCTCCGGCCAACATTTCCAGCGACCAATTAGTGAACTCTCGGCAATGTACGAGTTCAATGCTTGCGTCAATACGCCGGATTGATTCTGGCGATGCCCAATTCAGTTAATAGGTCTTTTTCGGTACTGGCACGCAATGTGTTTGCAATTTCGCAGCAATCTCTGTCTAGTTGGTGGGTGGTGGTGGTAGTTGGTGGGTGTACTCACGGTTGAATTACTGGCTCACTAAAGCAGTGTGACGACCTACCTCACCACGAGATTCAAGTTGCGTATTTATAACTGAACCGGAAGTGCAGGTTCGGCAAGCGTGAGACCATGCATGATGTCATATTGTGACAGCTAGATGTCATTGGTGCACTTTGACAGCTGCTGAAACGTAACAAATTGGAAAAACTGTGATTGCTATCTGTGGCCTATTTCACAAAATTACAAATTTGAAGAAGAAACAAGAAAAAGCGTTCTGGAGCTATGGTCTAGCCCAGGATGGGGGATGGACAGTGCGGCTTTCGTCCCGGTAGAAGTACAAACGACCAGCTTTTCACTCTAATAATGGTATTTGAGAAGGCTTGGGAGTATGCCAGTTGTTTTGTAGATTTGGAAAAGGCATACGACCGACTGGAATGTTCTGCGGGAGTGTGCGATTGATGGTCCTCTTCTGAGGGCCATTCCGTCCCTGTACACAAACTGTAGCAGCTGTGTTCGGGTTAACGGTGCTAAATCAACACCTTGCAGCGTGGCCGTTGGACTTCGTTAAGGGTGCGTCTAGTCACCTCTTCTTTTAACTGTATGCATGGACTGGGTGTTGCAGACGAGGCGAGGAATGTTTCACATTGGGAGAGTTGAGGGTAAGTCATCTTCTCTTTGCAGATGACTCAGTGATCCTCACATCTTCCAAGACGAAACTCCAGTGCGCACTCGATTGGTTTATGGCCGTATGTGCTGATGCTGGAATGAAGGTCAACGTGGACAAATCGGAGGTTATGGTCGTCTCCAGAACTCCTGTTCAATGCACTCTACAGGTTAGTCGAGTCCCATCGAAGCAGGTGGAGAAGTTTAAGTATCTCGGGGTCTTTTTCACGAGTGATGGAAGGAGTAATGCTGAGCTTTTCTGTAGGATTGGTCAAGTTGGGTCAGTTTTGAAACAGCTTGGTAGACCTGTAATCAGGAAGGGCGAGCTTAGTGTCAAGTGGCTTTCAAGTCGGTATTTGTTCCAAGTCTCACCTATGGTCATGCAATTTGGGTAATGACCGAAGAATCAGATCGCGAATACAAGCTGCTGAGATGAGATTTTTCCGTGCTATTGTGGGAATTACTCGCCGGGATAGGGCAGTGAGCGAGGAACTCAGAGAGAGCTATGCTTCGGTGGTTTGGTCGAGTGGCACAAATGTCCCCTCTATCACGACTTCCGAGGCGGGTGTTGAATGCGATTCCATCAGGTAGGCGACCGCTTGGCAGGGCCAGGACGAGATGGTTGGACCTTGTGCAAAAACTCGCCTGGTTACTCTTAGGCATAACTCCTGAGTTGCCTGGAGATCTCTCGTGCGTGGTTTACCCCCGTGACTACTGTATTGGAGCATGCGGGTCAGAAGATCATGATGATGATGAAAAAGAAAAAGTATACGTGTTTTGTATTTTATGTAATTGAAGACGGTCCTTGCAGTGACGGCATAGTAGTAAGTATTGAACGTGATGATTTTGAGGCAAATGTATAGACCGCGAATAAACTGTGCTATTTCGGCGACATTTCATTTTTTATCGCTGTAGGGCAGTGCATGGTATAGGGAATTCTCGAACTAATTGGCCCACAAGTCGCCTAAAAAGATCTTGCATTAATATTACGGCATCAGTTTCCCGCGGCTGTACGATGGCTTGGGAATGGAGGACTGAACGGTTCTAATAATAAACCTAGATATGCTGGTGGTCGCAACCAATTTATCGATATATTAATATGTCGATAGGCATGGTTGACACTCTTTTAATTGTATGGAGGTATGAGGACATGACTACACCTTCTGAAGAGAATACATTGGCCTGGATTATTCAAGGGCGTTATGAAGGAGTGCCTTTTTTAAATTTGGACAAACATTTAGACCTTATCGTTATGCAGTTTTACTGGGGGACAGAAAATGTCCATGAATGGATTGGTTAATTACATCGTTTTAACAACTGGATGGCGTAGTTGGTTAAGTGCCTGCACTTGGTTAGAGGGGTCCCTGGTTCGAATCCCAGTGAAAGCAAAGTAAATACGCTTTTATCTGGTTTTCAAATCTTGTCCAGTCAGCATTTGCCGTTGGGATACAATTAAGGACACGATCACTGGTGTGGTCGATTGGTGGTAGTACTAGTAGTCTGACTGTGGGTATGACAATGGACCAACTTGGTCTAAGTGTGCTGGTGAATTCACTAGCAGCCCCCTTTGAGAAGGTCATCCTCTGCAATCATCCCAATCTCGAATAAAGTACACAATCAACTAGGAAGCTAGGAAGATTCCTAGGGACTAGGAATCAAAGCACTTACGTTTGCATCCCAAATAAGCAATAAATATCCTAAAAAACAATTTTATTTCGATGTGTCTACGACTGAACTGCAGGACCAGTTTTACTCGACTTATCACTAATGGTTAATTTCACAATTTCCAGGCTTTTTAATCTTGCTACGCAACGTCCTATTGCACGCAATGACGAAGGAAGTAAGATGTGAAAAAACTCAATATTTTCATATCAGGGGAACCCGAAACTAGAGATCGAAAAACAAACATTCTAATTTGTTTATTATTTGCTTGCACTAATCGTCTCAACTTTCACAAAACTTGTGAGCGACTACATGTACGATATGAAGGAAAATGCGAATTCAATTTAATTTGTTTTTATTTTTCAATATAATCTCCCCCAACATCAATGCATTTTTTACATCTTGAGATAAGCTTTTTTAAACCCTCAAAAAAATAAATTTCCTCTTTCTCTGCAAAATACCCATTTATTGCCGACTTGAGTTCTTCATCATCCGAAAATCTTTTTCCACGAAGACATTTTTTTCAAATCCGGAAACAGGATATAATCACTAGGAGGGGCAGGGTCTGGACTGTAGGGGGGTGTTGGATTTCTTCGAAACCACAATCTCGCGCAGCAGCCCTGGCAACTCGCGCCGTGTGAACAGGAGCGTTGTCATGAAGAATCAACACACCCGCTGCTAGTTTACCCCGTCTTTTCTTTTTAATTTCCTCCAGCAAATTATGCAAAGTGGTAGTTGATGGTTTCACCTTTTTTTGTACTCAATGAGCAAGATTCCCTTTGAGTCCCAAAAAACTGTGGCCATGAGCTTCCCAGCAACTGAACTTCTTTGGGGGGGTCTGTTCCTTTTTTATTCCACTGCATGGACTCTTGTTTGCTTTCAGGATTATAGTGGTGGACCCATGTTTCGTCACCAGTAACAATTCGATCCATAACACCGTCCGCGTTCTCACAACACATCTCCAAAAGCTCTCTACAGCATGCGATTCTCACTTGCACTGACCTTTGAAAGGTGGAGATGATCATGAAGAATGGTGTGAATGGTACCAATTGAAAGCTTGGTGATCTCTGCCATCATTTTCACCTTTATTCGGGCATCCTCAAGAACAAGTTTTTCGACTTCTTTGATGCTTTCTCCCGTACAAGCAATAGCCGGGGCGCCGAAGCGGGGGTCGTCTTCAATGCTCTCTCTGCCTCTCTTGAACTCACTTGACCACTTTTGCACAGTTGATAATGAAGGTACGGAACCCTGGTAAACAGCCACCATCTCCTCATGAATAGTTTTGCTTAGTGAGAAATTTAATTACAGCATGATGCTCAATTTGCACCATCATCGTCTCAGTTGCCATTATGATTCTGTTTAACTAGAGATAAAACGCGAATTAATAACCACATTCATATGAAGTTTTACATGAATGCACTAAAATAATAGTATTACTTGATAAATAAGTCAATTTGTACATACAACCACAGCTTCACCCCTATACCGAGTATATATTGAACGCCCCTCGTATATCACAAATCCGGTGCAACGTCATCTTTTAACACTTGTAGGCAACAAGCTTTTCTCACAACAATTTTGCACTCTTATCATAAATTTGTGAAACATAAAACGATGTTACTAATTTGCAATTTTGAAAATAACGCGACGTTGCGACTCAATTATGATTAGTTATCGACAACTGCTCCCTACGACTGTCAAATTGGTGTGACTGTCAAATGACAGCTGTCCAAGATGGTGGTCAAACTGAATTCAACTGGACATAAAACCCTGCTCCCTGTTGTTTGATGTTATAGCCTTTTTTTTTTTTAGCGATTTGCCTAAACCTTGCCTCAGGGCAGTACTGCCGGCTAGAGGGTTAAGTCGTCGTAGTCAGAAATTTTGACAATCTTTACAGGATCTCATTGAGATGCCTAATTCGACAGAGAATAAACATCAAAATACTACTAATTTTTTGATCAGAACATGTTGCTTGTGGTTCGTGCAAGTCTCCGAGTACATTCACATCTCCCTCGATGCCTCTTCAACTAAACCTTTTTTACAACCACATTTTATGAACACGGTTATATGTGTTAACGACTGCCCATATGTGCCCATTTGAAATAAACATCATAAAGTCTAGCAAAACACTTGCATTCGTTATTATTTTGGGGCCGACGGAAAAAGACAAATGCATACTGCCCTGCACCACATCTGGTTCTGCCTGTTTCCTGAAAGTCGTACTCGTGAACACACTGCACTGGGAAAGGCAAATGTATTGCAGGTGGTCCCAAGCTAATGCACTGACGCATTGCATTCCCCATCCCACCACTGCATCTGAACGGGGAAAAAGAAATAAAACCATGAATCGGTGCAGGCGCTGAAAACAACATTGCCCCTAATTAAATCAGTTCCTGGGTCGGTTGTGTTTATATGTAGCTTCGAGATGCCGCCGCGCTAGAAAAATGTGCGTGTTCGCTAATTGTATAGCATTTCCTCCCCAGCAGAACATTTAATGTGTAGAATCTGTGGAATGCCTCCTCCATCAGCGTGATTGTATATTTTCGCATTTTCGGCCAAGGAATAAAACAGTCCAATCCATACAATTATGGTTCTGTGAAATTACACACAGCTCGCGTCTCAACGTGCGGCGTCAAAAAAGAATGCGGTAAATAACCGCTTCCACTGAATATCCCACTTGTTCACTTTTTTTTTAGACCATGCTCTATTGCTGTTGCTGTTACTCACTTTTTGGGGTTAACTGACTGAACGTAGGAAGAAGTCATGCTCGTGACAATCACCTCGTCGTCGGTCGGCATCGGATGATTAAAACATCGTGCTGGCTGGCCCCGCAGCAAAAGCTAAAGTCATCACCTCTTTTATGGCACTCAACTTGATCCAAAAATATTGAAGTTTTGTCTCGCTATTTTTTTTTTCTCCGCCATTTTCCACCGAATGGATGTGCTGAACGGAGTCACGCTTTTATGTTGAGATTGGCGATGCTTCTTTGTTGCGCATGGGAGTTTGGCAGTGTGTTGGTTGCTAGGTGTGTGGTTGTTGTTGGTAGGGGCCAACCATGATGACGTCTGTTAGAGTTAAGCGGAGGTTATTTGAGAATAAATTACAAGTGGAGAGATGAATCTTGGGTTTTTCTATGAACTTTGTTTAACCTTTGGATGTTTGCGCTGCTGCTGCTGCTTCTTCTGCTTTTGTGTCAAGTGCAAGGATAGTGAGGAAAGGATATGTATTTACAGATGGTCTGGGAAGGAAAAAGTAAGCGAAGAAGTGTCATTAGGGAAAATATTATATCCATCATTTCCCTGCATGTAAAGTCCTCCTTACACTTTGTTTATTATTATTTTTTCAATTCAACTTACAGATTTTGTGGACATTTCCCGACATGAGATCTGAGTTCTTGTGATGTCGTGTGGTATTTATTTGTCTGTTGTCGAATGAGGGGTGCTTTGATGATGAATTAAATTTCCTTGTTTCACAGCAAATTGGGAGGACATCATCAGATGGGGGCATTTAATTAAAAAAATTGGGGACGGGCTGGTTAATCACTCATTTAATTTAGTAGAAGGGGGACTGTTGCTTGATTTGACTCGATGTGGGCGTCTTTATCCATTGTTGGTTGTTCCTGGACAGCAGGAATCGGGTGATAATGGTTTAATAGGATGCCCATTCGATCAGAGAAAGTATACATCTCGAGCTGAGAAAGAAACGCAAGATTAAGTCTACAATTGAATTCTGTGCTGATGAGGATTTTATTGATAGCTGGGAAGTCGAAATTATATCTGCCAAGGCTACGTTCTTATCAAGCAAATGCAGGCTTGTCATGTCAGTTGTGGGACACTTAGAGATTCTGATTGGTACAATTTTATGCAGCGGTGGAATACCTACTGGAATGCTAGTGGCATGTCCTAGATGATATAATCATTTGCTGGGTTACAGGCAATTAGTAAGTAGAGCGAATGTGTGTGATCACGGTATCACATCGTACCCCCTTCGTTCGACTTCGCTTGTAAGCACTTTTCGAAGATCGCAACGTTTGATTGGGCCACTTGCATCCAATTCGAATACTAGATCACTACGATCTACACCCTGCTCTGTTTTGGAAATAACGATAAATCTGCCCCCAATTGATTTGATTGCAGAATTGCGGCTCAGAGAAAGTTCAGCGAAACTCACCACACGTATCACAGAGGTCTTTGCAACATTGCTTGGAGATATTTGTAGCACTTGGTCTAACAGATCAATGCATTGTATCTCGTGCAGAAGTGAAAGTGTTTCGTATGTCGGCTTGCTTGGTCTTCTCTCTCGCTCTTGCTCCACCCCAATCAGAAACAAGGATCATGAACAAATCAATAGACCACTCATTCTTGGTTGAAACACGGCTATTTCACACAAGTCGTGGCTCTTTCAGAAACATCTGAATTGATGAAAACAAACAATCGATCATAACGTGTTCCCCCTTATTCTCTTAGATGAGGTGACAAATTCATTTATCTGTATTCTTGAATTCTAGTGAGGTGGTAAAAAACCAATCAAATTCTCAACCAGTGTTGGAGCTTTACCACTATTTTGCGAAATTTTCAAACCGACCACATCTACCCAAAGTGCAAAATTTACCACACTTTGTAAGCCATTTTTTGTTGATTTTTTGCTTCGGAAACTCTTCTCAAAACACAATTTCTGAGGAAATGATGGGCAACAAATTAAAAAAAGGAGAAGTGTGTGCTTAGGCTCTGAACGCAAGTAAGTATCATTTCAGTATCATATATCATTTCGTTTATGAAAGCCCTACGTACGTAGTGTGTGAAATTTCTTAAACATTGAGTAGGTAAACGAGGTCTACCACGTTTTCTTTTCAAATCTTGCACTCATTTTCTTCGGGATTTACCACACTTTGAAAAAATTCCCAGTGTTCTCAAACCAAAAAAGCGACATACGCTTAAAAAAAAAACGATTTAAAAATGTATTTGAACAGAATTATATTTTACAATTGAGGTTACAACTAGACTTACAATGGCTGGTGTTTACATCGGGTTATTCAAGTCCGCGTGTTCATGGCGGTCCTTTTCTGATGGGGTGGTGATGTGGTAGCTGACTTAGCCTCCATGCAGCTCATTGTTCGACGTCGTTTGAAAGTTCTGCTCCTTTAGCAGATTTTGGTAACGTTGTCCGGACATTGTGTTTCTCAAGTTCCCGATTTCCTCGTTAGGATGGTTATTGATTTTTAGTAGCGGCTTTCTGAACAGTGTTACCATATACTGTTGCAGGGGGATGGTGCATGCTTGGTCGTAAAGCCTCTTGTTGCTGTGGTGCCTTTGACGGTCCCTGTCGAACGTGAGTCCGGTACATATTCGCAGAATTTTTGTTTTGAAAATTGCAAGCTTCTTAGAGATGGTGTGCCAGATTGGGAAGCCGTACGTTAGGATCGGCCCAACATATGCTGCAGGAGACCAATCGGTGCTTGTATTTGATAATTTGTATGATGCTTGGATGCATTTGGTTCAGAACTCGGATATATTGGTCATGGATTACATTTCAATGACATCCAAAGGAAAAAAGCTAAAGTTTCGTTTTTTTTTTTTTTTAAAGAAAAAGGGATTAGTGGGTTTGATTGGAATTATCCTCTATTAAAGTGACCTGGCACTCAAATTGTTGATTTATTGTTATTTTAATACTAAAACATATTAATCAACTCTCATTCTTCTCAGTATAAGATTTGGGTTAAAACGTACATATTTTTCAAACGTCGTTTGGCGTCACCCGCAAAAATACAAGCCACAAAATGTCTCTCATTCTATCTCACATTCTCATGAAATGTGACATGAAACGATCGTTGTGCGAGTGACAAAAGTCGCATAAAGTGACTAAGAGAATACAAATTACAAATTTGTCAAAGGGACACATATTTTTGGGTGACACGACTAAGAGAACAAGGGGGATTACTGTCAGCTATTGTGACAATTGACTTTCTAAATGGAACAGTTGAGTATCGTAAAATTACAGGGCCAGTGGTTACGACAACCACTCTTGATTGATCCCTTCGCTTTACTTTTAAAGCATTCCATGAACATTTAAAAACTTGGACTTGGAATAATCAGGACATACCTTGTTTTTCTGTTTTTGTAAAAATCGAACACGCCGATCTAGAGCATTTTAACTGAGGTCATCCTAAGACATGTAGTAAACTGTGTTGCGGCAATTGTTCTACATGAGGCCTGATTTGTTCATAAAACTTTTATGATACATAGTGGTGTTCACTTAAATACATAAATATCACACCCCCTTCTTTGCTGAAAAGAAAAAGAAGTTACAACTCCAAATTAGGAACAATTTCTTTTGCTTGAAAGACATCAAGGAACACTAGAAAAGAAAGAACAGTATTGCAATAATTCAAACTCACATTGGGAATAAAAACGTATTTAAACCTCAAAAACGTATGTTGAAGCAATAGCTTCCTTCCATCCATGACACTTGTACGTACGCTGCTTCCAGTCAAAAGAACCAAGCTGTATTGCGTCTGTTTCAGTCTTCCTCTCCCTCAGTTATCAGGAGCCTTGAATTCGAAAACCCTCTTAGGTGTTCATGCGCTGGATTTGACCAAGCTAGTGATGACGAGGGGTTTTTGCCTTCCCGACTACACCTACATGGATCTTGGTAGAGTTCGTCGTTATGGCTTCTCATCTATTCACCTTCCTCTCAGATGGGACCATATACCCGACCTCTCTTTCGAACTACCGACGAATTCCACCGAACACTTTTTTGAGAGGATTTCTATCGATTAGGATAAGATAAGAAAATTATTGTATTGCATCAAGTCTTGTGACGACACAGTTGCCCCCGGGCTTGTGTATTCCTTTTATATAGTGTAAGCAGGGCTGGCTCTAGCCAAATAAGCAACCTACGTTTGGCGCTTCCCTTATAACTTTTTGTAGCATAAGCGATTTCCAGATAATCCAAGTGACTTTTTTATATTTTTCGGGCATCCCCGGTTGGCCTAAATGTGTAAATTTCAAGTGTGCGTGCAGAAATAATGCGTTTTACTCAAATGATTGCTAGATAGGAATTGTTAATTGAGTGTATTATTTTCCTATGGACATTTGTCAGTGCTTGTGCGAAATATTATCCTCCACAGGCTTATTTTGGGCTTTTTTCAAACTATTTTCTTGTGTGTTGGTTGTCTGTGTGGACATATGAAAGGATAATGTAGCTGCCGTGGCGGTGTGGGTTGGTGTGTCGACCCCTACGCACTTAATCCTACACAGCTCAGCTTCGAATCCGTTTCACTGTTCCACAAAATACGTTTCACCCACCACATTCGAGTCACTGACAATGCTCAAAGAGAATTACTGAGAATCTAGAAAAAGTTCTCTCAAATTGGCCGGAGACGTCATAAGACTGTAGGTCCCTTCCACTCGTGAAAGAACAGCACGAGTGGTTACTAAGAAGCTATGCGCTCTACAGGCTGTAGCACCACCCATATAATTATTAACGGATGAAATGCTGAAAGTGTTTATTTATCTAAAAGCTTGGCGCCTAGTGCATTTGAACATTCTGCACGAATGGTGGGTCCGCCCCTGAGTGCAAACCACTCACGTGGGCGGTGTGATAAATGTATATAAATTATATAACCCTCACCAAGGGTTGGTGCGGTATATGACGAGGCCAGATTCTTGTAATTTTGCATGCATCCCCTAAAACCGACCGGGATCGATCTTGAAGACTCGTCTAGAATAATTATCATAGAGAGATGTCCTTAGTAAATAAAGCATTAAATGCGAACTTTTCTCAAATTTACCAAATTAATAGACACAATTGAGAACAGCGGGGATGTTCTCGGGTCGGTTTTAAATTTTTTTTTATGAGGACACCAGTCGGGGTCCCTCCTTTGGTACTTACTAGTTTTCCAAAATTTGAACGTTTATTTAAGAAAAATATGTACAATAGTATTATTCAAAGTATTGCCCATCTGAAGCTATGACTTTTTCCCCAACTTTCTGGCAATTTGTGGATCCCATCCCAAAAGAACTGCGCCGGCTTGGCAGCCAAGAATGAATCAGGCCAATTTTTGATATTCTGCTCCGATGTGAACCGTATTTCAGTAAGGGCGTTCTGCATTGACCGGAACAAATGGTAGTCAGAAGGGGCAAGGTCTGGGCTATAAGGCGGGTGGGGTAAAACTTCCCGTCCACTGTTTTCCAAAATATACTGAAATGACGTACAATGACAGTAGCTTTCCAGCGCATGTTCCAATGGAATAATTCAAGTTACGCCATCTCTTAGCAAACCGCATGAATTAAGTTATATACCCAATATGTAGAAGTCGGATAAAATCTTCAAAATGTGTATTAGTTTAGTCCCTCACATTTAAAAGTCTTTTGTGTTAATAAAATCATTTTCTTGTTCTTGCAAATTTTCATCAATAGGAATGCAAACAAAAAACCCCATTCGGACTGACCTTGCCCCAAACCATTCCGAATTAACGAGCTTTTACTACAGTACACAAGCACAACTGCAACCAAAGACAATCGCTCATCTGAATATGAACATTAGTTTGACAGACACATGCTACATATCTTCGTGTATTTGAACTTACATTTTTCGAGTTGTTGTTTATTACTTGTTCAAGAACATACGGGTCCAATTGAGCAGAACTATCTCCGACCGCCGACTATAACTCAATTATGGTTTTGTCTAGACAGCTCTGCTTAAATGTTTGTTTATTCTGCTCACATGAAATATTCGATCTGGATGAAACGTCAAAAATAGGAGGGAGAAGGTTATAATTTATAAACCAAACACACTTGGCTATAATTCATCTTCACTGAACATCTCTATTCAATGTGCTCGGGTGTGATTTCACGCAACGAACAGTGAACAAGACGTGATATATTTTAAAACGTGTGCGTTTTTATCTCCCACAAATATTCCAACCGATACTGCAGCCAATAGAATTCACAAAATATTCCGTCTCGATTTGTGCAAAACAATGTTGTGTACTTTTCGTCGAAGCCATATCGAATGGAACGTTTAAAAATACACTGAAATTGTTCTGGAAGGAAGCCGCCCACCTTGGCCCACCCAATCGACGATTGTTTATGGAAATTGAAATTAAATGACGCATCACAGAGTAAACAATTGGATTGCAAAGAGAACAAAAAAAAATATCACGGAACCGCGAAGAAATGTAAAATAGAATTGAATTTCTTTTAAATTGAGTCGGATGGTGAGGTAAGATTCTATTTTTGTCCACATTTCATCGATTGCTTTGCTTGAATTTTTGTTGGATAACTTCGAAAATGAAAGGCTTGAACTCAATTGGAAATTCGAGGGCAAGCATTTCCACAGAAGACGACCGACCGCAGTGTGTACGCCGCAAACAGCAAACACTCGAAAATTGAGGTAGTTCCAATTGAACTTCAAGTGTTGCAACGCACATAAAAGTTGTATTGTAGTACCAACACGGTGACGCATATATAATTCAGAGGCAAAGATGTCATTGAATTTTGGATGCATTTGGGTGACCTACATATTGGCAGTCGTTTTTATGTGTTCGAAAATGGGGAAAATGTGTGCGCCCGAACACAATGCCGAAAGAGCTCATTCATGGTTGGGCTTACACCATCGTTAGATTTATTACATTTTGTTGAGTGCTTATTGCACTATTTACATATGTTTGAAAGTAAAGAAAGGTCATTGTCAGTGTAAAATGGATCAGCGAGCGGCTTATTTACGCTTATAGTGCCTTCAGGAAAAACAATTTGAAACCAATCGTCGATCGCTTTGCAACTATGAGGCCAGAATCATGATCTGAATTCGCGGTCGCGTTCGTAATCCTGTCTAGACAACCATCTAAATCGGTTGGCATCAGCAGTCGGCACCTAACAAGAGATGTCGTTGCAAATATTGCATCATTTTTAAACTGTTACCGTTTGAAATGGATCAATACGCACACGCACAACGTTAAAGAATAGCAACAAATGGCAAAACTATGTGAAATATCTCAAAGCCCTTTATCGTTAAAAACGTCAACCTCTTGATCAGGCAGTTATTTGTTTCCAAAGAGAAGTGTGTCTACGTCTTTATGACCACAGGAAGTCCATCCGCTACCATTTTCTGTCGCATTTTGCGTAAAGACAAACCACTAGTTCAGTACTCTCTCATCCCGAAGAAAAAGCCATCTTTTTAATAACCTGGCCCAGCTGAGCAAGTGTCAGCCATCTCCATCGCCTTGTCAAAAATGCCAACTGGTTTACAAAGGGTCGACTAGATCTGCGTGGTAGCACAACGGGCGTAAGCTGGCACAAGTCTGACTGCCGCATGTTGGCACTCAGCCACTCCAACCTTACCTAACATCGCGTAAAGATCTTGGCCAGTACCTATATATTGTAAGATCCAGTAGAAGCAAGCATCCAGATGACGCTAAATAATGGGCAATTCGGGAGACTCTGGATCGCTTTAAGTGCAACCAGTCTCCTCACATGATACTTGCATATTCACAGGCAGTCAGGCGGCTATTAAGACATTGATTAACCTCTTGAACTCACACTATATGCCTGATTGGCTCTACGTGCTGAACCCCAAGATGCTCAGCCTAAACTATACGCAATCGGATGAGGATGCAACTGTAGGGTAAATGAAAACATGGCCCATATCAAAAAATTTAGTTGAGTCTCGTGGACACATTCATTAGTACAAATTGCGGATGCATGCATATTTTACCTTAAACAATTGTTGCCTTGGGCTTGTGTGCATGGGCTTGTGTCTTCCTCATTTGAGCTAGGATGTTGGAAAGTTCTTCACGCTTCCTCTTGGCGCGGATGTGTGTTCCCAGTCGTCGCTTCAAGAATTTCAAGGCACGCTTATCCTTGGACACCTTCAACAATTCCATCGTTCTCTTCTCGTATGGAGCATGACCAACAACCTCACGGACGAGATCCCTCATGAACTTGGTGTGACGAGTTTAAATGTTCCTTAGGATAGAGCCACGAGCCACGAAGTCCCTTGACTTACTTGTCGCCGGTGTATTTTACATTCTCCACTTTAGTTGAGGCCTTATAAGACCTATTCAGAGTTAGTAACGAACAGCCATTGGGCTCAAGACGCCAATGGGCGGAAGGAGGTCATTGGACCATTCATGTGTCCCAAGCAACACTTCAATCTACAAAAGGTTTTTCATTTCAAATTCCTCCAGGCTCATTCGTATTCGTTCAACAAACAGAAACGAGACTTTTCGCCGATCAAAATTATGAACCAACAATAGTTGAGGACATTAGTCACAGAAATGTGACCCGATGGCCAACCGGTTCATAAATGACAAACCAATCGTAACAAAAATTAGCGGTTACGAGACAATGCACAGTTTATGTACACAGCCCAAAATAAAAGTCATTTAAATAAAAAATCCAAAACATCTAAAATGCCAAAATAAACGTCAACATTCTAAATATACTCCCTCTTCCATTCCACATAAAATATGCCTATTTAAAGGCAATGTAAGGCGAAAAGCTGACGGTATTAAATTCGTGATGTATAACCAAGACCTAGCGCAAATAGAAACCAAAAAGCAACAAAACACCTATGGACACAAAATCTCGTCCGTGGCAGACACACACACTCGCTGCCAACGACCTTCACCTCGGGCTATAACATTTGCCAGCGCCATCAGACCAATAATTACCAAAGCTATGGTCGCCAGTATCTCGGGAGATGAAAATACGCTGCTGCATGTGTGTATGCTTTCTTTTAGTGAAGCCATCAATCTCGGATGACGTAGTTGAGGTGGCTTCTTCGTTGGCAAAAATGTAGTCGCATCGTGTGTAGGAGAGGATGCTGAATGTATTTGCGACTTAGATGATATAGACGCCAAATACAAAAATCGATTCATCATCATCATCCACTGTACCGCCAAGGACCGTGCTGCAGTCACTGCCATTTCAATGCAACAATGAGTGGGGCCTCCACAGCAGCAGCAGGGTTCGATGGTTGTGGAGAAAACGAATCTGGTCCTGTTTTCATGGCCATGGCAGTGGCCAACAACAAAATCTCTCCGTTCCTCTGTGTATGTGTGTGCACAGATGACATGCGCGTTGCTGGGCTGCTTTCGGTTTGTGTTGCCAAAGCTTACTTGGGTTCAGTTTTATCTGGATGTAAATATCCCTTTATCTGGAGCTCGGATGTAAACAAAGAACGGTGGCGGCGATGGGCGCTCGGGTGTCAAGGGACCGAGGCGTCATGTTTTTCAAGGTTGTCGACTGGAAAAGTTCGTGCAATTTTCCATCTCTCCATCCTGGCGCAGTCTCTCCATTTCATCTCTCGCTCGCTCTGTGTGGGCTTTTGGCCCTTGATATTTTCCAATATTTACAAACAAACGAAAGACACGCTTTGAAACGGGTAGTTACAGCAGCAGCGTCAACAAAAGCCTCAGCATCATGTGATATCTGGTGAAAGCTTTTTCTCCTCGCCTGACTGTGTTTACCTCCTTTTGTCATTCTCTTTACTTCGCACTGGACATAGAAGGATTAGGACTTTTCTCCTCACCAGTCGCGTGCTATTTACGTCTCAGTTTATTTTGTTCGAAGATTTCGTTACCTTGTTCTGTTCATTGCTGTGATTGTGATAAATAACGAATCCACCTATTTTAGATATTTATGAGATTTCGCATTCTCTCGGTGTTACACAATCTGTGAATTTTGACATTAAGTGCTTCGATGTGGTGCATCATATTGTGAAAAGATTTTAATTCGAGAACAGTTGCGTCTGCAAAGCAAGTTGTGATTCGGATCGTTCCAATTTTGTGCCAATAAGGATTGATTTGTTGTTGTTTTTGTGAACTCATCATGTGGATAGACAAAGTGAGTGGAAGTTCATGCTTGCTTCATAAATGCTTTTCGACTTCATCTCTGTAACCATCATTCTCATCATCATCACTGACATACTACGTCATTGGAAATATTTGGTAAATCAACTCGAACTTTGTGCATTTAATGATATTTTTAAATGAAAATAAACGAACGGAAGAATTTATTTTTAAGCTTAAGCGTGACCTGTTCAATTGGGATAAGGGAGCATTAAGGCGCAGTGGAAAGGTGGCCGTGTTTACACATTTGAAACGTGTTTTCTTTGAATTGAAACGTGCATTTTGCGACATCGACGAGGTGGTTGTTGGGAGTCTACTTCGTTTCATAGAAAGCACTAATTGGTTATTGTGAAGTGAATGAGGGCATGAACCTTCTGGATGATCCACGTGTCCACCTTTCGCAGTCAGATTACATTCGTCTCACCTTTGTTGGACAGCTACTTTAAAACTGAAGTAGACTCGATTTTCTGTATTTAAGATCTTAAGTCTGCTTGGCAACTGACTAATGATTGGTTTTCTCTGAATTATTAAGAAACCTGTGACCTATTTGCCAACTTTTTTGAGTCGCTCTATAATAGGTCTCCGGTCCAGACAACGATGGACCATTACTCTCATATACCCGAGGTTCTGGATATAGGTGCATTGGAAGTTACGGATCAGGATTTAATAAATGACTTAACTAATCTTAAAGTAAATTACAGCCCAGGCCCCGATGGGGTCCGGCTTAAGTTTTAGGCGTAAGGCAGCGTCAGCCATGTTCATCACCTCGGCTGAGAAATTTTCTATACGATAAGAGGCATAGAACCAACTATGGTTGTAATGAACCTATACAAGGTGTATAACCACTTTCAATGAACTTTGCGCGAAATGGATTTTAGCTTGTCTCGATTAGAGCTTACAAAATGTATCCATGCACTATTCTTAAATAAGTACTGTTTATGTGATGTTATCTATGAGACGCAAGATCGGTAGATGATCCTTAGTCGCGCACCAAAAATCTGCTGTGTGAAGCGATACTGAGAGTTAACACTACGTTATTGTGGTGTTCTCTGTGGTGGAAGTTATACAAACGATTGTGTACTATTTTTTCTCTTTAGAGTGAAGGCTGCCCAAGCATTTCGATTATGCTGGCACTCTTGTAGAAATGACACAAAATTAAACATGTTCAGTCTCAAACCTCAAATGTAGGATAATTATTTTCAAAAAATTGCAGTAGAAAATATTCACAAAAAAAGTAAGAAAACGAGATATGTAGATACTACATTTACAGCTAGACTCTCGTGTTCCTGTCAATTTATTTCTATTTTTTCTGCTCTGTTTGGTGAAAATCTTCAACAAGACACTATGCGACCCGTTTATACATGATGCATGGAAGATTCAGCATCATCATCATCCTCATCATCATCTTCTGACCCGCATGCTCCACTAAAGTGGTCTCTCACGAGAGATCTCCAGGCAACTCGATCGTCCGCCATCGACTCACTCATCGGGAGTTATGGCAAAGCGAAACCAGGCGAGTTTTTGGACTTGGTCCAACCATCTCGTCCTGGGTCTGCAAAGCAGTCGCCTACCTGATGGAATCGCATTCAAAGCCCGTCTCAGAGGTCGTGATAAGGGGACGTGACCAAACCATTGAAGCATAGCCCTCTCCGTTGGAAGAAGCAGGTCCTCATTGTTGAGGTCCTCGCGCACTGCCGTGTTTGTCACCATATCCTGGCGAGTAATTCCCATAACGGAGAAATCTCGTCTCCAGCATCAGCGATCTTATTCTTTCGGTCATTACCCAAATTTCATGACGCCATGCACAGGCCAGTCCGTATGGGGAGCAAGATGTTGTTCCACTTACAATGTCCAAATTAAGGTTTCCAAATCTGGTTTCGGGTAGTTTACGTTTAAGTCATAGTTTTAGAAAATACTGGGTTAAATGGGGACACCTAACTAATGTCTCCTAAGTGTGAGGAGTTCGCGTATGAGGTTAAAGCAAGCGAGTACATACACTGGTTGCGCAAAATTTCGTATTCTTATTCTTTATTTTCTGAGTTTCGACAGTTCATTCTAAAATGTTGAAATATCGGCCGTTTACGTTTACCTTAACTGCCCATAATCGAGAATGCTATCAAAAAACCCGAACTATCGTAAAAACATAATTCCGACTGAAAGATTACTTATAACTCGGAATCAAAACAAAAAACAGCGTCTGTTTTGCTTTAGTTTTTATGTTTCGTTTCATTTAATGTTATGGCATAAGAAAGAATTAAAGTATCATCGGCGACGGTGGTTCGAATTAGTTTTGTTGCATTCGGTGTGAGTTACCAGCTTAGAACGGCATGAATTTTCGACAGCCTCTCATAGGGAACGGTGTTCTCTTGTTTCGCTTTATCCGGTGTGCTTTCAGCCTTAGAGAAGAAATCATGTAGTTACTTCGCAGAAGTAACTCACAAAACATTGTGACAATGTACACTGGCTTAATACATTCTGTCGATGATAATGTGTTCCCTTAAAATTCTCATTTACGTCCGCGCCCCTCTTAATCTTGCTTGTACGCATATTTTCGTGCGTCTACGAGATACACAAGCTTGACAAGAAAATAGTTGAAATTCAGAAATGAGCATTGGATCGTTGCTTGGCCCAGTAGAGCGCATTGACAACACCACTCTGGCCCGAACTGTGGGACAACCTGAGAGCATGGGAGGTGCTCTTATATGTGTCAAAAAACATGGCATACATCTTAGCTCTTATCTTTGGTGTCTGTACCAATCACAGGTGAGTTGTGATCTGACCACCAGTGGCAAGTGCCGTGGCTCAATAGTACACAAGCCCACAAGGCAGGCTCGCAGCTAAGGAGACGCTCCTAAGTTAAGAATGAGCTCAACCAATTGGGCGTGCGAAAGTGTAGGCAGCTAACCAGAATACGCTAGTTGGTGAGGTCCAGGTCTACTTTGGATGGTAGCATCCCACAAAAATGAAGAATGCATTGGTTGTGGTTGCTCGACTGAATTACACAGTTCAACAGGACCAAACTGTGACATTACATGTTTTCAAAAATGGGAACTTATTGACAGATTTCTATACGATGACTGACGTAACGAACGTGGGTCCTTCTGCAGAAATAAATAAGCCAGCTCGATTGTTCATTTGATGGTGAATCTGCAAAGCTTCTCTGAACATCATAATTCAAATCCAAGACGATTAACCAAGGACGAGGTACCTCCAGTCCTTTGTAAAAGTTATTTTCTTTATAGGCGGAGAACTTTTGAATTGGCAACACTGTTTTCTGTGACAGCTGATTTGACAGTTCTCCCCTGTTTTAAGGTTAGCTTGGTTTGGCAACTCGTCATGAAGACTCACGCCGGACTAAAGTTCACAAATTGTTCAAATTTATTCTGAAAAACATGGCTTATGGAAAGCCCAGCATTCCTGATTCCATCACTCGAGAATAAGTCCCGAGGTACCTCAACTTTTCCACCTGCTTCAATGGAGGATGCAAGATTTTTACTGATTAAAAGCACCTTTCCCTTTTTGGTTTGTCTTTACACCTTTTCAAGATTTGTTGCAGGTGGATTTTTGGTAACATCACCTGCCATAACCAATGTTACGTCGCGCTAAGTCCACAGGCATAGTTCGTTGGATTCGTTGGTTACTAAGGCTATAAAGTCGGCGGAGTTTGGTATTTCTTCGTCGAAGGTAGTAATACCTAGGTTTCTTTGTATATTACTTTTACCGAGACATCAGGGAGCATTCACAGTGAGTGTCCAATGGCCTTTTCAAAGGCTAACGTCTTGTTTGCACTGTAACATGCAAGATTATTAGATTATAACATCATATCACTTAGTGGCAATTCGTCATTTTGTTTAAGCTACGCTCAGACAATTATCGGTGAGAAATTACCCCAAATGCCTGTCGGATGGCGGTCGGATTGCCAGGCATCTAGGAATAGTCTAAACACGCAATGATGCCATTGCGTGGCTTCATGACATTTGTAAACCCTTTTACTATTGACAGATGTGCTGTTCTTATTGTTCTTCATTCTCAGAAAATTGCTGATAATTTGATGTCGACGTAGGATTTGTCGTGTACTTAGTTTCTTTTCGTGATAAAGACGAGTGAAGAATTAAAACAAGTGGAGTCAAAAACTTCAAAGAGTGGTGGAACCGCACAGTGAAAGGATATCCACACCAACAGAACTCAAATTACAACAAAAGTACTTTCTGTTAACCTTTAACCACCTACCAACTATTCCATTTCAAGTAAGAAATACTAAAAATTATTTGTTGACCATTAACCATCTACGAGCAGTCTCATAGTCCGCACTGATTTGTTCCTGGAGACCGCCCACAAATTATGACCTTAAATTTGAGGTTTCTGGTATCAACTAAAGAAAAAAGTAAAGCGAAAAATTCATTTGCAAGACTCCAGAATATTGTCGTTCGATTCTCAAAATGCGCAATGTCACACTACGCAAATCCGTTAAAACATCGAAAAATAAAAAATCAGTGCGAACTTTGGGACTGCTCGTAGATGGTTAATGGTCAATAAATAATTTTTAGTATTTCTTACTTGAACTCATCCTCTTCTTTGAAGTGCGTGTTGAACTCCTACATGTTTTGGCTTCAAGAACTGTTCCATGACCCTTTTTTGTTTACTCCCTCCACTCAAAGCAGAATCAAAGAAGACTGTTAACGGATCCTCTAATTTGTGGGATAAACCCCTTTGACCTGCCGATTTAGCCATGTAAGGTTACTTGCTATTTTCGTCCAATAATTTGGGTGGCGCTGCAGTCCGAGATGGATCAGGACCTGCTTCTACAGCACTTACCTGTGCAGTGCGTGCTTGCTTCAAAGCAAATATGTGGTATTGTGTGTGTGTACAATCCAATCGTGGATTAACCGCTGCAGAACGGGAAATTTCCGATAAGCTAATTCGAGTTTTGTATGCAAACGAGGATGAAGTGCTGCCGAATAACAAATGCGAGGATGAGGGAATTCGCTTTCTTCGTATGTTTATTGTCCCAGCCATTTATACGGCTGTACCTGATTAACGTGTCGTTACCGGGCCGATGTTGATGTGGGGGATGTAGAAGTGGTCGATATGCAACAACGCATTGCATCGGCGAGAGGAACGAATGATGAAAGCATAGCCTGTTGCCTCCAACTGAGGACACCACTGGAAATGGGAAATTCATCGATATTTTGACGCATGATTAATGGCTGAAACACAATAGTGCGTTTGTCTTTCAATGCTTACAATTCAATGACCATGCACAAATTACTGCGTCGACCTGAGATGAGACGTACATCGCACATCATTATCGTACATGTCGAAAATTTTTTGACAGCGAGGTGCGCTGTGAGAACGGAATTAAGACTTTCTTCCAAATTTAGTGTTTTCCTTCCAAATTAAAGTTTTTGTTGTTTTTTGTGTCAACATGTGAGAAATGGAAACCAGAAATATAGAAACAGCCCACTTCTACCTCCCTTGTCCATTTAAAATATTTGACAACGAACGTTTTCTTCAACCAAATGGAACGAAATGCACGAATGTCGGTCAAAATTCACTCAAATCCGTCGTTGGGCAAGGAGACAATAAGCTGTGGAGCTGGCGATATCTATAAGACTTAATTTCTGATGGAAACCATCAGAACAGCTGACTAAAATTTTTTTAACGACAAACGACAAAATTGTTCGTCTCTTATTTGTGAGCGAGAAGGATCAGCAGATGAGCGCAATGCGTCATCGCACTAACTCCGTAACATGAATTTGGCTGGTGTAACGCACTGTTGTGTTTCAGTCATAAACCCTGATGTATGTGAACATCGAAGAGGTTGAAGTTTGAAAAAAAAAAGGCTGTAAAAGCGACAGTAAAACCAAAGGTGTCTGCGCCTTTTTTTACATCATTTGTCTTATTTCTAGGTAATCAATTTCAGGAATTGTTTTAATTGACGATTTCACGATTTAAAGAAGTAAGTATAGCCTTGCAAGACCGAACACTTCAGTAGCTTGGAAATCTCAGAATTGCATTGTGCTGTCCGGACACTTCAGTAGTTCGGAATCCTCTAAATTGTGGACAATTTCAAAATGTTACCTCTACAGTCCAGACAGCGTATTAAAAAGCGTAAGTCGACTACTGAGCCTAGACATTGTGCTGTCCGGACACTTCAGTAGTTCAGAAACCTCTTAATTGTGGACAATTTCAAAATATTACGTCTACAGCCCGGACTGTGTATTAAAATGCGTAAGTCGACTACTGAGCCTAGAGATTGTGCTGTCCGGATACTGGAGTAGTTAGGAAAGCTCTTAATTGTGGACAATTTCATAATGTTACCTCTACAGTCCGGACAGCGGATTAAAATGCGTAAGTCGACTATTGAGCCTAGACATTGTGCTGTCCGGACACTTCAGAAGTTCGGGATAGTGTGAGAAACACACGAGGAACTCAACATTGAGGAGCTTCTTCATCGAACGGGAGGGCTATGCTGTTAGTTGATTCGGTCACGTGGCACGAATGTCCTCTTCATCACAACTTCCCAGGCGGGCGTTGAATGCGATTCCATCAGGTAGGCGACCGCTTGGTAGACCCAGGACGAGACGGTTGGACCAAAACCTCGCCTGGTTACGCTCGGGCATAACTCCTGATGAGTTAGAGTCGATGGCGGACGATCGAGTTGCCTGGAGATCTCTCGTGAGTGGTTTATTCCCGGGACCCCTTTTGGTGGAGCATGCGAGTCAGAAAATGATGATGATGATGATTTTTGACAGTAAAATCACTAGAGCTGTCACTCCTACGTATTTGACACGTCATTTAAGTTACGAAATGTCGATGAAAAAACGACACGACAAACAAAGCGACAGACGACATAGGAAATCAGTGCGATTTTGTGCTTGCGCTCGATGTAGCCAATACAGGCGATGGATTTTTCCGTTTTATGTCTTCTTCTCCATTCACATTCCTTGCAGCCATCTCTATCCAAAGTAGAATTTTGCACTCGAAGGCACAGATTGTCAGCTGTTTCGATTATCTTCTAGCCCATATGAAGCTCTGTAGAGCATGATTTCTCTCATTAGAGGAAAGAGTTTTATGCCTAGTTGTGTCGGCAAACCGAAGTATGAACGGTGGCTACGTTGGATCTCAAATAGGATGTAGTTTGTGGCGTTCGCGTTCGCCCCCAGGGCGACAAACCGCTTTACTACCTCAAAATTTTCGATCAATTCACTCAGTATCGGAATTAAAAGGCTCGCCACATGTTCACATGAATCCAGCTGCAGATAGCCATATCATTGAGAGACCAATGCACCAATCGGTATAAGAATATTTGCATAATTTGACACAAGTAATAATTGAGTTCACATCCAGCTAAACGCACACACACAAAAATATGCCCTTTCAATCTTTCTAGTTTCAGCCATCCTAGCTTGTGAGCAGAAACCACTTTATGGGCCCTTTGCCCAACATCTTCAGTTCATGGCAACGCATTCAAATGCCTTCACACTATAGCAGTACATGCTGTCGAGGATATTATGCCCGTTCTCTATCTCTATTCAGATGTACATACATAGATGTAACATGCACTTCATCCATCTCCATCTGTCGTTCTCACCTTCCTTGCGCCGCTCGAATTGTGAACTCCAAAGTATGTATTTGCATTCCGGCGCAAAGGGTACGCGCGCCATTCCCAACAAGTCGTCTCAACACTGTCACAAGTGTTATTTCAGTGACATAAACGGGTACGGTTTTTGTAAGAGAAGCATATGCTGCTTTTAATTAAACGCACACACGCTCGTTTAATTAGAATGACGAACCTGCTTAAATACCATAAAATAAAGCAAACGAGAACATGAGAAATGCATTTACATTGTTTTGTAGTTTTCTTTAAACTTGACATCGTTCTCTTAATTCTCCGCTTGGCCTGAAAAATATCTTCATCTAGAAAAAATAAAACATTAATAATAAAAAAAAATACACAACGCACTATTATTACGAGTTCTAGTTAAACTGGTAACCTTAATGCGCTCAAGCTGTCATTTGCTTGTGAAAACCTCGCGATAACTCTGTACGAATTTTCTTTGCTTTACCATGTTGCTAATTGTGACATTCGTCGGCGAGCATGTAAAGCCATGGTTTACGCATTATTTGCTTCGCTACGCATGCTTCTCATTGTATAACGTGTGTATGCACGCGTCAGAGGCTGCTATTTTTACGTCCGACGTTACGAACGTGTGACGCTGGATATGCTGGTTATGGTTATGATGATTTTTTGTTTGCCTCTTCTCCAACATGAATATCGTACGAGCTCATTCATGTGCAGGTTTTAATTTGATTGAGTAAGCTAACGATGATCCTATTCAGTCAAAAAAAAAAATAGAAACCAAGGTAGAGACAAACATTATGAATATTATTATCACTTCATATTTGCCTGCCGCATTATTCGAATTCATTTGAATTTGTTTAACAACAAATCATATCCACACAGCGTTGCGGTTTCTCGTTCGGTTTCTTCGTATTTCCGTCATCGATGAAGTGAAGATGCTCTTAATGTGTATCCGGCTGAATTCTTGTTGCTCTTTGAAGAGCGCACAAAGTGGCCTTATTTCCATTGATTCGTTGTTTTTGGAGGTCGATGGTGGTTTTTAGACAAATTTGGTATATGTCCTCAAAAAAGTGCAACTTCACTAGGAAAGTGAATTTTGATCAGAGACATGGGAAACTGCCAGTACTTCACATTGAGGTGGCATTGATTGCATTGTTTCATCGCAATGATTCATGAACTCAATCAAACAGATTTTTGGCAGTAATAAAGTATACGAGCTCCACAAGTGAACGAGCTTGGCTGGCTTTCTTTATGTCAACTCAACTTTCCATAAGGGTTTAGCCGCTTAAACAAGCCCTCGATATGTCAGTGCAACGAAACAACTGTTCGACAGGCTAACTTTGGACATGCCATGGCCAAAGTATGTAACACCACGATTACACCGAATCAAAAACGAGTGAATTGTATGAATTCTTACCGAAACCTCCTCGCCGTTTCCACCGAGTTAATGTGACTTCAAACGACATTCGGTTTCAATACAAATGCCTGCCAAAACAAATGTATCGCTATCTATTTTAAATGGCCGTCAAACAGGTGTCTGTTGACTGGGAAACATAGTGTGAGAACATCAGAAAACAGAGCGAGAAAAAATTAGAAAGTGAAATAAACCAGAGGTTTGACAACCTCTCACGGATAAACTCGATGGGGCTTCAACTAGTTTCCACCGAGGTCTCGAACCCGAAATTTGATGAAATCCCTTGATTTCGTTCGTTGGAAACGTGGTCTTTTTTCGCCTTATTTCCATTGATTCCATTGTTTTTGGAATGCGATCTAATATTGTTACCTTCGTGATACTTTTGGCCAATTAATCCCTTTTAATAATCTACAAGAGTGACTACGTTACGAACACTGGACAGAGTTCTGGGGTGGGTTGGTTTTATACCTCGTTATTGTTTCAGATAAAAAAAACACAGATCATACAAAAATAAACATTACAAGAGTATATTAGAATATGTGTAAGTAGGTAGAGTAGGGAAGGGGCTGCTAGTGAATTCACCAGCACACTTAGACCATGTTGGTCCATTGTGACACCCGCAGTCGGACAACTGCCACTGGTCGAGACTCCTGCGATAGTGCCCTTAATTTAATTTTGTGACTAGACCAAATTTGAAACCCAGATAAAAGCGCATTAACTTTGCGTTCACTGGGATTCGGACCGGGTACCCCAGACACCTAACCAACTGCGCCATCCAGTCGTTCTAGACTTAGGCCTTTATGGTGAACAAAACCATCAATGGACAACGCTACCGAACACAATTAATCTGTTTGGAGAGAGCAGTAGCCAAAAAACGGCCGGAATATGCTACCAGACACGAGGAAATCATTTTCCATCATGACAATGCTCGGCCCCACGTTTCTATTCCGGTTCAGAACTATTTGCAAAACAGTGGATGGGAAGTTTTACCCCACCCGCCTTATAGCCCAGACCTTGCCCCTTCTGACTACCATTTGTTCCGGTCGATGAAGAACGCTCTCACTGAAGCTGAGCAGAATATCAAAAATTGGCTTGATTCATTCTTGGCTGCCAAGCCGGCGCAGTTCTTTGGGATAGGATCCACAAATTGCCAGAAAGATGGGAAAAAGTCATAGCTTCAGACTTCACCTCTCATTTTTCTTTCCATCCATATAAGAACAATTCAAATGAGTTGAGGTCCCTTTAGGATTCATTGACTTTTCTTCAGCCAAAAATCGGTCAACTGGCAAAACACAGGGCTGAGTTGTCCACGGGAATAACTCGTATAGGATGGTTTTTTAACGTCTTGATCATTTGGTAAATTTAAACAAACTGCCAAGTTTTTCGAGTTAACGATTACATAAAAGGACGAAGTAATGCGCCAACTAATTGACGTCGTGCATTCGAAATTGCCTTGTTCTGCATACGTGGTGTACTGAAACAGTTTTCTGGTTAAAGTTACAATCATTTTCTAACGATTATGTGAGCAAAAGGTTGAAATGATGGCATACGTGTGCAATGCTACTTGAGTGGAAATAATAGCAAACGTGTTGTTGCATGCAGTAATGGCTCCATAATTTAAATTATCAACGGTAATTATTGCAAGTCACTGTGTGCGCATTACGTCAGAAGACTTAAAATGTGTGCAAATGTATACTCAAGAAACATACACAGTAAGATGTTTGAACACGATGTTCACTACTCGTGCCTAATACGGTGTGAAGTTGGTGTTTTACATAAACGAACATTAGCTTTTTTTGTCTTCAATAACATGAAGATAAGCCAGTTGGGACTCGAATATCAAATAAGCTTCATAGAACGGAGTGTCATGATTTTTTTTTATTAATATCGGTGTTTTTCTTCTTTACACCAAAACTATTGTGAATACTCAAAAGTAGTTCGCAAATGAATCACAATGAATGCCACACTAATCATGGCGTATAGCCGACATTATTTTCTATTTTATTTTCCTCCACTTGTTTCCACATCTCAATATTTTCTAATCTGTCCACAGCCGTTTAAGAGCTTAGTGGTCTGGTTTTCACAATTGAGCACATCCCATATATCACTGTTCTTTGACCATCGTTGACGGATCATTTCATAAACGGATTAAGAATCTTTATTAATCTTCATTTATTAACTTTCATTCGCGGGAAAATTAAAGTTTTCTAAACTGGATTGCATGTCATACTTTCGTAACTAAAAGCATGTAGTTGTTGTAGTTTCTTCTGAAGGAGAACCAACGGCACTTCTGTGATGAGGCCTACATCATCAGCTCTCACCACTTCAGCACCGAAAACCTGACACCTGATTCGAGCAAAGGCGGGACAGTGACAGTGGCTCTGCAGTGTCGTCGTCCTCTCCACAGGCAACGCAGAGGGTTACATGGCTTAAGCCAAGCACTTTTAGATTTTTGGCGGAGGTGTACGTCTGTAAGTCGCCTGCAGTCTTTTCTGCCAAGAAATAACAAGAATGCAGTGGATTTCTTACAGACGTTTGTCAGCTCTAAACCAAGGACGTCGGTAGACCCAGCGCAGGTTCAGGTCCTGAGAATGTCTCCTCTGATCAAGTTCATTGGCGATTTCATTTCCAGCCAGACAAGTCTTAGTGAATTATGACTGTCGATCAAATTCAGTGAGGACTTGCATTCCTGAACTATCCTTGAAGTGGCCTTAAGTACAGCTTGGCTGTCACTACAGACACAGATACTTTTCCCCTTCCACCCATTATTCACAATTTAGTTCGTTGCCATTAGGATCGCATAGGTTTCCGCTTGGAAAACCGACGCAAATTTACCTAACGAGATATACACTCTAATGTTGTCGCTCTCGACGAATGCGCCAGCGCCGTAAATGTTCGACTAATTGCCTCTCCTGGCTCAGATTATGGCCAGAGCCAGTTCTGAGCGTAGGGAAAGTCGACTTTGTATGTGCACCGCAAATGAAGTAATCATCATACATCAGACGGCATAAGAGTGGGGTCAAGTGAAATGCGGTGAGCAAGGTCCTTGATACTCCAGAGTGTGTTGTACCAAATATCATTTCTTTTAAGATGGAAGATGGCGCTTTTCCTTCAAATAATCGTACGTTCCAGTACCCAATAGAGGGTGGCGTTCCGCATGTGAAGATATCCGCTGCTACAGCTCTGATTTTCTTTGGCCCCCTCGTCTATGTCTATCTGTCTATGCCACTGGTTCAGGAATCACAAATCCGGAGACCGGTCTGATGGTTGGTAGCCCATCTGCAGTGCATACAGCCTTCTGAGCTTGGGTGCAATAAAAGTATTCGTCATTGGCGATTTGGTGGTGATCAGCACACAAAACGTTCGCTTGGTTACGGATAATAACTATGCAGGATCAGCTTTTCTAAATTCATAATTCGTAGTTGGCAGGCCTTTTCCATTCGTGAGAAAACAATGGCTACTGTGGAAGATAGCCTCAAGTCCAACTCAGACCATAACACTACCCACAGAAGAAGAAATACGACGTTCCCAACTTTGAGACAATAGATGCCAGCTGATTCATTGTGTCTGCAAGTTTATCCACGTTGAAAAGCAGACCAAAAAGATCAAGATCTGATTTTAGAAAACCCCCTTTGTGTGTGTTTTTCTACCGCTAGTCATTGTGACCTCCCCTTGGCGCCTAAAAATCAAAACCTACGCATGTACCCCGTAGCGTCATGCAAACTAGAGTACATCGTATATGTGCAAGCGAATTATGAACGTTAACTTTCGGACCAAGATCAGAACTTCATTCAACCGCGAATTGTGTCTCATAATCCAGTTCAAATTTCACCTGCTACATTTCAATTCATTCAAAAGAGCACAATTGATGCAACCATACGCGTATAATTGCACACAAAGGCAACGCTGCTCTAAATCATCTGGAAAACATATCATTAACCAACCATTAAGATCAAGACTTTCAGTCTTGTCAACGGATCTTGTTACCGATCACCGATCCGACCGCAGTGTAGTTGACAAATCGTCTGGCGTCTACCAACAAGATCAACACCAGCAGAGCACACACAAATCACGAACGCAAAGCCAACCGCATACACAATTCCGCGGCATGGATGGTAATTTATGAGAGACGGTGTGTAGTGTACCCTTCAGTCACTAACAACACAGCACGTCATATCCCAACGTAATCTGTCACAGTGTATCTAATTCTATTGAATTAAGTTCGTAGACTTCAATGCTCGATTGCAATATTAAATAAGCGGTAATTTTTCACTTTATTGCCGTCATTACGTCCCACTATTCGCTATTTGTTTTCAAACGAAAGTGAAAACAATGAACGAAAGGTTCATCGGCTATGTTTATTTTCCGGGGTGAACTAATTGGAAAATTATGTGACTGCCACGCAACGCGAAGCAATTGCGTCTGATAGACGAGATTAGCGATGCAAAATTTAGACTGGCATCAAGGTGAATGTATTCACAAGAGCGTGGGTGATGCGAATTAAATTGTTTTTGGGGATTCAAATTGTTTCAATGGATTTCGTTTATGTTGACGACCCTTGACAATTGGGAGATTCAATTTATACGTTGCTCACAGCGGTATGAAAATGGAGTAGAAGTCTGTTGACGTGGACCTTGGGGCGGAAAATTCAGACTGACGGTTGTGAAAAGTACTACTTGCGATTTTTGTGTTGTCTTGAAGGCAATTATTGAAGGAGAAGAGTCGATCATTTGTGGGGGCCCTCGAACCCACGAGTCGAGTCTTAGTTTTCCATAGTTCTCAGTCATTGCACGCAGTTATTGTATGAAGTGTGCTATAAAGGTTTATCGGTTGACCTCACATTCGCCCTAAGCCCGCAGACACAGTCAGGAGAAATTACTATTGTGGAACGACTAACATGTCCATCTACAATGTTCGAATCTTCAAAATTTGCATTTCACCGCACCAGCTTGGTCGATCAATATAAAGGGTGATTTTTTAAAAGCTATAGGAAAGATTTTCAAAAAAAAAAAAGCACATAAAATTCAGAAAAATGCATGAAATCTTTATTTGAATCGATAGTACGGTCCATATAATTTAATGTTTGAAGATTATTTCATGCAAATGTTGACCTTGACTGCGGCCCAAATGGTCCATTCGCTTAGTCCAATTTTGGCATACTCTTTCCAACATTTCGGCCGGTATCTCACGAATAAATCCTTCAATGTTGTCTTCCAATGCGTCAATTGAAGCGGGCTTGTCTGTATAGACATGAGTTTTAATATAGCCCCACAAAAAATAGTCTAAAGGCGTTAAATCGCCAATTGACCGGTCCCGAACGTGAAATAAAATGTTCACCGAACTCGCCTCTCAATAAGTCCATTGTTGCGCGTGCTGTGTGGCATGTGGCACCGTCTTGTTGAAACCACATGTCATGTAAGTCAAGCTCTTGCATTTTGGGCAAAAAAAAGTTGGATATCATCTCACGGTAGCGCTCACCATTCGCAGTTACGTACGATTCGAATCATCTTTGAAGGAGTACGGTCCAATGATGCCACCAGCCCATAAATCGCACCAAACTGTGACTTTTTCTGGATGCATTGGTAGCTCTTGCAATGCTTCTGGCTGATATTCACAAAATCGACAATTCTGCTTATTTACGTCCCCATTGAGCCAAAAATGAGATTCGTCTAAACTGACCATAAAATGGAAGAAGCGAGCGATTAACTTTCTTAACAGAGCACGCATTTTGATAATAAAATTCAATAATTTGCAAGCGTTGTTCGTTTGTAAGACTATTCATGGTAAAATTATAGACCAAACTGAAGATGTTTGACAGTGAAACAAAACACGAAACTCACACACACTGTTTTAAACCAGTGTTGCCAAAAAGATAATAGCTAAAAAATCACCCTTTACAAGATGGGTAGCGCTACGGCCCCTAGATGGCCTGGGTCTAGCTTCTCAGCAACCTCTCGTCTTGTGCGTGCTATTGTTCTTTCACAAGTGGAAGGCACCTACAGTTTTATCCCGACTCCGAACGGCCAATTTGAGAAGCTTTTTCTGGAGAATTACCCTCTTTGAGCATTATCAGTTTCTCGAAAAAGGTGGGGCTGTGAAAAGTATTTTGTTAGTGCCGGGAATTGAACCTGTTCTGCGTAGGCGTCAACGCAACAACCCTCAAACCCACGGCCGCTCTCGTATGTATTTTAAGCTCTCGGTTCAATTTGTCATGGCCTTGACCAATATGTGCTAATGTTTGGCATTTATCTTCGAATTTGCATTGATGTGCTGATGCGGTGCTGATAGAACTGTTCGATGACTTTTTAGAACGCATTGAACGCACTAACAATTTTATCAATATGGGAATTAGTTTGGCAAATTTATTAGTTGAGAATAGTAATTCTAATAACGTTGTTAAGCATGCATGACAGCAAAATGTTTAATGAGTTCTGAAACGTCATCGAACAGTTCTATCAGCACCGCATCAGCTCAATGATAATGCAAATTCGAAGATAAATGCCAAACATTTAGGATTAAATTAACACAATTGGAATATATACGAGCGATGTCTTTCAAAATTATTTTAGAACACGGGATGAGTTCGTAAAAGTCAAAAAATGTGCAATGCTGCCTTTGTGTTGCAATGCAATGATTTGTTATGGTTGCGATGCATCATGCTTAATTTTATTGTAGTTTTTGAGCGCCTCTTTAGTTAGTTCGTCTGTCAATCAGTTCGTTTCCATAAACATTTTTTTAAATAATTTGCATGTAATACAGGCAAAAGGAAAAATATTATAATTTCATATTTTAAAATTGCTGCCCAAAAGAAGGTTCTTCGAGGCAAAACAAACAGTAGACATGTTGTTAACTTCATGATAGCCATATGACAATATTTCAATTACAAACAATGAAGCTAAGGTCAACTGTACTCTTATCAGCCTGATGTTTCAATAAAATCAAAAAAAAATATATATTGTATACATATAATATGATGCGTACATTGGTTCTGTCTTCGCAGTTGCATTGCATGAACGTTTGACGTTCCAGTACTGCGTCAATACTGCAATTATGAACCCAGCCACCTTCTGTAAAATTGGTTGCAATTTCCGCATTTTCTGTCAAGCACTATCAACAACGCATCAAGAAATTCAATGATGCTCAAATGTATAAGATTTACGCATCTGGTGCTCGGGATGATGCTTAAATGAACGAGTGAAGTTTGTAGTGATGCCCAAATTTGCGTTTGTGAACGTAATGCAGAGCATCGATGCTGTGGTGATGCGTTTTTGAATTCACCCGATCGATTTCGGTCATTAAAATTGAATATTTCATGTCCTTAGGTGAGAGTTGGAATAAGTACTGAGTTGAAAGCCGCTAAATTGGCTTTGACACTAAGCTGACTGACTAAGTGGTCAGCAAGGACCACAGATCTTCCAAGCCCTGCGATTTTAAAATAAATCTGCATGCCTATTATGAATAAAATTCCCCCGGAACCTTTTCTCTTTCTGGAAGGCAAAAACCGAAAAAGTTCGGGGGGAATTTTGTTCACAATTATCCCGAAACCGAGGTGACTTTGAAGCAAGGTGCTTAAAAACGAAATGGGAAGACAATTGAATGAAAAACAAAAACAATTTCGTATGTCGAGGGAATTTAAGAAAACTCACGCGTATACTGAGTCCGCGTACATGCATGTAATCATTTCCAGACAAAGTTGTTACACAACTGAGCGATATGCTTATCTGAATGCGCCAACTAAGTCGGATTATTATCCACATACTGGAGCTAGAATATTAGAAATTTGCAGAAGATTACCCAGCAGAGGAAACCTACTAACACAATTTTTTTGTATTCGTTTATTTCAGGAAAAGACTGAGGATATACTAGCAAAGGCCTTAAAAATTGCTTTAGAGAAACAGGAAGCGTACAGAAAGACTGAATCTGGTAAGATCATATTTCGAGTATTCAATAGGCTGTAGAATAGATTTTATTTCTTATGTTTAATGATGCGAGGAACTCAATATTGAGGAGCTGCTCTTCGAACGGAGAGCGTTATGCTTCGTTGGTTTGGTCACGTGGCACGAATGTCCCCTTCTTCACGACTTCCGAGGCGGGCGTTGAATGCGATTACATCAGACAGGCGACAGCTTGACAGACCCAGGACAAGGTGGTTGAACCAAGTCCAAAATGTCGCCTGGTTTAGCTTGGGCATAACTCCTGATGAGTTAGAGTCGATGGCGGATCGGGAGGATCGGGTTGCCGGGATATCTCTCGGGCTTGGTTTACCCCCACGAACCCTTTAGTGGAGCATGAACCGTTTTAGTTGAATTCGCTTCATGCATATGCTGCCGTGGACTTTGTAAAGGTCATCTGAGTTAGACTAGTAGACAGGCAGACGAATGTCACATCACTGTCTTTTTTGTCGCTCTTAAGCCCGTTTTTACAGTCCAAGCTTGTCTGCTGGTTTAGCTAAGCATCCAACATAAACTTCACTCAACACAGTCAACATTTAAGGGTGGTTTGGGTAAGATTGAGAGGCATTGTGAACCATTGAATCCACCTAAAAATTGTGATTGTGAATGAACACAAACAGCACGCAACTGAGAGAGCACACCAACTCAACAAGTGAATATTTACGCAAGTAAAGACATTTTTTGAGCATTTATAAATTTGTGTGCCATCGGTTGTCCACGGCCACATTGTTAGACCAAATATTGGTTTTCTTATGTGCTCTTCTAGACAACGCATGCTTGTGAAGCCTGAAACAAATGATGATCAATTTTGACAAGGTTGTGCCCGCCCATATCTGCCGGCTATGAAATTGATTGCCACTGTGTGAAGATATACGCCACTCCGAGTTGGATTCTAGTGAGATTCTAAACGACCAAGGCATTTGTGCAAGTGCAGTCACTATTCGCCGAGGATCACTAGATAATAATTTGTACGCTCGAGAGTCCAAGAAAAGACACATAGTGGCGCGTCTGTAATTTGTCAAAACTGGCGTAAGGAAAACATATTGCGGACTGACGGGAGTAAGATCGTTTTATATGGTTTAACAGGATCGAGACAATATGTTAGACATCACCCCAAACTCCGAATACACGCCCCAATGCACTATTAGAGCTATGAAGGATTGAAATTGCTAAGGTATTGGGCAGTTTTTCTGTCTTATTTTTTAAGCACAACAAATCAAGAATCCTGGGGCAACACTGCGAGTCTCCAAAAAACGTTGTTGAAACAAATTCTCGTCTCGCAATTTTTCTGTCACATCCCATCAAAATGTGTATTCTTGAACTCACAAAAAGCCACTCAAATTGTCAATCCAAACAAATTCAACTAGTTGGCAACATATGCTGCAGATTTGTGCCTTCTAGTGGGATCAATTTCAAGTCGGTGGTTGCATTTGATAATTTGTACAATTCTTGGATTCATTTGGTTCAGAACTCGGATATATTGGTGCGCGTATGTGATGGATTTTTTAAATTGGATTTCTAGGTGTTATTGAAATGATTCTCAATTAAAGCGACCATGCACTCAAATTGTTGGTTAGTTGTTATTTTAACACTAAGCTTGAACAAATTAATCAACTTTTATTGCTATCAATACACTATTTGGGTTTTAATTTATCCTACGTCGATTGGCGTCAGCCACAAAATGCAAACGACAACATTTCTCTCATGCTATCTCACTTTCTCATGAAATGGGACAAATGTCTCATGAAGGGACTAAGAGAATACAAATTTGTCCAAGTGACACATATTTTTGGGTGACACGACTAAGAAAATAACGGGAAGGGAGCTTCTGGCTGTAATGGAAAGTGTAAAGTATTTCCACAAGTATTTGTATGGCCAACAACTCTGACTGAACTTTACTAATTCTTCTTTTTTACTGTAATAATTCTCCAACTGAATTGACTGAACTCAACTCGCATCGACCACAGTGCCGGTGTTCATACTCCCAGTATTGGTTCAAGATCCTACTGTCGCCACGAGTCTATGGACATTCACGTCGCTGACAGTAAACATGGACCGCGGTTTCAGTTCCAGGTAGACCTAGGCTTCTAGTTTCTTAAGCAATGACACGCGTTGCACATGCTCGCTCTTACGAGTAAAGGGCATCTTCATTTTTACACCACCTCCGAACGACCATGCGTTGACGTCTGGTCGAACTCATGTGGATTGTATTCGGCCTAATAACGGCAAAGTACACATATATGCTGACCGAAAAACAGAGCTCGTCCTCGATTTTGAAATCCAAATCTCAGGCCAACATGTCCATCAACCAATTGCGAACTCACGGCCCTATCTATAGTCGTCCGGCTTCAATTCTTGTGTCAGCAAAATCTTATATGAATGTAGGAGCAGATCAAGCCGGAATGACTCTGGGGATGCTATATTCAGTAAATTGACATTTCTGGAAACTTTCCTGCAGACTGAAACCGTAATGACAACTTATCCGGAATTTCAATATTTTTTAATGATTTCTACGCGTTCGATTTGACAGCTGGATGGCGTGGCTATTTGACAGCTGCTGTAACTATCATTGCTATCTGGGCACCCTATACAATCGAATGGTGTAGTGACCGTTATTGTACATCAGAGCACAAACGTCAAAATCTGAAGTAAACTGTGATGGACTAGGGGCTTTCCATTGGAAAGTTGCATATCTCTTTAGTACGTCATTTCTGCCACAAACGAGTTCATGATTCTGTTTAGAGTATCTCAGCAAATGTCAGTTATCTGTCTGTAGCAGTTGAGTACGGTTATCAGTTATTCGAGAGAGGTGGTGGCCACTTTGAGACCAAAGTTCGGCAACGCACATCCAAAGTCCCCCGAATTAAGCCCCAAAGCAGAATTAACGAGGGCCAGCAATCGTCAAACTAACTGCAGTCTGGCGTTGTTTATCATGTCATGGCAGGAGCTTTCATCCTCGATGGTGGTGGTAATCTGTGCTCAATTTGACGTGTTCTCATCAAGTTATCTGTGTCTTGATGCATTCCAAAATGCCCTCATTACCTGACCAACCCATTTTAGGTACTTTCCTTATAATGCCAGTCGAGACACGCGCTGAGTTTACAAAATCACATAAACGCCATCCGCATATGTGCTCGTACGGACGTGAAGATCGTGCCTTCAATGTTGGTCAGCGGCACTGAGTGCACGACCTTGTTAAGAAAACCTTTTGAAATAAATTAACTCGCCATCAATGTTTTTGGATCAGCGAAAGTGTGCCATCGTTACCCTGCAAGTACAAGCGTTGCAAAATGCACATTCACAGATTCCAAATAATTAGATAACGCACGCGTTTTATTCATAATTTGCGCGCACAAAACAAAGGAATACCCATTCACAAGCAAATATTACTCGGCTTTACAACTAATAGCTTGTCGTGCCGATATGTGGGCGACGAAGTTTCGTTGTCAAAGTATCTTATCAGCATGCAGTACGATTTCCTGGCCGCACAGTACCAGACCGACCGACGCGACCATTGCATTTGTTCCAGATTAGTTCTGAGCGTAGAACTCATTTCACACATTAATCAGGGCAGTCTTTCTGTTTCAGTTTCTGTTCGGTTTTTTTTTTTTTTTTTTTGTATTGCATTGTAAAGAGTTCAGCGAACGGCAAACGAATGTCAATTGAAGTGTAGCAAGTTATCAGTTGGTTTATGTGAGTATCGTGACGTATGAGTTTATTTGTTTGAATTCTTCACAGCGACGTGTGATCGACACTGAACTAAATTTAAGGGGGACAACCTTCTGCAAGTGCTTCATTGTGCAATGTTTGACAATCTTATTCGGGGCACGATGATTAACTTAGGAAATCTGCCTGTTGCCTGTTGTAAACTGCTTTTGAATAATCTGTGGAAAATCAGAATCTGTTGTTTATAAGAAGACATCGTTTGAATTCTTGTACATCTCAGAGCCGGTTCTAATGGCCCAAAACCCCGATTTGCGCCGATGATTGAAAGTGGGATAATGCGCCAAAAATCAAAACAACGCAAAAATGTAATCTTTATCGCTCAAACTTGAGGAAATCAGAGCAGCAAGGTCTAGTCATCCTTGTTTGTGATCTTCTCCTGAGTGCTCAGAAATGCAAATGCGATGTATGTAGCATGTAGTGACTCTGGTCCACATCTGATTGATGGAACTTGTAGCAATTGTCGTCACACCAAGTTTGGGTAAATGTTCGCTTAATTGATTAATTCGGGGAGCTGCGGTTCTCAAACTTGCTGTGGGACCCGAAACAAGGCAGCAGTGCCGTGCCGTGGTGCTTCCAGTATGGTCTGCACTAACTGCGTCTTCACGAATATAATAAAACTAGTAGAAAAGTGTGGAACTTACGACAGGAATAATGTTATGCGTCGCCTCTATAATGTATATTTTATTTCTATGACAAATTGCAAATAAATAATGTTTCACTGTCAAACATCTTTGGTTTGGTCTATAATTTAACCATGAATCGTCTTACAAACGAACAACGCTTGCAAATTATTGAATTTTATTATCAAAATGCGTGCTCTGTTAAGAAAGTTCGAAGCTCATTTTTGGCTCAATGGGTACGTAAATAAGCAGAATTGTCGATTTTGGAGTGAATATCAGCCAGAAGCATTGCAAGAGCTACCAATGCATCCAGAAAAAGTCACAGTTTGGTGCGGTTTATGGGCTGGTGGCATCATTGGACCGTACTTCTTCAAAGATGATGCGAATCTTAACGTAACTGTGAATGGTGAGCGCTTCCGTGAGATGATATCCAACTTTTTTTTTGCCCAAAATGCAAGAGCTTGACTTGCATGGCATGGGGTTTCAACAAGACGGTGCCACATGCCACACAGCACGCGCAACAATGGACTTATTGAGAGGCGAGTTCGGTGAACATTTTATTTCACGTTCGGTACCGGTCAATTGGCCCCCTAGATCGTGCGGCCTTTAGACTATTTTTTGTGGGGCTATGTTAAAGCTCGTGTCTATACAGACAAGCCCGCTTCAATTGACGCATTGGAAGACAACATTGAAGCATTTATTCGTGAGATACCGGTCGAAATGTTGGAAAGAGTATGCCAAAGTTGGACTAAGCGGATGGACCATTTGAGGCGCAATCAAGGTCAACATTTGCATGAAATAATCCTCAAACATTAAATTATATGGACCGTATATCGATTCAAATAAAGATTTAATGCATTTTTCTGAATTTTATGTGTTTTTTTTTTGAAACACTTTCCTATAGCTTTCAAAAAATCACCCTTTAGAATACTTCGGAGATTAGAATATGAAATGATTATTAAAAGAACAAGCCTATAAAAATGGCCAACACAGATTATAAGCTCCTTGCCATATTTGAACACAGGCTTGTAAAAAGACTGAGCAACACACCAATCCACTCCGCCAATGAAACCGATAGCGTCCAAGGTATTTGCATCGTAATATGTACATATGTGGTACAGACGGAGTTAATCCGCACCTCTGCAAGCGAAATGAAAATAAACAAGAATTCTCGGCCGTCTACACACAACATAGTGTAACAATAATAGACAATTTGTAACAAATTCCAAATTATTTGAAGCCATTAAATCAGTTGAACGTACAATTAAGGACGAATTTATTGCTGAAAAAGCAAGCTGATAATTTTTGAATTACAAAATATGATTAACACTTTTTAGCTAAATTTAAATCCAGCCATTTTAAATATTAATGATATTAATTAAATTGAAAAAAAAAAGATCTGACTAAAAAATGAAAATTATTCGAAAGTAGGCCATAAGTCAAGAAGATGGAGGATTAGTGTTAAGTAAAAAATTATCAAATGTAAGAGTGTGTTTATAAAAGTAAAAGCATGTAAAAAGAACTAAAACATTCATTTTGTGAAATTAGCGAGAACTTGTCTGAACTGCTTAATAATCAGAAAACAATTTGTAACAAAATTAAAGAAAAAAATCTAAATTTAGAAATAATCGAAGACGGTGCAATACTGCTATCTGGGGAACACGTTGTAGATGACAAAAACTTAAAAGGAGTCTACCTAGTAATGTTTGCGGACAATACAACTATAGATGGTACAGGCTACGAAAACACCCAGCACGCTTGATTCAGAGCTCTTTGAAGTTATGTGCGATCGAAAAATATGTGATTGCGAATCTGTCGATGAGCATTTAAAATTCAACAACATAAACTTGTTGCAATCCTTACTGATTGAAGTTAATAACAGCGTGATCATATCCACTCTAGGATTAATGTTACTATGATCCTCATAACAACATTTGTAATTATCTTTTGTAAAAAGCGAACCCCTAGATTGACAGCTGAACAACTCCTGGACCACAGAGTCAAACGAATCCAAGATCTTGTGAGGCAATACGAATCTGCGGGGCAAGCTTCTTTAACGAAGAGGGCAGTTTTCTATATAGATGCCACCAGTTAATTCTATCTCAAAAATCAAGGCAAACAAAATAAGAATTTCTCAACTATTGAAATACGATCAAACGTAACAATTACATATGAATAGATTACGCCGGCGATAAATCGATGGATTTTGGAACAATGAGCAGTATTTGCCAATATTTCAATGATTTGAGGTTTTATCTCGAACCACCAGTGCGCATGGAAATGTCAAATTACCACAACTGACGACGCCACCTGAACCACTGAATGCATTACATTCAGCGCAAGAACCTCTATTACAGCATTTCTCGCGGAATATTCAAAATTATAACAGTGCATTCCGAAGAACTTGGTGTCAATCCAACTTTTAAGGTATTGTCTTTCAGGAATTTCAAAAATATTCACGAAAAAACCAAACACGGTGGTACGACGTTCGCGGGGCAGCAAGTAAGAAATGAAAACGAATGACTTCAAAATCAGTTTTTTATTTAAAATAGTTTTTCAAGTCGGATGTGCAGAATGAAACTGTTTCATTGTTTGACTCATATGTAATTTGTTTTTAGATTTTTTTGTTTGACTTCTATCTCCGCGTCTAGCCTCGATCAGTATTTAGTAGTCCTGCTTAAAAGTCTGTTTCATAGCTATACGATGTGACAATAGGGGGCAAATTTAACCTTTGTGTCAATACCTGGGTGTGTTTCAGAATTTTCAAGTGCCAAGTTATGGTGATAAACATTACAAACAAGGATGAGTTCTTCCGGTAGCTAACCAAAAATGGAAACTGAACAAATTCCAATTAACACCGGGTAAACAATATATGTGGTGTTGCATTTCTGTCCTGACAGTTTTCGTTCTGTAATTTCCTCTAACCTTATGTTCTGTTAACGTGCTGAGAACAAAAAATGGAGGTACACATTCATCGCACAGGACCCCCCGCAACTTCAACACCAGGATGGAATAGAAGCAATGATAGAGTAGATTGTAGGAGTTGTACTTCCAGCTTTCAGCCACCAGTCTCCAGAAGAGGAAAGCGATGTACACCATATGCTAAGTTCACTCTAAGAGAGGTGCAACTAGGAAGAAATGCCAAGTTTACAACAAGCCAGTACCCGGTACCTTCCACGCGGCCCAGAGATAATGGACGATAGAGATATCCAACTTCTACCTCCCTATCTGACAGGGTTTCTATACGATCTTACTAAACGTGGTGGAGCCTAGAACTCGGTAAGAGTATGTGTGAAATGCAAGGGAATTCCACAACACTCTTATTCTTCAGGGCTCAATTCCGAAATGGACTAGGGGTAATAATGCCGAAGTTGGATATCTCTATCCTCCATTATCTCTGCCCTATCCCTCTACGGGCTGCAGCGCCACCCATATTATTACGTCTGTAGATCAAAATTTCACATATTCCTTGCAGCACGTCATGCCGAAGACACGTCGAATGTTGTCTTGCAAGTCCAAGTGTTGGACGCAAAAGTTAGGAATCATGACTGAGGCGTTTAACTTCACCCGCAATAGATAAGCACACAAAATGGTGCAAGATGATCTTTCGAGTTTCGACAATGGCTTTGTTTTGGCCTCAGTTTCGCGAATTGAACGAAGTTTTTCAAAAAGAAATTGATAAGATTACGAACGATGTCCTTGGTAAGCGACTATACCAAAACAAACTAACCTTAAAAAAATACTGTCAAATCAGCTGTCACAGAAAACAATGCTTTTCCGGTTAAAATAAACACCCTTTACCTACACCATGACAGCTCCGCTTTAGTTATTGCTTCCGTGAGATGTATTCAATCGGTTTTTGATTTGTGAAACAGCCGCATTGTACTTCTTGCATTCCCTCTATTCGCAGAAATAGAAGGAATTCTTTTCTACATCTTCACTACTTTAATATATGATAACTACATTGTTCTTGGACTCGACATTTTTCGATCTCAGTGTTAGCCCTTAACTGCTCTCTCTTCCCTTTTTAGTTATGACCCAGAGTTACGGTTATAACTTCTCGATGTGAAACTATGGCGTTCTTCCACAACTCCGTAGTGCTGTCCCAATATACCTGTTTTAACTTTGCCTACATGGATAGTTGGAACAGTGAAAGATGTCGACCGCATTTCCACTAGCTTCGAGGTCTTTTTCGAATGGGGAGTCACGCATTTCCCCAAGGGTCCAGCACAATTATACACCTTAACTTATCGTCGTTCATGGTGTTATTGCTAGGGCTTGACATTCCTTCTTGAAGCTTAGTCCAGTCATCCTAGCCTTCTGTACGACCTCTGTCACAAATCACAAAAGCAAGTGCAAATGCGTATGACTCACTGAAACCTAAGATGTTGTAACTGATTCTGCCTCTCAAAACACATTGGTCCCAAATAAACGCTAAATTCACTCTCTGCGTCATCTCTAGTAAATATCGCAGTTTCCATCCGCTTCTGGTCCGTCTCTGTCACACCGTACTTCCTGATTTGCGGTATTGTCTGCTTTGTTTTAGTCTATTTCGTTTCGGCACGCGAGTTCATCGCGCAGAACCGAGATGTTTGTCGTTATTCCGTTTGTTAGGGTCGTCAACAATAGTTCCGTCCCGTCCCTAGTATTGTTCGCTTCGTCGTAACTATTGTTTCTTTACACACTCGGAAAGTAGGGAAAACAACACGGGTGACGAGTGAAAGAAACATACGCCTTCATCAATAGTGAAATTCTTTCCAGCAAAATAATCGTAAAGCTTCGTTGAAATGTCAGATGAAATAAAAAATGAAACTAAGCTCGGATCTCAGATAAAAGCGAAAGAAATAAACTTTCATTCCAAATGGGTAACGCATGCAATGACTTCAGTTGTCGTTTCGATTAGCAGATGGTTAGAGGAACTCCAACACGAATAATTAAAACGGTGCCGATTAGCAATACGATTTCCTTGCCCATTTATGTAAACGCACACGCACCTACATGTGTGTGAGCATACTCCATTTGTTTAGCACGATTGCTTCAATTAGGCCATGAATTGTAATTGTGTGGTAATGTTATTGAGGTGTAAGCAGCAATTGAAAACAAAAATAAACAACAACGCAATGACCAAGCAATGTATCGTTGGATGAGGATGTGAAGTAACATAAGTGACTTAAAATGGAATTATACTTATGTGCCCCTCAAATGCCCGAACGCAACATGTACACGTAAAAACTTAATCACTGCTTGCATGGGGTTTGGTTACGTGTGGTCGCGTTTACAACTTGATTCATAAAGTGCAAAATTTTTAATTCAACATTTTTATTAACTTTTACAATCGCTGCTACATACACATCTGCTTTATCGCCTTTGGTCACCATTTTCGCCTAAAGTCACTTGTGAAATTTATTTAAATAGGAACGAGTGGAGGTGTGGATTTCCTCAATCCTCCCTATTTCATCGTAGGTGAACAGCATTAAACTCAACATTTTAAAGGCATGATCTTCTCAATGCGGGCTTCATTTTCGACTTGCTATTGTTTTGATGTACGAAGCATTTGGACTGCAGAAGCAATTTCAGACCATCAACTTGAGTTAGCTGAGATGCCAATGACCAACTCTGCTCCAACACAAGATGATATCCAAAACGTTTGGCTTTCTTCTAGATGAAACAGTTGTTAGCAAGGTTGTACCGTTTAAGGCCTTTGATGTAGCCTGACTGTCAAAATAGGTGTGCATGGATGCGTCTTGTCTGTCGGAACTTTGCCTATCGAGTCTAACTGAAGGTCTCAGAGACTCCGATTCTGACAACAATGAAACCGTGGTCAAAACGCCATCAGAAAAGCTTTTTGGGTTTTAAAAGCCACAAAAAAAAAAACACCCCATGGTTCGGCAACGAGCGCAGGCAGACGCATTCAGCGATGAAAGCAGTATATAAAGCGACGCTGGATAAAAATTGACGAGAGTGGTTTGTGAGCTCTACGAACTCAAGTGAAGGGAAGATCACTGGCTTCTCAAAGGAAAAAGAAAGATCTTGGGAGGCGCGCGATCGAGGAAATAGGGAGGTGTTGTCGAGAAATGAAGTCCGAAAGTTCTATCTATCAGCAACTATCCAAAGGGTATAAACTTCGTAGAAAGTTCCATGATAGAAGAGAATTCCGTCCACGCGACAAGATATCGATATCGAGACTTATGTCGAAAAAACACCTGAGGCAGTCTGCGGAACTCTTTAAAGCATCGGTCGATGAGCTGGTAGGGTATATACACCAGCTCACCTGCCTGATATGGTCGGAGGAAAGCATGCCCGACGTATGGAACATCAGTATTGTTTGCCCGATCCACAGGAGAGGACACTCCGCCAACTACCGAATACGTCTCTTAAAATCGCTTTTAAAATCTTCTCTGTCCCTTTGAGTGACCGCTTGAAACCAATTGTCAATAACCTGATAGGTCCTGCGCGGTTTCAGGTCGGTGAAGTCCACCATCGACCAAATTTTACGCTATGATCCTGAAAAAAAAACAAGAAATGAAAATCGTCACCCGACACCCTTTCGCCGATTTTAAGGCCGCATATGACAGCGTGCATCTATACAACGCCATGCTTAGTTTTGACATCCCTGCCAAACTCGTCAGGTTGTGTCAGATGGAGAATTCTCGCTGCATCAAAGTCGGTAACGATCTCACCGAGACCTTCAATGTCAAAAAAGGATTTAGACACGGTGACGCACTGTCACGTGACTTCTTTTATACCATCCTTGAGCATATAGTGCAAACCTCACTTTTCAACACAAGAGGCACGTTTTTCCAAAATTCGGCAGGCATACGCGGACGACATTGGCGTGATTGTTCGAATACAGCGACAGCCGTCAATGAGGCTTTTGTTGGCATTGAAACGGAAGCGGCTAAAGTAGGTCATGGTGGTCAACGAGGGCAAAACAAAGTAGATCCAAACCTCTATTAGCGTCGTTTAGAAAGTATGTGTTTCCGAAGTTGCTTCGATGTTATTTCGGTTTGCATCCTTGGGGTTTCGCCAAATTTAAGATTTATGTACGTGAAGTCAGTCAGTTTCGAGAAATATTTGCAACAGTACATGGGACTCGTTAAATAATGGCGTTTTTCTGGTCCCAGTTAACGACACAGAGCGACGTCTTGTTATGTATGCTGTCATCAAGAAAAGAAGCACAACATCGACGACTCGGCCTGAACGTCACGTCACATTAGGCAGCTACAGCTTCGAGGTTGTGAAGGACTTCATCCACCTCGGCTCAGCGGTAAACAGTGCAAACAACATCAGTACCGAGATCAAACGCAGAAAAACACCGCCAACCGAAGTTTTTTTGGGCTCAAAAGGCAATTGTGTAACTCTAGGATGTTGATCATCCCCGTTCTGCTCTACTGCGCAGAGGCATGACCTATACCCAAAGCGGCTGAAGAGAATCGTAGTCTTTTCGAGAGAACAGTTCTGCGCATGATGGCATTAGGCTCGTGGCCTTTTTGAGAGAAAAGTTCTGCGCATGATGGCATTTGGAGAAGAAAGTTCAGCCACGAACAGTGACATGAGACTGGCCAAATGTCTGCCGATCCAACGCCTAAGATGGTGAGCCTAAGGACAACTTAAATCACGCCCGAATAGAATAGAACAATCCACGTACAAGGTGGCGCACCCAAGTCGAGAGGGACCTCTGCCGGCTTGGTGTGCTAAAGTGAAGACAGGTGGCGAGAGGTGGAGGCATGTAGGGTGAAACCCAGGTCCACCTTGGACTGTAACGCGAACAATGAGTTCCTTTTATTGCGCCACTTTGTTGAAAAGTTGGGTGATGCTTCAACTGGGAGCTAGTGAGTGTGAATTCTCAACATAGGATCAACAACATGGTTTAAAATTGATTCTGATAACGTCCCATAATTTGTCTGGACTTGGGCCAGGACAATAAACGAGTGGTGTCAAGTCGCATGATTGCGACGGCCAATTGATAGAAATACTCGCCGTTAGATGACCCATTTGGTAAATTGCTCCTTTACAACTGTCGCTCGTATCGCATGTAGTTCCGTCTTATTGGAACCACATCTTGGATATTTCGATATTATAGAGCTCTGGCCACAGAAAAAGTTGGTTAACATCGCTCTATGAGACTCCTGAGACTATCGACGTTGTCGGTGTCTCCTTGCTCATTTCAAAAGCAATCAGGTCCGTTGATGCCGTCATACCATCCACGCACCAATTAGTTAATCTTTGTGAATGCGGTTGAAAATCCTAATCTCTGATCAACATTTCCAGCAGCCAATTAGCAAACAAACATCGTGGCCGACCAAACTGATGTTGGCCCAAATCCAACCGGATTTACTCTATGGCGATGCCCAATTCAGCGAATCACATTTCTGGGTCTTCTTCGATATTGGCCGGTACGATGGCTTTTCTCCATTCCGCACCGGTTTCTGTCTGGTGGTTGGTTTAACGTTCAAAGGAGTGTGATCACGCTCAAACTTTTTCACGGTGTGACAGATTGCTTGCACACTTGACCATGATGACGACCGACCCTTACGACGAAATTCAGCCGGATAACATTTTTTAATAATTTGCTCACGCTCACCAAGTGTGAAGTGAAGTACAGTACAGTGAAATGGCAAACCTTTTGAATATTTTGACAACTGGCTGTTGTTAAGTCTCCAACCTGTCGACTTCTAGTACATTAATTTCCTTGTCGTATCTTTTGTCAATTTTGGCATTTACTCTTTGTACATACATACTTTCTCATGCAATAACGTTTCGAAGCACATACTAGAATGGTTCATCATTTCAGAGGTTTGTTTTCTTGGAAGAAATTCCGCTGAAGAATTTAACAGCTGTCATTGGTGACTTTGACAGCTGCTGAAACATAACAATTGGGAGAACTGTCATTGCTCTATGATCACATTTTAAAAATGAACATGAACTCGAAAGACTGCACTCAAATCCCGCCGAAGGGGTTTAGAATTAAGAAGGAAGTAAGACAAATCAGATTGTCTGCCTGTTTTCTTCTTGCAGTGCTATGTCGCCGCAGTGCCGCAGATATTTGCTCAAACTGCTGGTACAGCAAGTCTCATTTCCTGCAGTCCTTAGTCCTTCAAAATTTATGCTTCTCGACATTATCCAACTGTTCTAAATATAGTCTCATTTTTCTTGTTACTGCAACCCTAGTCTGAGGCAAAACACCTCCGAAGCACTTTCCGTTGATGGGTTTGCTCTCTGGCCTTAATCTAACCCAATTTATGTAAACGAATGGAGGAGGGTAAGCAGAGTATAGAAGGATGGCAGTGTGTCAGTTTGATGGCACCAAATTGGAAACAAGTTACCCGCTGGCATTTGTTCCAAAAGGAGGTCAAACGAACAAGGATATGCAAGCAAGCTTCCGAAATGAAAAGATGATCTCCATGTGTAGTTTCCGATTAAATAAAGTAGCCAGCCGCGTATGTCTTTTAGTTAATTCTTTTGCAATAGGTTTCACCAGAAACACTCTTCCCTTCAGCAGCACATTTTCGATTTCATAGAGCCCGATAAAAACCGAGAGTGCACAGCAATGCTTCCGAAAGGGACATCTCAAATCGATGCACATGACTATGACGGGACATGCTCACTTTTACTTTCCTCCTTTCCGCATCCGCCGTGAAGTGCTGCAGCAGTATGAGGAAATGAGGTGGGAATAGTGCAGCAAAAAGCCCCAAGTCCCAAGCCCGAAAAAGCTTTTCAACGTGCGCCATCGGAACAATCGGTGGATGATTTTAAGTGAGCGGCATCACCTGTAATGCTATTACCACATTCAAACTAGCGCCTGTATTCAGGGTTTTGTTTCATAATTATGTCTCTTGTGTTTTGTGTGCCACTAGGCCACTGGACGAAGAATAGAACTTGATAGAAACTTCAATGGAACTTGCAATTGAGTGCAAAACATAGAATGTTCCATGCTATGTTTTGTTTTCTTTCTTCTTTTCACTTTTACTTTCTGTAAAATACATAAACATGTTGCGTGCAAGAGAATTTATGCGGCGCCATGTATGTACTTACTTTGGAGTTCTTGAATTGTTCTCAATTTGCTTTCGTACCTATTCCTAAGTTATACGGAAAAGTGATTAGTTTAGTTTGAGAGATGTCTTAATTTTGTGCAGACAGTAGACATATAGTGCATTCCCAAGCTGTTTGTATTTACTTTTATTTTCCGTTCGGGGCATTCGACTCGTACTCTGTGCTGCCTCTGAAGCACTGTCTGTGAGAGTGTAAGCGTTGGTGTGATGTAGAAATGCTGCAAAAAAGAACGAGGAAAGTGCTGACACGCCAAATTGGTAGCATTAATGAATCTTAAGTGAATTAGAATACCGATCTGTTGTATGTTGCCTCTCAACTTTATGCATCAACGTGAACAGGGTTGAAACGAATTCGGTTGTGGTTAATTTTTCGACACGCCTTGGTAAGGTAATTCAATTAAACATTTCGGGGGCTTTGCTTCCCTTGAATCCCTATCAATTTGCGGCGCCTGCCGAACGGTGTTTTATTGCGTCATCATATGCATGTATGCATGACCCAATAACTTGACTTCGGATCTGCACACTTAGCACTCTGTCCACGCACAAGGAATCATTATAAACTGAGCTCAACGATGTCCAGGACTTAAAACAGGCGCCAATAGCCTCGCTATCGATCTCGCTAAATACTTTTCGTCCCATTAAACAGCTTAGGCCATAAAAACAGTCCTCAACACTTTCATTAGATCCTGTCTTTTATTGGAATTAAATTGTGCACCCATGTACACGCGTTCGTTGTTAAACCCAAATTCATCACATATATTGACCCTCTCCGTGTTTCAGTTTTGTTTGAAATCAATTTTGAATAAAGCGGATGTCTACTGCAAGACAGATGCTTGTCCAGCGGAGAAGTTAATGCAAATGCATTCTATGTAACGCGCATTCTCTACAGTCTACCACCCCCATGCATGTGTGAATCAAGCTGCCTGGCAGGTGGTTGTTATGAAAAGGAGCTTTACGTACGAAGCTACAAAATCCCACCCTATGCAAATAAGGTACACCCGTATATGTGTATCTGCCCGAGTGTCTATATACAGAAGAAAAAGGTTTCTGAATGAATTCGCTTGTAGAAAATAAATAAACACTGCCCTTAATTCAGTTAGTGCAATTGATTTCAGTTGATTGCAAGTGCAATCAATTTCAGTCTGCGGACAGATTTCCCCCTTTTTTCTGGTGAAGAGTGAAAAGTGTTGTTAACGTTAATTCACTGTTTCGTTGTGTAAGAGTCGAAATTATGAATAGATCTTATTTATCGCCAGTCATTTCCGAAAAGATGAAGTGTTTTGAAAGTGAGTGCTCTTTTCCGTCATACACTTATTTATGGTTCTGATGTAATGATTGGATGGTCAAGTGGTGACTTGGGCAAGGATTTGATGACCGTTTAAATCAATTATTGCTTCAATTTAATTAGGATCCTGTTCCGATGAATGTGTGTTCATATTACGGTGTATTGCAAACGTTGTACTAGAATCCTGCCATGTGCTTAAGTTCGAAGACATGGTACATGAATTGAATTTAGATAGCAATCAATTATTTTCTTGGACTTTTGGAAAATATTATTAATTGGGTTTTTATTACACATACAGTGAGCGTCAAAAGTGAGTGCACAGCTTATATGTGTTCTGCGTTTTAATTAAAATTGAATTTAAACGGGCCACAGAAAAGAAAATCTTAAATGCAGTTTTCCACGTACGTACTTAAAACAAAAAAAAAAACTGGTCATATACCAAAAACGTAACGACATTTTGATCACTGATAAATGACCGTTCTGAGTTTTGCTTGGAAAGGCTCTTGGAACAGGTTACTCTTTAGATACCGGGTTAACTGAGCTAAAGCACCAACAAAGGGCGTCTTGCAATCTATCTAAGTCATCTTCTTCTTGCAGATGACTTAGTTATTCTCACATCTTCCGGGAGGGAACTCCAGCGCGTACTCGATAGGATTGTGGCCGTGGCTGACGCTGGGATTAAGGTTAATGTGGAAAAATCTGAGGTTTGTGGTAATTTCCAGAACGCCTGTTCAGTGCACTCTACATGTTAGTGGAGTCCCATTGAAGCAGGTGGAGAAGTTTAAGTATCTCGGGATCTTCGGATTCCTGTATAATTGGTCAAGCTGGTTCAATTTTGAAACAGCATCTGTAATCAGAAAGCGGTTCTCAACTCAAGTATTTAATCCAACTCTTATCCGTGGTTATGAATAAGGTCGCGAATACAAGCTGTTGAGATAAGTTTTCTTCGTTCTGTTGTAGAAATTACTCGCCGGGATAGGGTAATAGGAGGTTGAACAGCTGCTTCTTCGGTAAGACCTCTGCCTCGGTGGTTTGGTCACGCGAACGGAAAGGGATATGCCTCGATGGCTTGGTCACGCGGCAGAAATGTCCGCATCAACACGACTTCCGAGGCGGGCTCAAAGCTCAAAGAATTCAAAATTCGATTCCATCAGGTAGGCGACGGCTCGACAAAACCCACGACGAGGTGGTTGGACCAAGTCCAAAAACTCGCCTGGTTACGTTTGGGCATATCACCTGCTGAGTTAGAGTCGAGGGGGAGGATCGAGTTGGCTGGAGATCTCTCGTGCGTGGTTTACCAGAAGAATATGATGATGATACTCTTTAGAAACTTCAAATAAATAAATGCATCCATTTTGTGATTAGTGGGCACTAAATTGACCACGTTAGATGCTACCTAAAAAACCGATATTAGGACAGATTTCCTTATGTGATTTCCATGCAGCAGACTTACTTTTAAGACTTGAATTTTGCTTAATTTTTGATTTATGATTCGCAGTGCCTATAGTTTTTGAGATATCTTGATATTTTTTCTTGCTTTTTGTACGTTCATGATTGCCTTAGAAAATGCATTTTATGTCGGTGTCCAGGTTGGCATTATTTTTTTTTTTTGAGAACGAAGGCACCTTTATGGCTCTTTTCACTCACTTTTGACTCTGACTGTATATACAAAAAATGAGAAGTTGTAGGTGTGTGTGAGTGATTCAGGAACAGGTATTCAGGAACATTATCAAGTCTCTGATGTTCGTTCTGGATACCTAGCCGAGAGATGGAAGGGTTGCCTAGAGTCCCTCGTCTTGCTATGCCAAGCCCTGGACATGAGCACAGGAAGCGAGTCAAGGATTCAGGTTCTGCCGGGTTACTGGTTACACCTACAACAGTGTGTTTTATGAGAAATTCCTAGGCTAACTGCCCTATTGGGCACTGGTCCCTACTCATCGCTGTAATTGTGCAATTTCTGTGGAAGTCCTCTTACAAGATCTCTATTGATATGTTGCAGACTTGCTCTATCTTCCTAGATATTGCACAATTAGTTATCCGAGACCATCTAAGACACAAGTGGAATGTGTACCTTCATAACAGACGAGCTATGAACGGCAGCTCCTTGCTTGGCCTTGTTATGCCCTGAAGCACTTATTATGGTTCTGTTGAACATTTCCACGACTGCAGCCAGTTCATTGCGCCATTCTTGAAATAGTTTTGACGTTATGAAGATCGATGAAAATGCCTCGATTGCAGATTGACTATTAACGAAGATAGAAATTCTTGGCATTGGCGTTGTGTACGGATGAGGTTTAGAGAGCCAAGACCCAGCATCTCAGCAGCCACTCGTTAAAGGGACCTACAGACTTATGCTGGCTCCGAACAGCTAATTAGAGAGGCTTTTTTTTAAGACAGTTATATTTTTTGAGCATTGTAAGTGACTCGAACGGCCTTGAAAAGTATTTTGCTAGTACCGGGAATTGAAATTGGGCTGCGTAGGTAGAACAGTGTCAAATTATATACTGCCAGAAGTACAGACATTTTTGAAAGTGTCCGAAATATAGAAGTGGACTCCTGAAGTGTCCTGACAAGCGAAGTCACTCGGTACTGGTATAGAAAATACTTCCAATGTCTACCGAAAAAATTGAGATGAACTCGAATAGGGTAGGTGAGTGCGTAGACGTGTTGGCCTTCTCACTTAGGTCCGGCTGGACCCATTATGATGAATAGTGTAAGCACACACTTTAAAAGGTCTTTCTTTGTTTTTGCCACTTTATGTATCAACATTGACTGTATTGCAACCATAGTCACTTTGAATAGTTTCTTACAGTATACCCAAGTGTGTTTGTAAAAATTAAATATTAATCTGAAAATGCAAACAAATCCTCAAATAAATGAAAATTTAAAAGAAAAATGCAATTTTACCAAGAAAACAAAAATCGAATGTGATGTACGATGCAGTTTTTGCAGCACCGAAGTGAATATTTCTCACGGAGGAAAGTTTAACATTTGCTTTAAAAAGACTTATCGTGGGAAAAAAAACCGGCGTTGCAACTGACCACTGATGTGTGGAATGCATTCAAAAGAGAACATTCCATACCATAATCTGTGAAAAATCGCCGGGAGACTTCGACCACAGTAGAGTAAGTGTTCTCTTTAGTAAATGAATTGATTGTCCAACAGTAAAAGCCGGTTGAGCATTTCGACTTTAAGAAACATTTTGTATGTTAGCTAACATAAAAATGTGATTTCTGAAGATCTACATGGAAACTATTCATTCAAAGGCACGATCATTTAAATACTCAATGCCGATTTATCTAAATTTAAATTTGTATTTACATATTAAGTATTCATATAAGATATAATCTTAACCTAATGTGCCTATATATATATATACCATATGTATACGATTTAAATCAAATCTGTTTATACTATTGTGGTTAGACAATCCTACAGGCCGTTATCTGTCCCTCTGTACACTTAGACGTTTTAAACTCAACGATATTTCATCCTGAACAAAACGTCATATTTCAGCAAATTAACGTCCTCCTCCTTGAATCGCTCTATTTGCTGATGAAAACCTAATTGTTGCCAATTTTAAGTTCTCCATTCGTGAGTCGTCTTCAAACTTTAAAAACTATATATAAAATTATATAAATCCAGAATTTAATGCTAATTCAAACTGATCAAAAACTAAATTGAATCAGATATAAGAATAATGCACTTCACATGCAGAGAGATAAATTAAATCACCGGTTGCAAAATGCTCATTTCAACACTCAATCAAAAATAAATGCATTAACAAATCTGTGTTCTAATGCGTACACGAAAAAAGTACTAACTACTGAACAGAACTTTCTAAAAGAACACAAACATTTGTGCAAAGAGAGACAATTTTAATTTTGTGTTCCCAATAAAGAGCCCAGCAGTAGTTCAGTTAAATATCAAGTTGTTCTCAATTGAGAGAATTAATTCTGCCTTTTTTTTAATATCTACAACTACGGGTGTACATAGCTGGAACTGATGAATTTCATGCGATAGACCACGTTCGTCAAGCACTTGTGGAAGTACTTTATGTCATCAAGAACTAGAAAAAATGTTGACCACCAATGCAACGGTTGCTGATGGTTTGTCAGAGTCGACTACCGACTCTTCGGGTACTCAAAGAGACCACTCACAGTATGTTCCCACTACACTCGAATTTACACAAGTTCAAAAATGGCCAAACGATTGCAATTATTTGGCTTAACAAAGACAAAAGAGCTATATTTATTTACATGAATCCTTTTTGTTTAAACCAAACAAAGAATGAAAACAAAATCTGTCAGAAATTTGCAAGTTAACTGGTATAATGGTTTAGACATCTGCTGACTACACATGCATGACTACACTAAAACTGTCATAAATTGTTATAATACCCAAATTTCGTACACAAATTCATTAAAATTCGCGTAATTGGGGTAATTTTGAAATTGGTTCGTTGTTTGGGAAATGTTGGTACTACTATTTCGAGGGAAATTGCCGAAACTACTCAAGTTTGATTAATGGGAGTATCAGAAATGAAGTATGATAGAGAAGCACAACTTCTACCTCTCATGCCCTTTAAAATGTTGAACAACTATTTTTTATATCGCTTTCTAAAGCCTAATTGAACAATTAGCATTTACGTTATTTCGTGAATAACCGTCAAAAATGCATGAATAACTGTCCAAAAGTCTCAGAAATTCTTCGATGGACTAGGGGTCAATCGGCTGTGAAGTTGGGCATCTCTATAATACTTCATTTCTGGGGAATAAACTGGTGTTCAAAAAAACATTTTTACAGGGTGGGCCAAAGAAGAAACGTATCACTCTTGTATTAATCATGTGTCTAGTCGCAGGCTCCGTATTTCGTCTCAAATATCCGGCTTGCCCCTGATTTTTTCACATGCAGTGTTAAAAATGTCAGACGAAGTTAAATCTGGTGAACTTGGCCACCACCAAGAGATCGGACTTTTTTTGTTTAATTAAATGTTCAATCACGCAACAGGTCCATAGTTTTGATGATGTTCTGTAGGAATCCGGGAAGTCGTTTCTGGCGTTTTATCTGGAATCTCAAAGGAATTTGGATTGATAACTTTTTCCAACAAACGTTGTCTTCAGTGTAGATATATAGTAGTTTGATTGATGTTAAACTCTCACGGTCTTCATGAGAAGAAGTTCTGCCCGTCGACCGTTTTTTTTTTTTTTTTATTAACAGCACCTCTTCCAAAACGGTCGACCAACCGACAGAACTTCTTCTCATGAATTCAACATGAATTAAACTACTGACATAACACACTCGCTGCGTCATAACATTGATCGTTGACATGCAAAGAAAACATCAACTTAAATCGACTTAAAAAAAACTCCCATGTTTGACATTGGTTGGTGCTATTTGGTCCACCCTGTCCATATTCATACTCATTGAATCATGCAAAAAAATATGTTCCACATTATTTGTTTACATCATAGAGGCAGCAGTACATTAATTATTTTCTCCAGCTTAAAGTTTGTGTTCAAAATTTGATCCCATGCACACATGAATTTACACCAGTTCCCGCAGCGAGCTGTTAATCTTCTCCCCTACTCCTTCAGTGGAACTGGGGCACTGTTTTGTGAGGTGGAAGACACTCATTGTTCTGCCAGCAACAGCACTTTTTTTTTTCGGAACATCATCCTGCTTTTGTTACTCAATGCAGGCATTTGGCCTACATAAACGGAAAACTATTAAGTGTTTGTTTATTTTTTACGTGTCGATGCAAATAGTATTACACCCGAAACCACACCATTGTTTTGTTGGGATTTTACAGGAAAATGCTTTGTTCAAAAAATATCGCGAAGTAAAAGCCACCAAGCAGCTTCCTATCGAATGGAAATTCCATAAATGCAGTAGTTAGCTCAGTTGCCCCACGGACTTGAATAAAGTCTTGACAACATTTCAAATTTGGCAAAATACAAACGAATCAGTGCGACGCAACAACAGATTGAGGTTGATCGCCTTCAATTACGTACACATAAGCCAATAAGACTCATCCTGTGCAATTGGCAGTGCGATTGTTTTCGTTTTCCTCTCTTAAACTGGTTAGACATTAATCACATCGGAATAAATGGCATTGTGTCTGGTGTATGGACCAGGCTTTGCGTTGGGGGGCGGGAGAAACTGTTCAAGTTCATCAACCCAGAATAGGTGGTTTATTTTTCACGCGAGATTGCCTGTGTATCGCCCCGTCCCTGTATGGAATTAACATCGATTTCGTTTGACAATCACAAATGGCAAACACCTTTTGTACGAATATTTGATACCGTCATATGTATTGACCCCATCCTGATGATAATCAGATTACACGCGCTGAATTGCCAGTCTTCAGATACACCATAATTCTGTGCTTCTCCCCCCATATTCCTCTCTGCACATTTAACTTTCTTGGAAAAGAGAAAAATACACCCAGGAGCAACGGAGGAAGAGGGGGGAAACTTTCATTTGAGAACACAAGAGAATAGAAAACTGAAGCAGACTAATAACGATGAAAATTGAATTTAACCTTAAATTTTCCACTCTCCCAAGATTAAGATTATAAAACATACTCACACCGTCGCAGTAGTGCCGCCCGACGCGACGACACGGTAGGGCACTTGCGGGAATGTGGATCAAGTGGCTCTTAAAGGGAAGCGCTGACAAAACCGACTGAAAAGAAAGGGAAACTGTCTCAATTGATGTCATCTCCATTTTCATGCAGTATTTAACTTTAGCATTAATTTCTTTAGCAGTGCGGTGATTGATTTATTGATTGATCGATTTCAACTTGTTATAATTTTAGATCAGAATTCAGAGAGTGCGGCTGAAGAGTCTCGCATCCATACACACACAGCCTGTGAAGAATCACCGCGTAACAGTATGATGATGTCAACCCCGCCACCCGGTGTTCAGACCGACTCTGACGGTCTGATACTGCCGAAAAAAATAGTGAACCCTTGCCTGGAATCGTCGGATCGAAAGAATCTTCATAGAGAACTTATGTTCAACAATAAAATGTAAGTATCCAATTTTGTTTCTTCTTTTAATTTGACTTGAAATTGGTGAGGACTTAGATTGATTGTCATTGCAATGCCTTTCGAATGTCCCGGCTAAAAACATGCTGTTGTCTTTCTCGAAATTTGAGAAATTTGTGTCAAGACGAGTGATTGGTGTTGAAGCTAGGCTCAGGCTCATACGCGCTGCAGCGACCGCCGAAATTGCTTGATTGAGCCTCCGATACCTGGGTTCGATTCCCGGTACGAGCAAAACAATTTTTTCAGGGCCCCTCATCTTTCGGGTCACTGACAATGCTCAAAGAGTATAAGTGCCTAGAAAAAGCTTCTCAACTTTGGCCGGAGTCGGCATAAAACTGTGACGCCCATCAATTCCTGAAAGATCATTAGGACGCGAGAAGTTGCTGGGAGGCTAGGTCCTGGCCCTCTATGGGCTTTTGAACTCCACAAATTTGTGCATATTTTTGATGGGTGATGCCACGCTGTGCCTTCCCCGTCGGATTAAAACACACACCGGGAGATACTTTACGACAGTACTGGACATTGTGTTAAATTGTCTTGTCTGATGTGTTCTGGACCGTAATAGTCAATGTAGCCCGAATGGATCAAGGCTGAAAATATGTTTAGTCACACGCAGTGTAGCAGCACCATCGATTGATTGGGTGAAGTGACGAACATGCTTATCCCTCTAACCGTTATTACCGTCTTTTTTCATGCGGATATATAGAATTCTAAAAAGTGAAAGGGTTAGAGGGTTCTTCTACGTTCCTACCGCGAGGTCCGGATGAACTTTTACTGAAACCTCAATAGTCCGGTCCCACCGAGTTTGCAGTGGTTTCGCTCTCAATTTTTAAGTCATTCGCTCGTAATTTATAAGTGCCCGCCAAATCAAATGTCACTTGCTATGAATTTTAAAATGGCCGCCAGAACAGCTGTCTCTTGAAACACCAGAAAATAGAAAGAGATAAAATGAGAACATGATCACCAAAATGAACTGAAATTCACGCTGTAGAGTTGTTGACAACCCCTCATGGACGGATGAATTCAAGGGGACTGCAACTAGAAACAGCGAAGTTTCCAGGCCCCGAAAATGTATGGCGGAACCTGGTAGGCTCGAACAAAAATTCCTTTCGTTCGGTGGGAACGTAGAATTAGACAAAAGAAAATTGTTGAGAATCATTCATTTCTAGAAACACGAGAAAAGCTGCTTCGCATTTTTCTTGTGTTACTAAAAAATTATCTCATAAATTTGCGTCCAAAAACGTGCGTGGATCTACAATACCATAAATTAAACTACGCTGCCACAAAATTGTGTGGGAACAGTGGCACATGTGTCCGGGTGGGAAAGAACTGTGCAATTTATTGGAACTATATAGTCCAAGTGCGGGTGGAAGGGAATTTGTCATCCCACTTTTCGAGATCAGTTGATAGATCTGTTTGCATGTCAGATGTTGTTGGATGAGTAAGCTGAAGCAATTTGTTTATACTTCCGTTTGGTTATGATCGCAACATTTTCACATGGAAGCAAGCTTTGGTAATCGAGATGAGGAAACGCTTAAAAACAAGACAAATGTACACATATGACTTATTTTCAGAGTTACGATGTGACATACATCTTAAAGTACGATTTGCCGTTGGGACCAAGTTAACGGCACTATCAACGGAATGATCAATCCGTGGTAGCAGTCTGACTGTGGGAATCACAATGGCCCAACATGGTCTAAGTGTGCTGGTGAATCCACTAGCAGACTCCCCTCCCTACCTGCCTGCTTTTAAGATTCTACTGAGCTCATACTTGGGATAGTATGTTGAATTACTTTAAATCAACTCATTAATCCACTGGTGTCTCGTGTTGTGGAGAAAGGATAGCCAAGCCAGTATAGTTGCCTGGAGCACATCCAATCGAGAGAACCGTTGATATAGCACGTTCATCGAATAGAGTTTTCATTAATTGGAATCCATGCAATCGACCAACGACGTGACATTGCCACATGTTTGTAGCGATTTCCAGTGACAGTAATGTCACGGTAATTTTTGTCAACAAAAGCAATGGGCCAATCAATCACACCGCTGAAGAAGTGAACGTATGAAGTGGTACTTCTTCAAAGCGCATGAATGTTTTCACCTGACCACTAACACATACTTATTCTGTTTTTTGGCAAAGTCTAAAATGCACATGGCTTTACGATGACATTGGTAATCGGCTTCCAACATCTGTAGAGCCCAATTCAAGAACGTACATCGTTTCATCTTACAATTGTGCAGTCCAAGATCCTTTCTCTAAGTTGCCGTCACCGACTCGGAATACATTCAAACGCTCTCCCGTTTGTGAACTTCGTCAAGATAAACATGCTGTCCGTTTTGACATTGACAGTTTAGTCATTGGTTTAAGGGTGCATTCACAGTGAAAGTTCAACTTTATTTTTTCAATGAGAATCGAACAATTTCCTTTGCACTTTTAGTCACGTTCATCGATAAATTGGAACGAAAGAGTCACATTTCAAACATCGAGTTGGTCGCCCAATAAATGGGTTGAAAGAGAACTATCGGATATAAGTAAAATATAAATAGAGAAAAATGTAAATAATATAACTCTTGTAGTGATTGAAATGACCACTTCTTCGCTTATAACTTCCAATTGACACATGATGTAGTTTCTCAGTTTGTCTGCTGACAATTAACGAACATGGAGCAAGAGTTACGATGCACCAAAAATTGAATCTGAGTGAACAATATTGTGGCATCTAGGGCTCTGAAAACTGAAGATAATTATCTTAGAACATCATCATCTTCTGACCCGCACGAACCAACCACCTCGTCCTGGGTCTGCCAAGTTGTCGCCTACCTGATGGAATCGCATTCAACATGTGACAGTTTAACGCCAATTTGGGTTTGCAAATGTGACAAGCCTTTTTTGTTTGAAATTAATGCTAAAAACATTAACGCCGTCACACAACTGTTGAAACAGTGTTTGCATTGCGTGACATTTTTTCTGGACGTGTGATTTCTGGAAATAATGTGGAGTTCACCTGGCGTCTGAGATCGTGTCATCGAGTAATTCTTAGAACTATTTTTTTTTTTTTTTTTAGATAAAGTTGCCCACGCCTATGTTCCAGATCCGAATTTTTCTATGCAGATCTCAGAATGAATACTTTGGACTAAAAGTAAAACAAAAACCAAGCAAAGACCAGTTTTATAGAAATGCTTCACCCTTTTATTTATATGAAGTGGAGGCACCTCTAATTGCATGCTATTTCGAATTAACATTGACTTTCGTAAGTCTTTGCTTACATTTATGTAAACAAGTAAACGTCAAACTAACAATGATCTACGTTACTTGTATAAACATAAATTCAACTCGCGTCAACGTCCTTCGTAAATGTCAACAAATTTTAGTTTACTGCAAGTCGGCAGCGGGCAAATTACGCGGCCATAGTAAAGTATCTGTAGGAAAGTAGGCGGATTTGATTTATGAATATTTTGGTAGTAATTTTGAAAAATGCTTTACCAACCACTAAAAGGTGTAATAAAGATGATGTGAAATTTACTAATTGCCACCAGATTGCCCGGAGGATTCCATAATGAAGACTAAACAAATATTAAAACATTTTACACGAAATTTTCACATTCGAAGATTGTAGTTCTTGGAGACGGCGAAAGTCATGTTCCTTCAGCACCAAATTGTTTTTGAAGATTGCTCATTATCTGTTGGGTAAATCTTGTTCCAAGTTTTCATTGTTTTTTTTAGTTTATCATGAGTAATTCCATAATTATTCCAGGCTATCATTTGATTCAATATTATACGAGTATCTCGTTGGTAGATTACCTTCCCCTTCCTCCATAAAGCAAATGTTTGGCTCGTAGGGGTGAATGTAGAGGTTTGATGTCCGAAGCTAAGTGCTGACACTTCAAATGTCAACGAAAATCTGCAAGTATCGCCAAATCTAAGTCTAAGTCCTTAATTTCGACGTTTTTTTTAAATGGCATCACAGCTGTCAGCTTCAATGCCAGACACTTAACACTAATTCACAGGATACTACTGATAACTACTGCACACCCTCTGTTTGGTTCGCTTCCTATTTATTGAATACCTGTTCAATGCATTTCGATCGCAGACACAACGTCAGCGATCTCACAATAAATGAAGCAAGTGCAATTCTTAAGAATACGAAAGTAAAATTAATGCCTAATCACCTGTTGGGTGATTGACTTAATAAATAGGTCATATATGTAGCTTGGATGACCCTCCCCAATACTCTTCTTCTCCGGCAAGACCACAGCGTAAGCTTTTCCATCTAGCCTCTTCAGATCTCTTCCCCAGTCCTTCCTAAAAAGGGCGAATCTTCAACACCGTCCTCCTACCGAATCATACCGAACCTAATTCTAATCTTTTCACTCCTTCGCTGGTGCTTTCCAATGCTTTCCAAAAAATCCAAGACTTTCCAATTCTTAACCTTCGTAAAATTAAAAAATTAAAATGTAGGGCTAACATCCGCCCTAAGCTTGAGTACAAGATAATCGTTTTTCAGCCGCACAGGAATATGGAATGCTCCCAGCCTCATATTTCCTACACACTGCAATCCACATACCAATCTAATCTGCAAACTTATGTGCACAAGAACCTCTTCTTCCTTTCTCCCACTATATCAAATTAAATAAAAAATGGTTTGCTTAACTCCAGAAAAAAGCAGAAATGAAGTCAATGAACTTGCGTACGAACTTTGTGTATTATAACAATTTATGACAGTTTCAGTGTAGTCATGACAACAAAAGTATCAGATTCCTAAACCATTATGACAGTTAACTTGCAGATTTCTGACAGATTGTGTTTTCATTCTTTGTTTTGTAAATAAATACGGCTCTGTACTACTCTTTTCACAGTCAAACCAAATAGTTTCAATCGTAAAGTAAACACTTTGGACAATTTCGAAATTGCGATGCCGAGATTGTGCAATTTCGAGTGTAGTGGGAACATGCTATAAGGTGTTTTCTAATCGAGAACAAAAAATAGCTGCAGCCTTTTGCACGTTTCGGAGTTATTCGGAATTTTGTGAATCCCGTGCAGTAGGTAAAACCTCATAAGTCTCGCAAGCAATTGATGTGCTTTGGCCTCCGGAAAATCATATTAAGGTGAAGAAACAGTAGAATCTCGATAATGTGAACTTATTAAAACATGACCAGTTCACAATTTAGTGAGATCCTCATTATCGAATGGAAAACACATTAAATACAGAGGACATTCTTCTGAATAGGTCTAAACATAAGTAGCCAGTCTCCAATTTTTTCTAAAATTCGAAGGAGAGGCTATACACGAGCGTCCCACAGTACAAGACACAACAGAAAATAAACTAAATTAAACTCTTACACCTGAAAAAATTTATATATTTTATATATGAATATTTAATTTATTCAAATAAGTTACAATTAAGTCTTAAACGATTTAACGATTCTGAGTTAATTGAATTATTAAAAACTTAAATTATAATGAAAAACTTCTTCCTGAAATCGATTAAAAACAAAAAAAATCCTACCCCACCCTATGCCCACTCACAACTTCCCACCTGCTCAACAGACCACTAGTAGGTCCACTGCTCAAACTGGAGGTTAATGCCATGTTTTGCGGTCAAACATGTCATTGTGCGCTGGGTGTCTAGGTTCAGTTTCTGAGAGAGTATATCTGCCTGTAAAATGTTTTTCGTCGTTCGGGTCGGAACTTTGCTCCAACACCGTACTGTAGATCCGCAAATATTATCGCGATTTCTCTCTCTTCACATGAACATTTTCAGCACTCGAAATATATCCCAATTCTCATATAAACACAAATTCTCTATTTTTCAGTGGTAAAAGTGTCCTCAATCAAAAATCAGAACTGCAAAGGGTTCTCGAAAAGAAAAGGGAGCGGCAGATCTTCCTCCAGCAACAGCAGCAAGAAGCAGTCAAACTCGAAACAGGACTCAAAGGCGAACTCAATCGTGTCATCATGGAGCGGGCTCAAAAGCTCGAAAAGCAAACCAACCCGTCAATTCAAGAGCAAGATATCGAAACTCACGTGAACCCCGAGTACTTAAATGCGCGAGCGAAACTCCGTGCCCGGATCGAGATGAAATAAATCAGAACACAAAACATTACGAATGCTGATGAAAATTGATTTTTCTTTGTACGAGCATATTTTTAAGTGTATTTTATTCTTCTTTTTTTTACTAACCCGCTGAAGATATTTTTTTATTTCTTTTAAATCTTTTGTAACTATTTCTTTCTGAACCAAAAACCAAAACTCCAATATTCTAACTCGTTTATTGTGTACAAATATGTGCATTTGTATATGGTTCTGAACTACAAAATGTTTGACGCGTTATTTTTTTGTCGTTATGTTTAGTTCAGGATATTATTTTGTAAATAATTAATTTTTATTTTAATTGTAAACAACACAAAGAAACAAAACATTAAATTTAACTCTGCTTATATGCCAAATTAACCTCAAAACAAAACAAAAACAAAAAAACAATCGAAACAAACTTTAAGTGATTTAATATTTGTTCAATTTAATTCTAATTTTTATTGTGTACGATCATTGTAGACCGGAGACCCGCACTCAAAACAAAGCAGATATCTTCTCAATTGTGCTTTGTTTGTTTTCTAAACTCCCTGTTCTTCAAAGGTGTGATCTTAATTTGTATTTTATTTTCGAGACAAGGAATTAAGTATGTTTTATGACAATGCTTTAATTACACTTTTAACCAACAACACAACCAAGCCTTGTGTTTTATTTAAAAAATGAAAAGAAAAGAGAATATAATGGAATCTACTATATTTGTTTATTAGCAATGAATGAAATTATAAACGAAAATATATATGAAACAGAAACAGAAACAAAAAGAAAAAACCAACACAAAAATAGCTAGATTGAATTTAGTTTTGATTTTATTCTCAAATATGTATTTACGTAAATAAAAGTTAATTCTTTACAGACAAGTTACAGCATCAGAAATTATATAGAGTATCTATACACTGAAATCTATTGATAGAGAGTTTGAGATTTATTTAGATGTGACGTTGAAAGTTACAATTTGGCATGCGTTACTAGGAGGGCAGAAGAAATCTTTGAATCTTTCTTTTGTTGAACAAAAATTGTGTAATTGACTATATTTAGAGTATATATATATGTAATAGTAATTCTTATTTTTAACTTTGATTGTATTAATACTTGTATATGTGACACAAAAACTGAGTTATAAATAATAACAAAAAAACAAAACAAAATAAAAATTTAGAATAAGTATAAAATTTAAAAAATAATAAATTTTGTTTTTCGTCCTCCATTTGCAAATTCCGAGTGAACATTGTCCTTCTCTTGTGGCGGCGGTGGCCTTGTGGGTTTGATTCGCTGTGCGAGCAAAATACCTTTCACGGACCCACCTCTTTCGAGCCGCTATGCGCTCAGAGAGTATGACTGTCTCGAAAAAGTTTCTCAAATTGGCCGTTCCGAGTTGGCACAAAACTGTAGGTCCCTTCCACTCGTCAGAGGACTATAGCTCGCGCAACACGAGTGGTTGCTGGGAAGCTAGACGATGGGCTGTTGCGCCACCCATTTCATTATTATTATGGGGTCCATAACTTAATTCATGCTGTTTTTTTTTCGAATTTTGAACGTTTATTTAAGAAAAACATGTACAATAGTATTATTCAAAGTATTGCCCATCTAAAGCTATGACCTTTTCCCATCTATCTGGAAATTTGTGGATCCCATCCCAAAAGAACTGCGCTTGGCAGCCAAGAATGAGTCAAGCCAATTTTTGATATTCTGCTCTGATGTGAACCGAATTTCAGTGAGGGCGTTCTGCATCTGAACAAATGGTAGTCAGAAGGGGCAAGGTCTGGGCTGCACGAATTAAGTTATAGACCCAATAATATTCTCTGCCTCTGCTCTAATTTCTGATCTTGATTCTTCTTCTGCGTCCGTCGCTACAGCCTGGGCTGGGCTTCAGCCAACATGCCTCTCCATCTAGAATGATCTTGTGCTGATGTTGCTTGATCAAGTTATTGAGGTCTAATTCCAGATGTGTACCAAAGGCGTGCCTTCCTTTACCGTGTTGTCCCTCGTCCTCCCGGGTCGGATCAATGGTTTCCATTCGTTCTACAAGACCTAGGAATCTGAGACGAGAGACTCGAACTCAGTTTGTCTGAGATCGATGTCACTGTGCAGCGTGGTTCAGTAAAGTTCGTGGTTCAGTCTCCTACGGGACTGAAGATTATACGCAGTACTTTCCTCTCGAAGCGACCAAGAATTCCCTCGTCCATTTCGGTTCATGCTTCTGCTCCACACACCAATACTGGGACTTTCGAGGTCTTAAATAGTTAAACCTTGGTTCTTCGAGAGAGGGCCTTTTGTTTCAATATCCTTCCAACCCTATTCCTCTGTTTTATTTCCGTGGTGTTGTCATTGAATGGATTAACTTCGGAGCCTAGGGAGACAAAGTCTATCGCTACTTATATATGTCTATATTGGTCCAAGGCGCCGGTGTTGGTGGACCATAAAATCATTATACACTTACCCTCATTCACTGCAAGACCCATCTTAGCCGCTTTCTTCTCGGTGTTCACAAAAGCCCTACTGATAGGCCGTGATCTTGTGAAATATCGTGCCTCTGGTGTTGAGGTTTGAGTCACGCGCGATCTTCTGGGGATCGATGTTAAAAACTTTCTTCTTGTCTTGTCTTTTTTCGACATCAAAGGTCTCGGGGAAATCTTTACATATCTTAACAGACCAACGGGAAAAGATTGACGAGTTTTTGCAGGTATGCCAAAACTAGACAAAGCGCTGTATAGCTCGTTTCTATAAATACTGTCATGCGATGCCTTAAAGTTGATAACTAGATGGTGGGCATCGACTTGAAACACCTGGGTCGTGGCCACTGTTTTACAAGCGAAAGTTATTCTTATATCAGGAGTTTGACATCAAATAAGATCACATATGAATACCGAAGTCACCTTGACATATAGCGGAACAGTCTAAATCAGAAATGAAAGTGATACGGTAGAAACAGCCGACTTCTCTCTCACGGCTTTTAACATGTGTTGACAACCTGTTGTATCGCCTACTTTGGTGCACTTAGTTTCTATACAATTTGGGAATTTAATTCCAAAAAACCGTGTTTTTAATTCCCTTTAAATGTGAAATAAATTCTTAAAACGGCGACGGGTATAAGACCAAATTTCAAAAACCCACTAAGGCGCTATTCTTTTTTCCGCCCAACGAAATAAGACGGAATGTAAAATTTGGTTATCATCACAACCCGTAGTGCATTTGGGCTTAGCCTCTACAACAAACAGTTTTATGACAGCCGAAACGTTTCCCTATGTCGTGTTAGGAAGGGCTTATCCTTTAACTAGTTTGATACTATATCATTTCCAGCTGTTTTCAAAGAATGAGCCCGCGACAGAAATTCCTTGCCATAGACTGGGTCTAACAGTGGATAGATGCGTTTTGATTTTCTTATTGAACAATAAACTGCAATAACAACCAACCTAGCAACTCGCACTATTGTTTTTAGTTCCCCCGCTTAACAAGAGAAAGAAACTTTGTCGCATGGAATATAATTTCCATCTGTCTGCACTGTTTGTATCATGCAGTCGTAACACTTTGAGTTATCCGCTTTGAAGCGTGCAGTTAAAACTGATTCGGAAATGGAATATGTAGTAAATTATATCGAAACTCAAAACAAAGCTGCTACCGTCATACTGCCGAATGACGGGAAAAGAATAGTAGGAGAACGTCACCGCTATGAATATTAATTCATAACTAAGAATTCAAAATCCCTGAGATAAACGTTATTTTATGTTCGGATAAGAAGCATTTATCCGTTTTGGATTACTCGTTTGTTGTGTTGTCCCCTTAGGTTTTTTTTTAACGTAAGCGAAGACAATACCCTGGATAGCTTATGCTGAATGCATTCATTTGCAGTGTCACAGGTCCACGCACGCTAATCCAAAATTGGGAAACAAGTATGATTTAAATATGCAGTCATTGATGAGTGTATTGAAATAAAATTACAAAAATGATTCGAAGTTTATAATACAGGTCTTCATATATCTTACCGACTTCTTCAATTTGTTAGTAAAAGCGAAGACAATCACCAAGTTGCTTTCGGAGTGTAATGCTGAATGTACTCATTGAATATGTAAAAACAATTGATGTTTTTGTAGGGGAATTAGTTCCATAATTTAATTAATTACAGTCGGTATCAATTGAATTTTACAACTATTATTTTCACGTTTGTTAGTTTCGTTCGCATAAAAAGTTCAATTTATATATCGCCGACCCCTATCGGCAACTAGCGAAACCACGCACAAGGTCGCCCTCTAGATTCAAGCACTTTCAACGCGCATTGCACCTCCATTTTCGACCACTACTCTCATTCATTCATACGTCACTTTTGTGATAGATTTTTCGCTGAGCAAAAGGTCGTTCATGAATATTAAGCAAATTAATTTGCTTTTAGATTGTAAAAAAGTGCTGTGAAGAACCTTTCCGTTGGAAAAAAACAGTGATAAGAACATAATTTGCATATAATTACTAATAAATTATCCCAAAAAGTGAGTTTAATCGAGTAAATTTGGCTGAGAAAAAAAGAAACCCCCCCAAAAAAAAAGAAACGAGTAAATGCAAGAAAATGTCGAGAGCTCATAGATTGTAGTATGTGTGGTTGTGTATGCGAACGAGTAGTGCGAACCTCATGGAGCGAACGAGACCGAACAAACCCGTCTGTTTTTCGTGGCCTGTCTCTATTTTTGCCAGTGGTTACGGTTGCCGTCTCCATCTTTAATTTTTTCTTAATCCCTTCCACATACAATCGAAGACGAATATTATTCCAAATAATAATTGAACTGAACAAGACGAAAATTGCATTTGAAATTCATTTTGAGAGGTTTGTGAAAACGAGATTTTCTGGCAGGAACTTGAAATAATTAGGAAAATTCGAGATATTGTTTTCATTTCTGTATGTAGTGTGGCGACTGCTTGAGCGTGTGTGTGTGCGCGTGGAAAAACTTTACTGAAGCATTTTTTCTATAGTTTTTCTTATGGTAGGCTGTGCGCTCCCAAAGTGTTGCGAAATGGAAAAAACGAAGAGTTGAGTACTGCTTCAAAGAGGTGGGTCCCCATGATTGTTGGTTGTTGAACGAAACTTTCTAAAAACAATAAAAATGCAGTACAAGTGTGTTTTCATTATGTGCGAGGTCATCCGATATACGAATTGCTGCAGCGACCAGGTGACTGTAAAATGCCACAGATGTCTTAATTGACCAGGAGTAACAAATGAAAACATACATATAAAGTGAGACATCTGGTGTAATGCTTGGATTTCATGTGAATTTTGATGAAACGTGTACGATTTTGTTTGTATACCGGTTGTTGATAAACACAATTCGATTATTTCATTCATCTAGTAATGCTAGTTGAATAAACAATGACATTTGCTTGAAAAAAAACAAAACACAAATCGCCTTTCATTGATGATTAACTGGAGACGGGGACCCAATTATTGAGTTGTTTATACAATTCTTCTTTGGAGCTGTAGGCGTATCCAATTCGCGGTTTTCGAAAGAATGTCAGCCCCTGAAAAGGGTTTTATTTTTGTTCTCTATGCTTGTTTATCTCTTGTCTGTACTGGAGTTAAGTGAGTTTAGTGAAATAATATGCATCACACGGGTTCGATTAATTGGCTAGGTATAATTTAACTTCATTCATTTTCATAGCTGTCAATTGAGATTGTGCGTGGGTTTCTTTTAATTTTTCTCTTGGAAAGATATTGTTTTAGCGGGAAAAAAAATGGGGTAGAAAATGACACAGTTCATTATCACATAAGTCACAAAGTGTACGAGCTCTCCATGCACTTGATGTGTAAAAATAAACAACGGCACAATTAACCACACGGACCGATTGTATTTACCAATGTATTCATAGATTTTGTTGTCTTCTATTTTCAGAAACCGAATCATTCTCCTAGGGATAGAACGTATAACAATTATTCAGCAGAGATAAACTGGAAAACATAAAAATATAATTTAACGTGAATTAGTACAAATTTATATGAAACAAGATACAATTAATTATACGTAAACAGAAGGAACAAAGGTCGCAATATCTACTTTGAGATCTGGTGATCTCAGAACTACGTTCATCGTACAAAATTAGTTGATATTAATTTTGGTTGGGAGAGTTAACTAATCATTTGTGATAACATATAAAGCAATTTCAAAAAAATGCTTATAAACAATCCTGACGCGCTTAAAAATTGGCTTGTGATAATACTGGAACCGCTGTAAGTACATAATTTAAAAAATTTCATTTAAAATGTCATTTGCGATAACCTAATTATCTGTCTTAATTAATATCGGCTTTTAATTCAAAATGTCATTTGAATGGCTTTGAAGAATCGTTTGTAAAGTACAATAGATGAACTCTTAGGTGTTCTCATGTTTTTATAGCACGATGAATGTCTCCTTCATACTTGTAGGTCTCATGACCCCCGAGGGGTTTAAGAGATTAATTTTGGTTTGTTGAGACTTGTCGGTCTTGTGACAAGTGTACTTCTAAATGACTTGGAGCAAACTTCTAACTTCTCTTACATAATCAAATATGAGTGAAACTATCACAAGTAATTACTTCACGGAATACCAATTGCTATACACAGCGATGCTCGCGATTTAATTGCATGTACAAATTAGACACATCCTTCCTGCAATTTCCCCATAATGAGAGCTTCACACACTAGACATTTAGAAGACTCAGCATAATTCGCTGTAAGCAATTATGACCGACGTCACCACAAACCATTGGCATAACATTCATTGGAATCATTTTTGAAAATTAGTTTGTGGACAGTTGTGTATGTAAAGGTTATGTTTAAGTACTCTTTAGTTATACAGTAGTTTTTATTATGGTGAAGGGTTATGAATGATTTACATTTTTATCTTAAATCGAGCGGTGATCACGACAAACGTTTTCCAAGCTGCTGTCGGTTTATTGAATCTGTCTGACTGTAGATGCCTAGACCCCCTGCAGTTCGGCTCTTTTTGAAAAAGAGATCCTTACAATCACCACAGAGCTCAATACGCGTCGAGCAACATTCGTAGTGGTGCGAATCTTTTCAAAGATTTTTTTCGAGTCGAGTCGCGTTGTCGTTGAGATAGGATGTCCACTGGACCATTGTTTTACTCATAAATTGTGATACGATTTATTTAATCCAATTTTATTGTGGATTATCTGCAAATGCATTCAACCGAATTAAGGTGTATTTGAAGGTTGTCAAACAAAAGGTTGCAGTAACCAAATAACCAAGAATTTCTAATGTATTTTGTATATGCATATGCATCTCCGTTCATATAATTCAGATCTTCAAAGCGAGCGTTACAATTCATTGGCTTACATTTATGGCCACGATTTTCTTGATTAAACCATAATTACCTTTTTTGTGTAGAAAACTAAATCATTATTTACGCATTGTGCTTCACCTAGAATCTAGGCAAAAGAGAAAACAACTCTCATTGTGTACTACGCCATCGATTTTGTTATGACTCGCGATTCTGACAAGTTGATCTGATCTAGAACCTATAACTTGACAAGTATTTTTTTTTTCAAAGTATTAAGATTGCTTGGGAATTATGTATTTTCGTTCTTTTGCATAGCTCCTGCGTAGCCCTTTGTGATTGTAAGTTAACATCAAAACGAGAAATAACTCGTTTAGGAAATTGTTCTTACAATTGAGTCAAAATGAGTCGTGTTGTGTGAAATGTCTATTGGAACCGCATAGCCTTCGTGCCTAAAGAAGTCGATTAACATGAGAACTGCATCTTCCATTATCGAAAAATTATGGACCAATGACAGGAATATTCTGTGCATGTACAACAATTTGTTACTTCATCGGGGTGATTTCTAATAAAAATAAATCCCGGACTTTTTTCCCTTTGTTCCCACAAACTGGTATTGGGCTGGGTTTTCGAGGAGATGTTGGGACATGTTAGAAGGTTGCTCAGACAGAAGTTTTCGCGAGCTTCTTTAAATAAAATTGATCTAGCGCTTAGAGGGTTTTACTCCCACTGTCTTCCCATGTGGTGCTTGGGGGGCTTAAAGTCAGCCTATTCTGCTGGCTGACAAAGGCTACTAGCTCCCAAACTCGCGCCTTAAGTGGGTCATTACAATATAAAGAACGGGAGAGTTTTGTTTCTCTAGCTGGCTAAAAATTTAGTACACACAAATTTATTACATCAATCAAAAGTTTAGTACACTGAAATTTAGTACATCATTTTAGTACATCAATCAAAAATTTAGTACATCAATCAACACCTGTCCATCGTTTGTTTCTTACCATTTTAAAGTTTTATCATTTTCCATGGTCAAAAGAATAGAGTCGTGTGTTATTGTGAATTGCGAGCATGCGCACAAAGTTCTGAAAGTCTGAGGCCATAAGAGACGAGCGTAAGAGTGATTGTGTAAATTTCCAGAAATTGAAGAGCATTCCCGACTCACTTGACGCTTAAAGCTAACCTTTATGAGGCAGTACAATGAACACGAATTGTTGTCTGAGTGCTCCAGTATAGAGACAAAAAATGTGGGTGCCCGGACACTGTGACATTCAAGTGAAGCGGACGAACTCGCTAGAAAGGTAAAAGATCTGCAAAATTTCTTCCATGCTACTATAAACTGGTAAACCCAGCTCAAGCAGCCAATCGGCGTAACGCCTTAGAGTTGATCTTTATAAGAGGGCGCACAACTAACATATAATATATGTAGAGAAACCTATTGAATGGGACACACCAAGGGACTAAGGAAATGCGAACCAAATTGATGGTGCCCCGACATGAGAGGACCTCAAAATGGTGCCAAATATCACTCTGTACCAATTCTACCTTCTGAAATATTGGGTCTATAACTTATTTATAACTATTCGTGCGGTTTGCTAAGAGATGACGTAACTTGTATTATTCTATTGGGGCATGCGTTGGAAAGCTACTGTCATTGTACGTCATTTCAGTATATGTCATTCATTTGAAGCGTAAGCAAAAATCATTTTATTTTTCACTCAAATATGTCGAACTTTGTGGCTGAAAAAGGGTTTTTGCGGGAACACTACACACGACACAAGACGCCACAAAAGAAAGTCATTTTTGCATCGGATTGTTACTGGTGATTAAAAATGGATCCATTGCGACAACCCCAAGCGCAAAAAATCATATGTGAAACCCGGCCTATCAGCCAAATCAACGGCAAAGTCGAATATCCATGGCGCGAAGGTAATGCTCTGTATTTGTTGGGATCAGAAGGGTACGCTGTATTATGAGCGGCTAAAACCGGGTGAAACCATCAATGGACAACGCTACCGAACACAATTAATCCATTTGAAGAGAGCAGTATCCGAAAAAAGCCCGGATTATGCGACCAGACGAAAATAAAACCCGCGCGAATTAAGTTATAGACCCAATAGAATGTTCCTGAAGTGTTACCTTTCCATTATAAATTATTAAATAAATACATGTGTTCAATTTCAATGACTGCAGAACGAGAGCAATGATTCTTCTAGAAACCCTTATGACAGTCCGGGGGAATCCTGCATTCTTTTCTCTATCCTAAAGCATGTACATACGCAGATGCACACATCCTCACAATGAGCTCTGACACTTGTAGAAATTATCTCTCTTCGAGAGGTACCTCGTTGTCAGAGGTTCGGTTATATGAAAAACCCGAGTGTGCTATACATTTCGGAGCTGCCCCAATTACAGAGTGTCCCAAGTAGGACGCTTTACTGTCCCATAAACCCAAATGATCAATGATCTACTTGAACATAGAACAAGAACAGCAGCCGGGATGTGGTGTTCCTTCTCTGTGAAGGAGACGGAGTCGAACCACATCTAGCGAGTTTGTTGACGTCCCATTATTCGAATTGTTACGCTGCTCCCGTATCGTTCAGCCGCTTGAAAGGGAATTTTCTTCAGTTGTGGAGGTGTGATGCTTGGAATCTAATACTAAGTTCAAAATCTGAACTTCTGCCCTATTTGTCACAAATAGACAGTCTTTTAATTCTAAATCAAAAATCTAATTTCCGAGTCAATTGCTGATGACATTTTTCAGTTCATTCTTAGTAAACTCTCATGAAACTGAGACGTTGCTTTACAAACTGGTTGTATGTTCATTGCAGTTCATTAGACCTATGACACCGTCATTTTTGAACAAACGTGTCCTAATGTCATCGCCGACGAAAAAACACCGCAGAATTGTGGCACTTTGTGGCTTTTCGGTGCCCGAAAGAAAATGAGATTCTTCACACATTTTTGAGAAATGCCCAATTCTCAATCACACCGTTAGCCACGACACCGATACGTCTAGCTGACCTTGCAGACGAACACTAGTTTTTAGTGTAACATCAGTTATCTTCCACATACATTTCACCGGCACCCGGTTTGTTCCACATTTCCGCTTTAATTTCACGGTTTTAATAGTGAACTCGTACATATTTCTTCCGAGCTTACGTACTAAAACACGTGCGTGTTTTATTTTATCTATTATAACATAATGACAGTGTCATGCACGGTGTTGGTTTGTTAATCTTTTTCTGTCATGTAGCTCGTTATCAAAGATCAGATATTCATCTGATCGGCGGTGGGTTCTTGTTCGCCCCACATTGCCTAACCATGTGCTTCGTTGTCGTCAGACGAATTGATGTCACTCAATAATCTGTGCATGTAGTGGTTGGAATTCTTATCACAATGAACGCAGACATGGACGGTCATAGATCGAACGCAGAGTTTGTCACCCGCTTTGAGGAGAGTGTTCAAGCGTGTGTCGTAAGCGGTATGTGATGATGTTTTAAATCCTATAAGGCAGCTATAAACTTTCCACTCCGCTTGAATGCTTCTTCGTTGACTCATACTCCGCACGTGCTGTGAGTTTTGTTTCTTTATTAGGTTAGGATGTATATGTTTACCGTCTCCGATTCCGTGTGTCACGAGACAGAAACGTAAACACAGTAAAGTTCATCGTAGCTTTTTATTTTTGTAAATATTCAGTATGTGTAAGATGAAGTTTGTAAAAGTAACCCCCCTTAACTGATTATTCTCTTCCCATTTTATTTGAACAGTTGTGATGCTGATTCATCCGCATTAGCGAGATACGTATTGGCTTTACTAAAAAAAGAAAAACCCGTAAAGGACTTAAAGAAAGTCATGATAGAACAATTAGACGTTTTTTTAGCGGAAGAGACAAAACCATTCGTTGAACGTCTATTTAATGCCATTGCATCGGAAGAATATTTAGCCCCCGTTGTGCCGACACCACCAATCGATAATGCTACCGAGAGTGCTCCTGTCGAAGCTAAAATAAGCACGGACAGAGAACTTACACCACCACTAGATGATGTGAGTAATGATAGCCTCCCTGATGACACGATACTCATACCAAGCACACTCTTATTGCAGACTAAAACCAAAGAATTATATAATAAAATCGAGGAGAGTAATACTCCGACTACCGGTGCCGTAACACAGAGTTCAATTGAACCAATAGCGACTGCCATATTATCAACACCGGCACCGATAGCACCTCCACCGCCAACAATGGGCCCCGCCAAGAGTGTAAGTCCATTCAAAGCAACGTCAGACAAAGAAAATCAGCCACGTGAATCCCGCCGTCGGAGAGCATCAGATCACCAGATAATCAGATCCAGGTCCAGGTCACGATCAAACGATCGCCTTTCCCGGAGGTCGAGATCCAGAGATCGCAGGCAAAACGAGAGGGAAAAGAATACGCGACAGTTTAGGAACAAATCACCGCCAATTCACAGTGATCGAAGGGACAGAAGAGGAATTGATCGGCGTCGTGGGCCGCACATGAATGACGAACGGTCCCCAAGAGTGGGATTCATTGCTAAGAATCGAACAAAAAGCCATTCAGCCTCTCGAAGCCGATCGCCATCTTTGGAAAGACGGAAGGGTGGATCTCCAGCGGGTGGTATCAACAATCGGTCACCAGTCTACAATAACGAGAACTCAAAGCGACAGCGCTGCCGCGATTTCGACGAAAAGGGATATTGTGTCCGCGGAGAAACTTGTCCATGGGATCACGGTGTGAATCCAGTTGTTTTTGAAGGAATAAACAATTCTGCTTTGATCAGTATGTCACTTCGGGAATACAATCCAGATGCTCCGGATCTTTGGTCGCGTGGTTCATCGTCGGCGGTAGCACCGTCAGTGGGAAACGTAGCGACTGGCGGCAATGTGTCTGGAGGTGGAAATCCGTTCAGCTCCGGGCCACGCGGTACCTTCCCACATAAGGGTGGAAACGGGGCTCTACCGGGAGTGTATCCTCGTGCTGCAGGTGGAGCTGGATTCCGTCCCGCAACTCCAATTTTCCCCTTCCCTCCGAACGCAGGTGCCACACCGCTACAGAGAGAACTAATCCCAGTGCCAGTGGTAGACGCCAATGGATCAGGTGGAGATATATCTGCTGCACAATCGAAACGTCGCTTCGAACTCGAGGATAGTGTTGCAATAGCAGAGGGCCCTGCCAAGCGCAAGTTGCCTCTATCTAGTCGCTTAGGACCACGCATCACGAACATCCAAAACAACTGCTCGTTGGAACTGCGAAAAGTACCGCGCGGGATGAACACAATTGCTCATTTGAACAACCACTTTGCCAAGTTTGGGAAGATAGTCAATATCCAAATCTCCTACGATGGCGATCCAGAAGCTGCAATTGTCACATTTTCAACCCACGCTGAAGCAAATGTTGCCTACCGCAGCACGGAAGCTGTTCTCAACAATCGGTTCATCAAAGTATTCTGGCACAGTCAGTCGGATGGTATTTCTGGAGGTGGCAACTCGACAGGGACAAATTTAATGAAAGACGACGTAGGTGCAGCCGCTCCTGTAAACGGAGGTGGGCGTAAGAGCTCGCAGTATCATCTAAGCAATATTCCCGCAGTGCCTACTCCAGCTGCTGACGCAGCGAAGACCCCAGTATCAACGCCAACAACTCCAGCAACCCCAACACCAGCTTCAACGACTGCTTCAACCACACCAACAATAGTGCCAGCTGCCCATGTTCCGCCGACTTCGCTACGTGTCAAAAACAACACTCAGCGCGTAACACCGGCCACAACAGCCATTATTCGCAAGAAGCAAGAAGAGCAAGCTAAGGCCGTCGTACAGCTCGCAAATGGTTTGCGAAAGCGAAAGCACGAGTTACTTCAAGGTTACCTTACTCAAATGAAATCTGCCGTAGACCTTGTGGAGCGCTGTGAGCCAAATGATCCCCAGCGTGTTAAGACCGTGGAAACAATCAAAATCCTTCAAGACACAATCGACAAATTGAGAAAAGAGATTGCCGCGGAACAAGAACAAATGGCTGCTCAGATTCACAATCAACAACCGTCTATTAAGAAGACCAAAGAGCAACAGAAAAAAGAGCTCCTCGACATTGAGTTGGAGCTCTTCGCTCAACAGCAAGAGGGTAATGATACTACTGCCATTCAAAAACGTTTGGAAGATTTGCAACGCAGTCTAGGCATCGGTGCCAGTGTGAAACCACATTTTCCACCGAGTGGAGCACGGCTCAACAAGCATATTCGTCCAACGCTGCCAGCTGCAGGTTCAACTAGCGTCGATAGAAGACCCAAATCCATTGTTGTTACCGGCTTCGAAAGTGAAGACTCTGACCAAGTGTTAGCCCACTTTAGGGTAAGTGTTTTTTTAAATTAATTTAAATCTTTACATTCCGTGTGTGCATGCGCACGAACTTGTAGTTTTCTACACCACGACTGTCATCTCTTGAGGGAATCGCAGTTTAATCGTCAGATACTTGCGAAGTCTGCAGTAACAAATGTGTGGACTGCATTATTATGCCGAAGATCCAAAGGCACTATGTGTTGCCTTCGAAGATGTCAGAGAGACTTCGTTGCGGGCAATCAAATGTGCTTGCTATCTCTGAAAAGCGATAAGATATACATACGTACTTGGATTTGTATCCAGAAAGGTTTTTAGAGGTCATTAACTTGCACTTTATCAGTCGATTTGATTAGCTTGTGTAATAACAAAATGTTCAGAGCACATTCTATGTGATAGCAGACGTTTTTGAATTATTCTTTACGATTTAGAGTGTAGACTGAAGTGGCGTTTTTATGATTGTGGCTACTATTTGTAGGTTAGGTTATAGAGAGGTGTTCAAAATAATAGCGAAAAAGTAAAATATAATATTTTCATTTATTTTGGAAGTTCGAATAATCACCCTTATGACTGGCGTTGAACGAGTTTTCGAAAAACGACTGTGCGATCAGCATTATGCCTGAAACACAATTGTGCGTTGCTGCGTTCGACTTCAATGATACGGACGGGTGTGGTGACGCTCTCTCTCCCTCTCTCAAATACCAGTTGAAAAATATTGTGTCAGCTGTTTTCGTTTGTGAAATGTCAAATCAAAAAATATTCAATCACTACCTAGTTGGAGATGCGGCATTCCCTCTGAAGCCGTACTTGATGCGACCTTGTCCAGGAGAGAGATTTGCTGGATCAGGAAAAGCATTACTTCAACAAACGATTATCCCGAGCTCGTCGTGTAATCGTAATTTTGGTATCTTAGTGGCGGATGCTTGGAACAACGTTCCATATGCTGCCTTTACAAGATTGTAAAAGCAACCACAGTTCTGCATAATTTTATGAAGTTAAGCGACGCTGCTTATTGCACATATGAATGCGTGGCTACGTGCGATGAGGATGGTGACATACTTTGGAGAAGTGAAATAATGCCGCTTTCTCAAAGTTGCCTTGCAGGAGCTCACGATTCTCCCTTCGATCCTTATTGCCATCGCAGTCATAACCGTTTCGTTGTATGTCTTCGGTACTGAAGGAGCATCTAGCCTGTCTGTTATCAATTCCGCAACGTCCTTTAGGAACTCGGAGAAGGATTCATTGGTCTTGTTTAGCTCTTTGGAGATTTCGTCCCACTTTGAGTCCCTTTTTAATACGTTTTTATACGCACGGGACATTGTGTCGTATAAAAACGGCTCCGCTCTCACTAAGTTTATTAACTTTTCTTCAAATGGCATCTGAAAATAATTTATTTTTATAATATATTAAGCATATTTAATATTGCGTTAGACTTACGGTTCAGATCTTATTTTTTCAACTTTCGAAACTTCCTCCTTGGTCCGAATTCAAATTGATTTTGTCGTTTAAGTGTAGTCGTTAAATGTACCAACCTGTTAAAAATTTTCCAACATATTCGATAATGACATGCGATGGTCTTACGATGGTCCTCTCATCTCTCTCATTTTGTACTTAAGTAGGTCGCCATTGAATTGTGTGCGTTGAAAGACGACGCAACGCAGCAACGCACTATTGTGTTGCCGGCATTATAGTTGGCGTTGCGCCAGTCGTTTTACGAAAAAAGGCGTTTATGTTTGTGGAACGTAAAGTTTGCATTTTATCGGTATCCTGGTTGACGGTATAGTGCTGCAAAACGCTTACTTAAGCGCCTATTTTTATCGTGGAGAAATTTCTTAACGCCAGAAGTTAAAAATTTATTTAAATTGTAAGATTTATTAAATTGATCGATGCACGTGGTTTAATTTATATGTTTTAAGGGTAAAATTGACAAATAATAGTCAAATGAAACGGTTGGTAGAGCTGATGGAAATGTTCTAGTGCTGTAGTGCAACTGTCTTGTCCCAAGTAAACATCGGAATCGATTTTTTAAGAGACCAGTTGTTCCTTCTACAATATTCCGTGTTCTAGAACGAACTGTATTGAAGTTTGCTTGATTGCTGTTTTCCCCTGGCGAACTGTACGGAGTCATTGGAAATGGCTCAAGGGAGTATCGCGCATCACCTGAAAATAAAAACAAAAATTCAATCAAAAGCAAAAGAAAGAATGAAGCATACTAACCCAACATCCAAGTATTTCGTTCGCCTCTGTCAAAGCAGCTTCTCAATATTTCACTGGTACTCCAAACATGCGAGTCATGGCTGTCCCCAGGATGCCTGGCACCAACGAATCTTATATACATGCGATGATCGCAAACCTAGAATTTAATTCATTGTAATGACAAATCGAGGCATACGCTTTAAGATGCTTTCTTACAATCATATCATTTATACCAAAGAAACCTTTTCTGTTGTAGTACCTATGTTGTTCTGATTTCTTTGGAGGCAGAATCCATCATGTACAATCAATGATCCCTCGAACTCCAGCATTTTGATAGAGCTCCACTTTGGCTTGATTTTTCTTTTGGAATTGTATCCATTGCGGACAAATGGAGGTCTCCATTGCGGCAATTACTTCATTCCAAATCTTGCTCACGGTTGGTTGTGCTAAACCTAAAATAAGATCGTTTCCTTCACCCTTCTGGTAGCTACCTTCAGCAAAGAACCTCAGGGTTGCAGCAAGTTTTAGTATTGCTGGCACAGAAAAAGGCATTTTTGTTTCAGGCAGCTTTTCCTGCACTGCATTAACAACGCAAACAAATGCCTCTTTGTTTAACCGAAAGTACATTTTGAATCCAAAATTAAAAATGGTTTACTTGAAATTTTCAAATTTACTCTTCTGTAGGTAAACGTACTTAGCATCTGGTAAATCCAATGGGATGGATTTCTATCTTATAGTTCTGCGCATTCGCATTAGATCCCTTTTTCTTATCTCCTCTTCATCGTCATTACTCCACGCAATAAACATCAATATGCTGTCCATATTTTTCATTATTATCGACGACTTATTTGTGCACTCCATACATTTCTGTTGAATGTATGTAGACTATAAGAAAAACGACATTCAAGGCGATTCGCTACCGTAATACCGACACGAAAACGTCACTCAACCGGCACGACTCAAAAAACAACAAGAGTCGATCAACTTGAACGCCAGCCGTAATAAGGGTGAATATAATAACATGGCAGTCGTAGCGTTTGTGGCTTGGTGCATCGACCCCTACGCACGCAGCTCAGGTTCGATTCCCGCAAAATACTTTTCACGGCCCCACCTCTTTCGAGTCATTGTCTGGAAGAAGCTTCCCAAAGGCATAAAACTGTAGGTTCTTTCCACTCGTGAGAGGACAATAGCACGCACAACACGAATGGTTTCTGACAAGCTAGGCTCTAGCCCTCTACTGGCTGTAGTGCCACCCATGTTTTTATTATAGTAACACGAAAGGATATAGATGGATAGTGCCTTATTGCGCATAAAACACTTACACGCCTCTAGTAGTACACGTCTGTACCTGTAAAATTATGATATAACAAATAGGAGTCAATGTTGTTTACAAATTAAAGAAGTACCCGAAGGAAAGTGCGAGAAAACCCTTCGATTTAAAGAACACACGAATACTTTCGTTATATTGAGTCAATATTGTACCGCGACCTTTAGATATGCTGTGCCCTCTTGTCCTACCTTTGCTCTCTTAATACATTGACTGACATGTCATAAGTTTTCGTACGACACTTTATACAAGAAATACCGTTCCACACATTTTCGTATGGGGTACTGAGAGGCGCGAAGATGAAAGAAAAAACGTCCAACAAATCTACATCGTATCGTAAAGTCATAGTCCATACATGTAGAGCAAAAAATAACCACGCTTTTAAACCAGATCCGAATGGCACTAAACATCTCTTAAGTTGATGTGGGTACCTAGTCACCTCGTACCCAGCCACGGTACCAGCCACGGTCAGGAAGAAAAACTCGCCACCAGGGCACACCCCTTCCCTTGTCATGTGTACTCTAATTTAAACCTTTGGAGGATCGCTGACAGGCTAATAAAAAGAAACGCTGGAAGAGTGGCAACATTTCTCATGACATTACACAAATCATTCCTGTTTACACATTGAACACTCCCAATAAACTCCACACAACCTTTACTTGCCTCAGGTTGGGTCACAACTTCACCACTCACCAACACATCACAAGCAGAGACAGTCCATCAATATGCTCGGCGTGTAACAACATCACAAATGTGCACCTGTTTGGCCAACCCCTGCTGCAACATCTCCGCCAAATACAACAACCAACCACCAACTGCTCCTGTTACTGGGACCAGTTGCTGTTTGATACAAAGCGAATTATCTGGCCTACGCTAGTGTTCTTTATCTCGCTCGGTCCTAAAAATCGGGTCCCAAGTATAGCGAGTGCATTCGCTCGCACGAACAGTGGTAGATATGCCTATTCCTCCTCAGTGCACAGAAATCATTGTATTGGCAACCACGTCAATTGTGCGATGTTGTGTTATGACCCCGATGTCCTCAGCGCCATCGCCACATGAGTGCAGGTCTGCTTAGACTGAGCTGATTAAGTGACTGTTTGGGGTTAAATGTTAGTGTTATTTAATAAAGTCGAACTTGGAGAGTCGTTCGAACAACATGAGTACGGAGATCAAATGGAGAATCACTCCACGAATTGCTCTTTCTTTAGACTGATTGAGTAATAGTCCACTTCAACAATACAGGACCACTTCAGTCCTGCTCTACGGCGCAGATGCTAGAACAATTCCAAAAACAGATAAAGACACCATTGATCAAAGCTCTGAGTGACACCTTTGTTGACCTGTGATCCTGTGTCGAGGGAATTCCGCCAGACATTTGTCTGCGAATCCAACGCATCAGCTGGGCTGGGCCATGTAGAACCACCAACTTCCTGGCAGCTAGTCAGAGATTGTCCTATTTTGTTAGGATCCATGTCCGTCCGGGAGTGTAGCGGCCACACACAAAGAAGCACAAGGAGGATAAAGGATCTAACCTCTTTAACAGACCAAGTTGATATCATGAAGACGCTACTGGCAAAAGAAACCAAAACTCAAGTTAAAGTAATTCTTGTCTAAGCCCCGTGGTTTGCCTAGTCAATGTGATGTGCATATCTGCAATCATTGGAGGAACTTCTAACACCTTCGCTCACGTTTGTCCAAAGACATGAAATTAAGTAATAAGTTATGGAGAAGGAGATCCTCCTCCCTCACATCTGTCTATTTCTTGTAAACCATTTCGGTTGCACTCTCTCTAAGAGCTAAGACGTTGCACAACTAAATATACGTTTTCCAGCTTTGTTTCGTAACTCCCTTCATCGACGTGTGATAAATCTATTTTTGGATTTTAATAGCGCGTTCATGGAATTGCATAAGTGGCAAAATGCAAATCTCATCGGCGTCGTGAGCTTCCTTACTAGCGTACATTGTGTAATTCCTGTTGTTCCCACTGATCGACGTTTGTTGGTGTTGATTAGAGCTTCCCTCACATGGATGTGATCATGCATGCATTAAATTCAGTTAATAACATTCCTTTCTTGTGCAATATTTTATATAGGCCTTTGGAGAGGTTGTCAAGTACGATATCGAAAAGACTATTCCACAGCTAATAGCCACCTATGCCACACGTTCAAATGCTGAACAAGCAGTTCTACGTGGAAAACTTTTCAAAGAGAAACGTCTACAGGTAAGTGATGCACAGCACAGCACGACGTCCCAAAATGGCATGTGTTAATCTTCCCTTTGTTTCCTCACTCAAGATTGCATGGGCACCTATGGTGGTTCAATCTACAGCATCACAGCAACAAAACAAATCCACTGCGGATGGTAATACGGCCGACATGAAGTTACTCGATAAAAACACCACAAACAACAACGGAAACAGCGATATGGACACAACCGATACCTTACCCGAGTTGCGCCTTGAAGACGAAGAGGAAGACGACGAATCTGAGGACCGGTCTTGGAGACGTTGATAGCGCAGTGACTGCACTTACGTAGGATCTAAATACATCTTAATATGCATTGTTTTAATAAAAATACAGTTGAACGGAAAAAGAATCACAATGGTCAAAATGAAACACAAAAACAATATTTTACACAAACAAAATACGTTTTATAAAGAAAACAACAAACAAATAATTGGAAACCTAATAATGTAATTGCTGAGCGCTTTTATAAATATAAATATAAATATAAATGAAAATAAATAAAAGATAAACAAAACCAGATAAAATGAATGCGCGACGAGCAGGGGGGGATAGCATGTTGGAGAGGGAAAGCGTGCTAAACAAAACACCTTAACTACAAGATATATAAGTTTATAATATATAATGTAACTGTAAATTAAACATTTTTTAGATAATATTATTTAGTAACGAGAGAAAACCATTCAAATGTATATGTTAGCAGATATACATAGAGTCTAGAAAAAAAAGTGCATAATGCAGTTCTTTTTCTAAAAATCAAAATAAAACTGAACAGAATATTGTGTATCGTATGAAACTCTGAGGAAACCTCACTTAAAACGCGAAACATGTAATTTTTACGTTCACCACGCCCTATTACAAAATGAATCCGTTAATGTTAATTTTACAATATTTTAACACATTTTTTTTTTTTTGACACTCACAAAATATGATGTTATTAATGGAATAAGTTTTGCTGTTTGTGTAGAACGATAATCAAAAAAAAAAAAATTGTAATTATTATTTTTTTTTAATAATTTGTCTTATCCCAGCATATATAAATATATTTTAAAAAAATATGAACTAAACTACAAAAAAATAGCAAACATAATAATGAAATAAAGAATAAAAAATACAAGTTTTTCATACAACTAAAAAGAAGAAAAGATACAATTCTCGAAAGAAAAAAAAAAAACTGAAAAAATGAAAAAGAAGAAAAAACATAAAAAAGAAAAGAAAACAATAATACATAGAAAATGCGAAACAAAAGCGTAAACTTAAGGTGAAAAATATATATAAAAGAAGTGAGTCGTCGGTGACTCAAACAATTTTTTCAAACATAACTTCTGTCTTTTACTTTATGGTCAGTATGGGAACGGATCGCAGGTAATCTATAAATGGAATGTGCCAGAAGAGGGCAACTAATGTGGCTGGTTACGAGGCAGACATGCCGGAAGTGGAATGACCCGGGTGAATGCGGAAACGCTTCACTGCGGCATCGATGTCGGATCATCATCACCATCTTCCGACCCTCATGCTCCACTAAAGGGGACGCGGGGGTAAACCACGCACGAGAGAAGATCTCAAGTCAACTCGATCCTCCGCCCTCGACTCCAACTCATCAGGAGTTAGCGTAACCAGGCGAGTTTTTGGACATGGTCTAACCATCTCGTTGTGGGTCTGCCAAGCGGTCGCCTACCTCATGTCGTGATGAAAAGGACATTCGTGCCACGTGACCAAACCAACGAAACACAGCCCTCTCCGTTCGAAGAAGCAGCTCCTCAATGTTGAGTTCCTCGCGCACTGCCGTGTTTCTCACCCTATTCCGGCGAGTAATTCCCACAACAGCACGGAGAAATCTCATCTCAGCAGCTTGTATTCGCGATCTTAGTATTTCGGCCATTACCCAAGTTTCGTGACCATATGTGGAAGTTGGAACAAATACTGAGTTGAAAACCGCTAACAACTCGGCCTCCCTGATTGCAGATCTTCCGAGCTGTTTCACAATTTACCCAGTTTGACCAATCCTACCATCGATGTCGTAATTTGATGAAATTGATGCGTTGTTGATAATGCTAGGAAATGCGTGAATTGGAAACGATTTCTCAGAAAGTGCTGGATAAGGTAGAATTACATTCTGAAATGATTTGGAAAGACACTATCTGTATATTTGCTAATTACGATTATTTAATCCAGAATGTTCGGATTTTTTTTTCCTTGAATTTTCATTATCATTGTGCGCGTCTTGGGGGCTTTCTTGTTGTGTCATGTTTATCTACGTATTTCCGATTATTATTCTCAATAAATAATTTTACTAAAATAACTTTAATATTGACGAAATGTTTAAGATAAACGATGCGTTCAGAAACAGTTCAATCAGCATCAAGTGCGCAAAAAAGCAGTGCTACCGCATCATTGCGTAAATGTTTGATGTTTCTGAATTCAGCAGGGGTATCGGTCTTTCAAATCAGCCATCGAATTCGGCTTCAGTTACTTTAGGCCTGCGGTCTGTGGAGGGTCTGAGCCTGAACAATAGCAGCCCTGCAAGATATGCGTTCATAAATGTAAATGCAGTCATCTGTATTTTTTTTTTAATTTGTTGTAATTTCAAATCAGAATGGAAACAAACATGCATCATCAAATCCAAAGTCTCAAATTGCGCTTGGAAGCATGATATGTCTGATGGACCAAAACGAGGTCGCGCCGGTTTAAAGACCGCCACAGGAGGATCCGCCGGGGGACCATCAAAATTGCTCGTTTCAAATTTGGATTATGGAGTTTCGCAATCAGATATTCATGAGTTAGCACACACAGCATCAGTACACCACGACAGATCTGGACGTTCACTGGGTAAATATAGCTCCATTATTCTGATCGCTTATATCAAGTGCGTCAGGAATTTTCGAAACTTCAAAAGGATTCTTAAATATCTTCTAAAATTGGGGCTTGTTTGTTATTTGAACCCCCAAATACAACACCTTCCGGTTCAACTACGTTTTTTAAATGGAGTGGATCAGCAACAGCTTTACGTGGGCCGCTTAAGTATTTTTGCCCAAACGGTCCTTCTCCATTTACTCCCATATGCTTCTTGCCGTGGACGAGTTTCTGCTTTACTTTGAATTTGGCATCGAACCAAACCTGTCCTTTTGCCTTTTTGCCACTCTTTCGCGGTCCCAACTGGCGCCCCCAAAGAATGGAATGGAATTGCTTCCCATTTATTAATTTTCTCCGCCGCTGGCGAAACCCCTCTCCGGAAGTTGGTTGCTAATAAATAACAATTAATTGAAAACTAATTAACAAAGGGACTTACAAAGGAAACTTACACTTTAATTGAATGCACACAGCATGTCGTTTGAAAAAATGTCATCGTCATCGAGTATTGAAGTACTCGTCGTTTATTTGAACGTCGATGGACTAGGGGTCAATCAGCTCTCTAGCGTCTCTATCACACTTCATTTCTGCTAGTGACATTTGTCGCTAATGAAAATACGTTCCACTTAACGACTAGAAATGAAATAGAGTTGGGTAGAGATACCCAACCATGATTGACCCCTAGTCCATCGACGAATTTGACGGATAATCATGAACATTTTGACGGTTATTCATAAATTTTTGACAGTTATTCACGAAATAACGTTAATGCCGTTCTCTTATTGGTCAATTTGGCGTTCGAAAACGATATAAACAATGGTTGTCAAAAATGTTAACGGGCAAGAGTGGTAGAAGTCTCTATCATACTTCATTTCTGCTAGTGACATTTGTCGCTAATGAAAATACGTTCCACTTAACTACTAGAAATGAAGTATGGTAGAGATACCCAACTTCACAGTTGATTGACCCCTAGTCCATCGACGAATTTGACGGATAATCATGAACATTTTGACGGTTATTCATAAATTCTTGACAGTTATTCACGAAATAACGTTAATGCCGTTCTCTTATTGGTCAATTTGGCGTTCGAAAACGATATAAACAATGGTTGTCAAAAATGTTAACGGGCAAGAGTGGTAGAAGTCTCTATCACACTTCATTTCTGCTAGTGACATTTGTCGCTAAGGAAAATACGTTCGACTATCGCAATTTTGAAAAGTGACATTTGTCGTTCAAAAAACGACTATCGCCATAGGGGTGAACAAGACATCGATCTTAATCTTCTTCTTTCTCTTCTTAAATCTATTTTTTTTTTTCTCGCAAGCGTCCGAAATCGCTGCTTATTTTAATGGCCAATTCACAACGCCGCGTTCTCGCGATCGGGCGTTGATAGGCTTCAGCACGCATTTTATCGAACTTACGAGAACGTTATGCCAAAGCGAGGCTCCGTCACTTTTCCACATCACAATGAAAGGCGAACGTTTCACAAGTAAAATGGTTTAAAACTCTACAAAAAACTTATTACGCACACAAATAGCAGAGATAAGGGAGGATATCCTGCTCTGAGAAATAGTTGCATCAGTCCTCCAAAACCATGAAAAATCACGAGTAAATAAAAGAAAATTGTTTCACAACTGTCAAAAGCCCGAGTTTGTAAAAGTAGCTCTACCTAGAAATTTGTGCTCGCGCTTACGATATTACGGTCTGGGAACTATCAAAGCGCGACCGCTGCATTGTGACCTTTTTAATGGATTTACGTGTATTCTACCTTAAATGTCAGAGCACGACCTCGCGAACGCGACGTTGTGATATAGGTTTTATCATGATTAGGAGTGGTGCAGTGAGTGGTTTATTTTAGACCTTTTCCTATGTACAGGCTTGGGGATTTTTTATTTTGGCTTTTTTCGAACATTTTTCGTGTGGGTGAATGGGTTTTTGTATGAACAGATGAAATGATGATTTTCTTAAGCTTCAGAAAGCGCCCATAGGAGCTTGGCGCCCTGTGCATTAGCGCATCCTGCACCTATGGTAGGGCCGGCCCTGGTGCCCGGAGACCCAGCATAGAGTAAAATTGAATATAAAAAAATAGAAAAAAATATATGCTCCGTCTATTGGGATCATTGATAATCGGATGGCTGCTGGAATGTTCTGTAACTGGATTGCCTCAAAGATCTCTGGTAAACTGGCATAAATGTCTGATCCCGTGCCTTCTTCCGATATGGGCCCTTCAGTGTACATTTTACATGTAGTTGGGTTAGAGACTTTATCTTCGTTCCATTCTTCTCTCGTGGGGATGAAAGTCTTGTGCTGTCTTCTCATGGGATATTCGTGTTTTGTGAAATTGCCTTGTGTCTCATCGGTTACCTTCCCTTAGTCTTATGGCTGCATACATGGCAAAAGTTTGCCATAGGTGTCCATGGGAAGGATATGTAGTACAATTTCTCGGTCGAGTGTGGCTGTAGTCCTGACCCTGTTATACAGATGCATGCTGATCTCTGCATACTTTTTATCTTGGTAAGACTTTGTTTTACTTGTAGTTCCGTCCACCAGACAAGGACGCCATACATCAATATTGGCCGAACGATGGCTGTGTACAACCAATGTTCAGAGTGCAATCGATGCTTTCCTGATGCGTTCCTGCATGTTGTGTTCCCAGCTCAATTTGCTGTCAACTATAACACCTATGTGTTTGGAATGATCAGTGAAAGTCAGTTCATTCCTTTTCAGCTATGCTAGGGATATCGAGTTTCGTTTTGAATGGGTTCCAGGCCGACATTGTCTGTATATTTCGCCATGACTTTGAGGGGTAATTCCTTCATGTCCCTGACAGGGAGCTGATATTCCTTATTCCTGGCGTCGGGCATGCTTTCGTCTTCCCAAAAATCGACTGATGATCTGGTGCATGCACCCTACCAGAACATCGCCACCGGCGCCACTACCAATGGCTATGCCGACTTCTTCAAAAGCTGGGATTTGGAGTTGGCATTTCATTGATTCCCTTTCATTATCTCCTAGTCAGGTCCATTGAACAGCTGTTGGAAGTGCTGCTTAAATACATCCACTATTCCCTGCGGATCAGTAACAAGGTTACGTTCACAGTTTCGGAGACTTTGAGTGCCATACCTATAAACAGCGGCAAGGCTTTTGACTTTTTTTAAAAAAGGCCTTTATAATATTTTTTAGCGTAGAAGTTTATTCCCCTCCCTTCTTCTACACCAGTACTCCTCTTGCGCTGCTCTTGTTTTCCGTTGCATCGCTTTTTGACATGCCTCGGTGGTTGCACGTTTTTTCTGCTCACACTCGCCATCATATAGGTAGCCTTAGGTAGTTTCCGCTACCTCTTTGATGGTCGAGCGACACACCACATTTCGTAGGCGATCGCGTTCGACATGTGCATACCGTAGCGTCGCTCACTCGTTTGTTCTTTGTAAACTCTGGGCAATATCTGGTGTGCTCTAGCGTCCGATGTCAAATTTCATCTTTGGTTCCTGGTGCAGCCTTCTGTCATTGGACAGTCGAGCTCTGAGTCGACGTTTGCCCCGCCTGAATGTTTTCACATGCAGGATATTTGACGCATGCCTTGCATCAATGAGCACTTGGTCGATTTGGTCGCCGATTCAACGGGCCGATGATCGACAGAATGCTGTGTGTGTAGTCTCTTTACATTCAAGGAGCACACTCGCAAATTGTTATGTTCTTTCTCGCCGTGTCGTCATTGTATATCCGTCGGTTGTGCGGAGGCTGCTTGCTCTTCCTAAATGTATCCGGGAACAGTATTTAATTTTTACATTACAGAGATGTGCCAAAGAAGAAGAGGGCCATTCATTAATTTTTCAAATTATTGCATATTCCGTTACATTTTTATTATTTATATAAAATCAAATGTTAATGTTTTTGTGAAATTTAATTTAATTATTGAGAACACAGTACTCAGCTCAGCAATGATCCTCAATAAAACGCTCTTCTTCTCATTTTATTGTTCTGTGTCAAAAGTTGGTGCGGGTCCTAACTTTCTGGCATTAAATGTCAAAATACGAATAGAACGCCTATATATTTTATTTTTTGTCAAATATGTTTCATAAAGTTCGCACAAATACGGTTTTATTACCTAGAAGCGTTTGTATATAAAGTAAGGGATAGATTACAAAATGTGGTACGTTATCACCAACAATGCCGATAATTCTCCTGCATCTTCAAAAAGTGTTGTCAGCGCTCTTGTCAGTGTTGACTGGCAAATATCACTGAGTGGATACTGCTCAGTAATTTGTTTTGTTGTTGCTGCGAGTGTGAACGTAATACTGAGCAGACTACGGAAGAGAGACTACAAAAAAACACGCCTATTATACATTTTTCGCGCCCAAAATGATACACCTAATTCTGTTTTTACACGTAGACATTACAAACTGTTATTACACGGTTACCTACTAAACCGTGTAGAAATACACCAAAATTAAGTATATTAATGCATCTTAGCAACACTGTCTTTAATCCAGGGCATTAAATTCATAACATTTGTATTCACAGAGAGAACGTCCTTCCTACCACATCCTATTCCATACGACACCAGGCCAATCAGCACAAACCGCTTTCCGTCCCCGTATTGCTAAATAAATCGTGTATTATTGAGAAATATAAAACACAACATATTTTTTGCTCTTACCACCGGCATCATAATCGGACCGCCGGAGTCCCCTTTGCATGCATCCTTGACACCATTCATGTCACCAGCGCACAGCACTACTTCGCTAAACTGCTTATCGGACATTATAGCATTTTTCTTTTTGTACAGATGTTTGCAAACCGAATTGTCGTAGGTTTGAACTTGTATGTTTTGCAATATGGTTGTGCCCGTTCCATTCTCATGTGATCGCCCCCAACCCGTGACATATGGCTGTGCGTTCTTGTATGGCAAACGCTGGAGTTCCGGCGTCAACGGTAAGCAAATTGGTGAAACGAACTCTGAAATTTGACGTTACTCATTAATGCATCTAATCTTCTTTAATGTCCGATTGTTTTTCCTACGAGTGAAGGTAACCGGCGTGTGGAGATGGAGAATTGCAATGTCATAAAGACGGTCAATTAAGGTATATTGCGGGTGCGGAAAGTACTACAATACAAACAAAAAGCCATTAATTTTGAATTCAATTTATGAGTTACGTTGGAAGCGACAAGCTCGCTTACTTCGGACACTCGAATATCAATGTGTTCGGCTTCTTCATTTGTGGACAGGTCGTGTTCTCCGAGCCGCACAAACTGCCTGATTTAAAAGAGAACAATCGAAAAATGACCACATCTCTTACTGCATATTTGTCTAGAGTTATTATCTTACAATTCTTTTTTCAGACAATGTGCCGCAGTGAGGACATGCCGATCTGTGATCAAGACCCCACCGCATGAGAAAGTTGTTTCCATGCGATTGCTATAGCCAAGGAGTGCTACCCACGGCCAATTTCCAATCTTGCTGGTTTCACCGCCTACTATGCGCTTAACTCTGGCTTTTCTGAATGTTTCTCCGCACCCCTCCTCCAGGGTGGGGAATCTAATTGAGTTGTCTTGTATCGCAGCTTCTCCTTCCCGTTTCCATGTGGGACAGCATATCTCGTTGCTGCCTACAATACATTCATAGGTTTTCCTAGGAAACATTATGCGGTTTTCGATATACAGTGACTCACAGGCGATCCGAGCTAAAAGGAGGACACGCAAGTTCGGCATTTGGTCATCAATTTGGCTTTTGAATATGGTATCACTTACGAATGCACACACCGCGTCGTTTTTCAGAGTCGATACATCTTTCAGCTTTGTGGAGAGCAATCGCATCAACCGGCGGTCTTTGCTTTGGATGGCAACATACCTTAAAGTGTTGCAATAATCAAAATTAAACTTTATTTACTTGACGAATAGCTGCATAACAATTCTTACCAAATGCGAGTATCCACTGTAGGCTTGGCCGCACTGCCAATGCGCGTGGTGTATGTATCCTGGTCTTGTGTATGGATTGTAAATGGTCGGGCAGTAGTTCAGCTTGGTACAACGTCCGTTCAATAAATCTGGAGTCTTGCATGGCATACCTGAAAATAGTCCGATAAATTCATAGCTATCAATAGAAAATAATCATTTGCGAACAAATATTCACAAGTGTAGTAAGTCACAAGACTTTTAAAGCCCATAAATTGGTTTCATGAAAATACCTCTTATCCTAACTGCGTTGATTTATTTTCGCAGGTTAATAACACCCCTGTTCTGGCTGTGATGTGGTCACAACCAACAAATGTCTGTGATGACTATCTTGCGAGGTTTCAGCTTTTTTTTTTAACAAGAATAATTACCATGGTGTGGTGAATTCGTTTTTATGTTAAAAATTTGTTCTTTTCGCTCTCTGTTGTGGGAGAAGAAAATGTTTTTGTTTATATTTCCTAGATGTGATGTGCTTATGGGAGATCACAATTTTGATGGTTCTTGTGATGCCTTCAAGCTGTCAGGTTTTGCTCAGAATACGAAAACCTCACAATTTGTGACTCACCATGCTCTTGTGAGGCAGTTTACGGCAAACTAGATTGAACGTAGTGAAGAGAGTTCAAAGACCCCAGACCCTGAACTGACTTTCGTTGAGTTTCGTTAACTTTTGCTAACTTAAGTGGGGAAGAATCAATATATTTCTACGTGCGTAAATACGAGTTGGAGTATTAACACGAACTATACTAAACAAATAATGTATAGGGTACTCAGAGTCGGTTCAGTTAAACTATTTATAACCCAGGGGGGGGATCCGATTTTATGACCTTTGATTTGGAGGATGTGCCTCTGTCCCAAATAGCAAATTAACTATTGAAATTAATTTTCTCGTTTCTCTGAATTGGGAAGTCATTCTGCATGTCATTGATTTTGGCCACGATTCGTAAGTGACCTTTGGTCAACTTTTTAGAGCATGGGTCTTATTTTACTTGCATTCAAATAAACGTTGTATTTTTCTATGCCAACTGCGTGCCGGTTACAGTTGTTTTAGATTATTACTGACTCTTTCTTACGTGTACTGTCCAGTCGCACATTTAATTTTATTTGCTGTCGGATAATGGCAAACAAAATGGCAAACGAAAATAAGTTCGACTAAATTCAAAACAAATAATAGAAAAGTTAATGTTGCTCGCGGCAGTCGTTTGGCAATCGAATATGGTGCCAAAAAGCAGGCAATTTCCAAGATTAAAAAATTATCGCAGCAGCTGTCGACAATTTTGAGTATGCACAAACTAAAACACTTCATAAGACTCAATATCCTGAGGTAGAGAGTAAATTATATGAATGTTTCTTAAATCAGCGTACTTTGTACTGTTTCCGGTCCAGTATTTAAAGCTAGAGCTAAATTTATATTCAAAAAAATGTCTCCGGAAAAGGTCTCAATGCATTTAGTGCGAGCAATGGATGGTTGACGAAATTTAAAAAAACGCATGGAATTCATTTTGCAATAAATACGAAGCAAACTACTCTTTCCAGCTACATACTTCAAATCAGTTGAACATCGCTAAGATTTTTTAAGTTTTTGTTTGTAATGAAATAAAACTAAATAATCCGAATCAAATAAGACTATTTATGAACAAAATACTAATTTTCTATAGATTTTCAAAAGTGCCCAGAAAAGTTGACAAGATCTGGGACATTTCAAACAACATTTCCGAGCTTCCACTGTATATCAGGTGCTTCTTCTGAGACGGTGGTTACATTTCCATGATTTTCGATGAAACAACGGCACTCAGTAATGGTAAAAGTTTTGGCAGCGAAACAAAAAAAAAACATCTGGGACCAAAGAAAGCACTCAATTTAAGTATGAAACGTCAGTGGTATGACTCAAGGTGTTTTGGAGGCATAGTGATTCCACTGTTTAGCGATTTCCGCCAAACACTATGAGTCATTCCAATATCGACGGCCGCCATGGATCAAATAAAAGTTTACCTCAAAATATTGCAAAACGATCCATCTGCCGGAAATTTCTCCATGAACAATCTGAGAGCTGACTATCAGCTAATTGTCAGTTTCTGTGAACGAATTGAACTTTCCGCCCAATTTTTGCAATTTCTGCCAGTCGATCCGGCCTTTTGAATGATGTGCTATTCCGTACATAAGGACATGAATGTAGTTTCTAAATAAAGCCAAGCTCACATGGCAAAATTTTTAAGAAGAACAGCTGTCAGTGATTTTAACTGCCCAATCAACATTAACGGGTCGGCGTAGTGCTGCTGGGTTGGTTCTCAGAACTGTTGAACATTTCTGAAGTCTACAGACAATAACAGTGTATTCGAGCCGGAGCAATATATATTTGGGAAGTGTGCCGTCTGTTCAAAATATGTACACCCTGAACTAGCGTCATTAGAGAGTCAGCTTAAACTGACTAGGCAGGGATTCGTCCTTCTGTGCTCGTTTGCAGAGATGTCATCAAGACTACGCACTTCCTTGAAATGGCGAACCTCAGATGGGCCAGACTGATAAGCTTTGTAATATGAATGAAAGTATGGCCTGAGTACAACCGATCCAAAACAAAAGATGTCCGTGTGAACTCGCCATGATATCGCTAGATTGGTGGCAGCCTGCGGAGGACACTGGCCGATATTAGATTCACTCCGTCAAGTTAAGGTCCCTTTTACACCGTCAATTCTACAATTTCTATGCATCAAATGCTGTCATTTATCGCATGTACTCATATAACGATTTCGAGAGAGAATATGCATCCGATACCCAAAACTGAGAAAAAGAAAGAAAAAAAAAAAAAAAACACAATACGGAAAGCAGAACTGCAGCAACTTATTCGAAAGCTGATACGATCTCTGATTAAGATCAAACAAATTAACTATTTGAACTAGTTCACAATGGCTTAACCAACACCTTACTGTTCATACATGTAGGAACAACCCACTGAACCTCGCTTTCCTTTCTTTGTGCTGCGGCATTAGGCTTGATCCTCATGGTTGTTTTTGCTTCAAATGTGTATGGGCATTGTGCACATTGGGGTGGTTTTTGTCCGCCGCAGCACAAGAGCATCGAGCATCGTTGCGCTGTCGGTGGTGTATTTTAATTAAATTTTAAACGTATTTAAATATGCGTTATATGGTTTGCTGATGTGATGGGATGAACTATTGGAGATTTCTTTCTGGTAAAGATTTGTTCGTATGACCCGTATGACACATTATCCATATTTTTGATGCATTAAATCACATGTTTGCAGGGGTGACAGTAAGTCTTTTTTGCAACTGTGTTTAAGGTAAATGTACATGAAACAAGCTGCTCCCGACTAAATAATGTAGATGGGCTACTGTTATCTAGCACTAGAACAACGAACTAGTTCAATAATCAGATTTGAACTAAACGGAACAGCCCAGAGAGCACTGAACTAAAACGTACAGGCCTATCTCTGATACACACAGAAAAGCAACGAAAACTCTCTCGAAAGCTGGTACATTTACTGCACTCATGCGACACGGGAGCACGTTTCACTTCCCTTGGCTACAAACTTCTTACTTGATGAGTTGAAATTTAACGAAAAAAGAGGCCAAACGGGCCTTATCATTCTAGACGAGTGCTGACAAGCTTTTCACGACCTCGGTACTCTTGTTGTTAGCGCGTCACTCAATCTCTCCGAGATCATACAGTAAGTCTCTGATTTGTATTTTGTCTCGCAACGCACACAACGAGTCGATTCTTAAGTCAATTTGTAAGGACAAATGTGTAGACGATGGGATGGGGGAAAAAAACACCTCTTGTGAGAAAAAACTCATCATTATTGTTTGGGAACAAGATGCGGGGGAAATGCACAGACATTTCTGCTCCTATTCATTACACACCGTCTCCACTTGTCAAATTTCTGCTCAACATAACAACCGCAATCTGAACAGCCATCTTTTCTTTCGTGGGCAAGATATGTCATGTCGCTTCACTTAAACGTTGGCTGCGTAAGCGTCAACAACAAGAAGCGGTCAACCAATCAACGAAGTAGATCTCACTTAAAAAATAATGCCAAAAAATGATATTCACTAACACTTCTACTTTTACTCTCAATATTTACCACTCCATTCCAACAATAGGAAAACGTCAAATCTCATGTCCAACTTTTCAACAGAGCTCATGCCATGTCGTAAAATCAAGATTCTCCGACACGATGTAGGTTTGGACATGGATTTTTGTGCCTCCACTGGATTTTTTCACATCATGTTGATGAACAGGGCATGGTCATGTCCAGTGGCAACGAACATGGATGGTACGCGCATGGGTTTTCTTAGTCGTCTGTTTACTCAATGTTTGAAAGCTACTTTTTTCTATTTGTGTTTTAATTTAGTTGTATTCTCCCTACAAAAGTATGCTCAGGGATTTAAAAAAAAATCCCCCACGGTATGGATGAGCAGAGGTCAAATAATTACGACTGATATCGAGCTGATAATTTGGCGTTTCGCTAGGCTTTCACCCGCTGCGCCGGTTATACTTGCAAAGGCAGAACTTTGCCAATCATTCCTGTTGTCATATACATGCGCATATGTTTTTTGAATGAAATACGACGAGTAACAATATCAAATGTGTGTATGTACTGAACACAAAGGTTACAGATTAATGGGAGAATTATCGCTTGGCAAAAAACATTCACAGTCACTTCCAACACTGTATTCATGTGCTGTGACGAATAACAACGGCAAACAAAAAGGCATGACAGTTTGTGACCGTGACGGGTTTTCTTTTTTTAGAATCCTTGACCGTCTCGATTGGCCGCCATGTAATGTTAGCGTTCTCGAAACAAAACTGTATGCTGTGTTGGTGGCCATGAATTCACATCTTCAAACACTAGACCACGAGTAAATATATGTACTTATCGACATTATTTCATAGCCAGTGTACCATCGAAGCCATAATCGGCTTCCACGTCGTTGAAACCAATTGAATAGTGTCGTTTAACGTTCACGAAGGAGGAACGTTTGCAAATAATTCAAATTTGTTACCAAGTCGGTTACCCGAGTCGGTGAGACTACATGCGAAGCATGCACGATGGGCAATGGTTGGTGAAATTGGCTGAATTGGCTGATATTTTCGATAAACTCAACGTAATTTGCCAGTCCCTACAAGGAAGAACCACAACCAAATTAACAGTTGAGAACAAGCTATCTTCATTTAAAACCAAATTTGGTTTCTGGACAGAATGTGTTAACCAAGTCGATGCCACGGTCCGTTGCCTTTTGCTCCCCGCACGCACTGGTTAGTGAATGGCGTGAGTTCCACCCTGTAGTTCCTTCGGGCTCAACCCGACCGGCTGCTGCGCTAGGCATGCCGGCCGCCAGACGCTCGCATACTGCCACTATTCCAAATGGGGCCCTGGCACACTAGGGTAGGCAAGGCGAGTAATGTTTCACATTGAGAGAGTTTAGGGTAAGTCATCTTCTTTTTCTTTTCTTTTCCTCACACCTTCCCGATCACTAGATAGGTTTGTGGCCATATGTGCTGATGCTGCGATGAAGGTTAACGTGGACAAATCGGAGGTTATGGTCGTCTCCAGAACTCCTGTTCAATGGTGGAGAAGTTTAAGAATCTCGGGATCTTTTACACGAGTGATGGGAGGAGTAATACTGAGCTTTCATGTAGGATTGGTCAAGCTGGGTCAATTTTGAAAAGGGCTGTGTTTCGTTCGTTTGGTCACGAGATGGTTTGACCAAGTCCAAAAATTCGTCTGGTTGCGCTTGGGCATACCTTCTGATGAATTAGAGTCGATCGCGGATGTTCGAGTTGCCTGGAGATCTCTCGTGGTTTACCCCCACGAACCGGTTTGTAATGTAGGGAAGAGAGCTGCTGCTTACCAGCACATTGGTCTATTGTCAGACCACTCCACTGATAGTGCCGTTAATTTGATCCCAAAGGTAAATGGTGACTGGACCGGATTTGGAAACTAATGTATTAACATTTCTGGGTTTCACTGGGATTCGAACCGGGGACCCCACTAACCAAGAGCATGCACCAAACCAACCGCACCAGCCAGTCGTCTTTTCATGCCCGAATTAATTGGTTTTTGTTATGCCACTGTTTTCCGCGCTGAAAGTGGGCTAGGTAGGCAGGAAGACTTTGGTGCACTTACACCAAAGTAGGACCGTTGTACTAACAACCCACGTGCACGCAAAGCGGGGGTTGGGGCGGCGTGATTACTGCGACAGCCAGCCAGATATGTTGGTGAAAACCAGTAATGATTGTGGTGTTTTTGGTGTTTTTCTAAGATCACTAGGTTATCAAAGGCGCCCAGAGTGAATTTCCTGGCTAAGGAGAATGTAGGGCAGCTACAGGAAAAAAAAATAAAATTTCTGTAAAAATCATTAGAGAATAGTTTTCAACTTTTCGCAGTAGGAAGCGTCAGTTGATTATTCCCACTGCGGTGCTGATTTTGGATCTTTTAAGGGCGATCAAACTAACAAGTCTTTTAGGGTTTGTACTTGATTTGGCAAGTGTTGCCTGTATTCTGTAAAGTGGACTATGTGTAAGGTCTACTTGTGATGTAACCCACACAAGTTGTTCGTATCATAACACACTTAACTTGTGACAAAATTAAGAAGTAAAAAGATTCTAATTTGAATACATTTTGGGTTGAACTGAAATATAAATATCCTGCAGTCGCAGAAAGAGCTCTTATGGTTATCCTTCCATTTGTTAGGGATCTCGGCTTAAAATTTCTCAGAAAATTAGTACAGAACCAAATTGGTTGCAGCTCCAAAGCTTTGCCTAATTTTAAGTAAATCTGTGAACACATTTCATTCTTCACATTAAACAGTTACAAGAACGTATTCTTTGTTGTGCGATAAATGTTTTTTATAAATCTTTTAACATTTTATATCATGAAGAAAGAATTTCTTTTCTTCACAAGCATAAAAATATCCAGTCCGCGGTACAAGGGACGATGTTTTCTGTTAATTGGGTTCCTCAAAAATGTCTTCTTATTTAAGGTTGCGTGTACAAAACAAATGGGAAACCCTGTTCAACCGAACAAATTTAAGTTTAAATTTTCTTTGGTGAATGTTTCCGTGTCAGTGAGACTACGGGTTGGTCGAAGTGCTGATAATATTGCTGCCATTCAAGCCTCTGTCGCAAAACGAACACGCGTTCTCAGGGGCTTCGCTAAGACCACACTATGGCCACTTTTGCGAAAGGATCTTGACCTGAACTTTTATAAGTTGAAGTTAACTCCTAAGACCTAAGGCCACTCGATTATGTGTGGCGTACGTTTGCTCTCCGATTGGGCTCTGGAAATGTTGGAAGATGACCAATTGCATCGCAAAATCTTCGTCAGTGATAAAGCGCACTTTTGACTAAAAGGGTTCGTCAACACACCATGAAGCTGTACAGCCCTTTCTGGAAGAATTTCAAGTCTACATTAGGAAAAATTCTCTTCCGGGGAAAAAGTTTTATCTCACTTCACCATCTAAAACCATACGTACTACACCATCCAAAAAAAAAAAAAAATAGCGTGGAGCGTGTGACTATTTCGGGATCATCAAATACGACTGGAACACACAAATTGTAACCCGTCATAATCGGAAAGTCCAAACATTTGCGTTTGCTGGATTTAATGTCCCTGTGTTGTACAAGTCAATTGAAAGCCAACAACAGAAAGCCAACACGTAATAAATTAGTTAATGATTTGAGGTTCTCAAAACTATGTGTTTTCATTTTATTTAATGTATTTTTCAATACAAAGAAGTGTTTCATGCACTTCACTCATTGCCCTTTCATTACATATATTAACATTCAATTACCAAACATTATTACCTAACCTACCTTACATAATCGACATTCTACTGTACCTCCAGTGCACACTCAACTTCTTCAAGGGTTCACTCAATATATGTCATCTGTATTCGCACCAAAATGAAAGGAATACTCAACTGTTAAATTATATGAGTTGATGGTTTTCGTTAAATTTAAGGACATCTAGGTACAGTCAAGTCTCGATAATTCGTATCCCAACGGACCAAGCATTTCATATGAATTACCGAGATTTACGAATTATCGCGAGTAAAACTTATCAACGAATTACAGCGAGTAAAACTTATCAACTTTAGGATAATAAACAATAAATATAAATATTGGGTCTATAACTTAATTCGTGTGGTTTGCTAAGAGATGGCGTAAGTTGTATTATTCCATTGGAACATACGTTGGAAAGCTACTGTCATTGCACGTCATTTCAGTATATGCCATTTATTTGAAGCGTAAACAACAATAATTTTTTTTTCAGTCAAATATGTCGAACTTTGTGCCTGCAAAAGTGTTTTTGCGGGGAGTTCTTCTTCATTACGAGGAGTCATCGTATTTTGGTGGAAGTTTATGGTGAACATGCGCTAACTGAGCGAAAGTGCCAAAAGTGGTCTACACGATTTAAAAGCTAAAAGCCAACCAGCCAAATCAACGGCATAGCCGAATATCCATGGCACGAAGGTAATTCTCTGTATTTGGTGGAATCAGAAAGGTGTGCTGTATTATGAGCTGCTAAAACCGGGTGATACCATCAATGGACAACGCTACCGAACACAAGTCATCCGTTTGAAGAGAGCAGAAGCCGAAAAACGCCCGGAATATGCGACCAGACACGAGGAAATCATTTTCCATTATGACAACGCTCGGCCCCACGTTACTATTCCGGTTAAGAACTATTTGGAAAACAGTGGATGGGAAGTCTTACCTCACCCGCCTTAAAGCCCAGACCTTGCCCCTTCTGACTACCATTTGTTCCGGTCAATGTAGAACGCCCTCACTGAAATACGTTTCAGATCAGATCAGAATATCAAAAATTGGCTTAGTTCATTCTTGCCTGCCAAGCCGCCGCAGTTCTTTCTGGATGGGATGGGAAAACTTAAGTGACAACCGACAATGAGCAAAGAAAACAAACAATCGCACAAATACATAGATAAATTATAACAAAAAAGGGGACAGCGTGGAGATGCAAGCCATATGAGTTACAGAGAGTTCTACTCTTGTTCATCGAGAACAAATAAACCAATTATCAAGGGGACTGAAACGTATGGGTTTTATATGAATTGCCGCAATTTTTTCAAGGAACCGAGTCTTTGGCCCAGATTGCGAGTGTCGATTATCAATCGATAGTCGATACACACCGATTGTCGATATGTCGCTTTGGTACTATGAATGTCGATTGTGATCGATATTATTCGATTTTCCCTTAAATGTTTGTCGTTCACAAATTTCTAATCGCCGGTTTTCGTACGGCAAATAATCATGAAATAAACTTTGTTTTCGTGATTAATGTATACAGTTGTATCCTTAAAACATTTATATTGTTACTTTAATCTCAACCAAAGAGAGTTGCGCATAAAAAATCGGACAAATCAACGAATAAAAACAGGCCCACAAATGAATTATTTCATTCAGGTATTTGCACACACGTTTTGTTTGATACGCACCCGAGTGCTTGCTCACACTGTCCCGGCGAAGCCCACATCTCTCCCTCTAAGTCACACGCCCTCTGTATCTATTAAGACACCCTCAACTGTCAGACGTATACAAATTTGTCATATACACGTTTTTAATTCACAATAATACGATTCTCAGTCGATTGAGGTACACAATACCGAAATAGATTTCAAGTGATAGAATTGTCGACTATCGATTCAGTCGACCGTGCTACTTTTATTCACGTTATACGAGTTGTAATTGCACGGTACTGATGTTATGGAATGATTTCGGATCCGAAGATTTCTCAAAAGCCCGTAAAAAGATAATAAATTATTCAGTTGTCGATATTCTAGGAGTTGTGTATTGCAACGAACAAGGATATGCGTCTCAATTCGATCATTTTCTTGCAGTAACGATCTGTTAGCACGCCACACGAAAAAGTCTCTCTTATCACAAATAATACATTTTTTCTTTTTTAAGCGCTCTCCGAAATCTAAAACCACATTAATACGAAATCAGTTTACTCTTGAAACACTTATGCATCCCTTCGAACAATTCAATTTGCTTGTGTACAACTCTTAACATTCACAATGGTTACTAGTTTTCTTATGCATTGAAAAAATTGAAAAAATGAGTATTTTTTTTATTTTTGGCATGGTTAATTTTTTTTGCCAGACAATATCGGTTGTGTATTCACCTTCAAGATATAACATGAATCCGGGTATTAAGCATGATAATATAACAGAAACAAACAGTGCTCTCATTTTTCAACTGTCACAGGAACCGCACACAAACACATAAACTAAATCGGGTCTAACTCATAGACGAATTTCAAACTTCGCAAAAAAATAAAGCAATTGCAGATCGTGATAGCTACTCGTGTCAATTGATTCTAAGAAAAATTACTTTAATAATAAGAACCGAGAGCGATAACAGAACGATGGTGTCCGTGCAGAGGCCGGGCACTCAATGAAACAACATTCCTTAAGAAGAGTTTGTATATGAGTAGAGAATGAGATAAATATGACAAGATTTTACTGGCACTGGACGCTTACTGATAGCGAAATCGGGCGTGCTATATTCATTGGGGTATTTCAGAGCTCTTTGGTATTCCCAAACAATCATTGGATTGTGTACTTATACCATATTTTGTAGACACTTTTCGCTGTGGTATCGAATTCTTGGTCTACATATTCTTACCATCTTAAGCGTTGGGTCAGTAGACGCCTGGCTAAACTCATATCGGTGAACATTTTATGGCTGGATCTTGTTCTCGACAAACTCTTGACGGATCTGGACCAAAATCACAAACTAGAAATATTCCCTCGGAAAGATTAAGATGCTTCCTCAATTGCGAGTGTTGATTGTCGATTAAATCTATTGTCGACAAATATATCGATTGAAATCTATTTCGGTCTTGTGTACCTCATTCGGCTAAGAATCGTATTATTGTGAATTAAAAACATGCATATGATAAATTTGTATACGTCGGAAAGTTGACGGTGTCAAATCTCTTAATTCGTATTTAAATTGACATAATATGCGCACGAATAACAGATAGAGAGGGTGTTTGATGTCCCATGAGTTAGAGGGAGATATGTAGGCTTCGCCGGTACAGTGTGAGCAAGCACTCGGGGGCGTATCAAACAAGTCGTGTGTGTAAATACTTGAATAAAATAATACATATGTGGATATATTTAATTCGTTTTTTATTCGTCGGTATCAAATTTGTGAACGACAAAATTTGAAGAGAAAATCGAATAATATCGATCACAATCGACAATAACGACAAAAGTCGATTGTTGGTCGACAATCGGCTCTCGCAATCGAGGCCTTTGTCCACATATATGCGTAGACCAACATGAGTATGAAGAAATTAATGGACAGGTTCGACGTTAACGTACGAGTCGTTATTGGCGGAATAACGTAGACATTTTGAAGCACTGCCAGTGAGTTCGAGGTTGATTGATTCCATTCACAATGATATGAATGTAACTTTAAAATAATGCTAGAATAAATTTTAAATCTCACCCCGTTGCTTTTTCATCTAAGCTTATTATTGTTCTTACATGGTCACCCAGTGGTTCTTACATGCGAACCTCCATGACTTTAACCAGTCGGATGCCTCATTCTTCACACACCTTCCTTTTCCTGCGGCTCTATTCCCTTTTTTGTGTTCCTAGAGCCCATGTACAGGCTTCGGACTTTTATGCAACGTTGAGTTTTACGGTCGTGTCAGAAACTCAGAAGAATAGTTGATGCGATTTCGACAACGTACCCAATCTTAGTCGAGCATTTACGTAGGCGGCGAAGAACTTGGAAAGAGTTCCTGGGAGACTCGACCGAGCTATCCGAGTTAAACTTGTATACATCTTCGACTCCGTTGAATGAGTTGTTGATTTCGAAATAACTCGGGTTTTTCGGTAAGTTTGGACAGGTTTGTGATCGATTTGTTTGATCACCTGCTAGGTAAAGGTAGCTTATGCCACTTTTCCAAAATTCCTTTATTACTTAATGAGTCCAGATTTCGATTATCACATTATTTTCGAGGCCATTTTATTTCCCACGTATTCTAGACGAATTACACTCCATACGCTGGAATTTGCTTTATAAACACTAGAGCTCTTGATACCCGCATTCCCGGGTATTACTCGAGTATAAGAATGCGGTGTACCAGTATGGTGTGTGGTAATATTCGGGTACCGTAGAAATAGCTGACTTCACAGCTGATAGACTCCTCGTTCGTTAATAAATTTGAGGGACTATTTTGACAGTTAAGGACCAAACCCGTAGAATACAATGTCACAAAATTGACAACTCATAAGGCCTACAAAATGGGAGAGAGGCGTCAAATGCGGCCTACAAGTGGAATACATGGCGCTTTTTTAACTTTTTGTGCGCTTGACAGATGTTTCCATGGAAATTCATTCGGGCGATAATATGTGTTCGTCTTTACGCTATTTTATGAATTAATGAATATCTATTTTTTTGAACAAGTCCTAATAAATCCGGAACTAAAGAATGTTGAATTTCTTGTCTTTTCCTTAAGACGGAATTCGGACGCAACGCAGGTATTTCATTGTTCAGTTCTTTGGAATCACACGCAACGACACGCAACGAAATGTATGTATTTGTGGCGTTTATTCACGAATTTTTGAAGTTTATTCACGAAGCCTCTTGATATAAAGCGTTATTTCTGTAAGTATGTAGATAAGTATAAAAGTATGTCACCATTCTACCGAATGTAAACGAAAAAAAAATCTTGGAAGGCATGGGGTCAGCTGACGGAGTGTGTTGGTGCGTTGCTCACGCTTGTTGCAAGTTCTGTGTTCAGTTCTGACTGATGTTGTTCTTTCGATGTTTTTTATAGACAGTACCACTAAACATTTCATAGTCTATTTTCCAAAGTATTCTATTTCAAACAATTTGTTGACTAACATTTCAAGGACAGCGGTATGGAAATCGGCTGTCATTATAGTATTGCACTTGATTTCTGGTTTCAAGAAGCCAACTTCAACGCTCAATTCCAACTTTACGCCTACATATGTTGCCTACTTGGTTGTTCGGCATACCCCACTAGGTCCCTTCCACTCGTGAGAGAACAATAGCACGCACAACATGCTTGGTTGCTGTGGGAGCTAGACCCTAGTCCACCTCGGACTGTTGCGCCATTCATATTATTATTATTTTAATCAATTTTCAGCAAATACTTACAAAACAAAGTTATCTACTTTTTGGTATGCTAAAAGTTGTGCATATAGTTGCCCTTATTCCCTTAGACGAAATTCTCGCCACTCACTTTTCTGTCACCACACATCAAAATCTGTATTCTTGAATTCAAGAAAGGTCGCAAAACAACCATTCCAATTCTTGCTCCAAATAAATTCAAAAAAATTGGTAGCGCATGTTCCAGATTTTATCTTCAAGTAGGATCAATATCACCGGACTCACCTTTAATAGGGACCGTGAATGGCACCACAGCAACAAGAAGCTCTACGACCAAGCACACGTCATTACCCTACAACATTACATGGTGGCACTCTTCAGAAAGCAGCTACTAGACATCAACAACCGTCCTAACGAGGAAATCAAGAACCTAAGAAATACAATCCCCGGATAATGCTATCTCAAAGCGCTAAATTTTGCTAAATGAGCAACATTTGTCGACGACGTCGAACAGCGAGCTGCATGGATTCTACCAGAGCAGCAGGGATAAACAAAACACCACCACTCCATCCCAAGAGGACCACCAGACGCAATGAATTGTACAACCCGATGCAAGCACTACACATTGTAGGACATACAAAACAGGCAATAAACCGACAATAATACTAAATGTTAAATTGAAAAATGTACATCAGTTGGACCCCTATTGTTGAGCCAACACCCTAACATTTAGTTTGTAGGCCTTGTTGTAATTGTAAAAATCATTTTTCTGTTCAATACAGAATAAAATAATATTTTTAAATTGCTTTTAAATTGTAAAATCCTTGTCCTTTCGGTGTTTGCATTTGATAATTTTTCTATTTCGTGGATGCGTTTGGTTCAGAACTCCGATATATTGGTGCGAATATGGGATGGATTACATTTCATTGGCAGCCCAAGAGAAACTACAATGCAAATGTTTCGTTTTCAAAAATTATTCTAATTTTTGAGTGTGATTGAAGTTGTCCTCTATTAAATCGACCAGGAACTTAAATTGTTGATGTTATTTTAACACCAAACTTGAACATTTTAATCAACTTTTATTCCTATCAATACACAATTTGTGTTGAAACTTACATATTTATCCTACGTCGTTCAACGTCACCCACAAAAATGCAAGTGACGAAATCTCCCCGAAATTCTCACTTTCTCATAAAATGTGACTAAAAGAGTATACATGATCGTCGTCACATGAAGTCTAAGAGAGCACAAATTTGTCAAAGTGACACATATTTTTGGTGACACGACTAAGAGAGTAAGAGATAAATTACCGAATTTTCTTATTCATCTTATGTTCTCCACAGAAACTGCTTTAAGTATCCATATTTATTTTTCCATGCAAATTATCATTTAATTGAAAACGCAATCCACTAAAAAGCCGACACGATCCACAATTTCACAACAAAATAATTCGAAAAATTCTACCCGTACCAAATAGAGATTCTTTTTCGAATTCCATGCGAAAGAAATGCTATGCGAAGTTCCGTTCATGTGTACATCAATTCTGCGATTTTTTTTCTAAAATAGATGTCTAATGTATACTCAGGTACATTACATGCCCAACACATTTTTGGTGATACTGATACACTTCTTCCTTCCTAGCTCCCAAACTTGGTCAGCGAAATCAACGAAATCAAGATATTTCATCAAATTTCTCCAAATCTACTATCATTTACCTCCATCATAGAATACGCCGTATCTGAGATTCACTTCACTTACGCGATGTACATTCACTTGCATATGGATCGTGGAATATGGCGCGGCGGATGGACGACCTTACCGATGGCTATTTCGAATTCGCAGAACAGCTGTGTTGTGATGAGTGACGGCAATTAATTGTTCGAAAAAAAAATTTACGATTTGAATTAAACAAGAGAAATAAGTCAAATGATGCTCTGGTGGTCGCTTGCAATAATTTTTTGCAATATCGAGATTCAGCTTCATGGAATGAGTCACCTGTCACTATGTTTTTAACGAAAGTTTGCTTCATCAATTTGTAATTTTTTTTTTATATACGAGCTTCGAATAAGCAATATCGATTATTTATTTGTTTGAATAAAACAACAACATTGTCCGTGACTCGAAAGAGGTGGGGCTGTGAAAACTATTTTCCTTGTACCGGGAGTCGAACCTGCGTAGGAATCGACGCACCAACCCACAACTCCACAGCCGCCACAAAGCCTTTAAGATGTAATCAAATAAAATTAAATATTATTATTATATATTCCTTGTGCAAAAATGTGAAGAATTTTAGTTTTAATATTTTTGAATTAAATAAATTCTCAAGTACTGAGCTTGTCCTCAGTCTGTCATAATGTAACTAATACGAGTTCACACACTTGTCTGCTTACAATAATTATTGCATATATACACAGTATAATGTATTCACTCTGCGTATGCTTATTTTTATGCAGAAAGCTTTCTATCGTGTACGTTGACTTACTCGAAAGTGCTGAAGACCGAGAGTACATTCGTTTATCAAATATGACTGGTGAGGCCTTTTCGGGTATTCCGTCGTGATCTGACTCGCAACGATGGAATTAACTCAACTAGCGTGCGATAGTTTGTGATAAATTATACACATGCCCGGCTTACTGTGGGCGACAGTTGCAATTGTTAAGACACTACCGCTTAATTACCAATATTAACTATTTCAGTTTAAGCTCAGCTTTCGTGTGTGAAACACCTTTTGTTAGTGACCGGGGAGCAATTCGGACCGTGTCTATTGATAGTTTTTAAATTTTTATAATTTAAACCACACACGACTGCAATGGTGCTGGATTTCTGTGTTCTTTTGTGTTGTGTAATTCTTTTGTGGATATACTTCATCTGGAGTCGCTGGGAGTTCTATAAAGTGGCATGGAAGTTACCTGGCCCCTGGGGAATACCCTTTATTGGAATTGGATTAAACTTAAGAGATGCAGAAAGTATGAAGTCTAGAGAGTACTATTTACTTGAGCGTTTTTAGTGAAAATTTAACTTTAATAGTTTTCTGTGTGCTGTCTTGAAATTAATTCCCAATTTCTGCCTTTCTTTCTGCCCTTGTGGACGGGTTTGGGAACACTTTTAAGTAAGCTAGTGATGTCATGACTTATTCGTTAGATTGGTATTCCTGAACCCTTATATCTGAATCTTTTCTTGAAAGACTGCAATGATCCTGCCTCTTCACCAAATATAGGCCTTCGTGTCACGGGGGCCAATGTCAATGAAATTCGAAGAGGAACACTTAATTTTAATAGGTTTCTGTGTGCTATCTTAAAATTAATTCCCAATTCTGCCTTTCTTTCTGCCCTTGTGGACGGGTTTGGGAACACTTTTAAGTAAGCTAGTGATGTCATGACTTATTCGTTGGATTGGTATTCCTGAACCCTTATATCTGATTCTTATCTTGAAAGACTGCAATGATCCTGCCTCTTCACCAAATATAGGCCTTCGTGTCACGGGGCCCAATGTCAATGAAATTCGAAGAGGAATCTTCGCGGTATATGAGGTAGAGGGGGTGTGCGTCGAGATTTTCGGTATGACCAACAACTCTAACGACTTCACCACTTTCGAGTGACTGACAATGCTCAAAGAGTATTCCTGTCTAGAAAAACGTTTCTATGGCCACTGGTGATAGAGAAAAAGAACGCAGAACATGAGTGGGTGCTCAAGTCCACTTCGGACGATCGCCATACTACTGCTGCATTTACTCACTTGGTAATATGTATGTCAAGATGATCTTCATAATTTTTTATCAGGACTTCGTCTGTCGATTGTTTGATTTTTCCATATTTTTACTTGCAGCCCATCAGCCCTGAGTAAAATAAGTCTCACATCAAGTATTTCCATATAATTTATAGCTTCCGAATTGTGCTTGCAAACGATGTAATTTACAATATTTCATGGCGTTGCCATATTTAGTGGGACCTTAATTATCTGATTAGCATGCACATGACGCAAACTCTTACCAAAACGTATATTTGATTAAAAATGTATTGTGCTTTTGTTTTTGAAAGTTCCTTGACATATGACCATTATATTTTATTTGTTATCTGCTTCATGTGAAATTGTTCGGTAAACCATGAAAACTGTGCGGATTTCTTAATCATTCCAATTATGTCTTGAGTTATGCTACGTTTCCACTGAACGAAACCTCGAGGTTGTATCAATTTTCTCCGAACCTAGCAAGTTGTGCCATACATTTTCCGGGTCTGGAAACCCCGCGGTTTCTGACAAACTCGTTAAATCCTCCTCGAGTTCATCCGTCAGTGAGATGTCGTAAACACGGATAAGCCTAGGGCGTGAATTTCTGTTTATTTTCTCGTTTTGTCTCTTTTTATTTTCTAGTATTCTCGCACTATTATTTCCTGTCAAAAAACAGCTGTTCTGGCGGCCGTTTAAAAAATGAGAGCGAGTGACATTTATTTTGGCGGGCAAGTATTATTTGAGAGCGAATGACTTGAGAATTGGCGAAACCACTTTAAGCTCGGAAGAAACGGCCTGTTGAGGTTTCAGTAAAAGTTCATCCGGACCTCGTGGTTTCGGTTCAGTGAAAACGTAGCGTTAAGCACTCCGCTCCACATAAATTGATACAACCTTTTTCAAATGTATATGGTTCAATGTTTAACATTGATTTTCATAAATTTATCATGTTATGCCTTTAACTTCTTGCCCATGGTGTTGAGATATGTTTTCTTTTTTGTGAGTGCTTTGCGAACATTGACATAAAAATCAATCTTCAAATTTATCTTAGCTGAAATTAGAACAAACATTTGTGGACCAAAACCCCTTAGTCTAGCGGAAAAGGCCAAAATGGATGTGTTGGAGGACCAATGACAGGATAAGCCACTGAATGAACTAAATGAACTAAGCGATATTTTAATGTCATCTATTCTTTTAAAAGAAACTATGATTTGCATGGGAAAAACATAAGGGTGGTAAGAAAACGACCACAACAGCAGCTGACAGAAAGCATTTTTTAATTATGGAATCCACTTGATCGTTGTTGTGTTGAAAAGTCCAATTTATTGGTCCAGCATTATCACAGAATGTATGGAAATGTGTCTCGAATACAGGGAGTATTCGAGATGATTGCTGTGGTTACTTTAGATCTTACAGATTATAATTCAACCGTTACATAACTGGGCTGCGTAGGTTCAAGAGCGTTGGGGTCGACGCACTACCATGGTCTGTCTTGCGTTAGATGTGTCATAATTCGATCTTAGTTTATTTTGCTGATAAAAAGTCATTCAACAAGAAGTCGAAGTTTTACTTTGGTCAACATTTTAAAATCTTATCAGCTTTCGTCTGGTCGGGACAGCTCTGAGGCCAAATTTTCCGTCATTAATATGGCTTTAATTGAAACCGACACCATACTTTAACTTTAAGCTTTTCTCATGTTACACAAAGTGATCGGATACGAGCGAAAATAAAGCAAGTACGGTGTGAGACATAAAATTAATTCTGGCCTATTCGAACCTATATGCCTTGAACCTTATGTGATATTCACCCCTATCGTAGAATACTTTGGGGAGTTTCAGACAAGTTCATAACTTCTGATGGTTGAATACGGTCGAAGTGAATTTTTTGGTAAGGTAATTGAGTTTTGATGCCATCGTAGACAAAGTCCAAATTCACATTTCTCAAACCAGAATCCCGATATTGCAAAAGGTTGTGGCGAACGACCGACAGCACAAAACGACTTAGACGTACGAGCTATAGAACACTACTTTTTTTTTTCGTATTTTTGACATATTAAATTGTATTTTTACAGAAAAGAGCCATCATGTTCTTTTGGAAAGAGACAATTATATTGCGAAGGATGACAGACTGTGTGTGTATTTCTGGGTATTATCTGTACCTATATTTACCAATATTCTGAAATCCACCGCAGCGTGTCGGTAATGTCGGTAGTGTGAAATGATTCACTGCTTTTAAATCCGATCGAATCGAATCCATCCATACAAACCGAGCCGCTTAAAAATCTCTCGGGACTCCTATAAGGTCAAGTAGTTTGGTGCTAAGAATGTAACTTATTTGCATTATTTAACAGATGAAATTGTGGGAAGAAAACTACGAACAGGGAACAATTCAAAGTGCTTGTCGATGAAAGAAGAAATAAATGATTTTTGGCGAAATTTAAAAGAAGACTGGATGAGTCTGAGATTGTGAATACCAGCCGCTGTGATCAGATTTCTTCGTGCTGTTGTGGGCATTACTCGCCGGGATATGATGAGAAACACGGCAGTTTGGGAACGGAAAGTGGTGGTTCTTTGGTAATATGTTCACACCATCGCGACTTCCTAGGCGGGCGTTGAATGCGATTCCGACAGGTATCTACCGCTTGGTAGACCCAGGTGCCGTGGTTGGACCAGTTCAAAAACTCAAGTTTCCAAACCTGAGCATAAACCCTGATGAGTTAGAGTCGATGGCGGAGGATCGAAGTGCCTGGACGTCCCTCATGCGTGGTTCACGGATCACGCAAGTCAGAAGATCATGATGAATATTTTTCTCTTGTTGAAAAAATACAATCTTATTTATTCGCTTACTACATGTAGATAAACTTTCCATTCGATTCCTATCCGACATGCTTTATTTGATCAGTTTCAGTTCCTGACTGGCAGTAAACATGATCGCACTGTTGTTTTGCTCACTTCTGTGTCATCAAAAAGTGAGCAATAATAGCTATAATGTTTATTAAACAAAGAGTTTCAATAAATCACAATGTTTGTATTCAAGTCGACAGTCAAAAATCTGCGAACAGCTGATTCCGAAAAGGAGAGGAGTGATGTCGATAAAATAGTACATCAGTCGGACTCGATAGTAGTACGACTCTATTCAAATGAATCGAACGAGTGAAGGGAATCTCCGATTCGTAGGACTTGACAAACTTCAAGCACTCGGACCAATAAGTCCAGCTACTATTACAGTTTTAGCACAATCTAATACAATACAACAAACACAAATTCAACGGCAACAACAAAAACAAAATATGCTAATTTAGCAGATCGGCGCTGAATGGGCATTTCCGGGTCTCGTCTTGAGAGTGTACTCATGCTCAAACATTTCCGCGGTGCGACGAATCGTCTGTACATTGAAGTCTTCATCTTGTACGACTGACCTCACGGCAACTCACTGAAAAGGAATTTTTTAATAATGTCCACACGCTCGACAAAGATAAAACGATGTGCATGATGAAATGTCAACAGTCAACTCTTGCTGAATACTTGGACAGCTGGACGTCATTGGCAACTTTTGAGCAGCTAAAATAATACAATTGCAAAAACTACCATTGCTATCTTGTCCCCATTTATGACATGCTCGAAGAATAAAATGCAATGACGTCGACTATATTTGGCGAAAAGAGTTTAATCCAATAATTGTGTGACTTAAATTTGAACTTCCCCATTTGATAACAAAACGTTCATCAACCTTTTTCCAGTTACCAACCATGCGACTGTACCGTTGCCAACATCAATCATCAAAAGCGTACACTCCGTTGCTTTCGTTTGTTATCAAAATGCAAGCGAGCATGCCATAAGCACGTCATCCAATAGGAAGTCAAGTATGAGTCAAGAGTGACTGCATTCCCAAATCTAGACTGATAGGACAATGCCCTTGGATTTACAACAATGCAGTTTTTAGTGAAATTATTTGTGGTTTACCAAAAGACGCACTTTATATTGTTGGAATCGTTTCAATAAAACTTTACCAAGTTCTGTAAGTTTTAACAATTCAACTGTATTCGCTCGGATGGGTTTGATTACTTGAACAATTTCAAAATCAACCTGGGTCAAAAGCGTTTGCAAGCAACGCTTATAAGGGTATTTTGTTACTGATGTGATCGTCGTTACATTGTGCCTACAGTGTCTTGAATATCCTCATAGTTTTTTTCCTCCTCCCCGTCTCTGCAGCTTCTACAAAACCCTAATCCGGAGGCGTGAATTCCAATGGCACATTGCCTGGTTTTTCAGGCGGTAAGAGTTCTGAGATTTGGCCTACTGTGAGCGTTCTCGAGAATTAGTCCGCTTATATTTTCCGGAATGCCATAGTGTGCCGGTATCCAAATAAGTTGGAAGCCAAAGTACTTTGAGTTGATTGTGACTGCACTCAGAGGTTCTTATTTTTTATTTCTATGAAGTCCATAACATATACTGCTCTATTATGGGACAGATTCAAATGTTATGATGTATATACATATGAATTTCACTTTCGAGCAAGTCTAAATAGCGTACAGAAATGAAGGATGATAGAGATGCCCAAATTCTACCTCTCGTGACCCTTAAAATTTTTGACTACCGTGTTGTATGTCGTTTTTTTAAAGGCAAATTGACCAATCAGATTTACGTTATTTCGTGAAGAACTGTCAAAAAGCTTCTCAATTTCTTCGATGGACTAGGTGTCAATCACCATCTATAATACTTAATTTCTGATTGCATGTCATACTTACTGATGATTGCAGCTTAACATTAGCATGTACAGCTTGTCATGTGGTTTTGGAAAAAAAAAAACTGTCCCCAAAAAACTGTCAACTGTGTTCAGTGAGGGCGTTATGCATTGACCGGAACAAATGGTAGTCAGAAGGGGCAAGGCCTGGGCTATAAGGCGAGTGGGGTAAAACTTGCAAACCACTGTTTTCGAAGTAGTTCTTAACCGGAATAGCAACGTGGGGCCGAGCGTTGTCATGATGGAAAATGATTTCCTCGTGTCTGGTCGCATATTCCGGGCGTTTTTCGGCTACTGCTCTCTTCAAACGGATGACTTGTGTTCGGTAGCGTTGTCCATTGATGGTATCACCCGGTTTTAGCAGCTCATAATACAACACACCCTTCTGATCCCACTCAATACAGAGCATTACCTACGCGCCATGGATATTCGGCCTTGCCGTTGATTCGGCTGGTTGGCCAAGCCAGCTAGCGCATGTTCACCATAAACTTCCACCAAAAAACGATGACTTTCGGCAGCAGTTTTCTTCGTATTAAAGTAATGAAGAAGAACTCCCCGCAAAAGCACCTTTTCAGGCACAAAGTCCGATACATTTGAGTGAACAAAAGTTATTGTTGTTTACGCTTCAAATGAATGACATATACTGAAATGACGCACAATAACAGTATCTTTACAACGCATACTCCAATGGAATAATACAAGCTAAGCCATCTCTTAGCAAACTGGTCTATTAAAGTTATAGACCCAATAACTTTGTCTTGTTAATATTTTCAGTTTTAACTGACTAAAAATATTATACTGCTAAAACTTTAACACCAGGCGCTTACCCGACAGTAGTTGACATGCGCTGAGAGGTGCGACGAAGTCGAGTGACCGAGTTGAACCCTGTTAGCGAGCGAAGTGAGCCACGCGCCTCATACTTTAAACACACCTGCCTTTTGTTTTGGATTCATTTCCGTGTGCTTTTATGTCAATGTAAATACGAATTCAGAGATTTGACATCCTCAACTGTCAGATGCATAAATTTAAACTTTATGGTATTATAGAAATTGCAAATCAAACACATTTTGGTTTTTTTATATTTTGTTTATTCCAACGGTCGTTGTGCTCGGTGGGAAATCTGTTCAAAACTAAAAACTAGAACTTAAAATAATCCTAAGCTAACCCTACGATGCCACTCGTACCACGTTCTTATCTTGCCACTTGTGCAAGTTAGAAGCTCGCGACGATATCCAGAATGCTGGATCAGCGGTGTGTGGCTGTTGCGGATCCATCGGTTGACTTGAATGACAATTGCATCTGTGATGGAGATGCTTAGTCAGTAGCATGTGGATGCTGCGAGCCCATCGTGCTAGTAGTGCTGGATCAGTGGCATGTGGCTGTTTCGAATCTATCGGTTGACGACTGCGCGGGGGGCAGAGATGTTGAGTCAACAGTATGTGGTTGCTGCGAGTCCATCGTGTTAACTTACACACATTTGTCATGTGCACGTTTTTAATTCACAATAAAACGATTATCAGGCGATTGTGGTACACAATACCCAATTAGATTTCAATCGATAGATTTGTCGACTATCCCATACCGACTGTAGTTAGTAAGTACTTTGAGGTCATTCTAATGATTTTGAGAATAGAGATGTTGTACTAATCGATGATCACTCGAATAATCATTCGAATCCGCACATCTCGAGTGATCATTCGATTGCTAAAGTTCCGATTATTAAATTCATTCGATTAAGCCAATCATTAGCATTTAGCAACCGCTAAGAAAAAATCATCTTCTTAACTTTACAATTTGAAAGATTTTTAGCCGCTTTTTCGGTACAAAAACCCCCCTGTGCGACGTCAACTGCCTTGTACTGACGTTGTGCCTCAAACTGCATTTACGATTATTTTTATCTCATCAGTTCGTTTGAATTTTATTGAGAGCACAACCAAATGTATACTCTTTGCTTACTGGAGGCTGTCTTAATGCCTTGGCCTAGTGAAAAAAAGAAAGAAAAACCCCTAACTCATTGAACAAACATTTAAAGCATGCCTTCTGAAACGCGAAACTCCTACTCTGAAGTTTTGGATTCGGAAATTTATTCATATTTAAGAGACAAAAAAAGTTATCAACTTGATGGATGAGATTTGAGTCCACTTCACGGCCGAAATAGGTCAAAGGTGTCGGTGGGTGGGTCGCAACGTGGCTGTTCACCTCAATAACAAACCGTTCCGATGTCAGCCTAACGTCAATAAGCCGCAACTTTGCCGAGTCGAAACGTGATTTCAAACTTTGTCCATTTATCAAAATCATGCATTTCGTCTGGGCCTTAGCGAGTTTATTTATACGTATCGTTTACTTTTAGGCTCGCCATTCCTCTACCGTCGTTTAATTAAGTAAATATAATCGTTATCAAAAATTCGTTTTCAGGTTTCATCCCATACTTGGGTGAAATGGCGAATAAGTACAAAAGTCCTTGCATATCGTGGATGGGAATAAAGTGTTTTCTGTACGCCGCAGATCCCGACACGGTGGAAGCGGTTTTCAACTCACCACACTGTACGAATAAGGGTGATTTTTACAGATTTATGGCGTCGGCAATGGGTGACGGGCTCTTCACTTCAAGCAGTGAGTACTTGTTGCGTATGCAGGCTGATGGGAGTTGAATGATTTTGATCTTTTTTTTTTTGCGCAGATCCACGATGGAGCAAGCACCGGAGACTGATTAATCCAGCATTTAGCAGACAAATCATCAACAATTTCTTGCCGATATTCAATGCGGAAGGAGACGTTCTCCTGCATAAGCTAAAGACATGCTCCGACGAGGAGCAGGACATTTATGATCTTCTGAAGAAATGCGTCCTGGCTGCAGCCTGCCGTAAGTGAAAAGTTTTCCACATTCATATTCATAGGAATTGCTAACGCGATTTCATGCAACAGAAACGACGATGGGAAAGAAGATGGACATTCAGGAGGACGGTTGTTCGGAGCTATTTGAATCCTATAAAACGTGAGACTTGTCAATCAATCACTTTAAATAATCAATTTTCAAGAGTTCAATTTGGCTTCTGTATTTGACACAGTATAATGGAAGTTGCAGTCCATCGGATGCTCTCCCCCTGGTTGTATCCCGATTTTATCTATAAATACTCTCGATTGTATTCAGTCGAGCATGAGACAATGAAGATACTTTGCGAATTTGTTGAAAATGTAATCCAAATGAATGACACACAATGACGCCTTATTTATCGCCAGTAATTTTCTATACATTTCACAACACACAGTTGCTTCAGCGAAAGCACTCAGTTCGAGAGGAGGACACACTCTCAAAACCGGAAGAAGACAATTTCAGTAGGAAATCGAAAAGTATCTTCGTGGAACAAGTCAGGAGCCTGGTGGAGCGAGGCGAACTCACTTGGGATGATATACGAGATGAGGCGAACGTCATCATAGCAGCGGTAAGCACAGCACAATTTTGCATTTGCCATTTTCCTCTCAATAAGCTAATTTTTTGCGTTTGCTTTGAAGACATTCGAAACGACGTCAACTGCCTTGTACCTGGTGACGCTATGCCTAGCGATGCACCCGGAGTATCAGGAAAAACTCTTCGAAGAGCTGCAGTCTGTGTTTCCGAGCAAGGACTTCGAGGTTACCCATGAGGACATTGAGCAGCTGCCCTACATGGACATGGTCATAAACGAAGGAATGCGACTGTTTTCCCCAGTGCCGGTTGTTATACGGACTGTTTCGGAGGATATTACACTAAAGAACGGCGTTAAGATACCCAAACACACACAAGTTGGCATCGACATATTCAACATGCAGAGGAGCGGCGAGTTCTGGGGACCCAGAGCAAAGGAGTTCTATCCCGACCACTTTCATCCAGACAACATCGGTTCACGCCATCCGTTTGCTTACATTCCCTTTACGAAGGGTCTGAGAATGTGCATCGGGAATAGATACGCAATGTTTCTGTTGAAAGTCTTGATCGCGAAGATCTTCCGGAATTTTCGAATACAGACGAGCGCTAGAATCGAGGACTTGCTCATTAAAGGGACGATTTCGTTGAAATTAAAGCATTATCCTGATTGTCAGATTAAAGAGAGGGAGAATTAGTGAATTTCCATCTGTATCTGGTGATGGAGAGATAAGAAAAATATACCAAGCAACATGAACAATTTGTTTTTAACACTCGAGAGATGCTTTATTTGGCTTTCGCTTGAGCGTGAGTTACCGGTGCCGTGGGTGGACTTAAATGGAGCCGGGTTCTATTAAACAACTTTGTAATTTGGTACGACCGTGATTAAAGAGGAGATGGCTATATACTTGTGAAAAAAACGAGCCTTTTGCTTGTACACCGCAGTTGTGGATTATGCATGCTCTTGCAGCGCCACCCTGCGGTGGTCTGCGTTTAAGCAGGAATACAGCACACAACTGCTGCTCATAGTTTCTTCATCTCGACTTATTTTTCAAGAATAAGACTTCTTTTATAATCTGCTGGCTGTCGGCGCTAGACCCTCGAACGCAGCTAGTTTAGGGATAAAATTAGAGGGGATTATCAACAATTCTCCGACGACCACTACTTTTATCTGGATTTTTAATGCTTGCCAGAAAAGATCTTTTTTTTTTTTTTGGAAAGTGGCAGAATTTTATCTTTTTTTTTGCAAGGGTTCATACACTGTCTTTATGCAAGGCACAGGTTGTCTGTGTATTAGCTGTACCGTGGTCATTGCAATAAGGGAAATGTCAAAACAAGAAGCAAGCATAGCGGAACTGAATTCAAAACTGAAAGACGTCCGAATGACAAAAGTTTATTTTACAAAATTGAACTTGTTCTCGTTCAATATATTCTCGGTATCGATATGAAGGAAAGTGCGAATTCAATTTAAATTGTTTCTATTTTTCAATATAATCTCCCCTAACATCAATGCATTTGTTACATCTTGAGATATGCTTTTTTAAACCCTCAAAAAAATAAATTTCCTCTTTCTCTGCAAAATACCCATTTATTGCCGACTTGAGTTCTTCATCATCCGAAAATCTTTTTCCACGAAGACATTTTTTCAAATCCGGAAACAGCAAATAATCACTAGGGGCAAGGTCTGGACTATAGGGTGGGTGTTGGATTTCTTCGAAACCACAATCTCGCGCAGCAGCAGAACAGGAGCGTTGTCATGAAGAAGCAACACACCCGCTGCTAGTTTACCCCGTCTTTTCTTTTTAATTTCCTCCAGCAAATTATGCAAAGTGGCAGTTGATGGTTTCACCTTTTTTTTTTGTACTCAATGAGCAAGATTCCCTTTGAGTCCCAAAAAACTGTGGCGATGACCTTCCCGGCAGACGGAGTGACTTTGAACTTCTTCGGGGGGTCTGTTCCTTTTTTATGCCACTGCATGGACTCTTGTTTGCTTTCAGGGTCAAAGTGGTGGACCCATGCTTCGTCACCAATAACAATTCGATCCATAACACCGTCCGCGTTCTCACTACACATCTCCAAAAGCTCTCTACAGCATGCGATTTTCACTTTTTTCTGAGGCGCTGTGAGCATTCGTGGCACCCACCTTGCACTGACCTTTGAAAGGTTAAGATGGTCATGAAGAATGGTGTGAATAGGACCAATTGAAAGCTTTGTGATCTCTGCCATCATTTTCAACTTTATTCGGGCATCCTCAAGAACAAGTTTTCCGACTTCTTTGATGCCTCCTCCCGTGCCGGAGCGGGGGTCGTCTTCAATGCTCTCTCTGCCTCTCTTGAACTCACTTGACCACTTTTGCACAGTTGATAATGAAGGTGCGGAACCCTGGTAAACAGCCACCATCTCTTCATGAATAGTTTTTTGACTTTTTCCTTGCTTAGTGAGAAATTTAATTACAGCGCGATGCTCAATTTTCACCATCATCGTCTCAGTTGCCATTATGATTCTGTTTAACTAGAGATAAAACGCGAATTAAAAATCACATCTATATGAAATTTTACATGAATGCACTAAAATAATAGTTTTACTTGATAAATAAGTCAATTTATATATACAACCACAGCTTCACCCCGATACCGAGTATATATTGAACGCTCCTCGTACAACCACAGCTTCACCCCGATACGAGAATATATTGAACGCCCCTCGTAAACTTAAGCAGCATATCTATCCAGTGTCAATAACGGATTGTGAATGAGGTCGCAAGATAAATCATGGCGGATTGTAGTGTTCGGAGAACAGGGAATCCATACGAGGTCCGTGAAACACAATTGCAAAGTCAAAAAGTGCCTGTTTAGGTTGGCTTTTGCGCCAAAAGCAACATCGGGCCACTTTTTGTTTTAAGAGAAGGCGAAATATTCAATGGCTGGAAGCTGTCTCATTATGTCCCTGTTACTGGTCTCAACGAAACGTTGCGCTTTGCTGCCAAACTGCAAATCAAGCGATGCAGTTTATCCAACGAAAATTCCTGGGACATCTGCTGCCAAAAAATGGCGACATTGACTGATAAATCTCTAGGTTTGTCAAGTCATTGCTCTACCACCCGAGATGCTTGAAAAAGTGAAAGAAAACGGTGAATGGAGACGGCCATTTGATTCGCTTTTGTATTCAAAATCCAGTCCACATAAATGGTAAAGGACGTATATGATAATACGTTGATTTTTTATTTTTTTAACTGTTTACATACCGACAGGGTGCATATATATTCCTGGTCTGTACGACCTCTTTCGAGTCACTGACAATGGTCAACGAGTAATAACGGTCTAGAAAAAAGTTGAGAAGCTTTTTTGGCTTGGTCGCTCAAAGTCGTCAAAAGACTGTAGGTACTTTGCCCTTCCACTCGTGAGAGAATAGTAGCACGCACAACAAGAGTGGTTGCTGAGGAGCATATTGTTATTATAGGGCGCACATTTACTAAGTCAATTATGGTTGGGTTAAGATATGTCCCCAGCCTCTAAGGCTTACCTGAGTAATCTACTCTGAAATATAGTTTACGGTGTTTGTTTACATTCAGTCCTATAGGGCCCATACACGAAACAGACTCTTCGCCGCAAACTTTAAGTCTATGCAAACACCTCTTCGCCACACACGATGCAGGCAGTCTGGAGAGACTTTAATTTTTGTCATTTCGTCGTGGTCGTCGGGTGGGTCATTTCATTGGCAATTAAAAATAAAGAAAAAAAATGTGGACTAAGGAGTGGTACAATTTTTATAATTTTGCAAAACATCGACCTGAATTTTAATCATCAATCTGAATCTGTGCAAAATTGACCATACACGACACAGACAAGACGTTGCAGACCATGTAAAATTCAACAAATTTTTGAATTCACGCAGACTGTCGGGGCAGACATCCGACATGATACACACCACACAGCCGGTTTGCGCAGCCATGTGCACAACAAGAAAATGTGTTGGCATGGTTGGCAACACTGGTTTAAACAGCTGACGCACGTTTCGTGTTTTGTTTCACTGTCAAACATCTTCAGTTTGGTCCATAATTTAACCATGAATCGTCTTACAAACGAACAACGCTTGCAAATTATTGAATTTTGTTATCAAAATGCGTGCTCTGTTAAGAAAGTCCATCGCGCGCAAAATTGTGTTCAGCGACGAAGCTCATTTTTGGCTCAATGGGTACGGAATTGTCGATTTTGGAGTGAATATCAGCCAGACGCATTGTAAGAGCTACCAATGCATCCAGAAAAAGTCACAGTTTGGTGCGGTTTATGGGCTGGTGGAATCATTGGACCGTACTTCTTCAAAGATGATGCGAATCGTAACGTAACTGTGAATGGTGAGCGCTACCGTGAGATGATATCTAACTTTTTTTTGCCCAAAACGCCAGAGCTTGACTTGCATGACTTGTGGTTTCAACAAGGCGGTGCCACATGCCACACAGCACGCGCAACAATGGACTTATTGAGAGGCGAGTTCGGTGAACATTTTATTTCACGTTCGGTACCGGTCAATTGGCCGCCTAGATCGTGCGATTTAACGCCTTTAGACTATTTTTTGTGGGGCTATGTTAAAGCTCATGTCTATACAGACAAGCCCGCTTCAATTGACGCATTGGAAGACAACATTGAAGCATTTATTAGTGAGATACCGGCCGAAATGTTGGAAAGAGTATGCCAAAATTGGACTAAGCGGATGGAGCATTTGAGGCGCAGTCAAGATCAACATTTGCCTGAAATAATCTTCAAACATTAAATTATACGGACCGTTTTTTCTTTTTTGAAAAACTTTCCTATAGCTTTTAAAAAATCACCCTTTATATACAATCGGCTCCCGATGATTCTAACTGATGGTCAGGTCCTTTGGAAAAACCTTGATAAATCGAACAGATTATATGTGCTTTTGTACGATCGTAAACTCGAAGCAATCAGCTAGCAAACACGCTGTAATTCGAAATCAGTAGCTGGTTCCCTCTCAGTAATTCACATTTTTTGTCTTTTTTGCTTTTTGTTTCCAAAGCGTTGAACCCGTTCCATTGTGACGTATGCGATGTAAACAACGTAATTAAAAAAATGCAGCCTCAAGGAATTGATGGAGCCTTCTTCCTAAAATTGACAGAATTTTGGCGGCTTCCGATTCAAGCAACAACAATGAAGACGACGATCAAGAAGAATTGGACGCAGAACCAATTCCGCCCGTCACATCAGAGTAGCACATTCTGAATTTTGGTACTTCCTCAAGAGCTCCTGTGTTTGGTCAATGTGTGCACTTCACAGTAGTCGAAGTACTGAAATTATCGTCGTTGTAAAATGTAGCCTATCCATTTAGCAGGATCACTGGCTAGATGCCTCCCACCTTCAGAGCAACACGCCCAGTTGGGTTAGGTTCTTCTCCACCTGGGAGCGTCACATTAAACGCGGACGTCCTCTGTTGCGCTGTCCTATAGGTTCGGAGTCAAAGACTCTTTATGTAGGAAGATAATAAATAGAAAAATATTTCCAACATAATCATGCGTGTTAAACTGAATATTTGTTCTTTTGTGCCAGCCTACGATGCACGACCCTCGTCAAGGTACCCTCTCGAAATCAAGGCCCACTTAAAAGTCCTGGAAAACTTTATGATTAATCCCAGCTTTAGTTGCCTACTTGGGCAACCGACTCCAAAACAAAACAACAAAACAGAGAACGATTTTCACTCAACGGCTGGAACGTCTTACTGTATAGCTTCCGCTGAAGTGCTGACGATTAAGGCGTCTCACCGTCCCGTGGATCACAACTCTAAAGTCACATCCTGCACTGAAACTCCCAACTCTGTCCGCTGAGATGCCTCTTCTTCGAAGGCCATCGGCTCTTTCTACAAAAGGTAAACTGAGAGGCGGTCTGCATCACGGGTTCTGGAACGCTTAAAAGCCACACCCCAGAAAAGCTAACTGAGGACAGTAAATGGTCGTTAGCTTGGCAACACTGGTAGTCAAAACCACACTGAACGGAACACGAAACTAGACATCACGAACAAACGCGCCAAATCGTTGGAAACGTCGCCCTCTTAGCCCAAAAGCCCGAAACCTAGGCTTAATAGACCATATAGTGACCAGACCAGATATGAGCGTTGTACTCAAGTTTGGGGCGTATATACGCCTTATAAATTATAGTCAAATCAGAAGGGTTGAAGTATTTTTAGCATCGATTGAGGAAACATAAACATTTCGCAGCATTTTTGTGATCGTTCCAACTAAGTGTTGTGTTGATACACATACTAACGATGGAAAACTTTCCGGTATCTTCGACACAGGTGCCATTCATAGACAATGGCTGACAGCAGACAGCGTTGAGTTTTTGATGCATTGAATTCCACTCGATTGTTCTTTCCCCAGTTAATATGTGCTTAACATGAGCTGCCATTCCAATTCTACGGCCGAAGGGCGGGGTCGTGAGTCTTGGAACGAAAATGAAAAGCTGAGGGTGCTGTCATCAGCGAAGGAATGGATTGGATTAGAAGTAGCAGACAAGAGATCATTTATAAAAATGAGAAAGTGTCGGAGACAGAACAGAGCCTTGGGGAACACCAGCATTTATTTGGTGGATATCAGACTTGAACCCGTCCAAGACAACTTGAATTGAACGGTTCGAAAGGTAATTTCTAATCCATTGAAGAAGAGATTCATCGACCCCATAGGCACGCATTTTCGACAAGAGGGCTGTCAAATGCGCAAGCGCAACATGCATTGTGTAAAGATTGGTTCCACTTTTCGGTGAGACAAGCTATCAGATCACCAGTGGACCGCAGCACAGGTCCATAACCATATTACCGGTCATTAAGAAGTTTCCGCGATTCGAGATATTTCATAAGCTGACGATTTGTCAGCGTTTCCATGACCTTAGAAAGAAGGGACGTAAGTGCTATGGGTCGGTACGAGGACGAAGATTCGCCCTTTTTAGGGACGGGCTGGACAAATGCTGTTTTCCATCTGCTCGCAAAGAGACCTAAAGAGTAGGATAGATGAAAAAGCTTACGCAGTGGTTTTGCCAGCGCAGAAGAACACCTTTCCAGAAGTATAGGGGGAATACGATCCGGGCCAGCGGATTTTTGCGCGTCGAGATCTTTAAGTACTCTTGCAACTGTACGAGTGCGGAGTGGATTTGTCCCATGGTTAAATCAACGCTCTCAAGTACAGGTGGCGACATATTGGAATCTGGCAGTGTTGAGCTGGCTGCAAAATGCGCCGCAAGCAGATTCGCTTTGTCTAAAGAGCTGACAGCTGGGATGTCATTGTAAATGAGCGTGGGAATTGAAGGCGGAATTCTTTAGGTTTTTTACAAATGTCCAAAAGTGTTTGCTACCCTTGGGACATTATAGCATTTTTTGCCTCAACTTTTGCTCATACGAGAATTTAACACGTCTTATAATTGCATCACAGTCATTTCTGGCCCGTTTAAAGTTATTCCGGTTTTCCTCAGTAGGGTTGGCTTTGTATATCCGGAAATTGAAAACCCTCAACCTGATAGCCTCTTTACAGCTCGAGTCATACCATGCATTTGCTTTGGGCTTGATATTCTGCACTCTATGAGGAATGAAGGATCTCATGTCCAGCAGAAGAATATTTGTGATCATATCAACAGCGGCATCCACAACGCTATAGAGGAAGCATAGTGACCAGTCAAAATTCCTAAAGAAGTTGCTTAGACCGCTTCAATCGGCTTTCTCGTAGAGCCATACTGTTCTTTTAGGAATTTGTTGTCCAACTGTTTGCGGCGGTAACGAGAAATTAGCTGATACTACACAATGGTCAGACGAGCCTGGAGGTCACAGCATATCAACAGAATATTTGTCAGGATGAGAGGTGGGAAACAGGTCCAAGATGTTGGCGGAATGGTGGCAATGTCAGGTATTCGTGTGCGCTCATTTACTAGCTGTGTCAGATTATTTACCTTAGCAAAGATTTAAACATACCTTCCTTCGGATGTTGTCTGGCCCGAATGTCGAAGCTAATTAGAACTCTGTTTGTCATTCTTGAGATGGAGTCGGATAGCAAATTCGTTAAAAGTTGAATTGCTATCCATGTTTGGACTTCTATAAATAAAGCAAATGTGGATTAAATGCTTACGGACATGGATTTTTAACCACAATCTCAGCCTGATGTTGGAAAACGGAGGCCTGGTACCTGTCGGGCTTGACGCTGTGTGGCACCATAGACATAATAAGCTTGTTTCATTCACAAGCCAAAGATCAGTTGACCCTTGGCATGCTGGGAAAGACGTGGAAGGCTGCGCGGCTCGAGTTTGAAACGAGGAATCAAATCACAATTAAAAAAAAACCAAAAGTAAATGTTGATCAAGGAACTGACAGAGAGATCGGGATCGAAGATGGTGATCATCTAGTTGACTCTCTAGTATGCAATGCTGATGTCTTCGGGTGCAACAAAAGATATCCTTAGGTTTTCTTAGAAAAGGGTCCAAGTCATGTGTCCAAAGCCTTGATGGTTCTCCCAGCGCCTACCCTGCCTTTATCGCCCTTTATGCATGCATCCACAACATTATGAACCAGACAACTGCTTACAATCAAGCACCATCCTCCACTCCATAGAATCCATTTGTAGCAACCAAGCACTTAACGCGAAATTGGCTCAAGCCCCCTTTGACGCAAAATCAATAGGTCCTCGCGTAGGCGTCGCCCACACCTCACATTCTTGAGTACGAAGCAAACGAAATAAGATGGCTCATAATGCGGTCACTAGCAGTTGTTCGAATCGACGGAATGCAATCAAACAACTCAGCATCAAAAATTGGACTCAATGGAAACGTTTTTGCCGGTAGACATGGTTTCCATTCACTTCTTCCGCACACTGTCAATTATGTCCGCCTTTATAGAAGTACCTAAGTGCCTCATGTCCACTGCGCAAAACATGTAAGTTCTATCGAACTGCCCAGGAGCACCCACTCTCGCCTAAGCGTTTAATCATTGAATTGTGCTGCAAGGACTGTATTGAAGCAACAATGACGACATTGTGTGGTCGAGGTTAAGCAGTTGTCTTACGGGCAATCAATAAAGGCACAAGGCAGAGAGGCGGTCGGATGGAGCTGGGCAAGGATAATTGTAGGCAACAGGAAATCGATCATTCTGCAGTCATCGGCAACAATTATTTATTTATATTCAACCTTGCATGCTTTTTCCTTGTGTGCGGCTGCTTGATAGTTTTCCGATTGGACGGTTTTTCAATGGCATGTCGATTTTTCTGAAAATAGACTCAATTTGAATAAGCTATGGTTCGGGGCGTTATGGACATCTGTTAGCTGCTAACAGGTTACTTTTCTGCATTTATGTACGTACTTAGTCATCTGCTTGTTTGTGGCACGTTGGCAGTGCCTTTTAAGCAACAGACATTTGGACTCACTCCTATGCTTGGAAGCAAATGACTCTTGTGACTAAGCGTTTTGCTGGCTTTGCTGATGGCGTTAAGTTCGCTCAGGTTATTGAAAAATTAGGCCTCTAGACGAGAGTATGCCTCTTCATCCAAGCAGCTTCTGTAGAAATCGTTGCACTGGATACCAATCCTGCTTCATGTCCACTGAGCTTGTTACGACACCGTTGAGGATCCGAGTCCACGTCTGCTTAGTACGATTGACTGTTAAGGATTGAATGCCAGAGTGCGATATTTCCTTTCTTTTAAGGCCAGTGGGTGGCTTCTATTCATTTGTGGTTAGTTGGTTAAATTCTATAAGTCTACAGAAGATGGTAGACTCTAGAGTGAGCCATAGAGGTAGATATCCCGGAGGAGGAGAGGTTGCATCACACCTAGTGACTTCATCAGCTTTACAAGGTATGTCACAGTGTCCCGGCACCAGAATAAGGTGTATATTGAAGTGCTCTCGTTAAGACAGTAAAGAAGGGGTGCTTGTTTCTCTTCGCAATAACCGAAGCGCCACATTGCATCAACAACAGGAATCTACTCAATTCAAAAATATAGATATTCTCAGATAGCCAAGCAGTACTTAAAGCCCATTTCAACACATTCAATTCTAGGACTGAATTCCAGGACTGGGAATGCCACAACACACTTTACACGATGGAAAAAGCAAACTTGGTTGAAACTGACATGAGTGCGAGGACATGACAACAATGAGGGCAATGAAAAGGTAGACGCACAAGCAAAAAAGATGGGCAAGACCTCTTCTTATTGGGCATTTCCCTCATCACGAAGTTATCAAAGCGGACATAGGGTTGTTTTCAGCAAATTTTTTTCCATGTCAGTGCTTGAGTCTAGTCCCAGAATCAGCACAATTCCTAGAGTGTAGAAGGTAGATAGGGTAGGGAAGGGGGCTGCTAGTGAATTCACCAGCACACTTAGACCATGTTGGTCCATTGTGATACCCACAGTCAGGCAACTACCACCGACCGCCCACGCCAGTGATAGAGCTGTTAATTTTATCCTAACGGCAAATGGTGACTGGACCAGATTTGAAAACCAGATAAAAGCGTATTAATTTTGCTTTCACT